>JABWTJ010000074.1:1315239-2630478 GCA_016801875.1 Solanum sitiens | reverse complement strand
AAAGTATCTAGACCATCCTTACTATTTCTAAGTATGAAAAAGATGAATTTTGGGGTGAACACTCTTCGTGAGTAGAGATGAATTGTTTAGTAGCAATCTCACTATTCCCAATGAGCTTTCCAAGATAGATTGGAGGTTGAATACCCTTCATCAGTTGAGAAGGGGTGTTCAAATCTAATGACCAATAATATCACTACGTTTAAAGAAAAATGTTTTTACTATTATTTTAATTTTCCTTCGACATTTTTACATGATTCACCAATTCCCTCTAAAAAGGAGAAATCCTTCTAAATCGGAAATTAATTTCATAAATTAGAAGAGGTTTTTGTAAAAGGCAAAATTAATCCATCACCGCTGAAACTCAACCCTAACTCATCTGTTCGCCATCTCTTTTCACCCCAACGAATCGATGTCATCTCTGTTTTAGCATTGAGCAATAGTCCCAGGGGACAGGTAACCGAGCAGATCTCCTCTACTCCTTTTATCTCATTTATCTGAAATTTTGGGACTGAAATTGAACTGTAATACTCTTATTTAATGTTGTTTGTTACATATATAAGCATATACTGTATGTGGAACTTAAAATGGTACTTCTCCTCTTCAGATCTGACCTATTTTAGGAATCTTTACTTTTGTCGGGCAGTAGAAGCGGTAAATTCTAAGGCAGATTGCAGTGTCAGATTGTTTGTCTCACTTTGCCCTCTTTTCTTCTTTCCATTTTCATGATTCTATAAAGGGAAGATTGTGTAAGAAAAAATGCATGTTTATATATCTATCAGTTGCTCGAACCTTGTCTTTAGCATTTGTCTTGTTGAAGTGTTTGTGGAGAAGAATGAGAAAACAATAATATACACTATCTATCATCAAAGCAACTTAATATCTTTGAAAGGATTTGAACATGTTGATACACTCTTTTCATCTGCCCAAGTGTTTGTGGGAGTGTTACTTGGTATATGCGTGCTTGTGTGAGGTATGATGTATTCAGAGAATAGTTGAAGTGTGTACGATAGTACAATTACTTGGTTCCTATGCTAGTCAGAAGTATCAAGTATTGGTAGAATAATCGAGATCCACACAAATTTTCATGGATACCACCACCCTTGTGGAAAATATCTAATATGATGTATGTGAGTAGAAATTGCAAGGGATGAATTGTGATGGTTTTTTGTGATGGTTGCGGTCCTTGAATACAATTAGAGTAGTAATGCAAAAGATTGGGATGTTAGAAGATGCTCATTTATGATGTTGATGATAATATGAACAGCCAGCCAGCTTCTTTCATCATTTAAAAGTAGTATTGTAAAGTTTAATTAATTATAACAAGGAGAGATCGTGACGTACTGATAATGGTTCTTTTATGATATTCACCCTCTTTCTTACTCAAATATTTTCCTTGTTAAAGAGGGAAACAATATTTATTGATATGATCTCTTCTGTAATCTTGTACTTTAGTAGTCTGAAGCACTTGGAGTCAACTGGTTTCGACACACTTTTCTTTGGTTGGTAGGACCCCATTCTTTTGGTTCTTATTCAAGGTGTATAGATTGTAGGGAGACTAAATAAACATAAATTTTGATACTAACCGATGGTTTCATTGCACACAAACGCTTAGGATTCTTCCTAATTCATTTATGTGCACTCTTAATATTAATATGGTAAAGCAGAGATACTACTTGTTAGCATAAAGATGTAAATTATTTTTATGAGTATATATTTTTAGTTTGTTTAATATTTTTGCTTTCCTGCATTTGATATTGTTAAGGGTACATACATTACAATGTAGCATTAAAGTGATACTTTCTTGTTTAGGCCCCATTTGGCCATGAAAACTAAATACCAAATTGGAGTTGCAGTTGGTGTTGGATTTGAAGTTGTGTTTGATCATGAATATAAGTTGGAGTTGTTTTAAAATTGTTGTGAAAGAAGTGAGAGTGAAAAAAGAGAAAACTTGTTTTTAAAATTCGGAATTATACTTCGAATTGAATTCTAGAAATTTTATGGCCAGACCTGTTTTTCCGAATTCAACTTGCGAAAAAGCAAAAATTCTCCCTGGCCAAACGCCCACTTATATTATCATGGATTTATCCAGATTTGGGGCAAAGTTTGGTCCACGTCATTGTTGTTTCGAAATAAAGTGTTGTGAGTTCTTAAGCTACGAAGAATATCTTGCAGCAAGTGTTGTTTCAATAATAATTGAGATTGTATAAAATGGAATTATATGTATGAAAATTAAGGGCACTACAAGCCATACTTGTGTGTTTGAATTATCTATTTGCCCCGTATAATATCATCTAATGATTTATTTATATAGATAGTAAGAAACATAGTAAGAAACATACTAGTAGAAAGTTAAGAAAAATAAGAAGAAAATTAAATAAATTATATTCGGAATATAAATAATTCAATATCACAAAAATTGATAACGTAAAATTAGATCAATTACTAGATAACATATCTAAAATAGAATATAAATATATTGAATATTTAAAAATACAATGAATAACGAAAATAACGAATATAAAGAAAAACTTACTGAAATAATCATAGCGAAAAGACAAGAATTAGTATATAGGCAAAATAGACTTAATAATAACATATTCGCAGGAATTTGTAAAAAATGTATAATAGCACAGAGAAAAACTATTTTTTATCTAAATTTAGACTGTGTAGCAGATATAAATTAAACAATCCAATTATGGATAGGATATATATTAAAACAATTAATAGATAACAAAATAGTAATAACAGAGACACCAGGATACATAGAAAGAACACTTATAGAAACAGTAAAATTATGGTTACAAAATTTATTAGATGAAAGTTTAAAAACCTTAAGAAGTAATAAAAAATCTAGTGGAGAATTAGCCACTACAACTATGAAAATATTATATAAATATGAAGTAGCTATAAGAAATGAATTTAGTAGTATGACAACAACAGAGGTAGAAGAACAAAATAAAGAAAAAATCATAAATCGGAATCTAATGACAAAATTAGTAATATGTAATATGTGTTACATAAATGAACATACATGTGCATTTAGAGAATACTATTATAAAGGAATATATAACACAGAAGAAAGTAAAGAAATAAGAAAATTATATTTTTTACAAAATTACCAAAACCTTTTAATTCAAAAGTAATAAAAAGTTGGAACGAAGCAGAATTAACAAATACCTTAGGAGCCAGAATAAAATTCTTGCAACGATGGTTTATGGAATTATGTGAAAAACATAATGAAGAAATAAAAATGAAAAAAATATTAATAAAAAACTTGGCATGTTGCAAAAATAAGACATCACCTCAATTTGGTTGTACGGATAGGTATTATAAGAATAAGAATAATAAAAAATACAGATCAAAATATAAATATAAAAAATCGAAAAAAAAATACTATGTAAGAAACTACAAAACCAAAAGACCATATAGACCAAAAAGAAAACTAACAGAATGTACTTGTTTTAATTGTGGAAAATTAGGACATATAGCTAGAGACTGTAAACTACCTAAAAATCCAAAGAAAAAATAAATATCAGAAATAATAATAAACGATGAAAAAATATACGCAAATAGAGTACGTAGATTATGAATTAGAAAGTGAAGATAACATATATGAAATATCAGAAAATGAAATGGATAATGATATAGAGATGGAATCAGATAATGAATTCTACAATACAACAAATGGCTGAAACAGATATACAAATAATAAATAAAGAAGAACATCAAGACGAAGAATCTTTAGAACAAAAAATAATATTTGATAATAATATATTTGAACAAATAAAAGGAAAAGAATTAGATCTAAGCATAGCAAAAATATTCGAAATACCAACAATAAGAAACTGATTTAAACGAAAAAAAGAAGAATATTATGTAGTAAGTCAAAGAGAACATATCATAGATTGCAAATACACTAAAGGAAAGACCGAAATACCAATAATAAACAAACGAATAATAAATAAAGAAATACAAGACATTAAGGCTAAAAATCCAATTAAATATGTACATTTAGGAGGAACAGAAATATTAATAAAAGCATATTATACTATTATTATCAATTAGCTCAATTTTTACTATTATTATCAATTATACTATTACTGGTGGTTCACAACACCATGTAAACAAAAAATAGGAGCAAAAAGAGTAAATAACAAAAAACGAAAAACAACGAAATGGATAAAAGATAGTGAGAAAATTACACAAAAATTAAAAAACATAAAAGAAGAAGACCCTAAAATAGAATTAATCATATTCTCTATAGATAAAGTAAAAATAATCTAAGAAAAGTTAGAATTATTATATAGTGAAGATCCTTTGCAAGGATGGAAAAAACATAAAACAAAAGTAAAAATTGAGCTAATTGATAATAATAGTATAATATGCTTTTATTAATATTTCTGTTCCTCCTAAATGTACATATTTAATTGGATTTTTAGCCTTAATGTCTTGTATTTCTTTATTTATTATTCGTTTGTTTATTATTGGTATTTCGGTCTTTCCTTTAGTGTATTTGCAATCTATGATATGTTCTCTTTGACTTACTACATAATATTCTTCTTTTTTTCGTTTAAATCAGTTTCTTATTGTTGGTATTTCGAATATTTTTGCTATGCTTAGATCTAATTCTTTTCCTTTTATTTGTTCAAATATATTATTATCAAATATTATTTTTTGTTCTAAAGATTCTTCGTCTTGATGTTCTTCTTTATTTATTATTTGTATATCTGTTTCAGCCATTTGTTGTATTGTAGAATTCATTATCTGATTCCATCTCTATATCATTATCCATTTCATTTTCTGATATTTCATATATGTTATCTTCACTTTCTAATTCATAATCTACGTACTCTATTTGCGTATATTTTTTCATCGTTTATTATTATTTCTGATATTTATTTTTTCTTTGGATTTTTAGGTAGTTTACAGTCTCTAGCTATATGTCCTAATTTTCCACAATTAAAACAAGTACATTCTGTTAGTTTTCTTTTTGGTCTATATGGTCTTTTGGTTTTGTAGTTTCTTACATAGTATTTTTTTTTCGATTTTTTATATTTATATTTTGATCTGTATTTTTTATTATTCTTATTCTTATAATACCTATCCGTACAACCAAATTGAGGTGATGTCTTATTTTTGCAACATGCCAAGTTTTTTATTAATATTTTTTTCATTTTTATTTCTTCTTTATGTTTTTCACATAATTCCATAAACCATCGTTGCAAGAATTTTATTCTGGCTGCTAAGGTATCTGTTAATTCTGCTTCGTTCCAACTTTTTATTACTTTTGAATTAAAAGGTTCTGATAATTTTGTAAAATATAATTTTCTTATTTCTTTACTTTCTTCTGTGCTATATGTTCCTTTATAATAGTATTCTCTAAATGCACATGTATATTCATTTATGTAACACATATTACATATTGCTGATTTTGTCATTAGATTCCGATTTATGATTTTTTCTTTATTTTGTTCTTCTACCTCTGTTGTCATGCTATTAAATTCATTTCTTATAGCTACTTCATATTTATATAATATTTTCATAGTTGTAGTGCCTAATTCTCCACTAGATTTTTTATTACTTCTTAAGGTATATAAATTTTGTAACCATAATTTTACTGTTCCTATAAGTGTTCTTTCTATGTATCCTGGTGTCTCTGTTATTACTATTTTGTTATCTATTAATTGTTTTGATATATATACTATCCATAATTGAATTGTTTTATTTATATCTGCTACACAATCTAAATCTAGATAAAAAATAGTTTTTCTCTGTGCTATTATACATTTTTTACAAATTCCTGCGAATATGTTATTATTAAGTCTATTTTGCCTATATACTAATTCTTGTCTTTTCGCTATAATTATTTCAGTAAGTTTTTCTTTATATTCGTTATTCTCGTTATTCATTGTATTTTTAAATATAGAATATATTTATATTCTATTTTAGATATGTTATCTATTAATTGATCTAATTTTATGTTATCAGTTTTTGTGATATTGAATTATTTATATTCCGGATATAATTTATTTAATTTTCTTTCTTATTTTTCTTAACTTTCTACTAGTATGTTTCTTACTATGTTTCTTACTATCTATATAAATAAATCATTAGATGATATTATACGGGGCAAATAGATAATTCAAACACACAAGTATGGCTTGTAGTGCCCTTAATTTTCATACATATAATTCCATTTTATACAATCTCAATTATTATTGAAACAACACTTGCTGCAAGATATTCTTCGTAGCTTAAGAACTCACAACACTTTATTTCGAAACAACAATGACGTGGACCAAACTTTGCCCCAAATCTGGATAAATCCATGATAATATAAGTGGGCGTTTGGCCAGGGAAAAAATTTGCTTTTTTGCAAGTTGAATTCGGAAAAACAGGTCTGGCCATAAAATTTCTAGAATTCAATTCGAAGTATAATTCCGAAGTTTAAAAACAAGTTCTCTTTTTTCACTCTCACTTCTTTCACAACAATTTTAAAACAACTCCAACTTATATTCATGATCAAACACAACTTCAAATCCAACACCAACTGCAACTCCAATTTGGTATTTAGTTTGCATGGCCAAATGGGGCCTAAACAAGAAAGTATCACTTTAATGCTACATTGTAATGTATGTACCCCTAACAATATCAAATGCAGGAAAGCAAAAATATTAAACAAGCTAAAATTATATACTCATAAAAATAATTTACATTTTTATGCTAACAAGTAGTATCTCTGCTTTACCATATTAATATTAAGAGTGCACATAAATGAATTAGGAAGAATCCTAAGCGTTTGTGTGCAATGAAACCATCGGTTAGTATCAAAATTTATGTTTATTTAGTCTCCCTACAGTCTATACACCTTGAATAAGAACCAAAAGAATGGGGTCCTTCCAACCAAAGAAAAGTGTGTCGAAACCAGTTGACTCCAAGTGCTTCAGACTACTAAAGTACAAGATTACAGAAGAGATCATATCAATAAATATTGTTTCCCTCTTTAACAAGGAAAATATTTGAGTAAGAAAGAGGGTGAATATCATAAAAGAACCATTATCAGTACGTCACGATCTCTCCTTGTTATAATTAATGAAACTTTACAATACTACTTTTAAATGATGAAAGAAGCTGGCTGGCTGTTCATATTATCACCAACATCATAAATGAGCATCTTCTAACATCCCAATCTTTTGCATTACTACTCTAATTGTATTCAAGGACCGCAACCATCACAAAAAACCATCACAATTCATCCCTTGCAATTTCTACTCACATACATCATATTAGATATTTTCCACAAGGGTGGTGGTATCCATGAAAATTTGTGTGGATCTCGATTATTCTACCAATACTTGATACTTCTGACTAGCATAGGAACCAAGTAATTGTACTATCGTACACACTTCAACTATTCTCTGAATACATCATACCTCACACAAGCACGCATATACCAAGTAACACTCCCACAAACACTTGGGCAGATGAAAAGAGTGTATCAACATGTTCAAATCCTTTCAAAGATATTAAGTTGCTTTGATGATAGATAGTGTATATTATTGTTTTCTCATTCTTCTCCACAAACACTTCAACAAGACAAATGCTAAAGACAAGGTTCGAGCAACTGATAGATATATAAACATGCATTTTTTCTTACACAATCTTCCCTTTATAGAATCATGAAAATGGAAAGAAGAAAAGAGGGCAAAGTGAGACAAACAATCTGACACTGCAATCTGCCTTAGAATTTACCGCTTCTACTGCCCGACAAAAGTAAAGATTCCTAAAATAGGTCAGATCTGAAGAGGAGAAGTACCATTTTAAGTTCCACATACAGTATATGCTTATATATGTAACAAACAACATTAAATAAGAGTATTACAGTTCAATTTCAGTCCCAAAATTTCAGATAAATGAGATAAAAGGAGTAGAGGAGATCTGCTCGGTTACCTGTCCCCTGGGACTATTGCTCAATGCTAAAACAGAGATGACATCGATTCGTTGGGGTGAAAAGAGATGGTGAACAGATGAGTTAGGGTTGAGTTTCAGCGGTGTTGGATTAATTTTGCCTTTTACAAAAACCTCTTCTAATTTATGAAATTAATTTCCGATTTAGAAGGATTTCTCCTTTTTAGAGGGAATTGGTGAATCATGTAAAAATGTCGAAGGAAAATTAAAATAATAGTAGAAACATTTTTCTTTAAACGTAGTAATATTATTGGTCATTAGATTTGAACACCCCTTCTCAACTGATGAAGGGTATTCAACCTCCAATCTATCTTGAAAAGCTCATTGGGAATAGTGAGGTTGCTACTAAACAATTCATCTCTACTCACGAAAAGTGTTCACCCCAAAATTCATCTTTTTCATACTTAGAAATAGTAAGGATGGTCTAGATACTTTATCTCTATTCACGAAGAGTGTCTACCCTACAATCCCCCATTTTCATTTATTGACTGCATTTATGCATTCAAATGTGTGTGTGAGTACATGTGAGCACACCTTTCACATAATAGCCATTATTCACAACATTGACCTCTAGACATGTTCATACCCACATTTATCATAATTTACGCACTATCATAATGCACATATCAAATACATACTTCATTTAGACATAAACCCTTCAAGATACTCATATCAACATTCCAACACATACCATACGTATACAAAATTATCACTTCACTTCACATATCATGCCTTCAAGGCCATTCTCACAATACACATATAACTTCATATATTTCAAGTAAACATCGCCATCAAAGGTGGACCATACCACTCAAGAATTACTTCGACATAACTTAGCCAAGAGAGAATAACTTACCCTTCATCCAATCCTTTACCACCTATTCACAATTTATTCAATAATCCATAATAAAATAGCCCTTAGGGCAGCAGCTAAAACTCAATAAAACCACCAAAAAACAATAAATTTAATATTATCTAGTCATACTCATAGAGTCCATTTCATAAGCCAAAAGTTGATCAAAAGAATATACATGATTTCATTGGGGTTTTGACATTAAATCATCATTTAAAGCTAAGAACAACTCATTTTAATCAATAAAACATTTTCATGCAAAGATCCAAACTTAGAGACAAGGAATAAAGAAGTTTGAAGTTTGAAATCCTTTTTGAAATTTCTTTGAAATGGATCCTTGAATAAAAGAAGAGTAAAGTATGAACTACCATACCTTAATATGAAGAAACCCACGAAAATTTGGTGAAGAAAACGTGAAGAACTTGGTCCTCTTCCTTGGAGCTTGAAGCTTCTTCAATGGAGGTTTTTGGGAGGAAGAGTTTTTGGAGAAATTTGATTTGATCTTTAGGGTTGGAAATGATGGGTGAAATGAGGTTTAAAATGACCTAAATCAGTCCACAAATGATCCCCAAAGTTCCCAAAAGAGCCCCCAATCATTTGGACCCTTTTCCAACTTGAAATTTAACTTAAAAACGTCGCGGCCAAATCTGGAACTTGGCTGCGCGTCGCGAGGCAAGCTCCAGATTTTTGCCTCTAAAAATTTCTGAGGCAGTCGACCTCGTGTCAAGGGTGCGTCGCGAGGTGGGATTCAAAATCTACCCATGTACGCTACCTTGGGTAGCTTCTTGTCCAATGTTTGGGTCCTCCTCGGGGACCCTTAGAATGGTCCCCCGAGCATCATTCTCGGACGTTTTGACCCTTTACATGCCACTCTATGCATAGGAACCATTGAAGCTCAATTTCACTCTCAAACCATCCCCCAAAACTTCACTATAAAACACTACGATACACTAGTTTAATTTCGACTAGTTTTCGGACGTCTTGGGCGTTTGACTTTCAAACGCTCCCAAACTTTACGAACTGACTTCTAATGCTAAAATAAGCTATATTAATACATTAATAACTCATGAAACACATGTGAAGCTCTAGTTTGACCTATTTTATTTTTAGGGTGTAACAATACTCCCCACTTGGGAACATTCATCCTCGAATGACACTTAAATACTTCCAAGGACATCAACGACACAACTAGAAGCATACCACACAAATCATCAAGTTCAAGACATTCCTTCCTATCATATTCATAATTGATTAAATTCATGTTAGTTATTATGTACTAGAATTATTTGAAATAATGATTTCTAGTTTATTAGCACACTGGAAACAGGGAGAAAACTGCTATACTATGCCATCCCAATGTTGAAACCGGTAGGCGAAGAAAGCCGTGATAGGGAGTAAACAAGGTTGAAGCGCTGATAAGTAGGAAGTATCCGCTAAAGTACGATGCTAGTAGTGACCGGAAAACCTAACCTTTATAACCTTCCAGGAAGGGTGCTGGGAAAGTCAGGCCTCAACAACTAGTTACATATCTGTTCTATCAAACCTATACATTTTCTAGCGTGCTTGGGACCTCTACACATGTGTACTCTCTCCATAACCATATTTTTGATTTGTTGTACCACAAAACTACGATTGTTTTGCCAGATGTAGTAAATTCTTTTGGCAAGAGCATCTACTATCAACTCTTTTTTGAATCTGCACCGACGCTTCTGTTTGATCCTCTTTAATGTGCTACTTATACTATCCTGATATATTTGTAAATTCAAATAGTCAATAGCAATTTTTAGATACTTTTATACAATTTACACCTATAAAGATATTGTCAATTAAAGTGTTAATATTTATCAGGTCTATGAAGGAATACCACAAACATCAAGGATTCCTATAGTTGCTTAAAATGCTCCACCTTCACAGGTACAACTCATATATATTCCTTGGCACTATTGTTTGAGTTTTCTTCCATTTTGTTTTTGGTTAATACGATCTTTCTTAAATAACTCTAGAATTCCATTTTAGTTTAGTGTATCGTCATTCATATATTCGATCTCTATAAACCTTGTTTTATGTATCCTAAATTTCTCATAGACTAACACTAAACTAACTCAAGTCCATCCTTCTCTCCTTATCAGAAGGTCATCTCATTATAGTCGAATGACCCACTGTTGGTGGAAGTGCAGTGGCTAATATGTATCTTGTAGTAAATCTAGTACTTAAAAATTATTAACTTACTTGTAATAGTATTATCTTTCTCTCACAATAAATAAATGAACTAATATGGAGTTCGTACAGTTGAGTTGATATGTTACTGTTATATGTTGACTTTTGATCTGTATGTTGGAGACTTTTTCCTCTGAATTATCTTGTATTGCTTAAAAAACGAAAGGATGAGGACTAGGCCAAAACCTCCATTAATAAAATATGTGATTCACCAAAAAAATATGGAAGGGTTGCTACACACTAGAGCACTATCTGGGAAAATTTATACACACGTAACATAAAAATTAGAATTTTCGTATCTTTATTTGGTGTTAGGCATTTTACATTTTTCTTGGTAGTAGGTGCGTTTCAGTTCCCCTAGCAGTTTCATGTAGTCTTAGATAGGAACCTCCTGACTAGGAGTAGTACCAAGCTTAGAGTAGTTGAAATCTACGTCATATTTACTAGACGAGGAACCAAACTCCGACCCACACCTCTATTGAGTTGATGGTTTTTTTTTCCGTTTATATTGCCCTAAATGATAGAAGATAGCAAACATGCCATTCTTTTCCTCAATTATGCAGTGATGTTTATTGACAGATTGAATTGATTCATTCTTACTAGATTTATTAGACAGACTTGCTCGATTGGTGGATAATCTCCACCTACAAATAGTAAACAGGAAAATTTTTAGTCAAATGAAGAAAGTACGTAAGACGGAATAAGCATTAAACAATCATCTACTTATTAGTACACTAACTGTGACATTGTTTACAAATGGAAAATCATGATTCTTGTTCCAAAAATCCAGCTACTTGATTTTCTTCTCTTGTTGTGCAAAGAGTTGTTTGATTTGGTATCCCACCACAATCATAGTTGTCGTGAATCATTTGCTTACTCTACATTAATATCAAATAAGATTCTGTTCCTATCAACTTTTTGAAATGCTTAGCATGTTGTTGTACCTCTCCAAATTAGATCATCTTTTGTTTTAATATTGTCAATATGCAGATATCTCTTTAGTTTATCTGCAGGTCCTAAGAAACAACAAAATTTTAACTTCTTGAAAGGTAGTTTTACAAAATAGTTGATATTAGGAGTTTGTTCTTTAATTTTTCCCTTCATGTGTCATTATGTAGATTGTAGATTATAGACGGGTTGTAACTTGTAACTATATCAATTCATCATAAGTAATAGTTCAGTTCATTCCTTTACTGATTTTTCCAGTACTCAACCTAGGATCCTTTTTTTGTGTGTGCCAAAATTTTTAAACCATTCCCATTATGAAACAAAAGATTAAGAGTGTCATCTTCCTCTTGGATTTGTACCTTGTTTTTTGCTCTTGTATACATTAAGAACACATTTGTCTTTTCCAACTTTAACAAGCTCAAGTATTCTCTTCTCATAAGGTGCAAAATCAGCTAATGTCCAGATTAGGCTTTTGATACTTCTAACAAAATTTACTCTCTTACTGATTTTTCCTTTCTACAGGGAACCAACTATTTCTTTGTTAAGATCCACAGGAAGTCCTTTATTTTGCTTGTTTGGAGCCATCCCCAATCAGCTCCAGTAGAACTTTGTTGCGTGAAGAACTTTCGCCAAGTACTTTTGAAGTAGTTGCTGGAAGCGCACTGAGAAGAGAGCCAACCTAGGATTCCCAATGGTTTGTATCACAATGGTATTCATGTTTTTATACATGAAATTTCATCTTCTGATATTTTTATTTTATTATTTCAGGTTATAGTGTGATGTTTAAAAGATCGCATATGGAATATTTCAATATGATGAAAGAGTTGAGAAAATTATTTGATATAATAGATTATATTAGCTCAAACATTTTATAAGTTTATTTTTTTGTAGTGACAATGATATTTTGTATCAGTACTTCCTTTTATTTTTTGAGATTATATGAGATATATTCTATTTTATAAATTAATAGTAAGTTTTCTTCAAATTTTGTCGCCACTAAGAAGCTCTCTTTTACTGATAATGTTGTTCGATTTCTTGATTATAAAAATTATCTCTAGAACTGCAAGATAAAATTATTTTTTAACGAATGCAATATTCATTATTAATGATGATTAAATAGTTACCATTAATGCTATGACTTTAGCATCAGTGTAAAAGAATTGCCAACCATAAAATAAATTGTAAAAGGGAAAATTTAAGACATTTTCACATTGGATATTGTGGTCTTTAGAATTGTTGTTAAAGATGTTCACTATTAGTGGCAATTTAATTAAATTTACTTTACATTAAAATGGACAATATAGTAACCATTCTGATTGCCACAAAATAATGGTTGGTAAAACTATTGACTTTAAACTGCAATTTGATTGAATTCAATGGATATGAGAATGGAAATCAAAAGAGCATAGTTAGCTGTTATAATTTGGATTTAGTAACCAATATAATTGCCATGAAAAATTGCCGCTAAAGATAATAGTTTTTAGCGGCAATTAAAGATATACTTTACCAACACTTTCGATAATGTCCACGATAGCCTTTGCCGACCCCAGCATCGCCGGCCAAAGACCAATTGCTGGTAAAAGATATAGCAACAATTGTTATTGTCGCTAGAGCCATTTTTCATTGTCGCTAAAGCCCGTTATTGTTGTAGTGAATCGATGAATATTTAAGACTCTGTGGGGGACTTATGCTTAGCACCGAGAGGATTCGAAGTAGGGGTGGGTGCACTTCGTGAGTAGAGATGTTGTTTCCAATGTACCTCTTGAGATGGGTTCTTCTCGTTAATAGAGAGTGAGTTACTTAGTAGCAATCTCCTTATCCCTTAACTATGTGCCCGCGTAGGTGTAGCTATTGGAGAACCTATGTAAAGGCTAATGAATATGACCCTACCTTAGGCAAGTAGGAATCCCTCATCCGGTAAGGGTAGTACCGGGATTCCATGTCAAGCTCTCATGATTTATGTCGGTTAAAGCTATCCCCCACAAAAGAATGTAAAGGACTAAGTCTTCTTAAGGATATACTACTTAGGGTAGATGGTGGAATGGGACGCCACTTATCCATTGCACAAGTAGACATTTGGAGGGAGTATTGGTGTTTCCTTATATGAAATGTATGAATGGGTCATGATATGATATAAAAGAAAGTAATGTGACTTTATGTCTAATGTTAAGAAATCATGTTAAAGTTATGACTTGTATGATGAAACTTATGAATGATGAAGGTAGTGTATCTAATCTCATGGAATCTTCAAGGAACACATAGTGAAGGTAGTAGTATGGGATGCTACTCTCACATTGCAACTTGTGTGACTTGTAAGTCCACTTGAGAGGGGTACTTATGTGAAGTTCTTAAATGCAAGTATGTTTGTCTAGTGTCTTTAGCATGGAGTGTTGATTTGTAAATGAAATGAAGTAAGCATATCCCTAGTAGTCTTAAGGATCTCTTGAGTAGGTATTGAGGACGTTGTATGGGCGATCTTCTTATGTCTTACTTAGGGGAGTCTTTGGACAACTTAGGATAGGAATAGTTCATGTGTAATTTTGGGTTCACGGTAAGTATGTTTTTATGCTGAGAAAAATGGATGTTTTGCCTTATGTGCTAAATGATGGTTTTAAATGATGTCTTGTGACTTAATTCATGAAGGATTTTATCAAAATAGCATGACTTGTATGTTTCAACTAAATTGTCCCTTTTTTCATGTTTTTGCATATGTCATACTTAGTACATTGTTTCTACTAACCCCATACTTTTCTATACTCTATAAGAGTTGGAAGCGAACTGAAGGTTAGAAGTCAAGCTTGGGAATCGACTCTCTCAAGACTAAGTATGACTTCATATATTCGAGGGCATAGTCTATGTTTGTTTAGTTTCTTCTTTTAAGACTTGTTAAGACTTATTATGTATTCTAATTCAATGTAAAGGGACGTGTCACCTAAGATATTTATGTCGTGTCTTTAAGTTGGCTTGTGACGATGAGACTATCCTTAGTATTTATAAAAGATGTTTTCCTTATTATCATTTATCATGAAAAGTTTAAATTTCCGCACTACTTTTCATGTCTTATGTAATGAATGATAGCTAAGAGGCTTGTGTAAGACCTTTGAAAGGTCGAGCACGCCTTGTTTCGACTCAAGAGTACTCCTTTCTTCTAGGGTGTACTTGCGGGTATTAACAAGGCAACCCAAGGTGTATCCTCTAGCCAACAATAGGTTTTTCTTTTCTTTGTAGGATTAGTTGCATTCTCTTGTTTCGTTTTGTTTGCTCATCTGCATGCTTATTTTTTTAGTGTTGGCTAGAGATTAGTTTAGGGTCCGTGTCTCAAAAGCGTCTAGAAAAAACACAAAAAGAATAGCTTAATGGGTGTTCATTGTGCAGGGACCAAAACTAAAATTTTGCAGAAAATGGTCTGGTGCATAGATTTACGGACCCCATCGACAGGCCATCGTTCAATCGACAGACCGTCGATGGTGTCCATAGATCCCACGTATGTCTTGAAATTTTTCTAAGTCTTGTTGAAATCGACAGCCCAATCGATGATCCGTCGACTGACTTACGGACTGTCGATGAGGTTTCGTCAGTCCAAAGAGCCAGTGACCCGACCCGACCCGGCCGGTAATATTAAAAGAAAAACCGTTCATTAGCCTCCATAATCTTTTCAAATTCTTTTTCTCAACCGTTTGCCTTCCTTTATTTCCTTCCTTTTTCATCAAAACACCATATTTCTCCCTTCAAAATTCATCAGATTCCCCCAAACTCCCAATTCTCTAAAATTTCCAAAACCCTCTTCTTCACAAATTCTACTTGGTTCCTACTGCTTTCTCCGGTCGGTGTTCAATGTGTGGCATGTAGGTTGTTTCAAAGATCACCCACCCATTCACTCCACTACGATATTCAAGTAATTCGATTCCCTTTGCTTGATGAATTCTCGTTCATTCACTGTTGGAAATGAAACTTTGAATATGGGTCTTGACTTAGATTCAAAATTGTATGCTTGTTCTTGTTAAAACATGGGTAGTGGTGTGATTTGTTTAAAATGATTTTATAGACTTTCCGACTTAGGGTTTGGTAGCATCTTTGAATTAGAGCATGAACCTTGCAAAATCAAAACTCTAAGGATGAAGAAATGGTCGTGTAATTATTGTTATGTGTTAGCTTAACTTGTGTGGGTCTAAAAGGTGCCAAAATGTGATAGTTCAAACAAGGCCTGGAATTTGTCTTAGGCCAACAGCACGAGACCCCGTCGATTAAGAAGCCTTAAAATTGTTTAATTCGGAGACGACGAAAGTGCACTACGGTCTGTCGACTGATCGACGGGCCGTTCTGCACGTCCATTATTTCCAACTGAGACCCTGTCTTGATAGAGTTTAAAAATTATTCTAAGTATCAGACGACGGAAGTGGACTACGGTTCGTCGATTGATCCACGGGCCGTTCTGCACATTCGTCGTTTTCATCTGAGAGGTCTGTAGAATGAAAAATATAAATAATTCCTAAGTGTACAATGACATACACTATCGATGGTCCGTTGATTCATCGATGGCTCGTCGATAGTGCCCGTCAACCAGTACTGCAGGTATGAACTGGAATGTGCTTTTTGTTCCCTTTCTCTGTTTCGTTTGTTTTGAGTGTTTAGTAAGATTTCTATGAGACTAACAACTGCTTTACAGGTACATATGTCCCCCAAACTGGACATTTTTTATTCCAGGGGAAGTTCCAAGTCCGTGGCACTATCTCATTGGATGATTGGCACTTCCGACGATGAGCGGGATCCAGAATATGTGCCCCAAGGCACCCGCACACCTACACCAGTTGTACGAGCCACTAGCGGTACCCCCCAGAAGGTGGCTTCTGACGTAGTCACTGCCTCCAAGTCTAATGAGGAGCGCACACTGACCAGCACACCGTCTGGGTCTACATCGGGTTATGAAGGAGCGTCTGGATCTGAAGCTGCAACAAGTTCAGTGTCGTCCCACTCTTCGGTGTCGAATAAGGTCATTACCTCTGGTTCTGGATCAACTGTAGCCACTCACTCGGAGGTACCTGCCCGCCAAACCTCGTCTAATGAGTCTCATAGTTTGGAGTCTGCTCCAGCACCCACGAGGATGTCCCTGCACCGATTCCTGAGGAGCCAAACCGGTGGTGCATAAATGGTCAGTATCAGGTCGGCAAAGCATCTGAATGACAAGGGGGTGATGACCCTATTGGTGACAAACGAACGGAGAGTTATTACAGGGTTCCTTCACACAGTCCCTAATGTTCAGAGATTGTTCACCCGCCACAGGCTCGAGTGGATGGCTAGGAGTCTGGGGTCTTATAGCGAGGAGATGGTTTGAGAGTTCTACACCTCCTATCTGGCAACCCTGATAGGTTCTTTGGATAGGATGGCGAGACCCGCCAAACAGGAATCACTCACCACTCTGTTTGTTCGGGGCTGCCGGGTGGATATTTCTCCTACTACCATCCGTCGTTTCCTGTACGGTGCTTCCACTGATGTTACTTGGGACCCCTTTCTCCGGAGATTGATTACATGTGGGATATGGTCAAGAGTGGCCAGTTTCAGAGAACCGTGGATCAGAGAGAGACCGCCAAGAGGCGGCTTGCACAACACCTTTCCATTGACGGTGAGGGAGCAGACTGGGTGTTAGAACTAGACAAGTTCTTCTGGATATTAGTCCGCCACCGTCTATCCCCCACGGCAGAAGATAATATTTTTACTTGGGATAGAGCGGTACTGGTAGCAGCCTTGGTGGCAGGTTTGGAGATCGACTTCGCGAAGCTGTTGATCACGAAGATAGAGGAGAGAGCTTTCAAGTCCTCCACTACTTACCCATTCACATTTCTAATCTTCCATCTATGCAGGGATTCCGGAGTGCCCATTTGGCACTGTGATACATTCTGCACTCCGAGTGGCAGAGTTTATATAGGTCGCATCAGGGATGAGGTCAATGTAGCGGCACCACGGAAAGGGCCTAGAGTTGAGTTGCAGACTCCGAGTGAGAATTTGGAAGATACGGTGGAGTTAGCCCAAGGGGCTGATCCTGCTACTTCAAATCCCCCTGACACCACCCTGGCCGAGTCTGCCCATGGGACTAGTAGAGCACCCAGTTCCTCCCGGTCCACTCCACCGTCTGCAGCACTGGTCCTGATAGCAAGGGTCCAAAAGTTAGAGGCCCAGATGTCCACCGTACGACGTCATATACAGCCTTGGATGCAGAAATCCATTGCCAAGGCTGAGGACCGGATTGAGAAGAGGGTGTCCAAGAAGACGGAGCAGAAGATTCATGCGGTTAACCAACGCCTTGATGCATTTGAGTTGATGGTTCTTGCACACCCGATCCCCACCATTGACTTGAATACTCTTCAGGAGGATGTGGCGAGGTTGTAGGCAGTTGTTGACAGCATTTAGAAGATGAGAGGGCATGAGCCCGAACTGAACCCGTCGATCTAGAGGAGGACACTGTGCTTGCTGCACTATTCACAGCCCCTATCGAGCCGCCTATTGAGACACGTGGTCGTTCCAAGAGGCACCGTTCCAGCCGCACTGGGAGAGGATACCCGTGCGAGGATGAAGGAGCGGACATACCTTGAGGCTGCGAGGATAGCCTCTTTGATTGATAAGGAGACCCGTCAGATAAGGGCTCGAGAGTTAGCTGCTGGGGCATCTAGTTCCAGACTAGAGACCACAGAGAGGAGCACCACTGATGGATGGTGCAGAGATTATTGTGGGAACCACTAAGGGTGACCCTACTACTGATGTTGCGGGTTCTGAGAAATTGGACCCGCCTGCTTGTTGATCATCGGTGCTATGCGCCTCAGGTTTGCTTCACCTACCACCCTGTCTTTATATTTCTTATGCATTGGGGACTATTGCATGCTATTTTGTTGGGGTGGGGTAAATGGAAAGTGAGTGTTAGGGTGAAGTCTGAGTAGCCCAACCCACGATCCTCTCTTCGGGGTTTTCTTGATGTTTATAGGAAGTGTATGGAGTTTCATGAATTTTGGAGGTCAAACAACCAAGAACGTCTAAGACGTTCGAAAGTTAGCCCTTGAGACGTTCATGTGTGTCTTGAGTGTGCCTTGTATGTTTGGATGTGTTTTATGTGTTCATTTTGGGTGAAACTTGCATGGAAGGTATTCAACATGTTAAGGTGTATATTTACGTTGGAAACATCTAGGTACGACTTCCCAAGGGCCCCACAAAAGGTCCTACAAGAAGGAATAAAAGTCTATCGAGACACTGCCTTGGCAGTGTCAATTGACTGAACCAAACGATGCCCCGTTTGTTGACAAACAGCCCGTTGGTGGTGAAGTCGTCGATCAACACTTAGACTGGGGAAGGATCAGCCAAAGAACAGACCAAGAGCCAATCGACGGAAGCCACGGACAGTCCATCAATGGACCTACTGGGCGTCGATAGCATCGTTGGTGCAGGATGTGTCAAGCTGCCTGCGCACTGTTTCATTAAAGGGGTAAATGAGAAATTCACCCCACGTGCTAACCTAACCCTACATGGTTTATTTGGTGATTTTTGGGTGTATTTAAGTGATCAAAAACGTGATCAACTCATTCCCAATACAATTCACACAACTTAGACTTTCCCTCAAAAAATATTCTCTCTAGGACCTCCATTGAAGGTGAAGCTCAAGAACAACTTGGAGATTGAATTCGTATGAGTTCTTCATCAAGTTTTAGAGGTTTTATTCTATATTAAGGTATGGTGATCCTTCATCTGTAGTTATCCTTCCATCTAGAGAGTTAATCTCAAAGTTTCAAAAGAGATTTCACTATCAAACTTCTTTTTCTTCAATCTAGTCATGGGTTCTTTCTAAAAACGTTTTCAAAGGCTTAATCATGATGAATTGATGATAATGTATTGGTTTTAACATAAATTTCAATTAAATTGCATTGTGAACCCATGTCCCTTCCCAAACTCGATATAGTCTATGCATGGGCATTGTGATCCTGACTTGTTATTGGTTGAATTGTGATTCTATTACGTTGAATTTCTCATGTCTACTATTATTTAAGTACATTGATGATGATTTTTTTATGAATGATCCAATTGGATCAATGTATGAAGATTTGAACATGACTAGCCTATGCCTCTATGTGTTCACCGTAAACATTGATCTTTAAATGTATAAAAGTGGAATTCAATTATGTTAAGATGCTTGTAGCTACTGCCTTAGGTTAATATCATGTTTGAATTGTAGGTATGAATTTTGTGTGATCAAAGAAACGAAGGCTCTGTATGAATTGATCTAGGTTATTCTAGTCTATGAATTGATAATGCTATGTATGTGAGGTGATCTAAATTCTAGGATGGATGAAGCATGATTTAGACTTTCTTTCTATACCTTTACATATTTCCTAACATGTACATTATTGATAAAATATTATTGATGATCAAGGCTTTGGGAATTGGTAAGATTGCCTACTTCCTCCACTCTCTATTGAATTGTTAGTTAGTGCCTATGTTGGTATCATGATCTTGTATGGATTTAAGTATGGTTTCATTTATGTTAATGTATGTTTAACTACTTCCTTATACTTGAATTGTTGATTAAAGGCTTGTATTAACCAATAGTGATAAAAGGTTTATGAATTGGTAAGAATGACTCTTTCCTTCTACTTTTCTATAGTATTGTTAATTGATGAAGCCTTGTATGACATTGTGTGGTATGGTCCACTTATGGTGGTGGTTTTTACTTTATTATCATTATATATGTATTGAATATGGCCTTGAAGGCAAATTGATGAATATATGAGTGTGTGGTTATGATGATCACACTATATGAAGCTTATGCCTACTTTCCTGTTCTACTTGTGATCTAGGTTGTATGACTATTGTATAAGTATGTGTATATCTATGTTAGGGTATTGTGTAGGTTCTTCCATTGATAAGATATAATGGTTCGTAATCCCTTACCTATGTACCCCTATGTGAATGTGTGAATATCTAAGGTTAGGAGCCTTAAAGTGTAATATAAAGTTAGCTTGCCTCCTATGCCAAATTGTGTTGTGTGCTCTATGCTTTGTTGTGCATTGTGGTCTTAAGAGGGTGGCTGCCTCAATGTGTTGTTGATAGTCATTATGTGATCATGTTGACCAATGTACACACACTCACACATTATGCAAGCTTACTATGTAGTAAAGGTTCATGGTGTCTAAATGAAAGGTATTTCTCATATTAACTAATGTCTACTATTATGCATGCTAAGATTACGTCCATGAAAGTATGTTATGTATCCCTTAACTAGGATTACTTGATAGGTGTACTAGTATGGGCAAGGGTATGGGACCTTGTCTATGCATTGCACATGTGTACCTTCATAGTATAGTTCATAGGTTTGGTCTCTTATGTAAATGGATATGAATGCATGAGTATGTTATGAACATGTCTTATATGGATGATGAAGTATGATTATACCTAGTGTCAAAATGTGTTCATATGAAATCATGACTCATACAGTTACACTTGTACACTTATGCATGAATGAAATGAAGTATGAACATGTGTGACTTTAAAGTGTTATGTGAAAAGATTGCTCACATATATGTATACACACACATGTAATATGATCTAGTCAAAAGAGGGCCACTTGGAAGGTGTTACCAAGCTGTACCCTAAAGTAGATAGTGCTTATGATATATGCTATGTCCATGTGAAAGGGTTTCTCAAATGATTTAGGTTGATGATATTTCAATAATGACCTTGAGCTAAGCATATGAGGAGTCAATCTCCTAAATCCTAATTTTATAAAATAATGTTAATAAAGGCTTTTAATAAAGAGAACTTAGCTTAGCACTGAGTGAACTTGAAGATGAGGGGTGTCCCTTCCCATTTAAGGAAGGTAGGTCACCATAATCCTCATCATGTGGATAACCACAATGACTCAATAGGCATAAATAGTGTTTCCATAAGTGAATAATCATAATGCCCCATCATGGCATAAAGAGGGTTTTCACATGTACCTCCAAGTTCCATACTATGCTTGCCACATAGATCTAGCAACTGAATTCACTTAGTATGCTAGTATATGTGTTAATGTTCTACCTTGGCTAGGTAAGAACACCTTCCTTTGGTGTAAGGATATACAACACCAAATTCCATGTTTAGCACCCATGGTCTTAGTGTCGGTTATAGCTTCCCTAATGTAAAATGGACAATGGAGTTAAAGTAAAGTAAGGGACCCTAACTAGGATAACCTAAGAGACTTAGGATAGGTGGAAGTAATGAACCCACCTAGACATTGCACAAGTAGCTTTCTAAGGGAGTTTTAGGAAGGTGGTCTAATGTATGTGCATATGTTATGGTTCGCTCGCATTACATTGTCTTAGTGTGTACATAATGTGATGATATGCATAATGCTGGTCTTATTGACTATGTGATAAAGGTCTTGCCTAGTTTGGATGAAGTTGTCTTTACTTGCTATGTTGATGTATGAAGTGTTAAGGCTTGTGGTCTTATGATAGGTTTACTAAGTATGTGTTAGGTTATGGGGATTCACATGTACATTGTACTAGTAGACTTAGATTGGGGTCATAGGTCTTATATTGATCTATGTGAAGTAAAGTGAATAGATGTACAAGTTGATGTAGCTTACTGTAAAGCCATTAGAGTCTTGACTTAAGTGTGTCTATGATGTATTATACTTCTGTGATGGTATATGTTGAATTATGTAGGTTGTATGTGTGCTTTCCTTGTGGCCCTAAGGTGATGCATTGAACCAAGTATCACTAGAAGGTTTACTTGGGAAAGTCAAGAAGTTAGAAATAAAGGAGTTCACTGTAAAAGGAAAATAGTTCACTGTAAAGTGAAAAGAGCTCACTGTAAAGTGACCTCAAATGTGGCTTAAATTCTATATGTGATTTTATATAATGTTGGCCTTTTAATATGTCTATATGAAGTATGTGAATGATATAAATGCTATTCTATCAAGGTTTTATGAAGATTTCACAAAAGGACATAATGCACGATTTCAAGTAAAAATGTCCCTTTTTAAATGTATGTTTTTGCATGGTTGCCATACTTAGTGCATTCTTGTACTAAATTCATTCTTCTGTACTTTTTACACAAAGTGTAGGTTATGGATGCTTAAAGTATGTCTCTATGATTGAGAAGCTTGATATGTGATTCCCAAGCTTAAGGAAAGAAATCCTTAAGTCCAAGGATGTCCTAATGTTTAGCTTATTGTAAAGTCTTATAAATTGTATTATTATGAATTACGTTAAAGGGTTGTGTACCTAATGTACTCTAATGATGTTAAGTCTAAGTTGGCAAGGAAACTTAGAATCTATCTATTTATTATGATATTTTATATATATTGAAAGTAAAGTCTTAGCATATGATGTGCTAAGAAAGTTTTAATTTTTCCGCTAAATTTACTATGACAATGCGATGAATGATAACTATGGGCTTGTACAAGACCTTCGAGAGGTCAAGTATGCCATGTTACTTCTAGGGGGTGATCCCCGGATGTGACAAACGTGGTATCAAAGCATGAGGTCTTAAAAGTGGTTTAGGATCCAAGAAGTCTCATATTGCCACGTCTAGTAGAGTCTCGTATCATTGGTGGTAAGTCGCGACACATCAAATGATGCGGAGGCTATAGGACAATAGAGTTTCCTTTTTTCATCATTCTTATATCGTGCCATAGAACTTAACTCTATAAGATCTTTCTCTTATGTTTTCTTGTTCGGTGGTCTTTTAGATGTGATTGCTTGGATGAGATTTTACTCTATGCTTGAGGGAGAAAAGGTGAGTTTTGAAGTTATCTTGGTTTTATGGTTCAATTGAGTATGTGTGAAGGTGACTTTTGGCATGTTTGGTTGATATGATGCCCTTTGTGGCTATATATGAGATTTATGTGAAATAGCATGTTATGTTGAGAAATGTATGTCATGATATGATTAAAGCATGTTAGAAGTTATTAAGGTTAAAATGAGTTTCTTTTGGAATGATGTGTTACTATATGGTTTTACATTATGGTAGCCTAATATTATGATTTGAGCTAGAATAGCTTAGTGAATACCTATGGAAGCATGTTTCCCTTAGAATATGTGTTTAAAAGTGTTCAATGTTTCCATTTGTATCTATGTGGTCCTTTCTAGTTGCCTAGTATAGATTGGAGTCCTTTCTATAGACTTGATCCTAGGTGTGAAGGTAGTATGCTTGTCTTGGTAGGGTGATGATGTGGGTTGGATTGACCTAGAAGTCACCTTACTGTAATGTCCAAATAAAAAGAAGAAATTTTATGGCTAAGTCTCCTCTATTGTTTCCCCTAATGTTGTATGACCTTGGTGTCTATTGTATTGTATAAAAACCTTATGTGGTTAATAGTATGACATAACTTGAAAACTTGGGGATAATTTGTATAGATGATAAGGTTTAGAATGCGTTGGTTGACTTACTGTAATTCCTTCTAAAGTGGTAATCACTTTTAAGTGATGAAAATGAAGCTTATTAAGTTAAGATCCTCTTTAGGTTGGGTTAAGTTGCTCTTAACTGGGTTTACCCTAAGTGGGGGATGGTGATGTGAGTAGTAAGGTTGTGGATATTTTCTATCTTGTCCTTCTATTCTTACTTGAACTTGAAGCTAATGAATTCCTAGTAAGCTTGTTCATAATAACAGTCTTGCATAAAGTATGAAGTGCATAACCTCTTTGTGTTTGCTATGTCTTGATTGACACTATTTTGAGGATAATCTTAAGATTCTAAAATGCATGAAGAAGAATTTTAATCAAATTCATGTTTTCTCATGTTGATTGTGCATCTTGATATGCTAGTTGTGCATTTGACTTCATGTGGTAAGGTAAGAAACATGGTTTTAGTCACTTTTGATGTGTTAAGTTTAGCCTCATAAGGAAAAGTTGAATCTCTTTAAAATGAAAAGTGTTGAGTCTCTTCAAGACTATGTGACTTTTATGGCTTGGAAAGCATGATTGTAGGCTCACTCTTGAAAAGTGAAGGTATGATTAGCTAGTGTCCTTGTGTGTGCCTATGATTTGTGTTATTTTTCCCATATAATGCTTACTGTGAGGGCTATTGCTATGTTAGAAATTGACATTTTGTGAAATGGCTTCCTAATTGTTGTGATGTGCTGTGACTTACCATTTAGACTTCACTAGGAAGAAAACATGAGCATGCCTTGGTTTAAAAGTTGAGAATTTCTCATTTTAAAAAGGGAATAGACCTTTGTGCATTTGCTTGGGTATGAACTCATGAGACATGTACATGTGTTGAGGAGAAGGACATTCCTCCCTAAAATATAACTAAGCATGGTATGGTTGAGTATGGTCCCAAGGCAGTATGCCTAACTAATAAGAAGTCATTGTCAACCTATCTTGCTTGTGTTGCATTGAGTGCTAAGTGGTTTGAAGTTTGTATTCCTTGTAAAATTGGTGCATTGACTTCTATGTAATGATTTTATGAATATTGTGTGCTTCTCTATGATTCATTTAAGTCCTTGTGTGATTAAAGTGTTCTAAGTGTCATTCGAGGACGAATGTTCCAAAGTGGGGGATATTGTAAGACCCCCAAAATGAGTTAGGGTGCCTAGAGCCTAACATGTTCGTCATAAGTGTCTAAGGTCCTAAAATGGTTTATAATGTGGTATTGAGGCAGTGTATGAAGTTGGAGGTGATTTGGAAGCCAAACGTCAAGGGACGACCAAGACGTTCGACGACTAGTCGCCAAAGGGTCCTTAGATGCTTTTATGTGTTTATGAGTGTGTCATGGGTATATGAAGTCTTAAAATGAGTAATAATGAAATTTATAAGCAATGTATGGAGTTTCATGAAGTTTGGAGGTCAAACGTCCAAAAACGTCTAAGACGTTCGAAAGTTGGCCCTTGACACGTTCATGTGTGTGCCTTGCATGTTTTGATGTGTTTTATGTGTTAATTTTGGGTGAAACTTGCATGGAAGGTTTTAAATATGTTAAGGTGTATATTCACGTTGGAGACGTCCGGGTACGACTTCCCAAGGGCCTGCAAAAGGTCCCATAAAAAGGAACAAAAGGTTGTTGAGACACTGCCTTGACAGTGTCAATCGACTGAACCAAACGACGCCCCGTTTGTTGACAACCGGCCCGTTGGTGGTGAATTCGTCGATCAACACTTATCCTGGGGAAGTCTCAGCCAAAGAACAACCCAAGATCCAATCGACGGAAGCCACGGTTGGTCCGTCGATGGACCTACTGGGCATCGATGGTGGCCGTTAGTGCAGGCTGTGTCAAGCTGCCTGCGCACTGTTTCATTACATTCACCCCACGTGCTAACCTGATCCTACATGGTTTATTAGGTGATTTTAGGGTGTATTTAAGCGATCAAAAACGTGATCAACCCATTCCCAATCCAATTCACACAAATTAGATTTTCCCTCCAAAAATATTCTCTCTAGAACCTCCATTGAATTGGAGCTTTGATTCCTATGGGTTCTTCATCAAGTTTTATAAGTTTTCTTCTATATTAAGGTATGGTGATCCTTCATCTCTAGTTATCCTTCCATCTAGAGAGTTAATCTCAAAGTTTCAAAAGAGATTTTGATTATCAAAAGTCTTCTTCTTGAATCTTGCCATGGATTCTTTCTAAAAACGTTTTCAAAGGCTTAATAATGATGAGTTGATAATAATGTATTGGTTTTAATGTGAATTTCAATTCAATTGCATTGTGAACCCATGTCCCTTTCCAAACTCTATTTAGCCTATGCATGGGCATTGTGATCGTGGCTTGTTATTGGTTGAATTGTGATTCTATTACGTTGAATTTCTCATGTCTACTGTTATTTAAGTATATTGATGATGAGTTTTTGATGCATGATCCAATTGGATCAATGTATAAAGATTTGAACATGACTAGCCTATGCCTCTATGTGTTCACTGTAACATTGATCTTTAAATGTATAAAAATGGAATTCGATTATGTTAAGATGCTTGTAGCTACTGCCTTAGGTTAATATCATGTTTGAATTTTGGGTACGAATGTTGTATGATCAAAGTAACGAACGCTCTGTATGAATTGATCAAGGTTATTCTAGTCTATGAATTGATAATGCTATGTATGTGAGGCGATCTAAGTTCTAGGTTGGATGAATCATGATTTAGCCTTGCTTTCTATACCTTTAGCTACTGCCTAACATGTACATTATTGATAAAATATGATTGATGATCAAGGCTTTGGTAATTGGTAAT
This sequence comes from Solanum sitiens, assembly GCA_016801875.1. Classification (NCBI taxonomy): domain Eukaryota; kingdom Viridiplantae; phylum Streptophyta; class Magnoliopsida; order Solanales; family Solanaceae; genus Solanum; species Solanum sitiens. Next base: position 2,603,300 of record JABWTJ010000074.1, on the reverse strand, counting down.
ATTGCCTACTTCCTCCACTCTCTATTGAATTGCTAGTTAGTGCCTATGCTGGTATCATGATCTCGTATGGATTTGAGTTTGGTTTTGTTTATGTTAATTTATGTTTAGCTACTGCCTTATACTTGAATTGTTGATGAAAGGTTTGTATTAATATAGTGATTAAAGGTTTATGAATTGGTAAGAATGACTCTTTCCCTCTACTTTTCTATAGTATTGTTAATTGATGAAGCCTTGTATGACATTGTGTGGTATGGTCCACTTATGGTGGCGTTTTTTACTTTATTGTCATTATATATGTGTTGAATATGGCCTTGAAGCCAAATTGATGAATATATGAGTGTGTGGTTATGACGATTACACTATGTGAAGCTTATGTTTACTTTCCTATTCTAGTTGTGATCTAGGTTGTATGGATATTGTATAAGAATGAGTATACCTATGTTAGGGTACAATGTAGGTTCTGTCATTGATGAGTTATAATGGTTAATAATCCCTTACCTATGTACCCCTATGTGAATGTGTGAATAGCTAAGGTTAGGAGTCTTAAAGTGTAATATGAAGTTAGCTTGCCTCCTATGCTAAATTGTGTTACGTGGTTTATGCTCTGTTGTGCATTTTGGTCTTAAGAGGATGGATGCCTCAATGTGTTGTTGATAGCCATTATGTGATCATGTTGACCAATGTACACACACTCACACATTATGCAAGCTTACAATGTAGTAAAGGTTCAAGGTATCTAAATGAAAGGTATTTCTCATATTCACTAATGTCTACTATTATGCATGCTAAGCTTAAGTCCATGAAATTATGTTATGTATCCCTTAACTAGGATGACTTGATAGGTGTACTAGTATGGGCAAGGGTATGGGACCTTGTCTATGCATTGCACATGTGTACCTTGATAGTATAGTTCCTAGGTTTGGTCTCTTATGTACATGGATATGAATGCATTAGTATGTTATGAACATGTCTTATATGGTATAATGTGAAGTATGTGGTATGATGAAGTATGATTATACCTATTGTCTAAATACGTTTATATGAAAGCATGGCTCATATAGTTACACTTGTACACTTATGCATGCATGAAATGAAATATGAACATGTGTGGCTTTAAAGTGTTATGTGAAAGGATTGCTCACATATATGTTTACATACACATGTAATATGATCTAGTCAAAAGAGGGACAACTGGAAGGTGTTCCCAAGTTGTACCCTAAACTTGATAGTGCTTATGATATATGCTATGTCCATGTGAAAGGGTTTCTCACATGATTTAGGTTGATGAACTTTCATCTATGACCTTGAGCTAAGCATATGAAGAGTCAATCTCCTAAAGCCTATTTTATAAAGTAATGTTAATAAAGGCTTTTTATAAAGGGAACTTAGCTTAGCTCCGAGTCAACTTGAAGATGAGGGGTGTCCCTTCCCATTGTAGGAAGGTAGGTCACCATAATCCTCATGAGGTGGATAACCACAACGCCTCAATAGGCATATATAGGGTTTCCATAAGTGAATAATCATAATGCCCCATCTTGGCATAAGAGGGTTTTCACATGTACCTCTAAGTTCCATAACTATGCTTGCCATATAGTATCTATCAAGTGAATTCACTTACTATGCTAGGATATGTGTTAATGTTCTACCTTGGCTAGGTAAGAACACCTTCCTTTGGTGTAAGGCTCTACAACACCAAATTTCATGTTTAGCACCCATGGTCTTAGTGTCGGTTAAGGCTTAGCTTCCCTAATGAAAAATAGACAATGGAGTTAAGTAAAGTAAATGACCCTAACTAGGATAACCTAAGAGAAGATATTTAGGATAGGTGGAAGTAATGAATCCACCTAGACATCGCACAAGTAGATCTCTAAGGGAGTTTTAGGATGGTGGTATAATGTATGGGCATATGTTATGGTTCCCTTGAAAGACATTGTGTTAGTGTCTATATGATGTGATGATATACATAATGGTGGTCTTATGGACTATGTGATGAAGGTCTTGCCTAGTTTGGATGAAGTTGTCTTTACTTGCTATGTTTATGTATGAAGTGTTAAGGCTTGTGGTCTCATGATAGGTTTACTAAGTATGTGTGAGGTTATGGGGCTTCACATGTACATTGCACTAGTAGACTTAGATTGGGTTCATGAGTAAGGTCTTATAATGATTTATGTGAATTAAAGTGAATATATGTGCAACTTGATGTAGCTTAATGTAAAGCCATTAGAGTCTTGACTTAAGTGTATCGAGGATGTATTATACTTCTATGATGGTATGTGTTGGCTTATGTAGGTTGTATGTGTGCTTTCCTTGTGGCCTTAAGGTGATGCATTGCACCAAGTATCACTAGAAGGATTACTTGGGAAAGTCAAGAAGTTGGAAATAAAGGAGTTCACTGTAAAAGGAAAATAGTTCACTGTAAAGTGAAAAGAGCTCACTGTAAAGTGACCTCAAATGTGTCTTAATTTCTATATGTGATTTTGTATAATGTTTGGCCTTTGAATATATCTATATGAAGTATGTGAATGATATAAATGCTAGTGTATCAAGGTTTTATGAAAAATTCACAAAAAGACATAATGCATGTTTTCAAGTAAAAATATCCCTTTTTAAATGCATGTTTTTGCATGGTTGCCATACTTAGTGCATTCGTGTACTAACTCCATTCTTCTCTACTTTTTACACAAAGTGTAGGTTATGGATGCTTAAAGGATGTCTCTATGATTGAGGAGCTTGATATGTGATTTCCAAGCTCAAGGAAAGGAACCTTAAGTCGAAGGATGTCCTAATGTTTAGCTTACAATGAAGTATTATAAATTGTGTAGTTATGAATTATGTTAGAAGTGCAGTGTCCCTAATGTACTTTAATGATGTTGAGTCTAAGATGTCAAGAAGACTTAGAGTCTATCTATGTATTATGATATTATATATATATATATATATATATATATATGTAAAGTGTTATCATATGATGTGCAAAGAAAGTTTTAATTTTTCCGCTAAATTACTATGACAATGCGATGAATGATAACTATGTGCTTGTATAAGACCTCCGAGAGGTCAAGTACGCCATGTTACTTCTAGGGGGTGCTCTCCGGATGTGACACTGATATAGTGAATGATATTATATGTTCAATTTACATGTTGATGGTACTATATGATGTTGGTTTCGCATATGAACATGTTGTTGGTCTATATTGCTAAACATAATGATAAATACTCATGATGCTATGTTATGTGATGTTAGATATTATTTATGATCCTTTTGTTGGTTTACTTGGTTGATTATGGAGCTTCACTTGGCTATTGCACTAGTAAGCTTGGTAAGGGGTTATGAGTAAGGGTTTGGCTTGTGTTGTAATGATATGAACTCTTGAGCATGATTTGTTGTTATAACATGATATTTGAGTTGCTTTTGCTATGCGTTGTAATATGCTATACACATGTTGATTTGACTTAACTTGATGATGTTGGTCTTGTGTTGAATATGCTATTGTCTTAAGGGTTATATGATTATTGTCTTATATGTTTTGTTAATTGTGCATAAGGCTTTTCAAGTAACTTGGCTTGTTTTTGAACAACTGTACCCTTTAGCATGATTTCTACGTTGTGTGTGCATATGCTTTCATACTTAGTACAAGTGATGTACTAACCCCTATTTCTCCCTTTTTTCCGAAAATTTTAGGTTACTGTTGTTGAAGGGTTGCGGACAATTTGCAAGAAGGCTTGGATCATTTCTCCATGTGTGGGTAGGTCCTCAAGATCCGAGGATGATGCCTTTTCTCATTCTACTTATGTGACTTGCTATAGTCTAATGACATTCGTTTCACTTTTATTGTTCAAGGCATTGTTGTAATCTTTAAGTGGTATTTATACATTTGTGTAAGGGCTATGTCCGAATTGTTCTATTCTGACTAAGATCGTTGTATATGAGACATTTCTATTAGACTCAATATTGTGTATATTGAATATGTGACATAAAAGTAGAAGCCTATGTAAGCTTCCTATGCGAGGAGTCTAAGTAAACTCCCTATGTATATATTATGTGTAAGCGAGAGGTCATTGAAAACTTCATGATGTAGGTGTAGACGAAAAGTTTTAATTTTCCACACTTTTTGATGACGAATGCTAAGAGGATAGTCTTAGTTCTCTCTGAGGACGACGACGCCGGTTATGTCTAGGGGGTTCTCCGCGGATGTGACATTAGGACTCATACCATTCTATCATCACAACAAGTAGACAACGCTACAATTTCATGCATAAGGAACATAAACATATACATATACATTAGAACACCTTCCTAGAACTCCCTTCAAGATCTACTTGTGCAATGATAGGCAAAGTCCCATACCCTCACCTACACTAAGCAACTTCCTTTAGGTTATCCTGGCTAGGTTCCTTTACTTTACTTCCATTTTCCATTTTACTTTAGGGAAACTATAGCCTTAACTGACACTAAGACCATGGGTATTAAACATGGAATCCGGTGTTGTAGAACCTCACACCAAAAAGAGGTGCTCAACCTTGCTAAAGTAGAAAATTAACATCATGCTAGAATATTAGGTGATATAACTTGCTAGATCCTATGAGGCAAACATAGTTTATGGAACTTGGAGGCATATATGGAAACCATCTTTATGCCTATTTATGCATTGTAGTTATCCACCTCGTCAGAATTATGGTGAACCTAACTTCCTACATTGGGAAGGGACACCCCTCAACTTCAAGTTCACTCGGTGGTAAGCTAAGTTCCCTTTATTGAAAAGCCTTTATTATCATTACTTTATAAAAACATAGACTTTAGGAAAGTTAACCCCTCATATGCTTAGCTCATAGGTTATAGATGAGAAAATCCTTTCATCAACCTATATCATGTGAGAAAAACCTTTCACATGGACATAGCATATTCAAGCACCATCTAGTTTAGGATACAATTGAGAACACCTTTCAAAAGACCCTCTACTGACTAAATCATCATACAAGCATCATAGACATGCTTTCATGTGTGTGTATGTGTACATATATGTGAGAAACCCTTTTACATAAACACTCTTGAACCACACATGTTCATACTTCACTTCATTCATGCATAAGTGTGTAGGTATAACTATATGAGCAATCCTTTCATATAAACACATTTAGATACTATGCATATTCATACTTCATCATATCATATACTTGACATCATAGCATATAAGACATATTCATAACATGCTCATGCATTCATATTATTGTACGTAGATTACAACCTAGGAACTATCCTATCAGGTCCACATGTGCAATGCATAGACAAGGTCCCATACACTTGTCCATACTAGTACACCAATCAAGTCAACCTAGTTAAGAGATACGTAACATACTTCATGGACATATACTTTACATGCATAGTAGTAGAGATTAGTGTATATGAGAATATCCTTTCATTAGACACCATAAATCTATACTACTTGTAAGCATGCATAAGTTATAAGTGTGTGTACATCGGTCAACATGATCACATAATGGCTAACAAAATCACATTGAGCCATCCACCCTCTTAAGACCACAATTCACATCCATGGATAACCCACACATCACAATTTAGCATAGCAAACAATATAACTTCACATTGCATCCAAGACTCCCAACATTAGCTAATCACACATTCATATAGTAGTACATAGGTAGGGTTCATTCATCAATATTACTTCATCAATAGAAGCACCTATACCTAACCCTAACATAGTCATCTACATGCTTATAACATTAGCAATACAACCTAGATCATAACTAGAATGGAAGACTAGGCATAATACTTCACAGATCATCACCACACCTTCACAATACAATTTCCTTCAAGGCCATAATCACATCACATATACATTGACAATAAGGTAAACACCGCTACCATAGGTGGACCATACCACACAATGCTATACAAGGCCAATTCAACTAGCAATTCTATAAAGAAGTGGAGGAAACATGAAATCTTACCACTTTACCAAGCTTTGATCACCATCGATCAATTCTCATAATTTATCAAAAGTTCAAGTATAGGGCAGTAGCTAAAATTACAATAATCATATACGAATTCATGCTTCAATCCTCTTAGAATCAAGACCATATCATGTACATTACTTCATCAATCTATAGAAGATATAGGAGTAATGGTCAACCTTACCAAACTTCAAGGGCTTGATCATCATTGATCACTCACCAATAATTCACGATCAATTTGAATACAAAATAGTAGCAATAGACCATTCAACATGCTTGACTCATAATTCACTTAACATAGGCTCAAGATTACAATGCCCATAGCATAGGTTAAATCGAGATTTGGGAGGGACATGGGTTCATCATGAAATTGGATTGAATTCAACATGAAAACCAGTAGCTAATCATCAATTTATCATAATCATGTTTTTGAAATCGTCTTTAGAAGGAACTCATGGCTAGATTGAAGAACATATAATTCGATCATGAATTCTCCTTGAAAACATTGGAAGGAACTCTTTAGATGGAAGGTTATATAAAGATGAAGTATCATCATACCTTATTAGATGAAGAAACCACGAAACCTTGACAAAGAATCCATGTAAATCGAAGCTACAATCTTACTTTGAGCTTCATCTCCAATGGAGGTTCTAGAGAGGTTTTGTTTTGAGAGGGAAGTCTAATTTTGAAGAATGAATTGGGTATGGGGTTTTGATCTTAATAACCAACTTAATATACCCAAAAATACATATAATCGCTATAGTATATAGGGATGTGGGGTGAATTTTCCAATTCACCCCTTGCATGGCAGCGTGCATGCTGCAATTGCAGGCAACAGCTACAGAAGTCAATCGACGGGGCATCGATGCAGTGACGGCACGTCCTGTTGCTCCGTCGATTGTGACTGAAGCTGCAGAGTCGTCGTTCTAGGCTCGTAGGTAGACACTGTCAAGGAAGTGTTTAGTCAACTTTGGGTCCTCCTTGAGGGCCTTTTACAGGGCCCTTGGGGAGTCGTACCCAGATGTTTCCAATGTAAATACACTCATTAACATGTTAGGGACCTTCCACATAAGTTTCAACGAAAACGAACACGTAAAACAGGACAAGGCACAGCAAGACACACATGCACATCTCAATGCTAACTTTTCGAAGGTCATCGGCGTTCTTGGACGTTTGACCTTCAAATGACATCAAATCAAGCATGCCTACTATAAAAAAAAAACACTTATTTAACATATTGTAGACCTTTTTAGGCACATGTGAGTCTCTAAGAACCTTAATTCATTTTGAGGGTCCTTACAATTATAACATATAGTTCATAACTTGAAAACATAGGTATAGCATGGGTTCAAAGGGGAATTCATCATAAAAGCATTGAAATTAATCAATTCATGTATAGAAGATCATAATTAAATCATTTAAAGCAACAATGATAAGAACCCATGCTAATTGAACAAAACGCTAACTCAATTGGGGGAATTTACCATTTGAAATAGAGAAATTTAAGAACTCCGTGGATAGAAGGAATCCACGGATGAAAAATATAATACCTTGAGTCCAATTGCTAGCCTTCAATGGAGGAATTGGAACCTTAGCTTGAAACACTAGGAGGATCCTTCTTCTTCTTCTTCAAGTTTCTAGAGAAACAATATTTGGAGAGGAATTGTTTTTTTTTTTTTAGAATTTGGAAGAATTGAATAAATGGGGTGAATTCGGAGGTTAAAAGGCTTATATAAGGGTTCTAAATATAATTAAAACAACAGAGTGTAGAATTTAATTACTTAATTAAAAAAAGACTCAACCGACCCTAACAATAACTGACAGCTGACCACCGACGGACCCAAGTGGACGGATTGTGGTCTGACCCACGGTCTGTCCTGGTGGACCGTGGTTGTCCATCAGAAAGTTGGTTTTGGGTCTCGAACCACGGATATTAAACAGTGACCATAGTCTGGCCTATGGTCTGTAGGTCAGGTCGTAGTCCTGAACCTCTAGGCCACTCTGGGTGGGGCCATCCACGGATCATACCTACGGTCCATGGTGCCATGTGTTGACACCCAATTTTGAACTTCCACAATAGAAATTAATTCATGAGTTTCTTAAATTCTCAAACAACTTAAAATAATTAGTTTTGTGAATTTAGGAAAAACATAACGATTGCGTTATTTTGAATAATAATTTTTGCCATTTCTTAAAGTTTTTAGATAATATCTATATTTTACATAATTATGTATATAATTAGTATATTTTATGATTATCCAAAAATCATCTCAAAATATTTTAAATTTAGTAAGTAGTCTTTTAAATTAGTTTTGTTTAAATCATAGTTATATCTATATCTATATCTATATCTATCTATATATGTATATATATATATTATTTTATTATTATTTTTTTTGAATCACTAAGTTTACAATTAAATTAATTATTTTATTTTTTTGTTAAGATTAAGACGCTTGCTAAATTAATTTATGTAAATTCATCCTATTAATCAATTACTTTGAACCATTCAAATAGAAATTTTGAAATTTTTGCATTTGTCCCACATTGCTTCCCACATCTTTTTTGGACAAAAAATTGGTCCTATATAAGCCTCTCTTCACTACACCAAAGGAAAGATATAGAGAGGAGACCAAAGAGTACCCAGAAATTTTCGGGAATTCTCGGTTCCATAGTTTAATATTTATAAAATATTTTTGCGGCTGTTTGAGTTTGGAGAGGTGGTGGAATCGTCTCCGTCAAACTCGTAGTCTCGGTTCGCTGTCCAAAATCAGGTAATTTCTTATTTTTTATTTATTTATTTATTTATTTATTTATTTTTTATTTATTTTTTATTTATTTATTTATTTATTTATTTTGTATTTATTTATTTATTTATTTATTTATTTATTTTTTATTTATTATTTATTTATTTATTTATTTATTTATTTATTATTTATTATTTATTTATTTATTTATTATTTATTTATTTATTTATTTATTTATTTATTTTGCATATATGTATACATATATATAATTTGTCAATTACCCAATTTGCTATCTATTGGGATCTTAAGTTTAATTAGTATTAACGTTTAGTTGCTATTGCTATCATACTTCTATGTGTGTATTAATTTGCCATACCAAATTGGATTCTTTTCACATCATGGTCAAATATATTTATTTAGTTATTCATGCATCATTGTTATATTTAATTCTAAGATTATTACATATTTTGGATATTATTGCTTATCTATTATGTGTGCTTTTAGATAAAATTAACGACATCATTGGCTTCTCCTATCCAATCTATTTATTTATTTACTCATTTTGGCTTTAGGTGTTAAGTTGTAATCTGCTTGGGTACATTCATTATTTTAAAATCATTTAATCTTCTTTAAGATATGATTTAGGGATATTATTTTCAAGTGCTAATTTTTATTTTTGTTCTTCATTGCATGTAAAATTCGTCCGAGTTTCAACGTTAACTCTCACCCTCTCCTTTACATTCCATGAGAAGAGCCGTAAAGGCTCAAAGTTCCTCTTTTCCAGTCAACCTATTAAGCCGATGGAAGGGTCCCCGGATTTAAAAAATTGAAGAAAGTCGGAGAAGATGAATTAGAAGACCCGTTTATATTTTGCATTTTCGTATTGTATCTATTTTAAGGCATTAGCCCTTGTCGTCTTTTACTTTACTGTATTTATTTAGTATTAATTATTTGCTTAGTCTAGGACAGGTACGAAAGGAAATTGGTCAAAAACCCAAAACAGGTGGGTCCAAAAGCCGGTCAAGGCGGACAGAGAACCCGATTTTGGATCCAATTCTCTTTCCCTCTCTCTCTCTATTTCTCTCTTTTACTTTATTTGCTTATTTATTTGCATACTTGTCGTTAATTTTAAAGTTAGAAAATCCGAATCCCCGCAAATGCCGTAAATGTTTTTATCAACTCAAAATTAAAATAATTTTGCAAAAAATGAAATGACCTAAAAATAAGTTAGTATTTCAACTCTCTACTTCAAAATATTTTATTCAAGTCAAGATAAAAGCAAAGTTTTAGCCAAATTTGTTAGTTGCTGGAAAACCGTTTTAGACGGATGTTTTAGGTGCCTAACACCTTCCTAAAACATTAATTTGAATCCCCGAACCCTTTAAATGTTTTCAAGCAATTTTCTCTGTTAAGTTATTTGAAAACAATAGTTTTCTTGATTTTTTTCTTCAAAAATTAAGTGGCGACTCTAAAAAGCGGAAAACCTTTATAAAAGGTTAAAATTTCGATAAAACAGAAATGGCGACTCCGCTGGGGAATTAGAGGATTCTAACCTTAAAACTAACGTATTTTGGCTATGTGAGTTAACTGTTTATCTGTTTATTTATTGCTTTATTGAACTGTTGCATTCATGTCATATCATAATTTCGTCAAACGACAATTATTTCATTTCAACTAAAGGATGATTATGCGGGTTCGCAGTCGTTCATTAACCAAAATTTTCTCGGGGCACCCTGACGAGTGTAGTTGGCTACTTGATAGTCAACGATCGTTAACTGTCCCAGCCCAAGTAGTCCGCTTGGGTTACCCTTTCCACTCTAAATGCAACCCACTCCTAGTAAACTAGCGTAGAGCTGAGCCAAAATCCCAAATTTAGGAGCATTTAAACTAAGATGACCCAACACTCAAGGCGTGTTGGTCCCATTAGAAAGACCACCTTGAGTCCAAAATGGTTTACGACCTAAACGGACATTCATACTTATGTGTTTAAATTTGAAGGATGTATACGTTGTTTGAAAAATCATTGTCTAGTAGGGTAAGAATTAGATCATCGTTTATACTAGTTGAAGAAAGAGTTTCACAAACTACTATCCGAAGACGTTGGCACCCGGAGACGACAAGAAGTTTAACAACAAAGGTACTTTCATGGAGGCATAGTATAGGATTGTACCCCTGCGTGGGACTGATTGTTTTGTATCCCGTTTTCCCCAATTATGTATCCCCATTTAAGTTTTATTCATAAATTTGTATAAATTTGGATTTTGAGACAATGGAATATTTCAAATGACTTATACATCCTTCAAATCGTTAGGCCTACCATTGGCATAAAAGGGTCACATATCTGTTTAGAACGCGCAATAACTGTTTATGTGTTATAATTGTTTGTATGATTATGTTGCTTCATTTGGAGATATTCTAGCCTACTCATTCTCGAAAAATATTTTCTAGAACTCCTTAAGCATAAAGACCAAATCACTATCAAAAGTACGTCCAAATACTCCTCGAGTCTTTAGTCTCCCAATAAATTCGAACTTTATTTTTCAAAAAGTACTCTCTCATATCCAAAAAAAAAAAAAAAAAGATTCAAGAATGGGTCGAACTACGTAGGACCTGAATTCTCTTTTATGAGATACGTAGGCAGCCTTCCAAGGTTCGGTCCCCATTTTGAGAAAATTTTATCTTTCTCAACTCTTATAAAGAAAGTAGAGTTACATTTCAATAAAAAATCAGAAGTACGACAATTTACTTTGTCCCGACTTAAGTCGACATTTCTGACTCATTAGTCCTAAAATAATATAGACAAATTTCTGTCTATTTAGTCATCTTTCTATATACGTGGGCTAATTTATCTTCAAATAAAGCGACTCTTATGTGTTTACAATAATGTGTGTGATATTTTGTATTAACTATCATCGACACAGACTAACACATCTTGCCTTTGAGTTGTTTTTCTTTGTCAGGTATCTTGAACTGATCTGTGTTGATTAAGCTGGCAGATCATCCTTACTTCACCAGATCGAAAGTGCCTGCAGATTCTTTCCCTAGACAAAGCTCAGACAAAGGAAAGACGATTATGGGAGATAATAGCGAGAAAGTAGGTCTTACTGATGTTGTGGTGGCTCAACCCACCATAGAGGACCAGAACGAATTGATTTTGCAATTAATGCAGCAAATTGCAGAAATGAGAATGGAAATGCAAAGGAGACAGGATCTGCCTCCTCCGGGTTTTGCTGCTAATGTTGCAGAGGGAAGGCCTCCTATCTACTTCCCGTCCTCTAACATGGATCCAGCTCAAGGCGTGCCGCTCGCTCAGAATTCCCCCGCTATAGACCTAACTACCCAAAATCCGCAATATGCTTCAGCCTCTTACCAAACTCCACCACCTCCTCAGAACCATCATTCTCAAATGCCCTCTCATCCTCAAAATACCCAACCTCAATCCGCCCCACTACGCAAAAACCAAAGTCAAAATCCAAATCAAAACGCGTTTAATCCCAAAACATCCCATCACCACGTAAATCAAAATACTAATCCTCAAACTTATCCACAAAATTATCAAACCGCTCAAAATGCTCAGAGTCCTTCCATAGCTCCACCCTTGCCTAAAAGAACCGCTTTCCAAATCCCTGTCCATGCTGAGCACGACGTGCACGGTTCTGAGTTGGACCACTATGAGGAACAGGAAAGAGAGTGGAGGGCAAAGGAAGAAGCAAAAGTAGACATAAAAGAGGAGATCAAGAAGGCTATGAAAGAGCTTCAATGCGTCCCCGATACTGCCGGACTTAACTATGAAGATTTGTGCATTCACCCGTGTCTGGACCTTCCAGAAGGGTTCAAGATCCCGAAGTTTAACACCTTCGGAGGAGTAGGCAACCCTATGGCTCATCTTAGAGCTTACTGTGACCAGCTCGTGGGAGTTGGAAGGGACGAGGCTTTGCTGATGCGGCTTTTCAGCCGAAGTTTGTGCGGGGAGGCTCTAGAGTGGTTCACCTCCCATGAAACCCGACAATGGCCTAGTTGGAACGCTCTGGCAAAGGATTTTATCGATCGCTTTGCATATAACGTCGAAATCATTCCCGACCGTTATTCTTTGGAGAAGATGAAGCCGAAAGCCACTGAGAGTTATAGAGAGTTTGCTTATCGATGGAGAAAAGAAGCTGCAAGGGTCCGACCGCCCATGTCTGAAAAAGAAATTGTTGAAGTATTTGTGCGGGTGCAAGAGCCTGAATATTATGATCGAATCATATTGCTCGTGGGAGCAAAATTTGCTGAGATAGTCAAAGTTGGTGAAACTATCGAAGATGGTTTGAAAACGGGAAAGATAACCCGTGTTGCTGCATCGCCCGGATCAACGGGCACATTGAAGAAGAAAAGAGAAGAAATAGATGTCGTATCATATGGGGAAAAGAAAAACCCCAGAAACTCGTCATTTCCCCAAGGTCATTCTCGACCCTCTCAAACCTCCTACCAAGCTTGCTATACGCAAGCTAGTCATCTAAATGATCCTCCAGTTTATCAAAATGTTGCCCCCTCTTATCCGAATATCCAAGCTCCAGTATACCAAAGTCCATCCCCAATTTACCAAAATCCATCTCCTGTTTATCCAAATCATCCTCCACCTTACCAAATTTCATCTCCTTACCAAGATATGGCTCCCAACTGTGCTAACGTGCAGTCGAGCTACCGAGAACCCCCTACTGCATATCAAGTCCAAGCTCCACCATATCAAAAACCCCACCCTAATTGCCAAGCTCCATTGCCAAACTACCATGCCAATTCATATCCCAAAGGTCAAGCTCCACATCCGAACAACCGGGGTTATCAACAGATGCCTCCCCCACAAGGAAGCTATGATCCACCTCGACCTCGATTCGAGAAGAAACCTGCAAGAAATTTCACCGCGCTCGCGGAAAGTCGAACAAAGCTGTACGAGCGACTAGCTGCGGCCGGATATATCCATCCTGTGGGGCCTAAGCCCGTGGATATCAATTCAAAATTCTATAGGCCAGATCAGAGATGTGCTTATCATTCCAACAACGTTGGGCATGATACTGAGGACTGTATCAACCTCAAGCACAAAATTCAGGATCTAATCGACCAAGAGGTGGTCTCTCTACAACCAGCTGCACCAAATGTCAACACCAACCCTTTGCCAAATCACGGAGGCGGCAATGTGAATATGATAGAGACGGACGACGATTGGTGTGTGACAAAGGTGATAACTCCAATTGTCCTTGACGACGTTGGGGAAGGAATCTGCGGCCTTTTCGAGGAGATTGATGTTGTTATCGATAAAGAGGTCGAGCTAGCTGGTATCCGTGATGCTGGACCAGGAGAGATGCTGCAGAATTGGACCTCCACGCCGATCTTGATTCCCCAAACTCCTTGGTAGAAGGGCATCGTTTAATGCATATTTAAATCGATGGTAGTCTGGAAGAGGCCCGAAACCCACCATTTTGCATTTTTATTAATTGCTAGCGTTTTAAATTTCCCTCGTGATGTTTGAAAAAAGGCAATATGGACTTTTGCCAAAACCAAAGTTTGCATTATTTCCTATTTTGAATGAAACCCTCTTTTATCTAATTTATTTACTTATTCGCTATATTTTTACTTGTCTAAATTTGTCTATTTTTTTGAGTAATATAAGTTTTAAACCTGCCAATATCATGTCATGTCACGAGCTGAATGAATAAAGTGAGGCAGGTGACAACGAGGTGGATGATTACGAAGAGGAAATGAAGTACCTGAATTTGTTGCTGAAGAATTTCTGCAGTTTGAAAATCAGCACAAATCGAATCTTGAGGAAACTGAAACTATAAATTTGGGGGACCAAGAGTGCGTCAAAGAGGCCAAAATCAGTGTTCACATGAATGAAACTCAGAAAAAGGATCTAATACACTTACTCACCGAATATATTAATGTGTTCGTCTGGGAAGTCGGCGACATGCAAGGGTTGAGTACCAATGATGTGTCTCACAAATTGCCGATTAATCCAGGGTTATGTCCGGTGAAGCAGAAAACTCAGAAATTCAAGCCCGAGTTGAGTCTAAAGATTAAAGAAGATATTACCAAACAGATTGAGTCTCGATTAGGGGAGGTGACACAATACCCAACTTGGTTGGCAAATATTGTTCCGGTCACCCCTTTATCCCCTTTAAATATTTCTTTGTCTTTGAACTACGTTCGACCTGAATTCTCAAAAATGAGATACGTAGGCGGCCTATGTCGGCCTCGGTCGATTGCTTTATAAATTTTTTATTTTTTGAGAGGGAACTACGTTTGACCTGATTCCTGCCTCAACGGGATACGTAGGCGGCACAAGGGTTCGGTCATATTTCCCGTAAGATTTCTATTTTACAGTAGAAACTGGGACAAATTTTTTGAGAGGGTCTCAAAAATTCCTGAGAAGAAGATTTTTCCCCAGCGAGTCAAGGTGGAGATACTTCGAGATTTGCAACTGGGACAGAATTTTCGAGAAGATCTCAAAAATTCCATGATTTACTTACCGACAGTCGAAGATAAGCCGATACAGTTAACTGGGACAGAAATTTTGAGGATGGCCTCAAAATTTCAATACGGGTTTGTCGACAGTATGGAGAGACTCTGATTACTCCCCATCGAATAATTAAATATATCTCCAAGCATCAGACTCGAAGAAGTTCGCTAAGCCTGACGTGACATGACGCTTGACAGTGACCTTTTTCAAAATATTACTTCCCGAAAATTTATTTTGTTAAAAATTTTCTTTTATGTTCATTGGTTTTGACATAAAATATTTTGTCTTATCTATCAAGAGTTAGGAGATCAGGAAGATCAACCGGAGATAGAAGGACAAGGAGCAGATAACTGAAGAAATCGGCACAGATCAGTTCATTTTAAAACTAACAATTTTTCTATGGATGCAGGTTTATAACTTTGATTTGATATCAGCAAATTCCTTCTATCGATGAATATGGAGAAGTCAAGGGAGGAGAAAGTTCTCCCAAAATTTATCAGAGTTTTGTGTAGACGCAGAAATTGTTTTATACTGCTCATACCGGGAACTTGGGAGTATGAATGGTTTATTTCAGTCAACTTCCCACAACATGAAGTCTATAAAGAACGTCCAGCTAGATTCGAGGTTGAATCAAGCGTAAATCTCAAGAAAGAGTTCACGGTTTCCATAAAGGACGTCATTTGCATCATAATGTCAGATATGATATTATACACTACCCGGGGGGTCATTTATTTTATTATCGATCAAGACAATACACTACTCGAGGGGGTCATTTATTTTATTGTTGATCAAGACAATACACTACCCGGAGGGGTCATTTATTTTATTGTCAATCAAGACAATACACTACCCGGAGGGATCATTTATTTTATTGTTGATCAAGACAATACACTACCCGGAGGGGTCATTTATTTTATTGTCGATCAGGACAATACACTATCTAAAAAAATTATTTTACCGATATTTTCAATTGAGACGATATGATTATCCAGAAGGCACCCAGAAGATCACTATGTTGCTCAATGAAAGCACTGTCTTCACTTGGTACCAAATATGACATCAAAAGTCAATATTTATACATCGCGAGATGATTTCATGCCTCGCAGAAATTTATACATCGCAAGAAGATTTCATACCTTGCGGAATTTATGCATTGCGGGAAGATATTCATGCCCCGCAGAAGATCATGCATCGAGAGTCAATATTCATGCATCGCGGAAGATCATGCATCGAGAGTAAATATTCATGCATTGCGGAAAATCATGCATCGCGAGTTAATATTTATGCATCACAAGTTAATCGCGAGAAGATATTCATGCCTCGCAAAAAATTATACATCGCGAGAAGATTTCATACCTCGCTGAAATTTATGCATCGCAAGAAGATTTCATACCTTGCGGAATTTATGCATTGCGGGAAGATATTCATGCCCCGCAGAAGATCATGCATCGAGAGTCAATATTCATGCATCGCGGAAGATCATGCATCGCGAGTCAATATTCATGCATCGAAGAAGATCATGCATCGCGAGTTAATATTTATGCATCACAAGTTAATCGCGA
This sequence comes from Solanum sitiens, assembly GCA_016801875.1. Lineage (NCBI taxonomy): Eukaryota > Viridiplantae > Streptophyta > Magnoliopsida > Solanales > Solanaceae > Solanum > Solanum sitiens. The sequence continues at coordinate 2,586,522 of JABWTJ010000074.1, read as the reverse complement.
GAAGATATTCATGCCTCGCAGAAAATTATACATCGCGAGAAGATTTCATACCTCGCTGAAATTTATGCATCGCAAGAAGATTTCATACCTTGCGGAATTTATGCATTGCGGGAAGATATTCATGCCCCGCAGAAGATCATGCATCGAGAGTCAATATTCATGCATCGCGAAAGATCATGCATCGAGAGTAAATATTCATGCATTGCGGAAAATCATGCATCGCGAGTTAATATTTATGCATCACAAGTTAATCGCGAGAAGATATTCATGCCTCGCAAAAAATTATACATCGCGAGAAGATTTCATACCTCGCTGAAATTTATGCATCGCAAGAAGATTTCATACCTTGCGGAATTTATGCATTGCGGGAAGATATTCATGCCCCGCAGAAGATCATGCATCGAGAGTCAATATTCATGCATCGCGGAAGATCATGCATCGCGAGTCAATATTCATGCATCGAAGAAGATCATGCATCGCGAGTTAATATTTATGCATCACAAGTTAATCGCGAGAAGATATTCATGCCTCGCAGAAAATTATACATCGTGAGAAGATTTCATACCTCGCTGAAATTTATGCATCGCAAGAAGATTTCATACCTTGCGGAATTTATGCATTGCGGGAAGATATTCATGCCCCGCAGAAGATCATGCATCGAGAGTCAAAATTCATGCATCGCGGAAGATCATGCATCGCGAGTCAATATTCATGCATCGCGGAAGATCATGCATCGCGAGTTAATATTTATGCATCACAAGTTAATCGCGAGAAGATATTCATGCCTTGCAGAAATTATACATCGCGAGAAGATTTCATACCTCGCTGAAATTTATGCATCGCAAGAGGATTTCATACCTTGCGGAATTTATGCATTGCGGGAAGATATTCATGCCCCGTAGAAGATCCTGCATCGCGAGCCAATATTCATGCATCGCGGAAGATCATGCATCGCGAGTCAATATTCATGCATTGCGGAAGATCATGCATCGCGAGTTAATATTCATACATCGCGAGAAAATATTCATGCCTCGCAGAAAATTTATGCATCGCGGGAAGATACCCATGCCCTGCAAGGAATCATGCACTGCCAAAGAGAGAATTGGGCATCTGAAGAAAATATTCACCCATCGACATCAACTGCATCATTTTATTTTTGATAAAAGTAAACATCAAGAATAACATCAAAGAGGACATCAAGATAAATATCAGCACACTGCATCTATTTTATTTATTTCAACATCAAATGAAGAATACATTGAAGATTGCATACATAAGACATAAGCTCTATTTGCTTTACGTCAAACCGATCGAGTTGACGTCAAATGTCGAGGAGAACAATTAAGTGTCGACATGGTAAAAGACACTGTCTCCCTTTTTAATTGAGTTTTTATGCTGACGAGTTTTATCTCAGTGTTTGTCGAGAGCATCCGAAAGGATGAATTCTCCAAAAACAAACCACAGGTGTGGACAACATCAAAAGGATGCAGCACAACGTGGAACTTTTTCTTAGCAGCGAACTGGGATATGGTCCAAAGAGGAGTGTCAAACTCTTAGGACGCGAGCAGAGGAGCGACTTCTACCACAATCAAACCACACCCCTATCAGAAGGCATGTGGGTTTTTCTTTAGGTTTTGTCAGTTTTGATCTCGCATTCGGAAATTTTGGTCTACCGAAAGCAAGTTTCTAATCTGAGTGACAATGCACCGAGAGCTTTGGAAATTATGTCCATGTGAGTTCTTAATTATGGGTGTGAAGTGCACCACATTCATGGCTAAGACGTTACAAGCCTCCTTTTCATACTCGTTTAATTTTGTCACTTGTCCAGAACCAAAGGTTATCTAGCATAATAGATTTCCTTTTCAACCGATTGAGTCGAACTACAAACAGCCTGATTCCTATGGTTTAAGGATATGTAGGCGGGCTCGATGTTGAAAACTCGGCTGTATTCTAACATTCCACTCGAATCTTATTTCCAAGCATCCCGATTCCCTCATAACTCGGTATCGAGATGACTTTTGATTTCTTTCAAAATCGTGCGTTAAATCTAGCGTATCGAACTACAAGTGACCTGAATTCTCATATAGTCTGAGACATGTAGGAAACACATTTTCAGGGTTCGGCCATAATTCCTAAAGCCCATACCAAAATTCCTTTTCCCCAAGATGAAGATGTGATCGTTCAAAATTGGATTCGTCAATTTCATTTGCCTCGAATTTCTTTCATCAATCCAAGTCAAACGAGGGACAGCTGTTGACACCCAATTTTGAACTTCCACAATAGAAATTAATTCATGAGCTTCTTAAATTCTCAAACAACTTAAAATAATTAGTTTTGTGAATTTAGGAAAAACATAACGATTGCGTTATTTTGAATAATAATTTTTGCCATTTCTTAAAGTTTTTAGATAATATCTATATTTTACATAATTATGTATATAATTAGTATATTTTATGATTATCCAAAAATCATCTCAAAATATTTTAAATTTAGTAAGTAGTCTTTTAAATTAGTTTTGTTTAAATCATAGTTATATCTATATCTATATCTATATCTATCTATATATGTATATATATATATATATATATATATATATATATATATATATATATATATATATATATATATATATTATTTTATTATTATTTTTTTTGAATCACTAAGTTTATAATTAAATTAATTATTTTATTTTTTTGTTAAGATTAAGAAGCTTGCTAAATTAATTTATGTAAATTCATCCTATTAATTAATTACTTTGAACCAGTCAAATAGAAATTTTGAAATTTTTGCATTTGTCCCACATTGCTTCCCACATCTTTTTTGGACAAAAAATTGGTCCTATATAAGCCTCTCTTCACTACACCAAAGGAAAGATATAGAGAGGAGACCAAAGAGTACCCAGAAATTTTCGGGAATTCTCGGTTCCATAGTTTAATATTTATAAAATATTTTTGCGGCTGTTTGAGTTTGGAGAGGTGGTGGAATCGTCTCCGTCAAACTCGTAGTCTCGGTTCGCTGTCCAAAATCAGGTAATTTCTTATTTTTTATTTATTTATTTATTTATTTATTTATTTATTTTTATTTATTTTTTATTTATTTTTTATTTATTTATTTATTTATTTATTTATTTTGTATTTATTTATTTATTTATTTATTTATTTTTTATTTATTATTTATTTATTTATTTATTTATTTATTTATTATTTATTATTTATTTATTTATTATTTATTTATTATTTATTTATTTATTTATTTATTTATTTATTTATTTTGCATATATGTATACATATATATAATTTGTCAATTACCCAATTTGCTATCTATTGGGATCTTAAGTTTAATTAGTATTAACGTTTAGTTGCTATTGCTATCATACTTCTATGTGTGTATTAATTTGCCATACCAAATTGGATTCTTTTCACATCATGGTCAAATATATTTATTTAGTTATTCATGCATCATTGTTATATTTAATTCTAAGATTATTACATATTTTGGATATTATTGCTTATCTATTATGTGTGCTTTTAGATAAAATTAACGACATCATTGGCTTCTCCTATCCAATCTATTTATTTATTTACTCATTTTGGCTTTAGGTGTTAAGTTGTAATCTGCTTGGGTACATTCATTATTTTAAAATCATTTAATCTTCTTTAAGATATGATTTAGGGATATTATTTTCAAGTGCTAATTTTTATTTTTGTTCTTCATTGCATGTAAAATTCGTCCGAGTTTCAACGTTAACTCTCACCCTCTCCTTTACATTCCATGAGAAGAGCCGTAAAGGCTCAAAGTTCCTCTTTTCCAGTCAACCTATTAAGCCGATGGAAGGGTCCCCGGATTTAAAAAATTGAAGAAAGTCGGAGAAGATGAATTAGAAGACCCGTTTTATATTTTGCATTTTCGTATTGTATCTATTTTAAGGCATTAGCCCTTGTCGTCTTTTACTTTACTGTATTTATTTAGTATTAATTATTTGCTTAGTCTAGACAGGTACGAAAGGAAATTGGTCAAAAACCCAAAACAGGTGGGTCCAAAAGCCGGTCAAGGCGGACAGAGAACCCAATTTTGGATCCAATTCTCTTTCCCTCTCTCTCTCTATTTCTCTCTTTTACTTTATTTGCTTATTTGTTTGCATACTTGTCGTTAATTTTAAAGTTAGAAAATCCGAATCCCCGCAAATGCCGTAAATGTTTTTATCAACTCAAAATTAAAATAATTTTGCAAAAAATGAAATGACCTAAAAATAAGTTAGTATTTCAACTCTCTACTTCAAAATATTTTATTCAAGTCAAGATAAAAGCAAAGTTTTAGCCAAATTTGTTAGTTGCTGAAAAACCGTTTTAGACGGATGTTTTAGGTGCCTAACACCTTCCTAAAACATTAACTTGAATCCCCGAACCCTTTAAATGTTTTCAAGCAATTTTCTCTGTTAAGTTATTTGAAAACAATAGTTTTCTTGATTTTTCTTCAAAAATTAAGTGGCGACTCTAAAAAGCGGAAAACCTTTATAAAAGGTTAAAATTTCGATAAAACACCATGCACGGGCCGTGGTTGGCCCGTGCAATTTTCCAAAGTTTGATTTTTTTTCCTTTTTCGAATACGGGAGTTACAAAGACATTCTTGTATAAAATTAAATATAAGTAAAAATTAACTCTGATTATTTCATTTATACATTACAAAAAGAAATAGTCATTTTGTACGTACTATAATTCCATCAAAACTATTCTAGTTAATTTTCTAACTGAAATCAATTGATAACAACTAGTTTATACAATAATTATCAATTGAAGCAATTAAAGAGTGAAAGATTTAACTATGGACGATAAAAGATCAAATATACAAATGCATATATCAAGTCTGCATTTATACAATTACGATAATTTATACATACATTAATTCTACTAAAATTACAACCATCAATAAATTATACATATTCAAACAATAATTTCCCTAATTAGTTTATACAGTTATGTACTACAATAGATAAGTTATACAACTGCATATATCAACTCTATATTCATATTAACAATATTTTATACGGACACTACTTCCACACACAAAATACTCAAAATACACATCGATCAAAGATTCAATTATTAATGGAAAATATATACAATTATAATATGAAATATGTTCATATTCCACATCACGGGATCAATTCAAATACAATTAAAACAAGTTATTCAATTAGAACAGCTAATGACTAATCAATTCATAAAGAGTTCAACAAAAATACAACACATTCAATCAAAGCTCCAATAATCAATGGAGAATTTATACAATTACTATTGTAAATCTGTTTTTATTCTCCATTACAAGATCAATTCAAATACGATTAAAATAAGTTATTCCATTGTAATAGCTAATAACCAATCAATTCATATAAAATTCAACCAAAATATAACACATTCATCCAAAGCTTCAATTATCAATGGAGAATTTATACAATTACAGTTTGAAATATGTTCATATTCCCACTACCATATCAATTCAAATATAATTAAATTAAGTTATTCAATTAGAACAACTAATAACCAATCGATTCATATAGAATTAGCCAAAATTCAATAGAAAATTGATATTTAAACAAAGCTCTAGAAAACCAAATTACCTATCGATTCAATATTGAACCTCAAATAGATGAAGCGAATACACAACAACTTATAATTACCAATTGATTTATACATATACGTAAAAATACAAAAGAAAAAAGATGTAATTAAATGTATTTGTACCTATTGATCAATGATGAAATCAATTGATTTTTTTTAAATTGAAGTCGTTGATATCGAGATCTTAAAAAAAATTGGGTTGTTGGTACGAAGGAATTGTGGTGTGTTTGGTATGAAGTCCGACGATTTAATATTCGACGAATTAAGGGATCGTATGCCTTTTCTTAACCGAGATTACCTTTCAAAAAAATTGAATTCACTTTTGGTATACAACTTTGAAAAGAAGCGAATTACACAAACGATCATTCCTAGAGAAGCTTAAAATATAGCTATGGTCAATAATTATGAATACGATAGCTAAGGAGAATAATTAATTTAATTATTGTAGCTAAGTTTCCCAACATAAATTTTGGCCCATTAATAAAAAATTGTTATAAATGCATTAATGTGAATGTCATTTGTAACTCATCTCATGTACGCAATAAATGAACACTTTAAGTCATGTAACTTTGAAGAGACATTTTGTACTATAAATAGGCGATGATTATTTTATTAAAGGATCAATTGAAAAGTACGGAAGAAAGAAATAAGAAAGCATTCTCCCATATATCTTGTCTATATAGTTATTGTCTTAGATAATTTCATATTTCTAATATTTTACAACACGTTATCTGCACGAGTCTCTAACCAATTAAGGCCTACTTAATTCGGAATTAACTTTTTTCCCTAAACGTTAATCATTTTTCTTTCTGAGTCAGGTATACATTTATATGTTTAGAGCATATCGAATAGGACTTGCATAAGTATTTAATCTATAATTTAACTACTCCATATATAACTTGATTTAGCTATTATTATGATACTTTATTTGACATAATAATCAATACGTTATAGATTTATATTGTTATGTTATTTACTAACTTATAACTCTAAATTAATTACTAAAGTAATATGATAGCATGCTAGTTAAAATAACTATTTTCATACATTATGATAATATATAGGTGTGTGTCATAAAAAAGAATATTGTTGTATTAAATATGACTTGAAACTCTTAAGAAACAAAAATGGTGTTAATACTGTATAACAATTAAAATTACATATTAAATCTACTATTTGAATATGTCATTAGTTTATATGTTTTTAAGACATTCAATGTGCATACATGTAACATATAATTTATTATATAATCATATTATACTTCATCATTTGAACATTATTTACAATTTATTATAAAGAAACCACCATCATAATATTAACTCAATTATTTTATGATAGATTTCATCATGTCGAATTTGTCAAAACTTGAATTTGTGGCACTTGACATTTCTGGAAAGAATTATTTGTCATGGGTACTTGATGCTGAAATTCACCTTACCGCTAAGGGTCTTGGTGATAGTATAATCGAAGGAAATACGACATCAAGTCAGGATAAAGCGAAAGCTATGATTTTCCTTCGTCATCATCTTGATGAAAGCCTGAAGGTTGAATACCTAACGGTGAAAGATCCACTTGAATTGTGGATAGGTTTGAAAGGGAGGTATGACCACCTCAAGGCAACGGTATTGCCAAGGGCTCGTTATGAGTGGATGCACTTACGATTTCAAGATTATAAAACCGTGATTGAGTATAATTCTGTTGTATTTAGAATAACCTCCCAATTGAAATTATGTGGAGAAATAATAAAAGATGAGGACATGTTGGAAAAGACACTAACTACTTTCCATGCCTCTAATATGATATTACAGCAGCAATATCGTAAAAAAGGTTTTCAGAAATACTCTAAATTGATCTCATGCCTTCTGGTGGCTGAGCAGCATAATGACCTTCTTATGAAAAATCACAAAGCCCATCCCGCTGAAAGTGCTCCATTACCGGAGGCACACGCGGTTGAATCACATGGCCAGTCTGAAATAAGACAAAACAATCGGAGCCATGACAATGTGCGCGGGTGTGACAAAGGCAAAAGACGATATAGTAATCGTCAAGGTGGTGGTCATAACAGAAGGGAGAACAATATAGGTTCTCAAAATAATCCTTCTAAAGGAAAGGGCTATCACTGTCATCGTTGTGGCCTTATAGGTCACTAAAAAAATGAATGTCGGGCACCTGAGCATTTTGTCAAGTTGTATCAAAATTCCTTTAAAAGGAAAGGAAATAAAGGTGGCACCTCCTCTTCTAAAGCCCGAGTAGAGTCACATTTGACTCTTAAAGATGATGTTCAGGCAGGATCTCCTCAAAAATATAATGAGAATGTTGTGGCAAACTTAACATTGAAAGATAATGCTTTTGATGGGTACGATGATATTACTCATCTAGAAGCTGAGGACTTCTTTGAGGATCACAACTGAGATTGATAATTGAGCTATGAAATGAATAATGTTTTTATGTATTTTTAATGTCTTAAATTAAAGTTTATGTACTAAAGATTTATTTTGTTAAATTTCGTACTTCTTATTATGTATTTTTATCTTATGAAGATAAATAAAATTTTCCAGTCTTCAGTTGAATCCAAGATGAGTAGTGGAGATATGTCTCTTCTGGAAAGTGCCACAACTCATACGATACTAAGAGAAAAGAAATATTTCTCTTCTTTGATAATGAAAAAGGCATATGTTAATACAATATCCGGTAGTACAAAATTGATTGAGGGCTCTGGAGAGCAGCCTTATTACTACCTGGAAGAACATTAATTGTAATTGACAATGCATTGTATTGTAGTAAGTCTCATAGAAACTTGTTAAGTTTCAAGGTTATTCACCAAAATGGCTATCATGTTGAGACTGCGAATGAAGGAAAAGTGGAATACCTTTATATTACTACAATAAATGCGGATAAGAAAATTGTGCATGAAAAATTGCCAGTACTTTCTTCTGAATTGTACCATAAAAATATTGGTACAGTTGAATCACATGCCGTAGTAAACAAAAGGTTTACTGATTCTAATGATTTTATCATTTGGCATGACCGGGCCATCCCGGTTATAATATGATGCGCAAAGTAATTGAGAATTCACATGGGCATACTTTGAAGAACCAAAATGTTCTTCAATCAAAGGAATTCTCTTGTGCTGCTTGTTCACAAGGAAAGTTGGTTATCAAACCATCAATGGCTAAGGTTGGGGTGGAATCCCCTGTATTTCTGGAACGGATACAGGATGATATATGTGGACCTATTCACCCTGCATGTGGACCATTTAAATATTATATGGTCTTGATAGATGCATCTACTAGATGGTCTCATGTGTGCTTATTATCAACTCGTAATATGGCTTTGCCGAGGTTGTTGGCTCAAATATAAGGTTAAACGCACAATTTCCAGATTATGCAATAAAAATAATTCGTCTTGATAATGCTGGTGAGTTTACATCTCAGGCATTTAATGATTATTGTTTGTCTACTGGAATAACAGTTGAACATCCTGTTGCACATATTCATACTCAAAATGGTTTAGCAGAGTCATGGATTAAACGTCTTCAATTTATTGCTAGACCTTTGTTGATGAGAACGAAGTTGCCTGTTTCGATATAGGGTCATGCTATTTTGCATGCAGCAGTACTTGTGCACATAACGCCAACCAGTTACCATGACATCTCCCCATTACAATTGGTTTTTGGTCAGGAGCCAAATATTTCCCATCTTAGAATCTTTGGTTGTGCGATATATGTTCCGATCGCTCCACCACAACGCATAATGGGTCCCCAAAGAAGATTGGGGATATATGTTGGGTATGAATCTCGTTCTATTATAAAATATTTGAAACCTAGAACTGGAGATTTATTTACGGCAAGGTTTGCTGATTGTCATTTTGATGAATCAGTATACCCAACATTAGGGGGAGAACAAAAATAGTTGGGAAATGAGATAGATTGGAATTCACTTTCACTGTCTCATTTAGATCCTCGAACAAATCAATGTGAGCAAGAAGTTCAAAAGATAATTTATTTGCAAAATATTGCAAATCAACTGCCGGATGCATTTACTATCCTTCCACGGGTTACTAAATCATATATTCTAGCTGCTAATGCTCAAGTTCGAGTTGATGTCCCTATAGGATAAAATATTAAGGCAAATGAGTCTGGACCACGCTTAAAACGTGGTCGATCAATGGGTTCCAAGGACAAAAATCCTCGAAAAAAGAAAGAAATAAATGATCAAGATGATGATCATAATATAGAGGCAATTGCTCATGAAGAGCTCCGAGACATAATAAATGATGACACCACAAAGGAGGTCCATGTACCTGAAAATAATGAGAATGAGGAAATCTCTATAAATTATGTCTCAACGAGAATAAGGTGGAATCAAAATAATATTGTGGTGGATAATATTTTTGCCTATAATATTGCAGTTGAAATAATGCAACAAGATGAGGATTTGGAACCAAGATCTGTCAACGAGTGTAGACAGAGAAATGATTGGCCAAAATGGGAGGAAGCAATTCAAACAGAATTGGCTTCACTTGAAAAACGTGAAGTTTTTGGACCGATAATCCGAACACCTGAAGGTGTCAAGTCAGTGGGGCATAAATGGGTTTTTGTGCGAAAACGCAATGAAAATGGTAAAGTCGTAAGATATAAACCACAACTTGTGGCACAAGGATTTTTACAAAGGCTTGGCATTGATTATGAGGAGACGTATTCTCATGTGGTAGATGCAATTACCTTCAGGTATCTAATAAATATGACAGTTCATGAAAAGCTTGAAATGCATCTGATGGACGTTGTGACAGCCTATTTGTGTGGCTCACTAGACCATAATATTTTTATGAAAATCCCTGAAGCACTCAATGTTCCTGAAGCATATAACAATTCAAAAGAAAGTTGTTCAATAAAGCTTCAAAAATCTTTATATGGATTAAATCAATCAGGGCGAATGTGGTAACCGTCTTAGCGAATACTTGCTAAATGAAGGGTATAAGAATGACCCTATTTGTCCTTGTATTTTTATACGAAGGTCACAATCTGAATTTGTAATAATATCTGTTTATGTTGATGATTTGAACATTATTGGAACTCCTAAACATCTTTCAAAAGCCGTTGAGTGTTTGAAGAAAGAATTTGAAATGAAAGATCTTGGTAAGACAAAATTTTGTCTTGGCCTTCAGATTGAACATTTGACAAATGGAATATTTATCCATCAATCAACATATACTGAAAAGGTTTTGAAAAGATTTTACATGGATAAATCACACCCATTGAGTACCCCGATGGTTGTAAGATCTCTTGATATAAATAAAGATTCATTCCGACCTCAAGAAAAGGATGAAGAGGTTCTTGGTGATGAAACACCATATCTTAGTGCTATTGGGGCACTAATGTACCTTGCCAACAATACCCGGCCATATATTTGTTTCGCAGTAAGTTTATTGACGAGATTCAGCTCATGTCCAACAAGAAGACATTGGAAAGGTGTTAAACATATATTCAGATATCTTCAAGGAACAATTGATATGGAATTGTTGTATTCTAATGCATCCATGTCAGAATTGATCGGTTATGCAGATGCAGGGTATTTGTCTGACCCACATAAAGCCCGATCTCAGACAGGCTATTTATTCACATATGGAGGTACAACTATATCATGGCGTTCAATAAAGCAAACAATAGTTCCTACTTCTTCAAATCATGAAGAGATAATAGCCATTCATGAAGCCAGTCGAGAGTGTGTATGGTTGAGATCAATGACTCAACACATTTTGCAATTATGCGGTCTTTCTGTGCAAACAAAGACTCCAACAATATTGTATGAAGACAATGTTGCTTGCATAGCTCAATTAAAGGGAGGATATATCAAAGGAGATCGAACAAAGCATATTTCACCTAAGTTCTTTTTCACACATGATCTTTAACAAAATGGTGATATAAATGTTCAACAGATTCGTTTGAGTGATAATCTTGCAGATTTATTCACTAAGGCATTGCCAACGTCAACATTTGAGAAGCTAAGATATAAGATTGGAATGCGTCGTCTCCAAGATATCAAATAAGTTTTTCATCAGGGGGAGTAAATACGCGTTGTACTCTTTTTCCCTTAGCCAAGGTTTTGTCCCATTGGGTTTTCCTGGTAAGGTTTTTAATAAGGCAGCACTCAAGGCGTATTACAATATGTGTGTACTCTTTTTCCTTCACTAGGCTTTTTCCCTCTGGGTTTTTCTTAGTAAGATTTTAACGAGGCACATTATATATGGACATCCAAGGGGGAGTGTTATAAATGCATTAATGTGGATGTCATTTGTAACTCACTTCAAAGCTCATCCGTAACTCTCTTTAAAGTTCATGTACGCAATAAATGAACACTTTAAGTCATGTAACTTTGAAGAGACATTTTGTACTATAAATAGGCGATGATTATTTTATTAAAGGATCAATTAAAAAGTACGGAAGAAAGAAATAAGAAAGCATTCTCCCATATATCTTGTCTATATAGTTATTGTCTTAGATAATTTCATATTGCTAATATTTTACAACAAAAATTAATTTAATTTTTTTATAAAAAAAAAAACTCACTTTGTATAATCATAATTAGATGAATAGTTCAAAATTCTCATTTAAAATTTACGAAAAGGGTCTTTTATAAAATAAAGAAGACTAGTTCTAAAACGACTTAACGAGTCGATACACCTTTTAAGGCTAATTTTCTATATTCCAAAATCTTTTTATATTTTTAAATTTCGTTCTTAATTAAATCATATCATAAATTAAAGAGAAGTAAGTAACATCTCCCTCAACAATGACGTTACAAAAAATTGAACATGGTCACTTTTCTACTGAGTGTGTTAAAGAAAATGTAAATTAAAATCAGTTTGGTCAGGAAATGTTAAGTTTGATTCATTTAATTTATTTTCCATGAAATTAATTTGAAGTTGTATTTATTTTTTAAAAATACCCTTCATTTTTACAATTTATCTTAATTTTATTTTTATAAAAATCCCATTTATTATATTTTACATGTTTTTATGAAAGATAACATTCAAACAATCTGATATTATTGGTAAAAAGTATGACCAACTTCAACTCCAATGTTGAAAATAGTGTGGTTTTTTTTTCTCTGTCAAATGTCTACTGAAATTGTGAAAAAACTATTGATTATGGAAATTGTTGGGTTTGAAAGTGATTAGGACGTTATACAGAAGTTTATAATTGCAAATTATGATATCAATATATCATATGACAAAAACTTTTACTAAAAACATAATATTATTATATGGCATAGTCAATCGGCCTACGTATGAAAAAGTAATATATATTAAAATGTTAAGAGAAAAATCTCCCGACAAACTAAACTTCTTACGACTATATTGTGAATGCAATTTGTGTTTTCCTATGAAAATAGGGATCTTCAATTTATAGATCTTGAAAATTTTCTCTAAGGAAAAAATAAACCAAATATGAAAGAAAATAATGTTTTTTTCAAAAAAGTTAAATTATTTAGGTAACTTTTTAGGAAAATTAAATATCAAATAAAATAAGAAAATCAAGAGAAAACTCTAACTGAAATAAACATTATTTTCGGGACAGAACAAACAAAAAATTATAAGTCACTTAGACAATTATATATTTGAAATTCAAATCTTCTTTTACTTTTCATTTTCTCTCCTTCCCTATTTACTTATTCTCTTTCATTTTCTCCACTACAATTTTAGGGTGCATTTTGTTTTTCTAATTCTACCAGCCCCTTTGAAATTTGAATGATATACCATACACGTAGATATCCCCTATGGCCATTTATAATGATGGTATATCTCCAAGCCTTTCGTCCATTGCATGATATGACTTCAAAGTTGATGTCGACATGACATAAATATCAAATATGTCAAGTAATTAAGCTATTGTGAGGACATAAATTTCTAAATATATTTGGCTAACTTATTTTTGAATGAAGATCTACAATGCATTTGGTCATACATTTTGGGAAAAGTAATTGCCTTTTTACAAAAAATAATAATCTATTTATAAGTTTTAAAATTATTAAAAATACTCATAAGTTTGTATTATCAATTTATAATTAAAATGTTTTGTGTAAAATCATGATTATAACCATAATTAATAGAAATTATTTTATTTTTTTTAAAAAAAGGAAGAAAATTAAAGGAAAGTACCATTGATTTGTATAAAAAAAAAACTATTACTACTTATAATTGGAAATGACTTTAGAGAGCATGTTCTAATAAAAATTGTATAATTGTAAAAATCGCTTAGATAATTATATAAAAATATATAAGTCATTTGTATAATGGTAAGGGTATATATAAGTAACTTTCATAACGAGGGGTATATCAGCTCCAAATGACAAATAAAAGAGATATCTCAGGCACTTTTCCCATATGTATATAACGGTATAAATTTTATACAATAAATTTAGAATGAAATTTAGTCCAAAATCATAAATGATGTGTGTTTTTATAAATTTTGGAGTATTTTTCAATATTTTAAAAAGAAATTCTCAAATAATAGAATTTGGCCAAATTATAAATTTTTCTAGAACTTGAGATGTTTGTCGAATATATTTTTAAAGACAATGACAAATTATATAATCAAACATTAGTTAGTAGTTATCAAACTCTTCCAAGCATTTACTAAATATATATGTGATCAAACGGGCTCCATGAAGTAACACTTGACGTGTCGAGATTTCTATTGTTGTACAATGATTGTTCTGGAAAGAAATCAGAACTAATTTGCATCTTTGTTTAAAAGTTGTTTACAATGTGCTATTTTAATCCACCTTGAGATATTACCTTTATGAAGATAGTTGGCCCACGTCAGAAGATATCAGTGGTTGTCTCATTCTTATCTCCATGGTGAAGTAGATCTATATTTAATTAATATATTTTGTAGTTGAGATTTGTGATAAACTTTGCACAGAAAATGAATGGCCCAACAAAGAGGAGGTAAATTAAAGAAGTCGTATTTTTCTTAAATGGTGATAGTATTAGTGATGAAGGCTGCTTCTCGTGTCAATTCATTCTAAATTATTGGTGTTATGAAACTATAAATTAAAATAATATGAAAAAGAATAAGAGAGAAGAGGGAAGATATTTTGTATTTTTTTAAAAGATTCTATATACTTAGAAATAATTTTTTCTTCATAGAGAAAAACTAATTACATTCTAAAGTTACAATTCTTAACTTCTCTTCAAAGAAATCTATCAAAATAGACATTTACTATATAATAATAATAATAATAATAATAATAATAATAATAATAATAATAATAATAATAATAATAATAATAATAATAATAACACTTCTCCTTGAGTTTATACCAAGAGAAGTATTGAAAGCATCACTAATAAATAAAATCAAGTGTTGAAAATGCCTCTAATTTTGGCAAAAATTTATGAGTGTATATAACTTAAGTTGCAAGAGCGGATATGTATATAAGAATAGTTAATCAAGTAGAGAGGTATTTTTATGGATGTCAATATTTCATGGACGAAGCTATAAGCCGTGCTAAGTTAAGGGCTGTTTTAATATTTCTCGCTTACTTAATGGATCAAAAAAATTATTCTTTTCACAAATAAATATATTATTTATTTATTTTCTAGGAATGTTCTTTTTTAATAATATTTTCTTATTGACAAATGTTTTTCCTACTTCAATTGAATTGTTTTAGAATATTATAAATTTTATATAACAAATTAAGAATGAAATTTAGTCCAAACTCATAAATGATGTGTGTTTTTATAAAGTTTGGAGTATTTTTTAATATTTTAAAACGAAATTCTCAAATAATAGAATTTGGCCAAATTATAGTTTTTTCTAGAACTTGAGATGTCTGTCAAATATATTTGTAAAGATAATGACAATTATATAATCAAACATTAGTTAGTAGTTACCAAACTCTTCCAAGCATTTACTAAATATATATCTTATCAAACGGGCTCCATGAAGTAACACTTGACGTGTCCAGATTTCTATTGTTGTACAATTATTGTTCTGGAAAGAAATCAGAACTAATTTGCATCTTTCGTTAAAAGTTGTCTTCAATGTGCTATTTCAATCCACCTTGAGATATTACCTTTATGAAGATAATTGGCCCAGTCAGAAGATATCAGTGGCTACCACACTCTTATCTCCATGGTGAAGTAGATCTATATTTAATTAAATATATTTGTTGTTGAGATTTATGGTATGCTTCGGACAAAAAATGAATGGCCCAACAAAGAGGAGGTAAATTAAAGAAGTCGTATTTTTCTTAAATGGTGATAGTATTAGTGATCAAGCCTACTTCTCGTGTCAATTCATTCTAAATTATTGGTGTTATGAAACTATAAATTAAAATAATATGAAAAAGAATAAGAGAGAAGAGGGAATATTGTTTGTATTTTTTTAAAAGATTCTTTATACTGAGAAATAATTTTTTCTTCATAAGAAAAAACTAATTACATTCTAAAGTTACAATTCTTAACTTCTCTTCAAAGAAATATATCATATTAGACATTTACTATATTATAATAATAATAATAATAATAATGATAACACTTCTCCTTGAGTTTATTTCAAGAGAAGTATTGAAACCATCACTAATAAATAAAACCAAGTAATGAAAACACCTCTAATTTTAACGAAATGTTTTTAGTGTATATAACTTAAGTTGCAATAGCGGATATGTATCTAAGAATAGTTAATCAAGTAGATAGATATTTTTATGGATGTCAATATTTCATGGACGAAGCTATCATCCGTGCTGAGTTAAGGGCTCTTTTAATACTTCTCTCTTACTTAATGGATCAAAAAATCATTCTTTTCGCAAATAAATATATTATTTATTTATTTTCTAGGAATGTTCTTTTTTAAATAATATTTTGTTATTGACAAATATTTTTCCTACTTCAATTTGAATTTTTTAGAATATTATAGATTTTATACAACAAATTAAGAATGAAATTTAGTCCAAAATCATAAATGATGTGTGTTTTTATAAAGTTTGGAGTATTTTATAATATTTTAAAAATAAATTCTCAAATAATAGAATTTGGCCAAATTATAGTTTTTTCTAGAACTTGAGATGTTTGTCAAATATATTTGTAAAGATAATGACAAATTATATAATCAAACATTAGTTAGTAGTTACCAAACTCTTCCAAGCATTTGCGAAATATATATGTGATCAAACGGGCTCCATGAAATAACACTTGACGAGTCAAGATTTCTATTGTTATACAATGATTGTTCTGGAAAGAAATCAAAACTAATTTGCATCTTTGTTTAAAAGTTTTTTTCAGTGCTATTTTAATCCACCTTGAGATATTACCTTTATGAAGATAATTGACCCACGTCCGAAGATATCAGTGGCTGCCTCACTCTTATCTCCATGGTGAATGTCACGATCCAAAATCACAAGTCGTGATGGCACCTATGTTCCCAATCGATAGGTACGCCAACTCAATACTTTTACCGATTCAATTCAATATTTTAAGTAGAAAATAAGTAAAAACATAATATCCAATCACTAAGTCATTTACAAGTATGAAATGCGGAAACCACAATTTCTATCCCAAGATTTAGTGTCATAAGTACAAGAGCTTCTAAACTACGATACAAGTATAGAACTAAACGACAAACCTAGACGAGAGTAATATCCTGTCTAAATACTAAAATAAAATGATAACGTCTAAAGACATAGAAAGAGGTGTGGGCCACAGAACAACTAAGTAGCTCACCACAACTCCACGATAATTCAAAACTCAGCTCTGAAAGATCCACGATATGCACTTGAAATTGGAATCCAATCTGCACCACAAAAGAGTGCAGCAAGTGCAGTATGAGTACGAAACCACGTGTACCCAGTATATCTCATTGACCGACAACGAAGAAGTAGTGACAGGAGTTTATGTAAGAAAATCAGTTATTATATATACAAGTCCATATTATATTTACCAATCAAGTTCCATCAATTAGAGGAAATCAAATATCACGTACTTTTCAACCACCAATAAAATTCATAATCAACAAAAATGAAGGATGTAATGAGATGCAATGCAATGTGACACCATGAAATGATATGCCTCATATTCCAAGTACTCTCTCAACCGTATATACATGATACTCCTCGGAAATACATCGAGAGTTCATGACCCATGGGGGACTCGCGAGGTCCATATACCGACACGGACGATCTCCACGTGTCTGTGCGGACGATCTCAACGCACTATCATAATATCAAACAATTTCTGCACGGACGGTCTCCACGTGCCCAAATTACAATCTTAACATCTCACCATCCCCAGCACGGACGATCTCCACGTGCCCAACTTATACTCAATCTCATGTCAATGCATGTACACAATATAATTTCAATGAAGGGGATGATGATGCACCTCAATCAGTCAAATATCAACATACTACATAACCACCTCGATTATCACAGCTATACGGGTGTAATAAAGAAAATACAATCATACAAGGATTTCAAGTCAATAATATATCAGCAAATGCCCATATGCTTTGGCATTCTCAAATTACAGTTCACATTCTATAGTAGTAACTTTTCCTTTTATAACACCGGTACTCGTACCAATGCCCGTCACACCATTGATACGAGACCCCCATCTTCGCCCTTACCCTTTGTCTATTCATTTTTTTTTAATCTTTAATTAGGAAAACGTCCTTCAACAAGTCTAAAAAGTCTTAACATACCTCAAATGCCGAACACGTGTCACGAATCCTTAGGATTTCACCTTTCCCTTTTCGTAAAGCATCAAAACGTTCCAATCTATCAAATGTGTAATATTCGTAAGTAAATGAATCTACAAACATCCATAGAGCTATACCTCTGTTCCCAATCCCAAAACTCATTCAAACTTCACGAATGTTACCATCTTATTCACCTTTAAATTGACACCTTTAAAATATATTATCAACTTAATTGTGATGGACACTCTTGGACTAATTAACCGCTGGTGGTAACAAATGTGACTCTACCAAAATATTTCAAGACACAAAAATGTTACAAATTTAACTAAGTGATATAGTGATTATGAAACAAGGCAACAAACAACATTTGCACTATCCATCCCGCAACATCTTACATCAACTCATCTATCAATAATTCACATCATTGGTTAACCCTATAGTTGATCATCATTAACTCAAAATGATACATAAATCCCATCCAACCTAATGACACCAAAACTAACACCCATGGTATATAATTAAATTCATAAATTTTAATATCGTCTAATATGTCAAGTATCATATTACTAAATTTTAAGCCTAGAGTTAAATCATAATACACTAAATAACATACCCTAATGGTGTTCATATAATTAGCTAGACTTACTAATTAATAGCGAGTAACAAAATAACAACAAAAACTAAGCAAAAATTAACAAAAACTCTAAACTTCCACAACTACTATACTTTAATTCCTTTAATTTTATTTATATATTTATTCCTCAGCCAAACTCTTACCAACACAAATTTATAAATCTAACTTAATCACATAAACACAACAAGTCAACAAAATCGTCTCATATTCTAAGAGAAAACTTACGCTACAGTGCAATGACAAGAGAGAAATCCAAAAACCTTGATACCCTTTTTTATCTTTTTTTCCTAAAGTAAAAACAATACTAACCCCCCTGCAACCTACCTCTCTCAATTTTCCTATCAACTTATCACTGTAGTAATAATTTCCTAATAATAATAAATAATAACAAACAAGGAATCATCCTTATATTTGAACTACATATAGATTTAAGAAAAGAAAATTTCGTTATGGTTTCTTACCACCTGCCGCCTCTCTTCGTCCGCTGCTTTGTGTTTCTCGTCCGCTGCTTTGTGTTTCTCTAACTCCTTTCTTTTATTTTTCTAAGAACTAATCAAGTATTAGAAGTGGATATCCCACTAACTTAATTTAATTATATGGCCAAGTGGTATAGAAAATACTTAAATTACACACTTGGCCCATTAACTATCACTATATTAAATATTTAGGAAAAAGAATCATTAACTATAAAATTGTAGTTATTGAATAGTTTAAAATACCCCTTTAAATTTTTCGGAAGGAGTCAAAATAGTCCTAGTTCTCAAAACGACCTTGCGGGTCATTACATCACCTACCACTTAAACAAACGTTCGTCCTCGAACGGAACAAGAAAAGAACTAACCTGAACGCTCAAAAAGCTGAGGATATTTACTCTTCATGTCTGAATTGATCTCCCATGTAGCCTCTTCTACCCTTCCTTTGAACTTTTACTAAAATAACTTCTTTCGAACTCAACTTTCGAACCTAACTATCCAAGAGGGTTATCCAGTCCTTCTCAAAAGTCAAATTATTATTAAGTAACATGAATCTCATTAAATCACACAAGCTTCATCCTAATGATACTTCTTTAACATCAATTAGTTAATATAGGGTGAACGCTAGAAGCGGCAAATCCAACTCATAAGTCAACTAGTCAACACGTTGAACAACCTCGAAAGGATCAATATATCTCGAGTTCAACTTTTCCTTTCTTTCGAATCTCATCACACAATTCAGGAGTGAAACCTTCAACAAAATATCTTCTCCAATTATGAACTCTAAATCACAAACATTCCGTATGACTCTTTTTGTCTATTTTGAGCTATGAGAAATATAAGTTAAATTTACTCGACTCTATCCAAGCACTCTTTCGATAGATTTGTATCTCATGGCCTAACCTCATATGCATCAAACCAACTAATCAATTATCAACATCTTCTACCATATACATAGTCTCAAATGGTGTCATTTCAATGTCGAATCATAACCAACCCTTGTTGTATCCAAACTCCGCTAAGGAAAAAAAAACTGACACTAAAATTTCCTCGAGTATCCAACATCACCTAAATTAATCATAAAAAAAAAAATGTAAATTGTGTATCTCAGTGTGAAGTAATAGTGATGTGCACCTATGCAAGCGAATTATCTCCCTTATATAGATCATGGCTAACTTTTCAAAATTATAAGCAGTTTAAATTAGTATAAGTTGTACGCACATATTTTTTTTTTCCAGTCTTTCCACAATAATTCAGATACCTTCAAACTTACCCAAAGCGTGTGGTAATCCTACCACAATGTCCGTAGCAGTATGCTCTCACTTCCACTCAGATATGAACATCCTAGAGTCACACTCCAAAATTTGGTGAACTTTTTCATTTGTTTGCAATTCAAATATCAAGATATGAATTATAGTACATTCATCTTCATATGTCACCATCAATAATTTTTCTTTAAGTTATGATACAGCCCTCGAATGAATAGAGTACCTCAAACTAAGAACCTACTACATGATCAGTTTAATCAAATCACCTATCCGAGAAATACAAATACAATAATTTATCCTCAAAACTATCTTACCATAAATAATCGTCTCCTAATTGGCTTCATCTTGTATCGCCCTTTCTCAAATCTTGCGTAAATTTACACCTTCGAACCGTTGAACTACAATATGTTTCAATTAGAACGATCTCACTTCTATGTAAGTTAACTCCCTACCAAATTTTAAAATATCAAGTTTCATAAAGTTATCGAATAAGTTCGGTCATTCATAGTCAAAGAATCTTTCTCACCTACAATAAATCTAGACTATTCGTACCTACCACATTTCGACTTAACACATTTTAAATAAATCCTTGCATCAATGTTAAAGGATAGTCATTCCATAATCCTTAAGAAACTCTAACCATCTTAGTTGTCTCAAATTGAGATTCCTATAGTTGAATATGTATTGGAGACCACAATGGCCCTTAGACACCTCACATTGCACACCATAAGTCATGTCTTCAAATTTTTAGTACAAACACTATAACCGCCAACTCTAAGTAATGGGTAGTATAGTTTTTTTTTCCAATGAGCCTTCATAACCTTAAACATAAACTATCGTATTCTCCTTCTACAGCAATACCCAACCAATCTCAATCCAAAAAGTATCTTAATATACGATAAAATCCTCTTCCAACTCTGGTAAAGTCAAAGTAGTACTAAAGAAGGTCTTAAGATTTAGGAAGCTTACTCTCACTTATTTTTAAGTCAATATAGTCAATATAGATGCAATGAATGAGAACATCACCGATAATAACCAACAAATCTTAAGAACTATAAATATTGTAACTATAGTAGATCTGACCCAATTTCGAACTCGTAATTCACCATAAACCCTTCCTTTAACACTGTATGTTCCAAATATGTCATCAAACTAACCAAACAAATCATACTTAAAAATTTTCATACATCTTAATCTTCTTTAAATTGTAAAGCACAATCCTCAAATAACGCCAACGATCCTCCGTACAATAGAAATATACTACTATATATTATCAAAGTCATTGTGGTATCTAATTTTAATTATTTAGAAAAGAATGTCCCTAACAATGTTCTCTTATATTAGAACCATTGATTAGCAAATCCAGCATTGTTATACTCATAACACTAGATGGTAATATTTATTTATATTGATAATTATGAGTTTGATTTTACTTACATGTTTTCTTATTCAATAGCTTAGATCTTGTTATATAAAAAAAATATTATTACTATAAAAAGTTAAATAATTTAATTTAAAATTCTAAAGTATTTCAACTACTAAATTTAAATGAAAAGCTTGGAACATTTAGAAAGAGATTTACTACACTAGCTTTTAGTTTCACCATACAAAAAAAAAATGTTAATTTCACTATATTTGATCTAACAAATTTTCTTGCTCAACCTATCTTGTTACTGGTATTTCAATTTCACGGGAGCATCCCAATAAGAAACGATAGAAATAGGTCAATTGTCCAACTCTACGCCAATTCTAAATTCAATATCACCATAAGTTGAATCATGTTCACGAACTCTTTTATCACTAGAACCGATTCTAAAAGAGAATTACCGACACTAGTATCACATACATAAGTCTAATACTTGATACATCACCTTATTGTTTTTACTAGATGAGACTTCACAGTCGAAGATATCCCTCTTGGATAAGTGAATAAGTACTGGATTTTTCCGCTACTTCATCCTAGGAATACTTAAAAAAATAATTAGGTAATTACTTTGGCCTAATAGTCTGAAAATGCATGATATGGAGAGATTCAATTTATATCCAACAGATTAAGTTTGTCCACATGTCATGTACTATCAAGTCAATAATATAAGATCGATGTAATCGATCTACTACTAAGAACCATCTACGGGTGTAGAAATATGTAGAGTCATAAAAGAAGAGTCACAAAACATGTTTCAATCCAAAATGAGGTACGTACTCGTAAAATAAAATAGATCCACACTCGTAATGAATTGGTAGTTAATCGAGAGCATATTGTATGATACTTTGAACTACCTTGGCTACCCCACTGCAGTTAATTATTTACTAATGTAATGTTTTCAATCATCACTTGTTGGTCTATGATCTATATATCAATTCATATCGTATAGCTTCATACAATCTGAATTCCAAAATCCCTTAATTAAAGAATCTTTCCCTCTTCTTATTTTTAATTATTTTTCTTAATCCTCAATTCAATATCTGAAAAGCTCCTCACAATATGTATTTATCACTATGTATCAATAACCCTCTATTTAAATGTCTTTACTGACTGATATTCAATTTAATTTTTTATAACTTTTTGATGTAT
The DNA here is from genome assembly GCA_016801875.1 of Solanum sitiens. NCBI lineage: Eukaryota > Viridiplantae > Streptophyta > Magnoliopsida > Solanales > Solanaceae > Solanum > Solanum sitiens. The sequence continues at coordinate 2,563,254 of JABWTJ010000074.1, read as the reverse complement.
TAAAATTAACTCACCTTGTGGATTCTATCCAATGAATATCAATATGGTCATCGTCACATCCTAATTAAATTCAAATAAAATTCAAGTATTCTTGTCTAAATCAAACCTTAAGCAAACCGTTCTTACTATTCTCAACCTCGTCAGTTTCATTATTAAAATTCGAAATGCTCAATACTAAGTTATTTTGTTAACCATACAACTTATGTACTATACCGTATAATATCATCTCCTACCACAGATGTCAAATTTGAAAATTAATCCTCACCGTTGGTGAGAGAATGGAACAAGAAATTTTGACCTTAAACCAAATCATACACGCACGATTAGGAATGAAAGAAGAAATTTTCCTAAAGTCCTATAGCCTCTCGAAGATAAGTAACGGACGTCTCCATACCGATCCGCAAGACTCTACTAGACTCAGCTCTTGTACTCGTGAGACTTATGAACCTAGGGCTCTGATACCAATTTGTCACGATCCAAAATCACAAGTCGTGATGGCACCTATGTTCCCAATCGATAGGTACGCCAACTCAATACTTTTACCGATTCAATTCAATATTTTAAGTAGAAAATAAGTAAAAACATAATATCCAATCACTAAGTCATTTACAAGTATGAAATGCGGAAACCACAATTTCTATCCCAAGATTTAGTGTCATAAGTACAAGAGCTTCTAAACTACGATACAAGTATAGAACTAAACGACAAACCTAGACGAGAGTAATATCCTGTCTAAATACTAAAATAAAATGATAACGTCTAAAGACATAGAAAGAGGTGTGGGCCACAGAACAACTAAGTAGCTCACCACAACTCCACGATAATTCAAAACTCAGCTCTGAAAGATCCACGATATGCACTTGAAATTGGAATCCAATCTGCACCACAAAAGAGTGCAGCAAGTGCAGTATGAGTACGAAACCACGTGTACCCAGTATATCTCATTGACCGACAACGAAGAAGTAGTGACAGGAGTTTATGTAAGAAAATCAGTTATTATATATACAAGTCCATATTATATTTACCAATCAAGTTCCATCAATTAGAGGAAATCAAATATCACGTACTTTTCAACCACCAATAAAATTCATAATCAACAAAAATGAAGGATGTAATGAGATGCAATGCAATGTGACACCATGAAATGATATGCCTCATATTCCAAGTACTCTCTCAACCGTATATACATGATACTCCTCGGAAATACATCGAGAGTTCATGACCCATGGGGGACTCGCGAGGTCCATATACCGACACGGACGATCTCCACGTGTCTGTGCGGACGATCTCAACGCACTATCATAATATCAAACAATTTCTGCACGGACGGTCTCCACGTGCCCAAATTACAATCTTAACATCTCACCATCCCCAGCACGGACGATCTCCACGTGCCCAACTTATACTCAATCTCATGTCAATGCATGTACACAATATAATTTCAAAGAAGGGGATGATGATGCACCTCAATCAGTCAAATATCAACATACTACATAACCACCTCGATTATCACAGCTATACGGGTGTAATAAAGAAAATACAATCACACAAGGATTTCAAGTCAATAATATATCAGCAAATGCCCATATGCTTTGGCATTCTCAAATTACAGTTCACATTCTATAGTAGTAACTTTTCCTTTTATAACACCGGTACTCGTACCAATGCCCGTCACACCATTGATACGAGACCCCCATCTTCGCCCTTACCCTTTGTCTATTCATTTTTTTTTAATCTTTAATTAGGAAAACGTCCTTCAACAAGTCTAAAAAGTCTTAACATACCTCAAATGCCGAACACGTGTCACGAATCCTTAGGATTTCACCTTTCCCTTTTCGTAAAGCATCAAAACGTTCCAATCTATCAAATGTGTAATATTCGTAAGTAAATGAATCTACAAACATCCATAGAGCTATACCTCTGTTCCCAATCCCAAAACTCATTCAAACTTCACGAATGTTACCATCTTATTCACCTTTAAATTGACACCTTTAAAATATATTATCAACTTAATTGTGATGGACACTCTTGGACTAATTAACCGCTGGTGGTAACAAATGTGACTCTACCAAAATATTTCAAGACACAAAAATGTTACAAATTTAACTAAGTGATATAGTGATTATGAAACAAGGCAACAAACAACATTTGCACTATCCATCCCGCAACATCTTACATCAACTCATCTATCAATAATTCACATCATTGGTTAACCCTATAGTTGATCATCATTAACTCAAAATGATACATAAATCCCATCCAACCTAATGACACCAAAACTAACACCCATGGTATATAATTAAATTCATAAATTTTAATATCGTCTAATATGTCAAGTATCATATTACTAAATTTTAAGCCTAGAGTTAAATCATAATACACTAAATAACATACCCTAATGGTGTTCATATAATTAGCTAGACTTACTAATTAATAGCGAGTAACAAAATAACAACAAAAACTAAGCAAAAATTAACAAAAACTCTAAACTTCCACAACTACTATACTTTAATTCCTTTAATTTTATTTATATATTTATTCCTCAGCCAAACTCTTACCAACACAAATTTATAAATCTAACTTAATCACATAAACACAACAAGTCAACAAAATCGTCTCATATTCTAAGAGAAAACTTACGCTACAGTGCAATGACAAGAGAGAAATCCAAAAACCTTGATACCCTTTTTTATCTTTTTTTCCTAAAGTAAAAACAATACTAACCCCCCTGCAACCTACCTCTCTCAATTTTCCTATCAACTTATCACTGTAGTAATAATTTCCTAATAATAATAAATAATAACAAACAAGGAATCATCCTTATATTTGAACTACATATAGATTTAAGAAAAGAAAATTTCGTTATGGTTTCTTACCACCTGCCGCCTCTCTTCGTCCGCTGCTTTGTGTTTCTCGTCCGCTGCTTTGTGTTTCTCTAACTCCTTTCTTTTATTTTTCTAAGAACTAATCAAGTATTAGAAGTGGATATCCCACTAACTTAATTTAATTATATGGCCAAGTGGTATAGAAAATACTTAAATTACACACTTGGCCCATTAACTATCACTATATTAAATATTTAGGAAAAAGAATCATTAACTATAAAATTGTAGTTATTGAATAGTTTAAAATACCCCTTTAAATTTTTCGGAAGGAGTCAAAATAGTCCTAGTTCTCAAAACGACCTTGCGGGTCATTACATCACCTACCACTTAAACAAACGTTCGTCCTCGAACGGAACAAGAAAAGAACTAACCTGAACGCTCAAAAAGCTGAGGATATTTACTCTTCATGTCTGAATTGATCTCCCATGTAGCCTCTTCTACCCTTCCTTTGAACTTTTACTAAAATAACTTCTTTCGAACTCAACTTTCGAACCTAACTATCCAAGAGGGTTATCCAGTCCTTCTCAAAAGTCAAATTATTATTAAGTAACATGAATCTCATTAAATCACACAAGCTTCATCCTAATGATACTTCTTTAACATCAATTAGTTAATATAGGGTGAACGCTAGAAGCGGCAAATCCAACTCATAAGTCAACTAGTCAACACGTTGAACAACCTCGAAAGGATCAATATATCTCGAGTTCAACTTTTCCTTTCTTTCGAATCTCATCACACAATTCAGGAGTGAAACCTTCAACAAAATATCTTCTCCAATTATGAACTCTAAATCACAAACATTCCGTATGACTCTTTTTGTCTATTTTGAGCTATGAGAAATATAAGTTAAATTTACTCGACTCTATCCAAGCACTCTTTCGATAGATTTGTATCTCATGGCCTAACCTCATATGCATCAAACCAACTAATCAATTATCAACATCTTCTACCATATACATAGTCTCAAATGGTGTCATTTCAATGTCGAATCATAACCAACCCTTGTTGTATCCAAACTCCGCTAAGGAAAAAAAAACTGACACTAAAATTTCCTCGAGTATCCAACATCACCTAAATTAATCATAAAAAAAAATGTAAATTGTGTATCTCAGTGTGAAGTAATAGTGATGTGCACCTATGCAAGCGAATTATCTCCCTTATATAGATCATGGCTAACTTTTCAAAATTATAAGCAGTTTAAATTAGTATAAGTTGTACGCACATATTTTTTTTTCCAGTCTTAATTCAGATACCTTCAAACTTACCCAAAGCGTGTGGTAATCCTACCACAATGTCCGTAGCAGTATGCTCTCACTTCCACTCAGATATGAACATCCTAGAGTCACACTCCAAAATTTGGTGAACTTTTTCATTTGTTTGCAATTCAAATATCAAGATATGAATTATAGTACATTCATCTTCATATGTCACCATCAATAATTTTTCTTTAAGTTATGATACAGCCCTCGAATGAATAGAGTACCTCAAACTAAGAACCTACTACATGATCAGTTTAATCAAATCACCTATCCGAGAAATACAAATACAATAATTTATCCTCAAAACTATCTTACCATAAATAATCGTCTCCTAATTGGCTTCATCTTGTATCGCCCTTTCTCAAATCTTGCGTAAATTTACACCTTCGAACCGTTGAACTACAATATGTTTCAATTAGAACGATCTCACTTCTATGTAAGTTAACTCCCTACCAAATTTTAAAATATCAAGTTTCATAAAGTTATCGAATAAGTTCGGTCATTCATAGTCAAAGAATCTTTCTCACCTACAATAAATCTAGACTATTCGTACCTACCACATTTCGACTTAACACATTTTAAATAAATCCTTGCATCAATGTTAAAGGATAGTCATTCCATAATCCTTAAGAAACTCTAACCATCTTAGTTGTCTCAAATTGAGATTCCTATAGTTGAATATGTATTGGAGACCACAATGGCCCTTAGACACCTCACATTGCACACCATAAGTCATGTCTTCAAATTTTTAGTACAAACACTATAACCGCCAACTCTAAGTAATGGGTAGTATAGTTTTTTTTCCAATGAGCCTTCATAACCTTAAACATAAACTATCGTATTCTCCTTCTACAGCAATACCCAACCAATCTCAATCCAAAAAGTATCTTAATATACGATAAAATCCTCTTCCAACTCTGGTAAAGTCAAAGTAGTACTAAAGAAGGTCTTAAGATTTAGGAAGCTTACTCTCACTTATTTTTAAGTCAATATAGTCAATATAGATGCAATGAATGAGAACATCACCGATAATAACCAACAAATCTTAAGAACTATAAATATTGTAACTATAGTAGATCTGACCCAATTTCGAACTCGTAATTCACCATAAACCCTTCCTTTAACACTGTATGTTCCAAATATGTCACCAAACTAACCAAACAAATCATACTTAAAAATTTTCATACATCTTAATCTTCTTTAAATTGTAAAGCACAATCCTCAAATAACGCCAACGATCCTCCGTACAATAGAAATATACTACTATATATTATCAAAGTCATTGTGGTATCTAATTTTAATTATTTAGAAAAGAATGTCCCTAACAATGTTCTCTTATATTAGAACCATTGATTAGCAAATCCAGCATTGTTATACTCATAACACTAGATGGTAATATTTATTTATATTGATAATTATGAGTTTGATTTTACTTACATGTTTTCTTATTCAATAGCTTAGATCTTGTTATATAAAAAAAATATTATTACTATAAAAAGTTAAATAATTTAATTTAAAATTCTAAAGTATTTCAACTACTAAATTTAAATGAAAAGCTTGGAACATTTAGAAAGAGATTTACTACACTAGCTTTTAGTTTCACCATACAAAAAAAAAATGTTAATTTCACTATATTTGATCTAACAAATTTTCTTGCTCAACCTATCTTGTTACTGGTATTTCAATTTCACGGGAGCATCCCAATAAGAAACGATAGAAATAGGTCAATTGTCCAACTCTACGCCAATTCTAAATTCAATATCACCATAAGTTGAATCATGTTCACGAACTCTTTTATCACTAGAACCGATTCTAAAAGAGAATTACCGACACTAGTATCACATACATAAGTCTAATACTTGATACATCACCTTATTGTTTTTACTAGATGAGACTTCACAGTCGAAGATATCCCTCTTGGATAAGTGAATAAGTACTGGATTTTTCCGCTACTTCATCCTAGGAATACTTAAAAAAATAATTAGGTAATTACTTTGGCCTAATAGTCTGAAAATGCATGATATGGAGAGATTCAATTTATATCCAACAGATTAAGTTTGTCCACATGTCATGTACTATCAAGTCAATAATATAAGATCGATGTAATCGATCTACTACTAAGAACCATCTACGGGTGTAGAAATATGTAGAGTCATAAAAGAAGAGTCACAAAACATGTTTCAATCCAAAATGAGGTACGTACTCGTAAAATAAAATAGATCCACACTCGTAATGAATTGGTAGTTAATCGAGAGCATATTGTATGATACTTTGAACTACCTTGGCTACCCCACTGCAGTTAATTATTTACTAATGTAATGTTTTCAATCATCACTTGTTGGTCTATGATCTATATATCAATTCATATCGTATAGCTTCATACAATCTGAATTCCAAAATCCCTTAATTAAAGAATCTTTCCCTCTTCTTATTTTTAATTATTTTTCTTAATCCTCAATTCAATATCTGAAAAGCTCCTCACAATATGTATTTATCACTATGTATCAATAACCCTCTATTTAAATGTCTTTACTGACTGATATTCAATTTAATTTTTTATAACTTTTTGATGTATTAAAATTAACTCACCTTGTGGATTCTATCCAATGAATATCAATATGGTCATCGTCACATCCTAATTAAATTCAAATAAAATTCAAGTATTCTTGTCTAAATCAAACCTTAAGCAAACCGTTCTTACTATTCTCAACCTCGTCAGTTTCATTATTAAAATTCGAAATGCTCAATACTAAGTTATTTTGTTAACCATACAACTTATGTACTATACCGTATAATATCATCTCCTACCACAGATGTCAAATTTGAAAATTAATCCTCACCGTTGGTGAGAGAATGGAACAAGAAATTTTGACCTAAAACCAAATCATACACGCACGATTAGGAATGAAAGAAGAAATTTTCCTAAAGTCCTATAGCCTCTCGAAGATAAGTAACGGACGTCTCCATACCGATCCGCAAGACTCTACTACACTCAGCTCTTGTACTCGTGAGACTTATGAACCTAGGGCTCTGATACCAATTTGTCACGATCCAAAATCACAAGTCGTGATGGCACCTATGTTCCCAATCGATAGGTACGCCAACTCAATACTTTTACCGATTCAATTCAATATTTTAAGTAGAAAATAAGTAAAAACATAATATCCAATCACTAAGTCATTTACAAGTATGAAATGCGGAAACCACAATTTCTATCCCAAGATTTAGTGTCATAAGTACAAAAGCTTCTAAACTACGATACAAGTATAGAACTAAACGACAAACCTAGACGAGAGTAATATCCTGTCTAAATACTAAAATAAAATGATAACGTCTAAAGACATAGAAAGAGGTGTGGGCCACAGAACAACTAAGTAGCTCACCACAACTCCACGATAATTCAAAACTCAGCTCTGAAAGATCCACGATATGCACTTGAAATTGGAATCCAATCTGCACCACAAAAGAGTGCAGCAAGTGCAGTATGAGTACGAAACCACGTGTACCCAGTATATCTCATTGACCGACAACGAAGAAGTAGTGACAGGAGTTTATGTAAGAAAATCAGTTATTATATATACAAGTCCATATTATATTTACCAATCAAGTTCCATCAATTAGAGGAAATCAAATATCACGTACTTTTCAACCACCAATAAAATTCATAATCAACAAAAATGAAGGATGTAATGAGATGCAATGCAATGTGACACCATGAAATGATATGCCTCATATTCCAAGTACTCTCTCAACCGTATATACATGATACTCCTCGGAAATACATCGAGAGTTCATGACCCATGGGGGACTCGCGAGGTCCATATACCGACACGGACGATCTCCACGTGTCTGTGCGGACGATCTCAACGCACTATCATAATATCAAACAATTTCTGCACGGACGGTCTCCACGTGCCCAAATTACAATCTTAACATCTCACCATCCCCAGCACGGACGATCTCCACGTGCCCAACTTATACTCAATCTCATGTCAATGCATGTACACAATATAATTTCAAAGAAGGGGATGATGATGCACCTCAATCAGTCAAATATCAACATACTACATAACCACCTCGATTATCACAGCTATACGGGTGTAATAAAGAAAATACAATCACACAAGGATTTCAAGTCAATAATATATCAGCAAATGCCCATATGCTTTGGCATTCTCAAATTACAGTTCACATTCTATAGTAGTAACTTTTCCTTTTATAACACCGGTACTCGTACCAATGCCCGTCACACCATTGATACGAGACCCCCATCTTCGCCCTTACCCTTTGTCTATTCATTTTTTTTTTAATCTTTAATTAGGAAAACGTCCTTCAACAAGTCTAAAAAGTCTTAACATACCTCAAATGCCGAACACGTGTCACGAATCCTTAGGATTTCACCTTTCCCTTTTCGTAAAGCATCAAAACGTTCCAATCTATCAAATGTGTAATATTCGTAAGTAAATGAATCTACAAACATCCATAGAGCTATACCTCTGTTCCCAATCCCAAAACTCATTCAAACTTCACGAATGTTACCATCTTATTCACCTTTAAATTGACACCTTTAAAATATATTATCAACTTAATTGTGATGGACACTCTTGGACTAATTAACCGCTGGTGGTAACAAATGTGACTCTACCAAAATATTTCAAGACACAAAAATGTTACAAATTTAACTAAGTGATATAGTGATTATGAAACAAGGCAACAAACAACATTTGCACTATCCATCCCGCAACATCTTACATCAACTCATCTATCAATAATTCACATCATTGGTTAACCCTATAGTTGATCATCATTAACTCAAAATGATACATAAATCCCATCCAACCTAATGACACCAAAACTAACACCCATGGTATATAATTAAATTCATAAATTTTAATATCGTCTAATATGTCAAGTATCATATTACTAAATTTTAAGCCTAGAGTTAAATCATAATACACTAAATAACATACCCTAATGGTGTTCATATAATTAGCTAGACTTACTAATTAATAGCGAGTAACAAAATAACAACAAAAACTAAGCAAAAATTAACAAAAACTCTAAACTTCCACAACTACTATACTTTAATTCCTTTAATTTTATTTATATATTTATTCCTCAGCCAAACTCTTACCAACACAAATTTATAAATCTAACTTAATCACATAAACACAACAAGTCAACAAAATCGTCTCATATTCTAAGAGAAAACTTACGCTACAGTGCAATGACAAGAGAGAAATCCAAAAACCTTGATACCCTTTTTTATCTTTTTTTCCTAAAGTAAAAACAATACTAACCCCCCTGCAACCTACCTCTCTCAATTTTCCTATCAACTTATCACTGTAGTAATAATTTCCTAATAATAATAAATAATAACAAACAAGGAATCATCCTTATATTTGAACTACATATAGATTTAAGAAAAGAAAATTTCGTTATGGTTTCTTACCACCTGCCGCCTCTCTTCGTCCGCTGCTTTGTGTTTCTCTAACTCCTTTCTTTTATTTTTCTAAGAACTAATTAAGTATTAGAAGTGGATATCCCACTAACTTAATTTAATTATATGGCCAAGTGGTATAGAAAATACTTAAATTACACACTTGGCCCATTAACTATCACTATATTAAATATTTAGGAAAAAGAATAATTAACTATAAAATTGTAGTTATTGAATAGTTTAAAATACCCCTTTAAATTTTCCGGAAGTAGTCAAAATAGTCCTAGTTCTCAAAACGACCTTGCGGGTCGTTACAGTGAAGTAGATCTATATTTAATTAAATATATTTTTTAGTTGAGATTTGTGGTATACTTTGGACAGAAAATGAATGGCCAACAAAGAGGAGGTAAATTAAAGAAGTCGTATTTTTCTTAAATGGTGATAGTATAAGTGATCAAGGCTGCTTCTCGTGTCAATTCATTCTTAATTATTGGTGTTATGAAACTATAAATTAAAATAATATGAAAAAGAATAGTAGAGAAGAGGGAAGATTTTTTGTATTTTTTAAAAAGATTCTTTATACTGAGAAATAATTTTTTCTTCATAGGAAAAAACTAATTACATTCTAAAGTTACAATTCTTAACTTCTCTTCAAAGAAATCTATCATAACAGACATTTACTATATAATAATAATAATAATAATAATAATAATAATAATAATAATAATAATAATAATAATAATAATAATAATAATGATAACACTTCTTCTTGAGTTTATTCCAAGAGAAGTATTGAAAACATCACTATAAATAAAATCAAGTGTTGAAAACGCCTCTAATTTTGACGAAAATTTATGAGTGTATGTAACTTAAGTTGCAAGAGCGATATGTATCTAAGAATAGTTATTCAAGTTGAGAGGTTTTTTTATGGATGTCAATATTTCATGGACGAAGCTATCATCCGTACTGAGTTAAGGGCTGTTTTAATACTTCTCTCTTATTTAATGGATCAAAAAAATCATTCTTTTCGCAAATCAATATATTATATATTTATTTTCTAGGAATGTTCTTTTTTTAATAATATTTTGTTATTGACAAATGTTTTTCCTACTTCAATTTGAATTTTTTAGAATATTATAAATTTTATACAAAAAATTAAGAATGAAATTTAGTCCAAAATCATAAATGATGTGTGTTTTTATAAAGTTTGGAGTATTTTCCAATATTTTTAAAAGAAATTCTCAAATAATAGAATTTGACCAAATTATAGTTTTTTCTAGAACTTGAGATGTCTGTCAAATATATTTGTAAAGATAATGACAAATTATATAATCAATCATTAGTTAGTAGTAACCAAACTCTTCCAAGCATTTACTAAATATATATGCGATCAAACGGGCTCCATGAATTAACACTTGACGTGTCAAGATTTTTATTGTTGTACAATGATTGTTATAGAAAGAAATCATAACTAATTTGCATCTCTGTTTAAAAGTTGTTTTCAATGTGCTATTTTAATCCACCTTGAGTTATTACTTTTATGAAGATAATTAACTCACGTCAGAAGATATCAGTGGCTGTGTCACTCTTATCTCCATGGTGAAGTAGATCTATATTTAATTAAATATATATTTTGTAGTTGAGATTTGTGGTATGCTTTGAACAGAAAATGAATGGCCCAACAAAGAGGAGGTAAATTAAAGAAGTCGTATTATTCTTAAATGGTGATAGTATTAGTGATCAAGGCTGCTTCTCGTGTCAATTCATTCTAAATTATTGGTGTTATAAAATTATAAATTAAAATAATATAAAAAAGAATAGGAGAGAAGAGGGAATATTTTATGTATTTTTTAAAGATTCTTTATACTGAGAAATAATTTTTTCTTCATAGGGAAAAACTAATTACATTCAAAAGTTACAATTCTTAACTTCTCTTCAAAGAAATCTATCATAGTAGACATTTACTATATAATAATACTAATAATATTAATAATAACACTTCTTCTTGAGTTTATTTCAAGAGAAGTATTGAAAACATCACTAATAAATAAAATCAAGTGTTCAAAACGCCCCTAATTTTGACGAAAATTTATGAGTGTATATAACTTATGTTGCAAGAGCGGATATGTATCTAAGAATAGTTAATCAAGTAGAGAGGTACTTTTATGGATGTCAATATTTCATGGACGAAACTAGCATCCGTGTTGAGTTAAGGGTTGTTTTAATACTTCTCCTTTACTTAATGAATCAAAAAAATCATTCTTTTCGCAAATAAATATATTATTTATTCATTTTCTAAGAATCTTCTTTTTTTAAAAATATTTTGTTATTGACAAATGTTTGTCCTACTTCAATTCGAATTTTTTAGAATATTATACATTTTATACAATAAATTAAGAATGAAATTTAGTCCAAAATCATAAATGATGTGTGTTTTTATAAAGTTTGGACTATTTTTCAATATTTAAAAAAGAAATTCTCAAATAATAGAATTTGGCCAAATTATAAATTTTTCTAGAACTTGAGATGTTTGTCGAATATATTTTTAAAGACAATGACAAATTATATAATCAAACATTAGTTAGTAGTTACCAAAGTCTTCCAAGCATTTACTAAATATATATGTGATCAAACGGGCCTCATGAAGTAACACTTGACGTGTCAAGATTTCTATTGTTGTACAATGATTGTTCTTGAAAGAAATCAGAACTACTTTGCATCTTTGTTTAAAAGTTATTTTCAATGTGCTATTTTAATCCACCTTGAGATATTACCTTTATGAAGATAATTGACCCACGTCAGAAGATATCAGTGGCTGCCTCACTCTTATCTCCATGGTGAAGTAGATTTGTATTTAATTAAATATATTTTGGATAATTTAGCTAACTAGTCAAAAAAAATTAACTTATTTAGTGATAATATCCATACTTTAATAATATTAGTAAATATGTCAAAAATGTCAATATTTTGAAAATAAAAAATTATTCTGATATTATTAATATTTTCTCTCTCATTATTTACACCATGTTTTCTCTCTCATAGATTACACATTTTCCTATATTTATGTAATTGGATAGATATTAATGCCATTTTAAATTTTCACTCTCTTTTCTTACGCTTATTTTCAATTTCTCTCTCTAACTTTTCTCCAAATCAAATCCCCAGATTTCATCTCTCTCTTTTCTTACGTTTCTTTTCAATTTCTCTCTCTAACATTGTTCCAAATCAAATCCATAGATTTTATATTCAATATATTAATATTTTCTATTATTTTCAATTAATTTCGTTGCAAGATTGGATTTGAAGATTAACATTGATTTGGGTATTATGTTTTTCATATTCCTTATTTATTTACTTACTGATTTTACTGTTTTTTTTTTAATTTTTTTTTGATTTGTTGTTGTTCTTAGAACATATTTTAGGGTTTGATAATACAAAATTCTCTCTTCAATGGACGATTTCAAGAGAGTTACTACAGGTATTGGACAAAATAATCAAAGTTCTTTCGATTTCCCATCATTTAATTTTTTTTCACTCAAGAAATAAACAACAATTTAGGTTCCGCTTCTAAATCTACGGAGGATATACGACGGGGAAAAATGCATGAATTCGTCGATGTGCAAAATCCCACACAAATTCATAACCATGAAGTTGAAGAAGACCATTTGTTAGAGAAGAGGTATTTTTTTTTGCATGTTCTGTATCTTACATGTTTAGTTGAATTTGTTTAGTAATTTTTAAGATTCAAAAAAATACATGTTACAATGCGTTTGAAAGTGTATATGGAATTTTTATTCTGTTATAGTTAGTATGTATTTTTGTATTTCATATATTTATTGTATTTTGTGTTCTAATTTTTTTTGTGTTAGTTATGTCAATGTAACACATTTTATGAGTTTGATTGTGTATTTACTATTATCGAATAGATTTGTAAGTGTATATGAAATTTTCATTTTGTTATAGTTATTATTTATTTTTGTATTTCATAGTTTTAATGTTTTGAGTATTCATAGATTTGGAAGTGTATATTGAATTTTGTTGCTGTTTTAATCAGTATGTATTTTTGTATTTCATAGTTTTATTGTATTTTGTATCCATAGATTTGGAATTGTATATTGTATTTCATATATTTAATTCATTTTGTATTTTTTTTGGTGATAGTTATGTCAATGTACCACAGTTAGTATTTATTTTTGTATTTCATAGTTTTAATGTTTTTTGTATTCATAAATTTGGAAGTATATATTGAATTTTGATGCTGTTTTAGTCAGTATGTATTTTTGTTTTTCATAGGTTTATTGTATTTTTGTATCCATAAACTTGGAATTGTATATTAAACATAGTCAATACTAGATACGAAAATAATGACATTACCATTAATTTGTATCAAGAATACAAAACAATAAAGTTACAATAGTAATTCAAATATACCATTCGAAAATTATTTCTTGTCTAAACTTTTGATGCATCACATACGTATTCTGTTGGATATATAATTTTTTATACAAAAGTTACAAAAACAAATTCAAATCAGAATACTCTTTATTTTAACAATATATCAGTATATCTGGATTCGAAAAAAAAACAATGTCAACAAACCCAGAAAAATAATGATAATTGCATTGATTAAAATACATAATAATTCAAAACGCAAATACATATGATTAATTATTATACAAACAAAATCGCATCAAATCACAATCAAATACAAAAATATAAGAATTATTAACTAAAACATACCTGACTTTTGATTTTTCTGTTGTGTTTATTTTCCAAAAAAGTTTTTACCCAGTTTATTTTCGAAAACATAAACCTCGCAAGTTTTTTTTTTGATGAACATCATGAATAATGGACAGATATATCGTTCAGCTTTTGAATAAGTTGTAACTGATGTTGAGAGTTTTAAGCATATGTTACTTTTTATAAATTTTCTCTCCCCTAAATAGCTCCAGTTTGTTATTTTAAATTATGTATTCTTTTTAATTAAACAAAATAATTAAAATATAATTAAAATACATAATAAGGTAAAATTTTGACAGTATCACTAAATATTGAAAGTGTTGACACTATACCCTATTAAATAATAAAATAATAACATTTTAAAAAATTTTCCATATATATTTTGTAGTTGAGATTTGTGGTATGCTTTGGATAGAAATTGAATGGCCCAACAAAGAGGAGGTAAATTAAAGAAGTCATATTTTTCTTAAATGGTGATAGTATTAGTGATCAAGGTTGATTTTCGTGTCAATTCATTCTAAATTATTGGTGTTATGAAATTATAAATTAAAATAATATGAAAAATAATAAGAGAGAAGACGGAAGATATTTTGTATTTTTTTAAAAGATTCTTTATACTGAGAAATAACTTTTTCTTCATAGGGAAAAACTAATTACATTCTAAAGTTACAATTCTTAACTTCTCTTCAAAGAAATATATCATATTAGACATTTACTATATTATAATAATAATAATAATAATAATAATAATAATGATAACACTTCTCCTTGAGTTTATTTCAAGAGAAGTATTGAAAACATCACTAATAAATAAAACCAAGTAATGAAAACACCTCTAATTTTAACGAAATTTTTTTAGTGTATATAACTTAAGTTGCAATAGCGGAATGTATCTAAGAATAGTTAATCAAGTAGATAGATATTTTTATGGATGTCAATATTTCATGGACGAAGCTATCATCCGTGCTGAGTTAAGGGCTCTTTTAATACTTCTCTCTTACTTAATGGATCAAAAAATCATTCTTTTCGCAAATAAATATATTATTTATTTATTTTCTAGGAATGTTCTTTTTTAAATAATATTTTGTTATTGACAAATATTTTTCCTACTTCAATTTGAATTTTTTAGAATATTATAAATTTTATACAACAAATTAAGAATGAAATTTAGTCCAAAATCATAAATGATGTGTGTTTTTATAAAGTTTGGAGTATTTTATAATATTTTAAAAAGAAATTCTCAAATAATAGAATTTGGCCAAATTATAGTTTTTTCTAGAACTTGAGATGTTTGTCAAATATATTTGTAAAGATAATGAAAAATTATATAATCAAACATTAGTTAGTAGTTACCAAACTCTTCCAAGCATTTGCGAAATATATATGTGATCAAACGGGCTCCATGAAATAACACTTGACGAGTCAAGATTTCTATTGTTATACAATGATTGTTCTGGAAAGAAATCAAAACTAATTTGCATCTTTGTTTAAAAGTTTTTTTCAGTGCTATTTTAATCCACCTTGAGATATTACCTTTATTAAGATAATTGACCCACGTCAGAAGATATCAGTGGCTGCCTCACTCTTATCTCCATGGTGAAGTAGATCTATATTTAATTAAATATATTTTTTAGTTGAGATTTGTGGTATACTTTGGACAGAAAATGAATGGCCAACAAAGAGGAGGTAAATTAAAGAAGTCGTATTTTTCTTAAATGGTGATAGTATAAGTGATCAAGGCTGCTTCTCGTGTCAATTCATTCTTAATTATTGGTGTTATGAAACTATAAATTAAAATAATATGAAAAAGAATAGTAGAGAAGAGGGAAGATTTTTTGTATTTTTAAAAAAGATTCTTTATACTGAGAAATAATTTTTTCTTCATAGGAAAAAACTAATTACATTCTAAAGTTACAATTCTTAACTTCTCTTCAAAGAAATCTATCATAACAGACATTTACTATATAATAATAATAATAATAATAATAATAATAATAATAATAATAATAATAATAATAACACTTCTTCTTGAGTTTATTTCAAGAGAAGTATTGAAAACATCACTATAAATAAAATCAAGTGTTGAAAACGCCTCTAATTTTGACGAAAATTTATGAGTGTATGTAACTTAAGTTGCAAGAGCGATATGTATCTAAGAATAGTTATTCAAGTTGAGAGGTTTTTTTATGGATGTCAATATTTCATGGACGAAGCTATCATCCGTACTGAGTTAAGGGTTATTTTAATACTTCTCTCTTATTTAATGGATCAAAAAAACCATTCTTTTCGCAAATCAATATATTATATATTTATTTTCTAGGAATGTTCTTTTTTTAATAATATTTTGTTATTGACAAATGTTTTTCCTACTTCAATTTGAATTTTTTAGAATATTATAAATTTTATACAAAAACTTAAGAATGAAATTTAGTCCACAATCATAAATGATGTGTGTTTTTATAAAGTTTGGAGTATTTTCCAATATTTTAAAAAGAAATTCTCAAATAATAGAATTTGACCAAGTTATAGTTTTTTCTAGAACTTGAGATGTCTGTCAAATATATTTGTAAAGATAATGACAAATTATATAATCAATCATTAGTTAGTAGTAACCAAACTCTTCCAAGCATTTACTAAATATATATGCGATCAAACGGGCTCCATGAATTAACACTTGACGTGTCGAGATTTTTATTGTTGTACAATGATTGTTATAGAAAGAAATCAGAACTACTTTGCATCTCTGTTTAAAAGTTGTTTTCAATGTGCTATTTTAATCCACCTTGAGTTATTACTTTTATGAAGGTAATTGACTCACGTCAGAAGATATCAGTGGCTGTGTCACTCTTATCTCCATGGTGAAGTAGATCTATATTTAATTAAATATATATTTTGTAGTTGAGATTTGTGGTATGCTTTGAACAGAAAATGAATGGCGCAACAAAGAGGAGGTAAATTAAAGAAGTCGTATTATTCTTAAATGGTGATAGTATTAGTGATCAAGGCTGCTTCTCGTGTCAATTCATTCTAAATTATTGGTGTTATAAAATTATAAATTAAAATAATATAAAAAAGAATAGGAGAGAAGAGGGAATATTTTATGTATTTTTTAAAGATTCTTTATATTGAGAAATAATTTTTTCTTCATAGGGAAAAACTAATTACATTCAAAAGTTACAATTCTTAACTTCCCTTCAAAGAAATCTATCATAGTAGACATTTACTATATAATAATACTAATAATATTAATAATAACACTTCTTCTTGAGTTTATTTCAAGAGAAGTTTGAAAACATCACTAATAAATAAAATCAAGTGTTCAAAACGCTCCTAATTTTGACGAAAATTTATGAGTGTATATAACTTATGTTGCAAGAGCGGATATGTATCTAAGAATAGTTAATCAAGTAGAGAGGTACTTTTATGGATGTCAATATTTCATGGACGAAACTAGCATCCGTGTTGAGTTAAGGGTTGTTTTAATACTTCTCCCTTACTTAATGAATCAAAAAAATCATTCTTTTCGCAAATAAATATATTATTTATTCATTTTCTAAGAATCTTCTTTTTTTAAAAATATTTTGTTATTGACAAATGTTTTTCCTACTTCAATTCGAATTTTTTAGAATATTATACATTTTATACAATAAATTAAGAAAGAAATTTAGTCCAAAATCATAAATGATGTGTGTTTTTATAAAGTTTGGAGTATTTTTCAATATTTAAAAAAGAAATTCTCAAATAATAGAATTTGGCCAAATTATAATTTTTTCTAGAACTTGAGATGTTTGTCAAATATATTTGTAAAGATAATGACAAATTATACAATCAAACATTAGTTAGTAGTTGCCAAACTCTTCCAAGCATTTACTAAATATATATGTGATCAAACGGGCTCCATGAAGTAACACTTGACGTGTCGAGATTTCTATTGTTGTACAATGAATGTTCTGGAAAGAAATCAGAACTAATATGCATCTTTCTTTAAAAGTTGTTTTCAATGTGCTATGTTAATCCACCTTGAGATATTACCTTTTATGAAGATAATTGGCCCACGTCAGAAGATATCAGTTGCTGCCTCACTCTTATCTCCATGGTGAAGTAGATCTATATTTAATTAAATGTATTTTTTAGTTGATATTTGTGGTATGCTTTGGACAGAAAATGGATGGCCCAACAAAGAGGAGGCAAATTAAAGAAGTCATATTTTTCTTAAATGGTGATAGTATTAGTGATCAAGAATGCTTCTCGTGTCAATTCATTCTAAATTATTGGTGTTATGAAACTATAAATTAAAATAGTATGAAAAATAATAAGAGAGAAGAGGGAAGATTTTTTGTATTTTTTAAAAAGATTCTTTATACTAAGAAATAATTTTTTCTTCATAGGAAAAAACTAATTACATTCTAAAGTTACAATTCATAACTTCTCTTCAAAGAAATCTATCATAATAGACATTTACTATATAATAATAATAATAATAATAATAATAATAATAATAATAATAATAATAATAACAACACTTCTTCTTGAGTTTATTCCAAGAGAAGTATTAAAAACATCACTAATAAATAAAACCAAGTGTTGAAAACGCCTCTAATTTTGACGAAAATTTATGAGTGTATATAACTTAAGTTGCAAGAGCGGAATGTATCTAAGAATAGTTAATCAATTAGAGAAGTGTTTTTATGAATGTCAATACTTCATGGACGAAGCTATCATCCGTGCTGAGTTAAGGGCTGTTTTAATACTTCTCTCTTCCTTAATGGATCAAAAAAATCATTCTTTTCGCAAAGAAATATATTATTTATTTATTTTCTAGGAATGTTCTTTTTTTAATAACATTTTGTTATTGACAAATGTTTTTCCTACTTCAATTTGAATTTTTAAGAATATTATATATTTTATACAACAAATTAAGAATAAAATTTAGTCCAAAATCATAAATGATGTGTGTTTTTATAAAGTGTGGAGTATTTTCCAATATTTTAAAAAGAAATTCTCAAATAATAGAATTTGGCCAAATTATAATTTTTTCAAGAACTTCAGATGTTTGTCAGATATATTTGTAAAGATAATGACAAATTATATAATCGAACATTAGTTAGTAGTTACCAAAATCTTCCAAACATTTATTAAATATATATGTGATCAAACGGGCTCCATGAAGTAACACTTGTTGGTCGAGATTTCTATTGTTGTACAATGATAGTTCTTGAAAGAAATCAGAACTAATTTGCTTCTTTGTTTAAAAGTTATTTTCAATGTGCTATTTTAATCCACCTTGAGATATTACCTTTATAAAGATAATTGGCCCACGTCAGAAGATATCAGTGGCTGCCTCACTCTTATCTCCATGGTGAAGTAGATCTATATTTAATTAAATATATATTTTGTAGTTGAGATTTGTGGTATGCTTTGGACAGAAATTGAATGACCCAACAAAGAGGAGGTAAATTAAAGAAGTCATGTTTTTCTTAAATGGTGATAGTATTAGTGATCAAGGTTGCTTCTCATTTCAATTCATTATAAATTATTGGTGTTATGAAACTATAAATTAAAATAATATGAAAAATAATAAGAGAGAAGACGGAAGATATTTTGTATTTTTTTAAAAGATTCTTTATACTGAGAAATAATTTTTTCTTCATAGGGAAAAACTAATTACATTCTAAAGTTACCAATTCTTAACTTCTCTTCAAAGAAATCTATCATAATAGACATTTACAATATAATAATAATAATAATAATAATAATAATAATAATAATAATAATAACACTTATTTTTGAGTTTATTCCAAGAGAAGTATTAAAAATATCACTAATAAATAAAACCAAGTATTGAAAACGCCTCTAATTTTGACGAAAATTTATGAGTGTATATAACTTAAGTTACAAGAGCGGAATGTATCTAAGAATAGTTAATCAAGTAGAGAGGTGTTTTTATGGATGTCAATATTTCATGGACGAAGCTATCATCCGTGATGAGTTAAGGGCTGTTTTAATACTTCTCTCTTCCTTAATGGATCAAAAAAATCATTCTTTTCGCAAATAAATATATTATTTATTTATTTTCTAGGAATGTTCTTTTCTAATAATATTTTGTTATTGACAAATGTTTTTCCTACTTGAATTTGAATTTTTTAGAATATTATACATTTTATACAACAAATTAAGAATGAAATTTAGTCCAAAATCATAAATGATGTGTGTTTTTATAAAGTTTGGAGTATTTTCCAATATTTTAAAAAGAAATTCTCAAATAATAGAATTTGGCTAAATTATAATTTTTTCAAGAACTTGAGATGTTTGTCAAATATATTTGTAAAGATAATGACAAATTATATAATCAAACATTAGTTAGTAGTTACCAAACTCTTCCAAGCATTTATTAAATATATATGTGATCAAACGGTCTCCTTGAAGTAACACTTGACGTGTCGAGATTTCTATTGTTGTACAATGATTGTTCTGGAAAGAAATCAGAACTAATATGCATCTTTCTTTTGAAAGTTGTTTTCAATGTGCTATGTTAATCCACCTTGAGATATTACCTTTTATGAAGATAATTGGCCCACGTCAGAAGATATCAGTTGCTGCCTCACTCTTATGTCCATGGTGAAGTAGATCTATATTTAATTAAATATATTTTTTAGTTGATATTTGTGGTATGCTTTGGACAGAAAATGGATGGCCCAACAAAGAGGAGGCAAATTAAAGAAGTCATATTTTTCTTAAATGGTGATAGTATTAGTGATCAAGAATGCTTCTCGTGTCAATTCATTCTAAATTATTGGTGTTATGAAACTATAAATTAAAATAGTATGAAAAATAATAAGAGAGAAGAGGGAAGATTTTTTGTATTTTTTTAAAAGATTCTTTATACTAAGAAATAATTTTTTCTTCATAGGAAAAAACTAATTACATTCTAAAGTTACAATTCATAACTTCTCTTCAAAGAAATCTATCATAATAGACATTTACTATATAATAATAATAATATTAATAATAATAATAATAATAATAATAATAATAATAATAATAATAACACTTCTTCTTGAGTTTATTCCAAGAGAAGTATTAAAAACATCACTAATAAATAAAACCAAGTGTTGAAAACGCCTCTAATTTTGACGAAAATTTATGAGTGTATATAACTTAAGTTGCAAGAGCGGAATGTATCTAAGAATAGTTAATCAAGTAGAGAGGTGTTTTTATGGATGTCAATACTTCATGGACGAAGCTATCATCCGTGCTGAGTTAAGGGCTGTTTTAATACTTCTCTCTTCCTTAATGGATCAAAAAAATCATTCTTTTCGCAAAGAAATATATTATTTATTTATTTTCTAGGAATGTTCTTTTTTTAATAACATTTTGTTATTGACAAATGTTTTTCCTACTTCAATTTGAATTTTTAAGAATATTATATATTTTATACAACAAATTAAGAATAAAATTTAGTCCAAAATCATAAATGATGTGTGTTTTTATAAAGTGTGGAGTATTTTCCAATATTTTAAAAAGAAATTCTCAAATAATAGAATTTGGCCAAATTATAATTTTTTCAAGAACTTCAGATGTTTGTCAGATATATTTGTAAAGATAATGACAAATTATATAATCGAACATTAGTTAGTAGTTACCAAAATCTTCCAAACATTTACTAAATATATATGTGATCAAACGGGCTCCATGAAGTAACACTTGTTGGTCGAGATTTCTATTGTTGTACAATGATAGTTCTTGAAAGAAATCAGAACTAATTTGCTTCTTTGTTTAAAAGTTGTTTTCAATGTGCTATTTTAATCCACCTTGAGATATTACCTTTATAAAGATAATTGGCCCACGTCAGAAGATATCAGTGGCTGCCTCACTCTTATCTCCATGGTGAAGTAGATCTATATTTAATTAAATATATATTTTGTAGTTGAGATTTGTGGTATGCTTTGGACAGAAATTGAATGACCCAACAAAGAGGAGGTAAATTAAAGAAGTCATGTTTTTCTTAAATGGTGATAGTATTAGTGATCAAGGTTGCTTCTCATTTCAATTCATTATAAATTATTGGTGTTATGAAACTATAAATTAAAATAATATGAAAAATAATAAGAGAAAAGAGGGAAGATTTTTTGTATTTTTTTAAAAAATTCTTTATACTGAGAAATAATTTATTTTTCATAGGGAAAAACTAATTACATTCTAAAGTTACAATTCATAACTTCTCTTCAAAGAAATCTATCATAATAGACATTTACAATATAATAATAATAATAATAATAATAATAATAATAATAATAATAATAATGATAATAATAATAATAATAACACTTCTTCTTGAGTTTATTCCAAGAGAAGTATTAAAAACATCACTAGTAAATAAAATCAAGTGTTGAAAACGCCTTTAATTTTGACGAAAATTTATGAGTGTATATAACTTAAGTTGCAAGAGCGGAATGTATCTAAGAATAGTTAATCAATTAGAGAGGTGTTTTTATGAATGTCAATATTTCATGGACGAAGCTATCATCCGTGCTGAGTTAAGAGCTGTTTTAATACTTCTCTCTTCCTTAATGGATCAAAAAAATCATTCTTTTCGCAAATAAATATATTATTTATTTATTTTCTAGGAATGTTCTTTTTTTTTTTTTAATAATATTTTGTTAATAAAATATTGTTTTTCCTACTTCAATTTGAATTTTTTAGAATATTATACATTTTATACAACAAATTAAGAATGAAATTTAGTCCAAAATCATAAATGATGTGTGTTTTTATAAAGTTTGGAGTATTTTCCAATATTTTAAAAAGAAATTCTCAAATAATAGAATTTGGCCAAATTATAATTTTTTCTAGAACTTGAGATGTTTGTCAAATATATTTGTAAAGATAATGTCAAATTATATAATCAAACTTTAGTTAGTAGTTACCAAACTCTTCCAAGCATTTACTAAATATATATGTGATCAAACGGTCTTCATGAAGTAACACTTGACGTGTCAAAATTTCTATTGTTGTACAATGATTGTTCTGGAAAGAAATCAGAACTAATTTGCATCTTTATTTAAAAGTTGTTTTCAATGTGCTATTTTAATCCACCTTGAAATATTACCTTTTATGAAGATAATCGGCCCACGTCAGAAGATATCAGTTGCTGCCTCACTCTTATCTCCATGGTGAAGTAGATCTATATTTAATTAAATATATTTTGTAGTTGAGATTTGTGGTATGCTTTGGACAGAAAATGAATGGCCCAACAAAGAGGAGGTAAATTAAAGAAGTCATATTTTTCTTAAATGGTGATAGTATTAGTGATCAAGGCTACTTCTCGTGTCAATTCATTCTAAATTATTGATGTTATGAGACTATAAATTAAAATAATATGAAAAAGAATAAGAGAGAAGAGGGAAGCTTTTTTTGTATTTTTTTAAAAGATTCTTTATACTGAGAAATAATTTTTTTTTTCATAGGGAAAAACTAATTACATTCTAAAGTTACAATTTTTAACTTCTCTTCAAAGAAATCTATCTTAATAGACATTTACTATATAATAATAATGATAACTGTCACATCCGGGGAGCACCTCCTAGAAGTAACATGGCATACTTGACCTCTCGGAGGTCTTATACAAGCCCATAGTCATCATTCATCGCATCGATATAGTAAATTTAGCGGAAAATTTAAAACTTTTCATAGCACATCATATGCTAGAAACTTCATCTCACATATATATAAAATATAAGCCGTAATACATTTATAGACCTTAAGTCTCTTTATCATCTTAGACTCAATAACTTTAGAGTACATTAGGGACACGGCCCATAAGACACATTACATAACTATACAATATTTAAAGACTTTACATTAAAGACATAAGTAGGAGATTCTCTTGAACTTTAAGGATTCCTTTCATTGAGCTTGGGAATCATCTACAAAGCTCTTCACCATTCAAGACATCCTTTAAGCATCCATAACCTACACCTTGTGTAAGAAGTAGAGAAGAATGAGATTAGCACAAGAATGACTAAGTATGACAACCATGCAAAAACATGCATTTAAAAGAGGCATTTTCTTGAAAATCACACTTCATGCTTTTTGAGTAAATCTCCATAAAACCTTTAACCGATAGCATTTACATCATTCACATACATCATATAAACATATTCAAATGCCAAACATTACATGAGATCACATATAGGATTTGTTATATTTTTAAGCCACTTTACAGTTAGCTACCTTTACCTTAACAGTGAACCCTTTTTCCTTTAACTCATCAACCTTCCAAGTAACCTCTAGTGATACTAGGTGCAATGCATCACCCTAAGGCCACAAAGGAAACATACATACAATCTATACAAGGCAACACATACCATCATAGAAGTATAGTACAACATATACACATTTAAGCCAAACTATAAAAGACATTACAGTTAACTACATCAAGTCACACATACATTTACTTCTTTGCATATACATCATTATTTAACCTTGTTCATGACCCCAATCTTAGTCTACTAGTGCAATGAACATATGAAGCCCCACAACCCCATACATTCTTAGAAAACCCCTCATGAGACCACAAACCTTAACATTCAATTTATATACACAAGTAAGTGAATATAACCTCATTCATGTTAATACAAGACCTTCATCATATAGTCAATAATATCAACATCATGCATATAGCCTCATACCATGCACATCTTCATAACAAGTAGACCAATACTAAATGTCATATATAAAGAATCATATACATAGACACATGCATTAGAACACCTTCCTAGAACTTCCTAAGGAGATACTTGTGCAATGTCTAGATGGGTTCATTACTTCCACCTATCCTAAGTAACATCCCTTAAGTCATTCTAGTTAGGGTCCTATTCGTTTACTTCCATTGTCCATTTTACTTTAGGGAAACTATAGCCTTAACCGACATAGACCATGTGATGCTAAATATGGAATCCGGTATCATAAAATCCACACCGAAAGAAGGTGGTCTACCGGCCAAAGTAAAACCAAACATGACGTAGCTTTCTAGGTGGATCCACTAGCTAGTATCCTAAGGTGGCAACATAGTTATGGAACTTGGAGGTACATGTGAAAACCCTCTTTTTGCCTAATGGGGCATTATAGTTATTCACTTATGGAAACCCTCTTTATACCTATTGAGGTATTGTAGTTATCCACCTCATGAGATTTATGGTAGACCTTCCTTCCCATATTGAGAAGGGACACACACTCATATTCAAGTTCACTCGGTGCTAAGCTAAGTTCCCTTTATTGAAAAAGCCTTTATTATCATTTCTTTATAAAACATAGGTTTAGGAGAGTCATCCCCTCATAGGCTTAGCTCATAGGTCATATATGAAAGTTCATCAACCTAAATCATGTGAGGAATCCCTTCACATGAACATAGCATATGAAAAGCACCATATAGTTTAGGGTACACATGAATACATCTTTCAAGTCCCCTCTCTTGACTAGATCTTCATATATGAGTATGTATACATATATGTGAGCAAACCTTTCACATAACACATTAAGTCACACATGTTCATATATCATATTCATACATATAGAAAACAAAGCTAGAACTATCCTATCAAGGTACACATGTGCAATGCATAGGCAAAGTCCCATACCCTTGACCATACTAGTACAACTATCAAGTCATCCTAGTTAAGAAAACACATATCATACTTTCATAACCGTCATCTTAACATGCATAGTAGTAGATTCTAGTGAATATGAGAACTCTTTCATTTAGACACCATAAAACTTTACTACCCTTAAGCATGCATGAAGTGTGAGTGTGTGTACATTGGTCACATGATCACATAATGGCTATCAATAACATATTGAGGCAGCCACCCTCTTAGACCACAATACTCTTCAAGCTTAGACCACACAATACACAATAGCATAGGAGACAAGTTAATTTCATAGAACACTTTAAGACTCCTATCATTAACTATTCACACATTCACATAGGGGTACATGGGTAGGGATCATCAACCATTATCACCTAAGACATGGCATCACCTACCCATGATAGTACACAGCCCTCCACATGCTCATAACAATGGTAACATAACCTAGATTCACAACTCAAATAGAAGACTAGGCACAAGCTACACATAAAGTGATTATCATAACCAGTCCTTCATATATTCATCAAATTGCCTTCAAGGACATGATCAACACATATATAATGACATAAAATAAACACCGCCACCATAAGTGGACCATACCACACAATGGCATACAAGGCTTCATCAATATTATTATAGAAGAATAGAGAAGTAGAAGAATAGAGCAATTTTTACCAACCCTTTAGCCTTTGATCATCATTGACCTTTAATACTCTTTCATCAACATTTTAAGTATAAGGTAGTAGATTAAGTACAATAATCAAAAAAGAAACCATGTACAACTCGCTAAAAATTCATATTACAATCTAATACATTACATCACATATATACTAGAAAGTAGAAGAACATAGGTCTTTAACCCCATTTCACTTGCATTGATCATCAATTATATTTCATTAATAGCATAAGTCTAGGGAAGTAGATTGAAGAAATCATAGCTTAAACTAGATCCTACTACAATTGCCAAAGAGCTATAGATCACTGTAAACATGCTTCAAGTTAGACATTCATGGAAGATAAGTTTACATAGGTTCATCCTATTCAAACTATCATGAATTGATCCACATTTTATCTATTATATATAATTCATAACCACATTACATCATAGGCAGTAGTTAAGGACAATTAACCATGATCAATTCATATAACAACTATCCCAACGTTGAGATTACACATTACTATCTCTGATAGACTAGAAGAACGTAGTTCAACTCACATAAGTCATATTTACTTCAATCATACAAGATTCATACTCATAATTCAGACATAATATTAACCTGGAATAGTAGATACAACCAACTTAACATGATCGAAATCCACATTAATTCATTTAGAAGCCAAGGTTACAGTGAACTATGGAAACTAGGCTAAATGTGTTCAAATCTTCATACATTGATCCTCATGGATCCTTCAACACCAATTCAACCTTAAATCACGTAAATAACAGTAATAATGAACAATCCAACGTAAGAAAATCACAATTCAATCAATAGCTACCCGTGATCATATTGCCCATGCAAGGCTAAATCGTTTTGGTAAAGGAGCATGTGTTCATCATGCAATTGGAGTAAAATTCACGTTAAAAATACTGTAATAACTTCAATTAATCATGAGTCAATCTTTCAAAACCTTTTTAGAAAGAACCCATGGCAGATTGAAGAAGACATTGTTTGATCATAATTTTCTTCTTTGAAATCTTTGAGAATGTCTCTCTAGATGAAAAGATAACTAGAGATGAAGATCACCATACCTTAATCTTCATGAATACCTCTAAAACCTGATGATTCACACACGAAAATCCAAGCTCCAAGCAACTCTTGAGCTTCACCATCAATGGTGGTTTCTAGGGAGAAGATTTATAGAGAGAAGATTCTTACGTGTGTATGGGATTGGGAATGGGTTGATCACGTTTTGAATGACTTATATACACCCAAAATCAGTTAAATAATCCAACTAGAGTTGGTTTAGGACGTGGGGTGAATTTCCCATTCACCCCTTTAATGAAACAATGCGCAGGCTTCAGGTCACAGGCCACCATTGACGGACCAACCTACTGGACGTAGTTCAGTCGACGTGCCGTGTCTGGGGTTCGGTCGTTTGGTACTTAGCCAATTTTTGGCTTGAGACCTGCCCAAGCTAAGTACCAATCGATTATACCTCACCAACGGGCCATTGGTTGACCAACTGACCGTCGTTTGGTCCGTCGATTGACACTGCCAAGGCTGTGTCTCGACCAGCCTTGGGCCCTTCTTGTGGGGACTTTTGCGGGGCCCTTTAGAAGTCTTACCCAGACGTTTCCAACGTAAATACAACCCTTAATAAGTGGTAGACCTTCCACATGAGTTTCACCCAAAACCAATACTCGCAACCCGTCCAAACAGGCTAGGCCCCATCAAGACACACGTTGAGCGTCTTAAGGGCTATCTTTCGAACGCCTTGGACGTTCTTGGTCGTTTGACCTCCAAACTTCACGAAATCATATACTATTATAGACATCATTATAAACCATTTTAAGACTTCATAAGCTCATGATATTTAAATACAAGTATGCATAGACACATGAGGCACATAGGTGACTAGTCGTCGAACGTTTTGGTCGACCCTTGACGTTTGACTTTCAAATCACCTTAAACTTCATACACTGCCTCTAAACCATGTAATAAGTAATTTTAGGACATTAGAACATTAAGACGAACACGTTAGGCTCTAGACATCCTATCACATTTTAAGGGTCTTACAATATCCCCACTTGGGAACATTCGTCCTCGAATGACACTTAGAACACTTTAATCACAACAAGGACTTCAATGCATCATAGAGCAGTTCATCTCATTCATAACATCAACTCATATAAGTTAATGCACCAAATTTACAAGGAACACAACTTCACACCATTTAGCACTTAATGCACACAAGCAAGCAAAACTTCAATTCACTCACTCCTTAATGAATTAATCAAAGAGGCTCTTATCATGTTCATAGGAGGAACATCCTTCTCCTATTCATAACATGGTCATTACAATTCGATTCATTAAGAGATCATCTCACAAGGCCACACATAGGCAGATTACAACATATACTCAAAAGCTATTTAAGCACTCGTACTTCAATGCACAAAGGCCATCTTTACACTAATATGAGAATTTCTCACTTTCAAACCAAGACATGATCATGATTTCTCCCTTGTCATCATGTTAGGTCATAGCATTTAACCGCATAAGGTTTTCATACATTACCATAGCCATTAAGGTCATTCAACATTAGGGAAAACAACAAGGAGTCTTAGCCATAATTTTTTTTTCTTTTCCCTCGAACATTACAGTAAGGTGACCACTAGGTCACTAAAACCCACATCATCACCCTACCAAGTCATACATACTACCTTTACACCTAGGATCAAGTATATACAAAGGACTCCAATCCATACTATGTAATCATGAATGTTCACACATCCCAATTAAGGCAACATTTGAAACATCATGCATATATTCAAAGGGACATAATGAACACCTTAAAACACATATTCTCAAGGTAGCATGCTTTCATAGATAATCAATAAGCATTTCAAGTTCAAACGATAATAGTAAGCCACCAACATGTAAAACCATATAGTAACACACCATTTTAAAAGAAACTCATGTCAAATATAATAACTTCTAATCATGCTTTAACTATATCATGCCATGCATTCTTCAACATAACATGCTATTTCACATAAGTCTCATACATATCCTTAATTGGCATCACATCATAAAAACCTGTCAAAATTCACCTTCAAACATACTCATTCAACCATAAAACCAAGTTAAGCATTCACTCACCTTTTCTCCCTCAAGCATAGAGACAATCTCATCCAAGCAATAACATGTAAAAGACCACCGGACAAGAAAACATAAGAGAGAGAGAGAGAGATCTTATAGAGTTAAGTTCTATGGCACGATATGAGAATGATGAAGAAGGGAAACTCTATCGTCCTATAGCCTCCCGTACCATTTGATGTGTCATGACTCACCACCAATTCTATGAGTCTCTACTAGACGTGGCAATATGAGAAATTTAGAACCTAAAACCACTTTATA
The DNA here is from genome assembly GCA_016801875.1 of Solanum sitiens. NCBI lineage: Eukaryota > Viridiplantae > Streptophyta > Magnoliopsida > Solanales > Solanaceae > Solanum > Solanum sitiens. The sequence goes on along the minus strand of JABWTJ010000074.1, from coordinate 2,533,203 downwards.
AACCTCATGCTCTCATACCATATTTGTCACATCCGGGGAGCACCTCTTAGAAGTAACATGGCGTACTTGACCTCTCGGAGGTCTTATACAAGCCCATAGTCATCATTCATCACATCGACATAGTAAATTTAGCGGAAAATTTAAAACTTTTCATAGCACATAATATGCTAGAAACTTCATCTCATATATATATAAAACATACGCCGTAATACATTTATAGACCTTAAGTCTCTTTGCCATCTTAGACTCAATAACTTTAGAGTACATTAGGGACAGGGCCCATAAGACACATTACATAACTATACAATATTTAAAGACTTTACATTAAAGACATAAGTAGGAGATCCTTGAACTTTAAGGATTCCTTTCATTGAGCTTGGGAATCATCTAGCAAGATCTTCACCATTCAAGACATCCTTTAAGCATCCATAACCTACACCTTGTGTAAGAAGTAGAGAAGAATGGGATTAGCACAAGAATGTACTAAGTATGACAACCCTGCAAAAACATGCATTTAAAAGGGACATTTTCTTGAAAATCACACTTCATGCTTTTTGAGTAAATGTCCATAAAACCTTCAACCAATAGCATTTACTTACATTGTCCATTTTACTTTAGGGAAACTATAGCCTTAACCGACATAGACCATGTGATGCTAAACATTGAATCCGGTTTCATAAAACCCCACACCGAAAGAAGGTGGTCTACCGGCCAAAGTAAAACCAAACATGACGTAGCTTTCTAGGTGGATCCACTAGCTAGTATCCTACGGTGGCAACATAGTTATGGAACTTGGAGGTACATGTGAAAACCCTCTTTATGCCTAATGGGGCATTATAGTTATTCACTTATGGAAACCCTATTTATACCTATTGAGGTATAGTAGTTATCCACCTCATGAGATTTATGGTAGACCTTCCTTCCCACATTGAGAAGGGACACACACTCATATTCAAGTTCACTCGGTGCTAAACTAAGTTCCCTTTATTGAAAAAGCCTTTATTATCATTTCTTTATAAAACATAGGTTTAGGAGAGTCATCCCCTCATAGGCTTAGCTCATAGGTCATAGAGTAAAAGTTCATGAACCTAAATCATGTGAGGAATCCCTTCACATGAACGTAGCATATGTAAAGCATCATCTAGTTTAGGGTACACATAAATACATCTTTCAAGTCCCATCTCTTGACTAGATCTTCATATATATGTATGTGTATACATATATTTGACAAACCTTTCACATAACAGATTAAATCACACATGTTCATATATCATATTCATATATATAGAAACCAAAGCTAGAACAATCCTATCAAGGTACACATGTGCAATGCATAGGCAAAGTCCCATACCCTTGACCATACTAGTACAACTATCAAGTTATCCTAGTTAAGAAAACACATATCATACTTTCATAACCGTTACCATAACATGCCTAGTAGTAGATACTAGTGAATATTAGAACTCTTTCATTTAGACACCATAAACCTTTACTACCCTTAAGCATGCATGAAGTGTGAGTGTGTGTCAATTGGCCACATGATCACATAGTGGCTATCAACAACATATTGAGGCAGCCACCCTCTTAGACCACAATACTGTTCAAGCTTAGACCACACAACACACAATAGCATAGGACACAAGTTAACTTCATAGAACACTTTAAGACTCCTATCATTAACTATTCACACATTCACATAGGGGTACATGGGTAGGGATTATCAACCATTATTACCTAAGACATGGAATCACCTACACATGATAGTACACAGCCCTCCACATGCTCATAACAATGGTAACATAACCTAGATTCACAACTCAAATAGAAGACTAGGCACAAGCTACACATAAAGTGATTATCATGACCACTCTTTCATATATTAATCAAATTGCCTTCAAGGCCATGGTCATCACATATATAATGACATAAATTAAACACCGCCACCATAAGTGGACCATACCACACAATGCCATACAAGACTTCATCAACATTATTATAGAAGAATAGAGAAGTAGAAGAATAGAGCAAATTTTACCAACCTTTTAGCCTTTGGTCATCATTGACCTTTACTACTCTTTCATCAACATTTCAAGTATAAGGCAGTAGCTTAAGTACAATAATCACAAAAGAAACCATGTACAATTCGCTACAAACATATTACAATCTAATACATTACATCACATATATACTAGAAAGTAGAAGAACATAGATCTTTAACCCCATTTCACTTGCATTGATCATTAATTATATTTCATTAATAGCATAAGTCTAGGTAATTAGATTGAAGCAATCATAGCTTAAACTAGATCCTACTACAATTGCCAAAGAACTATAGATCAGTGTAAACATGCTTCAAGTTAGATATTCATGGAAGATAAGTTTACATAGGTTCATCCTATTCAAACTATCATGAATTGATCCACATTTATCTATTATCTATAATTCATAAACACATTACATCATAGGCAGTATTTATGGACAATTAACCATGATCACAACTATCCCAACGTTGAGATTACACATTACTATCCCATAGACTAGAAGAACGTAGTTCAATTCACATAAGCCATCTTTACTTCAATCATACAGGATTCATACTCATAATTTTGACATAATATTAAACTGGAACAGTAGATACAACCAACTTAACATGATCGAAATCCATATTAATTCATTTAGAAGCCAAGGTTACAGTGAACTATGGAAACTAGGCTAAATATGTTCAAATCTTCATACATTGATCCTCATGGATCCTTTTCAACACCAATTCAACCTTAAATCACGTAAATAACAGTAATAATGAACAATCCAATAAGAAAATCATAATTCAATCAATAGCTACCCGTGATCACATTGCCCATGCAAGGCTAAATCGTTTTGGTGAAAGATCATGGGTTCATCATGCAATTGGAGTAAAATTCACGTTAAAACTACTGTAATAACTTCAATTAATCATGATTCAATCTTTCAAAACCTTTTTAGAAAGAACCCATGGTAGATTGAAGAAGACATTGTTTAATCATAATTTTCTTCTTTGAAATCTTTGAGAATAACTCTCTAGATGAAAAGATAACTAGAGATAAAGATCACCATACCTTAATCCTCATGAAGACCTTTAAAACCTGATGATTCACCCATGAAAATCCAAGCTCCAAGCAACTCTTGAGCTTCACCATCAATGGTGGTTTCTAGGGAGAAGATTTTTAGAGAGAAGATTCTTACGTGTGTATGGGATTGGGAATGGGTTGATCACGTTTTGAATGACTTATATACACCCAAAATCAGTTAAATAATCCAACTAGAGTCGATTTAGGACGTGGGGTGAATTTCCCATTCACCCCTTTAATGAAACAGTGCGCAGGCTTCAGTTCACAGGCCACCATCGACGGACCAACCTACTGGACGTAGGTCAGTCGACGTGCCGTGCCTGGGGTTCCGTCATTTGGTACTTAGATAATTTTTGGCTTGAGACCTGGCCAAGATAAGTACCAATCGAAGAGACCTCACCAACGGGCCGTTGGTTGACCAATTGTCCGTCGTTTGGTCCGTCGATTGACACTGCCAAGGCAGTGTCTCGATCAGCCTTGGGCCCTTCTTGTGGGGCCTTTTGTGGGGCCCTTTAGAAGTCGTATCCGGACTTTTCCAACGTAAATACAACCCTTAACAAGTTGTAGACGTTCCACATGAGTTTCACCCAAAACCAATACTCGCAACTTGTACAAACAGGCTAGGCCCCATCAAGACACACGTTGAGCGTCTTAAGGGCTATCTTTCGAACGCCTTCGACGTTCTTTGTCGTTTGACCTCCAAAATTCACGAAACTTCATATAATATCATTTGACATCATTATAAACCATTTTAAGACTTCATAAGCTCATTAAATACAAATACAAGCATGCATAGACACATGAGGCACATAGGTGACTAGTCGTCGAACGTTTTGGTCGACCCTTGACGTTTGACTTCCAAGTCACCTCAAACTTCATACACTGCATATAAACCATATAATAAGTCATTTTAGGATATTAGAACATTAAGATGAACACGTTAGGCTCTAGACACCCTATCATATTTTGGGGGTCTTACAATAACACTTCTCCTTGAGTTTATACCAAGAGAAGTATTGAAAACATCACTAATAAATAAAACCAAGTGTTGAAAACGCCTCTAATTTTGACGAAAATTTATGAGTGTATATAACTTAAGTTTCAAGAGCGGATATGTATCTAAGAATAGTTAATCAAGTAGAGAGGTGTTTTTATGAATGTCAATATTTCAGGGACGAAGCTATCATCCGTGCTGAGTTAAGGGCTGTTTTAATACTTCTCTCTTACTTAATGGATCAAAGAAATCATTCTTTTCAAAAATAAATATATTATTTATTTATTTTCTAGGAATGTTCTTTTTTTAATAATATTTTGTTATTGACAAATGTTTTTCCTACTTAAATTTGAATTTTTTAGAATATTATAATTTTTTTTAAAGAGAAGTATTGAAAACACTCTTAAACTTGGCGCGAACTATTAGTGTCACCCTCAAATTACTGTCAGTCTTAAAACACCCCTTCAATTGTTTGTTTACATATGCTAAACAATAATTTATTCATGTTAGAAAAATAATAGTAAGTATAAATTGAAGAATAAGGTTTTGAGACGTGTAAAAATTTTATTTAAAGAGATATGCTCATATGTATATTGAGGTAAATATAAACAATTCTCTTTAGGGATAAAAGAAAACCTTTATACATGCAGATTTTTCTTAGTCTACTTTTTGAGAGTCTTTATATTTAGGCGGAATGACCTGAAATGTCACGCCCCAAGCCTACACCTTGGGCGGGACTGTCACTCAATGACCATTGTTGGTCTAGAGCGGACCCTTGGCCTAGCTTATTTAACTCAGCGGAAGACAAAAATCCTTAAACTTAACTGAACTGAAAAGCATGTAATAACTAAGATTGTTTTTAAAACTGAAACATTCAAACATGACCAAATCTGGAAACCCAAGTCTTAACAATAAGATATAATACTGAAATGACTCAAAGAACTAACATCTGACTGTGTATCTATGAAGCCTCTAAAACTGAGTTGGATGTTGGGAAAACCCCACAACATCCTAGTGAACTGTAATGACCCGAAAGTACCCCCTAGAAGTTAGGGAGAACCCATGGGTCGGAACAATTGCGTAGTTGACCTTTCGGAGATCTTGTACAAGCCTTAACTATCATTAATTACATAAGACATGAAAAGTAGTGTGGAATTAAAACTTTTCACGAACAAATTAATAAATAGAACATCTTTTATAAAAGTTAAGGATTTGATCTCGTCTACACTAGAAAACTTAAAGACACGATATAAATATTTTAGGCACACGACCCTTTACATGAAATGAAAAATACATAATAAGTCTTTAGAATAGAAACTAAGAAATACGATTATGCCTCGAATATATGAGGACATACTTAGTCTTGAGAGAATCTTTCCCAAGCTTTCCTTCTAGTCTTAAAACTTGCCTCTAACCTATACTTATTAAGTATAGAAAATATAGGATTAGTACAAGACAATGTACTAAGTATGGCATATGCAAAAACATGCAAAAAGGGACATTTTTGTAAATTAAGATTTCATGTCAAATTGATAAAACATACATGATTTAAGAGTTGAAATAGTATAAGAATCATCAATTAGCACATAAGGTAGGACTTTCACAATTTTAGAAGAAAAATACATATTACAGTAACATTAGGAACCTTACAGTGAACACAGTGAATAACTTTACAAATAGCACAATCCAAACAATGTGAACTTATCTCCCGTGAGGTTTCCCTAACCAAGTTAACTCAAGACTCCCTAAGGTAAGACAAGAAGGGACTGCCCATACACCCCCTTCGAGACACACCAAAGCGATCCTTAAGACTACCACCATAGGCTTACCTAGTCCGGGAATCAAATCCACACTCTTGGCTAGATATTTAAAAGACATTCATATAAGAATGATTTCATGTAAATACTCTTCCGCAAAAGGACTTATAAGTTACACTAAGTGCAATGTGAGAGTAGCATCACATACTACTACTCCCACTTAGTGCTCCTTGAGGATTCCCTTGGATTGAGCACTCTACATTAGTCATTCTTAACTTCATTCATTCAAAACTTAGCCTTAACATGCTTCCTTAACATTAGACCTTACACTATCTAACTTCTTTTACAACACATGATAGAACACACCAAGACTCCCCTTTCGGAAGGTCTACTTAGTGCAATGGATAGATAACGTCTCATACCACCACCTACCCTAAGTAATATGTTCTTTTAGGAGACTTAGTTCATATATTTCATATAAAACACACCAAGACTCCCCTTTCGGAAGGTCTACCTAGTGCAATTGATAGATAGCATCCCATACCACCACCTACCCTAAGTAGTACGTTCTTTTAGGAGAATTAGTTCATTCTTTCTTTTGTGGGGGAATAGCATTAACCAACATAGACCATGAGAGCTAGACATGGAATCACGATACTACCCTTATCGGATGAGGGTTCCCCACTTGCCTAGGATGGGATCTTTCTCTTAGATTTTACATGGCTTTTCCAATAGCTACACCTATGCGGGCGCATAGTTAAGGGATAGGGAGATTGCTACTAAGTAACTCACTCTCTACTAACAAGGAGTACTAGTATGAAGAGGTACATTGAGTACGCCATCTCTACTCACAATGTGCACCCACCCCTTCTTCAAATCCTCTTGGTTCTAAGCATAACTCCCCCATGAAGTCTTAAACATTTGTTACTAAAGGTCAAGGATAACTTTTGAACACACCATCTCAACTCACAATGGGTATCCATCCTCCAACCTACATTAGAAAGCTCTTGGGAGGTAGTGATGTTGCTACTAAACACTTCATCTCAACTCACAATGACTGCTCACCCCAAAACTCCCCTTTTTATTCACATTATTTAACTTCATTCATTCATTCACTCAAAGTGTGTGTGTACATGTGAGCACACCTTTCACATAAACCATTACATTCATAATATTGGATTCTAAACATGCTTCCACCTTCATTCATCATTTCTTGCACACTAGCATGATCAACATACACATTTACTTCTTTTATACATAATCTAAGCAATATATTCAATTAAAGTTTCATAATACACATCAATAAGAACTAACTTCATTATCACTTCATTCCACACATTAGTCCTTCAAAGCCATACTCACAATACATAACAAATGTATCCAAATACATCAAGTAAACACCGCCACCAAGAAGGTGGACCATACCACTCAAGAGCAATTCATAATAAGAATTATACAATATAAGAAACTCACCATTTAACCAATACATCACCACCTATAACCAATCCCTCATTATTTCATCATAATAATTCCCTTAGGGCAGTAACTAAGTCATAATAACAACATGAGAAAATCAAAGTTCATACCCTACACAAACATGTTCACTTAACCCATTTCTTAAGCAAAAATTTGGAAATAAGCATAAACATGAGTTCATTAGGGTTTGACACTAAAATTCATCGATTAATACTAGAATAAACACATTTGAATTATTAAAACACTTTTACAAGAAGACCTATGCTTAAAATCAAAGATAGAAGAAAGTAGAGTTTGAAAATCCTTTTTGAAATCTTTTAGAAATGACTCCTTGAATGGAAGAGGGTTCAAGGATGAATACCATACCACAAGTAGAAGAAAACACACTAATATAGGTGAAGAAACACGTAAAAACCAGCCCTCCTAGTTCTCCTTGAGTTTTAGCTCCAATGGTGACTTTGAGCGAGTTTGTCTTTAGAGAGAGAGTTTGAATATTGAAGTGAGGGGTCTTGTTTAGGTCTAGGACTTAAAACTAATCTAATATAACTTAAAAAATCTAAATATATCATCCTAGGGTCCTAAAAGACTTGGGGTGAATTTACCAAACACCCCAAGCCAAAACAGAAAATGACAGCTTTTTCACAAGTAGCATCAATGACTCCCAAACGACGGACCGTGTGTCAACCAACGCCTCATTGATGGGGGTTCGTTGGTTGGGTCTTCAACCCTCCAAACCTGTAGACCTTCAGGTCCAATATACGGACCAATTCGACGAGCTGTCGATTGGTCAACTGGTCGTCGACTGGTCTCGTTGGTGGATATTGCCAGGCAGTTTTGGACCAAAGTTTTAGGCCCTTCACTAGGGACCTTTGTGGGTCCTAGGTGGGGTCGTACCCGGATGTTAAACCCATAAACATAGTATTCTAGGTCTCAGGAAAAGCTCACATCAATTTCGATTAAAACGAACACGTAAAACTCACTCAAACACATCAAGACACATGAACACTTTCTAAGGCACACCTTCCAAACGTCATGGACTTTCTTGGACGTTTGACCTCCAAACGTAACCAAACTTCACACACTACATAAGAACATCAATATAAATCATTTTAACTTAAAATTAACTCAAGAAACAATCATGAATCTCAAGTTCACCTTAGTTCATTTTAGGGTGTTACATGAACTAAACTAGAAAGCAAGTAAAAGAGTCATCCTAAATGCAAGGAGGCTCACCACTGACTCTGGAGTGCTCAAATAGATAAACGGTGCATTGGATGTCGATCCTCGTTACCTGCTTCTACATCATGATACAATGCAGGCCAACTGGCATCAGTACATTGAATGTATGAGTATGCGAGTTGGAATGCTAAACAATACAAACATAGGCTTTAAAGAAGAATCAGAAAACTTACCTGGCTCAGCTCGACTCTACAAGACTGAACTCATTTCAATATAAAGAAATTTAAAACATGTGCAATATGCAGAAAGATTGTTTAAAATATGATGTCAACTCTGTATGTATGCAAAGATACAATATAACTCTTAGATGTATGTAAAAATACCAATAACTGTGTATATAAAATGTATTTAACTTCTGGGAGAGTTTCTCTAATCGGCAACCATCACTTAAGAGCTATAGTGATGATACAAAGTTTTGCCTCACGCTGCCAGGGTCGTCCTATAACTTGCCATTGGTATAGAACCTGAACTACTAAGTGGATCCACTAGTATATGCTAAAAAACACTAAAGGAATCATCTAAAAAATATGACCCTTTTCTACCCATGGTGGCTACATGGTTTATGGGGGTTGTGTGTTATCTGAAATCTCCCCCATATCGATTCTCAATACGACTCCCAAAAATATTATTATATTAGCTCTTATGTTTTTAAAACATACTTACTTCTGAGGTTTGAGATTAGTTCTCAAAACTTAGCTCAAAGGCTATCTTGGAAATCTTAGTTTCCCTGCTTGGTTCATTTTGAAAGCTATTACTCTATTCTGAAAACTAGCCCGAAGGCTCTTTGGAAATCTCAGTTTCCATTCGTATTTAAATGTGAAAACATTTTATACTTCTTTGGGTATACTTAGTCCCCATTTACGTCTTTAATGAAAAAACTTCACTTTACTCTGAACTGAACTCAAACTTAAGTCCTAAAACGAAGTTAAAACGTGTGTAAAAGACTTATGAAACTTGAAATGAACTTCTTCTACTTATCTTTACTATTTACTCAACTTGATATTTAAGTCTTAAAAAAAAGTTAAAAGAATTTGTTTAGAAGTCATTTAGAGTAGTTAGAATCATTAGGAAGTGTTAAAAATACTTTAGAAAGGCTTAAACGGACAGAACTACGAAAACTCGGTAAAAACACCAATTTGGCGCGTCAGGGGCACGCTGCGCCTGCCCCAAAGTTCAGAAGCCCCATTTGGGCGCAAAGCAGGCACCCCGCCCCATGACCTCTGGCGCAGATGGAGCACGCCGCGTCTGCCTTCCCAAGGTGACGCCTGACAAACTTTTCTTCTCGTTTTCTAACTTTAAATCTTTCTAATTCAATTTCATTTCTGAAATATACTTAGATTTCATGAACCCACATCATATACAAAAGGATCTAACCCAATGAACCCATGAAATAACACTTCCTACTTCAAGAAATTTATAACCTTCAACTCATGTTCAAGAACGAAAGAAATTCAAGAACAACATTTAAAAACATTCAAAAATCCAATCTTTATAGGATAAAATCACGCTAAATCAAATAGACTTGGCATATTGGTTAACGAATCCAACATTGAGATAGACTCAAATACACGGTATCAGAAATCCTTTGGCGAGAACACCAACGGTCTAGGTTGATCTTGATGAATTTGTCCTCATTCCCTTCTTTCTTTCTCTTTTCCTTAATCATTAACCCTAGCGTGAAAATCCCATATTCTAAAACTGAATAAGTTCAGTCTTGACCCCTATTAAACTCCTAAAAATGGATTAAAATAATAGGATAATGAAGAGACTAAAATTGTAACACTTCAAAAATCTAAGATGTGTTCTAGAGCCTAACATAGGTTTCAAAAGGTTTAGACACTGTTTTAAGGTCTATATTAAAATATATAAGTCATTTAGGAGGTTTAGAAACCAAAACGTTAAAGCACGTCCATGACGTCGAAAAAATAGTTCAATGAGGTACTAGCGTGCCTTAGTTTATTTGACTAGTTTTTAGAAGTTGGAAATTCATGAAATTTCGTGGAAGGGTGTATAACTTGTGTTAGAATTGATTCATAGTCAAAACGTATGGGTACGAATCCCTAAGGACCAACCAAGGTCCATTGAGGAGGACCCTTTCGTTTTGGGGTCAAAAGCACTGCCTGGGCAGTGTGCAACCACGAAGGGAGTCGACGGGGCATGTGTTAATCGACAGGGCATCGATGCCATCCGTCGACCAACACTTAGCCATTTTTGGATAATGTTCCATTTGGAACAGTCTCTGAACTTAACTACGGATGTGCAGCACGGAAGGGAATAGGGGTCGTCGACTGACAGACGGACCGTTGGTCGAGATTTCGTTTGTGAAGGCCTTATTTTACTACACGTTTTTAGTTTGTTCCAATTAATTAATCAAGGGTTAGGACATTATTTGGAGATTAAGGTAAGTCTAATTAAGTTAATTAACACCCCATATAAAGACCCCAACCCCATTAGACTAACCTAAGCTCTCAAAACTCACAAATCAAAATTCTCTTCCTTCTCTCTTCTTTCTGTCTCTAGTTGAAGAACTCCATTGAAGACCAAGCTAGGGAAGGTTAAGGTCTATAAAGGGACGAATTTCTCCATCCATATTCATCAAAGATTAATGTATGGTATCTAATTCACCTTTGGGACTCCTTACCCCAAAGGGTTTCTTCAAAGTGATTTCAAAAGTTGAGTTTCATGTGGGTCTTTCCCAATCTCGAAATTGATCTTGTGAATAACCTTGTTTATGATTACTTTTGGATATTTTGGATAGATTAACATGTATTCTAACTTAATTATGTAGTATATTGAAGGATTGGTCTAGATTGTACAAGATGACCCATTCTCCTTAACCCTAGGTTATGATCTTAATATGAATTGTGTAATGTTGGTATAATTGACATGGTTATTGATTGAATTACTATTCTATGATGTTATTGTATCAATTATGAATAGATTAATATGAATTATAGGCCTATCATGCTTGTTCTTGAGTAGTTGATCTTGGTTATGAAATATGTTGTGAATATGACCTAAGTCTCTTATCTTATGTTATGAACTAGTGATGAATTGTGATATAGTGATGCAATAAGCCTTGTTATTCTATTGGTTATTGTTGTGTGATGATATTACTCCCCTATTGGGTTGAGTTAAGGGTTGGTAGTAGACCTTGAAGATGAATTATGAAGGAGACTTGGTAAGTCTTGTGATCGCTATTCTTTACTTCAATTGTGGTTACTTGAGATTGAGTGATAATGTTTCATTGAAATATATATTGTATTAGGACTGATAGGGTTGGTATGATGTTGAATTGAAATGTCTTGACAATGGTTGTGAGGTTGATTAAGGTGTAAATGTTATAAGGATGGTGATGATTACCAATGTGCCTTATCCTGAATGATTATGTAAATGTCCTAATCTAACTTGTATGAATTGTAATGAAAGGACTATACTCATGCAATTCTTATTGAGCTATAATGATAATGATTATACAAGGGCTAGACCCTATAACCTAAACTAACCTATGGTTGCTAATGAGGGCTTAAAGATATTTCAAAAAGGGTCTCTAGCTTAGCACCGAGTGAACTAGAGTGAGGAGTGTCCCTTCCCACATAGGGAAGGTAGGATCACTAATGTACTCTTTAGATTGACTATAATGCATGTAGCATAAAGAGGGTCCCAATTATATATCCTAGTTCTTGAACTATGTTGTCCCCATAGGAATACTAGCTAGTGGATCCACGTAGTTGCTATGTTCATGTTTTAGGTACTACCTTGGCAAGTAGTCCACCTTCTTTCGGTGTAAAGTTCCATGACACCGGATTTCACATTAGCTTATGTGGTCTATGGCGGTGAAGGCAAGATGTTCTTAAAAGGTAAAATGATATTATGAATGAACTCTGACTAGGATGACCTAAGGGGTTTAGCTTAGTCTAGGTAGGGGTATGAACCTCTACCTAAACATTGCACTATTTAACCTTGAGGTAAGTCTTAGGAGGGTGTTCTTATGTATGTATATGTTAATGAATGCAAATGATAATAAAATGATGATCTAACATGTAAATAACATTATGTGATGTTGGTTGTTCTTATGAAGATGTATTCGGTCTCTATTGGTAAAGTATAATGATATGTATTCTTAAATGATGTGTCATGTGAAGTTGGATATTAGCCATGGTTTTTGTTAAGTTACTTGATTGAGTAAGGTTATGGGGTTTTTCTTGGTCATTTCACTTGTTGACTTAATGAGGGTTCATAGGTGATTGTCTTGCTTTAACTATGTGTCCAATTATGTGATATGCATGTTGATTTGACTAGACTTAGTATTGTTAGTCTTGTGATGAACATGCTTTGGACTTAATGAATTTGTCTTGTTGATTGGTATGGTTTGCTTGATTATGCATAAGGCTTTCAAAAGGTAAAATAACATGTTTTAATGAAATGTCCCTTTTTAGCTTGATTTGATCTTATATGTGCAAATGGTCTCATACTTAGTGCAAGTGGTGTACTAACCCCATTTTCTCCCTTTTCCACAACATTTTAGGTTCCGGTCGTTGAAGGCTCTTTGAGACGACTTTGAAGAAGACTTGGAATTTCTCAATCATCCAAGTGGGTAGGTCATCATTTTTCGTGGGCGATTCCGATATCGAGCTTATGAAGTTGTTTTAGTTTAAAGACTCTTTTGTTCTTTCTCTTTTCATTTGAGTACGGATTGTATAGACTATATGTGACTCTTTTACATTGATGTATGGGCTATTCCCAAATTGCTATAATCTTGTTAGATGGTTATGAGATGAGACACTCTTTTAAAACTATGTTGTATCTTTATGTATACTTATGTGCAATAAAAGTAGAACACTATGTAATCTTCTTATACGAAGGATCTATATATACTCGATATCAATGTATTATGTGTATGTAGAGGTCTATGTAAACCTCAATATAGAAGTAATGAAAAGTTTTAAATTTGTCCGCATTTTGACCGATGAATATAATGATGTAAGCTAAGAGGCTAGTATTAGTCCTCAAAGAGGACGACGACACAGGTTACGTCTAGGGGGTGCTCCCCGGATGTGACAAACTTGGTATCAGAGCATGAGGTTGAATATCTTAGAGTCAATGTCTCTCTCAACCACGTCTATGTAGATTCTTATTCAAAATTGTGAAGCGCGCCACACTTATGAATAGGAATCTATGTGATGCTTAGGAAACTCTCTCTTTCTTGGAAATCCAATATCGTGCCTCTAGAGTATACTTATTGTGTGCTTTCACCTAAACCTTGCATTTTTATTACAGGAAATGAATACTCGAAGAAATGCGGCACGAAGACTTGAGTAAGATATTGCCAATGCGGGAGTTCCTCCCCGTGGTGATCAAGTCCCTCCTCTTGAAGAAGATGCTAATGTTGCCCAAGATCCGGTCAATCCTCCACATTTGACGGATGGTGAGATAAGGGCTGCCCTTCTCCAAATGGCCCAAGCCATTACTTCACAAGCCCAAGCCGTCACTACTCAATCCCAAGCCATGACGGCCCAAGTTAACCGGGAGGTTGTACCTCGAGCAAACCAACATTGGCACCATGGCCTCCTGTTTGAGGGATTTCACGAGGATGAATCCTCCTACTTTCTACAGGTCCAAGGTTAAAGAAGACACCCAAGAGTTCATTGATGAAGTCTACAAGATCCTTTATGCCATGAGGTTCACTACTAGTGAGAAGGCCTAGTAAGCCACTTACCAACTCAAAGATGTGGCTCACTTGATACGTCCAATGGAGGGACAATAGGCCTCTAAGGGGCGGTGACTTGGGAGATCTTCAAGAAGGCTTCTCTTGATCGGTTATTTCCTAGGGAGATGAGGAAAGCCAAAGTGTTGGAGTTCATCAACCTTCGTCAAGGAGGTATGATTGTGCTTGAATACTATTTGAAATTCACTAAATTGTCAAAGTATGCTCCTTCTTTGGTTTCCGATACTAGGGATGAAATGAGCCGCTTTCTGACGGGGGTGTCGAATGATTTGCAACAGAAGTGTCATTCGGCTATCCTACATGACAATGTGAATATTTCTCGTCTTATGGTTCATGATCAACAAGTGGAAGTGGTAAGGGCTAAAAGAAAGAGTAGAGATGCCAAAAGGGCAAGATCTTTCGATGGTGGTTCTTCAAGGGGTAGACTTGATATCCAAGACAAGCCCAAGTTCAAGAAGAGGTTTTCTAGTCATGTTCCTACAAAGTTCCCTAAGGCTAGGTATGATAGGGTGTCTAACCCTAAGTCTCAAAAGGGAGGGAGCACTACTTCACCAACTAAGAAGCCAACTTAAGAAAAGTGTGGCAAGAAATATTATGGTGATTGCCTTAAGGGAACGGATAATTGTTTCGATTATGGTAAAAGTTGACACAAGGTTAAGGTTTGACCTATTGTAAAGGGTCAAGATAAGGGTGGTGGTCAAGCTCAAGAAAGTGGTTGTAATGATGCTTCTAAAAAGAACCAGTTATATGCTTTCCGCTCTCGAGTTGATCACGAGACCTCTCCCGATGTGGTGACCGGTATGTTGAAAGTCTTTTCTATTGATGTATATGCTTTACCTGATCCCGGTGCTACATTATCATTTGATACCCCTCTTTTATCTAAATAGCTTGACATTTTACCCAATATCTTGCATGAACCTTTTATAGCGTCTACCCCGGTGGGTGAGTCAGTTGTTGCAAAAAGGGTGTATAGAAATTATCCTATAATGTTTCCCAATAGATTTTCTTATGTTGAACTAGCAGAACTTGATATGCTTGATTTTGATATCATTTTGGGTATGGATTTGTTGCATGCTTGCTTTGTCTCTATTGATTGTAGAACGAGGGTGGTGAAGTTTAACTTTCCAAATGAGTCCATTTTAGAGTGGAAGTGGGAAATTCTATTCGTAGAGGTCGTATCATCTCTTGTATAAACGCATGCAAAATGATCTCTAAAGGTTGTTTATATCATATATTAAGAGTCCAAGATTTAGACTATTAAATTCCTCCCGTTGAGTCAGTCCCCGTAGTGAGTGAATTTCTAGAGGTCGTTCCTAATGATCTTCCTGGTATTCCTCCCGAACGATAAATTTATTTTGGTATTGATTTGCCACCGGATACAAATCCCATTTCAATTCCTCCTTATCGGATGGCTCCGACCGAATTGAAACAGTTGAAGGCTCAACTCAAAGATTTACTAGACAAAGGCTTCATTAGACCTAGTATTTCTCCATGGGGTGCTCCGGTTTTGTTTGTGAATAAGAAGGATGGGTCCCTTACAATATGTCCCTTATAATATGCATTGATGATTGCCAACTCAATAAAGTCACTATTAAGAACAAGTATTCTCTCCCTCGTATTGACGACTTGTTTGATCAAATCCAAGGGGCAAGCTACTTTTCTAAGATTGACTTGAGATCGGGGTATCACAAACTTAGGGTGAGAGGTGAGGATATACCAAAGACGACATTTCGGACTAGATATGGTCACTATGAGTTCTTAGTAATGTCCTTTGGTATCACTAATGCTCCAACGACGTTTATGGACCTAATAAATAGGGTGTTTCAAAGTTACCTAGATTCATTTGTCATTGTCTTCATTGACGACATCTTGGTATATTCGAAAAATGAAGGTGAACATATGGGTCATTGAGAGTGGTGTTGCAAGTACTTAAAGAACATAAATTGTTTGCCAAATATAGCAAATGCGAGTTTTGGTTGAGGTCGGTGGCAATTCTTGGTCATAGCATCTCTAGTGAGGTAGTTGAGGTCGATACAAGGAAAACAGAGGAATTGAGAAATTGGCCTAGACCATTTACTCCAACCGACATTAGGAGTTTCTTGGGTCTAGCAAGTTATTATAGGAGGTTTGTGGATGGTTTTGCGTCAATTGTATCTCCCTTGACTACTTTGGCCCAAAAGAGAAAGAAGTTTGAGTGGTTGGAGGCATGTGAGAAAAACATCCAAATCTTGAAAGATAGGCTTACTTCCGCTCCGTTGTTGACTTTACCAGAATTTACAAAGGTCTTTGTTGTGTATTGTGATGCATCCCGAGTGGGTTTTGGGTGTGTTCTTATGCAACATGGAAAAGTAATTGCCTATTCTTCTAAACAAATTAAGGTGCATGAGAAGAACTATCCCACTCATGATCTTGAGTTAGCGGCCTTGGTATTTGCGTTGAAAATATGGAGGCATTACTATTTTGGTGTTCATGTTGATATGTATACCGACCACAAGAGTCTCCAATATGCGTTTACTCAAAAGGAGTTGAATCTCCGACAACGAAGGTGGTTGGAATTGTGAAAGATTACGACATGAGTGTTCTCTATCACCCCGGTAAGGGCACTGTGGTTGCGGATGCTCTAAGTCGTATGACCATGGGTAGTGTGTCTCATGTAGAGGAAGCCAAGAAAGACCTAGCGGAAGATGTTCATAGGTTGGCTAGATTGGATGTTAGATTGGAAGATTCTCCAAATGGTGGTTTTATGGTCCATCATAACTCCTAGTCATCTTTAGTGGTTTAGGTGAAGTCCAATCAACACTTTGATAAACCATTGATGGAGTTGAAGAAATCGGTTCTTCGTAAGCTTAGTGAGTCATTCTCCTTAGGAGGGGATGGGGATTTGAAGTATCAAGAAAGGTTCTGTGTTCTCAATGTAGATGATTTGAGGAACCAGATTCTTGAGAAAGCTCATGGGTCCCGTTACTCCATTCAT
Source organism: Solanum sitiens (assembly GCA_016801875.1). Classification (NCBI taxonomy): domain Eukaryota; kingdom Viridiplantae; phylum Streptophyta; class Magnoliopsida; order Solanales; family Solanaceae; genus Solanum; species Solanum sitiens. The sequence continues at coordinate 2,515,928 of JABWTJ010000074.1, read as the reverse complement.
CCAGCTTCGAAAAAGAAGTATCAAGACCTTAGGGAAGTGTATTGGTGGAAAGGCTTGAAGAAGGACACAACGAAGTTTGTAGCAAAGTGTCCAAATTGCCAACAAGTAAAAGCCGAACATCAAAAGTCGGGTGGTTTACTTCAAGAAATTCAAATTCCTACTTGCAAGTGGGAAGACATCAATATTGATTTTGTGGTAGGTATGCCTAAGACTCAAAAACAATATGATTCCATATGGGTGGTGATGGATAGGTTGACCAAGTACGCTCGTTTTATTCCCGTCAAGTCTACTTATTCGGCGGAGGATTATGCAAAGATATTGATAGATGAGGTTGTGTGTCGCCATGGTATTCCGTTATCCATAATATCGGATAGGGGTGCACAATTCACATCTAGGTTTTGGAGGTCATTCCAAAAAGGGTTGGGTACCAAGGTGAAGTTAAGTACCGATTTTCATCCCAAAACGGATGGTCAAGCGGAGTGTACTATTCAAACCCTTGAGGATATGCTTAGAGCTTGTGTCATCGACTTCAAGGGAAGTTGAGATAAGCACTTGCCTTTGGTGGTGTTTTCTTACAATAATAGTTTCCATTCATCCATATCCATGGATCCTTATAAAGCCTTGTATGGTAGGAGATGTAGATCTCCTATAGGGTGGTTTGAAGTTTGTGAGTCTTCGATTCTTGGACCCAATTTGATTTATAAGACCTTGGAGAAAGTTCATATCATAAGGAACCGGTTGCAAACAACCTATAGTCGGCAAAAGTCTTATGATGATCATAGGAGAAGGATTTAGAGTTTGAGGAAGGTGATAAAGTGTACTTGAAAATTCACCTATGAAGAGGGTGGTTATATTTGGCAAGAAAGGGAAGTTAAGTCCTGTTATTTGGGTCCCTATGAAATCTTGCAAAGGGTTGGTAAGGTTGCCTATGAGTTAAGGTTGCCTAGTTAATTGACTTCGGTTCATCCGGTTTTGCATGTTTCTATGCTTAAGAAGTGTATCGGTGATCCCGTGTATCTTCCTATTGAGGGTCTTGATGTGAATAATAACCTCTCCTATAAGTAGGTTCCGGTTCAAATCCTTGATAGGCAAGTAAAGAAGTTGAGGAACAAAGAGGTGGATTCCGTAAAGGTATTATGGAAGAATCACCTAGTTGAGGGTGCAACATGGGAGGCCGAGGCCGAAATGAAAGCCCGTTACCCTCATCTTTTTGATAACTAAGGTTATTCATTCCTCTTAATAATAAAAATAATGACTAAAATTGAAGTTTCTTGATTTTTAGTGAACATTTGCAAAAATGTGCATTTTTGATGTTGTTACAGTGAAGTTACAGTGAGATATGCCTATTTAACTTAACAATTGTCAATGTTGCTTTTTTGCTTGTTTTGAGTTATGTTGTGCATTTTGATATGGCGAGTCATTATGAAATGATATGTTGCATGTTGGTAAGTTGAACTTTGGCATAATTGACTCATGTAAAGTATGTTGAGCTCATGTTGTTGTTGTGATAAGGAAATTCCTCATAATGTGATGTTTGAGCCTTATGTGTGGTAAGTGAAGTTTTTGAATTGCCTTATTTAAATTATATGGTTGATGTGGTAACTCATGTTGTCATGTATTGTTGTTGGTTGGGCTGCTAGTCTTGAGTCTATTCCTTCCTTCTAAGACTTTAGTGTCATTCGGGGACGAATGTTCCTAAGGGGGGTATAATGTAACACTTCGAAAATCTAAGATGTGTTCTAGAGACTAAAGTAGGTGTAAAAAGGTTTAGACAGTGTTTTAAGGTCTATCTTAATGTATATAAGTCATTTAGGAGGTTTAGAAACCAAAACGTTAAAGAACGTCCATGATGTCCGGAAAATAGTTCATTGAGGTACTAGCGTGCCTTAGTCTATTTGACTAGTTTTTAGAAGTCGGAAATTCATGAAATTTGGTGGAAGGGTGTCTAAATTGTGTTAGAGTTGATTCATAGTCAAAACGTCTGGGTACGACTCCCAAGGACCAACCTAGGTCCCTTGAGGAGGACCCTTTCGTTTTGGGGTCAAAAGCACTGCCTGGGCGGTGTGCAACCACGAAGGGAGTCGACGGGGCGTGTGTTGATCGACGGGGCGTCGATGCCATCCGTAGACCAACACTTAGTCAATTTTGTCTAATGGTCCGTTTGGACCAGTCTCTGAACTTACCTACGGTTGTGCAGCACGGAAGGGGCTAGGGGTCGTCGACTCACAGACGGACTGTTGGTCGAGGTCTCGTCTGTGAGGGCCTTATTTTACTGCACGTTTTTAGTTAGTTCCAATTAATTAATCAAGGGGTTAGGACGTTATTTGGGGGTTAAGGTAAGTCTAATTAAGTTAATTAACACCCCATATAAAGACCCCAACCCCATTAGACTAACCTAAGCTCTCATAGCTCACAAACCTAAATTCTCTTCCTTCTCTCTTCTTTCTCTCTCTAGTTGAAGAACTCCATTGATGACAAAGCTAGGGGAGGGTTTAAGGTCTTTAAAGGGACGAATTTCTCCATACATTTTCATCAAAGATTAAGGTATGAGATCTAATTCACCTTTGGGACTCTTTTCCCCAAAGGGTTCCTTCAAAGTGATTTCAAAACTTGAGTTTTCATGTGGGTGTTTCCCAATCTCGAAATTGATCTTGTGAATTACCTTGTTTATGATTTCTTTTGGATATTTTGGATAGATTAACATGTATTCTAACTTAATTATGTAGTATATTGAAGGATTGGTCTAGATTGTAGAAGATGACCCATTCCCCTTAACCCTAGGTTATGATCTTAATATGAATTGTGTAATGTTGGTATAATTGACATGGTTATTGATTGAATTACTATTCTATGATGTTATTGTATCAATTATTAATAGATTAATATGAATTATAGGCCTATCATGCTAGTTCTTTAGTAGTTGATCTTAGTTATGAAATATGTTGTGAATATGACCTAAGTCTCTTATCTTAAGTTATGAACTAGTGATGAATTGTGATATAGTGACGCAATTGGCCTTGTTATTCTATTGGTTATTGTTGTGTGATGATATTACTCCCCTATTGGGTTGATTTAAGGGTTGATGGTAAGACCTTGAAGATGAATTATGAAGGAGACTTGGTAAGTCTTGTGATCCATATTCTTTACTTCAATTCGGGTTACTTGAGATTGAGTGATGATGTTTCATTGAAGTATATATTGTATTAGGATTGATAGGGTTGGTATGATGTTGAATTGAAATGTCTTGACAATGGTTGTGAGGTTGATTAAGGTATAAATGTTATAAGGATGGAGATGATTACCAATGTGCCTTATCATGAATGATGATGTAAATGTCCTAGCCTACTTGTATGAATTGTAATGAAAGGACGATACTCATGCAATAATTATTGAGCTATAATGATGATTATTATACAAGGGGTAGACCCTATGACCTAAACTAAGATATGATTGCTAATGAAGGCTTAAAGACATTTCAAAAAGGGACTCTAGCTTAGCACCGAGTGAACTAGAGTGAGGAGTGTCCCTTCCCACATAGGAAGGTAGGATCACTAATGTACTCTTGAGATTGGAGACTATAATGCATGTATAGCATAAAGAGGGTCCCAATTATATCTCCTTGTTCTTGAACTATGTTGCCCCCATAGGAATACTAGCTAGTGGATCCACGTAGTTGCTATGTTCATGTGTTAGGTACTACCTTGGCAAGTAGTCCACCTTCTCTCGGTGTAGGGTTCCATGACACCGGATTCCACATTAGCTCATGTGGTCTATGTCAGTTAAAACAAGATGTTCCCTAAAGGTAAAATGATATTATGAATGAACTCTAACTAGGATGACCTAAGGGGTTTAGCTTAGTCTAGGTAGGGGTATGAGATTCTACCTAAACATTGCACTAGTTAACCTTGAGGGAAGTCTTAGAAAGGTGTTCTTATGTATGTATATGTAAATGAATGCAAATGATAATAATATGATGACCTAACATGTAAATAACATTATTTGATGTTAGTTGTTCTTATGAAGATGTATTTGGTCTTTATTGGTAAAGTATGATGATATGTATTCTGAAATGATGTGTCAAGTGAAGTTGGATATAGGTCATGCTTCTTCTTGAGTTACTTGATTGAGTAATGTTATAGGGCTTTGCTTGGTCATTGAACATGTTGACTTAATGAGGGTTCATGGGTGATTGTCTTGCTTTAACTATGTGTCCAATTATGTGATATAAATGTTGATTTGACTAGACTTAGTATTGTTAGTCTTATTATGAACATGCTTTGGACTTAATAAATATGTCTTGTTGATTGGTATGGTTTGCTTGATTATCCATAAGGCTTTCAAAAGGTAAAATAGCATGTTTTAATGAAATGTCCCTTTTTAGCATGATTTGATCTTATATGTGCATATGGTCTCATACTTAGTACAAGTGGTGTACTATCCCCATTTTCTCCCTTTTTCCCAACATTTTGTGTTCCGGTCGTTGAAGGCTCTTTGAGACGATTTTGAAGAAGACTTGGAATTTCTCAATCATCCAAGTGGGTAGGTCCTCATTTTCCGAGGGTGATGCCATTATAGAGCTTATGAAGTTGTTTTAGTTTAAAGACTTTTATGTTCTTTCTCTTTTCATTTGAGTACGGATTGTATAACCTATATGTGGCTCTTTTACATTGATGATGGGCTATGCTCAAATTGCTATAATCTTTATATATGGTTATGAGATGAGACACTCTTTAAAGACTATATTATATCTTACATATACCTATGTGCAATAGAAGTAGAAGACTATGTAATCTTTCCATACGAAGGGTCTATGTATACTCGATACGAATATATTATGTGTATGTAGAGGTCTATGTAAATATCAATGTAGAAGTCATGAAAACTTTTAAGTTTTTCCACATTTTTAACCTATGAATGTAATGATATATGTTAAGAGTCTATTATTAGTCCTCAAAGAGGACGACGACGCCGGTTACATCTAAGGGGTGCTCCTTGGATGTGACAAAAATACCCTTAAAATCCCGAATTTGGACATTTCCTTAAATCCAACAGCCCAACTTCCAAAGGGTATAACTCACTCATCCGAACTTGGAATTGAGCAAACTCAGCGACTTTGGAAAGATCATTCAAAGGGATTCAAACCATATCTGTAACTACACCTAACTCATATTTATCTAGGAGTTATGGTCGTTTGAAGTTGTCCAAAACTCACTTTTAACTTACTTCAATTTTTTCAGATTTCCTTATAATTTCAGTAACGACCCGAAATACCCCCTAAAAGTTATGGTATCCTCCAATCGTCACACGGCATCGTCAACCTCTTGGAGGTCTAAGATAAGCCTCTTAGCATTCATTTATCGCATAAACATAAAAATAGCGGAAAATTTAAAACTTTTCATAGCACATCATATGCTAGAATATCACTTCGTATATACATAAAATCATAAGTACATAAGTAGACTCTAAGTTTTTGTCATCTTAAGACACAAATCAATAGAATAGAATAAGGAGACGATTGTTAAGAACATAAAATATAAGTTTAAGCTATTACATCAACTTAAAGAAACTTCTTGACATAGGTAACCCTTGAATCATAAAGGTCCCTTTACTTGAGCTTGGGAGATATATCCAAGATCTTTACTAAGGAGACATCCTCTAGCCATCACTGCCTACACTTCGTGTAAAAATATGAAGAAGAATGGTATTAGTACAAGAACTCACTAAGTATGGCAACCGTTCAAAAACATGCATTTAAAGAGGACATTTCATTTGAAATCATGCAACATGTATTTTTAGTATCTTCAAGAACATAGGCACATATAAGCTCAATATAGTTCACATACATCATATATACATGAATACTACTCATAATAGCACATTAATTCATTTATCATACTTTGAGGCATATTCACTACATACAATACATTACCTCTCTTTTATCTTACTTCTTTCCTTAAGTAACCCTCAAGTATACTTAGTCCGATGTATCACCTTGAGGTCACCTCACAATAGTCTTTCATAATATGATTCATAACAAACCCACATATATTCATAAGTCTTCAGCACCTCATAGAACATCAACTTCACATAAGGACCATCACCAAAGACAACTCCTAAATCGCACTAGTGCAATGTGTAGGTAGCATCCCATAATACTACTTCCACCAAGTGTAGCTAAGAAGTCATCCTAGACTAGGCATAACATACTTAACAAGTGATAACACTTTCATTTATAACTAGACATAAGGCCACATACTTCATAACATCATAGAAAGACTAATCATACTTATTATCATCATAAAAAGACTAATTTATTTACTACACTTTAGTCCTAAATTCATTTAGTTCATATCATAAGTAAACCACCCTCACAACCCCTTCCAAAGCTTACTTGTGCAGTGTACACATGGAGTCCCATGCCCCCACATATACTAAGTAAACTCACTTAAAAGGCATAAGTGTAATTCCAGTCATAATTCATGTCTTGATATAACAAGGTCACTTAACATGGATTCATACAAGTCATACATAACATAATTCTTTATTTCATAAGAGGTTCCAATCCTATCCTTTCTTGAAGTCATCTAGTGCAATGCATACATTTCTCAAGGAATTAAGACTAGAGTACGTATTCTTATCTTAGTTCATTTCTTAACTTTCGGGAGATATAGACATAACTGAAATAAACCATGTGAGCTACATGGAATCTGGTGTTATAATCCCACACCAAAAAGAGAGGGTACTACTTGTCAAGGTAGGACCTTCATACAAATTAGCTATTCTAGTGGATCCACTAAGCAAAAACTGTCACGACCCGCATGCATACCCAAGAAGTTAAGGTACTCTTAGGTCGTGATGCGGTGTACTTGACCTCTCAGAGGTCTTGTACAAGCCCTTTCGTATCATTCATCGCATATACATATATGAAAAGTAGAGCGGAATTGAAACTTTTCACAACATTCGAATAGTCTTTCAAATATCTTTCATATAAAACCAATGAAAATACTAAGTCTCATGTCATCAAACCTTAGACTCAAAATATACTTGGTACACGGCCCATACAATTGAAATATATTACTTCTAAGTCTATTACAATGCTTTAATAAAAGAACTCTAGGATAGTAATGCATCGAGTCAAATGAGGACATACTTCAAACTTGCTTGAAAGATCCTATGATCCAAGCTTTGCTCCCAAAAATCCCTTCACCTATGAATCACTTTAGAGATAAATAACAGTATGAAATTAGTACAAACACATGTACTAAGTATGACATACTACATAAAATCATGATAACGGACATTTAATGGAAATATGCTCTTTTTGATTAAAACATCATAGTATAAGCATAACAAAAACATTTAACACTTTATAAACATATAAGCCATCACATAAACATTTTACCACATTTTAAGAATTATTACAGTAAGCTATGCTATATTACAGTGAACTACTTCAAATTTTCAGTGAATTCCTTTTATCATACAACCTTCCCACTAAAAGCTATCCTAAGACTCACCACTTAAGTGAGACAAAGAGAGACTGCACATACACCCTCTCTAACCACACCTAAATGATCTTTAAGACCACCTATAATGAGATAAATACACTTACAAAACACCAAACACATAAATATGAGATCCTCCTACCAAAAGTGAATCAAAGGCTCACTTGAGAGAGTTGTGAAGCGACCGCCCATACAATCCCTTCACAGACACCTAAGAGATCCTTTAGACTACCTAAGATAAGGTCATTCTCACTTCATTAAACAACCGTCCTATCTAGAGTCATTCTTAAGACTTCCCTAGGTAAGACATGAAGAGACCATCCTTTATGCCCCCTTCACACTTTAACTAGACAATCCTTAAAGTTACTCTAGATTAGGTACTTATTATTTTACATGCTTTCTAACTTTAGTCATTACTTCCATTAGTCCATTCAAGAGACATTTAAAAAATAAGGACATTCAAGTAATGGTCTTGGAGAAGACCTAGGGACTAACTCACTAACATCTTCAAATCCTAATTGTGCAATGTCTAGGTAGCGTCCCATACCACCACCTAAGCTTCATAGACTTCTCAAACACTAGTGGGTATCCTATAAAATGAGAATAGGAAATAATCGACATAGACCATGGTAGCTTAGCACGGAATCCGGGGTTGTAATCTACTCCGACGGAGGGTGTTCTACTTGCCAATGGTACAACTTGGACACATCCCATGTAGGCACATGGTTAAGGAATATGAAGGGTTTCTTTGTTCTCTATTCTCATCTAAAATAGTGATACTTCCCAAACCATACTCACTCACTTCTTGCCTTTGTTCTCATAGAGTATTTCACATAAAGGAGTACATGAAGAGGTTCCATATCAAGCTCACAACCCAATCACATTACACCTTACCAAAGAGGTCCCCTAGGGTTGCCTTACAATGGTTAAGAGGATAGCTCAATAATTTTCCTAAGAATGATTTCATGTCGTTCAATACAATCATTCCTAAGTCCACCATTCACACAAGAAGGATACCATAACGGCTTTCGACTTCAAGGATATCATAACCTCTCAACTAGGTTGAGGGTTCCACATAATTTGATCTTCTCACTATGTTCAAGGACACATGTCCATCACATATACAAGACTAAAGAATTTTAGCATAATAAGTCAAGGATCTCATATTCACATATCATTCATGCATCAAAAGAGGAACTTAGGTCTACATAAACAAGACACATCATTACTTCACTTTATAACATATAGCATATCACATCAAGAAACACATAGGCATAACCAAGTAAGCCATAGATCACCCTATACACTTCAATAGAACCTTTAATATATTCATCATAAGACTCACATAACCAATTAGGAAGAATCATGCATCAACTCTAAGACTACACACATAAGGATATAGTCATAGTCTAACATGATCACCGAATAACATCAATAGAAGAATACATACAATCACCTTAATCACAAGTAGATAGATACGATCCTACTTCAAATAAATCAACTACACAAACCATCATAATATATCAAGTAGTTGCCGACAAGGCCATGATCATCATAATACATAAAGTAACGCCGACGAGGCCACATAATTCACAATTATAACACATAACACCGCCACCATAAGTGTACAATACCAATAACAACATAATTAAGACCTAAATTAAATAATATGAAGAGAATTAAGGCAGCGTACCACCAATCCATTCACATCACTTCAATCCATAGCTAAATCATCCAATACAATACCAAATGTCCCTTACCCATGGCCATGATCGCCAATTCAATACAAAATCATAATACTCAATGAATCTAGATCAATTCAATATATATTCATCAATCTAATATAGACTATACATCAATCCAATACAATTCTTACATCATTCAATAGCTCAAAGAAAACTACACTACAATTCATAAGCATTGAGACATGATTTTAACACCCATAATATATTTTTGCATGGTTTCATGAAGATTTTAGGTGAAAATCATCAAACTAACATCAATTCAATCAATATTCAGTGATTCAAAACGTTATATGCAATAATCCATGGCTTAATCACATGTCAGAAAACTATCTTTTGAGAAAGTCTTTGAAATTCACTTTGAAGATTGGCTCCTTGACGAAAAGAGTTTCAAGGATGAAAAACCATACCTTAACTGATGTTAATCCACGAAAATTGAGAGAAATTTGTGTAAAAATCAACCTTCAAGCTTCAATCTCCCTTCAAGTTTCAATGGAGTTCTAGAGAGCACTTTAGAGGTTTTGGGTTTTGATTTTAGAATAATGAATTCATCTAGGTAGTTAGGACTTATAAACCCACTTAAATACCTATAATACCCTTAGGAAGCCGCCCAAACAATTATTTGGACGTGGGGTGAATTTACCAATTCACCACCCTTCACTTAACAGTGAAGCAGGCGAATTACAGGCCTCACCTACGACTGCCCATCGACGGGGCGTCACCCAACCAACGGACCATCATGTTGGTCAGTGGTTTGGGTCAGAGGCTGGTCTTTGGAAGTCCACCCTCCCACCCTACTGGTCATCGATTGCCTTAGTCGTTTGGGCTGGTCTAGACAGCCTTAGGCTCTTGTGAAGGGTCCTTCCTCAAGCACCCTTGGTTTGTCCTTGGGGATGTTTTCCTGGACGTTTCAAACCCGAATATAATCGTATACGAGTTTAGGACCTCTCATATAAATTTCATCCAAAACGAACACATAAACCTCGACAAAACATGCTAAGACACACAAGGTCATTTCAAGGCAAACCTTTCGAACGTCATGGATGTTCTCGGACGTTTGACCTCCAAACTTTATGTAACTTGACATGCTGCCTATAAACACTATTAGTACTCATATAAGGACCTCATAAGATCATGCGTAAGATCCCGAAAATGACTTAGGTGAAGCTAGAGCCTAACATGGTTGTCATGATGGTATAAGGTATTAAAATGGTCTATAATGTTGTATTGAGGAAGTGTCTAAAGTATTAGGTGAATCGGAAGTCAAACGTCGAGGGACGACTAAGAAGTTCAACGACTAAGTCACCTATGTGCCTCATATGTGTTTATGTGTGATTCATGAGGTTATAATGTCATTATATGAGTAATTATAGTGCATATATGCAGTGTGTCAAGTTTTGTGTATTTTGGAGGTCAAACGTCCAAGAACGTCCATGACATTCAAAAGGTTTGCATTGAAACGACCTTGTGTGTCTAAGCATGTTTCGTATAGTTTTACGTGTTTGTTCTATATGAAATTCATGTGATAGGTCCTAAAAATGTATAAGAACCTATTCGTGTTGAAAACGTCTGGGTGAATGTTCCCAACGATCAACCAAGGGTCCTTGAGGAAAGACCCTTTCCTTGAAGCCAAGATAGCCCCAAACGACGGAGGCAGTAGACGGCTCGTGGGGCAGTCGACGCCCCGTAGATCGGTGTCGTGGGTTAGTACTTAGTCGTGGCATGAAGAGATTCCAAGGACCATACTTATTCCCAAACCAAGGACCAACAAAATGGTCCGTTGGTTGGGAGACGGTCCTTGGTGACCATCCGTCTGTAAGGCTGTCTCCTGCATGCAGTTCATGCAGTTCACTGTAATATTTAGGGGTGAAGTTGTAAATTCACCCCACTTCCCAATAAGACTTTGGGAGTTTCCTAAAGAGTCTTTTGGGTATTTTAAACATGTTTATAAGCCTTTAACACTTAGGAGAATTGATTCTTCAAAAATCAAAACCCAAAATATCTTAGAAATTCTCTAGAAGTCCATTGAAGCCAAAACTCAAGGAAGAGCTTGGATTAGAGATTTGAGTGGTGATTCTTCATAAATTGTTGGATTAACATCATTGAGGTATGGTTTTTGATCCTTGAAACTCTATTAATCAAGGAGCCCAAAATTCAAAGAGCTTTCTAAAGTTTTCAAAGATGAACTTGTCCAATTTTATGATATATCCATGGGTTCTTGCATTAAAGGTTTTGAATCATTATATATTTATTGAATTGTTGTTAATTATATGATTTTAACATAATTAACCTATGAACCCATGTAATTGATGAACCCTATTTTTTGACTACTTTATGGGTTACTTGATATTGACTTAATGCTTATGAATTCTAGCGTAGTTTTCTATAGGCTATTAAATGATGTAAGAATTGTATTAAACTGATGTATAGGTTGTCTTATATTGATAAATATATGTTGAAGTAACCTAGATTCATTGAGTATTATGATTTATGCATTGAATTGATGTTCATGGCCATGGGTAAGGGCCTTATGGTATTGAATTGGATAATTTAGCTAAGGATTGAAGTGGAGAGAATGTATTGATGGTACGCTGAGCTAATTATATTTATTTTAAGTATTGTAGATCTTGAATTATGTTGTGATTGGTATGGCCCACTTATGGTGGCGGTGTTATGTGAATGATGTGGCCTTGTTGGTGTTACTTTATGTATTATGATAATCATGGCCTTGTCGGCACTACTTGAAGTAATATGATGATTTGTATAGTTGATTATGTGAAGTATTATCATATCTACCTACATGTTAAGTAATGTGAATGTATGTGGTTTCTTAGATTGATGTGATTTATGTGATCATGTTAGACTATGACTATGTCCTTATGTGGGTAGTCTTAGAGTTGATGCAGCATTATTCCTACTTGACTATGTGAGTCTATGATGGTTATATTAATGATGTTATAGTAGTGTATAGGGTGACCTAAAGATGATGAAACTTGTGCCTATGTGCTTCTTGAATATGATATGCTATATGTGGTGGAGTAAAGTATATATGTGTCTTGTTTGGTAGACTTGTGTCCCTTGCTTGATACCCATGGAATGTGAATATGAGATGTCTTGACTTAGGATTCTAAAGAATCTTACTCTTGTATGTATGAATTACATGAGACCTTGAATGATTCTAAGAAGGTCCTTTATGTGAAACCTTGAACCTAGTGGTAAGGTTATGAACCTTGAAGTCGAAGCCGTAATGGTATCCTTCTTGTAATGAATGATGGACTTAAGGTTAGTTGGCTGTAACGGAATCATATCAATCCTTAGGAAAGTCATCATGAGCTATCTTGTCGCCATTGTAAGGCAGCCCTAGGGGACCTCTTTGGTAAGGTAAATGTAATTGGGTTATGAACTTGATATGGAACCCTTTTGTATGAACCTTTAAAGTCAATTACTCCATGAGAACAAAGGCTAGCACCGAGTCAGTATGGTACGGGAAGTATCTCTAGTTAAAGGATGAGACTAGAGCTCAAATTAAGCCCTTCATATTCCTTAACCATGTGCCAACATGGGATGTGTCCAATTTCTACCATTGGCAAGTAGAACACCCTCCATCGGACTAGGTTACAACTCCGGATTCCATGTTTTGCTACCATGGTCTATGTCAGTTATTGCCTATTCTCATAATATGGGATACCTATTAGCGGTATAGAAGTTCTATGAAGTTTAGGTGGTTGTATGGGATGCTATCTAGACATTGCACAATATGCTTTGAAAATGTTAGTGAGAGTCCCTAGGTCTTCTTCAAGACCATTACTTGAATGTCTATGTGATGAATGTCTCTTAATGAATTAATGAAATAATGACTTATGTTAGAAAGCATGTAAATGAATGAGTACGTAATCTAGAGTGACTTAAGGATTCCTTAGTTAAAATGTGAAGGCGGCATAAGGGATGATATTTTCATGTCTTATCTAGGGAAGTAATGAGAATGACTCTAGTTAGGGAAGTTGGTTGATACTTTGGGCATGATCTAAACTTAGGAAGTTTAAAGATTATTTAGGTAACCTTGAAGAGAGTGTATGAGCGTTCTCTTCTAGGAGTACTTAAGTAAGTCTTTTGATATCCTTGGTAAGGAGAAAATCATATTATACATGTTATGTATTTTGGTGTCTTGTAAGTGTGTATGTCTCATTATAAGTAGTCTTGAGGACCATTTAGGCATGCTTAGAGAGGGTGTATGGGCGGTCTCTCTTTGTATTGCTTAAGTGAGTCTTAGGATAGCTTTTAGTGAGAAGATTACATACTAGGAGGTGTCCTATATGAATTAGAATCACTTCATTGTAACAGTGAAGGAGTTCACTGTACAGTGAAGTAGTTCAGTGTAATGTTGCTCCTAAAAAAGTGATAAATTGATTAAGTTATTTTTTATGTGCTTCTAAGGTGTTAAATATTATTCTTATGTTTATATTATGATATTTAAATCAAAAGATGCATATTTCCAATAAATGTCCATGTTCATGTTTTTTTGCATTATGCCATACTTAGTAGATACGGTTGTACTAATTCTATGCTTTTATCTATCTCTATAGTGGTTGGTAGGTGAGGAGCATTGGGAAGAAAGACTTGGATCGTAGCATCATTCAAGTGAAGTTTAAGTATGTCCTCATTTGACTCGAGGGCATAGATGTCTTTTATTTCTCTTATTAAAGTATTGTAATAGACTTAGCAGTACTATATTTCTATTGTGTATGGGCCGTGTCCCAAGTACTCTTGTGTCTAAGATTTGATGAAATGAGACTTAGTATTTCCTATGAGTTTTGTATGAAATAGATTTTAAAGACTATGAAAATACTTGTGAAAAGTTTTAATTTCGCAATACTTTTCACTATGTATATGCGATGAATGATACGAAAGGACTTGTATAAGACCTCTGAGTGGTCAAGTACGCCGGTTGCACTCCGAGAGTGACATATCTTCTAGGGTGTGGTCTCGGTATGTGACATCATGACAGACACATAAGCTTATAAAAACACATAAGGTACATAGGTGACTTAGTCGTCGAACGTCTTGGTCGTCCCTTGACGTTTGACTTCCAATTCACCTAAACTCTTAGACACTGCCTCATTACAACATTATAAAACATTTTAGGACCTTATACCCTCATGAAAAACATGTTAGGCTCTAGTTTCACCTAAGTCGTTTTAGAGGTGTCACAAAAACCTATGGGGGCATGTAGTTATGGAACAAGGAGATTGCTTCTAGAAACCTTGACTTTCTAACGTGGAGTTTTCTATCTCATGAAACAACATCTAGGTTGGGAACCCGGACTTGCTAAAGTGAAGGTTCTCTTTGTGGGAAGCCGGACTTACTAACATGAAGCTCCCACTCTTATTTGTCATGTTTACTCGATGCTAAGCTTAAACTCCCTTTTTAAACATTATTAAGCCTTTAAATAACATTAGTTCATAAAGATTAGGCCTTAAGGACTTACTCCCTCATACATCATGTAACTCAAAGTTATCTATGATGAGAATGTCCTTTCATCATAGAACCTGCATTATGTGAGAATGTCCTTTCACATAATCATATCATATTTATACTATAGTCTAGTTTAGAGTACAATTGAGTAATACCTTTCAAGAGACTCACTCATTCATTAGACTACCATTAACATACTTCATTCATACATGCATGTATGTGTACATATATGTGAGATCTACCTTCACATGAACACCTTTAGGAACTTATGTTAATAACTTCATTAATCATATAATTTACATAATAGAAATAGGTAATGAAGAATAGGTGAACTATCCTTTCCTTAGTCATCATGAATCTACCCTACTCATAGATATGCATGAAGTGTGTGTACATTGATCAACATGATCACATAATGGCTATCACATAGCATTGAGGAATCCACCCTCTAAAGATCACAACTCATGTACAATATTCTTTCAAGTATTGAGTCAAACACATCTGGAGTATTTAAGACTATAGACTACACACACTCACATTACATCATAGGAGGCAAGTACATATTCAACAATAGAATAGAATACCCCTATCATACTTTGATCACACATTCATAAAGGGATTTCATAAGTAGGGGTCATGCTACATAAGTATTAAGCATCATTGGCCATATAGACCACACCTAATCCTAACATGATCATTTACATACATACAATATCATCCACACACCTAGCTCATACAACTAGTGTAGAAGACTATACCCATAACTTCACAAAGCATCAATTCACGTAGACATGATACTAGTTTCAAGGCTACATCCTTCAACTTCCTAAACATGGAATCATTATATCAATTCATCTCATATCAACTGCCTTCAAGGCCATGATGATAACACATAAACATGTACAAGAATGTAAACACCCCCAACATAAGTGGACCTTACCAATCAATACAATTCAATGTACATTCTAGGCTAATTAGAAAAAATAGGTCAACTTACCAAATCTTCAAGCTATGATCATCCTTGATCATTCCTCCACAATTCATATTCAATTGATATAGATAGTAATAGCAATAAGCAATTCAATACAATCTAATCATAATTCTATAACTTTGAGAAATTAGGAGGATCATGAGTTCTGTCACATCCAAGAAGTACCCCTAGACGTAACTGGCATCGTCATCCTCGGAGAGGACTAGGACTAGCCTCTTAGCATTCATCATTACATTCATAGGTTAAAAATGCGAAAAATTTAAAACTTTTCGTCTACACTACTTCATGAGGTTTACTTAGACCTCTCGCTTACACATAGTATATTTATATCGAGTATACATAGACCCTTCGTATAAGAAGATTACATAGTCTTCTACTTTTATTGCACATATATATATATAAGATACATAACATAGTCTTAAAACGGATGTCTCATATCATAACCATCTAAACAAGAGTATAACCATTTGGGCATAGCCCATACATCAATACAATAAAAGCCACATATAGGTTATACAATCATAGTACTCAAATGAAAGAGAATGAACAAAGTATCTTTAAGAATAATTAACATCGAATGCTAGAAAGTGGCATAGCCGTCGAAGTGGTGAAGACCTACCCAAATTGGAAAATGATAATCTAAGTCTTCTTCAAATGGCCACAATATCCTCAACGGCCAGAACCTAAAATGTTTGGGACAAAGGGAGAAATGGGGTTAGCACATCACTTGTACAAGGTATTGGCACATATGCACACACAACATAGAAATCATGCTAAAAGGGGACATTTGATAAAAGTATGTCATATTACTTTGAAAAGCCTTATGCATATTCAATAACCAACACAAGTCAATAAGCACATATTCCTTAAGTCAAGACCATGTATATCACAATACCAACAATACCAAGTCTAGTCAAGTCAACATGCATATCCACATTATTGAACATATAATCAAGACAACTCTATCATCTAGTTATAATATCAAAAAACATGCAATAGAGTTCATAACATCATAACCTAGCAAGACTATTACTCATGAACCCTCATTAAGTCCACTAGTGCAATTGGCTAAGTAATGCCCCATAACCTTACTCAACCAAGTAAGATCAACAAGAACTATAAGCAATGCCCAGCTTTACATACTATATCATTAAGAGATAACATCATCATACTTTAGCAATGGTGACAACCACATCTTCATAAATGAAACTCATATCACATAGTGTCATTAACATGTAAGATAATAATATACATATCATATACAATTATAATCACATATGAACATCTTTCTAAGACTTCCCTCAAGGATAACTAGTGCAATGTATAGGTAGAGTACCATACCCCTACCTAGACTAAGCCAAACCCCTTAGGTCATCCTAGTTAGAGTTCAGTTTATTCATTTTACCTTTTAAGAATATCTTGCCTTAACCGACATAGACCACATGACTAATGTGGAATTCGGTGTCATAGAACCCTACACTTAAATAAGGTGGATAACTTGCCAAGGTAGTACAAAAACATGAACATAGCATCTATGTGGATTCACTAGCTAGTATTCCTATGGGGGCAACTTAGTTCAAGAACTAGGAGATGTATTTGGGACCCTCTTTATGCTACACGCATTATAGTCTCCAATCTAATGAGTACATTAGTGAACCTACCTTCCCTATGTGGGAAGGGACACTCCACACTCTAGTTCACTTGGTGCTAAGCTAGACTCCCTTTTAAAATGTCATAGGGGTCTACCCCTTATATAGTCATCATCATAGCTCAATAGGAATTGCATGAGTATTGTCCTTTCATTACAATTCACACATGTGAGATTAGCACATTTACATCACCATATCATAACAAGGCACATAGGCAAAGCATCACCAATATTATATCATTACATCTTAGCCAACAACTCACAAGCCATAAATCAAGACATTCCAATTCAACATCATACCAACCCTAATTAATCTTATCATAAGGTATACTTCAATATAACTTTATCACTAAACACAAGTAATCATAATTGAAGTAACGGGTTGAGATCAGAAGACTTACCAAATCTCCTTCACAAACCATCATCCAAGGTTTTACCATCAACCATCCAATTCAACCCAATAATGGGTGTAATATCATCACACAATAGTAATTAACACAATAGCTAGGTCAATTGCATCATCACTATCCCAATTTTACTTCAATTAATAACCTAGGGTTAGGGGAATATAGTTCATCATGAATTCTTCAAGAATAATATCCAATCCCAACAATACATTACCCTAGGCGGTCCATAAATGAATTAGAATAGATAAAACAAGTTTAATAATCAATACATTTTTCAGTTTCCATCAATTCATAAGTAAGATCCAAGATTTGGGGAAATTGGGGAAAGGTACATGATCCACACGAAATTCCCTCAATTAGAATCAATTACTCAACAATCTACACTTAATTAGCCATGGGTAATCACAATTAGTCATAATCAATCATCAATTTCAAGTTTAGAATAAAACTCATTTGTAGAAGGAAAACCCTAAGAATTGGGTTATTTAGAAATCAACTTTGAAAGGGCCTCTTGAGGAAAGGAATCCCAAGAGTGAAGAACACATACCTTAATGAAGATTAATCCACAAAATTTAACTGAAATCCTAGAGAAATTGGTCTTCTTCTTCAAGCTTTCTTCTTCATCAATGGAGGTTGAATAGAGAGAGAAACTAGAGAGAGGTGAGAGCTTTTGGGTTTTGATTTGAGTTAGTAAAATGCGTGGGAAACTAATCTAAACTCAATATATATACCCCCCATGGAATACCCAAAAGACCCATCACTTAAATTGACCCTTTAATGAAGTCAAACTTGAATTCCAAATTTCAGATTTCTGTCGGGGAACAAGTCCGCGACGCGGAGCTGCTCCTGCATGATTTTCTATATTATTTTTTGGGACAGTGGATTCCGCAACCTTCCCGCGACTTAGAATTGAATTTTGACCAAAGGCCACCCAAGTCCGCGACGCGGAGACTTTCACTCATGTGTATTTTGGCTGCTGCTTTGGCAGCTTGCCAAGCCAAGTTTGGGGTCCCTTCGTGGATCCCTACGGCAACCCTTGGAGGGGTAGGAACTAGAAGTTTTCACCCTATATACATGGTTTTACCTATTTAAATTCATTTTACAAGTTTTAGACCTCATACAACACCTTCAAACCTTCACGAAACCTAAGGACGTTTCACTAGTTAAATTAGACTAGCTTCCGGATGTCTTGACTCTAAAACTTCCTAAATGGTTTATTAACATTATTTTAGGCCTTATAACATTGTTTCTAACCTTAGACCAACATGTGAGACTCTAGATTAAGATTAGACTTACGGAGTGTTAAAGGTTCTTCATAAAATCAGTAGATAAACATATATTCATCATTAGAATGCTTTTGAAATTAATTTGAGAAAGAACTCATGGCTAGATTGAAAGATGAGATTTTTGAATTAGAATCATGTTTGGAAAAACTTCGAAATAACTCATTAGATAAAAGGTTATTTAAGGATTAAGGATTACCATACCTTCTACATTACAAAGCCCACAAAAATCTGAGAAGAAAGCTACAAGAATCCACGTCCATAGCTTGTTCTTGAGCTTGGTCTTCAATGGAAGTTTTGGGGTTTTCAAAAGAGAAGAGAGTTTTAGGGATTTTGATTTCTTAATGGGTGTGGTTTTGATTTCGGAAAAGGGTTAAATAGGTCCTAAAACAGTTTATAACTGACTCCCAAAGTTACCAAAACATCCCCAGACTTATTGGGACTTTTAGACATGTCAAAATTGACTTTAAAACTACACAACCCAATCTAGGAAGTGGCTGTGTGTCGCGGAGGCAGCCCCAAATCTTGCCTTCAATAATATTTGAGGCAGTGAGCCTTGTTTATCTCGAGCGATGCACAGGCAGACTAAGTTCCAGGTGCGCGACGCGTGAGTAGCTCCCAATCTTGGTGCTGCATGTTGCCTTTGGCAGCTTTCTTGTCCAACGTTTGGGTCCTCCTATAGGACCCTTAGGGTGGTCCTCGGGGAGTCGTACCCGGACGTTTTATCCCTTAACATGTCTATTAAGATACTAGGGTCACCTCTAATGTTTTTAGACTCTCCACACCACATAAAAACAAGACAAACATACAAGGACACACTAGTACGTCTAAAGAATAACTTTTGAACGTCTTGGACATTCTTGGACATTTGACCTCCAAACCTCTTCAAATCAATTATACAAGTTGTAAAACACTTATGCCCCACTTGGGAAATATTCGTCCTCAAATGACACTTGAAACATTTTAAACACTTTCAAGGACTCAATGATCCATATAGCAACTCACAGCACTTCATCATGTTATCACATAATAGTCAATGCACCAAACATAAAAGGAACACCAACTTCATACACTCATGCAACCAAAGCAACATAATCAAACATGGACTACTTCTACAATTCTTTCCATGCATACATACTTCTTCATATTCATTGCCATTTGGAGGAACTACCTTCTCCAACTTTAGGCATGCTCATTATTTCATCACAAGGTTAGACATGCAATGGATTTCAATTGCACACATAGGCATAATCCACACTTTAACTCACGAGAAAATTTTGAACAATTCATTTAGTTGCACAGGAATCATGAATAATGTAGATCAACTACAATTTTATAGTCTAGACATAATACCATCAAGGTCATATATGTCATTACCATGCTTAGCTTTATTCAAGGAGGAACTACTTTCTCCTAGTCACAACATATTCACATGGCATCATAGAGTTCAAATAAAAGCAATGCATAGAGGTTAATTCATATTAAGGAGGATTTGTTTACTCCAAACCACATTATACTTATACTTACTTGCTTATGAAATTAACATGGTAGGTCACACCAATCATATCACAACATTAGGAAGTATATTTACAACTTTCTATTTCTAGCACATCCCTAGATTTCATAAACATGCATCTTTTAGCGAAAATTTATCACAATTTATAGGCACACCAAAATACATTGGCTAGATAAATCATCATTTCTCAAGAGTGAGCCTATAGTAACACTTCCCAAATCTCAAAAGTTCACACATTTTCAAAGAGACTCATCTTTTCTTATTTAAAGGAGACTCAATTTCTCTTTGTGGGTACAAACACATTATAAGTTACATCAAGCATGCTCAAGCTATCTCATGAAATCAAATTGCATATTCATCATATAAGGATGCACAACAACATGAGCAACATGCAAATTTATCAAAATTCCCTTTTTTATGCAATAATGACCTTTCATAATATGCATAACATAGTGTCATTTAACACATGCATAACATATGGAGAACATGCAACTTATCCTTTTATGCAAGACTCCTA
Organism: Solanum sitiens; assembly: GCA_016801875.1. Taxonomy (NCBI): domain Eukaryota; kingdom Viridiplantae; phylum Streptophyta; class Magnoliopsida; order Solanales; family Solanaceae; genus Solanum; species Solanum sitiens. The sequence continues at coordinate 2,494,847 of JABWTJ010000074.1, read as the reverse complement.
TCATGAACAAGCTACTTAGGAACTCTTTGGTTTGAAGCTTGAGTAAGAATACAAGCAAAGATAGGGATATCTACAACCTTACCACTCAAATCATCCTCCCCCACTTAGGATAAACCCATTTAAGAGCAACTCATCTCAACTCTAGGGGAATTTTGGCTTACCAACCTTATTAACTAAGCACATCATCCCTCTCTCGGGATCTAATCTTATGAACAACCTTCTAACCCTCACTTCAAAGTGATTTTTCAACCTAGAGAAGTTCAAGGGAACTCAAAATAAGGACATCGAGGGAAATTAAAATCTTACGATCTATGCACATTATCCCCCACTTGGGGTAAGCCTAATCACATCATGCCCTTAAATACAAGGGTCGAGGCAAGTCAAGACCAACCTACAAGGGTCATCACTTTTGGTGGATCTTTCCAACCAACGATGCCTAGGTACAATCTATCCACTTCCTCAATTGGCCATACTCAAATTCAAGCTTAATAGACAACTAACCACTTCAAAGTAGAACAACCTCAATTCTCTCCTTCTCTTCAAGAGCTAAGGGGTACATACCATACATCCCCCTAAGTTGCCTTAAGGTAACATACCTATAACTAATGGAACAAAACCCCTTTTCCCCCTTTTCCCACTCTTAAAATAGGTTCATAGAAGGAATCATTAACTAGTCATAAGTTTTCTCCCATTAACTAGCATACTTCACAATCGTCTTAAAAGGCTCAACACACTATATCCCCTTCTTAGGAGCAAGCCTATACAAAAGATTCCAATCCACACAAGTAAAACTATGAAGTACTTCACGTATAAAAAGGTAACATTCATCTTTCTCACTATTTACCACATTCTCCAAGACTTTTAAACCCTATATGATAATGTCATGCTACCATCCTACGTAATCATAAGACATTATATCACTCCAAGGGGTACTGCATTCAACCACAACAACAACTAATAAGATATAACCATATCATACCATAACTTCTCAACATAACATCTCTTTTCTCATAAACCACATAGAGCGATAAATGGCATCACATCAACATATACAAAATTCACCTTCACATATACTCATCTAACCATAAAACAAGCATTAAAACTCACCTTTTCTCCCTCAAGCATTGAGACATCCTCCCAATCCAAAAAATCACATCTAAAAGACCACCGAACAAGGAAACATAAGAGAGAGATCACATAGAGTTAAATTCTATGGCACGATATGAGAATAGTGAAGAATGAATACTCTATCGTCCTATAGCCTCTCGCTCATAGATGTGATCGCCACTCACCACAGATGAACGAGACTCTAATAGACGTGATAATACGATACTTTGAAACCAAAAGACGAATCCCAAAACTTATGTTCTGATACCAAGTCTGTAACGACCCGACGTACCCCCTAAAAGTTATGGTATCCTCAAATTGCCACACAGCATTGTCGACCTCTCAGAGGTCAAAGACAAGTCTCTTAGCATTCATTCATCACATAAACATAAAAATAGCGTAGAATTTAAAAGTTTTCATAGCGCATCATATGCTAGAATATCACTTCGTATATTATAAAATCATTAGTACATAAGTAGACTCTAAGTCTATTTGCCATCTTAAGACACAACTCAATAGAATATAATAAGGAAACAACCCTTAACAACATAAATTATAAGTCTAAGCTATTACATAAACTTAAAAAAACATCTTGACATAGGCAACCCTTGATTCATAAGTGTCCCTTTACTTGAACTTGGGAGATGGAGACATCCTCTAGCCATCACCACCTACACTGTGTAAAAAGAGGAAGAAGAATGACAATAGTACAAGAATGCACTAAGTATGACAACAATGCAAAACATGCATTTAAAGAGGACATTTCATTTGAAATCATGAAACATGTCTTTTTAGTAACTTCAAGAACATAGGCACATATAAACTCAATATAGTTGATGTGAGGCCAAAATACATACTTTTATTCATTATTTGTCTCACATTTATTATTTATATTTGTCATTTTTTAGCATAAATTTTACGAATTGTGCTAAATAGTATATTTAATTTGTAGGATTAAATTGGTGTGAAAATGAAGAAATTTGGAGCTAAAACGAATTAAAGATGAAGATTGAAGAAGGAAATCAAACAGACAGCTTAATGAATTAAATTAAATATAATAATATATATTGTATAAAAGTTGCAAATAACCAGAATTTTTGAATTGAAAACATACTGTTCTGCCACCTGTCAACATTTGGGCAACTCAATCGGCAGAAATATGCACTGCTTCTAGCGGAGTCCTTTTAGGTTTTGGGTTCCTAATTTGTTTTGGACTCAATTATTTTATTCAGTGTTTTCTACATCTATAAATAGTTCATAACAATAATTATTTGGGAGGAGGATACAATGTAAAAAGTAGCTTTTGGTTTAGGGTTTCTTCTTTTCTTCTCTTTTCTTTATTTTAGATCTTTTCTTGGAATGATTCGTTGTCATTGCTCTAAGTCTATGTGGAGTTAAACTTCTCGTTCTTGAATTATATTTACTTACAATATGATTGTTTAGTGATTTTGATTCGGCGTGATTAGTTTATCATATTAGTTGTTCTTATATTCTTGTGAATACTATTTTGATGCTTGATCACCATTGAAAAAAATATATTGTCCGAATTAAACTCGAGAGAGGAATAAGAGGATAGAACGTGGAATATAAGGAGCTTGTTCAACTCTAAATAGCTATGGTTGATTCGTCTCTAGGATAGAGATATACCTAGAAACCTTGCTTGGGTCATCATTCAGGAAGATAACGTAATGCTCGGTATTTAATCATTCTATCCCCGCTCAACGATATAGTTAGGGTGTTATTTATCATAGGCGATTAGAGGTCGATAGACCATGATCATACATCTAACCCTGTGATTCAATAATTAGATAATCAAATAAGTTGATGAAATTAATGCTAAACATGATTGTTAGTAAATTATAATCCTAGATCGATTCATTCATTGATTGTGTAAACATCTATCTTTTCTTAGTTAATTGCTTTTTAGTCATTTTATCTTTAATTTTAGTTTAGTGAATATATTCATCTTTTGAAATCATCCATTTAAATAAATAATTAGAATTAGTATATTTAGTGAATAGTTAATTGACCAGTCCGTTGGGTTCGATAATTCGATTCTTTTAAGAGACGCTATATAACTTGTGTGACTGCGTACACTTGTGTGCAATTGGAAGCAACAAGTTTTTGGCGCCGCAGCCGGGGATTAGACATTAACTATTCTTCTAGGCTATATTTTTTTCTTTTATTTGTTCATTTATTTTGATACATATTTTTTTTATTTGTTCTACTTCTAATTAATACTTCTCGTGAGATGTACTGGAATGAGGATTATTCACAAGTTGTAAGACCTTCTCTTTATTGCAAAGGAGCTCACTTTTGGCAACAATATAATTATATTCCCGATGGAGAATTGTGTGCACCATCTCTATCATGTGAATTTTGTAGGGGGTAGTGGGTTGATTGTACCGTGTGTTGCTATCCTACTCCAAAACCCTCTCATGATGATGCTAATATCTTTGTTCCTTTGATAGTTTGAAATATTGCAGGAAATTAATATAAGAATATGAAGAGCGTCGTACGAGAATCGTATATGAGATGTCACACCTTGTAGATAGAAAAACAAAGCACTATGAAGATATTAATATATATTTCTTGCATACTCAGAACTTAAGCAATGAATTGAATGCAAAGGTTGCTGTGTTTGACACCCAACAATTCAATAATGAGTTTTGTGATACTGAAAAGGCACTCAAAAGTCAAATTGATAATCTAAAACAGAAGGAGATGCAATGCAATCAGTCCTTTCTTGAAGATGTCATATTTGGGAAAAAATATAAATCTAAGCATGTTGCAATTGGTGTAAGTTCGAAAGAGGGACGTATTGGACCCCATTCAAATCACTTTTCAACATTATGTTTAAATGATGATGTATCATTCAAGTCATCTGAACTAATGGAGAACTGTATTGATGAGGAACAAGGTCCCTACATCCTAAGGTTTTCTAGTCCACATAGACAAATGAATATTCCTCACATAAAGGCCAAGAAGTACAAGAAGCGACATATATTACTTGGTTCTTTTATCTTTATACACCCACTCTTCGAGAGGAGCAGAAAATTAGATGTAAAGGTTTGGGTGCAATTCATAATTTCAAAGTGGAAACAAAAGTGGTGAACTTACTTGTGTCGTGCCGCGACGTTAAATTAAGCGCTTATTGGGAGGCAACCCTATTTATAGTGTAACTTCTTATTTTATTTTTAATTTAATTTTTTAGTTTTTATCATTAGTATTTTTTTTGTGTTGTTATTACATGTTTTAAAGAAGTTTGAGTATCCAAAATTTAAAGTTAAAGAGCACGTTGGATCTTAAGTGTGGGGTGCGTACGACCCTTGATGAAAATTGAGAGAACATGCTACTAGATTGGCCTAAAGGCCTCAGGGAGTTTTTCTAACCCTTCTTTTAAATTTTATTTGATTCTTTGGGGACATAACATCTTTTTAAGTGTGGGGTGGAGAAATGAATTCTTATTTTTTACTCTTTTATTGAGTCTTTTTTTAGGATGGGTTCCTCACATTTTGTTTTCGCTTCTTTTCCCAAGATAGTCCCTTTGAACCGAATGTCTTAAATTACTTTCGGAATAAATTTATTGTTTAGTTTTTTTTTAGAGAAAAGAAAAGATCATTTTTCTTGAGTTATTTGATACTTACTATTTGGGCTTAATTTTGAAGAATACTTTCTTGTGAATGCTTGATTGCTAGTGAAATTGCAAACTTTTTGACATCTAGGTTCATGGTTGCGACTTTGTATATAGCTTATTTTATTTTGTAGTTTGTTATGATCCTATTTCTCTTAGAAGTGGAATTGATCCATCTTGATTGATACTTGTGTCATGTGTGGTGAGATTTTATTTATTCCATGTTTTGCATCTTAATCTAGAACTTGCCCCACATGTTATTGAAGCAAAATAAAAAGTGATGCTTTGTTTAGTAGATGATAATAGAATTTCTTTGATTTGTCTGGTAATTTTAGCCTTTTCAGATATTATATCACTAGTTAGCCTTTTGAACCTATAGCCTTTTGTTGGTAGCCACATTTTGCCCTTGACTATTTGTTGAATCCCTAGTTTTTGTAGCTTGCTACCTTGAGCATTATATCATAGACTTATTCTAGTTATCAATGCTGAGAAAAAGGAATGATTGAGTGAAAAGGTAATCAATGATAGCTACAATGTTCTTAAAAACCTTGTTTGAAAGAATGTGATGAAAAAAAAATGAACAAAAGAAGTTACCTTGATGATGGCCCTGGTCCTTCCAAGGACATCCTGCACCTTAACGCATGTAACATACGTAAGTTGAGGATGGATATTATGAAGGAAAACTTAAAAAACAAAAAAAATTAAAGATTGAAAAATTCTTTAGATGATGAGAATTAGTTGTGTTATAATTGTTGAAGAGAGGGCTGAAAATAAAGAGAAGAAAATAATGGGTGATAGCTCTAAATTGCAAAGTGCTTAAGGAAGCGTAAGTCCCTATTACATGGTTTTTCTACCCGTCCCTAGCCTACATTACAACTTGTTAAAGTCCTATTTGCTTCTATTCAAGCATGCTAATTAGTGGAGATGTACATTATGACAAGCCTATAGTTCTTTGTGCATAATTGTGAATTTTATTTCTGAGTGTGAGTGTTCTTTGATGCTAAGTCCTTAAATTATATTCAATATTTTGATTTGACTGTGTGGACTATTTTTTCTTGTGAGGGCACTTATTTTATGATAGGTAGGTGATGTTATTAACTTTCTTTGATGAGAGTAGATGAGCAAATTTAAATTTGATTAGTTCAAAGTCCTTCCTTGAGGTTAGAAGGTTGGAAGTTTGTTGTTCAGTTGGATTTCTTGCATAATGATTGAGAATTGCAAAAATTTTTGAATTGATATATGACCTGACTGTTGTATCAATGATTTTTTGAGAAGAGATTTAATGTTTGCTCGAAGACGAACAAAAGTTTAAGTGTGGGGTAGTGATGTGAGGCAAAAATACATACTTTTAATCATTATTTGTGTCACATTTATCAATATTTGTCCTTTTTGAGCATGAATTTTATGAATTATGCTAAATAGTATATTTTATTTGTAGGATTAAATTTGTGTGAAGATGAAGAAATTTGGAGCTAAAAAGAATTAAAGATGAAGATTGAAGAAGGAAATCAAGCAGGCAGCTTAATGGATTAAATAGAATATAATAATATATATTGTATAAAAGTTGCAAAGAATCAAAATTTGAATTGAAAACATACTTTTGTGTCACGTGTCAACATTTGCGCAACTCAAGCGGCGGAAATATGCACTGCTTCAAGCAGAGTCCTTTTAGATTTTGGGTTCCTAATTTATTTTGGATTCAATTATTTTATTTAGGGTTTTAACATCTATAAATAGTCCATAACAATAATTATTAGGGAGGAGGATACAATGTAAAAAGTAGCTTTTGATTTAGGGTTTCTTCTTTTCTTCTCTTTTCTTTATTTTAGATCTTTTCTTCGAATGATTCGTTGTCATTGCTCTAAGTCTATGTGGAGTAAACTTCTCGTTCTTGAATTATATTTACTTCCAATATGATTGTTTAGTGATTTTAATTCGGCGTGATTAGTTTATAATATTAGTTGTTCTTATATTCTTGTGAATACTATTTTGATACTTGATCACCATTGAAATAAATATATTGTCCGAATTGAACTCGAGAGAGGAATAAGAGGATAGAACGTGGAATATAAGGAACTTGTTCAACTCTAAATAGATATGGCTGATTCGTCTCTGGGATATAGATATACCTAGAAATCTTGCTTGGGTCACCATACAGGAAGATAATGTAATGCTCGGTATATTCTATCCCCTCTCAACGATGTAGTTAGGGTGTTATTTATCGTAGGCGATTAGAGGTCGAGAGACCATGATCATACATCTAACCCTATGATTCAATAATTAGATAATCAAATAAGTTGATGAAATTGATGCTAAACATGATTGTTAGTAAATTATAATCCTAGATCAATTCATTCATTGATTGTGTAAACATCTATCTTTTCTTAGTTAATTGCTTTTTAGTTATTTTCTTTATTTTTAGTTTAGTTAATATATTCATCTTTTGAAATCCTCCCCTTACAAAAATAATTAGAATTAGTATAATTTAGTGAATAGTTAATTGACAAGTCCGTTGGGTTCGATATAATCCGATTCTTTTAAGAGCCACTATATTACTTATGTGACCGCGTACACTTGCATGTGCAATTGGAAGCCATATTCCCTACATACAATACATTACCTCTCTTTTATCTTACTTCTTTCCTTAAGTAACCCTCAAGTGTACTTAGTACGATGTATCACCTTGAGGTCACCTCACAATAGTCTTTCCTTCAAGTAACCCACATATATTCATAAGTCTTCAGCACCTCATAGAACATCAACTTCACATAAGGACCATCACCTAAGACAACTCCTAAGTCACACTAGTGCAATGTGTAGGTAGCATCCCATAATACTACTTCCACCAAGTGTACCTAAGAAGTCATCCTAGACTAGGCATAACATACTTAACAAGTCATAACACTTTCATTTATAACTAGACATAAGACCATATACTTCATAACATCATATAAAGACTAATCATACTTATTATCATCATAGAAAGACTAATTCATTACTACATTTAGTCCTAAACTCATTTAGTTCGTATCATCAGTAAACCACCCTCACAACCCCTTCAAAAGATTGCTTGTGCAATGTACACATGGAGTCTCATACCCCCCACATATACTAAGTAAACTCACTTAGAAGTCATAAGTGTAATTCTCATGCATACTCATAATTCATGTCTTGACATAACAAGGTCACTTAACATGCACTCATACAAGTCATACAGAACATAAGTTTTTACTTCATAAGAGGTTCCAATCCTATCCTTTCTTGAATTCATCTAGTGCAATGCATAGATATAGTCCATAGTTCTACCTATACTAACTACACTTCTCAGGGAATTATGACTAGGGTTCGTATTCTTATCTTCATTTCTTAACTTTCGGGAGATATAGCCATAACCAATATAGACCATGTGAGCTACATGGAATCTGGTGTTCTACTCCCACACCGAAAAGACAGTGTACTACTTGACAAGGTAGGACCTTCATACAAATTAGTTATTCTAGTGGATCCACAAAGCTAAAACCTACGGGGCCACATAGTTATGGAACAAGGAAATTGCTTCGAGAAACCTTGACTTACTAACGTGGAGGTTTCCATCTCATGAGACAACATCTAGGTTGGGAACCCGGACTTTCTAACATGATGATTCTCTTTGTAGGAAGTCGGACTTACTAACGTGAAGCTCCCACTCACATTTGTCATGTTCACTCGGTGCTAAGATTAAACTCCCTTATTAAACATCATTCACCCTTTAGATAATATTAGTTCATAAAGATTAGGCCTTAGGGACTTACTCCCTGATACATCATATAGCTCAAAGGTATCTATGATGAGAATGTCCTTTCATCATAGAACCTACATTATGTGAGAATGTTCTTTCACATAATCATTTCATATTCATACTATAGTCTAGTTTAGAGTAAAATTGAGTAATACCTTTCAAGAGACTCACTTATTCATTAGACTACCATTAACATACTTCATTTATACATGCATGTCTGTGTGTGTACATATATATGAGATCTACCTTCACACAAACACCTTTAGGCACACATGTTCATAACTTCATTAATCATATACTTTACATGCATAGAAATAGATAATGATGCATAGGAGAACTATCATTTCCATAGTCATCATGAATCTACCCTACTCATAGATATGCATGAAGTGTGTGTGTACATTGGTAAACATGATCACATAATGGCTATCACATAGCATTGAGGAAGCCACACTCTAAAGATCACAACACATGTACAACATTCTTTCAAGTCTTGAGTCAAACACATATAGAGTATTTAATACTAGAGACTACACACACTTACATTACATCATAGGAGGCAAGTACATATTCAACAATAGAATAGAAGAATCCTAGCATACTTTGATCACACATTCATCAAGGGATTTCCTACGTAGGGGTCATGCTACATGAGTATTCATCATCATTAGCCATATAGACCACACCTAACCCTAACATGATCATCTACATACATACAATATCATCTGCACACCTAGCTCATACAACTAGTGTAGAAGACTATACCCATAACTACACATAGCATCAATTCACTTAGACATGATACTAGTTTTAAGGCTACATCCTTTAACTTCATAAACATGGAATCATCATATCAATTCATCTCATATCAAATGCCTTCAAGGCAATGATCATAACACATAAACATGTACAAGAATGTAAACATCGCCACCATAAGTGGACCATACCATTCAACACAATTCAATGTACAATCTAGACTAATTAGAAGAAATAGGTCAACTTACCAAATCTACATGATATGATCATTCTTGATCATTCATTCACAATTCATATTCAATTGATATATATAATAATAGCAATAAGCAATTCAATACAATCTAATCACAATTCTATAAACGTGGAATCATGATCACAAGACCCACATTGTAGGCTAACTTTGAGAAATTAGGAGGATCATGGGTTATTCATAAAATTGGATAGAAATTAATCATAAAATCAGTAGCTAAACATATAATCATCATTAGAATATTTTTGAAACAAATTTGAGAAAGAACCCATGGCTAGATTGAAAGATGAAATTTTTAACTTAGAATCATGTTTGGAAATACATTGAAATAAGTCCTTAGATGAAAGGTTATGTAAGGATGAAGTATTACAATACCTTCTTCATTAGAAATCCCACAAAAATCTGAGAAGAAAGCTACAAGAATCCACCTCCATAGATTGTTCTTGAGCTTGGTCTTCAATGAAGGTTTTGGGATTTTTGGAAGAGAACAGAGTTTTGGGGATTTTGATTTCTTAATGTGTGTTGGGGTTTTGACTTGGGAATATGGTTAAATAGGTCATAAAAACAGTTTATAACTTACTAGCAAAGTTACCATAACACCCCCATAATTATTGGGACTTTTAGAGATGTGATAATTGATTTTAAAACGATGCAACCAAATCTGGGAAATGGTTGTGCGTCGCGGAGGCAGCCCCAAATCTTGCCTCCCATAATTTTTGAGACAGTGAGCCTTGTGTAGCTCGCGCGATGCACAGGTAAACCAAGTGTCAGGCGCGCGATGCGTGAGTTGCTCCCAATCTTGGTGCTGCATGCTGTCTTGGGCAGCTTCCTTGTCAAACGTTTGGGTCCTCCTCAAGGACCCTTAGGGTGGTCCTCGGGGAGTCATACCCAGACATTTTGAACCTTAACACGTCTATTAAGATAGTAGGGTCACCTCTACTATTTTTAGACTCAAAATATCACATAAAAATAAGGCAAACATACAAGGACACACTAGTACGTCTAAAGACTAACTTTCGAACGTCTTGGACGTTCTTGGACTTTGACCTCCAAACCTCTTCAAATCAATTATACAAGCTGTAAAACACTTAATTAAAAATTTTTGACACATTTGAGGCTCTAGCTACCTTAGTTCACTTTGAGGGTCATAACAATTTCCAAAAGTGATTATTTTTAAGATTTTAAATTCTTTTTTAGTTCTTCCTAGTTGCGAGATGTTACATAAAAGACCTTTGTACTTGGCTCTATTTGTCAGTTGAACCTTTATACTTATCACTTTGTCAACTAGACCCTTAAGCCCATCAGAATACAACATTTTAAGTCATTTTCTCCTCCAATTAGTGTGCGTGTAATGGACGCGATCACACGTGAAATTCCCCAACATTTCTTAGTGCCACATGCGAAATTAAGTGATAATTTAAAAAAAAAAATCAAATAGATCAATTTTTTAATTTCTTAAACTTTTCAAATAGTCATCTTCTTCATATTTGGTCACTAATTGAGCACTAGATTCATTCCCATTAGATCAAATTCTTCTTGATTTAACTTGTAAATTTAACTACAAGTTCACCTACACAAACTCAATGAAGCCCGATCAAAATTTTAAATTAATTTTACAAATTCACAAGATCCATTTATTATTTTTTCAAGCTTTCAAACTTATCGATGGAGTTTTAAAATTTTCGAAAGTTACAATCATTCTTCACATTATTCATTTTTCTTGTTGAAACCATTTAATAAAAGAATGATACTAATATTTTTAAAACCTAAAAAACGCAAATTTTAGAAGAAGTTGAGGATACTGATTTGTATTAATAAAATGAAGAAGAAGAGGCAGAGAAGAGTGAATGTGGTCCTGGAAAAGGAAGAACGTTGAGGGTTGTGGTGAGGGGTAGAGGAGAGAGGGGTGGTGGAGAGGAAGAAAGGGTGGGTGTGGGTGAAGGAGGGTTGAAGAAGATGAAACTTATATTTTAATTTTGTTAAATTGATTTTTTTTTAAATTAAAATATTGTTTAACTCACTTTCAAGAGCGTGTAATCACGCATATTTCCAACTCACCAATATTAATGTCACATAAGTTCTATCAATGGTCAAAGGAGTTTAAAGTATTGTGTTCTGATGAGTTTAAGGGTTTTGTTAACAAAGTGATAAGTAGGAGGGTTCAATTGACAAGCGGAGCCAAGTACATGGGACTTCCCGATCATTCCGCCTTATATTTATAAAACTTAAGAGAGGACTCTTCTTAAGAGTCATGTCTTTTATGAACATATGACTTTTAATAAGAGAGTCATGTTCTTTTATTAACAAATGAGTATTCATAAAGTTCATGTTTTTTCATAAACAAATGACTTTTCATAACAATAATGTTCTTTCATGAACAAATGTGTTTGTTCAATTTAAGACCTCTATATATTACAAAATATTGAATAATCCCCCACTAATTTGAAATATTTCTCAGAATATCATGCATATTATAGAGAGTTAATAGATTTGAAATTTATTTTAGTGCTAGTTCTTTAAAGTTCTGACTAACTAATTGGAATCTTAAAAGATTTGAACCACGAATCCTTGTGTAAAAATCAAAAATATCACACGATATTATTTATAACCTATAAACTCCAGTATTTGCTTAAGCACGTTATGGACATGTGATCATCCTGATTTCATGAATTTTCTAAGACAAAACCTTTAAATTGCTTGAAGTGACACCACTTCAATATACATATATATTAAATTAGCTACTATATATATCCCTGTTATTGTAGACATTCTAATCATTAAAAATTAATTCAACCTCCATGTGACAGTATGCACTATGGAGTTTGTCACTATGCCCCTATTATTTCAAACATCTAACAACTCCTCAACTTCTCACGTAATAGTATGCTATACACTTGAATGAAGACTCTAAAAGGAAACTCGTACTTTACCAGCACAAGATAACTTGTTATTACCCCATTGAACTTGTATTGTTAAAGTGTATACTATCTCAAAGTTGGCTTTTCATCACTTGTGTTTAGTTTAAGGATTTTAGCCTTATTCATTCACACATTTATTATACTACATCTTTTGAAACTAGATTTACAAGCTAAAATAATTCTTATTCCACTATAGAATTCAAACCTATTTTTGTGTAAAATTTGTGGCACCTTCATACATGTTACAAATCAAACTTATATGAATTTTAACATATTTATTAGAAGATTCACTATTTATAGACCAACACACAAATTTATCTATGTATGAATGATTATGTCCATACAAAAGTTATCTTACAAGAAATACTTTTTATTTTCATAAAAAATCACAACATTTCAAGTGATATTACTTCACGAAATTACACAATGTTTCTATCAAATGCTTTAAATGTCCTTTGTAACTTGTCTGAACATCTAATTAACATCAATAGATCATCTTGTTGTCATGTTTATTGTATTCCAATACTATAAAATATTAGTATTCAACAAGAAGACAAAGTCTTTACACTTTAAGTAATGCAAAATGATCTAACAAGAATGATTATTTCTCTTCATTTCAAATTATTCTAATAACTTCAAGTATATATATTCTCCATCAAAATAAATGAATCCATATATACCATCCCGTTATTAAAAATAAATTCATCTTCATACAACACAATTACATCATAATAAGTTTTTGTTAGGTTCTAAAGGTGTGAACAGGAATGAAGGGTTGTGACTCTCCTGAAGGGTTTTCACTTTGCCGAAGGGTTGTGACCTTTATGAAAGTTTGTGTCCTTTCTAAAGGTTTGTGACCATTTAAAAGATTGTGTATTTTTCAAAGTGTTGTGACCATTCTGGAAGGTTCTCTTCTTTCCTAAGAGTTGTGACATTTACCCTTTGTTGGCTATAAATAGAGAGTCTGTCTCTCATTTTTCAGCATTGAATTCTTTCCTTCTTTTGCATACATTTCTTACAAAATAAAATCGGTCGATCGTGTCAGTGTGTAATTCGTTGCTATCATTTTGAGTTCGTTGAAATTATTGAATTTTGAGGTACCGCTACTTCTTTAATGGTTAATTCGTTTTATCTTGGGAGAAATTAATCTGCAACTTCGGGTGCTTGAGGGGATTAAATTTTAAGGACACATAGTGGATTCTGTGGACTCGGATAGTTCATTGTGTTTTTTATTTCATCTTTTATTATTTTTCCTATTTGCTAATCTGAATACAGGAGATAACAAGCTTAAGAAATTTAAATTGATGGTATTTTTTTAGTAAGGAGATTACTTTTATTTTTTGTATTCTTTTTGTTGGAAAGAAAAAGAAGAAAAAGAAAATTATTTTATCATATGATAAAAGAGATTTGAGATGAATTAGTACTACTTTAATATGGTCAAGTATATTTTCTTTAGTAAGTTTTTCTTGCATGGGTAAGATTAATCTTATTTTCTTCCCAAGTGTATTCAAGCATTGCACCCCTTTAATTTTCTTTTCAATGAGAAAGTTATTTTGTGCATAAAGGTTATTCTTGTTGAAATCCAATGTCTTCTAAGGAAAATTGGAATATGATAAAAACTGGAAAGAAAGAAATAATTTGCAAGAAAAATGACTTGCATGGAATCATTGTAACAGATAGAATATGATTCAATGAGAGGAAAAATTAGGTTATATTTTTCTTTCCCTTGTTTTTAGTTTTTCTATCCTTTATAAGTTATGACATTTATTTCATAAATGTTAGGATAGATAGTCATTATGTGATGATCTCTGAATAAATTTTTATTATTATTAATATGTATTCTGTTTAGAGGAGAGAGAGAAAAACTTTTGGAGTTTTTTCTACTTCATATGAAATTTGATTGTCTTAACTTTTGGAGACTAAAATCTTCTGTTTTTTTCTTCGTTGGTATGAAGAATATAAGAACTTCATGATCAAATCAAATTGTACATTCGTTCGAAGAATATAGAAACTTCACCAATTTGTTAAATACTCTGTTTGAATGAATATTCTGATTTGAAGAGTACTAAATCTTCGTTAGGAATATTAAGGCTACAGGATTTGAAATAGATAAAATATTTTTCGTTAGCTAGAAACAATGTTGTATTTTAGGTTTCTGAAAATTAAAACTTTTTTGTTTTACTATTCTGTCTGAATGTGAAACTGATTCGAAGAATATAAAAACTTCATCAAAATTCAAGGTTCATTCGATTAACGAGTAGAAAATATAAAAACTTCATCGTTAAACTAGAAAGAAGTTGTATTAATATTGAATCTTTATTGTTAACATTCTAAATACTAAGTGGTCTGTCTAGTTGTGACAGAAAGATAAAAAAACACTAGTTACATAAAATTAGTGATTTTTGTGCCTGCGATGGGTGTTTCTATGGATTAAATCTCCAAAAGATGGTTTCGTGTTGCCAATATAAATATTAATGGTATACAATTTGAAAGCATGGAAAAAAATATGTGGAAAATAATTTCAAATACCTGAAAAATATTGTGAGAACATATTTAAAATGTGGGGGTTCTTTATTTGTGATAAAGACAAAATTAGACTTACTATCTAATTTAAATTGGAAAGTACAAGATATGAAATTTGATGACATTCTTTTATTATGTTAGACCCACATAATTATTGGAGTATATTTGATATTGTGGTCGTTGAGTCTCTTTTTACTGGTATATAATATGACTAGTAAAAAACTACAAAATTATATTACTCGTTCAAAAGAATTGTATTATTTGATGAAAAAGTTTCACTTAAAATATTGTGATTTTTCATGAAAAGATATGTCTATTTAAATAATAATTTTGTATAAACATGAACATTGGTGAAAAGTGACCTATTATGTTTGTTTTGTAAAACAAACATTTGGTCATATTGCCCTTATTGGACCAATGAGATTATGGTCATGGGTAATTCTATGACAAATTGAATGTTATGGAAAGGTCCTTCTAAAAAGGACATATGACAAGGTGTTGACGGTAAAACAACGTCTGTATTTGAGAAAATTATAAAAAATGAAGAACAAAATATTTGTGGGTAAATGTTACCTCACAGAAGGTCTTTTCAAACTTAATATTTTTATTTGTTATTACTTGCTTGACTTAAATTATTTGTGACATAAATAACTGAGACATGTCAATTACAATACCTTGCAAAAATTATTAAATTAATAGTTTTTCGTAACTTCTAGTGCAATAAATCAATGTCAAGTATGTGTTGTTGAAATGAATTAGAATACCTTTGAATTGATTTACACTGACATTTGTGATAGGAAGTCAACACCATCTCGAGGTGGGAAAAAGTGTTTCATAAATTTTATGGACAATTGCACTAGATATTGTTATGTTATTTATGAATGGTAAAGATGAAGCAATAGAAACCTATAGGCAATATAAAATTGAAGTTGAAAGTCAGTTGAATATTTTCATGATTAGAAATGGTAGATGTGAAGAATATGAATCTTCTTTTGCATTAAATGGAATCATCCATCAAATTACTGTACATTATCACCTCAATCTAATTGAATTGTTGACAGGAGAAACCAAACTTTGAAGAAAATGTTGAATGTCCTATTTATAAGTTTAGGTTTACCACAAAATTTGTGCGGGGTGTTATCATTATAGCAAAAGAGAACAAAAAAATTGTCTGTTCAGAAAGAGAGAAACAAAAAGTTTTGTTTGTTAAGTAAAGGGAGTAACAAATAAGAAAAAAATCTTTTGTTTATTAACAAAGGGAGCAACAAAAAGTTTTATTTATTCAAACTTTGTTGTATCCTTATAGAGAATGTTTGTCGCCCCTTAAAGTATATACAAGCAATAACTTTTGAAAGATAGTGATCTAACAATTTTCGATATAGTCTATTCCATATGAGAAATGGAAATGAAGGAACTATGGTAAAAATAGGACCTAAGACTGTGGATTGTATGTTCATTAGATATGCTACAAATAGTAAATCATGTCAAGTTATGGCCCATATGTACGAACCATCGGATAGTTTAGTGAAAGGTCTAAACGACATTGGAATGAAACAAAGGAGAATGTACTTAATAAAGAGATTCGGAGGGGTAGTAAATGTAAATGGACAAATTACTTCCTCCGGGTTTTATTTTGTAATATTTCTTCTTAAAAATGAGTCCATATAGTTGAAGAAGATATGTCTTTTGTGGACTCATCCTTTTTGGAAAGAAGTTGTCAATAGTAAGATAGATTCAATCTTGAGAAACCATACTTGAGAGTTGATTGATCTTCCTCCAGGAAATAAACTTTTGGGTTCAAAGTGGATCTACAAAAGGAAAAGAAAGCTAAGATGATGGAACTATTAAAAAATACAAAGCAAGACTTGTTTTCATAAATTTTAGACAATAAGAAAGTCTTGACTATTTTGACACATAATAGCCACTAACTAGGATACATCAAGTCAGATGTTGATTGCGCTACTTGCGATATATGACCTTCAAATTCGTTAAATGGATGTGAAATTATTTTTTTAAAAATGGAAAATTGGAGGAAGAAATTTACATGGAATAACCCGAGGGCTTTGTGGTTCCTGATAAAGAAAAGAAAGTAAACTTGTTAAGTCACTTTGTGGACTAAAAACAAGCGCCCAAGTAATGATATGCGAAGTTTGACCAAACTATGCTTGGCAAATGAATTAAAAAATGTGGTAAATGTTTTTAGATTAAAGACATCCAAATCACAAGGTTATTGTTTGTTTTTATGTTGTTGACATGTTGATCATCAAAAGAGACATTTCTGACACAAATGCTACTAAGCATATGCTAGAAAGTAACTTTGATATGAAAGACATTGAAATTACTGATGTAAATGAAAAGGTACTTGACAAGTTCAAGTATTTGAATTTAAATATTGTCAAGACTCCAATAGATGTGAGCTTTGTACTTCAAAAGAATAAAGGCAAAAGTGACTCGCAATTGAATTATACTAGAGTATTGAGAAGTATGATATATATCATGAAGTGTACACGATCAGATATAGCATGTGCTATTAGTAAACTGAGTCGGTTCATAAGCAATATCAATCAAACTCATTGTATTACAATAAAAAGAGTTTTGAGTATTTAGAAACATACTTAACAAACTATTGATTTGCATTATAACTAGTATTCAACAGTATTGGAAGAATATAGTGATGCAAATTGAATCACCAGGTCAAATGAAATTAAATAAAATTCATAAGTTGATATGTATTTACTCTTGCTGGAGGATAAGTCTCTTGGAAATCTTCCAAACAGAAATATATCGCTCGCTCTACTATGAAATCTGAGTTTACCACTCTAGATAAGGCTGATGAAGAAGTTGAATAACTTCAAAATTTCTTAGAAAGATTTTTGGCCCAAACGTTTAGCTCCAGTATGCATACACTGTGAGAATTAATTTGAAATAGGTTAGGCATGTAACATGATGTATAATGGAAGGTCTTGTTCTATATGACGTAGACATAATATCAATAGAGAACTACTCTCCAGTGGAATTATCATAATTGACTATGTAAAGTCAAAGGATTATATGTCGATCCACTTATAAAAGGTCTAACTAGAGAGGGAGTTGATAAATTATCAAAGGGAATGGGACTATGGCCGAGAACAAGTCATTGTGATGGTAACTCTACCTAAAAGACTGGAGATCCCAAGATCTAGGTTCAAGTAGATCAAACAAAGTTATTAATGACAGTTCAACATTGTCAAAATATTTTTTTATGGTCCATTTTCATGATAACACAATGTTCAGTAACAAGGATAAAGGCATTATGATTTTTAAATGGTTTCTAAATTTGATACAGAGTATATCAAATTGTGTATCTTCGGTATAACAAATTTATAAATCACCTATGTAATTGTGAAGTGTAAGTCGCTTCAAGGAAAATCCGGTAAGGCCAGTTCTCTAAGCATTTATTAACCGAGATATGTTCATCTCTGAAACAAACAAAACAATGAGCACCAAAAATAGTTCAAGGGTTGATTGTGTGACTTATGTTATCTAGGTATACACCAAAGCTCAACGGTTCAAAGATATTAAATCTATCAATGGACCGAGTACATCTGATATATGTTCACTACGGATAGGGATTCCTACTTATCCAGATGCGATTAACCCTTACTTATGAATCACACAGTTTTTCATGCACATATTTTAAAAAATAGTCATTCCCTATTCATGTGGGGGATTGTTGGGTTTTAAAGGTGTGAACATTAAATCAAGGGTTGTGACTCTCCTGAAGGGTTGTCACTTTGCCGGAGAATTGTGACCTTTATGAAAGGTCGTGTCTTTTTTAAAGGGTTGTGACCGTTTAAAAGATTGTGTATTTTCAAAGTATGTGACCTTTCTGGAAGGTTTTCTTCTTTCCTAAAAGTTGTGACCTTTATCCTTTGTTGGCTTTAAATAGAGAGCTTGTTTCTCATTTTTCAGCATTGAATTCTTCCCTTTTTTTGCATATATTTCTTACAAAACAAAATCGATCGATCGTGTCAGTGTGTGATTCATTAAAATTATTGAAGTTTGAGGTACCAATACTTCTTTAATGGTTAATCCGTTATATCGTGAGAGGAATTAATTTGCAACCTCGGGTACTTGAGGGGATTAAATTTCTTAAGGACACACAATGGATTATGTGGACTCGGATAGTTCTTTATGTTTTTTCTTCATCTTTTATTATTTTTTTGATTTGCTAATCTGAATACAGAAGATAACAATTTCTTTGGCCTAAATAATAAATTTATATTAAGCATATCAAATATGTTATTTCAAAACTTATTTCAAATACATTTCAAGATCATCACAAGTCAATGCTTTATCCTAACATTTATGAAAAATAATTTCTGAAAAATTTAAGTGGATACAATTTCATAAATAAATAATAACAGAAGTTAAGAAAATAGAACCTGTTATATGTCATTACAATCCATTATTGACTCACTTTTACACATGACTTGTTGCGTTAGAATCATACTTTAGATCACTCAAAAAAAAATTCTTATTGCCCACTTTCTCATGAATTCAAGGATCTTGTCTCGTTTATCTTTTTCAAATTCAATCTCTTTAAAATTGTTAAAAAAATTATAGTATATATAAATTGTGAACAAGAAGTGACTTGAGGCGTGTAATCACTTTATTTAAAGAATATTGTTCATATACATGTTGGGGCAAATACAAACAATTCTCTTCAAAGGATACAACAAAGTCATTTGCTTATGCATGTCAAGTTCTCGAGAGTCTTTACATTAATAGAACTTAAGAGACTACTTTTCGTAAACGTCAAGTTCTTTCATGAACATATGATTTTTTATAAAAGTCATGTTCCTTTATGAACAAATAACTATTCATAAATGTCATGTTCTTTTGTGATGAAATAACTTTTCATAGCAGTCATGTTCTTTCAAGAACAATTGTGTTTATTAAATTTAAGACCTCTATATATTAGAAAATATCCAACAATTTGTTGGGAAAATACTACAATATTGATGTTAGGTTGGAATGATAAAGCAATAAATAACTTATCACAAACACTGTATCATGGCAAACAATTTCCTTAAAAGCTATTAATCCTCGACTCTGGTGCAAATTGTTGTAGTCGGTTGCTCCCCAAGGTTCCACAGTTACTCTCAAACACGTGCACTCGTGGCTGAATGTTTGGAGGTTTCGCAAAACCAATTGCCCAAAAAAAATTAGAAGAATAAGATAAGAAGAAAAGAGGGAAATGTTTTCTCTTCTTTTTGTTTGTGTTGGTAGTGGTGTATTATGCTCACTCAAGATACATCTTTGTATAGGATTCGCAAATAGGATTTTCAAATAGAAGAAGTGATTTCTATGAAACGTATGTGAAATGTTAATGACATTAAAAGTCATTCCATCACACTTAATAAAATGTAATTTGGAACGGATAGATAATTCATCATTTTTGTAACGTAATATTTTATATACTTTGTATTACTCTTAATTAATGTTGTAAATTAATATTACAATTCCCCACTAATGCAAAGATAAAGAGTAAGAATAATATTTTGCAAAAGGAAGGAACACGTGTTGAGCTAATTATTCTAACTTTAATAACTAAATGTAATTCAACAGGAAAAATGCAAAATACATTTCAAATAAGAAGATACATCCGTTGAAAAAACCAAAGTGATCTAATGGCCTTTAATGCCATTAACCTTTCCAATACATTTCTAAAAATTAAACTCTTTAATTTTCAACTCCTTCTCTTGCAATCCTATATAATAAGAGGCTTTGGGGGAACATAAGACACCAGTACCAACACAAACAAAAAGAAGAGAAAAACATTTCCCTCTTTTCTTCTTATCTTATTCTAAGAATAATTTTTGAGCAATTGGTTTTGGTGTACCTCCAAACTTTCAGCCACGAGTGCACGTGTTTGAGAGTAACTGTGGAACCTTGGAGAGCGACCGGCTACAATGATTTGCATTGAAGTTGAGCCGAAATTGCTTTCAAGGCAGTGGCTTGCCACGACATAGTGTTTGTTATAAGTTATTTACTATATTATAATTCCACTCTAATATAAATATTGTAGCATTTTTTCCAACAATTTGAAAGCGATTTCCTAACCTACAATATTGAAAAATGGCTATTTATTTGAACAAAACATTTAATGATTTGTCAAAACTTGAGCCTTTGAATGGAAATATTTTAAACGATGGTCACAAAAACACTTAATTTTCTTTGAACAATTAAAAGTTGACTATGTTTTATTTAAGGAACCTTCTATGAATGGTTCTAACACTACTACTGATTCTAGCAGTGTTATAACTGTTGATGATGTTGTTAAAAAAAAGTTTGAAAAGGATAGCAAAATTGTTAGAGGACATTTGCTAAATCATATGACTAACCCTTTATTTGATTTATTTTTAAACTATAAATCTGTCAAACAAATATGGGATAGTTTGGAAAAGAAATATGGCGCTGATGATGCAGGAAAATAAAATATGTTGTCGGTCAATGGATTAAATTTTAAATGGTTGATAATAAACCCATAATGAAACAAGTTCATGAATATGAGAACTTGACTGCTGATGTTCTCAACGAGGACATGAAGATGTTTGAGATATTTCAGGCTAATGTTCAGCTTGAAAATTCCCACCATCTTTGAGTGATTATAAAAATCAATTAAAACATAAGAAAAAAATTTAACTCTCTAAGAACTTATTAGTCGTATGAGGACTGAAGAGGCGAACTATCTCAAAGATAAGACGGAAGGACTTTCTCATAATTCTTCTAAAGCTAATCTTGTTGAATCTTATGGTACTGTTGTGAAAGACAGGTTCAAAGGCAAACAGAAGAAAGTCTCAAAAAAGGAACTTATAAAAAAGAAAAATCAATTAAAAAAGCCAGAGAGTCAAATTTAAAACTTTAAGGGTTCTTGTTTTGCTCGTAGAAAAGTTTGTCACAAGGTTGCCAGGTGCTATCAAAGAAAAGGGCAAGACTCAAAGTAGAAAGGACAAAGTTATGTCCAAGCTAATCTTGCTGAGGGTAATGAATTGATTGTTGTTTTAGTCGTTGAGGCAAATCTTGTGGCTAACAAGACTGACTAGGTACTAGACGTACGCACTTCAAGGCATTTCTGTGCCATATTCCATGACTTTGAAAAGTCCATTGATGGAGAGTGTGTATATATGGGTAACTCCACTACTAGTAATGGGTAAAGGAAAATTTTACTTAAATTAACATCTCGAAAGACATTATCCTTGAAAAATGTTTTGTATGTTCCCTCCCTCCGTAGAAACATAGTTCCCAGAGCACTTCTCAACAAAGTAGGCCTTAAACTTGTTTTTGAAGCTGATAAAATAATTATTTCTTAGGGAGGAGACTTTGTTGGGAAGGGATATCTTCGTGGAGGATTATTTGTATTGAACATTATTCAAGAGATTGTCAATAATGGAAGTATTTCAAATTCTTGTCTGCATGTTTTATTCTTAATAGAGTCCCGCATAAGAAGTTATATAAGACCTCATATAAGTTGTGGAAAGGATTTGCTCCTAATTTGAAATTTTTAAAAGTGTGGGGGTGTTTCGCTAAGGTTGGTCTACCTAATTTTAAACGAGTAAATATAGGATCTAAGACTTCTGATACTGTCTTTATTGGTTATGCTAAAAATAAAGCTGCATATAGATTTATATCTCTAAGTGACCATTCTATTTGTGAATCTAGAGGTGTAGAGTTCTTTGAGCATATTTTTCCTTTGAAACATAATGTGTCATGTGATGTGCAAAATAATGCTTCTGCATCTATGTCAAACAATTCTCATGTTGTGCCTTCTTCTAATGTTATTTCTAATGAGCATGAAAATGAACTTAGAAGGCGTAAAAGACGTAGAACTGAGACTAGTTTTAGTCCTGATTTTATCACTACTTTCTTAACTGAAAATTTT
Organism: Solanum sitiens; assembly: GCA_016801875.1. Classification (NCBI taxonomy): domain Eukaryota; kingdom Viridiplantae; phylum Streptophyta; class Magnoliopsida; order Solanales; family Solanaceae; genus Solanum; species Solanum sitiens. The sequence continues at coordinate 2,471,957 of JABWTJ010000074.1, read as the reverse complement.
GATATTAATATTATAAATGACGAATTAGTGTCTATATATTTAATAGAAGAAGACCCTAAGGCTTATGATGAAACAATGAAATCAATAGATGTTATATTTTGGAAAGAGGCTATTGATAGTGAATTAGACTCCATAGTTTCTAATCACACTCGGTATTTGTATGATTTACCTTAAGGTTGTAAGCCCATAAGTAGCAAGTGGATATTTAAGAAAAAATGGAGACATCATGGTATAATTGAAAAATACAAGGCTAGACTTATGATTAGGGGGTTTAACCAAAAGAAATGTGTTGATTACTTTGATACTTATTCTCCTGTGACTAAAATAGCGATCATTAGAACTCTTATTGCTTTGGCCGCTATTCACGACTTACTGGTACATCAAATGGATGTCAAAACAGCATTTCTCAATGGTGATTTAGAGGAAGAGATCTATATGATTCAACCTGAGGGTTTTGTGGTTTTAGAACCAGAGGATAAAGTATGCAAACTGAGAAAGTCCTAGTATGAACTAAAACAAGCACCTAATCAATGATATGAAAAATTTAATATCACATTAGTGGATAATAATTTTGTTGTAAATTCATCTAATACATGTTTTTATTATAAGATGATAGGTTCAGATTGTGACATTATATGTTTATATGTAGATGAGATGTTAATCTTTTGTCCTAATATGAATGTTATTAATGAGCCCAATAACTGTTTTTCTTCTAAATTTGAAATGAAAGGCCTTGGTGAAGCAGATGTGATTTTGGTAGTTAAAATGAAAAGTACTGTTAATGGTTTCTCTTTGTGTCAGTCTCATTACATTGAAAAGATACTGAAAAAGTTTAATTGTTTTGATGTAGTTCCAGTGAGAACTCCTTATGATCCTAGCATACACTTGAAGAAGAATAAAGAATCTAGTGTTTCTCAAACTTAATATGCTAAAACAATTAGGAGTGTAATGTTTCTCATGAACTATACTCGGCCTGATATAGCTGATGCTGTTAGTAGATTGAGTAGATATACGCATAATCCCAGTAGTGAACACTGGAATGCTCTTCATCGATTGCTAAGGTATTTGAGAGGTACTATGAATTGGTGTGTGCATTTTAACAAATTTCCTGTTGTTTTAGAAGGTTTTTTTATGCAAATTGGTAACTGACAATGATGAAGTTAGCTCCACCAGTGGCTATGTGTTTACTTTGGGTGGAGGTTCTATTTTGTGGAAGTCTTCCAAACAGACTTATATAGCACATTCTACCATGGAATCTGAATTCATTGCTCTCGAGTTGGCAGGGCAAGAAGCTGAGTGGTAGAGAAATCTTCTGGCGGATATGTCATTGTGGGGAAGACAAGCTTCACCACTCTCTTTTCATTGTGACACACATGCAACAATTGTAATTGTCAAAAATCGTGTGTACAATGGAAAAAAGAGACATATTCGCATCATACATGGTGTAATTAAACAGTTGTTGAAACTAGGTGTTATTTCCATGGAATATGTAAGGTTCGAAAGAAATTTGACGGATACTATGACCAAGGGCTTGACAAGAAAAATAATTCTTGAAACGTCGAGGGGGATGGGGCTAAAGCCCATTGATTGAGGTAATGTAGACCTGTTAGGCCTCAATATACACCACATTTTATATCCCTATGACGTGAGGAAGTGTTTTATAAGGTTGAGCTTATTTTGATCTTAATTATTCTATAGCCTTAAGGTGGTCTATTTGAGATAGACTTGATGGAATCACCTACGTGAGTGTAAAGGTGTGGTCATCTTTTATGAAAGACTTAGGTCGTCTTTCTAGATCACTCATAAGATCCAAGGTTTGTGTGTGCATGACCATAAAACCACTTGTTTGTATCGCGGAGGTTGCTTAAAATTTAAGGATATGGTTGGTGTTATGAGGGTCTCAATTCATATCCACTCAGTTCAAGAGTACTTCACTTTGTGGATGATAAGTTGTTGCTTCATATCACTATGTGTCAATTCAAATTGAAAGATATTGACACTTAAGTACATGTTCCTTCCTTTTGTACAAAATTTGTTCTTACCCTTTGTCTTTGCATTAGTGGGGGATTGTTGAGTTAATTATTCTAACTTTATTAACTAAATGTAATGCAACAAGACAAATGCAAAATACGTTTCAAATGAGAAGATACATCCATTTCAAAACCAACATGATGTAATGGCATTTAATGCCATTAACCTTGCCAATACGTTTCTAAAAATTAAACTCTCCTATTTTCAACACCTTCTCTTGCAATCCTATATAATAAGAGGCATTGGCGGAACATAAGATACCGATACCAACACAAACAAAAAGAAGAGAAAAACATTTCTCTCTTTTCTTCTTATCTTATTCTTAGAATAATTTTTGGGCAATTGGTTTTGGGCTACCTCCAAACTTTCAGCCACGAGTGCACGTGTTTGAGAGTAACTGTGGAACCTTGGGTAGCGACCGACTAACACGATTTGTACTGAAGTCGAGCCGAAATCGCTTTCAAGACAGTGGCTTGCCACAATACAGTGTTTGTGATAAGTTATTTACTATTTTATAATTCCATTCTAATATCAATATTGTAGTATTTTTCCAGCAACATGTACTTAAGTGTCAATATCTTTCGATTTGAATTAACACATAGTGAAATGGGGCAACAACTCAATATCCACAAAGTGAAGTACTCTTGAACTGAATAGATATAATCTGAGACCCCCATAACACATACTATCTCCTTAAATTTTAAGCAACCTCTGCGATACAAACAAAGTGCCTTTTATGGTCATGCACACACACCTTGGGTCTTATGAGTGCTATAGAAAGACAACTCAAGTCTTTCATAAAAGGCGATCACACCTTTACACTCACGTAGGTGATTTCATCAAGTCTATCTCAAATAGACTACCTTAAGGTTATAGAATCATTAAAAGCAAAATAAGGTCAACCTTATAAAACATTGTCTCACGCCATAGGGATTTAAAATGTGGTGTATATTGAGGCCTAACGGGGTCAACCACACTACCTCAATATATGGGCTTCAGCCCTATCCCACTCGACGTTTCAAGAATTATTTTCCTTGTCAAGCCCTTAGTCATAGCATCCGTAAATTTCTTTCGGACCTTACATATTCCAAGGAAATAACACTCAGTTTCAACAATTGCTGATTGCACCATGTCTGATGCAAATATGTTATTTTTTTCCATTGTACACATTATTTTTGGCGATTCTAATTGTTGCATGTGAGTCACAATGAAGAGAGACCGATGAACCTTGTCTTCCCCACAAAGGCATATCCGCCAATAGATTTCTCAGCCACTCATCTTCTTTCCCTGCCAACTCAAGAATAATGAATCCTGATGCCATAGTAGAACGTGCTATACAAGTCTGTTTGGAAGACTTCCACGAAATAGCACCTGCACACAAAGTAAACACATAGACATTGGTGGAGCTAACTTCATCATTGTCAATTACCCAGTTTGCATCACAAAAACCTTCTAAAACAACAGGAAATTTGTTAAAATGCAAACACCAATTCATAGTACATCTCAAATACCTTAGCAAGCGATGAAGAGCATTCCAGTGTTCACTACTGGAATTATGAGTATATCTACTCAATCTACTAACAACATAAGCTATATCAGGCCAGTTATAGTTCATGAGAAACATTTAACTCCCAATTATTTTAGCATATTCTGTTTGAGAAACACTAAATTATTTATTCTTCTTCACGTGTATGCGGGGTTCATAAGGAGTTATCAATGGAATTATTCAAAACTGTAACACTCCGAAAATTCAAGACCTAAGCTAGAGCCTCACAAGTTTATCTAAGGTTGATATAATTTTTTAAGACCTAAATTAATGTTTAAAAGTCATCCAAGAAGGTTTAGATCCAAGACATCAAAGAACGTCCATGACGTCCGAAAACTAGCTAACTTGAACTAGTCGACGTCCCTATGTTTGGTGAAAGATTGGGAGGGTCAAATGAAGTTTAATACTTGTAAAAAGACTTTGAATAGGTAAAATGTATTATATAGACGGTCTCAAAGTTCAATAATGACTCCCTAAGGACCACCCAAAGGGTCCTTGAGGAGGACCCCAACATGGGCAGGCAGGCTGCCAAAGCAGCCTGCGAGGCAGGAATTCAAAGGTTGCTGCCGTCGCGCAGCCCACACGCAGGTTGGAAAAATTGGCTCGCAACGCATGCATGCCACGAGGTCCACTGCCTCAAATCAGATTTCAAAAATAAATTCAGGAATCAGCCTCACGACGCGGACCCACTTACCAGATTCGTTGAAATCATATTTTAAGCATTTTGACTTCACAAAAAGACACATTTAAGTGAGGGGTGTTTTGGGTAATTTAGGGGGTGATTATAAATATCCTAAGGGTCAGTTTTAAGTCATTTTTCACTCACCTAAGCCAAATTCTCAAAACAAAACCAAAACCTCTCATCTCTCTCTACTTTCTCTCTCCCAAAATCCTCCATTAAAGAAAGAACAAAGCTTGAAGAAGAAGACCAATTTCTCTAGGATTTCATTTCATTTTCGTGGATTAATATTCATTAAGGTATGGGTTCATCACTCTTGGGATTCCTTTTCCGAAGAGGTCCTTTCAAAGTTGATTTCTAAATTACCCAATTTCATGGGGTTTTCTAATTCTAATGGGTTTTCTTCTAAACTTCAAATTGATGATAAATTGTGATTGACTATGACTAATTGAGTGTATATTGTTGGTTAATTGATGATAATTTATGCAATTTCATGTAGATCATGTCCCTTTTCCCAAATTCCCCAAATTTTGGATCTTGCTTATGAATTGATGGGAATTGAGGAATGTATTGATTGTTAGACTTGTTTTATCTATTCTAGTTCATTCATGGACTGACTAGGGTAATGTGTTGTTGGGATTGGATCTATTTCTTGAAGAATTCATGATGAACCATATTTCCCTAACCCTAGGTTATGAATTGAATTTAATTTGGATAGTGATGATGCAATTGACCTAGCTGTTCTGTTAATTACTATTGTGTGATGGTATTACACCCATTGTTGGGTTGATTTGGATGGTTGATGGTAAAACCATGGATGATGGCTTTTGAAGGAGATTGGGTAAGTCTTTATGATCCTAACATTTACTTCAATTATGATTACTTGTATTTAGTGATGAAGTTACATTAAAGTATACCTTCTGTTAAGATTGACAGGGTTGGTATGATGTTGAATTCAACTGTCTTGACTATGGTTTGTGAGTTGTTGGCTAAGATGTAAATGTTATAAGAATGGTGATAACTTACCAATATGCCTTATTATGATGTGACTATGTAAATGTGTTAACCTCACATGTATGAATTGTAATGAAAGAAAAATACTCATGCAATTCTTATTGAGCTATGATGATGATTATATAAGGGGTAGACCCTATGACCTAAATAAGCTATGATCATTAATAAAGGCATTAAATACATTTCAAAAGGGACTTTAGCTTAGCACCGAGAGAACTTGACAATGGGAGGTGTTGACTTTCCATAGAGAAAGATTCACCCTATAGGATACTTACCCTATGGATTCTCATGAGATGAGGCTCCAATTCTAAATGGCATGTAGAGAGTTCATACATATATCCTAGTTCCTTAACTATGTTTCCCCCATAGGAAGACTAGCTAGTGGTTCCACCTAGAAAGCTATGTTTATGTTTGGTTCTACTTTAGCCGGTAGACCACCTTCCATCGGTGTAAGGTTTTACAACACGGAATTCCACATTACCTCATGTGTTCTATGTCGATTAAGGCAAAATGTTCCCAAAAGGTAAAATGAAAGTAACGAATGAACTCTAGCTAGGATGACCTAAGGGGTTTAGCTTAGTCTAGGTAGGGGTATGGGACTCTACGTATACATTGCGCTAGTTAGCCTTGAGGGGAGTCTTAGGAGGATGTTCTTATGTATGTATATGCTATAAATGTAAATGATATGTATATGATGATCTTACATGTTGATGGCACCATATGATGTTGAATTCACTTATGAATATATGTTTGGGCTCTATTGCTAAAGTATGATGTTGTGTACTCTTAATGATATGATATGTGAAGTTGGACATTGGTTGTGGTTCTTGTTAGTTTTTCTTGATTGAGTAAGGTTATGGGGTTTTGCTTAGTCATTGCACTAGTGTACTTAATGAGGGTTCATAAGTAATTGTCTTGCTTTTGTTATGTTGTAATGAACTCTTATCTATGCTTGTTGATGTTATAACTTGATGATAGAGTAGTCTTGATTATGTGCTCAATTGTGTTGATACACATTTTGACTTGACTAGACATTGATATTGTTGGTCTTATGTTGTATATAGTCTTGACTTAAGAGTTATGTGTTTATTGGCTTATATGAGTTCTTGGATATGCATAATGTTTTTCAAAGTAAATTAGCATGTTTTGAACGAATGTCCCTTTTAGCATGATTTCACTTGTTTTATGTGCATATACTCATACTTAGTACAAGTGTGTACTAAACCATCTTTTATGCTTACTACAAATGTAGGATCCGGCCGTTGAGCTTATAGAAGGCCTTTGAAGACTACTTGGATATTCAACAGTTTGGTAGGTCCTCACTTTCTGAGGACAATGTCATTATCAAGCTATTGATGTTATTCTAGTTATAAGACTTCTAGTTCTTTTCTTTTCATTTCAATACGATTGTTGTATAGCCTATTCAGGATCTTTGTTGTATTGAATATGGGTTAAGCCCAATTGTTGAATTCGTTTTAGATGGTTTAATATGAGACATATTATAGACTTCTTATGATATTATGTTCCTATATTATGCATGTGAAATAAAAGTAGAAGACTATGTAATCTTATTATATGAATGGTCTATGTATACTCGATAAATATATATTGTGTGTAAGCGATAGGTCTAAGTAAACCTCAATGTAGAAGTAATTGATAAATTTTAAATTTTCCGCATTTTTAATCTATGATTGTAATGATGTAAGAGAAGAGGCTAGTCTTAGTCCTCTTCTAGGACGACGACGTCGGTTACGTCTAGGGGGTGCTCCCCGGATGTGACAAAAACAATCAAACTTTTCCAACATCTTTTCAATGTAATGAGACTGACACAAAGAAAAACCATTAGTTGTTCTTTTGATTTTAACTTCCAAAATCACATCTGCTCACCAAGATCTTCCCTTTCAAATTTAGAAGACAAAAAATTCTTGATCTCATTAATAACATTCACATTAGGACAAAAGATTAACATGTCATCTACATATAAACATATAATCACACAATCTGAACCTATCTTCTTAGAATAAACACAAGTATCAGATGAATTTACAACAAAGTCATTATCCACTAATGTGTTATTAATTTTTTCATACCATTGCTTAGGAGCTTGTTTTAGTCCATACAAAGAATTTCTCAATTTGCATACTTTATTTCTTGTCCTGGAACCACAAAACCCTTTGGTTGAGGTATACAAATCTCTTCCTCTAAATCGCCATTTAGAAATGTTGTTTTGACATACATTTGATGTACCACTAAGTCATGAATAACGACCAAAGCAATAAAAGTTCTAATGATTGCTATTTTAGTCACGGGAAAATAAGTATAAAAATAATCAACACCTTTCTTTTGGTTAAAACCCCTAATCACAAGTCTAGCCTTATATTATTCAATTGTACCATTAGGTCTCAATTTCTTCTAAAATATCCACTTGCTACTTATGGGCTTACAACCTTTAGGTAAATCATACAAGTCCCAAGTGTGATTAGAAACTACAGAGTCTAATTCACTTTTAATAGGTTCTTTCCAAAATATAACATCCATTGATCTCATTGCTTTCTATTAAATAGATATACATTAATTCGTCATTTAAAATATTAATATCAAAATTTTCAGTTAAAAAAGTATTGATAAAATCAGGATCAAAACTAGTCTCAGTTTTATTGTCTTTTACTCCTTCTAAGTTAATTTTCATGCTCATTAGAAATAACATTAGAAGAAGGCATAATTGTTTGACATAGATGTATAAGCATTATTTTGTACATCACTCGGCACATTATGTTTCAACAGAAAAATATGCTCAAAAACTTCTTCATCTCTAGATTCACAAATAGAATGGTCACTTAGAGACATAAATCTATATGCAACACTATTTTGAGCATAACCAATAAAGATAATATCAGAAGTCTTAGAAACAACATTTACGCGTTTAAAATCAGGTAGCCCAACCTTAGCCAAACACCCCCACACTTTTAGAAATTTCAAGTTAGGAGCAAATCCTTTCCACAACTCATATGAGGTCTTGTCTAACATCCTATGCACGACTTTATTAAGAATATAACATGCAGATAAGATTGCTTCTCCCCACATATTGTCAGATAGACCAGATCTTAAAAGCATAGAATTCATCATTTCTTTAAGGGTTCTATTTTTCCATTCGGCTAGATCATTTTGTTGGAGAGTATAGGGAGCACTAACCCTGTGTATAATATCATTTTTCTCACAAAAATCTTCTGGTGTTTTAGTACTACATTCACCACCCCTATCAAATCTAAATCTCTTGATTTTTCTGTCTAATTGATTTTCCACTTCTACTTTGAATTTCAAAAATATGCTTTCAGCTTCATCGTTAGACTTAAGAAGATATACCTTAGTGTATCTAGCAAAGTCATCAACAAAAGTAATATAATACCTTTTTCCACCTTTGCTAACAGTGTTCTTGAAATCTGCTAAATCTGAATGTATTAGTTCAAGTAATTCAGTCTTTCTACTAATAAGAGATTTAAAAGGTTTCTTGGCATGCTTTTCTTCTTAACATATAGGACATTTAGAAAAAATCATTAGTTTTTATCATAGGAATTAATTCCATTTTCCTAAGTCTTTTATTAGAAGCAATATTAACATGACCTAATTTACCATGCCATAAATTAATAGACTCAACAATATAAGCATAATTTGAAATACTTTCAATATTGACAATCTCTTGACCAATGTTCAATACAAATAATTCTCCACTAAGATATCCCTTCTAAACAAAGTCTCCTCCACGAGAAATAATTATTTTATCAGCTTCAAAATAAGTTTAAGGCCTACTTTGTTGAGAAGTGCTTCGGAAACTATGTTTCTGCGGTGGGATGAAACATACAAAACATTGTTAAAAAATAGTGTCTTTCCAGAAGTTAATTTTAAGTAAAAAAATTCTTTTACCCATTACTATAGGAGTAGTGGAGTTACCCATATATACACACTCTCTATCAGTGGAATCCTCAAAGTCATGGAATAACTCTTTATTGGCAAAGAAATGCCTTGAGGCGCATGTGTCTAGAACCCACTAAATTTTGTTAGCCACTAGATTTGCCTTAACGACTACAACAACAATCACTTTATTACCCTCAGCAAGATTAGCTTGGCCATTAATTTGTCCTTCCTACTTTGAGTCCTGCTCTTTTCTTTGATAGCACCTCGAAGCCCTGTGACCAACTTTTTCACAAACAAAACAAAGGCCCTTAAATTTTTGAATCTGACTGGCTTGTTGAATTGATTTTTGTTCTTCATATGTTCCTTTTTCGTGACTTTCTTCTTTTTGCCTTTGAACCTGTCTTTCACAACAGTACCAGAAGATTCAACAAGATTAGCTTTAGAAGAATTAAGAAAAAGGTTTTTCATCTTATCTTTGAGAAGGTTCGCTTCCTCATGTGACTAGTAAGTTCTTGGAGGGTTAAATTCTTTTTTTTATGTTTTAATTGATTTCTATAATCACTCCAAGATGGTGTGAATATTTCAAGCAGAACATTAGCCTGAAATATCTCACATATCTTCATGTCCTCGTTGAGAACATCGGCAGTCAAGTTCTCATATTCGTGAAGTTGTTCCATTATTATCAACCATTTGGAATTTAATCCATTGACCGACAACACATTTTTTCTTTCCTGCATCATCAATATCATATTTATTTTCCAAACTATCCCACATTTCTTTGGCAAATTTATAGTTTAAAAATAAATCAAATAAAGGATTAATCATATAATTAAGCAAATGTCCTCTCACAATTTTGTTATCCTTTTCAAACTTCTTTTAAACAACATCATCAACAACCATAACATTGCTAGAATCAGTAGTGGTGTTAGAACCATTCATAGAAGGTTCATTAAATAAAAAATAATCAACTTCTAATTGTTTAACGAAAATTAAAAGTTTTTGTGACCATCGTTTAAAATTATTTTCATCCAAAGGCTGACGTTTTGACAAATCATTAAAAATTTTGTTCAAAGAAATATTCATTTATCAATATTGTATGTTAGAAAAATCGCTCAAATTATTGGGAAAAATACTATAATATTGATATTAGATTGGTATTATAAAGTAATATATAACTTATCACAAACACTGTGTCGTGGCATGCCTCTGCCTTGAAAGCGATTTCGGGTCGACTCCGGTGCAAATTGTCGTAGTCGGTCTCTCTCCAAGTTTGCACAGTTACTCTCAAACACGTGCACTCGTGGCTGAAAGTTATGGAGGTAGCTTAAAACCAATTGCCCAAAAAAAATTCTAAGAATAAGATAAGAACAAAAGAGGAAAATATTTTTCTCTTCTTTTTGTTTGTGTTGGTAGTGGTGTATTATGCTCACTCCAAGATACATCTTTATATAGGATTTGCAAATAGGAGTTTCAAAGAGAAGAAGATTTTTATGAAACGTATGTGAAATGTTAATGACATTAAAAGTCATTACATCACACTTAACAAAATGTAATTTGGAACGGATGGGTAATTCATCCCTTTTATAACGTAATATTTTATATACTTTGAATTACTCTTAATTAATATTGTAAATTAATATTACACTATTCATACTTGCATTATAGTCTCCCCCATTAAGGAATTGTTGAAGATTTTGGACTTGTATTTGTCTAGCTTTCCTTCTTTGTTCGGTCTAATGTTTCTCTCAGAAAGTCAATATCTTTTTCTTATTCCTTCTCATCCACCAACAATATTGCCACTGTCAAAGCATATGCAGAAATTTCCAATGCTGATTTCTCTTTATTTTTCTTCGTCTTAAATTATATAGATACACATCTCTCCTATTTTGTTTTTTATCACACAATAATTCTGAACCAAATTGATTTTACTTTTTATCACATATTAATTTTGAACCAAATTGATTTTTTTATCACATCAATTTTAGCATAGTGGGAGTGATAGAGATTTAAGAGAGGAGAGGTCCCGGGGGTGACGGTGACGGAGAAGAATTATGAAGTATTGGCGACACATTAATTATTTTTGATACTCACTCACTTATGATTAGTTTTTATAGAAAAATTAACTATACACTATTTATTATCATATTTTCTTATTTTTTCTATCATTTTAAAAAATATCTACAATTCCTTCTTTTTCTTCGACCATCCCCTTCTCTGGATAAATTAATTTGAAATTTTATATCCATGATTTTCCTTCCTTATTCCACGCCACAAATATCTACATAATTAGATCAATTAATTTATTTTTGAATTTCAAATCTTTTCTATTTCTTATTAATGATTTTAAATTATTCAAGAGGTATATTCTTTCCACCACTTCAATTTAAAATTACTTTTATTATTAACATAGTTTGTTCATATTGGTATTTGTGTATTTTATCTTATCATCTTCCTTTTTTGTAGTTGATCCTCCTGTAGATGTGCTACCTGCAGCTGCATATATCATTTTGTTATGGTTTTTAAGGTGTTTCCCAACTTCACCTTCTAGCTCCGCATGTTTTGAGTCATGCTGCTGACTGTTAACTGTCTTTTTTAGTATTTGTACTTCGCTTTCTATACCAATTTGTGGGGTGGAAGCTGAATTAAGAAGAAGAGAGAATTATTTGGAAAGACTTATTTTATTATGAGGGGAAACCCTCTATTTATAAAAAAAAAAACTTACATCTTTGGCCAAGTGGCCAACACTACTTTACACATGGCCTTTTTTCATTCGGCCGACACAAAAAACAAAAAACTAATACATAATGGCCTTTACTTTTTACATATGGCCGACATACTACTATTCATAACTTTATATCTTTACATAATGGCCTTTACTTTTTATGTATGGCTGACATACTACTATTCATAGATTTATATCTTTACATAATGGCCTTTACTTTTTATTCTAGCTGTACTTCTAGGATATAGTTGTCTTCTCCGTCACATTTTGTGCATAGATGATGTGGGTATTTTTGGCCTACTAATTTACAGTATCTAGTCATCAGGTTTGGCGAAATAAAATTTTTTCTGATAGTTCTTGTGGTAGGTGGCTGCTCTGGCTTCAGCAAGCTTAATATCCATTGGCGTAGTTCTTCCATATCTGCTGTTTTTATCTCTCTGCAATTGGAGTATATCATCGTCTGATCTCGATTATAGTAGCTCCAAATTGCATTTTCATTTAGATAATTGTTTGATAATTCATTCAAAATGGTAGCTATCCCAATAGTCCTTTTATTTGCATAGAATTCTGGGATATTTACTCTTTGTATTTCTTCTTGTACTTCTATTTTTTCCGGGATTATCATTTCTTTGGTTAAACCTATTTTGATAACTTGTAAATTAAAGTATTTCAAAAAAGTCTATGCCAAATCTCTATCATTCCACTCCCACTTGTCAAATTTGTAGAGTATATAAAACATTATGTCTTCACTATGTCAAATTTGACGGAGTATATAAAAAATTATGGATTCTTTATCAAAGAGAATACTTTTAAAAAGGACCCCTTCTCTTATTTTCTTTTTAAAAATATTTTAATTTTAATTTTTTTATTTTTCCTAATTTTAGTTTAGGATCATAAAATTGAAAATGTTTTGTTTTATTGATGTTATGAGCATTTGTGCTCATTATTTCATCACGTGGAATTTTAATTTTTTGATATGGGTGGCTATAATAAATTCGATTTTAGAACCTTTGTTTGCTTTAATATTATATTGAAGTGTGATCATTTTATCTAAAAATTTAAAATAATAAAAAAAGAAAATTTTAATTATTTATTTATATTTTTATTAAATTTTATTATAAGTCAAACCAAACCTTTCTTTTTTAAAAAGATGAAGTATTTTGATAAAAACAAAATAGGAGAGAGGTGTATTTATATACTCCACGGAATTGGTTCGAGAGTAAATATATATTGTACGTAATAGCTAGTTGTTTACATCAATTACAGACAAAAGCAAATCAGAGTGCATTGAAATGGAAATTCCTGCATATGTTTTGCTATTGCCATTAGCTTTATTCATCATAATTGTCTTAGTGATGAGAAGAAATAGATTGAATTATCCTCCTGGAAGTTGTGGATGGCCATTTCTTGGCGAAACACTGGACTTTCTCAACGCGAACAAGGAAGGGAAACCAGAGAAATTCGTTAAAGAGAGAATCGAGAAATATAAGTCTAAAATCTTCAAAACATCGTTAATGGGAGAGACTGTGGTGGTATTAGGTGGTGCAAGTGGGAATAAGTTCTTGTTTAGCAATGAAAACAAACAAGTGGTTATTTGGTGGCCTGCATCAGTAAGAAAACTTATAGGATCTTGTTTGATTACTACTGTTGGAGAAGAAGCCAAAATCATGAGGAAGATGCTTTCTACTTTTGTTAGTCCTGATGCTTTTTCTAGACTCTACATCAAAACCATGGAACTTGTTGCACACCACCATTTTACGAATTATTGGCAAGGTAACATTTTAACTAGACTCCTCTTATTAGAGATTTACTCAATATATTTGTTTTGTTTAAAAATAAATGAACTTGTTTCCTTTTTAGTCCGTTTTATATATATAAAAAAAGTGACCTCTTAATTTTTTTGTTTTAATTTTTCATATGACGGGTTTAAGATCGTAAAATTAAAAGACATTTATTGATATATTTGACATAACTTTAATTTAAGACAATAAAATTAAAAAATCTTTTTTTATTTCTTAATTTTCGTACCAAATCAGACTAGATTATTATTTTCAAAATAAATGGAGTAACATTTAATATTTTGCTGTTCTTGGTCTATATTTATGAATTATTGGCAAGGTAACACTTGCAGTATTCTCGTCTTACTGGATATTTAGTACATATGTTTAGTGCATAAAATTTGATTTTTGTTAGAAAATTTAATAAATTTTGGGTCAGGACAAGTGTATCACTGTTAGTATAAAGGGTATATACGCTTTAAAATTTGGATGGTAAGGTCATTAATATACCGAAAATATAATGAAGGATATACACATATCATTTACGATAGTTTAAGAGTATATTTTTCGTTTTTCCATACATATTTACCAATTTTTCTTTATTTTTGAAGGTAAAGAGAAGGTGAAGGTGTTTCCTCTGGTAAAATTATATACTTTCAAAGTGGCATGTCAACTATTCATGAGCATTGAAGAACAAAATGAAATTGAAAGGCTTTCTACGGAGTTCAACCTTTTATTGAAAGGACTAATTTCCCTCCCTATAAATTTACCTGGTACATCATTTTACAAAGCAATGAAAGGTACAACTGCTATTAGGAAAGAATTATTACAAGTTGTAAAGAAAAGAAGAGAAGCTTTGGAACAGAAAATAGCATCACCTTCACAAGACATTTTGTCTCATTTGTTGTCATGTCCTGATGAAAATGGAAAGTACATGTCTGAATTACTTATTGTTAATAACATATTGTTGTTTCTCTTTGCTGGTCATGACACTTCATCTGTCACTCTTACTTTACTCATTAAGAGACTTGCGGAGCACCCTCAAGTTTAACATTCTGCAAGGTTCGTTCATTAATTGAATTACGTTAAATTATTGTGTCTTTTTGATATATCGTTTCTTTTTAATTAATTGGTGAAAAGCAGAGCATATTGAGATAGCATCATCAAAGAAAGAAGGGGAGTTTTTGAATTGGGATGATATACAAAAGATGAAGTATTCTTGGAATGTAATATCTGAAGTTATGAGACTAACACCACCTATAATGGGGGCTTATCGAGAAGCAATCGTGGATATAAATTATGGAGGTTATCATATCCCTAAGGGCTGGAAGGTAAAATTATATTTCCTTCGTGGAGACATTTTGACTTGATAGTATGTTGAAGGAAAAGAAAGACTATTGAAATGTGTGGTTTAAATTAAATTTTAGATATTTATGATTGAAAATCATTTTATTAAAAAGGAAAAAGATCGTCATATAAAAATGAGAGAAAGGGAATATTCTTGGGTTTTAATTTATTTGCTTATTTGACTTGATACAATTTCATAAAGTAAAAAAAAAAAAAAAAACTTTTAAATCTTGTGATCTAAAATTAAAGATATGTCAAATTTATCAAAAATATTCTTTCATCTCGTAATCATAAATATGCTATGTTGAAAGCTTTAATTAAGGAATTATCATAAAATGAAAGCGATATTATTTCTGAAACAAACTTAGGACAATGAAATTGGAAAGATAGATTACTATTTTTATCATGTGATTTACTTGAAATTGAATTGGGTTAATGTTATATAAATAGTTTCTTATGCATAGAAGTAAAAACTGATTTATTTATGTTGGAACAGTTTTACTGGAATACTGGTTTAACAAGTTTGGATCGAGAGATTTTCCCCAACGCAACAAGCTTAGAACCATCAAGATTTGAAGGAGTTGGACCTGCACCATATACATATATTCCATTTGGGGGAGGACCTCGAATGTGTATAGGAAAAGATTTGCTCGTCTGGAGATTCTCATCTTTCTGCACATCTTAGTCAGGAAATTTAATTGGAAATTACTTATTCCCAATGAGAAAATGATATATGATCCAATGCCTACCCCTCTTGAAGGACTTCCTATTAGCCTTCAACCTCACAATTACTGACATTAATTATTATGTTTAGTTTCTTCTATATACCTTTAATTATTTGCATTTGATGTTGTGTAACTAGTACTGAAAATATGTCACAGCAACACAATCACTAGCCTCTCATGTAGCAGTCTCAAAATATCTACTTTGTGATGATAATTCTTTTGGCGTATTATGGATTTTTTTTTAATGAAAAAGAAGACTTGGTCAAAATAGAATAATTAGAATGTGAGAAAAGAAATAATACGAGAGAGCTGTATTTATTTGCACCACGGAGCTATACATATGTATTTATTGAAGACAAGAAAAATTAAAGAGAAATCAGAGTGCATTGATATATGGAAATTACTACATATATTTTTTAGGAAATATAGAAGGAGAATAATTTTTTTTTAAGAGAATACTTAAGTTTTATATAGATTATTTAAGATCATTTGAGATAATTAGAATCATCTATTACATCTTAATTTATACTAACAAAATATAAAATCAAAAGTATTGCACAAATAACTAGATATATATGTCACAATTTATTAGATACATGTATTATAAACTCCTAAAAGACTTCTAAAAAATTATTAAGAGACAATATTAAAAGACTAAACATCAAGGTGTGAATGCATTAATTTCAACAGTTTTGACATTAACATTAGTATTATTCATCATAATTGTGTTGGTGATGAAAAGGAATAGAGTGAATTATGTTGGAAACCTTGCCAAAAATGCCTTCATCACCAACATTTGTACGAAATTAACTAAAGCTTGTACTTCACCACAAACTCTTCTAGGAAATCTTCATAGCTTGAGGCGTATCAAAAGACACTGTCCTTGAGGATATTTCATCCGGGTAGAGTGTATCTCTCAGGATTCAACAAGCTCTTCTTATATAAAACTAGGAGCCAAAAACTAACAAAGATTTTCTGTTCAACAAGCTCTTCTTAAAGATGACCCAACACTCAAGAATGGAAGAAGAAAACTTTGTTTCTTAGTATTGATATTCTGTTCTACTACCTCCTCAAAGTGGAAACACATGGAATATATACTCCCTCCGTTCCACTTTTGTATGTCATTCATTTTTATAATAGTTGGATCACAATATTTGTCATTTTATAAAATTTATGCATAAATTACCATATTTTGCCTATTATACACTTGAAAGAATAGTTAATTAATCTTGTCATTTATTAGTAAAGTTGATTTAAGAAAACATGAAATAAGGATAGAAGGGTAAAATTACATCATTTCTTAATACAAGTGCAAAGTAATAATGTGACATATAATATGAGATGGAAGGAGTATAAGATAATATCTCCCAAAGGAATAGAAAACTCCCCTCCATAACGTATAGTTTCAACAACTACAGAAAGAAATATTAATAACCCATAACTATGATGATTTTGTTGTAAAACAAGAGGAAATTACAAGAATACTTAAACAAGAAAGTAAGACAAAGTATGATGGAAAGTATAAAGTTGAGAGTCTTACTTTAATCTCTTCAATTGTTGTCTTTCACAAGGGTAAAGCATACTCTTTTATAGGATGAAAAAATCACCCGTTTACAATGTTAAGCAAATACGTTAGAAGCTTTTTAAGTGATACATTAAACGGGACATTACATTAGGTGTAGAATGAATAGAAACATCCATATAATTAAATAGATTTGTAACGCTCCCCTGGGATGTTTATAGATAATGTGCCTCATTAAAATCTTACTAGGAAAAATCCAGTGTAAAAAAGTCTAGTGAAGGGAAAGAGTACAATGCATATTTTACCCCCCCCTCCCGATGAAAACTTTATTTGATATCTTGTAGACGACGCATTCCAATCTTATATCTTAGCTTCTCAAATATTGACGTTGGCAATGCCTTAGTAAAAATATCTGCAATATTATCGCTCAAACGAACCTGTTGAACATTTATCGCACCATTTTGTTAAAGATCATGTGTGAAAAAGAACTTAGGTGAAATATTCTTTGTTCGGTCTTCTTTGATATATTCTCCCTTTAATTGAGCTATGAAAGCACCATTATCTTCATACAATATCGTTGGAATCTTTGGTTGCACAGAAAGACTGCATAATTGCAAATTGTGTAGAGTCATTGATCTCAACCATACACACTCTCGACTAGCTTCATGAATAACTATTGTTTCTGCATGATTCAAAAAAGTAGCAGTTATTGTTTGCTTCATCGAACGCCATGATATAGTTGTACCACCATATGCGAATAAATAGTCTTTCTAATATCCGACTTTATGTGGGTCAGACAAATATCCTGCATCTGCATAATCGGTAAATTCTGACTTGGATGCATTAGAATACAATAATCTCATATCAATTGTTCCTTGAATATATCTGAATATATGCTTAACACTTTTTCAATGTCTTCTTGTTGGACATGAGATGAATCTTGCCACTAAGAGTACTGCAAAACAAACATCTAGTGGGGTATTGTTAGAAAGGTGCATTAGTGCTTCAATAGCACTAAGATATGGTGTTTCATCACCAAGAAGCTCTTCATCCTTTTTTTGAGGTCGAAATGGATCTTTATTTATATTAAGAGATCTCACAACCATCTATACTTAATGGGTGTGATTTATCCCTGTGAAATTGCTTCAAAAACTTTTCAGTATATGTTGACTGATGGATAAATATTTCATTTATCAAATATTCAATCTGAATGCCCAGACAACATCTTGTCTTACAAAGACCTTTTATTTCAAATTCTTTCTTCAAACACTCAACAACTTATGAAAGCTCTTCGGGAGTTCCAATGATGTTAAAGTCATCAACTTAAACATATTATTACAAATTAAGATTTTGACCTTCATATAAAAATACAAGGATAAATAGGTTCATTTTATACTCTTTCATTAGCAAGTATTCATTAAGACAATTATGTCACATTCACCCTGATTGTTTCAATCCATATAGGAATTTCTGAAGCTTTATTGAACAATTTTTCTTTGAATTTTTATATGCTTCAGGCACTTTGAGTGCTTCAAGAATTTTCATAAAAATATTGTGTTCTAGTCAGCCATATAAATAGTTTGTGACAAGGTCCATTAGATGCATTTAAAGTTTTCCATGAATTGTCATATTTATCAGATACCTAAAGGTAATTGCATGTACCACAAGAGAATACGTCTCCTCAGAATCAATGTCAGGCCTTTGCGAAAATTTTTGTGCCACAAGTCGTGCTTTATATCATTCGTCTTTACCATTTTCTTTGTGTTTTCACACAAAAATCCATTTGTACCCAACTGGCTTGACCCCTTTAGGTGTTCGGACTATTGATCCAAAAACTTCACTTTCTTAAAGTGAAGCCAATTCTATTTGAATTACTTCCTTCCATTTTAATCAATTATTTCTCTGTCTACATTCATTGACAGATCTTGGTTCTGAATCCTCATTTTGTTGCATTATTTCAAGTGTAACATTCTAGGCAAAATATTATTCACCACAATATTATTTTGATTTTACCTTTTTCTCATTGAGACATAATTTATTGAGATTTACTCATTCTCATTGTTTTCAGGTTCATAGACCTCCTTAGGGGTGTTATAATTTATTATATATCGGAGCTCTTCATAATTAATTGCCTCCATATTATAATCATCTTTATCATTTGTTCCTTTTTTTTTTTCGAGAATTTTTATTCTTGGAACCAATTTGTCTACCACATTTTTAAGCGTGGTTCAAGCTTATTTTCCTTAACATTTTGTCCTATAGGGACATCAACTCGAACTTGAACATTAGCAAGCGAGATATATGATTTAGTAATCCATGGAAGGTTAATAAATGCATCTGACAGTTGATTTGCAATATTCTGCAAATAAATTATCTTTTGAATTTCTTGCTCGCACTGATTGTTTGAGGGTCTAAATGTGTCACGATCCAAAAATGGGCGTGATGACACTCGTCTTATCCCACCAAGACAAGTCAGCCTACAACTCAACTATTACAATAAAATGTGGAAAATTTACTATCAACTTAAAATACCCTAAAAATTCTGATTGTCACGTGTACAAGCCTCTAAAGTATACAATTGAATCAAAAAAAAATAATATAAGTCTCATATATCATTGTTTCTAGAATAGAAAAAAATCATAAACAAGAGTAAGAAGGTCTGCTGAGATGACAAACAACTACCTCACAAATCTCCAAGAAGCCTCAGTAAAGAAGAGAATATATCAGTAAGTTCCGGGCTAGTAACCTACAAAAAAATTGTAGAAGCAAGGGGTCAGTACCAAACCACACGGTACTCAGCAAGTAAACCTCTAAACACAATCTAAGAGAATAAAATACGGGTACTCCTACCACCCCAACCGAAACTTCACAACTACAACCTGCATAAAAATCAGCCCAACCTAACAACTCACAGTTTACATAACACAGATCAACAACAACACTTAAACAAATTACATATCCTCCACAACAATACTTTGACAAATTACATATCCTCAACAACAACACTTCAAAAAATTACATATCCTCAACAACAATACTTCAACAAATTGCATATCCTCAACAACAAGCTAAGTATTCATCAATCACAAGTTCCGCAAAAAGGCATTCACAAGATCAGCAAAACACAAAACAAAGGTGTTAAAAAAGGTTTATTATTTTTACACAAGAAGTAAGGGGTGAAGATAAATGAACATACTTAGAGATAACAGAGCAGCATATTTTACTTCTTCGGATAGGAGTTAGTAATAATCGAGGCTTGTGGGTTGATACATGGAAAAATTGTGAAGTATAAAGAGATGTGGTTTTAGTGTTTCCATTCTTAAATGACTTGTAACATGCATGATGTACACTATTGATATGCCATTAAGAACTTTATTTTTTTATATAATAGTTAACTAAGAAAATTTCACATTGTGTTATTGGGGAAAGAGATAGAGTTCGAGAGCAGAAAAGCAGCAATAAGAGCAAAAAGAAACAGGTAA
This sequence comes from Solanum sitiens, assembly GCA_016801875.1. NCBI lineage: Eukaryota > Viridiplantae > Streptophyta > Magnoliopsida > Solanales > Solanaceae > Solanum > Solanum sitiens. The sequence continues at coordinate 2,451,199 of JABWTJ010000074.1, read as the reverse complement.
GAAAGGAAGAAGAGAGGATTATGAACAACAACAAGTATGAAAAGAGAAACAACAAGGTCAAACACAAAGTATAAAGCAAGTGAGGGAATTAGAGGGAGTTCAAAATAGAAACAAAACCCAACAACAGAAATCTAAGCAAACCATGAAAAAGATTAAATTTTTCTTAAAACCTTAAGAAATTCTATCGAGAAGCATTTTCAAGTTGTAAACAACATTTTAAAGAAGTTCAAACACTTTATTTAGAAGACCAAAAGTAAAAATCCAAGCTTGAAACTACAGATCTACAGATTTGCAGATTTACATATTGTACATTTGCAGATTTACATATATATTGTAGATTACAATTTTTCCACTAAATATAGAACAACAAGATACCACAACACATTTTTAATTTGCAACATAGATCTGCTGATTTGTAGATTTACATATTGCACATTTTTAAGCCCAAGCACGGATAACTCTCCTAATACAGGTATACTTGTTGATACCACTAACGATTCACATGACATTTTGCAAGAATCCCAAGCTATTGTCCCTAAAATACAGAACACAAATTCAAAAGAGGAGAATCATCAAAATGGTAAGTCTACTCCCTCTAACTCTATGCTCGACCAGTTTACTCAAGATCAAATTGCTGGCCATGAGCATGTTAATGCCATGGGACAAAAGGCTGTGGAAAGTTGTGAAATCAACTAATAAAGCTAAATTACGAGCTAGACTCCCATAAATTGTATAAAAACACAAGAACATCAAAACCCTAAAGCTAAAATTTAGACTTTCAAAGATAGAATTCTTACCCGATAAACCTAAATCTGTCTGAAATCAAATTCTGCAACGAGAAATCTGAGAGAAAAGTGTGACGGAGAGACTTAACTTCAGTTCATCTTGCCAACAACCCCAATCAATTCCTTCTAAACAAAAAAAAAACAAAAATTCATTCAATATAAAGAAGCTTGATGAAATCCAGCTCTTCAGCTCTTACCTTAACGAAATCTTCAGCTCGGAGAAGAGAAAGCTCGGTCAGCTCGGTGAGTTCTGCAGCTCGATCTTCAGCTCAATCTTCAGTTCTATCTTCAGCTCAGAGAAGAGAAATTGTAAGTTCTTCAATTCGAAGAAGGAAAGGGAAAGCGTGACTTAAAGGAAAGAGCTCGATCTTCAGCACAATATCAGAGAAAGGAAAGGGAAAGCGTGAGTTCTTCAGAAAAGGAAAGGGAAAGGGAGAAGGAAAGAGAAAGTCTTTTTGTTTTATTATTAATTAATGTTTATTTTTTTTGGCCAATAAAAATGGGAGGGAGAGTTAAAATTGTTGGAGGGAATATAAAATTTTGATGAAAATTTTAAGGCCACACTTATAATGTGTTGTTTTTATAATAACAAAAATAGAACATTTAAAAAGTGTGGTCATATATGTAAAAAATTGTTGCCAATTATATCATTTTGTAGCAACACTTATAAAGTGTAGCTTATAGCATTAAAGAGTACACTTTTCAAGTGTTGCCAATATTATCGTTGCTAAAAGTTAAAAAAATTGGCTACACTTTAAAAGCGTTCCCAAAAATACTTTAGGCAACACTTTAAAAGTGTAGTCTAGAATTAGTGTGGCTGTAGACCTAAAATGGTGTAGTGATAACTTCACTGTTACTAGAATATTTTTGCAAAACTTCACCAAAAATCAAAGCAACTTAAAGTTTATTCATTAATTTCATTATTAGTAAAAACAACTAACCTTTATTAGGAAAAAGATGAGGATAACAGGACTTCATGTCGGCCGCGGCCTCCCATGTTGCTCCCTCAACTAGGTGGTTTCTCCATAACACTTTTACGGAGGCCACCTCTTTGTTCCTCAACCTCTTCATTTGATGATCAAGGATTTGAAACGGAACGTCCTCATCGGAGAGGTTCTCGTTCACACCAAGACCCTAAATCAGAAGAATAGACTCGGGATAACCGATGCACTTCATAAGCATAGAAATATGGAAAACTGGATGAATCGAAGATAGTTCACTAGGGAGTTTCAACTCATATGAAACCTTACCAACCCTTTTAAAGATTTTATAGGGACCCACAAAATGAGGACTCAACTTCCCCTTTTTGCCAAATCTAACCACCCCTTTCATAGGAAAAATCTTCAAGTACAGCTTGTCACCTTCTTCAAACTCTAATTCTCTTCTCCTATGATCGGCATAAGACTTTTGCCGACTATAGGCTGTTTGCAACCGGTTCCTTATGATAAGAACTTTATCCTACGTCTTATAAATCAAATCGGGACCAAGAAGCAAAGACTCACCAACCTCAAACAACCCAATAGGAGACCTACACCTCCTACCATACAAAGCTTAATAATGAGCCATATATATGGATGAATGAAAACTATTATTATACGAGAACTCCACCAAAGGCAAATGCTCATCCCAATTTCCCTTAAAGTCAATGATGCAAGCTCTAAGCGTATATTCAAGAGTTTGAATAGTCCGCTCTGCTTGACCATCCGTTTGAGGATGAAAAGCGGTGCTTAACTTCACTTGAGTACCCAAACCTCTTTGAAATAATCTCCAAATACTAGATGTAAATTGAGCACCTATATCCGATATAATGGACAAAGGAACCCCATGAAGACTCACTATCTTTTCAATATAGATTCTTGCATAATCTTCCACCGAAGAAGTAAACTTAACGGGAATAAAGTGAGTGGATTTGGTAATTCTATCCACAACCACCTATATAGAGTCATATAGCTTTCGAGTCCGAGGCAACCCTACTAAGAAATCCATGTTGACATCTTCCCACTTCCAAGTAGGAATTTGGATTTCTTGTAGTAGACCACTCGGATTTTGGTGCTCGGCCTTCACTTGTTGACAATTGGGACACTTTGCAACAAACTCCGCAATATCCCATTTTAGTCCATCCCACCAAAACACCTCTCTAAGATCATGGTACATCTTTGTAGAACCCGGATGAATAGAGAAATGGGCCCCATGAGCTTCATCAAGGATCCTACTCCTCAAATCATCCACATTAGGCACACACAATATCCCTTGATACCTTAGAACACCATCCCCCCTTGGGAGAATGACTCATTCATCTTTCCAAGAACCGATTCTTTCAAATCCATAAATAATGGATCAAGGTGTTGCTTAGACTTCACCTCAACCACCAAAGATGACTCAGAGTTATGATATGCCACAATACCACCATTTGGAGAACCTTCAATTCAAACTCCTAGACGCCAACCTATGAACATGTTTCACTAGGTTTCTCTTGGCTTCCTCCACATGGGACACACTTCCCATGGACAAATGACTTAGAGGGTCCGCTACCACATTAGCCTTTCCGGGGTGATAGAGAACACTCATGTCATAGTCTTTCAACAACTCTAACCATCTCCTTTGCCGGAGATTCAACTCCTTTTGAGTGAATACATATTGAAGACTTTTATGGTCCGTATACACATTAACATGAACCCCATAGAAATAATGCCTTCATATTTTCAAGGCAAAAACCACGACCGCTAACTCAAGGTCATGAGCAGATAATGTTTCTTATGAATTTTGACTTGACTAGAAGCATAGGCTATAAATATGCCATGTTGCATAAGAACATACCCCAAACCGACTCGGGATGCATTAGAATATACCACAAAACCCTTAGTACTCTCAAATGATCCATGTGTTCACCCTCATTTTTCGAATATACCAAGATGTCGTCAATGAAGACAACGACAAATGAATCTAGGTAGCTTCAAAACACCCTATTCATTAGGTCCATGAACGCCGCTGGAGCATTAGTGAGACCAAAGGACATTACTAAGAACTCATAATGACCATATCTTGTTCGAACTGTTGTCTTGGGAATATCCCGACCTTAAGTCAATCTTGGAAAAGTAACTTGCACCTTGGAGTTGATCAAATAAATCATCAATTCGAGGGAGAGGATACTTGTTGTTGATTGTGACTTTGTTGAATTGACGGTAATCGTACACATTCCAAGGGATCCATCCTTCTTGTTCACAAACAATACCAGAGCACCTCATGGAGAAATAGTAGGCCGATCAGTCTACTAAATCTTTGAGTTGAGCCTTCAACTCTTTCAATTCGGTCGGAGCCATCCGATAAGGAGTAATTGAAATGGGATTTGTATCCGGTAGCAAGTCAATACCAAAATTAATTTCCCGTTCGAGAGGAATACTGGTAAGATCATTAGGAAAGACCTCCGAAAATGCCCTCACTACAGGGACCGAATTAATGGAAAGAATTTCGGATTCTAAATCTTTGACTCTTACTATATGGTATAAACAACCCTTAAAGATCATCTTACAAGCTTTCAAACAAGAAATGATACGAACTCTAGGAATAGAATTTCCTTCCTTCCACTCTAAAACGGGCTCAGTTTGAAAGTTAAACTTCACTACCCTTGTGTCTACAACCTATTGAAGCAAAACAAGCATGCAACCAATCGATACCCAAAATGACATCAAAATGATACATATCAAGTTCTACTAGTTCAACATGAGTAACTCTATTGGGCAACATTATAGTACAATTTCTATATACTCTTTTTGCAAAAACTGAATCACCCACCGGGGTAGACATCGAGAAAGGTTCACTCAGGATATCGGCCAAAATGTCAAAATTTTTAGAGCTAAAGGTGTAACAAATGACAAGGTAGCACCGGGATAAAGTAAAGGATATACATCAATAGAAAAGACTTTCAACATACCGGTCACCACATCGGGAGAAGTCTCTTGTTCACCTCTAGAGCGGAGAACATAGAAGCAATTATTCTTCGGAGCATCAACATTAGAACCACTTCTGTGAGCTTGACCGATACCTTTTTCTTGGCCCTTCACATTAGGGCAATCCCTCACTTTGTGGCCACTCTTGCCACAACCAAAGTAATTGTCCGTCCCAATGAGGTAATCACCATAGTTCTTCTTGCCACACTTTCCACACGTTGACTTCTTGGTTGGTGAACTAGTACCCCTTCCCTTTTGAGACATAGGGTTAGACACCCTATCATCATGAGCCTTAGGGAACTTGGAGGAAACTTGATTAGATAACCTCTTCTTGAACCTAGGCTTGTCTTGGACACCAAGTCTACCCTTTGAAGATTCACCATCAAAAGACCTTGCCCTATGGGCATACCTACTCTTTCTCTTAACCCTTGTCTCCTCCACTTGTTGAGCATGAACCATGAGATGATAAATGTTCATATTATCATGTAGTATAGCCGAACGACATTCTTCTTTCAAGTTATCCGACACTCCTGTCACAAAGCGGCTCATTTCATCCCTAGGGTCGGAAACCAAAGAAGGAGCAAACATTGACAATTTAGTAAATTACAAAGAATAGTAAAGTACACTCATATCTCCTTGACGAAGGTTGATGAATTCTTTCACTTTGGCTTCCCTCTTCTCTTTAGGAAAGAATCAATCAAGAAAAGCCTTCTTGAAAATCTCTCATGTCACTGTTCCACCCCTTAAAGGCCTATTGTCTCTCCATTGGACTTACCAAGTTTGGGCCACATCTTTGAGTTGGTAAGTGGCTAACTCAGCTTTTTCACTAGTAGTCAACCCCATAGCATATAGAATTTTGTATATTTCATCAATGAACTCTTGGGGGTCTTTCTCAACTTTGGACCCACAGAAAGTATGGGGATTAATCCTAGTGAAATCCCTCAAACGGGAGGCCATGGTGCCAACATGTTGGTTTTCTCGGGGTACCACCTCCGGATTACCTTGAGCCGTCATGGCTTTTGCTTGAGTGGTGACGTCTTGTGTTTGTGTAGTAATGACTTGGGCCATTTAGAGAAAGGCTTCTCTTATGTCACCATTCGTCAAAGGTGTTGGATTGACTGGATCTTAGTCATCATTAGCAACTTCTTCAAGAGAAGGGACTTAATTGCCCCGGGGAGGAACTTTTGCATTGGAAATCTCTTCATCAAGTCTTCGAGTGACTGTTCTTCGAGTATTCATTGCCTATAATCACAATAAAAGGACTAGATTCTAAGGGCACATAGAGTCACTATTCTAAAGGCACGATATTGGATTTTTAAGAAAATGAGAGTTTCCTAAGCATCATATAGTTTCCTATTCATAAGTGTGGCGCGCTTCCCAATTATGAGAAAGAATCTACATAGACGTGGTTGAGTGAGACATCGACTCTAAAGATATTCAACCTAATTCTCTGATATCAAGTTTGTCACATCTGGGGAGCACCCCCTAGACGTAACCGGCGTCGTTGTCCTCGGTGAGGACTAAGACTAGCCTCTTAGTTTACATCATTACATTCATAGGTTAAAATGCGGAAAATTTAAAACTTTTCTATCTATCATGAGGTTCACATAGACTTCTTGCATACATATAATATATCCATATCGAGTATACATAGACCTTCGTATAAGAAGATTACATAATCTTCTACTTTTATTGCACATACATATATATAAAATATAACAGTCTCAAAATGGATGTATCATCTCATAACCATCTAACAAGAGTATAACAATTGAGAATATCCCATACATCAATGTAACAAAGCCACATATAGGCTATACAATCTTTAGTACTCAAATAAAAGGGAAAGAACTAAAAGTTTTATAACTAGAACAACATCAATAGCTCGATAGTGGCATTGTCCTCGGAAAGTGAGGACCTACCCAACTTGGATGAGTGAGAATTCTAAGTCTTCTTCAAAAGTTATCACAAGCCCTTCAACGACCGGAACCTAAAATCTTGGGGAAAAGGGAGAAATGGGGTTAGCACATCACTTGTACTAAGTATTAGACCACACACACATAAAATATAAAATCATGATAAAAGGGACATTTCAATAAAGCATGCTATTTTACTTGAAAAGCCTTATGCACATTCAATAACCAATACAAGTCAATAATACATATTCATTAAGTCAATACCATGTACTCCGCAAGACTCACAACCTTATGTCTAATCAAGTCATATGCATATCAACATACTTGAACCCATAATCAAATACAACTCTATCATCAAGTCATATAATCATAACCAAAGCAAGACCATTGCTCATGACACTCATTAAGTCCACTTGTGCAATGACTAAGTAAAGCCTCATAGCCTTACTTAATCAAGTAAACCTAACAAGAACCATAACCAATGTCCAACTTCACATCACATATCATTAAGAGTACAAAATATCATACTTTAGCAATAGAGACCAAACATATGTTCATAAGAGTAACCCACATCACATAGTATCATTTCATGTTAAGGTATATATTTACGTTGGAAACGTCCGGGTGTGACTCCCCAAGGGGCCCGCAAAAGGCCCTTCAATCGACGGCTAGTAGGTTCACCTATGCTTCGTCGATGGTGAAGAGTCAATTAGGACTTATCCTGGAGAAGGCTCAGCCAAAGGGAAGCCTCATACCCAAACAACGGAGGCCACCAATGGCCCGTCGATGGGCCTAAGGGGCGTCGATGGCTGGCCGTCGATATAGGCTGCATTTAACTGCATGCACTTTGTCCCACTATGGGGTGAATGGGAAATTCACCCCACATGATAACCTGACCCTACATGGTTTATTTGGCTATTTTTGGGTGTATTTAAGGGATCAAAAACGTGACAACCCCCAATTTAATTCACAAAAATTAGACTTCCCTCCCAAACCAAACTCTTTTTTGAGAACCTCCATTGAAGGTGAAGCTCAAGAAAAGCTTAGAGCTTGGATTCCTATGTGTAATTCATCATGTTTTAGAGGTTTTATTCTACATTAATGTATGGTGATCCTTTATCTCTATTTATCCATCCATCTAGAGAGTTAATCTCAAAGTTTTCAAAGAGAATATATGATCAAATCTCTTCTTCTTCAAGCTAGACATGAGTTCTTTCTCAAAACATTTTCAAAGACTTTCTGATGATGAATTGATTATAATGTATTTGTTTTAACGTGGATTTAAATCCAATTGCATGATGAACCCATGCTCTCTTTAAACTATCGTTTTAGCCTAAGTATGGGCTTTGTGATCTTGAACTGATGTTGATTGAATTATGATTGTAACATGTTGAAATTGATTATATCTACTGCCTACATATTAATGTGAAGAATTATTATTTGATATTGACCAATGTGGATTGATGCTTGAATATTTGATCTCTAATTCCTATTGATTGTTAAAGCATGGATTTCACTGTAACATCGATTCTCTAGTACATGTATATATGATTCGTTTATGTAAAGAAAATTGTAGCTACTGCCTTACTTGTATGTTATTGATGAATTGTGGGTATGAATCCTTGATGATCAAAACAAAGGAGTGTTGGTAAGGATTGATTTACTTGATCTTAGCTATAGATTTACAATGCTATGTACATGATGTGATTTAAGTTCTAGGGTAGATGAAGCATGATTTAGACTTGATTATTATGTCTAGCTACTACCCTATATTGGTTTATTGGTATATTGTGAATGTTGATCATCATGATCTAAGCAAGGAATACTAGTAAGTGATTTCTCTACTTTCTAGTATATTGGTAATGTATTGTACTAGGTTGTAAGCATGATCTTGTAGCGATTTGTACATGGTTTCTTTTATGATTAAAGTACATTTAGCTACTGCCCTATACATTAATTGTTGAGTAAAAAGTTACATTGATCAATGATGATCAAAGATTGATCAATTGGTAAGAATGGCTCTTCCTTTCTACTTTATTGCCAATATATATGTGTTAATTATGGACTTGAAGGAAACTATATGATATTATGAATGTGTGTAGGTGATGATCACCCAATATGAAGCTCATGCTTAGTTTCCTATTCTAGTTGTGATCTAGGTTGTATGGCTATTGTGTATGCATATGTATAACTATCTTAGGTATAGGATTAGGTGCTTCCATTGATGAGTTGTGAAGGTTGATGTTCCCTTACCTATGTACCCCTATGTAAATGTGTGAATAGCTAAGATTAAGAGTCTTAAGTGTAACGTGAAGTTAGCTTGTCTCCTATGCTGAATTGTGTTGTGTGGTCTATGCTTGGTTGTGCATTGTGGTCCTAAGAGTGTGGGTGCCTCAATGTGTTATTGATAGCCATTATGTGATCATGTTGACCAATGTTCACACAATCACACATTATGCATGCTTACAATGTAGTAAAGGTTTTAAGTGTCTAATGAAAGGTTGATCTCATATTCACTAAATGTCCACTACTATGCATGTAACGTATATGTATGTGAAGCATGTTATGTATTCCATTAACTAGGATGACTTGATAGGTGTACTAGTATGGGCAAGGGTATGGGACCTTGTCTATACATTGCACATGTGTTCATTGATAGGATAGTTCCTCTGTTTGGTTTCCTATGTACATGAATATGAATGCATGAGTATGTTATGAACATGTGTGGTCTAAAGATTTTATATGAAAGGGTTACTCACATGTATATACACACATGAATGATGATCTAGTCAATAGAGGGACACTTGAATGGTGTTTCTCAAGAGTACCCTAAACTAGATAGGTGCTTGAATATGCAATGAGCTAAGCATATGAGGAGTCAATATCATAAGCCTATGTTTTATTAAGTAATGTTAATAAGGACTTTTCAATAAAGGGAACTTAGCTTAGCACAGAGTTATTCTTGACCGTGAGAGGTGTTGGCTTTCCTTGGACGAAGATTCACCATTGGTTCTCATAAGGTTTTGACTTCCCTTGGAGGAAAATTCACCTATGGTTCCCCATGAGGTGTTTACTTCCCTTGAGGAAGGTTTACCCATGGTTTCTTATGAGATGAGGCTCCAAAGCTAATGAGCATGTAGAGGGTTATATATATCTCTTAGTTCCATAAGCTATGCTTGCCACATAGGATCTAGCAAGTGAATTCACTTAGTATGCTAGCATGTGTTAATGTTCTACCTTGGCTAGGTAAGAACACCTTCCTTTGGTGTAAGGCTCTACAACACCAAATTCAATGTTTAGCACCCATGGTCGTAGTGTCGGTTAAGGCTATAGTTTCCCTAAAGTAAAATGGACAATTGAAATAAAGTAAAGTAAAGGAACCTAACAAGGATAACCTAAGGGAAGGTAATTAGGATAGGTGGAAGTAATGAACCGACCTAGACATTGCACAAGTAGCTATCTAAAGGAGTCCTACGAAGGTCATCTAATGTATGTGCAAATATTTATGGTTCTCTTGCATGACATTGTGTTAGTGTCTACATGATGTGATTGTAAGACCTCGAAAATGAGCTAAGGTGTCTAGAGCCTAACATGTTCATCTTAACGTTATAAGGTCCTAAAATGCCTTATTATGTCATATAGAGTCAGTTTCCAAAGTTTGAAGTGATTTGGAAGTCGAACGTCAAGGGACGTCCAAGACGTTCGACGAATAGTCGCTTATGTGTCTCAAGTGTGTATGCATGCCTAAGTTGTGTGAACTGAGTCAAATAAGTCTTGAAATGGTGTTAAATGATGTTTAATGTTATTGTATGAAGTTTCGTAAAGTTTGGAGGTCAAACGCCCAAGAACGTCCAAGACGTTCGAAAGATAGAGCCTAAGACTTTCATCGTATGTCATGTTGGGGTCAAGGCTGTTTGGACGTCTTGTAGGTGTTTGTTTTGGATGAAACTTATGTGGTAGGTCTATAACATGTTAAGGTTTGTAATCGCGTTGGAAACGTCCGGGTACGACTTCTAAAGGGTCCCACAAGAGGCCCCAAAAGAAGGACCCCAAGGCTGCCTATACACTGCCTGGGCAGAGTCCTTGACGGACCCAATGACGGACCGTTGGGCCACCAACGGACCGTATAGCAGGTCTCGTCAAAGGAGACTTGAATTGGTCAGGTCTTAAGCCAAGAATTGGCCAAGTCCCCTGCAACGGATGGCTGCCACGATCCGTCATGGCCCTCGTCGCGGCTGCCTGCGAGTTGGCTGCCTGCGTGCTGCCACTTAAAGGGGTGAATGGTAAATTCACCCCATGTCCTAACCTGACTATTATAGGTTTATTTGATTATTTTTGGGTGTATTTAAGGGTCCAAAAACGTGTCCAACCCATTCCCAAATCCCCTCACTCAAATTGAACCTTCCCTTCCCAAAATATTCTCTCTAGAAACCCCCATGGTTTTTGAAGCTCAAGAACAGATTGTAGATGGGATTCTCATGAGTTATTCATCAAGTTTTATAGGTCTTCATGAAGATTAAGGTATGGTCATCCTTCATCTCTAAGTAACCTTTCACTTGGAGAGTTCTTCTCAATGTTTTTCAAAGGAATCTTATGAACAAGTTTCCAATCTTCCAATCTAGCCATGGGTTCTTTCTCAAAACGTTTCTAAAGATTTTATCTTGATGAATTAGTATTAATATGATGATTTGAATGTGATTTCACTTCAATTGCATGATGAACCCATGTTCCTTCCAAAATTAGGTTTAGCTCTTGCATGGGCTTTGTGATTATGGCTTGTTCTTGATGAATTGGTGATTCTCTTATGTTGAATTGCTTGTGGTTATTGTTATTGACACTAAGTGATGTTGAATTGATGATGATAAGTCCATGATGATAAATATATGAAGTTTTGAGCATGAATAACCTATGTTTCTATATGTTGTCTTGAAGACGATTGTGAGATCGGTTGTGTAGGCTCTTGATTTCGTATGAACTGCTGTAGCTACTCTTTTAGGGTGATGTAATGGATGAATTTTGTAAGTATAAATCCTTAATGTTCAAATTAAGAAGGGCTTGCATGAATTGGTATAGATTCTTTTAGGTTATGAAGTCAAGAGGCTAAGTATGTGATGGATCTTGAATTGTGATTAGATGATGCATGACTTAGGCTTGATTTCTTACCTAATTAGATACTACCTTAGACTTGTATATGTATGAACTATGGTCAAAAATCAATGTTAGGGAAGATTAGCTAATGATCTATGTTATCCTACTTTCCTAGTATGTTGATATGTTGTATTAAGATATGGTATAATCTTGTAGTGACTTGTACATGGTTTCTTATATGTTTAAAGTACATTTAGCTACTGCCATATATGTGTTTTATTGATGAATAAGGTGTATTGATCAATGATGATCAAAGGATGAGAATTTGGTAAGAATGCTTAATTCCTTTACTCTTCTACTTCTCTATTCCTTTATAGTAATGTTGATGAAGCCTTGTATGGCATTGTGTCGTATGGTCCACTTATGGTGGCGGTGTTTACTTTATTGTTATTATAAATGTGTTGACCATGGCCATGAAGGCAAATTGATGAACTTATGAATATGTGCTTAAAATGATACTATGAGAAGATTATGCCTACTTTCCTATTCTAGTTGTGAATTAGGTTATGTGGCTATTGTATGGGCATGAGTATAATCATGTTAGGGTATTGTATAGGTGCTGCCATTGATGTGTTAAAGTGGTTAATAACCTGTACCCACGTATCCCTTATATGGAAGTGTAAATAGCTAATGTTAGGAGTCTTGATTATAATGTATGTATAGTCTTGTCTTCTATGCTATTATGTGTTGTGTGCTATGTGCTTGAAGTATAATGTGGTCTAATAGTGTGGCTGACTTAAGATGGTATTGATAGTCATTATGTGATCATGTTGGTTAATGTACACACACTCTCACTTACATGCATATTATAAGTAGTATAACTCATGGTGTCTAAATGAAAGGTAGTTTTCATATTCACTAGTCTCTACTACTATGTATGTTAAGGTGATGTTTATGAATGTATGACTTGTATTCCCTTACTAGGATGACTTGATAGGTGTACTAGTGTGGACAAGGGTATGTGACCTTGTCTATGCATTGCACATGTGTATCTTGATAGGATAGTTCCTAGGTTTGGTTCTTATGCATGTGAAGGATGATTATATGAATATGTTATGAATATGATGTACATGATATGATGAGGTATGAATGTGTATAGTGTCTTAGTAGGTTTATATGTAAGTATTACTCATATAGTTATTCCTATAGACTTATACATTGATATATGAGCATGTGTGACTTTATGTGTTATGTGAAAGGTTTGTTCACATCTATGTATACACTTACACACATGAATGATGATCTAGTTAATAGAGGGGCCTTGAGAGGGGTGCCCAAGAATGCTATAAACTCTAGATAGGTGCTTGAATATGCTACAAGCATATGAATGATGGATATTTTAAAGCTTATGTTTTATAAATAAGCGTAATAAAGGCTTTTCAAATAAAGGGAACCTAGCTTAGCACCGAGCGAACTTGACAATGGGAGGTGATGACTTATACCTAGAAGGAAAGATTCATCCTAGAAGTTGCCCATGTGATGATAACTTCCATGTTCGATGGATATGTCACTTTAAGGGATTCCCATGAGGAGCGGCCCACTTTACCATATGGTATGAATAGGGATATCTACCTCTTAGTTCCATAAACTATGGTTGCCACATAGGATCTAGCAAAGTGAATTCACTTGATTTGCTAGCATATATGTTAATGTTCTACCTTGGCTAGGTAGTAACACCTTCCTTTGGTGTAAGGCTCTACAACACCAAATTCCATGATTAGCACCCATGGTCTTAGTGTCGGTTAAGGCTATGGTTTCCCTAAAGCAAAATGGACAATGGAAGTAATTGAATAGGATCCTAACTAGGAGGACTTAAGGTAAGTTACTTAGGATAGGTGGAAGTAATGAACCCATCTACACATTGCACAAGTGACTCCTTAGGAAGTCTTAGGAAGGTACCTTAAGACTTATGATTGTGTATGTGTCCTTTATGTATGATATTGTAGTCTTAGTTTGACTATGATTATATTGTACTATACTTCTATGATGCCATGTATTGTCTTGTGTAGATGCTATGTATGGTTTTCTCTTATGTTCTTAAGGTGATGCATTGCACCAAGTATCCCTAAAGGATTACTTAGGAGGTTAATGAATGGAAAGAAAGAGTTAAATGCTAAGAAGGGTAAGTTCACTGTAAAGTGACCTCTATGTGTACTTATATTCTATATGTGCTTTTCTATGATGTTTGGTCTTTGATTGTGTTACTATGAAGTAAGTGGATGATATAAATGATATTGATAAAGGTTTTATGATGATTTACTCAAAATGGCATGAAGTATGATTTCAAAGGAAATGTCCCTTTAAATGCATGTTTTTCGCATGGTTGCCATACTTAGTACATTCTTGTGCTAATCCCATTCTTCTTTACTTTTTACACAAAGTGTAGGTATTGGAATGCTTAAAAGGAGGTCTATGATTGAGGAGCTTGATAGGTGATTTTCCAAGCTCAAGGAAAGGAATCCTTAAGTTCAAGGATGTCCTACTAATGTCTTTAATGTAAAGTCTTTAAATATTGTGTAGTTATGTAATGTGTCGTATGGGCCGTGTCCCTAATGTACTCTAAAGTTATTGAGTCTAAGATGGCAAAGGGACTTAGAGTCTAAATATGTATTATGACTTATGTTTTATATATATACGATGTGATGTTTCTAGCATATGATGTGCTATGAAAAGTTTTAAATTTTCCGCTAAATTTACTATGTCAATGCAATGAATGATATGAGAGGCTTGTCTTAGACCTCCGAGAGGTCGACGACGCCGGTTACAACCCAAGATTGTACCCTATCTTCTACGGTATGATTTTGGGTCGTGACACTATAGCACACCATTTTTTAGGTGATTCGGATCCCGACGTCAAAAGTGCCAAAAAATTTTGTGCACGTCCATCAAGACCTTTGCTATGCATCCGTTTGGCCCTCACGGCCATTTCTACCCATTTTCAAGGTCAAAATAGCCCCGAAGCGCGCATACCCCCATTTCAACGATTTTTCATGCGCTATAGCACACCATTTTTTGGATGATCCGGATCCCGACGTCAAAAGTGCCAAAAATTTTTGTGGACGTCTGTCAAGACCTTGGCTATGCATTCGGTTGGCCCTCATGGCCATTCCGACCCCTTTTCAAGGTCAAAATAGCCCCGAAGCGCGCATACCCCCATTTTGACAATTTTTCGTGTGCTATAGCAGACCATTTTTGGGTGATCCGGATCCCGAGGTCAAAAGTGCCAAAAAATTATGTGGACGTCCGTCAAGACCTTAACTATGCATCCGGTTGGCCCTCACGGCCATTCCAACCCATTTTCAAGGTCAAAATAGCCCCGAAGCGCGCATACCCCCATTTCGACGATTTTTCGTGTGCTATAGCACACCATTTTTTGGATGATCCGAATCCCGACGTCAAAAGTGCCAAAACTTTTCGTGGACGTCCGTCAAGACCTTGGCTATGCATCCGGTTGGCCCTCACGGACATTCCGACCCATTTTCAAGGTCAAAATAGCCCCGAAGCGCGTATACCCCCATTTCGACAATTTTTCATGTGCTATAGCAGACCATTTTTGGGTGATCCGGATCCCGATGTCAAAAGTGCCAAAAAATTTTGTGAACGTCCGTCAAGACCTTAACTATGCATCCGGTTGGCCCTCACGGCCATTCCGACCCATTTTCAAGGTCAAAATAGCTCCGAAGCGCGCATACCCCCATTTCGACGATTTATTGTGTGCTATAGCACACCATTTTTTAGGTGATCCGGATCCCGACGTCAAAAGTGTCAAAAAAATTTGTGGATGTCCGTCAAGACCTTTATGTATCCAGTTGGCCCTCACAACTATTCCGACCCATTTTCAAGGTCAAAAGAGCCCCGAAACGCACATACCCCCTTTTCGATGATTTTTCGTGTGGTATAGCACACCATTTTTTGGGTGATTCGGATCCCGACGTCAAAAGTGACAAACTTTTTTATGGACGTCCGTCAAGACCTCTGCTATGCATCCGGTTGGCCCTCACAGCCATTCCGACTCATTTTCAAGGTCAAAATAGCCCCGAAGCATGCATACCCCCATTTCGATGATTTTTCGTGTGCTATAAGCACACCATTTTTTGGGTGATCCGAATCCCGACGTCAAAAGTGCCAAAAAATTTCGTGGACGTCCGTCAAGACCTTGGCTATTCATCCGGTTGGCCCTCACGGATATTCCGACCCATTTTCAAGGTAAAAATAGCCCAGAATCGCGTATACCCCCATTTCGACGATTTTTCATTTGCTATAGCAGACCATTTTTGGGTGATCCGGATCCCGACGTCAAAAGTGCCAAAAAATTTTGTGGACGTCCGTCAAGACCTTAACTATGCATCCGGTTGTCCCTCACGGCAATTCCGACCAATTTTCAAGGTCAAAATAGCCCCGAAGCGCGCATACCCCAATTACGACGATTTTTCGTGTGCTATAGCACACCATTTTTTGGGTGATCCGGATCCCGACAAAAAAAGAGTCAAAAAATTTTGTGGACGTCCGTCAAGACCTTGACTATGCATCCGGTTGGCCCTCACAGCCATTCCGACCCATTTTCAAGGTCAAAATAGCCCCGAAATGCGCATACCCTCATTTCGACGATTTTTCGTGTGCTATAGCACACCATTTTTTGGGTGATCCGGATCCCAACGTCAAAAGTGCCAAATAATTTTGTGGACGTCCGTCAAGACCTTGGCTATGCATCCGGTTAGCCCTCACGGCCATTCCGACCCATTTTCAAGGTTAAAATAGCCCCGAAGCGCGCATACCCCCATATCGACAATTTTTCGTGTGCTGCACACCATTTTTTGGGTGATCCGGATCCCGACGTCAAAAGTGCCAAAAAATTTTGTGGACATCCGTCAAGACCTTGGCTATGCATCCGGTTGGCCTTCACGGCCATTTCGATCCATTTTCAAGGTCAAAATAGCCCCGAAGCGCGCATACCCCCATTTTGACTATTTTTCGTGTGCTATAGCAAATCATTTTTTGGGTGATCCGGATCACGACATCAAAAGTGCTAAAAAAATTGTGGACGTCGGTCAAGACCTTGGCTATGCATCCGGTTGACCCTCACGGCCATTCCGTCCCATTTTTAAGGTCAAAAGAGCCCCGAAGCGCGCATACCCCATTTCGACGATTTTTCGTGTGCTATAGCAAACCATTTTTTCGATGATCCAGATCCCGTCGTCAAAAGTGCAAATATTTTTGTGGGTGTCCGTCAAGACCTTGGCTATGCATCCGGTTGGCTCTCACGGCCATTTCGACCCATTTTCAAGGTCAATATAGCCCCGAAGCGCGCATACCCCAAAGTTAGACGATTTTCATGTGCTATAGCACACTATTTTTTGGGTGATCCGGATTCCTACGTCAAAAATGCAAAAAAAAAAAAAATTGTGGACGTCCGTCAAGACCTTGTCTATGCAGCCGGTTGTCCCTCACGTCCAGCATGACCCATTTTAAAGGTCAAACAAGCCCCGAATCGCGTAAACCCCCCATTTCAACGATTTTCGTGTGATAACACACCATTTTTTGGGTGATCCGGATTCCGACGTCAAAAATATCAAAAAATTTTGTGGGCGTCCTTCAATACCTTGGCTATGCAGCCGATTAGCCCTCAGTGCTAGTCCGACCCATTTACAATGTCAAACGAGCCCCGTAGTGCGCATACCCCTCACTCGATGATTTTTGTATGCTATAGCACACCATTTTTTGGGTGATCCAGATTCCAATGTCAAAAATATTGAAATATTTTGTGGACGTCCATCAAGATCTTATCTATGCACCCGGTAGGCCCTCACGGCCAGTCCGATCCATTTTCAAGGTCAAACGAGCCCCGAAACGTGCATACCCCCTATTTCGATGATTTTCGTATGCTATAGCACACTATTTTTTGGGTGATCCGGATTTCAACGTCAAAAATGCCGAAATTTTATATGGACGTCCATCAAGACCTTGGCTATGCAGCCGGTAGGCCCTCATGGGCAGTCCAACCCATTTTCAAGGTCAAACGAGCCCTAAAGCGCGCATACCCCCCATTTCGACGATTTTCGTGTATAGCACACCATTTTTTTTGCAGATCTGAATTCCGACGTCAAAAATGCCAAAATTTTTGTGGACGTCCATCAAGACCTTGGCTATGCAGCCGGTTGACCCTCACGGACAGTCGGGCCCATTTTAAAAGTTAAACGATCCCCGAAGCGCGCATTCCCTCCATTTCGACGATTTTCGTGTGCTATAGCACACCATTTTTTGGGTGAGCCGGATTCCAACGTCAAAAATGCCAAATAATTTTGTGTATGTCCATCAAGACCTTGGCTATGCAGCCGCTTCCAGTCCGACCCATTTTCAAGTTAAAACGAGCCCCGAAGCGTGCATACCCCTCATTTCGACGATTTTCTTGTGCTATAATAACACTATTTTTTGGGTGATCCGGATTCCGACGTCAAAATGTCGAATTTTTTGTGGACGTCCGTCAATACCTTGGCTATGCATCCCGTTGGCCCTCACGGCCAGTCTGACCCATTTTCAAGGTCAAATAAGCCGCGGATTGTGCATACCCCCCCCCCCCCATTTTCGATGATTTTCTTGTGCTATAGCACACCATTTTTTGGGTAATACGGATTTCAACGTCAAAACTACCAAAATATTTTGTGGACGTCCGTTAAGACTTTGGCTATGCAGCCGGTTGACCCTCACGGCTAGTCCGACCCATTTTCAAGGTCAAACAAGCCCCGAAGCGCATACCCTCCATTTTGTCGATTTTCGTGTGCTATAGCATACAATTTTTTTAGTGATAGTCAAATAATATCCTTCTTCATGACCGTGAAATATGTCTTTCAAAAGGGAAAAGGCTCCAATATGTCTTCGAACTTTTAGAAAAGGCTCATTTATGTCCTCTGTTAAAAGTTTGGCTCATTTATGTCATTAATATTAAAGAAAAGGTCCGTCCATGTCATTTTCTTTAACTCTGGTTTTGCAAAACCATTTTTTACACACCAAACAAGGTTTAACACTTTTGTATTGGTGTTTTTGGATAAAATATATTCTTTTTGTTTGTTATTCTTTAAAAAAAACAAGAACACATGAAGAACATAAACAACTCCCAAATTTTCAACATCTTCAATTCTTCATGAAATCGTCTCAAATTTCGGCTACATCATTAATTTTATTTTATTTTAAAAAAAAATTAAAATTCTATTATCGTTTGCAGAGATCAAAAAATTCCCCCATATTTAAAAAATATATTCCAAAAAAACGAAAATCAGTCCTAAATTACATGATCCTGAAATGTGTTTTTAAAAAGGCTACAGCAAATATACAAACTTATTTGATTTATAAAAGAAAATATAGTTTAAAGAAATATTTATTTTCGCTCGAATATTATAAAAGAAATTTAGTAAATTTAATCTACATATCCATTATATATTAGTCAAGGCACAAATTTCAAATACTAACCTGTCAGAGACTTGTTTTCTTAAAAAAAAATTGATACATATAAAATTATACTTCTTGCAGTTTATCAACAATTTTGACTTCTTTTTTCTTTTTTCTTCTCTTTCTGTAACCAAAAAAAAAAGAGAGAGAGAACAAGTTAAATAAGGACAAAAGTAAGCGGAACATTTACTGGCTATATGAATCTAAATAAGGGGTAATAAAAGAGAATGCATAGTGGTAATAAGGAATATGATGAGATAGGATGAATTTTTTTATTTTATACTTTGATCAAATTTATTTAATTCATTTTATGTGAATAAATAAATTTTATTTTATATCTAGTAAATATAAATTAGGTTTAAGTCATTAATGGTCCTTTATACATGTCTGCATAATTTATTTGAATATTTTAACTAAAATTATATCAATTAAATACCTTATCTGTTCAAAATTAATGTCAATTAGACACAAAATGTTGACGTGGCAAAAACGTGTACATCACTTTTCTAAAGCGCATAAATCCATCAAAAATGACTTTTTTTCTTTTTCTGTCCAAATTATACTCCTAATAAATAAATAATTATTATTATTAATTAAAAAAGAAAAAGAAAGAACTTCTTATGCCATCTTCATTCCATCTTCTGCTATCTTCTCTCTCCCTCTCCAATTCTCCAATTTTTCTTCTACTACTTTTTTCATTTTCTTTTTTATGTAGATCTAGTTAAAGTCTTAAATATTTTAGTGAAAGTTTACTATTTCTGATATAAATAATATTTCAGCGAAGCAATTGATTTTTTTTTTGATAATTTTGTTTTGTAATTGTAATAAATAACCAGTGAAAAGAAAATGAACACAATAAAAGGTGTAATACTATTAAAATGCAAGGTAAATGAGGGGATTGCTTAATTGGACATCAATGGTGTATTATCAATGTCGATAAAAGAAATAAAATTTGACGAAGAAGAAGAAACTATTGAGATGCAACGATCCAATGGAAAGGAAAATTAGTTATATAGAGAAGATGAAGAAGAAGGGTCAAGGGTGGGGGTTATTAATTTAAAATATAATTTTTAGTTTTTCTCTTTATTATTCCTTTTGAATTATTTAAATATAGTTTTTTGAAAAATTAATCGAATTGACATGTGTCATTATTTTATTGATCCATTTGATATGTTTAGTCATTTGAATGCACGCATGTTTGTCTTTTCATTGATTATTATTTTGTGTCTAATAGGTATAAATTTGTCAATATTTAAGTGTTTGATAAATACCAGACTAAATTGAGGTGTCTAAGTGAAATATGTGAACAAATTTAAGAGATCGCATATGACTGAAGCCTATAAATTAATAGATCAATAAATATATAGTAAAAAGTAAGCAATTATCTAATCATCGACTTTGAAGACTATTGGTGAACATAAATAAAATACTTGGAGTTAGATATAATATGAGGAATATACTAATCTAACTAATTTAAATAAGTTTTCTATCAATTATTTTTCTATTTTTTTACAACACAACGTCAATATGTTTAATTATGGATAAAGTTTTTATCCACCCCAATCATAACGATAAGCACAAGTAGAAGTTTTTATGCTTGATGCTTCCATCATAATTGAATTCTTTAAAAAAATGTATTATTTTTAATGAATTTGATACATGTTTAAATATATTTTTGAAAAGTTTAATAACCAAAAAAAAAAAATCACATACAGAGGCGGATCTAGAATTTCGAGTCATTGGGTGTCGAGATGGACCCACATAATTTGATAGGGGTGCACCCGATAATTTCAAAAAAAATCGCATATATATATATATATATATATATATTGAGAAACGTATAATGAACGGTGCACCTATAACAAACGTAGGATGCCCTTGTTTAGTTGGTACAAGCCAGAAGAACCACTTGCGAGAATACGGTTCAAATCTAGCTAGAGTCCTATTTCATTAATTTTATTTTAACTTTAGTTTAGAGCTCATATTTGAGTCATTAGTGACCAAGAAAATACTACATTATTTCACTAACTACCTAAATTAAGATAGTATTGATTCACCGAAATCTTCAAATTTTGAATTCGCTTCTAATGCACAGTAGACTCAGATTAAATCAACTTTAGATTCAGATAGAATTATTCGTCTTATTGGGCGACATAATGAAGGCTAAAGCTTTGATCTGACAGATTTTTCTTGTTGAAAAGTTTAAAAGAGCGGCCACTATTTCAATGGTGAAGAGAAAAAAAAAACTTTTCTTTATGTTTAATCAAATAAAAGAAAAGTCAAAAAATTAAATTAAACTAGTTTTTAAATAATTATTGGTTAATACTTAATATTAATAAGTTAACAAAGTAAAAAAATATAAAGAAACAAAAGAGTAAATGCCTAGTAGTTCTAAAAAAAAAACACTCGCAGTGAAAAAAAAACTGTCTGCATTAGAAAAACAAGAAAATAAATTAAACAAAATTCTGTTAGTGGGGTTCGATCCCGCGACATTACAGACGAGAATCTGGTCCCTTACCACTGGAACCACAGGACACTTTTGTTTACTGGGTGGCACACTTATTATTTATATATAATATATATAAATACCTATATATAAATAGAGTTTCCGTCAAAACTTGTGGGTGGCGTGACACCCCACGAGTCTGAATAGATCCTCCCCTGCACATACAAACTACGATTGGTAGGGGAATTAAATCATGTGGTTGGTGAGGCTCACCTTTGGATCCCTTTTCCATTGGACAAATACAAATGTGCAAACAATCCATGTTAATTAGATTCCATTAATTTTATTTACGAAAATTATTAAACTATTTTCTATAACAAAATAGTCATCCAACTTTTTGTACTTACCATAAAAATCGTTAACTATTTTGGTAACAAAAAGTTCACTCATTAAATAGTATAATGTGTTTGTATGCCTTTGGGGAAATTGTGGAATTAACATAGAAATCGAATAATTTCAAATAGGCAAATAAACTTATAGTATAAAGACAAAATAGAATTGTGATAAGTGATTTAGATTTTTTTTTATTTTTGATAAGAGATTTCGAGTTCGAGTTTTATGGAAAAAAATCTATTTTGGAGCGGCTTCTTAAGCCTTACAATATGCAAACTCAAATTTAGTCGAGCCTCAATATGAATATTGAATACTGAATAATCAAACCTCAAAACAATTACCAAACACTGATCATGAAATTGATTTTATCAAACTTCATATATGTGAAAAATAAAGATAATTTTTTGGAGGTATAAATAATCCTAGATATTTAATAGAACTTTCTAGAGTTATGAAGAGTAGTACCTTAAGTACTTGATGGATCTAGGAATTGTGTAGATGATATGGAGAAGTAGATATTTATAGTGAATTATAGAAAAATCTAAATTCTTGTTAGATAGTTAGAAAGACAATGGCATCTAGATTTTTCTTGTAAATCAATCTAGAATAACTTCTAGAAGCATCCTACTCTAGTATAAACAGGGGTGGTCATAGTCATTTGTAATTAACCCAAATCAAATAGTCTTCTTCTATATCAAAGTTTTCTTATTCAAAATATTCCTTCTCCTTTCTAGCTTCATCTTCTTTAATTGAATCTTCCGATCTTACTTAACGATTTTGGGCTAGCAGAAGGTTTTTTGAATTATACTTTTCTTCTGCTATTCTCTACATGGTATGCGTCATAGCCGTGGATTGACTTACGGGTGTTATCTAAAGATCGAGTTGATGGTAGATTCAACTAGTTTGATAGATTTTAGCGGTCGTGTTAATGTACTGGGATGGAGTTGTTGAATCAGTCCAATTACAAGGTATGTAAGACATGTGTGGAATCATACCTTGTGGGAGAGGATTTTTGGGATATTATTAATGGTAATGACACAAGTCCTTCTATCGACAGACGAAAAACAGTAGCATATACAAAAAGTGAAAGCAGGCCAATGCGAAGGCGGATCATTCTAAAGAGGACGATCTCCTCAAAATTTATTTGATCATATTATAAGGTGTAAATCTGCTCACGAGATACGGAGGACCCTCGATTGCTTGTTCAACAAGAAGAATGAAGCTCGCCTACAGATATTGGAAAATGAATTGGCTAACACCACTCAAGGAAATATTTCTATCTCTGAGTATTTTTTGAAGATTAAGAACATATGCTCTAAGATATCTTTGTTGAATCTGGAAGATACTATTTTTGAAGTAAGAATGAGAAGAATAGTCATTCGTGGGTTAAAACCTGAATATATTCCATTTGTGACGTCCATGATGGACTCAACAGCCATACTTGGAGGAATTTAAAATTTTGTTGTCGTCACAGGAATTACTAGCCAAACAGTTGGCTAGTGTGCTTGTCAAGGACGGAGATGGAGATGCTCTTGTAACCGACAAGAGAAACTTTAGAGGGAAAACAAGAGATATGTCACACTCTCGATCCTCAGATGGTTCACGCTCACCTAGAGAGAAGGAAGAGCCTTGAAACTATTATGGTAAGAAGCCTCTCAGTTATTATTATTGTGGCGAAGAAGGGTACATAAAAAGATATTGTCGAGCAAAGGAGAGCAATATAACTCAAAAAGTTGCTGAAGAAGAAGAAGAGTGGGAAAGTGCTTCTTAACTGAGGCTCGAGCAATAAATGACATGGCTTCCATTAACTTTGAAAAAGTCTGTATTGAAGATTCAGAATACAATGCAGTCAATCATGTGGAGAAGCAAGACAATGATGTCACTGATATGAAACAAGAAACTCTTGAAGATGTTCATACCGGTGATATGGTAGCTTCTAGCGAAGAAACCAAAGAAGTAACTCCTGAACATCCAGTGTTTAAAAGTATGTGTGTCGATAGAGACCTTCATGGAGAAGACATTGAGGGAGATATATTGGAAGCGAAAGTATCCGGTCAGTCATCTGCAATATCAAGGTGAATTAATGACTCAGAGCAAGTTCTAAAAGTAGATGGAGAAGTATCGATCATATAGAGGAAGAAGTTGATATTGCAGACTCAAAGACAAACAATATGATTTTTGAAAGCTCTGATTATGTCAAAAAATCTATCGAGGAGATGATAAAAGAATATGACAATGGACCCTATGTCGATGTTGAGACTTCACTAAAAATTGATAGCGTTTTTCTGGATAATATAGTTGTCGAGAAGCTTTTGAGAAAGGGGGAGTTCTAGAAATCAGCAAGGCGATAATTTACATGGATCATTCGATGTGGGAAAATCCTTATCATTTGAATCAGCAAGAGGAGTTCGGAAGAAACTGCCGAGATTTTCACCAAGATGTGGCTCAAAGCTTTGTTTGAGCTCCTCCACGACAAGTGACGGATAGTTTCCAAAATATTACTTTAAGGGGAGAGTGTGAAAAATAACGATTTTTTGAGATATAAATAATCCTAGATATTTAGTAGAACTTTCTAGAGTTATGAAGAGTAGTACCTTAAGTACTTGATGTATCTAGTAATTGTGTAGATATTCTAGAGAAGTTGATATTTATGTGAATTAGAGAAAAATCTAGATTCTTTTTAGATAGTTAGAAGATAATGTCATCAAGATTTTTCTTGTTTATCAATCTAGCATAACTTCTAGAAGCATCCCTACTCCAGAATAAACAGGGGTGGGTTTTGTAATAAACCCAAATCAAATAGTCTTCTTCTATATTAAAGTTTTCTTAAAATATTCCTTCTCCTTTCTAGTTTCATCTTTTTTAGTTATATCTTCTGATCTTAGTTATGATCTTGGGCTAGTAGAAATTTTCCAAATTATACTTTTGCTTCTGCAGTTCTGCTATTTTCTACTATGTAATTATCGGACACAAATAAAAAACCAAATCACGCTATTGGTGTGCAGCAACTAGCAAGGAAACGCTGAATGATAATCACGATTAATTAGTGACTATTATGACTTTAAGTCATGCTTATTAGTTCCTTATTGTGATTTTTAACTTAAATTTACTGTCAGCTTAATGATAATTTTATACTATCATAACAATTGAACTTGTTAAAGAAAAGTGCTTTATTTTTCATGTTATGAAAATCATTTTTTTTTATAAATAATATTTGTAATTACCTTTAAATAAAGTAAATTTTAATCTCAATCCTCTGATATATATTAATCTATATTCTAGCAATTTTATAGTTTTTACTACTATATGTAATTAAATAAATTTATATTTAATTAATTAAAATGTGAAGTTATGTTATTCTATTTATGGATCTTCATAAAATTAAACATGTTATATATCGTCTCATTATTTAACTATCATAAAATGAATTTATATTTGATTAAAATGTAAATTTACGTTAGTTTACTTATAGATTATTATAATATTAAACATGTTATATATCGTTTCATTATTTGATATATCAGATGTTAAATTATTATTATTATTATTATTTCTTATATGAAGACACATTTTAAAGATAGTCTATGTCATATATAGTTCTTCAGATATAAAAGAGCAAAAAGACAAATATTTTCACAAATTTAAGAATAAATTGTTGAGTCATATTTCACAAAGTTAAAATTAAAATTCCTCCAACAGCTAAGAGTTTAAAAACGGTTTTTTTCTCTTAATAATTGCACTTTTCAAAATTTTTATATTTGAAAAATTCAAACAATTATTTTATATAAATTACTGCACTGTATATATATTAAGCGAATATAAAATACTAAAATTTTAATATCTAAATTTATTCTAAAAAAATTAGGTATATGAGATTCGTATATGAGTTAAAAGTATTTTTCTGTTCAATATCTAGTATAATAATGATATATACTCTGTTTTTTTTCACAATAATAATACAAATTCAATTTACTTTACTTGAATCAAATTCATGATCAAATCATGGTAATTTAATAACTTAGAAGTTAAAAAATACACATTCATTTAATGACACTACATTTTAATGTCATATATTTTTTTAGCAATAAAATACAAATATATATATATATCCACTAAATAATGGAGTTCCCAAGAATATTTCCTTACATTCTGCCCTTTATATAGTTTTATTTATTATATACTCTTTAATTGCCTATATTTTTACTTTTATCACCAAAAAAAATAAAAATGATTAGTGGCAATTAAAGAGTAAATAAAATATATATAAAATGCATGTTTTTTCACTAATCAGTAATCATTAGCATTATTCAATTACACCTCCTTCTCTCTTCCTCTCCATCTCTCTCTTCTTTCTCTCTTCACTCTACAGTGTAAAATCTCATAAGAAGAAGAGGATTGATTGTCTACATTTCTAAAGAAAAGAGAACAGATTCATGAAGGGTCTAGTAAGTACGTTTTTTTTTTAGGATTTTACATGTTCAATTTTTTCAATTTTAATTACACGAGCAGCATCTGTTATTTCCAAGAAACTGTGTATGAATCTTTATTTGTTGTTGCTAATCGAGTTTTTGGTGTGCTTTTAGTAATGGGTATTCAATTTTATTGCAAAATTTTTGCTAAAAATTGAGTCTTGAAGCTACTTTTTGTACTGTACTTTCAATGGAGTTCTCTTCATCTTTGTGAAATTTGCTTATTTGTGTGTACTTTAATTGGTTGTTATGACTACTTCTTTAGAGATTTACTCGATCTGGAAACTGGGATCTTATGATTTGATCTACATTGTCTTTTTTCAGGAGAATAAGTAGGACAAGTTTCTAGATTTTAGGATCATCTTTTGCAATCCAAAATTTTGATTTCTTTTTTGGTCCTAGCATGAACTTGTTATGTAAGTGGGGATGCTTATATTTTTGTGTCTTTTTTGCTCATAAATATTGATTGAGGGATCTAAACTGGGTTGAGAACCCTGAGGTGTCAGGCTCAGAGACAAAAACACCAGTTGAAGGTAACAAGTATCCCGTGAAATTAGTTAAGGTATGCGACAACTGGTTATATAAAAAAAAAAAAAGAAGAGGGATCTGATATGAAGCTGCTGCTGGTATACAATTGGTTACTTCCAGTGCTTTGAATTACTCAAAGCTTGTGAATTTATGTGCATACACCTGATTTGTACTCTCTTTGTGTTTCTTTTTTCTGTTCTCATTATTATCTTTATCATATTTGTACTCCTTTTTTTTAACTTACATTCATGAGACTTGCCATAGTTTTGTGTTTTTGCTTCAGTTAAAAGCTCAGTTACTTATTGCTACTAGGTTTCTTTTTTCTGAAAATGAAAAAAAAAGAAGAGGTTATCTAGTTGAGCTCTTTCTACTGGTTTTGTCTAAATCCTTTTCTGACATTTTCAATTATTGGAGCTCTTCTGTATCTCACTTGGGTTTTTCCGAATCTACTCGTTATAGAATGTCGACAAAGTACTGTTTCAACTGTAACTTTGGCTTAAGTATGCAAGGCCGTAGTTTAATTTTTTTAGATTTTTGTCTTCCTTAAGCATCTGCATCCAACAAAAATAATGTCATAGGTAAAAAAGCCAAAAAGACCCGGAGTCTCTTTTTTCTTATTCTTTAATAGTGGAGAAATGCTAGATTTGAAGAACTTTTATATAATGTTGGAGGACATGGAACCACTGATGATATTGTATTGGTAGCTTTTTAACCGACCATGCTATGCATTTCTCTTCATGTGAGTCTCTTGCTTGCTTATGTACTATTGATTATTGATGGTATTGACTTACAAGATATGAATGGTTAAGCAGTAGTAAGTGCATTATTGAAAGACTTACCATTTCCTTTTTTGCATTTATCTTTTCCAGGCAGTGCTAATTTTGTTGTTGGTGTTAAGTCATAGTATTGTACATACTGATGCTCAATTTGACGGAGAATGCAAATTCAACAAGCCTCTGGAACCCAGACCTCACAGTGCGTCAGTGTTGGACTTTGGGGCTGTGGGTGATGGAGAGACTCTAAATACTCTGGCTTTCCAGAATGCCATTTTCTATCTCAAGTCCTTTGCTGACAAAGGTGGAGCACAGCTCTATGTTCCAGCTGGAAGGTGGCTGACCGGAAGCATAAAGCTTACCAGTCACCTCACACTTTTCCTTGAAAAAGAAGCCATTATTCTGGGATCAAAGGTTAGCCCCTGGACTGGTTCTGAAGTTCCAGCTTGTTTAGATTTTTTCTGTGTTCATGGAAATATGAAGGCTGTTGTTGTATTTACAATTGCCGAATTAATTCTTGGAAAATAAATGATTAGCACGAGGCACTCAAGGGTGTGTCCTAGTGGTTAATGAGGTGAGTCGAAAACCATGAGGTCTCAAGTTCAAATCCTAGCGGAGGCAAAAATACTAAGTAGGTGATTTCTTTCCATCTTTCCAAGCATTGGTGCACAGAATTACCAGGTGCATGTGTTGGAGGGAGGTAGCAAGTACCTCGTGGAATGGGTGAGGCACGTGCTAGCTGGCCCGGACACCACGATCATCAAAAAGAAGAAGGAAGAAACGATTAGCGTGAGAACTTGTAGCACTTAATGATGAGGTGTTATGGTTTAGTTGCTATAAATTATACTGAAATCTACGTTCTGGTAACTCCAACAGAAAAGATGATACATGTTCTGCTGTGGAAGGGTAGATCACAAGTTGTCATAACCTCCTAATAATCAAATTTTAATGTTTGTATACGTATTATGATGGTGGGGACTAACTTCATGTTTCAATGTATTTAGATATGCATTGAATATATGCATATGTTATTTATAAGTATACATTTTTGCAATGTAGGATTATGCTCATTGGGATATAGTCGAAACTTTACCCTCTTATGGTGGAGGTATTGAGGCACAAGGTGGAAGATATCGCAGCTTGATTTTTGGAGATAATTTAACTGATGTTGTGATAACAGGCAGGAATTCCTTCATTGCATTGATCTACTAATTTAATATTTCTGTTGTTGTCCCTGCATGCAGCCACCTCATGCCTATTGCTTGTGCAGGTAATAATGGAACTGTTGATGGTCAGGGTTCTATATGGTGGGAGCAGTTCACTGCCTATTCTTTAAATTATACTCGACCACACCTAGTAGAATTTGTTAGCTCCAAAGATGTTGTCATCTCAAACTTGACCTTCCTGAATGCTCCAGCCTGGAATATTCACCCGGTGTATTGCAGGTAAGTTCATTATCTCTGTGAGAAAAGCTTTTCAATATAAGGTTCAGTGGTAAGATCTGGAATTTTCTTATTTATTAGATATTTTCATATTTTGCAGTAATGTTGTGGTTCAGAACATATCAGTTCATTCTCCAGCTAACTCCCCATATACCTATGGCGTAGTCCCAGGTGGGTTTAAATATAATTATTTCTCTTACCTTTGTTACTTTGTATACAACATTTGTGCATCTGTAACCTGTTTTTAAGTGGTACATCCAATAGCCAACACTTTTGTTTGTCCAAGAACCTCAGATTGATTTTCTAAGACAATTTTCAGCCAAAAATTGGATAATTTTCTTTACACTCAACGGGAAGAACCGGATAGTTTCCTGTTACTGCTTAGTTCATCAAACAATGCCAGTTTTGTGCAGCAAAACAAAAACAAATTTATAATAAATGAAATGTATACATACACACACACCAACAACAACACCTTTGAAGGTACACATAGCCTTCACCCTGGTTTTTACTTTGAGCTGATGGACGAGACTAAGTACTCCAGATTTTACTGAAACAGTATGTAGTTGCTTGATCTCTTTACAAATTTAGAGGCACTTTCCAAGTAATGTGAGACCTTATATGCAATTTCAGATTCTTCCGAGCATGTGTGCATTGAGAACAGCAATATTAGCATGGGCCATGATGCTGTTGTTCTCAAAAGCGGTTGGGATGAGTACGGAATTTCCTATGACAAACCTACTTTGAATGTCCATGTTCGAGGGGTTAGGCTGCAGTCTTTTGCAGGTGCTGGAATGGCTTTTGGCAGTGAGATGTCTGGTGGTATCTCCAATGTGCTGATAGAGCATGTTTACTTGCATGACTCCCTTTTGGGGATTGAGCTGAAGACTGCAAGAGGAAGAGGTGGTTATATCAAAGATATTCTTGTTACGGATGTGGTTATGGAAAATGTGCAAGTGGGAATTGAGGCCACAGGTCATTGTGATTCTCATCCAGACGAGAAATTTGATCCGTCTGCACTTCCAGTTGTTAGTGGTATCACCTTTGAGGACATTGTTGGCACAAATGTTTCTATGGCAGGCAATTTCACTGGATTATCTGAATCTCCCTTTACTTCAATATGTCTATCAAACATCACTTTTTCCATTTCTTACAACCCTTTTACATCATGGCTATGCTCTGATGTATCTGGTTCTTCTCAAAATGTGTCTCCTGAACCATGTCCTGAGCTCGAGAGCTCATTTTCTAGTACTACTTCAACTTGCTTCACCCTCTTACACCACCCTTACAGTCAAGTTGCAGTTTTGTAAGTGAAACAATTCATTTCATTAAAATTATACAATGAGACACATTTCAACCTCCAGTGCTGGTGTACATTCTCCAATAAGATGCAATGCAGAATCTACGGTTTCGTGCTTATGCAACTATCAAGAATCCGATGATACAAACATTTTCGAAGTGGCCTGAGATCGCTGATTGTCTCATGTGTACAGCATCAGTTTCTTCATTCACATATAGGAAAAGTTTTGGTAGTGCAGCAAATTCAGATGAGTTGTTCCTTTCCTGTCCCTTAGTTCATTTGAGTTTTTTGTCATTTGTCTTACATTTGTAAATTAGGCAGCAAAGAAGGGGTGTTATAGTTGATTGCCATTGTTGAAATAATCTTTTTTTGTCATTTGATTGAATTGAAAAGAGTTGTTAGTACAGAGTCTTGAGTTGAAGGCATCAAATTGCAAATTTTCTTTTAAGGTTACATGTATCATGGTACCTCTACTTGCACACCCTGCCTTTTGAGGTGACTTTAAGGTTGTCCTATCAACATTACTAGGTGTTCATATGTAGATGAAGAAGTATTATGAAGATAAGTTATTTTTCCATTTGATTGAATTGAAAAGAAATCATAGCCCACAAAGTCTTGTGTTCAAGATATGCAATTTTCTGTAGGCAACATTATCAAAAGCAGCAGCAACAACAACATAACCAGTGGAATCCTACCAGTGAGGTTTGGAAAGGGTAGAATATATGCAGATCTTACCACTGCCTCGTGGAGGTAGAGAGACTGTTTCTAAACGCTCAAAGGTCCGTTGGTCTTCAATGAAATAAGGCGCAAACACACCATAATTAGCATTATATGAACTTCCAAACTTCATGTTGTCATGTCAACATTAGAAAACATTATGGCAAGATTTGTAATGGAGACAAGTCTTTAACAGACAGCACCTAAGTTTGTTTTGTCATTTCATTTTTGTTTTGGCCCAGTTAACAATAAGCAATTGATATCGATTGGTTAAGTAAAAGGTGTATAGGCAGACACTATCATATAAAACATGAAATGTGCCACTTGTAAACTATCAACTGATGAAAGTTACAAATTATTTCAATGAAGACAAAAGTTCTTCACTGGTCTCTCCATATTCCCTTTTTCCTGCCTGTATTCCACTGAGTTCCATACTATGATCACGTATGATGACAGTAAAAATTAATTTATTGCTCGAATTCTTTAAAAATATCGACAATTCTTCAAAAGTAGTTCATTTTTTTTGGAGGATTTGACATGGTTAGGACATCTCCAACGCTACACTCTATTTTACTCTCCAAATATAGAGTTATCTATTTTTTCAAACAACCAACTCCAACCCAATCTTCTATTTTATTCTCTAAAAATAATATCTTTTTCTCTCTTCAATATTATAGGAGTATTATTTTTATTTCATTTTTGTTTTGTTATGTCATGAAATAAATTTTTATTTCTTTTTCTAAATAACCCTCCTATATAATTTTCACGTAATATAAAATTTTATTTTTTTTTGAAAATTTTTATTTAATATTAATTTATATTTTATTATTAGTTTCTAAAGAACCATTTCGAATAATTGAAAAAAAAATCAACAAGCATTACCGCAATCACAATCACAACTTTTCTAAATCATACACTAATTCCTTTTACGAATATTGTTAAATCTAAAAACGATCAACCGAATTACTAAATTATTAATGTGCATTTTAAGATTATTATGTTATGTATTGTATTGCATTATTGTACTGTAATTAAACTATTATGTTATGTATGGTACTTTTAATTTTTTTTATCTCATCATTTAAATTTTGTGCAATCTTCATACTGAAAATTAATAAACATCAAATTGTATCACAAAGTGACGAATTTTTTATAAAAATATTTTTAAAAAATAATTAATACTAGATAAAAGTAGTGTATATAAAATAAAATATTTTGAAAAATTAGAGAATGGAAAGTAAAATAGAGTGGAATCGAAAACAAACATAGGATGACAGCATTTGGATCCAGGGAAGGGGACAAGTAAAACAAATAGATGTAGACTGAACATTTTCAGTGCTCACTCTTTAAATTGTATATATATGTGCAAAATTTACAAAGTCAAAGACTATCAAATCAAACAATAACGTTTGAGGATCGTCACACTCTGCTACCTACTACAATGCTATCCAACACGATCTTGAACTCTTACAACTCGAATCATACAAAAATTACAAGCAACTGGAATTATTGCCTCATTTGCACAAGTAAAGATACAAACTTTGATGGGAAAATCAAAGAGGATGATAAAGAAACTGTGTAAAAAAAAACCACTCTCATTCACTCGCCACAATAATAACCAAAAAATAATTACGGATGATAATAAGAAGAATTGTAAACTCTTTTCCTACTTCCTGCTTCCAGCTTTTCGCTTCATTTCAGCAGTCATGGCCTGTCTGCCATTCCGCTGATTGTGGCTAATTCCACTTGTCTGTCGTGATAGTGGAGGCCCTACTTTAGGAACCACATTCCTAAAATAGGCAGTGAATAAATTATTATTATTATTAAGAACGCTATTTCGACTACTGTTCTGTTACAAGAAGCATGTTACTTTTGAGGTACAAATAAACTACAAAGTGATTGGGATTAAGACTAACCTTGATTCTGGGATCTTTCCCGGTTTTGTATTTGGTTTTTGTATCTTTGAGCCATTCCCACTACTAGGGAAAGTGTTAACTTTTGAATTATTGAATTGCCAAAGCAAATCTGGCTCAGACGAATCACTGGTAGTGGCATCAAACTCATCTAAATCTTCAGTAGCAGTGATGTCAAAGTGATTGCTCAGTTGGAAAAGATTACTTGTTTTTTCTTGGTATACTTTAGATGAATCTGAAAGATAATTCTCATAAAGTACATCTGAGTCATTGCCTTTTTCGGATTCCCAACATCCAAACAGGTTTCCAACTCCACGGGCAGCTTCCTGTTTGTTCACCATGACCTTGTCTACCCACTCACCTGAGCTCATGTTACTATCATCTTCTACATAGTTTTCGGAAGGACTACTAGCAGGTGGCCAGGGAGAGGAATTTCCTAATAACTCATCAAGATCAAAGCTTTGCCTCCTTTGTCTGAATGCAGAATTACTGGAGACCTGCAAATGAAAGCAAATTATAATATGTCAAACATGATAATAACTGCATGTATCAAGATGGAAGCTTGTAAGAATCATTAGGAGCTATTTCGTTGTATTTCCTTATTTATTATTTAACTATATAGTAATAACTGCACAAAACATTTATAGATTCAGATTTTTATTAATATGAAGAGCACGATGGAAATACCATCAGTGTACTAGACCTCAGTAAAATATTCTTCTGCTAAACAGGAAGGGGTCTGCAATTTATCCTTAAGCGATTGAACTCAATTCAGTCGTAGAGATTTTACCTCTCTGTTGCCTACATCCTCCACTGGTTTCCTCTGGATGTTTGAATTCCCCAACATCTCTCGCCCTTGTAGATTAGATTGAAAAGGTGATGACTGCAAACCACATGGACTGCTAGTAACCTTATAACTCATGGAGACCGATTCCGTCTCTTTTCTTGCCAAGGCAGCTTTCAGACTAGCAATCTGATGAAAATAATCATACGTGAGCATGTATACATGAACTACAAACTCATGCTATAATAGAAAGAAGGAATGATGGATGGTGGGGGAAGAGATATGGTGTACCTGTTCTTTGAGCTCTTTGACATCTGTAGTGTCTTTATTTACTCGGGCAGCACCAAGTTCAACAGTAGAGACACGTTCTGCAAATTTAAGTGTGCTAATTGTTTCTCCTATGGCATCAGGTTCAGGACTTATGTGAACAAACATCAATGTTTTGGCTTGCCCACCTAAAACGAATTGACATCCCAGATCATATTTTTATTTTTACATAAGAGAAAGAAGAGAACCTCACTAAGATACAAGCTTTGATCAGTTAATATATGCCCTTACCTAGTGAGTCTTGAAGTAGTTGTGTAAGTTTGCTGTTACGATATGGAACGTGTGCGTTCTTTTGCGCCAGGGCAGAGATTACATCACCTAAAGCTGAGAGAGACTTGTTAATGTGCTGTGCCTCTTTAAGTCTATCTCCTGTTACTTCAGATTTATCTACTCTCTCACTTCCAGCAAGATCAACCAAATGCATACAGCCGCGAAGAATGGCCCCAGAAGTCAAGTCTCTTCCTTGAACATGAACAGTTAGGCAACTGCAGGGCAAAAAACAAGACAGTTCTCATTTTCACTAGAAGTTCTTGCAAAGTACTAGAAACTGAACAAAGAAAGATGGGATATCCATCACACCTGTGAGAGCGGCTACTACGGTCATTGAGTGCTGTTGCACTCACTGCACGATTCCTTTGTCCAAGATTCATCAAATCAATGACGTCGGAAGTTGAAGCCACACGAACCAGACTGGCATCTGGTACTGTTAGTCCTTGAGAAGCACTACGAATTTCTAATGTAACAATAGGTTAAGGAAGACGGGAAGTAAAAGACTGAACAGTGGACTAATAATAATTCTATTGCTTGGGACTCAATATAAGAATGTCCTTGCATGTAAACATTAGATAGTTAAGTTGGGAAAAGCTTCAAAGATCATAAAATTGGAATTGAAAAGAACTGAAAAGGATATCTTTTGTGTACACCATCAGAAACAAGGAGATCCCTGACTTGCTCGTTATATATCTCAATCATTTGCACAGACACATCATAGAGGAAGGTGTCCTTTCTTTGCTCTGCAAGAAGGAACAAATCACCTAACGCCCTGTAGTTCACCCCTCGGCTTTGTTCTGTAAGATCCTTAGGCCCCGTCTGAATAGAAATTTACAACTTCTTAGCACGTAAAAGAGGGAAAATATGAAAATACTTGTACAGAATTTTCTTTATCTAACCATTGTGTAGGTTTTTCCTGATCCAGTTTGACCATAAGCAAAAATGCACACATTGTATCCATCCAGAACTGATCTAATCAGTTGCTGCGTGTCTGAAAACACCTCTCCTGCCACACAAAAAAGTAGAGAAATATAAAAGGTGAACAACCAAAACAGAGAAGAAAATATGCCATGAAGAGAGCTACTTGATGCTAAATTTAAAGTATATATGACATTTTAAGATTGGTCTAACCAACCTTGAGTTGCAGAGGGTCCAAATACTTTATTGAAATTAAAAGACTTGCGTCCTTTCCCATTCTTTGATGGAACACCTATTGTAATGCTACCATCGTCTATATGATCCACATTACTGATATAACTTGATTGCCCAGGCAAAAAGGGTCTTACTCGACAATAAACCCTTATGCTTCCTGAATTGGAGCACAAAGAAACAACCTTTTCATTTCAAAACATGTATGAGAGAATGAAGATGGACAAAGTGGGATGTTATAATAAAGATACCTTTAAGGTCTTGCACTTGATTGTAAAGCCTGCGATTTTCTTCAAGAACTCTATGATAACCAGAAGCTGCGTGTGCTAGGCCATGTATGTGGATGCCTATAATGCAGGGATATTACAAGATGGAAGCAAACTCAGCTCAAGAAATCAACCATAGAAAAGAAAGGAAAAAAAGGGGAACATTTATCAAGTGCATTGACCCTACCAATATTTTGCATTTCCTCATGAAACTTCATTTGCATGAACTGCATACCCGCTTTTGTAGTCAAAAGAGTTTGCTTCAGGTCCTGCAGTGGAGCATCATTGTTCGTAAATATAGGTGGAAAATCCACAAGTTCCATGTTTGGGAGTCCGATCATGCCTGGTTTCGATTCTTACCTTGATGTCTTGTTGCTGTTGGTCAACAATTGTGTTCTGAATCATGTGCCTTCTTTGAAGTTCCTCACTGACGATGCGATTCTCTTCTTTCATCAGTGTTACGGTTCTTTGGTCAGCCTAATTGAGAAAGAGAAAAAAAGTAATGCGCAAGTATGAGTGATCCTCTATTCTACATTAAAAAATACCTTTATGATTGATTACCTAGTGATTTGCAAAACTGAGAGGCATTACCTTTGTGCTGGCTGAAGAATGTTTCTGAATGAACTTGTTCCCACAGGAAACTGCTGAGTCCTTTGGAGTTATTGCTTTGTTCTGATGGAAGGTTATCCAAATACAGTGTCATAGAAGAAGACAAAGGGTGATAACAAATTCAAAAAGGTGGAGACGCCATTATATGTTCTGTTTTGGTAGAACATGAGATATAGTCAAAAGGCATCAAATGACATAATCCAACAAAAACGTGTTTAGACAAGTGTGTGCACAAAGAGAGAGACTCGAGAAACAATCAGTTGTGACTACCAAATATAACATTGATGTATCTTAATAGAACTAAACTTACCAATTGAATTTGGCTAGTAATCCGCTGTTCAAACTCCTCAACAACCTTATTCAGCACCGACTCCACAAGCTGCAGCAAGTACACCATTGATGTATCTTAGAACAACAGCACTAGATACCAACACAAAATGCAATATAGTGGCAAATTACTTTATAAAAGTCTACCCTGATTAACATTACACCTTTTCTTAGTTCACCTTGTAGTTTGGTCAGTAACTCTCTAGAAATGATGCAGGAGCAAGAAAATTGAGGGCTTGGACAAGAGTTTCTTTCGTAACTACAAGAATCTAGAAGGGAAGTTTATCTGAATACGGTAAGAAATTTACTGCATTCCAACTTACATTAGGAATTTCTTCAGGCTTCTTATCAATCAGAATTGCACGAACAAGGTTGCTTAAGGAAGAGCTGGACTGTAAAGAGAAGATTTAATTGATGAATCATGTCATTGATCCGTTATTGCTAATGTATGTAATGTTTGTCTAGCAGATTCTACCTACCATTTTGTTACTTTCAGCCTCAGTGCATACACCATTCGTGGATTTTTCATTCATTGACATACTCCTTGAGAGAGAACTAGAGAATGGCTCAGAATTTTTGCGTACAAATTGTTTTGCTGATGTTGTGGATTTTACATTTCCACCAAATTTCCAGACTCCAGTCCCACCTGTCTGTTTCCACTCGCTGTAGGCTTTAAGTCCCAAAACACAGCTAACAACCCTTGACGATTTTCCACCCTGATAATTATATTTTAAAAAATGCAGCTTTATCAATGAAGGTGACTCCATATTAAGCAGCAAATCCAATTCACAGTCGTGAGAATGACAATACATCACCACTAATACTCAAAAACTTTGCATCTAAGACGTACCAGAATTTCAGTAAACAGGTAACTAACCTTGCACTACTATTACTAATAGGTTATTTTGGCAATTTGTCTAACATTAAGGCACTATACTAACCTGTTCCAAATCGGATGCCTCAAAAGAAGGAATCCCCAACTCCTGTGCAGCAACCAAAAAATTACGGACATTCTCAAAGTATTGGAATGCAGACAAGGCTGCTCCATCAGGAATAAGTGCAGAATCAACCGGACTTTCAACAACCTGCAGTTGTTGATCAAGATCAGTTTTAAAGGTTGAAAGATAACAATTCAAGTCCAACAAACTATGAAGATTTTCTTGGATATAAATCCATCGAGCTGAATGATACAAAGGATTCATATAGACGACCGCACCTATTTTGGGGCTAAGACATTTGATTAATTGATTGCACTGGTGTGGGGGGATGGAATGTTTTGGATTGTATTTTACCTTGGACACAGCTCCAGGCTGCATTTTATTAAGTACATTGCAAAGAATTATTCCACTCCTTAAGCCAAGCCTGAAGTCTTCCTCAGAAGGCTCAGCTGGTAAATCTTTTGCTCCCACAAATCCCACCACCTTTCTCAGCCACGCTGCTGCTTCATACCTCCTCGTTGCTACAAATAAAAATTTCTTTCGATGTCATTCCTTATAAAGTAGAAAATTAGCAGTCAAAATAATGTCTTCTCAGCAATAAGATGCTGAATTGTGTCATTGTGTGAACCATCTCAATCTAAAAACTTAAGCTGTTAAATATTCAACACTTGTATCTACTTAATCTTGGCCTGCTATAATAACTACATTAAATCAGTTTCAAATCCATGCTCTTCTTAATGTATTAAAGAATGAGTACATAAACAGGTCAGTAACAATGTATCTCCAACCAAAACACAATTGGATCCCCTTGCCGGAAAATTACACTGTGCATATAGGTAAAAAAAAAGTTGTATGAATATTTATTGGCCCAACTGAAGGACTCAATACTTGAATCAGCCACAAATGAAGAAATTGCAAATTGGTAATTAGCAAGAAGGAGCATTAGAAAGTCACCTGCTTCCTCTGCTCGTCGGGCATCCAAATCAAGATTTCTTGATCTACTTCCATGCTGCTGAAGAACATCTTCCACCACAGATGCCACAGAGAAAGACAATGCACCATCAGCAGCCATTGTTGTTTAAATATGTACCAAAACCGTTAAAGAAGGGATTTTTGTGTCAACTACTTTGAAACCAAGCTCTCTAACATCAAAATTCTCAATTCTCCAGTAAAACAAGACAAACTTCAGATAATCCTCTTGAGAAAAAACCAAAGTGTGATGATTCAAACTCAGCTTTTTATGGCAACAAATTTGACATCAAAATTCTCAAGCCTCCAACATAAATCTTTTGAGAAAAAACCTCAAATATGAATTGGAACAAAATTTGAAACTACACCCTCTAACATCAAAATTCTCAAGATTGGATTTTTTATGGCAAAAAAAACTTGAAAAGCAATCTTCAGAGAATAAAGAAAAAAAAACAAATATCTCAAGGCAGAGCTCTTTACTGGAATAAATTTGAAACTACACCCTTTAACATCAAAATTCTCAAGATTGGATTTTTATGGCAACAAACTTGAAACCAAGCCCTCTAACATCAAATTCTCAACTCTCCATAGAAACAAAACAAACCCCACACAATTCTTTGGAGAAAATAAACCCACCCAAAATGTGATGATTCAAACAAAACAACAAATTTGAAAGGACACGTGTTCTCCAAATTGTTTGGTATACACTAGTTGTAAAATAGGCTTTATAAAATTTTCTTAAACCTTTTTAGGTTCCTATAGAGTTGTACACTACAAGCTGGTAGTATAAACTTTGGTGCTGGCCAAAATTCCCTTCTTTATCCCCACCTCCCCTCTTTCACACTTCTCTCTCACAATAAAATTAAAAGCAATAAGCTTTGCTTTTTTATACAAAGGAAAAAAATACTACTACTACATTTTTGTGCACAAATTTCCGAGCCTACTTCCTAACCTCTCTCTAAATAAACAACTCTATTCACTTTTAATTTTGCTTTTTTAACTAATTTTTAATAAAAAATTTAGACATTAAAAAATATTATAAACTCCTATTTTTTGACATATTAATATAATAATAAAATAATAGTTAAAGTTATTTAGCAATACCATGATGGAAATATATACATGGACTATTTAGCTTAAAGATATATTATAGCAGAAAGGGACAGTATATAGCAATACTATTTTTTTTTGTTTGTCACCCACCCCCTTAGATTGCTTAAAATGAGATGGACTTGTAATTGTATTCAATCCATTCCATTTTGATTTTGTACGTTTTAATTCTATTTAATTAAAAAAACTATTATTTCTTGAAGAGAGGGGAGAAATTAATTCTTTAAAACATGACAAGTTAATTACCTAATGCAGTAATAAAATTAACCTAATAGTGTAAATAATATTTGTTATCGATGTATAGGAATTAAACTCTTTTTTTACAATTAGTACTCTATCATTTTATTTTATTGGAAAAAGAAAACATGGAAATAACACTATATCATATATAGACAACCCTTTTCCCTCCACTGATTTTTCAAATAAAAGGATATCAAAGTTTGATACTTTATTGACTATATATATTTATATCACTCTGCATGCAAAACAAGTGAGGCAATTTCTATCTCAAGTTGATGATTTGTTGGCTAAAGAAGAAATGCTAGCTTTATCATCTTTGGAATTTGCCATTTTCTTTTAAGGTACTTCTTCTTCTTTGATTTTCTTAATTTTCTCTTGAATTGTGTCTCTTTCATTTCTTATTTGGTCATGTCTCTATTCATGTTAGTTCACTATCTTGTGGAGATTAAAAGAAACATAAATTAGCTATAGAACTCTTCATTAAGTTAATATTGCTATTTACTAGCTCGCAACTAATAATATATTTTTTGTTATTTCATCAACGACGAATTTATTTTTATTGTTTACGATGCATATAGCATGTTCAGTATAATTTCACAAGTACGATATAGAGAGGGTAGAATGTATGCAAATATTACATCTTATTCAGTGACAAAAATACTATAGGTCCATACTCCATAAAATAGAGTACTCAAAAAATAAAATATCTGCATATTTTATCCCTACCTCAAAAATAAAAATTATTTCTAATATACTCTTTAACTTAAAAATCTTTTAAACTCACTAGTGGATAATATTTCTAGCGAACAAATGCAACAATCAATAAGTTAGTTGAAGACGGTTACCTAGATATCTAGATTTCTAGTTATTAAAAATTACTAAAAATTATCCAAAAAACTAACAAAGCTAACTTTGGTTTAGTGTGCTTTACTACTTACTATAGCCTTTTTCAGACTTTGAATCAAAGAATTAGTATATATCAATGTATATCTCAAGGGTTTTAAAACTTTGAATCAAAGATATGCATGCAATATATCTTTATCGTTTAACAATGTATGATTAATAACATGTACTTTAATTTATTTATGATTTTAGTTTGTAATCAACTCTTTTCATTATGATGGTGATGTTCGAGTAAGTTTGCATGCACTTTATTTAATTCTATTAGGTAACAGTTACCTACTATCAATACATATATTGAGTAATTTTGTTTATCAAAATTTTGGCATGAAAAAAATTACCTAGAGTTTTCAGATCAACTTGTATGCATACCTCGTTTAATTTCATGACATACCTATTACTTTCTATCAAAATAAATAACAAATAATTGTATCAAGGGGTTCATCCGAATTTCCTTTGATAGAAAATTATACTATTTATACATGGTTAAAATAATACTTTATGTATATATAGTAGATGTCGAACCCCGACTACTCCGTGTGTCTATTTTTACGAATTTTGGACCCCCTTATTGAAAATCCTGGCTCTGCCACTGATTTTTCCTTCCAAGATTTTAAAGGGATAGGAAAAAATCACTTATAAGTTAATCTTTGGTTTGTAATTTTTAATGGTTAAGTTATTTTATTTGGATTATACAATGAAAAAGTAATAAGTCAGTATTATTACAAAAGAAAAAACAAATCAAAGTTAGGCCAAACTCTATTTCTTTGAAAATGGCACAAAGAAGATAGATAAGTTAGAATTATATTGTTAAAAGAAAAACAAAATCTTAGATATGCCAAAGTTTTTTTTCTTTGAAAATGACATCAAAGAGAGAGAGAGCAAAGACATTAAAGACTCTTTCTCCATATGGGGTCAAAATTTATTTATTTTTGCTTATCGTTAAATATTCTCAAACAAATTAATAATATGAATAGTTAAAAGTAAATATATCTATTTTAGCATGAATAGAGGTTTTTTTATTAAGCTTTTACATAAAAAATAAATATTTTTTAATAGTTACATATGTTTTTTTTTTCTCAATCAATTGAAAGAGTATTCCTCGTTTGAATCTTGTCAAACATAAATTGATGTTTTAATATTACCATAGTAGTATTTTTCAAAGATAAGAAAAAACTTAATGTTCTCCTCAAGATATTGATCGAAAGATTTGGAGGTCTAGGTTTATAACAGAAGGCTAGCACTTGCTTCTTGTGATTTTTGAATTATATTTTCTTACGATCTCAGTTCGACAATTGAATTTTCTCATAAATAATTTATACTCCATAAAAATAGAAATCTATATGAATTATGTATATTTTATTCTTCTTACATCTCATTTCTGTACAAATATGTTTTTTTTCAAATTAACATATTCTGAAAACTTATCAAACAAGCTATAATAAGAATAAAATATTTTAACGATAAAAAAGAGTATTGACACTAATTAACGTTCGAAAAATTCAAATAAATGGTTCGGAACCGAAGCAAACAGGTCTGGACACCGGTCCTACAAGGAGCGTATGACGGGTCCCATTTGGCCGGGTTTTTTTCAGCCGGCTTTTTGAAAATTGTTGAAATAATACCTTGTGGAACCCACATGTTTGTAAAGGTGTATAAAATTCCCCTTAGGAAAAATTATTAACATTTCACCTCCTTAAACTCTACTAAAGGCCAAATCGACCTCAGCTCATTTGTTTTTTCCCTTATCATATCGATACATATTGATCTGATTAATTTAAATTTGTGTTGTTAAAGATCCATTAAAAGAGAAAAACATTTCGGCATCAAGAACTCCGTTATTTTAGAAATCTCATCTATTACATTGTATCCTTCAATAGTTAAGTCATTAAATGTATTGATACCACAGTGTTTGATATTTTCAATGAATAAACACATTTAATAAAGGTGATTCTGCATTCAATAAGGGTTAATCTCTTTGACAAAGGTGATCAGGGTTCAAATTTGAATTTTATCAAAGATGAAAGAATATTTTAAATCTGAATCATAAATTTTGTTGGTATTTTGCACCACTAAATACTTTTTTCTTTCTCTTTTTATTTTTCACTAGGCATTCATTTTGTATCTCCATTGGAATTCAATCAAATTATGATTCATGTGTTATAGGGTCGATTTCTGAGCGATGCTTTCAACATCATGAGTTGTTTTATTTCCTAAAACTCAAATTGAAAATCTTCAATTAAGGATGAAGGGTCCTCAACTATCCCATCCCATTTGATGTTATGATACTTTTGTCACTTTTAAGCAATCGTTTTTAATTGGGCAAATATTAAAAAGAACCATGTTAAATTTTCACAATTATCCATATTTTAATTATTTTTTTTCCCTTTTTAGCTTAATTGGTTTATGTATAGTAAAAGAAAGAAGATGAGTTTATATTTGTTGTGCAAGTCATTATGAATTTCACATGGGAGATCAAATGCTTGCTGAGTTAGCCCAATCATGGTACTTCTTTCTTGTTGTTCATATCATTACATAATTAATCAAAATAATTAATGTTATACTACTACTATTATTTAAGAAAAACACAACCTCATTACACCACACACAAAAGAAAAGGAGAAAAAAATGAGAAAAAAAAAGAAATTGAAAATGTATGGGTGCACTGAAAAGTGAAAAAGGTAAAATCATTATAAATCATAATGAGGAGCAAAGCACATTGCAGACAAAACCATGTTCTATGACATGAAGAAAATCATATATTGAAAAAGTAAAAAAAAATCATTTACCACTTTTGACTTATGAAGTTTATTGGTAAAATGACAAATTATATG
This sequence comes from Solanum sitiens, assembly GCA_016801875.1. NCBI lineage: Eukaryota > Viridiplantae > Streptophyta > Magnoliopsida > Solanales > Solanaceae > Solanum > Solanum sitiens. Next base: position 2,407,256 of record JABWTJ010000074.1, on the reverse strand, counting down.
GTTCTGTCAATTCTTGTTACCTGAATTTAAAACATCATTGATCACTTGCATATATATCATTTCACCTCAGAAATGATATTAAAAATTAGGCTGGTTTTTCTGTTCAATAGACAATAATAAGAGTATAACATGGGATTTTTTAAAGTTAAAAACTTTTAATGGCTGATGGATAAATATATATATATATATATATATATATATATATATATATATATATATATTAACGGATACGGGATAAATATAACTCTAACATATATCAAAAAAACATCTCATTTTTTTATCGTAAAGAAGTAAATATGATTCTTTACTGAAAAGTAATCATTTAGTATTTAAATTTAAGAGTTAAATATATATATATATTGAATTTCTCAATAAAATAAATATATAGAGTTTAAATTAAAATTATTGAGTTCCAAAAGTGAATTCATAATTTGATTAATCTTTAAATATAAAAATTATTGTTTTATATTTATTCATCTCATCAGCTTACTTTTGACTTTTGAGTTGGCCATATATAAGATAAAGTTTTGAGTAATCCCAAGGCAAAATCAGAGAGAAAAGTGAAGTGTGATTTATTCATGGCTAAACAGTATTAGTATAATTTTTTGTTGTTGTTCCAAATGATTTAACAATTCAATATTGAAATTCACAGAATATAACAAATTTAGATTCATATCAAATTGTTGTGTATACGGATAAAATTTAATATTAGTAGCTGAAAAAATAAAAGAAAGCGAAATAATATAGTGCGTCAAAACTAGGTTAATTGTTAAGCCTTTTGGAAATATCGTGTAAGCCGAGGTGGATAATATGACAATATATTAAGAGTATTTTAAAATAAACGATGAAATAATAGTATGAAAGTAAATTTATCGTTCTTTCAAATCTTATGGGCGTAAGTAAGAAAAAGAAATAGCATGTAAATTTTAGTAGTCATAAATATTAGGACGATGTGGGTGCATGACACATTGTTAATTTCCACATGAGCCAGGAAAATGATTGATCATGTGAAACTTAGATGCATAAGGAGAAAATTAATACGAAAGATTAAAACTTTTAATTAAGAGTGAAAGAATTTTAATTGTTATCGGTACAATATTATTGGAAGTGGAGAGAATGGCAGCATGGGTTGTGTCTTTCACTTTTTATTATTAAAAAAAAACATGAAAAAGGTGGTCCTCGTTTTATTCCCTATAACATGATCATGAAAACCATGGCACTCCATATATACTTTTCTTTAATTATTAATTATTCTAATTTCTTTTCATTTTCTAATGAATAAAGGGGCCATAAAACTTGAGTATAGTAGAAGGAATCCAACCAAATTACAAGGGTCAATTTAGGTACTAATTTAACTTAATTTTAGCCCTTTATTTTATTATATATATGTTATATACATAAATAATCGATATACACTTTAAGGTCTAGGTTCGAAAATCCTTTTTTTCCTAGCACGTTTTGACTGAACATATAGAATATCAATGATATTATTTCCTATTAAATTCACTTTCATATGTTCATTTTATTGTATATTTCACATATTCATAATGTGTATATATTTCGTACAAAAACACATTCTTTGAACTAAATTTTAGTCTTGGTGATAAGGTTAGTCCCAAATATTTGTTTGTTGTAAAACTATACCACAAGTAAATATAGGTTTTATCTTATATAAGTCCTAGAAGATTTGTGTTAATTGGATTGGATTGATACAAAGACATCATATTCTTGCCAGATTTAAATGAATCCCTATTATATTTAATTGAAAAACTTGAAGTATATTAACTAATATATATTTTAATTTTCTTTTCAGATTTTAAGGATGTTATTTTTTTTTCAAAAGTCCACCAATGGTGGAGGTTAAGGTATTGTCTCAATCTTTTTATTATATTAAAAATTCAAGTATATGAAGGAGGATATAGACCTTTGCTTTCAGAGTCAAATAAAGAATGAGACATTTCATTTTTATGTACCTATGGTTACAAACACCAATACTAACTCACACCCCAAAAGCTAGCTCAAAGGGTATGATTTGGGAGGATAAAAATCATGTGCAAGCCTTATAAGGAGTCCACTCATCTCATTAACTACCGATGTGGGACTTTTGTCATTCTTTAACACCCCACCTCACGCCCAATGTTTAGCATCTGGTGCATGGACAATTTTGATTTTAGGATTCCCAACATCGGATTTTGTCATTCTTTAACACCCCACCTCACGCCCAATGTTTAGCATCTGGTGCGTGGACAATTTTAATTTTGGGATTCCCAACATCGGGGGTTCCCACCATCGGGTGAGACGGACCCTGCTCTGATACCATGTGAAATTAGGTCTTAGGCCTAACTCACACCCCAAAAGCTAGCTCAAAGAAAGAAGGATTGCCCAAGCCTTATAAGGAGTCCACCCACCTCATTAACCACCGATATGAGACTTTTGTCATTTTTTAACAAATTCCACCTAATGTAAAAATTGGGGTGGATACAAATGAGTGAGAGATTGCATAAATTCATTTAAAGGCTTATTCCAATAAATAACTTGGCTAATGGATTAGATTCTCAATATAGTGACAGAGTTCTAAGCACAAAAAAGGAGACCTTGAAGGGAATTAAGTTGTTTATTTTAGATCAATCAACATATCTTTTAAAAGTAGTTCATAATTAATTCATGTCAAATCAATGCACGATGCTTAAATAACTCACTTAATATGGAGTAATTGACTATTCCTTTAATTTGATTCTTTGAGGTTTCCTATTGAATGTATTTGTTCTATTGTTAATATTTTTGTAAACAAGTGTCAGTTTGTGCCAGAAATGATCTTTCTCAACAACATATTCAAGTACATGCCTATAGCAGGGATTAAAATAATTACAACATCATGCAAAAATTAATCCTAAATTATGATAAAGATAAAGAAAAATATACTAATATTAATATGGTACTGTTTTTTACTATCTACTATTGATATATAATTGTCCCTTTTGTTTATGTGTCTTTTCCATTATTAGTATAAGGTATTTATGGATGATGTACAATTGATAGAAAGATTGCCAACTTGCAAGGATAATTAATATAATATTGGATTCAAAATTCAATCATTATACTTGATAAATTATATTGATATCCTAATATAATTTTGAATTAATTCTTGAAGTATGAGTTCAATATAATGTTGAGCTCTATCATATATTATCCACAGTCCAAGATATCCAATCTTTGGCATACCGGAGGGTGTTGAGTCCCACATGAGATAAGATGAGGTTAACTGGTTTTCTTTTATTAATTTGAGCATCAATCCATTATGAGTTAGTTTTTTATGTGGAAATTTGTTAAATTAGGTCAGGAAGATATAAGGAGTCCACCCATCCACTTCACTCTCAATGCTTAGCATCTAATGCGTGAGAAGGAATGCCCAAGCCTTAAAAGGAATTCACACATCTCATTAACCATCGATGTGGACTTTTGTCATTCTTTAATAAAATTATGTCCAAAATCTACTTAACAATGTACAAAGAACTAACGACAAAAAAGAAATCATAACTAAAAAAAAAATCTTCCAAAAAAAATATTTTTCTTCATATCACACACACCCTTAATATTATAATCTATTTATCTCACTTTTAGTCCAGTTAATCAAATAATACTCCCCATTTCCTAAATATACATAACAACAACAACATATATCGTTTAATTACATAAGAGTTGGGTAGTATATTCTTACACATTACCCCTACCTTGAAAGGTTGAAAGATTGTTTCCATTGACGGAATAATAATAATAATAATAATAATCCAAATTGTACTTTGTAAAAAGAAATTGTGTAATATTTCATGGAAGCCTCGAGCCAAAAGAATTGGAATGAGAAAAGTATAAAGCATGACAACTGAAATAACAAGTATGAGTTTTGATAGTTATGAAAAAAGAAATGGCTTTGCAATGTGAATTTCAACCCAAGTTTCAGAGTAGTATTTGTACAACATTGAAGAAAGATGGTAGATGCAAACAACTACTTTCAATTAACAGATGGAGATCAAAGTACCTGTTCCCTTGTGCAATGACTCAACAATGTTGCACCAGCACAACTACTTGTTTATTTCCAGTTTCATCAGCGTCTGCAAGGAAGATCAAGTCACAAAGAGGAGATCATCCATATGAATTAGTGAATGAGAATGGATGGAAAGTCACAAGAATGAATGAGACTACTGAACAAGAGATGATGAGGGAAGTTGCTGTTGTTCGAGCTAAAGCATTCTCTCAACCTATTCCCTTCTCCAACTACTTGCTCTTTCAGGTTCTTGATTCTCTGTGTTTCTCTGCATCATTTTAGGAAAAACAGAATAATGATCATATATTTGTTCTCTGTTATATATGTAGGATGAACAACTTTCAAGACTTGTATACAAACTGAAGAATTATAAATCAGACAGGTAATCTTTGTTTTCTCTTCCGTTATACATTTCTCTACTTCACAAACAAGAAAATCTAACTGCATTATTTTATCCAGAAAGATGATGGATGGTCTCCATCATTTCCAATCATTATTATCAGTTTCTGAAATACTTGACTAAACAGGTATGCATGTTTAGTTGCGGAGGCCTCAACTGAGTTAAAACGACAAGTTGTAGGAGTGGTTGATGCTACAGTACTATATAGCGATGATGATGTTCTTCAGTACCTTCCGGGAGGAACAGAATATATCTATATTTCTGGAATTGCTGTATTGAACAAATTCAGGTCCACCATTCAATTGGATATGAATTCCTATGTTAAATGAATGTAGAGATGAATTATGTGTGCTAACACAGACCTAAAATTGCAGGAGGCAGAAAGTTGCAACTGCTTTGCTTAAGGCTTGTGATGTTCTTGCAAGACTTTGGGGGTTTGAATATCTAGTCCTAAGGGCTAATGAGGATAATTTTGGTGCTCAACGTTTGTATACAAATGCGGGTTATAAAGTAGTTTCAGGTGATGCTACATGGAAGACAAAGTGGATTGGTCGAAGAAGAAGAGTAGTTATGATTAAACAGGTCTCACCTGAAACAAAAATTTCAATTCAAATCAGTGTTTGATCTTCAGGAAAGAGTGTTTAATTTCCTTGTGACTATTTTCCTTTTAAATTCACTTACATAGCTGATTTCTCTGTTATTCTAGCCTCATTGTATCAAGTACCTTAATCAGATATAGTTTGTTTGGCAATAGATATCATCTAGAAGAGAATAACTTCAAAAGTGGACTAACAAGTTTGGATTGAAGATAAGACAAACAAGCCAAGTCAAGTCCAGGCATATATTGCAATAAGCTACCTTCCTCACTATTGCCCTTTTCATTGTCTTCCTTTTGAAATCATCACCACACCCATAGAACTATGTTATTATTAATTATTGACACGTAATTTAAGTGTCAAATTTTGAAGACCAACCAGTATCAACAAATTATGGACTCACCTCTCATCAATCATCATACTTTTTCAATTAAGTTTGTTTTTTTAAAAAATATAAATACATAATTCGTACTAAATTTATTAAATGTTTACAAAATCGAACACCATATTTATTAATTTGTGGATCCATTCTTTTCTTGTTAGGGGTAATCTATTTAGTCTCTACCCCATTCGTCCCAAACTTGACTATAACTCCATTGTTTGTCACAGAATTGGAGTGCCAAATTTTACATCACCAGCACCAACTAACTGTCCCTGTGCAATAATCATGGATTTGTAAATCTCGACGAGCATCTTCTCATCATACTCTTTCAATTGCCTCGTTCCAAATCCACTACCAATCCCACTACTCATACACTTGGAATTAGCAATCTTCATCATCATATTCACATACGCATCACGCACATTCATTAGTAATTTCTTCGGCCAAAATTGCCCGAGTTTCAAATAATTCCGACTCAACTTCAGTCTCGGCCTTAGATTTATCTTCCACAACCTTCGTTTCCCAAACCCAACCCCATTCATCCTCCTACAACCCGACCCATTTAGCCTCTCATACCCTCCTCTTCTCCTCCTCCTCTTCCAGTAACATTTTAATCCATTGCACAAGCTTCCTGTTGATACTGATAATCCTCCTTCCATTTTTATTTTTGCAAAATAGTATGGAAATGAGCAACAATCAAATTTGGTTTTTATAAAAAAAAAAAAAGGGAGAGGGAGTTGGAAGATAATGAGAAGAATATTTAATGGGAGCGCAGGTTTATGGTTAATTCGTTACCGGTATTTTTCACGGGACATTAATGGATTGTGTAAGTACGACGGTGATCCCAATTTTATTTCTCCAGCTAAATTAAATTAAGGGAAAATTATATATAATGGCAAATTAATAAATTAAATTAATTGTTATAACCATTCTTTGATTTAATTGTATCTCGTAGCAAACTGTTTGTCAGTCATCTCTCTCTCCCTCAAACTCTCGCTCGCCACTCTCCTCTCTCGTTCCATCTCTCGCTCGCTTCCTCTCATTTTTATACAAACACAAGTGTATAAAATCTGTTTTTATTTGTATAAAGAGATAGGAAATTGTATAAATACATATATTTTTGTTCCCCTCTCTCCCCTCTCCCAGATCTCGCTCGCCATCCTCGCCTCTCTCGCTTATACAAACAGAAACGAAATGTTTAAATTGTATATACACATGCAAATACATATATTTTTGTCCTATACACTTAAAATTATACAATAAAAATACTCCTCTGCCCAGTTTCTTGTCTTTCTCTCTTTCTCGTTTTATACAAATTCAAAGTGTATATAATTTCTCTCTTTCTTGTTTTATACAATTCGATTCAATTGTATATTCCCTGCCCAAGTCTATTTTGCCTTTCTCTCTTTCTCATTTTATACAAATTCAAATTGTATATAATCGTTCTATACACTTATAATTATACAAATTCATTTTATACAATTCTCTGCCCAAGTCTCTTTCTCTTCTCGTTTTATACACTTCGTTTTATACAATTCGCTTCAATTGTATATGTATAGCGAATTATACATTTATATGTTTGCTATAGAGTGCAATTATGCAAACTTTGTTATAGCATATAAATATAAATTTTATGTTTGTTATATGTGAAAGTTGCCCTTAAATTAATACTTTTTCCATTTTATATTAAATGGACACTTTTTATTTTATATTATTATTAATAAATTGATATACTTTATTATTTAACATTTTACTTATATTCATTAACCTCTTAAAAAAAAATTAAATTTCATTTATTATCTTGATCCATTATGATTGTCTAAATTTAATTTAACCTGATTATTTATCACCCCTAATTAAACATAAGCTAATAAGGCATATATTTTAAAAGAATGAACATATTCAATTGATCATAAATTCAATCTATAATGGACAACATCAATTATTTCCAAATAAATTAGGGATAATGCACAAGTACCCCCTCAATCTATTCCCGAAATCTCAGAGACACTTATACTATATTAAGGTCCTATTACCCTCCCGAACTTATTTTATTAATAATTTTCTACCCCTTTTCGACCTACGTGGCACTATCTTGTGGGCTCAGCGTTGGTTGACTTTTTTTTCAAACTAGTGTCACGTAGGTCGAAAGGGATAAAAAATTACTTATAAAATAAGTTCAAGAGATAATAAGACCTTAGTATATTATAAGTACGACTCTGAGATTTTAGGCATAGATTGAGAGGGTACTTGTACATTTTCTCAATAAATTATTTCAAAGTTTAAAAAATTTTAATAACTAAAATTTTAAAGGAAACACTTGGAAGGACATGGATATAATTTCCTGATATATCTCCCTATTTTATGCAACCACCAACAAACAGAGCATTTAATATTCTTCAAGTTTGTCATCATCATCGTATTATAAAACTATATCATAAAGCACAAAATCCGCTTCCTCTTCTATGATTCTTCTTTTGTCTTATCTACGTCCACACATTTGCGCACCCCATAAATAATATTAGATCATATGAGAAAATAATTCAATTTCATAAATAAATTTAAGCATTTCCCATTAGTAACTACACCTCCATATTTTTGCTTTAATTTCGTCCTTTTAAGATTAATTTATTTAGGTTGTGCCTCTAAAACCATATATATTTTCTACTAATTTTGTTTCTCCATGTTTATTCAATACTCCATTTCAAATTTTTACGAATTTTTTCGTTATTCAAAGGTTAAAATGGATGTTTGAAATTTTTTTTTCATATTTATCCTTTTTTTTAGTGAAATTTTATATTTTCTAGAAAATAAATTACATAGTTTACAAAATTATTAAAAAAGATAACAATAAAAAATAAATTTAAATTATGTCCTCTTCTTATGATTATAACAATGAAAAAAGACAACAATGGATGTTTGGAACTTTTTTCATATATGTCCTTTTCTTTAGTGAAGTTTTATATTTTCTAAGAAAGAAATTACATAATTTATAAAGCTATATTTATGATTTTAGAAAAGACAAAAGTGAAAAATAGATTTAAATTATGTCCTGAAATATTTTTCTTAATAGGTATATACTAGCTCACAAATTCACTTAATATGAAATAAAAGGAATAATTACTTAACCACCTTCTATAGCTTAAAACAAACAAAAAGGAATGAATATTTGATCGAAGATAAGTATCCTTCTGCTCCTATTTACTTGTTAAATATTTTTTTAATTAGATTTTTTTTCTTTCTATTATGCTCTTAATAATTAACATTGATTAATATCTGAAAAATATAATGTAATTATATTTAAGAATCTATAACTTAATAAAAATAAAGTTATCAATTTGCTATATCAATTATTATTTTTTAATTAAATATTTCAAATCAAAATTTAACAAATAAAAAGGAACCGAAGAAGAAATAATTAATACAATCATCACATGTAATCAATGATGTGAAAGTTTGAAATACTAGTAGTAATTAATACAATAAATTAAAAACTAAATTGTTCGGGAAGCGCATGAATTTGGCCATTACCCCATGCATTCATATTTAATTAGTTTCATTATTTAAGTATGGCACTGTTTAGTGCTGAATTTAGAATTTTCACTAAAAGGGTTTAAATATAAAAATATATTTCTTCTGTCTCATATTATTTAATTATCTTACTAAGAATAATTATCTTATATTAATTGTTTAACTTATTAAATTAAGAAAGCATTAACTAAAATATTTTTGATATTATCTTTGCAATTAATTCTTTTTTAAAGTGTTCACATATGTTTGTAAAATTCTTAAGAAGTTTTTAAAAGGTGAATTAGTAAAATCATCTTTTTATTTATTTCTTAATATTTCTAAATATACATGTAAAAAACAAAAATAATAAACTAATATAAAACGAAAGAAATAGTGTTTATTAGTTGAAACCTCAACATGAACTTTGAATCCCTTCAACTACTAAACAATATCTAATCTTATGTTTAAGAAATTCAAAATCTATATATATACACTAACCCCCTCGCTATCCTCTAAAGCCACCCATGTTTCCACTTGAGAAATAGGATCAATGAAAAGTCACATAATCAATTTCAAATTATTTGAGACTAAAGCAAAGTAGTTGTTATTTTATAGGAAAGAGTACCCTTAAATTAGTTGGGTGTATTTATGGAGATTTCAATTTTCTTTCAAATAATAATTAGAACCATTTCATTAAGCTTTCTTCCTTCTTTTCCAAAAAATAATGCACAATTATAAGATGAGAAACTTTTACATATAGCCACTTAAAGATAATTAATTACTTTTCATAGCTATAGTTTAATAATTACAATTTGTAGTTGTATGTTACATGGAGGAGAGAGGCAAACGAGACTGGGAGAGAGGCGAGAGAGAGGGGGAAAAGAGAGGGAGAAAGGTGAATTGTATATGTATATTAGTTAGATAATTGTATATTATACATATATATTTGTATCTATGGCAAGAGAGATTGAGAGAGGGAGGAGAGAGGTAAGCGAGACTGGGAGAGGGAGGAGAGAGGCGAGTGAGGTCGAGAGAGGGAGGAGAGAGGCGAGCGAGAGAGGGAAGAGAGTGGAGAGAGGTAAATTGTATATGTATATAATTGTATATTATACATATACATTTGTATATGGGGAAAGCGAGAATGGGAGAGGGGGGAGAGAGGCGAGCGAGAGAGGACAGAAAGTGGAAGAGAGGTGAATTGTACATATATATATTATACATATATATTTGTATATTCTAGCGAATTATACATATACAAACATGACTAATTATACAAATTCAAAGTCAGCCCACGTAATTGATGTATAATGTTATTCGCAAGTGGTAATTATAGCAAACTATAGTTATGATTAAAAATTAAATAGTATAAATTTGTTTTGTTGCGTAATTTTCCCTCATAAGATCTCCTTCCACTTAGTTGTTTTGTTGGACATTTACAAGCTTTTATTGTGATATTTGGAAGCAAGATAAAAAAATATTGGTTGAGTTCTATATGACAAAGTTTGACCTTAAGGTTCACTTGATCAATGCATAATTGTTGAAGGATTTATAATATATGGACACATTTAATTCAGAAATTAAGTAGTATACAAGTTAATACTCTTTTTTTTTACCATCCCATAAAATAGTGATCTTAAATAGTTTCACTTTAACCCCAAAATTAGTTCATGAGGTGATAATTAAAATTGTCACACACCATATACAGAGAGTCAAAGACCAAATCAAAAGTCTATATAACATTATAGCCGTTCATTGTTTGGATCCATTGACACAGTTAATCTAGATTCACGTCACCTAGAACCTCGGAAAGAGAAAGTGCAGAGAAATTTATGCTTCGCAAAGCTCAAACCTAGAATCTCGTTTAACCATTTTCATCCCACTATAGCCCTTTAGTGGCGGTAACCATAAGTATCACTCAAATAGGTATAAGGTTCAACAATAACATACCCAGTATAGTCCTACAAGTGATATCGAAAGAGAGTAAAGTCTACACATACCTTATCCCTACCTTGAGAGGTAGAGAGATTGTTTCGGATAAACCTTCAGATCAAAGGAAAACATGCAAAATAGGTCGATAAAAGAAATAGCGGAGGTAAAGAAACTATAGCAAAATACTATAAAGCTCTTGAGGAAATTTTTGAAAATAAAATAAGCTCCCAATACTTGGAGACAAGGGAACACAGATATAACCCCAGACATCATTTATTTATTTTTTCCCTTTTTAGGAGCAGAAGTTGCTGACCTCAGATATTTTTGTTTCTTGGGTGTTGCAGCCTTTGTTTTCTTCAGCCTCTCTGGTATTTTTACTTGGCTCAATCTCTTCATCTTGCCATCAGTTTACCAGCAGCTGAAGTAGCAAAAATAAACCTAGTCATTCAGTAGTCCGTCCAAATATAGACGAGTTGAGTTATGACTCATTGGTTGGCTTGATTTGCCCAATAGATTGAGTCAAATACTGTAACTTGGTGAGTTAACATATAACAAATGACCCAAATATGAAAAATCAAATTTACAGATTGAAAATTACTTGCATTGGAGGCCTTAAGTTAATACTGTCAGACCTCTCTATCATAGCATTGTTTGTTCATATACTTTTTGGCTGCTATAACGGAATATTGTCATAGAGAACATATAAGATAACATAATAAGTTGGATAGATCCGTTATTTGACCCATTTCGACCAATTGATTTTGACTCAACATTATCAGGACGGCTGAATTATGACATGTATATTAGACTTGTTTTTACCAGCTCAAATTTGATACAACTCTTACATTTGTTACATTTTACCTGGAGTAGTTGATACATTCTTCTTCAATGCTTCTGGGGTCTTTACTTGGCTAAGCCTCTTCATTTTTTCCTTGTGGAGATTAGCGGAAATCTTATAGGAATTGTTGATTTTGAATAACTTCTCGGACACTACGTATTTCTTTAACTGAACAGAGAGGAATTTCTTGAAATTCGGAGGAAGAAATTCCTTGTACTTAGCTTCGATGAACTTTGCTATTGCTGGTTGGCTCGTACCATTTTGATCCTTCGGTGATGTTATTGCCTCTGTGATCATCTACAGAAACACAAAACATTAGCAGAAACTAAAGGAAAGTTCATAATTTTAAGCTAACGTTTGATCAGATTTTGACATTATGGTCTTTAAATATTTCGAAGTTCTCAGTTTTGGGGACTTCCCCTCAGAAAACTTCATGTTTTTTCCAAGTAAACACAACTTCAAAACTCAAACTTTCAAGTTTCAACTTCAAAGTTTATGATCAAATGGGAACTTGTTAAGTGCATGTAAAGGTGAATTGAGAATTTAAATTTGATCGATTTTGTCTTCATGTTCTTACCACTGAACCAATTACATTAGAAATTATGAGTTTATAATCTAATATCTGTCTAAAATGCTGGTTCGATTGAACCCAGTAGCTATAGTTTACTCCTAATATATTGAATTTGTGATCAGTCTCTAACAAAAATGAACCGTAAAGCTCTACAAATTTCAGATTTGGGGAGAAGGGAAAGAACAAATTAAAGTACCTGAAAATAGGGTGGATTGAAGTCCAGAACTGAATTCGAAGTTCGAATTTCTATAGCACAATGAATGCATACAAAGACAGATCCGGAATTTAAATTTGATTAATCCAATCTCTATGTTCTTAGCACCGAACAGATTACAATTTTGGAAATTAATTACAGTTTCATATATATTATCTACCGCTATATATCTGGATCAACTAAACACAGTAATTATAGTCTACATCGTTCACCTGGTATACGTGCATTTACAGGTTATATATCGAATCTATCTAACAAAAAATGAAGTATGAAGCTATAAATATTATAAACAGTAAGTGTAAATATGGTGGATGGACGTTTAGAAATAAATTCGAAACTCAAATTTCTAAGGCACGGTGAAATACATGCGGATCCAAAATTCAAATTTGATTCGTTCCAAATTCCATGTGATAAACACCAAACCGATTACAGTTGTGAAATTAATTATAGGTTCATAATCTATCACAAAATTTGGATCAAGTAAACCCAGTAATCATAGTCCACATCACTGACGGTGTATACGAGCATTTACTATCGAATCTATCGAACAAAAATGAAAGTTTGAAGCTCTAAAAATTAGAATGTACCTGAAAATAAGGTGGATGAACATTTAAAGATGAATTTGAAGCCTTCATTGCGATTGCCATGGATTTTGTTCTCTGTGTTTTTGTGTTTCATTCTTTGGGATGAAATTTTGAATGTAAATTCAAATTTCATTTTGGCGGATTTAAAGTGGAGGGAATTGGGTATGGGCTTGGACTCTATTCATGGGCTGAAGATTGTCTTCCAACTCAACTGGGCTCTATGTTCATTTGAAGGCCCATTAACTTGTACTCTCTTCGTTTCTATTTGTTTGATCTTCACTTGACACGGACTTTAAGAAAATTAAGAATACGTACATTCGAATTAGAAATATGTCAAATATATACATGTTCTTTATTCTTGTGGTCTTGCACATGCAATGTGGAAATTTGTAATGTTTTTTTTTCAAAAAAAAAAGGATAGATACATTTTTATACAGAAAAAAAAAGGAAAGTAGGACAAATAAATCAAAGCTGAGGAAGTATTTGGTAAGAAAACTTAATTTTGACAATGTATTATTCAAAAATAAACTGCTTCAAATACCACCGACGAATGTTGTAATTTTGTGGGACAGATGAGATTTCTAATTAACTATTTCAAATTCGAGTTTTAGAAATTACTAAAAAGAAAATTATAACAAACCTTTTTCTCTTAATTGATTCTTGCGTAGTTAAATTTTCATTAATCTAATAAGTAAATTACGAATATCATATGATTAAAGAACTATAGTCCCTTGATTTAGGTGAATGGCGTTGAATTATTTCTTATTTTTGTTCACAAAATTCTCGAAACTAAGGATATCTCTCTTATATTTCCGAGGTAATACCTTAACTGGATTCTGCAAATAGTTCAATATTATATTGTATTATCTATCTATTCTATTAGGAAAATATAATATTATTTCATCTGTCTCAAAATATTTATCATATTTTATTTTTTAAAAAGTTAAATTACATGTATCATGACCAACATATTAAGATGTAAGAGTTTTTCTGTGTAACTTTTAAATGTTAAATTAATCTAACTTCAAAAAAGTAGTAAATTAAATTTCAAAAAATGAAACGTGATAAGTATTTTATAAGTTGTATTAATGTAAGTGATAAGTTTAAAAGGAAGTGTTGTCATTGTCGGTGAGGTTGTCAAGACAAAGACTATGTCATTGGTGCATTGTTTTCTTCCCTACTTTTAGTTACTCATTTTGTTAGTGTACCTTTACTTCTTCCCAATTCTCACTAGCTACCATCCAAACATCTTTTTATTTTTACCTCCCCAACTACTTTTTACTATCTCGATGACTTAAATTTATAATCTCAGAATTGAAGGTAAAAGATAAGTATAGTTCAAATATATTAGTGATCTAAAGACAAGATTAAATAAATGTCTTAAATTAGGAGTGTGTATTGTTTAGTTCGATTCAATTGTAGTATCGATTTAGTTTATCGATTTTTGGTTTTTAAATATATTCAACCAATAACCAAATTAATAAGACATTTTTATCGGTTTTAGTCCTTATTAACGATTCAGTTTTCAGTTTACCAATAAGAAAATGCTTATAAAATAAATATATAACTTTTCCAATTATTGGACGATAAAATAATAATGTAACTTTACTTCATAAAATAGAAACAATAATAACTAACATGAAATGAATTTTTACTTTAGATTTTGATTTGATGTATTATAATGAAGTGAGACAAAACTAAGTAAAATGAAGGGTTTATAAACGGATTAAACCTTATAAAATTCATGTAGTTATCGGTGAGTTATTAAAAAAATTCAGAAAATACGTATATTATTAGTTTTACCAACAAATGATAATATTTTTAATTATTTTCCAGAAAAAGGATTACTTTTAAAATTTATATTCAAATAGAATGTAAATACACCACTAACTAAATTTACACCGAATTTCATTATAGCAATGAAAAAAGTATTTAGATCGTGACAAATAGATAATATGAAGAATTTCAGTGGTAGCAGCCCAGACAAAGCGCCAACCTTGCATTGTATTAAAAATTGTAGTAATGTGCATATTGTTATTTTTCTTGTCATTATAATAAACGATTGAATAATGGTGCGGTCATCAATACACATGCAATGCGACCGATTCTGAATTTTTATTAAGGGAATTTATAATATGAGAGAATTAAACGCTCAATGAATTTATTAGCATAAATATACTTTTTAAGTAAAATTTATTGAATTCGATAAATCAATACCTGCAGATTACTAGCTTCGCTTCTATATATTAAATCGTTTTTGTACTTCTCAATATATATAATCTATGGTTTTCTCTGCACACTTTCTCACATGAGAGTATGTTGATATGATATCATTTATCAACCTTTGAGGTGGATTTATTTCCACTTAAACGATTAAACAAATATACTTATATTTCCTTAATTATATCTTGCAACATAATAATTTCTTAAAAAAAAGATTTCAAATTTTAGTTTTGAATGGAAAGTTTTCTTTCAGCCTTACGTAAAATAGTCGAACAAAAAAACAAAAAAAAAGTTATATACATGAGTATTCAAGTTAGAATTCTCTTCTGATTTGTGTGTACACATTTGCTACATTTTAAATTGTAAAAAATTTTCCACTCACTCCTTCACCATATTTATAGTGACATAATATAAGCTACCCATCTCCTTCTACTTTCTTTTTATATCCCCAAACTTTTTTCCCCATATTTGATAATTAAAAAAAAAAAAAAAAAAGGTTGATAACTTTCTTGAAAAAAATAAAAATGGGGACTCCCTCACCCCCACATTCTCAATTCATTTTCCACATTGTTACTCTCTTTTTCTTGATTTCACTCAACCACTATTATTCTCAAGCTATGTCAACAGTCACAGCTATGGCCAAAGACCAACTTTCTTGCACAATGTGCTCTTCTTGTGACAACCCTTGTCAGCCAATTTCACCCCCACCACCCCCATCCTCTTCATCTGGCTATATTTGCCCACCCCCGCCACCAGTTTATGTGTCACCCCCGAACAATAGCGAGGGCAACAGTGGTGGCGGGGGTGATGGGAATGGTGGTGGAAACTATCCACCACCGACTAATAATGGGTACCCAACTCCACCACCCCCAAATCCAATTGTACCATATTTTCCTTTCTATTTTCACAGCCCACCACCACCTACCTCCAAATCCATTCAGCTAAAAGAACACCCTTTAGTCACTTGTCTCATTTTTGGTGTTGCAATATTCTTCTTGCTTTAATTTTGAACCCTCTAAACAAGACTACTATTTTATAACTTCTTTATATGAAATTGAAGTTTATATTTTTCAGGTTTTGTACAATGTGCAGACATCAAGAATGAAAGGCATAAGAGATAGAGCAGATGAACAAGTAATAGTGGAGCAGTAATACCCAATTATTTCCATAAAAAAAACAATGGATCTTGATTGATGAAAAAGCTGTTATTGCTACTAGTTTGTTTTCAACTTTTGGTGCTGTAAAAATAAAGTGGCTGTAGAATTAGCACATTCTCATTTAGATTAATTTCAAAAATATTGTATTTGTGCACTGTTATTTCTTTGAGATACTAACTTCTCTAGAATTTCAAGTTTTTGTGTAAATAATTTTTTAGATTTTCCACTACATTAAATTAACGGCTTATAACATGTCATTTAATTTTTCGCTATTTCTTTGTAAGTAGATTTTTGCCATATTAGTACGTAAAACTTAAAAACTCATTTTTCATTAATATTAATGTACACTTTGTTAAGCATATTGTTTAGTTCTTTTTTATAATGTGGAGTTGGGTTGGGTTGAGGACCACTTGGCCACTCACTGTATAAATCAACCTAAGTGGTAAGAAGACCAAGAAACTCTAAAGCCATCGTTTTTGTACCTATTTCCTCAAAACCCTAAAATGAACGTATAAATATAGCAAATGATCAAAAAGAAGCAAACACATTCCATAATGGTAGTTATTTCACCACCTCATTCTTGTAAATGAAGTATCTCTTCTTAAGCCAGAAAGCAACTACTATGATAATGCCAAATGAGGGTGCAGAGATGGAAACAAGCCATATAAGGGTACAGAAAGATGGAAACAAGTATATGTTTACACCAAATAATGTCATGGAGAGCCCAGGTATGACTTGTAGATTAATATATATATATATATATATATATATATTTATATATCCACCACCACGAATATGTCTAGTCTAGGGGAAAAGGTAACTTATACAACACCAACTCCATCAATAAATAGAAGAAAATATATGTAAAATTCGAACCTCCCCCAAATAGATGACAACTCTCTCTACACATTGTTTAAAGAGGATGTTTCTCCAATTTGAAACCACTCACTGACCTGCTAGCCAAACCTGGAAAGAATTAAACATTCAGAAACTACCACAAGTTTTAACTGCAACAAACCATTTTTGCTAAATCAAAGGCAAGGTTGACTAGTTTTACATCATCGCTCAAACACCATTTAACACATCCTAATGCTAAATAATTTACACCATAAAACAGGTGCTCAAAAGAACAAAAGTTTTCAAAGGAAACTGTTGTCAACAGAGAGGAAATAATCATAAAAATGAGGGAACAATAACATACCCCATCAACTGAAGTTAAATCCTCCCGATGGAAGAGATATATCGGCCCCTCCAAATTCGAATTGATCTTCAATTAATGAAACCGGCACATCCTCCTCCTCCAACCAATAAGTTTCGAGGATCTTCACTGCTTTCTCATAGATTTCAGTGTTGTCATGGCTTTGGAGGTTTTCAATCTTTTCTAGACCTTCAGCCTCGTCAATTAACTGGGCATAAACATTCACGCCTTCTGTGTTACCTAGATCCTTATCAGCTTCCCCAATCTTCAGAATATTCTCAAGCCCTTCCAAGCAGACAGTGACAATTCTTGGGTCAGGACATACCAGAAGATCACACAATGGTTTTATACAACCTTGGCTCACCAAGAACCTAGAAATCAATTTACATGTGAGCTTCAAACTAGATGTAAGGTTAAGCAGATGAAACTGAATTTGCTAAAGGAACCATACTTGATTTGATCATGATTTCCACCGGACGTAGCATTTGAAATTGCCCAAGCAGCCTCTTTCTTTATCTCAAATTCAGCATTTTGTAGCAGATATACAAGAGGGGCAATAATGCCAGCCTCGATCACAATCTATTTCAATTAAAACCCCTTTCAGTATCATTATACAAAACTGAATCATATTGTAAAGGTTCTCTTTCTTCACTTATTTTCAGTTGTCTGTCAATTGATAAAAGAAGCACAAATTGTCAATTACCATACAACATACCTGAATTTGATTCCTATTACCAGCTGTAATGTTCGAGATTGTCCAACAAGCTTCCTTTTTAATGCTTTTTT
This sequence comes from Solanum sitiens, assembly GCA_016801875.1. NCBI lineage: Eukaryota > Viridiplantae > Streptophyta > Magnoliopsida > Solanales > Solanaceae > Solanum > Solanum sitiens. The sequence goes on along the minus strand of JABWTJ010000074.1, from coordinate 2,388,826 downwards.
TGTAATTTTGCGTCAACAGGTTAACAAGGCAGGGAAGAGCATGATGGTCAATCATAACCTAAACAATATAGATTCATCAATGTCCACCAAAAAAGAATCCAGCTGATAAATTAGGTAGGACATAATTTGCTTCAACAACCAAAAGATGTAGTTTTTGCGTCCATTTTATTTCCACTACGTCTGAGAGGTAACAAAAATGGAAGGGTGCAAATAACTCCTCACTGACAGAGAGCATACCTCTGCCATACAAATATTACCCTATTAGAGCTTCCCCACCTTGGTAGGAGAATAACAGGATAGCAAAGAAGTTAACTCAATTTCACTCATCTTATGTTTCAGGGACCAAAAATTTAGAAAATCTCCTCTACCCTATTTTTTCTCCTACAGAACAAATAGAGATGTAACACCATTTGTTCCCGTAAATATGTGGTGCAACACTATCCCAGTGGGCAGTTGAGCAATGGAAAGTTTATTCTAAAAATAATCATAACAGTCAAACGCCACTAACCCCCTACTCAGGTAGGCAAATGTGATAACTGAAGACTGACTGAAGTACACGGATGAATTAGCGAAGACTTCCGTGAGCAACCTCTCTTAAACATGGTAGAAAATTAACGAAAATTAATTGACTAGCCCAATCTTTACTTCGTCTTTTCTTTCATATTATGATTATGATATAGTTGACTATCAGAATTATTACAAAATTGAATTATCATTGACTTTCATATTATGATTATGATATAGTTGACTATCAGAATTATTACAAAAATTGAATTATCATTGACGAAAGCTAGATTTTTAAGTATATTTTTTATCTGACCTGCAATAATTTACCTAAACGAAAAGAAGAAGATACATCTGACGTACTGATGGATTAGATATTGAGAATTCATGTTTACACAAAGACTCAATTAAGAACGAGAAGAGGGAAAAACGAAAAAAAAAATCAAACATGAAAAATTGGCTAAAGCAGAGAATCTTATATATATTGTACATGGGAGGATGATAAATACCTGAGTTTGGATATCATCTCCTGTGACTATGTTACCAACAGTGCGCAAGGCAGGAATGAGAACAGATGGTGAAGAATGACTACTCACGAAAAGAAGATGAAGGCCGTAAGAAACTTATGATTTTAACATATCGAAAGCCTAAGACAAACCCTCAAAAGTAAGATCTATAACTCACAGTAGCAGCTCAACAAGGCGGGAACACACTCCAGCTTCAATAACAGCCTGGATTTTGTCATTAGTTCCATCAGAAAGATATGAAAGAGCCCAGCATGCATCTGTCAAGACTTCTTCATCATTTGAGTGGATAAGGCGACCAAGAGTGGGGAGTGCCGCTTTTGTCTGCGCGATGAATTTTTAAAGGCATAACCTTTAAAAGTAATATAAATATCTGAAAAGATCAAACAAACTTTATCTTTAAAGTCAAACCTGCTCGAACAGTGGCTGAGGTTTTCCCCTACAAAAGTTTGACAATGTCCAGGTAGCATTTCTCAACATAGATAGCTTTGCCTGCTCATTAAATTGTGCCAGCAATGCCACTAAAGCTCCATGGCCAAGCACAAGGTCACGATACTTGGGCGAGTCACCAGCAATATTTCCCAAAGCCCAAACTGCCTATAAATTTTTTTAAAAAAAATATCAAAATAAAAGAATTTTTAACTTCTCAGAAATAAATTGGCATAATACATATAATATCAGGGGAATCTTAGTAGCTAAGTTGGTTGAATACTTGAACTTTCATCTTGCCAGTAAGGGTTTGATTTTCCACTTTGTAATTCTCTCCCCCATTACTCCTTCCCGTAACCCCAATTTTTTAGAAAAAATAGACATAATATCATGACAATTATGAGAAGAAACATGAAAGCCTAGCCCTCTTATATATAAAGTTTTACCTGTTCACGGACATCATCACTTGGTGAACTTAGAAGTCTGATGAAAATTGGAACAGAACCATAATCAATCACAACTTTAGTGTTTTCTGATGTACCAGATGCAATATTTGTAAGAGCCCACGCTGCCTCAAACTAGATTATAGGATGCCAATTATGTAAACATTAGAAATAAAGATGAACTGCAAAACAAAAAACAAAAAACAAAAATAATAGATTTTGTTAAAAAACCTGCAGTTGAGGATAGTCATCTCGAGCAAGAAATTCAACAAACCGAGGAACTACCCCAGACTGTATCACTTCCTCTATAGGAGGATTGCGTTCTGCCAAAACAACCAGAAGTGAAAACGCATACTAATTAAGACACAAAGATACAGAGAGGAAAAACATTCATTGTCAAGGTGATCAAACAGAAGTACATTTAGGAAAAAAGCAAAGCAACACTGACCAATTGAAAGCAGTTTCCGGAATTGTGTTGTACATTCAAGTTGCAAACTGCTGTCATCAGACCAAACCCCAGCAATCAATTCAGGAAGAGTCTCCAGCTGAAAGGTTATAAACCAATAAAATCAAATCAGATAAGTTTGTTGCTAGAGCAGCATGATATTATTTTTGGCGCAATGCTACTCCTCCATCGCTACAAGGATGATTATATTTGAAGTAGAAATCAACTAATCTAATTTTTCAGTGTATAGATTTCTTCCTTTTTCTTAAATAGTATTTTTCAAATACCTTTTTGACTCTTCAAATAGTGATTGTGTCAATTTTGCCTTGCGGACAAGGGAGAAACAAAGCAGACTGTATATTTAAACTCCTCAGCTTTCATACCTAACTATTGAAAACATTATGCTTCTCTAACAAGTAAAAAAGTTATCCTTAAGAACTGAGTGAAGCAAGTAATTACCAAAACATAATAGTACCCAATTATGCTCGAAAGGATGAATACCAAGTAACCATTGATTGCACTACCAATTCAAATAAAAGATTGTATCCATCAAGGAAAAATGAGGCTAAGAACTGAATGAAGAAAGAATGCACACTGAGTAAACATTGATCGCGCTAGCCATTCAAATAGAAACTGAATGCAAATAGGATTGGATAAGTCAGCCTCAGAACTGAATGAAGCAAGTAATTAATGAAAATAAATGCTAGAAATGATCAATACCAACTAGTCCTGATCGCAGTTGCAATTCAAATACACAATTGAATCCAATAAGGATTAGTGAGGCTAAGAACTGAATGGAGAAAGTAGGTAAAACAAGTAGCAAATTAAGCTGGAAAGTAAAATTGATAGCACTTGCAATTCAACTAAAGCAACTGAAACTGATCACAATATCTGCATCATACGACTGAGAGTAGTTAACAAAAATTCACGCTGCTGAGTAAGCTCAAAGAGATAAAAGATGAATTAGTCTTGATCGCACTTGCAATTCAAATAAACAATTGAATTCAATAAGGACTAGTGAGGCTAAGAACTGAATAGAGCAAGTAATTTAATACACGTAGCAAATTAAGCTGGAAATGATGAACACCATGTAAAATTGATAGCACTTGCCATGCAAATAAAACAACTGATTCCTACGACACTATCGGTATCATATGGCTGAGACAATGTTGTGGAAGGTGATCGTCTCATCATCAATGGCAAGAGGCAAGGCAAGGCGATCCTTCAGCGCCTATTATCTTTGTGGCGAGGCGATCTTCAAAAGGCAACGCCATGGCGACCAAGGAGTCACTTTTTGTATTTTCGTAAAAAAAAACAATCAATATAAGGTTTTAAAAGAAAGTTACCTATTTCAAAAAAAAAATATAGTGTTTTAAAAGTTAAATTTTAGGGTTTTCTTTCCAAATTTACACAGTTGCACTCGTAAACTACAACTTGACTCCAACCCGTCGACTCGACTAGACTTCTCTAGTGAGGCAATGACCAGTCAGACTTTTCCGGCGACTCCAAAGTCCAACCACTACGTATTTCTTCTTTCCTTCTTCCTCGGTTTCGTTTTCCTCCTCCTCCTTCTTCTTCTTCTTCAAAGTTACTTCTATTGAGATTTTGATTATATATATATGCAACTAAATATTTTAATTTTTTGGTATTAATTGGCGCTGCACTTTGCAACTACAGATGAATTAGTCTTGATAAAACAATTGAATCCAATGAGGATAAGCGAAGCTAAGAACTGAATGAAGCATTTAAATAACGAAAAATACAAGTAGCCGATTATCTTAGATAGGATGAACACCGAGAGTAAACATTGATGCACTTGCATTTCAATCAAATAATTGATTTCAATAAGCATAAGTGAATCTAGGAACTAAATAAAGCATTTAAATAACAAAAAATACGAAGTACTGAACTAAGCTCGTAAGAGAGAAAACCGAGTAAACAGTGATCACACTTGAACTTCAAACAAATAATTGAATCAATTAAGCATAATTGAGGTTTAGAACTGAATGAAGCAAGTAACTAAACGAAAAACTCAAAGTACCGAATTAAGCTCATAAGGACACCGACTGAGTAAACATTGATCGCACTTGCAGATTCAAATCAAACAACCAAATTCGATCAAAATATATGTAGCTAAAGTTAATCAACCAAAAAAATCTATACCTTCTTATCGAGGTGAGAAACAGCAGCAGTGCTAGGAAACTGCTGAGCTTGTAGTAAACCTTCACGACGCTTCTTAAGCAAACTCTCTTCTCTTTTATTCTTCCGGATCTCCACCATGTTATCTTCCCTTCTTCTCCGTCCTTCCTCCGCATCGACGGCAACTTTGTACCTGCTCCGGCGAGCCTCCGTTCTCGAGTTCGGCCTCAGTGACATAACTCCGGTGAATCGAAATTCTGAACTCAACTCGATAATAGATAATCTCTATGAGCAAAATTCAGTTAGAGGAATTCGAAATGAGAATTTGAGTTTTGTTAAATAGGAAAATGAGGAAGAAGACAATTGAGAGTGGAATCAGGGTTTGGGGAAAATTTGGATTGTTTCTTAAAAAAAAAAAAAAAAAGGTTTTGTTTCAACCACCGTTCTGCTTTTGGAAAGTAGCCTTTATTATGCCGTTTTCTACGATATTGCCACGGCTTCGTTTTCCTAATTAGTAAATTTTTAACTTCATTTTTCATAATTTACAATATCTAATGCGTGTTGGAAGAGTTAAATAACTTTTTTTTTTGGTTTTAACTTTGGATTTACAGAAGTTATTTCTATTTTAAATTTCTTGTGTAATTAAATTAAAATTAAATTAAGAGAAAAAAATTTAGCAGACTAATTTTTACGTGGAAATTCACTATTAATAATTGTTTTTAATAAATCTTTATGTTATGTCGAAAATAATGAAAATGCATAATGATCATGACATGCAAATTAATGTACGCACTATTCTATATGATATGGTATAATAATAAGGGAGATAACAAAAAAAGTAGCAAATCCTAACTGCTCTATCTGATAAACTAATTAATTAAGGGAAAAGGCTTAAAAATGCCCTTAACCTATTAGAAATGGTTTAAAAATGCCCTCCTTCCATCTATTGGTTTAGAAATGCCCTTAACGTTTTCTTTAGGTTCAAAAATGCCCTTTAGTTAACAGAAATATGACATGGAATTGTACTAGACAAGTGACCACTTTTCATTGGTCCACAATTCTTTTATCAAATAAAAAGACCCCCCCAATCCAAACCTAACCCGTTTTCACATGAACACTTAATTTGGTGCTTGTTTTCTGGCAAAAATTAAGAGGTAAATCATCCGCAAATAAATCGCTTCAACTTTGATTTCGACGATCAAGGGTTCTTTTCATCCTTTGATTACATTGGAAATACAATTTTGAATCTTGGAGTCATCAAATTCAAAACCCACTTTCTTAATTTAGCTAATTTTAACACAGGCCTCGTTTTTGCTACATAAATGTCGTGTAGATGCATTTAATTTTTTAATTGTAAATAGCATTTGTGGTGATGGACAGCAATTATTCGGCTGTTTCCAAGGAATCTTTTGTTGAATTACAAGTTAAAAGATGATAACTTTAGCTATATATACATATGGAAACTTAATTTTGTTACTTGCTTTCTGGCAAAAAATTGGTTAGGTTTGGGTTGGATGGGTCTTTTTATTTGCTAAAACAATTGTGGACCAATGAAAAGTGGCCACTTGTTTAGTACAATTCCATATAACATTTTCTGTTAACTAAAGGGCATTTTTGAACTTAAGAAAAACGTTAAGGGCATTTCTAAACCAATAGATGGAAGGAGGGCATTTTTGAACCATTTCTAATAGGTTAAGGGCATTTTTAAGCCTTTTCCCATTAATTAATAAAAGTAAGAAGATTTAATTTGCTTTACTATAGCAGCCATTAATGAAACTGATAATAATATGCCATCAAATATGTAGTTACAGTAAGCTTCGACACATTAATGTTAGTTAGTATATATATTTATACATTTTTACGGTATCATTGAGGTATTTAATACTTTAAAGAGATTGCTACGATAGTATTATAATATATCTATATATTAGCATGGTATCGTTGGGGATTTGCTTCAATTTATAATGATATCACCATAATATATTCATACACATCACTTAATGGAAATGTATAATCAGCTACTTCACTTTGCTTGATGTATCGGGATGTTATGATGTATAGGAAATCGAGACGCGATGTATTCGAAATCAAAATACGATGTATCACGATGTTTTGCAATATATCCGGATTTTGTCAAATTTACAGTTTTGCGATTTAGAAAAGAATAGAAATAGAAAGTAATTAGCTTTTTAACACTATGAAATTTGTGTGAAATTTCTAAAAAGAATAATACAAAATTATTGTAATGGATAAAAATAGATAATCAGACGATTTTTTTTATGAAAAAAAATTAACAAAGAGAAATAAAATATTATTTTGTATTTCGTGTCCTATTTATATAGTTTCCTCTCGAGAGCCGGGGGGGGGGGGTTGTTATTGGGCCATTATTGGGCCATTCCACAATGCTTCGTGCAAATTGTGTGTGGGGTTTTCCAAAGTTGCAATTCATGAAGCTCAAGCCCATTATGGTGAACAGTTTCAGCCTAAATTCATCCCTTTTTTTTCTTTGGATAAATTTTAGGAATCACGTAGTTTTAATATGAAATTATAGTCAATTCCTTTTTAGTTTGTAATTACATTAATCCCTCAAAAAATAATACAAATTGGATACACTAATTTGTAGCTCAGATACATTAAAGAGTATGTCATATACATTATAACATAAACCAGATACATAATATGTAGCTCGGATACATTGTAAAATAAATTGGATACATAATATGTAGCTCGGATACATTGTAAAATAAATCGGATACATAATATGTAGCTCGGATACATTAAATACTGGCTTAGATACACTAATATGTAGCTCGAATACATTAAAAAAAAAAGGAATTTTAGAGGTTATTGGAAATAGAAAGGAATATTAAAAATAATGAAAACATAAGACGTATATTCAGTAATTTTCTTTTTTTCTTATTTCGAAGGAGTCAAAGATCAATAAATTCAGATGTGGAATGAAGAAAGAAAAAATATTAAAAGAATAATCTCAAAATACATAATCATATGAAGTTATAGATCGATTAGATCTCAAATATGAACTACAATATATTATAGATATTTTTCATTTTATTTGAAATTTTTGAAGTTGAAGAAGTTGTGTTTTATAAAGTCCTTTTGCTATTTGTATTTGATTGTTTGAAATGTATTATGGTTTAAACATGAAATATAATTTAGAAATTAAACCATTTTTATACAAATAAAAAAATTAGAGAAAATGAATATACACCAAAAATGTAAACATGGTTTTGGATGTTTTACAAAATTCAAATACAATTGCAAGTTGTAAAGTTGTAATAGAAATTTGCATAGCCAATTTTCAAATAAAGTAAAAAAAATCAAAGTTTCAGAAGAAAATAATTAATGAAATTTCAGTTTAGAAATATTATCTAAAATGACATTCGCCTTAGAAATTTTAAATTAACTGATAAAACACACTTAACAAATGTGATTTACCATTTGTTAAGCGCACTTCATTTATAGTTTACTACGTGCATAATTCCTTAAATATGCAATATACAGTTTTAATTCTCTAAGTTTGTCAAAAATAATATTTTTCAGTCTTCGATAAATATTTAACAATTTATGTTTATTAAATTTGAGGAAAGCAGTGAAATAAATAATTAATCATAAATATTAAGAAAGTTTCATCGAGTTTTAAAAATATGTGACATAAAAATTACACTAAACACAGTCTCTCTCTCTATATATACCTCAAAAATGTGATTGTTTATAAATAAAATTTGATTAATATATGATGACGACTAAAAATATTAACATTTGACAAACTTAAAAAGCTAAATAGATTAATGCATACTTGAAATAAAGACTATTCCAAACATAAAGAATCATTTTTACCAAAGACAATTTTAAAAATTAAACACCTTCGATTTCTTCACTAGAAAGATATATAAGCATTATTTTTTCAAATCTCACTTGTAAAATTACTTTAAATATATTACTGTTTATTATTATAATGATAATAAATAAGAACAATACAAATAAAACAGGAATTAAATTTTGTATATAATATCTAGTTCGTATAAATATACAGGACCACAATTACAAAACCAACTAAGAAAAATAAATTCAATAAAGTTCATGGATGCACCCATTAGTAAACGGAAATATAAATAAGCTATGTGATAGGAAAAAGAAAGGCCAACAATTTATAACCACTTTGAGTAATGGAATAGTGATATATATAATGAAATGTCAATTCAAAAAAATTACTAAAGTATTAAATATATGATTAAATTTGTAACTTTAACAGAAAAAAAAATTTACAGCCACTTCATCACTTTACTTAAGTAATTTTCAGAGATTCAATCGTTCATTTATGCATAAAAACATTAGTAGTTTTTATTGAGAAGATGACGAATTTCTAAGTGCACATTCATATTTTATGGGGCTATTATTACTCCCTTAAATTTTACAGTTAACAACTTAACTTTGATTTAATATTTTTAGATTAGGAGATTGAAATGAGTTACAGTTATTTATTCAAATCATATTTGACCAAATTTTTATTTATTCATATTTTATATGGATGGCCTGTGATCCAATTCATTTTCAACTCAATTCATATTTGATTCCCTTTGTTATCTCTAATAGACACTTAAACTTAAGTAAAATTAAACAAATAGACACACACGTCCTAAGCAACATAACACACATAGAACACCACAGAGAACATAAGATTATTACGCATAGAATAAATACGTCTATCTATTCAATCTTTTTACAAATTTAAATACATACTTGTGTATATTCAAAGTTAAAGAATATAAATAATACTCTCTCCGTTTCAAAAAGAATGATTTCCTTTCCTTTTTAGTCTGTTTAAAAAAGAATGACCTCTTTTTTTTGGGTTAACATTTTAATTTCAACTTTCTACGAAGCATGTTTAAGGACAAGTGCATTTGACCTAACTTTAATTTAGGTTCAAAAGTCTTCTCTATACTCTTAAATTTCGTGTCAAGTAAAATTAGATCATTTTTTGTAAAATGGAGAAAGTAGCTTTCATCAAATTAAAAGATATAGTATATGTAAATATGTTTAAATCTTCTTTGTCGCTAGTCACTACACAAAAATATTCACTTATTTCATATTATAGTTATAATTTTTTCAATAATAAAACCCTCCTTTTCCCCCTTTCTTTAGCTCCGTCTCTAACTATGGAATAAATGAAAACTTATTCGCTTTATAACTAAAATACAATCCTAATTTTCATTATAGAGAAAAAAAAAAATTCTAACATATACTTTGTTTTCTTAATTAGTGATAGATGAAAGAGAAATTAAAGACGGAAATTACGAGGTAAAGAATTGAATCATTAATTAATTAAGTTGACATTAAGAAAGATGAAAGTTGAGATAACTTATAATAATTTAGTTATATCCAGATTTTTCATGTATAATTTTGAGTAATATCGGTAGACACAACACGTGACGGTGCTAATGCCACGGCTTTCTTCTATATTGCGTGGTCTCTTGATCAATCTCCAAACAATTCCTCTACGACTGACACATAATGCAAAATCTTCCACATTTTAAAACTTTGGTTTATTTTATTAAACCTTTTAATAAAAAAGATATATGTCCTATCCTTAAAAGCTGTCAACAATTATGTCATATGTTTTAAATTTTTATTATATTTAAAGAAAAATAAAGAATTAAGACGGTACGTTTTAACTTTTTATGTATATAAGCCGCTTTTATAATCGTTATTTTTTGAATTTAGCTTTAAGCCACAAACGAACAAAGAAAGTGATGTAACAAGGTGTCATGAATTTAGGATTTTATACTAATCTTTTTTGAAAAATAAAAGACCTGTGAAATTAGGTCTTAGGCCTAACTCACACTTCAAAAGCTAGCTTAAAGGGAAGAGGATTGTCTAAGTCTTATGAGGAGTCCACTCATCTCATTAACCATCGATGTGAGACTTTTGTTATTCTTTAACAAGACCATTCTGAATAAGATAAATGAAAGGTTGCATAGTTAAATACGTCCATAAAAATAGGAAGAGGTGAGTAGGTGAGATGGAATTAATTACAGTAGTAGTACGATATAATTCATTAGTGCACCAAACTACTTTGTTTCTTCTAAGTTGTATCTATTTATTCACATTATGTTTGGGGCTTCATCAATATATCTTAGAAAGTGTAGTGTATAGTATAGTATATATATATAATAATAATAATTATACTATACACTAAAAATAAATAATGGGAAGAACACCTTGTTGTGAGAAAGTAGGTCTTAAGAGAGGGAGATGGACTTCAGAAGAAGATGAAATCCTCATCAACTATATTCAAGCTAATGGTGAAGGTTCTTGGAGGTCATTACCCAAAAATGCTGGTAATTAATTAACATCGTCTCATCTAAAAGTTTAATTTTTTTTTTATTTATTTATAGAAAAAACAGTCAACCATCCAGTGAGATACTACATTTTTGTTTACTTATTCTTTAACTGAGTATGCCAATAAAATTTAATTATATCAACATCATGAAATATAAATTAGCTAAATGACTTAAAAACTTAGCCAGAATTTGATCAGAAAATTTTAAAAAATTATAATATTCTTTTATTTTCGAATAAACTAATCTTTTTTCTATTAAAAGTAAAAATTTATCATTCTGATTAAATTTTCTAGCCGGAAGAATTTTTTTTCCATATGTATGAGACTTTTTTGGAAAAAATAGTACGACTTAGGGACTAAGTTGGCTAATTAATATCACACTATTTTAGGAGTATTCATGAGTTATTTATACTAATAAATAACATTTATTTTTGAGTTATTTAATTAGATCAACAGCTTTGTCAGAAGCAGCTGTGGTGGAGTTACATTAACTAAAAATTTTTGGACATTGTTCGCCATGTGTTTTGTATAATATAATGTAGTTTCGATTGAAAATTTTGACTTCATCATTTATCACAAGTTAATTAAGTGATTGTGTTATGTATTTTTATTTATTTAATTATGTATTTATTGGAAAATAAAAAGGGGTTTTATTTTATTTTTGTGGTCCTTTGATAGGGTTATTAAGATGCGGAAAGAGTTGTAGACTAAGATGGATTAATTATTTGAAGACTGATTTGAAGAGAGGTAACATAACCTCTGACGAAGAAAATATAATTATCAAGTTGCGTGCAACTTTGGGTAACAGGTTTGTTCGTTTTTAATAAATTTTTACTTACTTCGTTTTAAAAAGAGTGTTTATATTTTTTTTTAGTTTGTTTCAAAAAGAATGTTTTCTTTTTTTTTTGCTGCACTTTAACTTTAATTTTCCATGTGGCATGTTTAAGACCACAAGATTAAAGGGCATTTTGATACATTTGACATAACTTTTATTTAGAATCACAAGATTAAAAAATCTTCTTTTCTTAAACTCCATTCCAAGTCAAACTAGGCCATCCTTTTTTAAACGGAGGGAGTAATTTCTATTCACAATAAATAAAAACGTTATATTTGATATATCCTTAAAATATTATAATATTAAAATATATGGCTAATTTTTTTAATTAGAAAATTAAGTAGTATAATTTTTTTGGTATTGATGAATATTGTCCCTTGATTTATTACACTATTTAAAGGGGGGAAAAAAGAGAGGAAAATATGCTATAATTTAACTCTCTCTATATAAGTAATTGTTTAATTTTTAGAATAAATAATTCCACTTGATATGATTAGTTATTTGTAATTATCTCTTAAATAATTAAATAAAAGCCCTTTTTAAATATGAGTATGTAGAAGTTAAATACATTTCTCTTCTCATCGAATTTAAGTTATACTATGATAGTGAAAATATATTTTTCCAGTGTGATAATAAATTAACTAGTTATCGAATTACATTTAGTATGTATTATTCTTAGAAATGAAGTATAATTGTGTAAATCTTAATGTTTAATTTGTTTTGCAGGTGGTCTCTAATAGTAGAACATTTACCTGGTAGAACAGACAATGAAATAAAAAACTATTGGAATTCTCATTTGAGACGAAAAGTGGATAGCTTAAGAATTCCAAGTGATGAGAAGCTACCACAAGCAGTTGTTGAATTAGCTAAAAAAGGAACACAATTACGACATATTAGCAAACGAGGACGCAGTAGAAGAAAAATAAATACTAGAGTTTCAAATTCTACAAACGAAAATATCGAGTTTGATCATATTGATGACCAGATTTTATGGCATGACGATATTATGCTAATGGACGATAACTATGAAGAGCTAGATCAAGATTTTATTACAAGTTGTTTATGGGACGGCCAAGGAGAAAATCTTGAAATAACTGATGATGATAATAATAATAATAATGAAATCTTAAGTGAGGATAATTATGGTAATTGGGATTGGGAATATTTAAGTGAAATATTGAATAATGAAATATGTGGAAATAGTACTAAAGAAGCAGAGCAAGAGAATAATAATAATAATAATAATAATAATAATAATAATAATAAGTCATTATGTGACATTAATGACAATATGCAGAACTGCATGAACAAAGAAGCAACACCAGAAAATATTGATCCCACGCAGAGTGATTTGGTTGCTTGGCTTTTGTCTTAATTTTAGAAATATTACAATTAAGGAGATAGTTTATATTATTTATTCCACAAAAATAAAGATTAAATTATGTATATTACTTTTTTTTTCTTTTCAAATCTCATTTATGAGATGAAAATATAATATGTTATTAGTGTGGTAGAAACAGACTAGGCATGTACAATAGGTTTAAGTGTATTTTTTTTTGTTTTACTTGCAATATATATGATGTATATGTATTATTTATAAATAAATTAAATAAAAAGTTGCGTACGTACTATTCTGGTTAGGTTTCGTTCTGATTTTTTAATTATATTTGAGGTTTTTTTAAAAAATAAAAATAAAAAGTTAAAGTATTATCATAAATGTTTTAATTTTTCTAAAAGGATAATATAAATTTTCTTCCATATTTGATTATTTTTTCCTTAGAGAAAATGTATGAATCACTATAAAAGGGAAAAGACTTAAAAATACCCTTCACGTATTAAAAATGGTTCAAAAATGCCCTCCTTCCAACTATTGATTTAAAAATGCCCTTAACGTTTTATTTAGGTTCAAAAATACCCTTAAGTTAACAGAAATATGACATGGAATTTAACAAACAAATGGTCAATTTTCATTGGTCCACATCAATTTTTTTCAAATAAAAAGACCCACCCAATTAGCTATATCCAAATCCGTGTTTGATTAGTCTTTGCATCTTTTACCCGTTCCTTGAGGGATTTTCTTTTTCGAAATTGGGGAATTAGAATTTGCATAGTATCGGAAATTAAGAGGATGAAGCAAAAACGATTTCAGTGCTTTGGCAAAGAGAGGGGAAGACTATTTCTTGATTAAGCCTGATAATTAGAGGATTTCATTGACCTCTTTTTCAAGTTTCGTAATAAGTTTATCACAGATGCTTTAGTAAATCTGTTAATTGCTAGTGATACAACTACTAACATCATTTTTCTTGCATGAATTTGCTAAATTTTAACTTCTTTTGAATAGATTTTTGATGGGCATAATGGTATATCGACTGCTATTTTCGTTAAAGAAAATCTATTAAACAATGTTTGGACTCTTATTCTTCAAAGTTAGTAGTGACGAATGGCTTCAAACACTTCCACGAGCAAAGTTGGATTTTGTGAAAACTGATAGTTTCAGCAAAAAGGCATGCTGCAAGATTTCTAGCTTTAATATTTTTCGCCAGTGAAACGGGTTTGGATTTGGGTAGGGCTTTTTATTTGATGTGGACCAATGAAAATTGACCATTTGTTTTGTTAGATTCCATGTCATATTTCTGTTAACTAAAGGGCATTTTTAAACCTAAAAATAACGTTAAGGGCATTTTTAAACCAAAAGATGGAAGGAGGGCATTTTTGAACAATTTCTCATACGTTAAGGGCATTTCTGAGCCTTTTCCCTCACACTATAAATTAAAAATTCTTTTTCCATATCAAGAACACAATAATTTACAATGTACACCCTTAAAAAATTTAGGCTGAACCCATCGACAACTCCTTAAGAGTGACATTAATTTTCACTTAGACACTTCAAGTAGGTTTTGTTCATTTTAAACACCTCAAGTAGGGGTTCGCTATGTCATTTTGACACTTTTTTGACAATCAGCTAAAATTACAAAGTGTGTGTAATACTTGTAGATAACATGACATGATAACTAATTAAAAGCTGACATTTGAATGTAAAAATAATAATTTTAAAATAAATTATTAAAACACAACTCATTTTTTAGCAAAAATAAATAAATAAAATTACCTATTTTTTATCATTCCACCCCACGTTATAGCACCTCACCCCTAACTTATATGCTTTACGCGTCCCTTTTGCCTCCCTAATTCTACAACCATTTTCTTTGTTCTTCCAATTTTCTTTTTTTTAAAAAATCATTAGATTTTAGATTTTTTTTGTGAGAATTGATTTTAAAAATTATATATGACATTCTTTTAACTTTTTTTTTAAAAAAATCGTGTCTTGTTCTAAAAATCTTTTCAAAATTAGTGTGATGATTTTTAGAAACTTTGTTCTTATAAACGTTTTTAAAATTAGTGTGATAATTTTTATTTTTTTTCATATTTTGTAAGTTTTTTTATGAATTTTCATGAGGAAAGGTGAAATAAGTGGTAGTGCTAAAAAGTGAAGAAGAAGGAAAAAAATTCAAAAAATCCAAAAAAAGAAAAACTCTCACGCGCTCAAAATGGGTGTAACACACATAATATGTCAAGTCAGCAAAAAGTGTCAAAATGACACAGTAAGACTCAACATGAGGTGTCTAAACAAAGCCTAATTAAGATATGTAAGTGAAAATTGATGCCAACTTTAGAAAGCTACCAATGAATTCATCCAAAATTTATTTATGGAGAGATTTTTACTCAGTCAGTCTTGATAAAAAAGATTATATTAGCTTTGTATGTAGGTCAATTAGAGAAAATGTACCATTTCTCATATGTCTTAATTATCTTCACTGTGTTACTCTTTATTACTACTTTGATTTTTAAATGATTAGCTTTCAATCATGTATCACTTTTTCTTCTCTTTTTAAAATTAGAGAGTCCTTTTAATCATAATTAATACCCTATCTATCTATTAATGGTCTTAAAAGTTATGTTAAAATTAATATAGGGAAAAGGGTCTGATATATCTATTTATTTTGTCATTTAGAGTTGATATATCTCTCATTATAAAAATGACTCATATATGCCCTCACTGTTATACAAACCGCTCACATATACCTCTGCCGTTACAAAATGAGCTCATATATACCCTTCATTTAACAGAAGTTAAAAAATTAGTTTTAAATTTATATTTTTTACTTTTAATTTTTTTTAAAAATTATTTATGGATATATCTGATTCTTCTATCAAAGCTCAAGGTATATTTTAACTTTTATCATACATAATTTATTTTTTGATTTTTTTATTATAATTATTTGAGTTTCTTATTTTTATTTTATTTTTTTTCTTTCATTCCTTAGTTTAAAGAAGAAAAAATTTTAACTATTTTTTTGTCTATATTCCAATTTGATTTTTGTATTCGAAGAAAAAAATTTGGTCAACTAAAATAATTTTTACAAGAATATTAGTGAAACATAAATAAATTTAATTATCAAAATAATAATTCTAAATTAGTTATTGAAACAAAAAAAAGTCAAAAAAAATATGTTTGACGAGAATAAAATTTACTCATATGAGATTATATTTTTTAGAAAAAAAAAATAAAAAATTAGATTAAAATTATTATTATTTTCATTTCCGTTAGAGAAAAAGGGTATATGTGAGCCATTTGTTTATAAGTAGGGGTATATATGAGTCACTTTAATAACAAGAGGTATATCAGCTCTAAATGATAAAGTTGATGGATATATCAGACCCTTTTTCCATTAATATATAATAACTTATTTTTAATCTAGCTACTAAACCATCTTTAATTATCTTATCCTATTTTATATCGTGTGTAACTTTAAAATTTAATATTATTATCAAGTTTCTTATAGTAAGTCCTTTGGCCTAAATTTTACCTACTCTTTTCCCCTTTTAAATGCTTAAAAGAGAAAAACAAAAAGGAACATTAATTAAAAACAATAATGCTTAAAAGAGAAGAAAAGGAACATTCATTAAAAACAATAAATATACGTGACCCTAACAATTAGATTACGCTTTAAAAAAATTCACCAAACTATTTGATTTCTCTCACTACCTAATTAGAAGTAAAAGGAAAAATCCTTTTGGCCCGTTTATCTGGACGGTTGAAAATATAGCAATAATATTTTTTTTATTTTTTATTTTTTGATCACTGGAAGCAATCTTCATTGACACAAGGATCTCCTTACAGTAAGCTCTACTGTTATAGAAATCGACAATGATTTTACGAAGACTTCGAATAGTGTAGAATAGGCTAATCACCGAACTGCTCTGGAATAGGTTATCGCTGAAGACAAGAATGAGTGAATCTAGTTACTAGAGCATGCCTTACTCTAATAGGAGGCACAAAATATTTAAGTGAAGGCAAGCACAACTATAAATGTAATATACTAGCTGTCATGAATTCCCCTTTTTCTCATTATGCTTCTGACAAGGACAACATAAGGTAAGGTGGAGGGTAGGTGGCTCGGCTCCTATCCTATCATCGGGTCTGAACATGACCCATGATTCGATTTGAGTTCCACGCTGAGCATTGTATCCCCGTCGCAATAGGTTCTTCTCTTCCTACAGTAAATGTAGGATCGACAACAACAATACTGGGGCGGTCAGTGTTGCCGTTGCGATTCAGCTCAGAGGAAATGTCGATATTTTGGCATCTCTCGTTGCTCCAGAATGATATTTCACTTATGTTATTTTACTTTTTTGAACATATTTACCCTTTTAACTAAAAGACTGCAAAAAAAAATAATAATTTAATTTAAAATAAAAATAGATATTATAGACTTTTTAATTTTCTGACCAAATTTTCTTAAATTAAATGGGCCAAAATGTTTAAAAATAAAAAAAATAACATAGTGTGAAATCTGTTATATTTTCTTTTTAACCAAATTTTAATTAAATTTTCTGACCAAAAGAATTTTTCCATAATTCTTCATTATTCTAACTAAAAGCTTTCTTACAATTTAAGATCACAATTATTTCAAATTTGATGCGGATAAATCAAGTAAAAAACATCCTAAAATTCATACTTATGCTAGGACTTTTATTCACTGGTAGCATAAAGAAATGTGTGTCTCCCCCCCCCCCCCCCCCCCCCCCCCCCAAACTCCCAACCAAAAAAAAAAGGAAATAAAAAAATAAAAATAAAAATAAATATATATATATATATATATATATATATACATATATATATATATATATATATATATATATTATGGCATGTATATACCTAATATTAATCATTTTTTTTTTCCATTTTTTTTTGTCTTTCACTCGTTTTCTAAGAGAGTGAGTATATTCTTCGTACCACCTTAGTTAGAAAAGATTCATCTTTAAAACGGAATATATTATTATCTATTTCACATAATTAGCTAAGTGCATTTTTTAACCTTCTTACATTTTTAAAAAGCTTTAAAAGTTCTATTTTCTTTTTTTGCTAAAAAAAAGAATTTCACCCTATATATATATGTATGTATAATATTGGTTAGTCTTTTCTCATATTTTTAATGGTGTGTATATGTTCGTACCAAATATTGATCAATCTTTTCTCATATTTTTAGTGAGCATTTTTTTTATCACCTCAATACCAAATAGTGTATTTATTAACTTCTTGAATATCAATATCAACTTTCAGTGGTTGGAGGTTATATTTTGAAATTTATTTAATACTTCGTATATTTAATAATAGTTATCAGTTAATTAATTTGATATATGAATTAAAAAACAGTAAATGATAGAGACAATATTATCAAATCACTCTTATTAATTACTTATAAAACATCTAAACATTGAAAGTATGTATAATATTTAACATTAAGAATAAAACAGACACAACATGATAAATTATTTTTTGATTTTATAAACTGAACATAATTAAACATTCTAAAATAGTATAATAAACGAGATATAATAAATAGATGGAGTAGTTGGAATATGTACCCTACAATCATCAATTGTGAATGAACAATTATTGGTCATTTGATACCTTAGTGAGCTTATAATTTTGAAACTATTCAAAATTCAAATTAAATTCTCTTCTTGTAGCATCACATCATCATGTGTTGAGAGGAGTAACTATTTATTCTTGTTCCTCCTCTATTATTATTTTTTATAAGATGATATATTGATAGCAAGAAAACACTAAACATCGTTATTATAGAATGTTATTTCTTACATTAATAGAAATAAAGAACTCATATACCTTTTTTAAAAAAATACTCCATATATATAGAGAGATACTTAAAAAAATTATAATCGAGTACAATTTTAATTTGGTCCCATGATATTGACTAGGTCTCTATGTCGGTCAGTTTAATTCGATTTTATATATTATCAGTTCGGTTT
The DNA here is from genome assembly GCA_016801875.1 of Solanum sitiens. Classification (NCBI taxonomy): domain Eukaryota; kingdom Viridiplantae; phylum Streptophyta; class Magnoliopsida; order Solanales; family Solanaceae; genus Solanum; species Solanum sitiens. The sequence goes on along the minus strand of JABWTJ010000074.1, from coordinate 2,369,811 downwards.
ATCAATTTTTAAATAAACTAAATTAAACAAATCAATAAGATATTTCGTATCGATTTTATCAATCTTTGATTATTAACGGTTCAATTTTTGATTTCTCTAATAAGAAAATGCTCATAAATTAAATATATGACTTCTCACTTCCTTATCAATTTGACGGGAAATACCAAAACAAGCAAATCAATTGTAAATGCTTTAGTTAAACAAGAAATATAACGAGAAATTGCATCATAGGATCACTAGATGTAGTACGAATGCTTACATGGTACAATCAAAATATAATTAATATTCGTCTTCTCCGTCACATGATTGAGAAATGCAAGTTCAACGTAAGAAGATTGTCTGTATTATGTGGGAGAATTATATTAAAGACCAGTTCACTACAATTTATGTTTTATTTTTTTTTTTACTGAATTAAAGTTTGATGAAACATTTATTTAAGTGAGGAGCAAATAATATTGTAATAATTTATTATGCGATTTAATAATTTTTTGTTTATTCGGTAAGATTGAATAAACAATTGAGACTATTTTAATAGTTTTACAACTTATGAGATTCTTATGTTTATGAATATATAGCACAAAAATTCTATATCGCATGTTCAAACAAAACTTCAATTTCGCCTCATGATTCCACATTATGATACCATATCATAATTCTATATTATGATACCCTATCACATGACCAAACATACCGTTAATTTTATTAGTAATCTCCAAAATAAATACCCTTCCCTAAAATAACACAGCAAACACACTTTACTAATATATTTATTTTATTAAATTTCAACTGTATAATTAAGTAGTACTCCATTTTGTTTCTCCAATTTCTTCTTTATTATATATAGGTCCTACTACTTTCTTTTTCATTAATAATTCATCATCAATAAAGTCATTTTCCAATTTAATACCTTCATTTGAACCGGTCACAATGTCTATACCTTTTTTGCCTATAATATAACCACCTGTACAACGACGTTCTTCTTTGTACATTGTGTTAATTATTTAGGAAAATATATTTTGTGAAAAGTATATATTTTCCAACAAATAAATGATTCACTTATTAAATTTTTGGTGTGTTGCAAGCAAGCAAATAAAATTAGTTATTATAAATATTTTTATATATGATCTAGATAATTAACATCATAGGAATGTGAGACGGTACTGGAAGAGTGTGAGGGTAGTGGAGTCGGAGCTATGTTGGGTGGGGTAGGGTGACACGAGGTGTACGCGAGAATAAACATATCACTGATAAAATTTGTTTTTTCTACTTCTATTTAAGACAATCATTTTCACAGAGAAGACATTCCTAAAATATAAAAAGGTTCTAAATAATTTTGTTAGATTTGTTGTTGTGTTTGATAGATTGATGGTTGAAGTTTGTTCATCTGTGATAAGAATTTTATGAAATAAATTTGAGCTTATTTGAATTAGATTTGAGTGTTAAATTGTTGAAATTTGAAAAATAAAAATCTTTTCTAGCAAAACAAAATCAAATATTGTGCGAGAGATTTAAGATAATTTTACATGCTCTTTCTTTGGATGCGAATTTCAACCTCAATCGCGCATACCTGATTTATTTTCAGAAGCAAATAAATTCATCAAAACAATATGTACAATGACTATTAGTTATATGGTGACCCCCAAAAACGAGTATTTAAACATTTCGTTGGTCTTAAATTTTTATCCCTCGAGATAAATAACTTTTTTTCGTGGGACATAAGTTTATATCTTCACATTGTAATAAGCACATGTTATACCTTGCACAGTTAAAGAAGTTATCACTCGCTTGGTATAAGTTCGATTGCTAACGACAAAAATTAAAGACCAACTCATTTGAAAGACGGACAAATGTAATTAAATGTTAATACACTGCTCGAGTCCAACTGTGGTAAAGAATGGACTTAGACTTTGGCCCATATAAAATCTGCCTCATCAAGGCCCAACAACATGTTAACATTTTGAAGCCCAATAGTAGGTTTCATTTTGAGGCCCAACAATTTTTCTCCGAAATCTAATTTTGTTTCTCGTCGGAGTTGTCCGGCGGCCAAAACGGAATAGTCCATTCATCGGTGAAGCGCACGTAGATTCTCGATTCAATTCGTCCCGGCGCCAGTTTACGCTGATCAACAAGAGGTAAAATTCCTCGTTATTTCCAGTATTTGATGCTCAGTTGTTAAATTCAATAAGCTAGGAAATCTGTTTTGTTTCAATACTTCTTATGAATCACATGATGATGATGAGTACTAAATCAAGTGTTTTACATTCTGTAATCCTTTTATGTGACTGTGTGGACAAGAATTTGAGGCATGAGAAAAACACTTGGTGGTGGGCCCAGTGGTAGATGAGAACCATGATCAAATTTCAGTTGAAATAGAAACACTTGGTGATTTTTTCCCATATGTACTAGCCTTGGTGGAAAGAGTTATCATGTACCTGCTGTTCTGTTTAGAGGTGATAACTATCCTGTGGAAATTGTCGAGCTTAAAAATGAGTTTTCTTCAGATAGCTATGTTAAGCAAGATAGTTCATTTCTAGGATAAGGACTTTATATATCCTTAGAATGCCGTCTTCTGGTCCTCATGTGGATGATATCCCATATGATAAGTGAAAGGTTGGTTTATCAGTTTGAAGATCGCTGCTGTGGGATCTAGCGGCTCCAGCCACATTGACGATAGTCCTTCATTCCCGTAAGCTGACCCGCACAATGTTGATTGAACTTTTGACTCTTCATTAGAATGCTTTACAAAAGATAAAATTGTCATTTACTATTTTCCTCAAATAATTGTCATTTAGTTATTATCCTACTTAATATTTAGGACTTTGAAATTAATCAAAGTTATAATAATTAAATTTTTATTTATGAGTAAGATGTATCAAAACCCAAACACAATCCCCTACCCTTTTCTCTTGCGTTTTGCGAACTTTAAGCTATGGCTATACCTTCTAGCATCGTGAGTCTCTTTCTATACTTTGTTTTGTTCTAATTTATTGATTCATTCTTCATCATTTGCTTAATTTAAGTTGGTCATTCATTCTTATGCTACTGTGGATGAATTTTGATACAGGCTAAATCAGTGAGTTGGTTGTATTTAATCTTGAGGAAACATGAATTGAATGCAGAACTTTGCCATTAAAAAATTCAGTTACTTTAGTGGAAAGTTAAATTAGTCATTTGGGCCTGAGAGTTTTTTTCGGAAAATGAGAGTGTTTATAATCAGTGTTGTCAAAGGCACACTTAAACCCTGGAGTGGGGTTCAGAACGCGTTGAGCACTTCGCGTTGCTTAATGTGCACTTATGTGTCATCATCAAGATTGTAAGACGTAGTTTTCCTTGCCAATGAGGACACTGTACAATTGATATTTCCCTTTATAGGATTTTTTTTTTCAATTTCTTTGTTAATAATATATATTATATTCATGCTTATAATTATTAATAATCTGGGACTAAACATATATATTTGTATCTTTTTCTCCCTTTGTGCCTTTTTCATTAAATCCCACGTTTTGTTTGCGCTTACAGCCTCCAAGAACCTTAGAGCTTTTCTGGTTTTGATAACACTGTATAATTCTATTTACATTCAATTACTCATGTCCCCTTCCCTTTACTGCATTTCTCCGTTTAAATTCAGATATATATTAGCGGGTTCGCTTTGTTTGAATCCAAATGATATGAGTTCTTGACTGAGTTATATGAGTTTTAGCTTTTCATCTCCTGCATGTGATCGTTTCTGCGAGTCAGGATGATTTGTGATTTGCTTAGAGTTAATTGACTTTTAAGATGAGTCATGTAAAGAAGAGACAACTCATATTTAAGTTTGACAAAGGATTGAACATCCAGTGATGTTTCAATCCCTTATCTCTTGTTCTTTGTGTTAAGATCTTGATTAAAGGTAGTAAGAAAGTTGGTTGGACAAACAGCTTGTAAATTTATGTAAGTAAAAAATGGACAGATGTCTGGTTTGGAAACCGTAGCAATTAGCGGAGAGAAGGGAAGGATGCTGAAGTCTCTCAATGAGGAGCTGCTTCTGTAAGACCATTCTTTCTGCTTGTTATAATACGTACCACGTACTGAGTGCGAGTAATAATTTGTTTAAAAACTTTATGTAATAGATTATCAAGGCCAATAAGGGAATCACTCTCCAAGGCACCTTATACTCCTCCAGAGGGTTCCAGTGTCTCTATCAAATCCATGCTACTGTCTCTTCTTTCCGACTCCCAACTCGAAATAAGGGATTTTAGCTTATGCTGTGCTGCATTGGCGTCTGCCGCCAAATCCACCTACAATCAACTCTTTTGGGTTCCCAATTCGCTATCTCTTGCTGCTGCCTCTGCCTTCAAAGATCTATCTAAAGCTTATGCTACCATGGCTGCTGCGAATCATGACCTGATCAAATTTGGCGAGCTGGATCTTGATTTTAAGTCTCTCCCAAATGATAAAATCTTGGCCATACACTTAATCCCTCAACTCTTGCCTTTGCTAAAAGACACGATTAAAGAGAGTGCCATTGATAAATCAATTGATGGTCATGAGATATCAGCTGCAAGCGCTAGTGTTCCCGTAGCATATGCCATTATTGCTGCTTATCAGTTTAGATGGTTAGTTTCTCAGGTATGTATATCCTTAATTGGTTTAATTGGTACTTGATGATTTATTTGTATGATTATTTTCTTCAGTTGGTGGTTGGAATTTTATTGAGATGAAATGAAACATATCCTTCTATATTTATCATGTATAGGTGGATTATCCTCACCTCGGAAAAGTGTGCTCTTTGGTGATTCCATGTGTCCTAACAGCTCTTGATCACTGGTCGTCTGAAGTAAAGGTGCATTTGTCTTTGTATGATTGCAGGTCTTAGAAATTTGTTGCTGTTTCAATCAGATATCTCACGTACTTGTTGATTGGTGCTTCAAACTGTGCTGATAGCCCTATATAAGTTAAAACCCTCTAAATAGAGTAAAACTGTTGATTCTTGCAGTGATCCGTTAATACTGTGAACGAGTTAGATGATTAGATATTCTAATTGGTGATCTCACTTTTCCTAAATCACTATGTTTCCCTTGAGATATATTGTGGTCAAAATACATTGTAAATTGTTAGACAGGATATACTCTTTAAATCAAGTATTAGCTAGCTAGTGCTTAAACTTGTATGTGCTGCTACTATTTGGCACATTTCTGAGCTCTTAGCAACTGATGACAACAAAAAGAACATCAAAGATCATGTTTCAGTTTCTTTCTAAAGCTTGTCTGTGGATACTCTATTAGAGACTTCTGACTGCAATAATGTTGATTGTACCTCTCTCAGTTTGTCTTTCCTTTGTAGTCATTTTTCTTCTTCTTCTTCTTCTTGGTAATTACCTTTTGGTTTAGTCGGTTGGAGCATGATGTAATCCAGCTTCAAGCTTAAAATGGTATGTCAAATTTTTACTAGCAAGTGGTAATTGTCTGCTACACATTTACATCTCATAATTAAGATTAATATTTTTGCTTTCATTAGGTTGTTGACTAAATGTTGTCTCTTACTTCAGGGACAGGGCATGATTAGCTTAATATATCTGGCGAAAAATGTCAATGCGGCTGAGATTGGTTGGTATGAAGATGTAATTCTTGATGCTTGCTGCCAAAATATTGCTTCCGATGATGAGATATGGGAGCGTGTGGTTCAAATGTCTGTACTTATGGTGACCTTCACCCAGAAAAGTAATCCTCGAAGCATATGGTAGAGTGACTTCTATATCACTATATGTTATATATTGAATCTTGGATAAATTTTCCCAACATGTATGCATGATTTAAAATGGTATGCAACTCATAAATTTACTGGGGAAATGGCCTAATTCTTAACAGGAATCGTTCAAAAGAATGATGCCTGGATGGTAATACAGAAGGAACTGTCCTATAAAATTTTTGTGCACCCCATAAACAGTTGGATACCCTCAATGTTTTGGCTTGCACAAGTATTAAGTGAAAATTTGACTTTTTTTTCTTTGGGGTGGGTGGGGGAGGGGATAGGATTACCTCTGTGTTACTCATTGAAGTTAACTCTTAGGGAACAGTCTTTCATTGTCAAATTTACAACTTTTTTTTAATAATTAATTTGGAAACCAGATTTTCAAGTTGTTGTTTTGGCATCATAATTGCTGTTCTTTTTAGCCATCTGATATCTGAATAAATTTCTTCTTTGTTTAGAGGCTTGTGATGCAGCAAATCCCTATTTAGTTGTCTTTTGAAGTTTATGGCGATGTCATATACATTAAAATAGGTATCTGTACCTTTGTGTATTAACATGTCACATGTCCTCTGAAATTAGCATTTCCAATATGTTATGCTTCAAGTATGTATTTACCTATCAAAAATATTGTGACACAGGTATGAAAAATTGTTGAATGAGATGCTGAGTCACCTAGAAAGGCAACCAAGAAACAAGGAGCGACGTGTTGCATGGCTACAACATATTGAGCCACTGTTCAATGGTCTTGGTCTTATACTGCTATCTCATTTCAGGCGACTTTTCCCCCTCTTCTTCCGGTGGATGCATGCAGATGATGACAGAACTGTTCTACTGGTAAGAGGTGATGGAATTCTTTTGAGCTGGTCAGCCTTGCTACCTTATTATGAACTCTTACAGTAAACCACATTTTTGCTGAATTCCTTTCTCCTCTAGTTTCACTTTCTATAGCCTGATTAAGTACTATAATTTAGTTGCATCAACAGACTTCTTGTTAAAGTATATATGAGTTAAGCTTCTTTTGCATTTAAAATTTTTCTTATACAAGATTTTGTGCTTGAAGATCACCGCTAGCAGCACATTTGATACTTCATTTTTATTTCAGGTTCTTGAACGGATCAAGACAATTGTAAAGTTGACATGGATAAGGAATTCTCCATACATTGAAAGGTTATTTACAAAGGAATATTAGGAGTCACCCTGAGTTTTACTTATATCTGCTGTTAATGTGAAGAATGGAGTACGCTAAAAGTTGTAAATCCAGTAGCGTATTTTTTTGTTCCCGAATTCCAGTTTTGCATCTAAACTGAGGACCCCTTTTTTCAACAGTTAAATTATCTTAACTGATGATGGATTATCCCTTGCGTTAAACTAGAACCTTCCTACATGCTCTTGTCTTGCTTCTTTAAATTGTATCGGTTGGTGTGATGCAGGTTGGTGGATGAACTTGTTAGTCTATTCAAGGAAGCAGCGCTGAAAATTGCACGTGAAGAAATCAGAAAACTTGTTCTTCAGACTATAATTTTGATCCAACAGTAAATATCATGCTCTGTTACTTCTGTTTTCTCTTCCTTCATGTGATATGGCTTTTTTTGTTTTGTTGTAGTTTCTCTCTAATTATTGAGTTCTTCAATCTCTTAATATTTTCCCCTCATTGTCAAGATCCAAGGGCTCACAGTTCAAAACCGCTTGGGACAAGCACAAGGATGATCCTGACTTAACAATTTTTCATCATTCCCTTATTGAACAACAGCCTGCAATGGTAAAGCTATCCCTCTGATTTTTCATGAGAAAAACGAGCAAAATGTCGGTCAAACATTCAAGATGATATTTGTTGCACTTACACTAGGTGGTAGCATCAGCTGTCTTAGACAATTTTTTGCTGCAAAATGATCCTTGCTTATATAATACTTCGCCAGTGATGCCCTGATCTGTTAAATCAAAATTCAGGTTCTATCTGATGGCTGGTTTCTAGCTGCTCCCTCAATCCCAATTTGTGAAAAGTCATTTGGATACCATTGTGTTTAAAATGTCGTCTTGATCACATATTAATTGGGGATAGCCTGTAATATTTGTGGCTTCTTGATGCAATCGTGTGCTAAAAGTTCCTGCAGTTAATGATATAAAAAACGGGACTTTGTATATTCTGTTTGTTAATGTTGTTTGCTGGGAGCTGTTAATGGTTTGTGGTTTGCTGGATGTGAATACTTGCCTTTTCCTTTTGAGTTGCCGAGGAGACTCAAGTTTGACATTAGATGGCAAATAAACACTCCAACTTTGAGAGTGCATATCTAGACACTTCTACTTGGTTTGAGCTAGGAACTATACACTCCCAACTCGTTCTCACTGTGTCTTGTGGAGACCCAAGGCTGACGTGACTTTTGGAGTTGTCTAGATGATCATTTTGTAAGCTGGAGTGTTAAATTGACACAATGGAGACAAGTTGAGGTGTCTAGATGTGCTTACTCAAAGTTGGAGTGTTTACTTGACAGTTGAGATCGAATTTTGAGTGTATGTTTATGTATTATGCCTTTTGGAAAAGTATACATGTAGGTCTTGCATCAGTTTGATACTCTAAATAATTTGTCACTACTCCCTGTTTTAGCACTTCATTCGTACAAAGTGGAGAGAAATGGGAGATCGTTTTTGTCTGTTTGGGGTACTAATTGCTGTTCTATGCATTTACAGGTTGTTCAATTAGGGAACCTTGGTGTAACTGATAAAGTTGTCGCCATATGATAAGGAGGTTATAGGTTCGAGCCGTGGGAAACAGCTTCTTGGCGGAAATGCAGGGTGAGAATGCATACAAATAGATCCTTGCAGTCTGGCCCTTCTTCGGACTCCTCGCATAGTGAGAGCTTAGTGCATCGGGTTGCCATTCCTTTCAATTGCTGAGACTTGTTATGTCTTTCATCAAACGAAGGGATTGATAGTGATTGGGCTCAGCATCAATGTAAATAGTTAGTCGCCCATAGGCATACTTTCAAGTTCAAGATATACTACTGTTACAATTCAGTATTTCATATGGAGATGTATTTATTTTAGTATGATTTCTCATATAATACTTAAGCTCATCATCGTATGATTCCTCCATTTCGGGATGGTCTTTAGTTTTTGTCCTCAGATATGATGATCTTTAATTTGATCCTTGTTGCTCACTGAATAAAAATATTATGGACCAAAGCACCCTTATTTATGACCTAGACCTAAATTCATTAGATGTAAGTTTAACCTAATTTTTTCCTTGCTCTATATAAATAAGTTATATGCCTCTTACAATATAACTTGGTGAATTTTTAAACCAAACTTTTGTTTTGCTTCACATATATTCTATGGAACTAAATTATATCTTTTACATTATGCCTCTTACCTAACTTGTGAGATTTCCAATTTGAACTTATGCCATTATTGTACAAGTTCTATAAAACTTAAGCAACATAACTTTTTTCACTTTTTAAAGTAAAAATTAAAATCACCTAAAATAATGACATTTAAAAGAATGATCCATTTAAAGGACAAAACGTGTAATTTACTGTGAACCATGGTAAGAAAAAAAAAAGGAAAACTTACATAAATATACTATAATAAAAAAATATTTACCATTTATAGTAATAATATTTCTTTTTCACTTGATCACTTTAATTCATTTATAATATAAGTTTAATTCATATTACAAAGAATAATTTTTTATTCACATATAATAATAATTTTAATAATAGATAATTCATTTATCACATATTTTAATACACTTGTAATACAATGTGTCAAATTTTTACTAAACAAACATAATATATTTTAAAAAACAATTATAATTCATATATAATTCATATATATTGCATACATAATTTACTTTTAATACATATTGCAGATTTAACATAGTATTGCTATAAATGGTAATAAATAAAAAGTACTACTAAAATCAGTAATTATTTATCAAAATGTATCAATTTATGTAATTTTTCCAAAAAACAAAAAAAAAAAGGAGATGGGCTTTTAAAGCCCAATTGTGTGTTTCATTTGAGGCCCAGCAATAAGTGCGCCAAAATAGAAAAATTAAAAAACACAAAATCCCTCCAATAATTTGTCTACTCCTTGCTCGAGAAGCTTTGTGAAATTCAACAAATTTCTAGGGTTCATATTAATTTTTTCGTGTTGCTTCTTCCATGAAAAAATTATTCCAATGACTGAAGATATGTTATACGAAGACAGCTCCAAGATTTTCGTTGGTGTTCGTTTTGTTCTAATTGGATTCGACCCCCATAGAAAGGAACAGGTAACCCTATGTTTAATTTTCTTCCTCAAAAAATTTGTATTTTTTCAAGTTATAATTTTGTCATGCGAGTTTCCCTAAGCATTGTCGGTAGAAATGATCAATAGCAAAATGGATACAAAGTATTTGTACTGTCACACTCTAACTAGATTGAGTTTGAGGCAGAGTTGATTGATTTAATTCTACTTTTTTCAAGTTAATTATGGCCATGTGAGCTGAGGAAAGTAGAGTCGGTCTCAAGACGAGATAAAAGATGAGGATACAATGTTTTGAATTGTGAAATGGATATTTAGATTTCATGTTGTTGATGCAAAGCCAGTTGATTGATTTATTTGTTTCAAGTTCAAGTGTTATGTTCTTTAAATGGAGTAGTTATGATTTTTTTTTCCATCCATGTTCAATTCTTATGGTGTAGTTGTAATTGTTTTTATGTGTGTGGGAATTTTTCTCTTTTTGATGGTTGTTGTCATTGTTCTACTTTAAAATTTTGTACCTTTTTCCTTTTCTAGATTCGGTCCAAGCTCGTGGAGGGTGGTGGAGTTGATGCAGGCAAATATGGACCAGATTGCACCCATCTTATTGTTGATAGTATTATCTACGTGAGTGTGGTGAACATAATTGTCCTTATTTGGTTTTCAGGGCGACTTTCTTTTGCATTTCTTGCTGCTTGATTTCTTATCCCATTTTTTGTACGCAACTCAAGCAGCATTCCTCACTATTATAACTAGGATGTAACATAGTGTTTTCTGGAAACAGGATGACCCCATATGTGTTTCTGCTCGACGGGTTGGAAAAATAGTTGTTACCAGCTTGTGGGTTGCACACAGTTTTGATTTGGGAATGCCTGTTGATCACCATTCTGTGAGTTCCTCTGAAAAATTCTGTCTTTTATCTGTTGGAAAATACAGTCTGCTGACTCACAGTTATGCTTAGTTGATTGGTCCTTCTTCCTGCTGTGGTTGCTTAAACAGTAATGGTTACAAAGAATGTCTTTATTGACATGTAATTTTATGATATAGTGGATAGGACATATCTCTTCAGAAGTATTTGCATTAATTTATAATACCACTTTGGTGCATGAAAGGATCTTTAATATTATGTGTTTATGAGTCCATTTTGTCAGTGGCTATTCAGTTTTAAAGGCTTTTGCTCTGCAATATTGCTCTTAGACAGTCAATAATGCAGTAAGTTCAGGAGCCAGTATTTTTTTTTATATCTCATATTGAGCTTAGGGAATTCTATAGAAATTTTGAAGGGCCATGATTTTGGGTTTTTGGTTGTCATGTGAATCTATCTGTTGTTTTCTATCTGTTCCCTTGCTCCCTTAAGAATTCTATGTCAACTTGTCATAGACCTGTAAGCATAATTGATTTTCCCCTTAAATTAAAACTCAATAGATTCACCACTTCTCTTACAGGTCATGTACAGACCTCCAAGAAATTTGAATGGAATTCCAGGTGCTAAATCACTGATAGTCTGCTTAACTGGGTATCAACGGCAAGATCGAGATGATATTATGGTTTGTAAAATGCAGTTTGTTGTTCATCAATTCTTTTACTTTTAAAAGAAGTTCAATATTTTCTGATGAGGAGAATCTAACAGTTGCTTGTCACATGTTTGGCTCTTTGTTTCTAGACAATGGTGGGATTGATGGGTGCAAACTTTTCAAAGCCGTTGGTGGCAAACAAAGTCACTCATCTCGTATGCTACAAATTTGAGGGTAACTATCCCCTTTCCACCAGTTGCTATTGCTGGTTGTACTACATCTCTCCTTATTTCTTGTTTTGCTTTATTAAATGCTTAAGCCTAGTGTTGGGTTTTATTTGTCCTGATTTCTTACCATAAATAGGTTTTCCTTTTTGGAAAAGGTTTTGGATTGACTAGTACTTTTTCTGGTAGGAAAAGATTTAGGACTCTATAAATAGAGGCTTGTTCCTTCTAATTTAACAACATTCACAATGTAGTCTTAAGGGCTTTGAGAGTTTTGGTTAGGGGGAGAATTTGTGGGTCACAAGCTTGATACGTTATCACTTGTGTGAACCTCCCATGTATTCTGAGTGAATTGGTTGAGGTTGTTTCCCTCTGTATTTTGTACTCTCATATTTATAGTGGATTGCTCATCTCCTTTGTGGACGTAGGTCGATTGACCGAACCACGTTAATCTTTGCGTCTTTTGGTGTATTTCTCTTTTGTCTTCTTACTCGTGGTCTTTCGATTATTTGCTTTGTTAGCTTCCGCATTACACCTGCTTATTTCCGGTCCTAACACCTAGAGGGGGTGAATGGGAGTTTCAGGTGTTTTTGCACAAATGCCCTTTATGTTGATGATTCGTTATGATATGTTGCTGCTGGCTAATTTTTTCCCTCCCATATTATTTCTTGCCTTAGTTTATGATTGAATATACCTTTAAATTATATTACGTAGAAGGCTTGACCTGGGGTGAAATGTTGAATATGTGTATCTGACATGGGTAGTACAAAGCAAACTGAAGGTCAGGGTACCATAACATGTAATCTAGGATATTGTCTGCAGTTGCGAAAATGAGTATTGTTGTTACCTTATAAGCATTTAAAGAAGAAAAAAAAAGAAGTCATTAAAGTAGTACAAATATACAACTTTGAAACAATATGCTGTGATTTTAGAACAATAGTGATTCATTATAAACGTAAAACTATTACTTTAACAACATACCAGTGTAATACCACAAGTGGGGTCTAAGTAGGATGTACCAGATCTTACCCCTGCCTTTGTGGGGCAGAGAGAGTGAGAGACTACTGTTTTCTAAAGACCCTCAGGCCTCAACTCAAAAGAGAAGAGAAGAAAAGGAAAAATGAGAAAATAAAGGAAGAGAACTTTCTTTTGAAGAATGGATACAAGGAGAAAATAATATGACAACAAAATAGCACTATGCTTTGCAAATTATCAAGAAATACTAAAAAACACCAAGAATAATAAGTTATGTGAATACTGTACAATATTACTAATGTGGGCAAGTTTAGAGTTGGCTAGCCCCTTGCCTATCCCACCGAAAGTGCAACACCACTCAACTACTTACTAATCTTCTACTCTATTCCTCGACCTGCATACCTTCCTATGGTCATGTCTTTGGTAAACTGAAATTGTTTCATGTCTTGTCTAATCACCTCTCCCAACTCCTTCTATAGCCAACCCCTCACAGTTCCTTGCTAGCGCATCCACACACCTCTTCACATGCCCGAACCATCCCTGCCTCCTTCCTTCATCTTGTCTGCCACATAAGTCACTCCCATCTTATCACGTATTACTCCGTTCCTAATCATATCTGTCCTAGTATGCCCACACGTCCATGTGAGCATCCTCATCTGAACTCATTCGTGAACTACATCCTATTCAACAATTTGAGAGAATAATGACAAGGAAAATGAAATATTCTGTCTGTGTCAATTTATGTGACACTTCCCCTTTTCAAGACCTCCCAAAAACATTGATATTTTTCCATTTTTATACAACTTTCAAAATTTAAATTCATTGATATTTTTCTATCGTATAACTTTTCTACTACTACTTTTGTTTTCCTTCTTTTCTAATATAATAAATAAGTTAAATTACTCATTAGATTTCCTATCAAGTTAAACACCATCTCATGATATAGGATGAAGCGAGTATTATGAAAAAGAGGACTGTGCTACAGTATGAGCTAATTTTTTCATTTGATTCTCTTTCTTTTATTTGATGATTTACTATGTGATATGTCATATGGTTAGGGCATTGAGGCTTAATGAATGAGCCTCAATCACATGTTTATTCATTAAGCAGCCTGTCAATTTACACGACCTTTGATAAATCAGCCTGTCATACTAGTTATGTCTTAAATTCTCTTTTCTCATCGAACAAAGATAAGGAAGAAAGCTACCCCAATTTCCATTTGATTTTCACTCTTTAACATGTCTGTTGTGGTATGTATTTACAACTGTGTATCAATGCTAATTGAGGCCATTACATTTGATAGGGGAGAAATATGAACTTGCCAAGAAAATGAAGACGATTAAGCTTGTTAATCACCAGTGGTTGGAGGATTGGTATGCACGAGCTTTATTTTGTCAGTTACAGATATTTCTATTCTTAACCTGCTAAAATGTTTCATTTCATGATTTCTTATGCAGTTTAAAGTCTTGGGAAATCCTTTCAGAAGCAGAGTATGATAAGAGGTGCGTCATTGCCATTTCCTGCCTTTTAATGTGAAGTAGCTTCATTGTTTCTGCTGTATTTTGTTTTGCTTGGTACTGAATAGTTATAATACCCCTACTAGGTTGCCTTTATATTGCAGAATCTGAAACATATGAAGTTGAACATTGAGATATTATGGAGGCCTGTTTAATTAGAAGCTGAAAGTGTTAAAGGGTGTATTGAAATTGTTAAATGAGAAACATTTTCAAGTGATCCAGTTGCTAATGCAGACTTCTATGTGCTTAAGTTATATGAAATTAGACCTCGCTAGAGGTTTCTAAGTACCTGCTCAGCCCTTTTTGGATCTGTCAATTTAATGCCTAATGCACTCATTTTATTTTATTTAGAGTTGTGGTAGCTTCTGACTTCTGTTCTAAATAAAAGTTCAACCTCAAAATCAAAGCATGCTGTAGACAACGATTTTTAGAGTAAAAAGCAATAAAGTGATTTTACTCACTTGCTATTAAGCAAGAGCTAATTTTGTTTAGCTCAGGCATAATATGTTTATACTTTACCCCTCTTATGGGGCTTTCTTGTCAAATAAATTAATAGCAAATAATTGTGTGCTCATGTTTTCTTTTTCTGGCCTTAGTGGGTATGAGTTGGAGATGATGGAAGCTGAAGCCAAAGATTCTGAAGATGAAAATGAGAGCATTGCTGCAAACAGGTCTGCAGAAACAATAGCTATCATGGGTCCTGAAAATCCAAAAAGTCCTAATCAATTCCTTGTGAAGCAGGAAGCCTCTACAAACATTTCAGACTTAAACACATTTAGAGGCTTGTCAGGTCTTGGGAACTCAAAAGAGTTGTCATTATCTGCTTCAAAGCAGTCAAAATCTGACCAGGTTCCAGCTTTTGAAGAATCTCCCAGTAGGCATGATGAAATTCTTAATTCCAACTTCTGTAGAACAAAAGAAGAGCCACCATCTAGCATGCAACAAAATGGAAGTGATTTGGTCTCTGTTTCAAATAGTGCCAGGAAGTCTCCTCATTCTTGTTCGTCCAGAGAAATCCCAAGGAAATTCAGTTCTCCAATGACCTCTGAACATATGAAGAGTTATTCAGGAAGTCCTGCCGCTACTGAAGCAGGTATGGGGTTTGATTGCTTTAACCTGTCCTCTCAGAAAGGACTAGAAAAAAGTGAGTTAGGTGTAAAAACTCCAAAGAATTTGTCGTTTTCTGGGAAGGGTCAAAGCAGTAAACTGTCGGAGAAAAGGAATATGGGCATTTCAGACAGTAGCTTCAAGTCACCAAGGACTGGTAATAATCCTGAAAGCATACCAGATGGTTATTTGACGGCAAATCGTTCTGAAGAGTTAATAAATTCGTCAAAGTTACATAGTCTAAGCCATAAGGGCAGTCATCTATTGTCTAGGAACCCTGCCCCTCACTTGGACAAGGGTGTTACTTTGGAAACCATGCAGCATTATGATTCAACCATTTCCAATCCTGCGACACTAAGCACTGGGCAAGGGCATGATGAGGATGCCCCGCAAAGCAGCACTTGTATGATCACGGGGTCGAAAGAGACTAGTCATGCTGCTGTTGATGTCAGTGGGCCACTGGATGAACGGCATGATGTCCCATCTCCAGTTAATGAAAGAAGAGATACCCTGAAGTCTAATGTGCTGGCTGAGTTCAATAAAGCTGGAGATGATTCCATGTCAGGGTCTAAGACATTGAAGAAAAGATCACTTTCCAAGAAGACACTCGGATCTAGACAAAGTCTCGGTAAAGGGGATGGCAGAAATCAGAAAGGTTCTTTACTCATTAACAAGACTGTTCTGACGAATGATTCAGCTGCTTCCAGTAGTGAAGGGAGAGAGGAGACAGAACACCAAAATATCTTAAGCTCTACAAAGGGTGAGGTTCTGCCTGCAGATAATGCTGATTCGAGCAAGGAGATCGAGAGAAATAACATTTTGAATTCTGAAAAAGAATCTGCCAAAACAAATGAATCCCTAAATGATGATACTGAGGCTCCAGAGGACCAAGAAGACGAAGAATTAAATGTTCTAAGAGAGAAGTCTACTGATACTGAAGAACAACATTCAGGGCTTCAATCAGCGGAGAAGAAAATAAATGCAAACAAGGTGGTAAATAAGAATGACAGGAAGGATATTGCGCAGAGTCTTAGTACTGAAAGCAATGAATTTGAAACTCAAAAGACTTCTTCAGGAAAGGAGACCAAGTTAAGTAAGTCAACTTCTGAGGGGAAAGCTTCAGAGGAGAAAGTCTCCGAAGGTCCAAAATGTCTGAAGAAGAATAGCAAGAAAACTAATCTAGCTACTAAAAGAGCTGCTGCTTCTGTAGAAGGCGCTCTTAGTACTGAAAGCAATGAATTTGTAACTCAAAAGACTTCTTCTGGCAAGGAGACCAAGTTAAGTAAGTCAACTTCGGTGGGGAAAGCTTCAGAGGAGAAAGTTCCCGAAGGTCCAAAAAGTCTGAAGAAGAATAGCAAGAAAACTAATCCTGCTACTAAAAGAGCTGCTGCCTCTGTAGAAGGCGCAGAAAGGAAGAAGTGCAGAACTGATAGAAACAAGGTAGAAGCAAAGAAAGGAGAAGGGTCTCCATCTGAAACTGGAAAAGCCACAGTAATTTCGACTGAGAATCAATTGAAGAGCTCCATGGATGTGGGGAAGGAGAATATGCCTGTTATTGGACTCCAGAATGCGAGTCATAATGAACATGAAGCTGACAGAAGTTCTCCATATGATAAAAAGTCTCGTTCGTTGAAGGTTACAGAAGGACAAAGTGAGCCTAGGTGGTTTATAGTTAGTGGACATCGGTTACAAAGGAAGGAGTTTCAGCAGGTTATCAAGCGATTGAAAGGGAAAGTGTGCAGAGATTCTCACCAATGGTCATATCAGGCAACCCATTTCATTGTTCCTGCTCCAGTACGAAGAACAGAGAAGTTTTTTGCTGCTGCATCCTCTGGAAGGTTTGACTAATTACACAGTCCTAAAGAAGTTTACCAGTTTTAAAAAAAGTTACACAACCGTAAAGTTATGTCCATTATCACAAAGTAAAACATATCATCTATTGTTTTTGCAGGTGGATCTTGAAGACAGATTATTTAACTGCTTGTGTTGAGGCTGGAAAATTATTAGATGAGGAGCCTTATGAATGGCACAAAAAGGGATTGACTGAAGACTTAGCAATCAATTTAGAGGCCCCAAGAAAGTGGCGACTTCTGAGGGAGAGGACTGGACATGGCGCATTATATGGAATGAAGATAATCATTTATGGAGACTGCATTGTACCACCATTGGTATGGTAATTTGTTGTTTGCTGTATATGTTTTTGAAGATTGAGTTCCTATGCTGCCTATTTGCAAGAATTTCTTTTTCTTCCATCAACTCTTTTTATGGTGTGTTTTGTATGGCGAAGAGCTATTTTCTGGAACTTCTTTGATGAAATCATTTTCTAGTAAATTTTCTTTATAAAACGTAGTTTCTTCATTATTCTTACAAAGCATAACTCTTACTCGTATTACTTAACATGTAGATTGTCTTTCTTTAGTACTAAAAAATTATCACTAGAACACTATTTTAATATTAAATCCAATATCTTGTGCGGCCATCAAATGTCATGTACTTTTATCCCCAATCACAATTGGAAAATGATCTAGAAAGTGATTTCCATGAAACATTTCCGGTGGAATTATTTTCTGTGGGAAGTTAATTTTTCCACGCCACATGCAAGCGATTTGTAGACTGATAAATTTATCCAGATTGCACTTTGTGTGTATCTCTAACAGGTTATAATATGCTCTCTTTTGTTGAATCAGGATACATTGAAGCGTGCAGTTAAGGCAGGGGATGGCATTATATTAGCAACTTCTCCTCCTTATAGTCGATTCCTTGAGTCAGGTGTTGACTTTGCCATTGTTAGTGAGGTCATGCCACGCTGTGACAAGTGGGTTCAAGAATTCTTAAGGCATGAGATACCTTGTGTGTTGCCTGATTACTTGGTGAGTTATGTGTGCAAACCTGGTTATACCCTCAACAATTATGTGCAATACAACACTCATTCCTGGGCGGAAAGATCACTGAAAAAACATGTCAGTCGTTTGGAAGAGATTGTTGAGGAGATGGAGCCATCAGATGACAGTAGTAGTGATATAGCATGCCAGGTGTGTGGGTCGCCTGACAGGGGGGAAGTAATGCTGATCTGTGGTGACGAAAGTGGCTCTCTTGGATGTGGCATTGGCATGCATGTAGATTGCTGTGATCCTCCCCTTGAATGTGTACCCGAGGAAGACTGGTTTTGCCCAGAGTGTAGCAAGAACATGAGTAATACAAGTACCAAAAGGAAGTCGAAAAAAGTGACCTCTACATCAAAGAAGAAGAAGAAGAAGTGATAATCTGTCTGTTGGCTAAGGTCTGTATAATAGCTTCACTCAAGTTAAGTATATTTAGATTAGTAAAGTAAAATGTACAAAAATAATTATTGACATTGCAGCATCTTGCTGCTTTTCTTTTGAAGTTGATTTTCAATGTTGTGTAAAATCATCTCTTGAGACATCCAATGCAGGCTGAGCCCTGCAGGATCACATTTGCCTAGTGTGTGTAACTGTTGTATTTGAGCAAACACTAAATGACACTTGTGAAAACTTCCATTACTTTGAATAGTTGAATTCAACTCTAGAAAAATGTAAAAAATATTCATGGCTAACTTTCTTCTAATTAATAATACTAATAGCAGAGGCAAAAATCTATACAAGATAATTTTATAAAGACACTACCTAATACTTTGAATGTGTGATTTAACACAATTCCCTTTGCCTCTAACACTACACTTTTTCTTATTATATCATGGTTTGGGACTCAACTCAAACAATTGAACCCACTATTCCTTGATTAACACTACTAATTGAAGCAATAAGTGTGAACAAAGAGGTACCAAATGTTTCTTAAATATTTTGAAACCGGAAGGAATATAATTAGTCAACCAGTAAGTACTCTTTTAACTCAATCAACTTGTGAGTTCCAAATCATTATTACTACTGACTATGTACCTTATTGGGATCGAATATTAATACTTTTTACTTACTAAAATAAATAAATATATCCTCAAGAGTATGATATTAATTACATTAAATGGGATCCCATACGCATATGTCATAGGATCCCCATTTAATGATTATCTATTAATCAATATTATCATAATTTAAATTAACCCGTTATACATAGTTAGTTGTATTATGTTATTTTCTTGACAGAATAAGTATTAAGAGTTGCAATAAAAAATGCCTAGAGATTGCGGACTTAATTTACTATTATTTTTAAGGATAGTTGGATAAGATAGCATAAAAATAATAATACTCAGATTGTTATTTATTAACCGTTTAATTTGATATTTAAAGACAATTTTTTGTGTAAAACTAATAGTAATAACAACTCATAGTTATTAATGCATGATTCCAGGGATGAACATCTCAAAAAATGCAAATTTTTAATGAGCCATTATAAATATGAAAAATTATTTTCCTTCAAGTCATTTATCAACGAATTTCTATCATTGAAAATCAAAGTTTTTAATAATAATCTAACTATATAATTAAATTTTGAATCCGTTAATCACTCAATGTGCACTACTTTTTTTTTCTTTTTTTTCTCTTTAATATTTTGGCCATCATAAAGATTCGTTAATCTTTTCCTTAGTGGTCATTCACTCATATTCCAGATAGATAGATACCATATAATCACTATTCTTTTATTGGTTTCACGTGACCTTTTTTATTTCTTGATGTACCATAGAATTATGAAATTTTGACAACTCATGAGAAAATAATATATATATATTAACTTTGATATCATCTTATTTCTTATTTGATAATATTTTAATCTGTCCAATAAATATTTGTATTAGTTATATATACACGCTATTTTTATACATAGTGAATCATGATATTAACAATACAGGATATTTACTCTTATTCGGACATATCCTATATATTTTATTTAATATAATACTATAAGAAATAATTCAACATTATTAATCACAATATGTATTACTAATACTCCTAGATCATCAAAGCTAATCTTGTTTACACCTTATTAATCTGACTACTTAAGAAAATATAATTCATAACCATCAAACTGTTGTATCGAGGTGAAGAATAAAGTTTAGATTCTTTTTTCTATTTATTTCCCTACTATATCCATAGAAATGTACATATCGACACAAACTTTAAACATTGGTTAAATCGTAAACATATTTTTTATTTACCTAATATATTCACATACATTTTTTTTCTTAAAAAAAAAATTTATTAAAAATATTTTCGATATGAATATGTTAATTCTTTCCTATCAATGGAATATATTGTCACATGCATGAAGATATTTGACTAATGCTACCATTTCTTGCGGTCAAAGTTATTGGATCCTCTTACCTAATTACGGCTTGCATGTGAAAAAACATTGACTATTTTTTTAATTTTTTTAATTTTTCTTAATAAATGGTCCATTATATTGGATCACGATCAATAAAAATATAAATTTATTTCTTTTAGTATTTGATGTTCCAACTTAACTATTTCAATTAATTCGAATTTACGATGAACAAGTTTGAATAACAAATAAACAGGAAAATCCTGTGATTCCAAACCCAAAAATATGTCAATACCTTTAAATATATCATACATAAAACTTATAGTCTTACATATATTTATACTAAAATTTGTATTGTTATAAAAAAAAAAGATTTAGTCAAGAAAAAAGAAGGAAAATATCAATTAGTTTTTTTTTAAAAATAATATAAATTTATTATTTTTATAAAAACAAATTTATAAGTTAAGAAAATAATAGACTTGCCTCATTAAACCAAACAACATCATGTGTTATTTTAATTCTATATAATTCAATGCAAAGTCTTGGATTCCCTTGGTTTATTATTATTTTTCTCTCTTTAGCAATGTTACTGATTAAGAATTATTACAACAAATTATATATTAAAAAAGGATATATAATTGTTACAGCTGTCTGGATGAGTACATATACATTAATTATAGCTTATATATATAAAAAAATTATTTAAAATGTTTTATTTGTACTTTTATTTATTTTGACTTTTATGATAATTCGAAAACTTGAGCTATTGAGGTTGATATACTTTTCATGTTTGATAGGTCTATTTTGCTATGTATAATGCATGTTTATTTACCCAAAAAAGAGAGCCATCAAATTGAAAGGGAAATAAATAAAATATTTTTATTATTATTAATAAAGAAGTAATTAAACAGCACCAATTAACATGGGATGTTTAATAACCTTTTTAACATTTAGTTCAATATATATACCTAATTTCTCATCAATTATTTATTAGCATCTTCCTAATTTCTGTTTGAATTGACATGACTTTGGAGATACGTTATTGGGAGTTGTAATTGAGATAAATAAGATGCATTGATTTATACAAATATTTTAATTTGTAGTGAATTCGATGGAATGTTATTATTTTTGTTCAAATCTTATAGCAAATTTCAAAATAACTAAGATTTTATAAAGTTTAATTCTGAATTCGCTTTTATTCTCCCTCAACAGCTACATTAAAAACTTCAAATTCGAGCTTTATATGAAAAAATAAGAAGTATTTCTTATACACAACATAAATTATTTTTAGTCGGATTTTTCAATATGATATTGGATAAAAAGAGAACACATGATTTTGGACGTATCCAATAGGGTTAGGTTTAAAACACATTATTAGCTTACTCCAATTCTTCCTGATTTATGTCTCAATTGACATTACTTTGGATATCATATTTGAACATCGTCATATTAAGGTGAGAAAAATAAAATATATTTCAAATCGTGCACACTAATTTCATAATATAAACATATGAAATTACTATTCTATATTTTCAGAAATTATAAATATCAAATTATAAATTTGCCTTCACCCTCTTATCTTTTAACCAAAAACTTATAATTCAAACTTACTATTCAAAAATAGAAAATATTTACTTTTTAAATAAATCTTTCGCAACATAAATTTGAATTAATCGAGATTTTCATACAAATACAAACATTGGGTGAAAAAACATAACACATGATTTTGGAAAAATCCATTAATGGTGATGTTGATGAGCATATTAATTAACTAATAATGGAATTAATCATATAGGGTAGGTCCAAATTACCCTACCAATTCTGTTTATGATCCTATATCCTAACTGTTAGGCTGAGCTGGAGTTCCAGCACCTTAAAGTTAGACACATGGATGAAAGGTCACAATTATTTAGGTATGATGATGTGGCATTAAATATTTTTGATGAGATTTATCGAGCAATTTAACATTAAATATACATTACTTGAATTCATTCGACTAAATTTAAATTCATGCGTAAAAATTCTATATTGAAAATAAAACGCGCTCAAAAGTTAACTCAAATTCATACAGAAGAACTCAAATCTAAAATCTCTAATAGAAATCAATAAATACTCATTATCGTTCCATCACAATCCTTATAAAAACTAGAAGTTTTAAATTTCGATAATATAAAAGTTATTTACGTAATCATAATCATATTACTTCAAAAAAAAGTAGGGAGTAATAAATATTATTTTGGAGAAACTTTAAGACAAACCAATATGGTTGTGGACTCAATATATCATGTGCATTCATTAAATAATATCAAAAGCAAAAGAGAAAAAAAAGAAAAAGCATGATTCTATTACCTTACGCCATTGCACTTGTCACTTTCTCAACACTATCTTTTGCTATTATATATTTTACTATAAGTTTTTTTTTTTTTTTGTTTTTTTACATTTATTAATGGTGACCACTACCATCTTCTTACAATATTATTAAATGCATTTATTTTTTGTAGATCTAGCTTACCTAGTATCTGTTTTTTCATACTTTTCTTCATTATATTGTTTGGTAGCAAAGAGGATGGAGTAGTAATTAAGTAGGCTAGCACTTTAGTAGATATTTTTAAAAAAAATTCTATTTCAAATAATTTGTCGTATTTCGTTTTATAGATTTATTAGAAATTATCAATTCAAATAATTTTTTTAACTATTTTATTCAAATTAATATCTTGATATATAATCTATCTGCATTGAATAATAATGACATGTTCAAAACAAATTGTAAGTTACATCAAATTAGCAACGTCATTCACAGTTGATTTATATGAAAAATTCAAAAACAAATTAAGCTATCATAGAATTCATTATACGTATATATTTCATTATAGTAAAAAATATCAATCTATGATCTTTTAATCACACGACGAGAAGTCGAAAATTATGATCCATTGAGATCTAAGGTGGGTGGGGTGGAGGTGGAAATTAAACAAACAAAAGATAGGATAGATGAGTAAATTAATTATGTTGCAGCAGAAATAAATAAATTCACGCACAATATTAATTTTGTTTGGAGGCAACTTGTTGGAGTCTCATATATATATATATATATTACCCTTTGAATATAATAAATATAATATCCATAATTAATGATAAGGCCGGTAAATTATAAGTATAAAATTATTTATTAATTTCATAAAATGGACAAATATTATTGAGCATCTCAAAATAGTATATTGGAGAGTACCTATGTAATCAAAGTTAAATTAGATTACATTAATTTGATATGTTAAAAAAAAATTTAGATATAAAAAACTATACGAGAAGTAGGATAAATTATAATTTTTTACATATCAATGTGATAAAAAAATACATCGTAAAATGTTAATCAAAGTTTTTATAGTTTTAACTCTAAAAAAGAAAATTATGATAATTAAAAAATAGACGGAGATTATATAACTTTCTCCGTAACATGCTTAATACTACACAACTGAAACATATCTCATTATACATTGCATCAACAATAATCATTAGCTGCAATTCATTAAGCTTTTATATATATATATATAACGATAATTAACACTGCTTATAAATGTCAAAATCTAATGACAACTAATTGATTTAACACAATAAAATCATTTAAACGATGTATCAAATCAAACTCAGATAAAACAAATTAATTAGAGGTAGATGAGTCTATAATTGTAGAGTGTAGAGGGGGAGATTAAGTCTTTACAGAGAGAGAGAGAGAGAGAGATATTCTGGCGTGGTTTGCCAGCAATGAACCAGAAGGATCAAAAGCTCTCTCTCTCCAAAGCTGGCACTGTATATTCATGCACTTGCTCAATATTAATGTAAACAGAGATACCCATTACCCAAAAAATATCAAGAAATTTTGATTCTTGATCCAACAATGGCTGCATCTCCTCCATTTCTTGCCTCTGCAGAAAAAAAAACCTGGTGGGTTACCAACAAAAAGGTACAATCTTGATTCAACCCTTTTCATTTCATTCACTTTTTTTTATTTTTATTTTTTATGATTGCATTATATGCGATAGAATTCAGTAACTTTACCCTTTGTGTTTTTGTGCTTGAAAAACACATTCTTGATTTATCCATTTTCATGGATACATAGTTAGTTATGCAAGGGGAGCTAGAGCTTCGCTTATGGATTCTGTAGAATTCAGTAGCTTTGACTCAAACTTTGAAAAATACATTCTTGGGTTCGATTAAATTTAGTAACTTTAGCTCATATTTTGTGTTTGAAAAACACATTCTTGATTTTATCCATTTTCATTTTTAATTTCATTCACTTTCTTTGATGATTGCATTTGAATACATATGTGTGAGCTTTGTCTACGGGTTTGGTAGAATGCAATGGCTTTAGCTCAAACCATCAACTTGTGTTTAGAAGACACATTCTTGATTTGACCCTTTTTCATTGCATTCACTTACATGGATAGTTGCATAGATAGTTAGTTATAAAAGGGTGGAGGTATAGCTTCACTATGGGTTCAGCTGGCTCAAATCGCGTATTTGTTTTTAAAAAATGCATTCTTGATATTACCCGTGTTCAGTTCATTCACTTTCCCTAGAGCTTCATCAATGGATTCAGCAGAATCCGGTAGCTTTGGCTCAAACTTTAAGATGTGTCTTCTAGGATTCGGAACTCATAAACTCAAAATCCTAAACTCATACTTATGCTCTGTGTTTGTTTTTGTCAGATTGTGGAAAGATATATTAGAGATGCCAAAATTCTTATTGCCACTCAAGAACCAAATGAGATTTCTTCAGCTCTTGCCCTTGTTGAAGCTGCGCTTGCAATTTCTCCGCGTTTTGAATTAGCCCTAGAGTTAAAGGCTCGATCTTTGCTTTATTTAAGGTGTTTCAAGGATGTAGCTTATATGCTAAAAGATTATATTCCTAGTCTGAAAATGCCTAGTGATGACACATCATCTACCTCTTCTTCTGGTTCATTTGATAGCTCAAAGGAGCAAATCAGCCTCATTTCTTATGGTGATGAACCTAACTTCAAGTGCTTCTCTATATCTTATTTGAAGAAGAAGGTTATGGCTAGTCTCTACAAGAATTGCAATAAAGAAGGTCAATGGAGGTAAGCTATTAGAGAGAGTGCACTTTGAGTTACTTGATTATATCATGTTTTAACACGCCCTGTCACGTGTGAGTTTGATTCTTTTTCATGGATCGAACATGTGGAAATATTTGTTGCTTTTTTTGGGTGGTGATGAGTTTTATACCTATGTTGTGTGATCGTCTCATTTAAAACGTGAAGTTTTTAGAGGGAACATTTGTTTAATTTCTTAATTACATCATGTCTTAACAGGTATTTGGTCTTAGGACAAGCTTGTTGCCATTTGGGCCTAATGGAAGATGCAATGGTTCTGTTACAAACTGGCAAACGCCTTGCTACAGATGCATTTCGACGTGAGAGCATTTGTTGGTCTGAGGATAGCTTCTCGTTTTCTAAATTTCCAATCTCAAGCAAAAATTGCTGTACAGCTTTGCAAATAACCGAGTCAGAAACAATATCTCAACTTCTCAGTCATATCAAGCTACTCCTACGACGAAAAACTGCTGCAATTGCAGCTCTTGATGCTGGTCTTTACTCAGAAGCTATTAGGCATTTTTCAAAAATTGTGGATGGTCGTCATGGTGCCCCTCAGGGGTTTATGGCTGAATGCTATATGCATCGAGCATCAGCGTATCATTCTTCTGGTCGAATTGCAGAGGCAATAGCTGATTGCAATCGAACGCTAGCATTGGACCCTTCTTGTATTGATGCTCTTAAAACTAGAGCTGCACTATTTGAAACCATAAGATGCTTGCCTGATAGTCTTCATGATTTGGAGCACTTAAAACTCTTGTACAATTCAATGCTACGGGATAGGAAACTACCAGGACCAATATGGAAGCGTCAAAATGTGGAATACAGGGAGATTCCAGGGAGACTTTGTTCCTTGGCTACAAAAATTCAAGAATTGAAGAAGAGGGTTGCAAATGGCGAAACGGGGAATGTGGATTACTATGCATTGATTGGTTTAAACTGGGGTTGTTCAAGATCAGAACTGGAAAGAGCACATTTGTTGCTAACTTTAAGGCACAAGCCTGACAAATCAACGAGTTTCATAGAAAGGTGTGAATTTGCAGATGAACAAGATGTAGATTCTGTAAGGGATAGAGCAAAGATGTCAGCTTTACTGCTCTATAGACTGATACAGAGGGGTTACACTAGTTTGATGGCGACAATCAAGGACGAAGCAGCAGCTGAGAAGCAGAGAAAAAAAGCTGCTGCTGCATTGCAACTGATGCAGCAACAAGTTCAGCTAAATCAAGAACAACAACAATCAAGAACTGAAACTTTTGGCACAGTTGTGATGCAGCAACATATTCAGAAAATTCAAGAACTCCAACGACCTGTACCTGAAACTCTTGATTCAGATGTGTGCAATACTGCATTATGTAGTAACACAAACGTTACAAACGTGACAGTGTTCAAAGGGGCATTCTGCAGAGAGCATGCGATAGTTGGGAATATGTTGTCTCAATCTGGATTTAATCAACCAATTCCAGTGAAATATGAAGCATTGAGTTGTTGAATTTTAGGGGATTTGTAGTAAGAGTTCTATAAAGAAAAAAGAATAGTTTGAAATGTTATGCCACTGACTCAGCAGAATCTGAATCTGCTCCTATACCGACAAAGATTGTGGTGGGATAACTACAGTCTCGGGTGCAAGCCTTGGTATGGAAAAGAAATCCCGTTGGGACCACTGCCTCCTTAAATGGGCCTTACGCGGCGTGAATTCATATTAGCACCAATGCATGTACTGGACACTGGGTGGGATACCAAAAAGTGAAAAGAACTTGCTTCAATATCATTGTACACATGAGGAAGAAAAGTATGTACCACTGCTAGCTGGGAAAATTTTGTAGTTTTATCCATTTGTCATTTTATTCTCTCCTTCCACTACATGCACAGTATTAAATTCAGTATCTGGTTTATCTACTACAAGTTGAGCTAAGGGTCTATTGAAAATAACCTCAACCTTCACATCACCCCTCCCCGGACCCTAGTTGTTGAACTACACCAAGTCTAGCACCTTTTTTTTATTTGGGTTTAATTTAATGTAATGACTTTTTTAAACCTTTGAAAGTATCAAACTTCAGTCTTTCTCACTTTTGGTAATTAATCAAGTTTTCGATTGCCAGAGAAAAAAGAAAAATTGCGTCCCTCTTCTCAGCATTGTTTTCAAAATAACAAAGTATTGTACATGATTGTTTCGTTTGTCATATTTTCATAGTAAAAAAATAGGACACAATTGAACAATATATGGAAAAAAAGAAAAATATAAGTCAAGAATATGTAGATAGAAATTTCCAGCTACATGTAAATGTTACAGAAACAAAAGTATCTTCTCATCAAACTACATAGATACCAAAGGATACAAAATAGTTATAGAAGACTGACTGATCAATTCGAAAACAAATGAATAAGTATCTGGTGAAACCAATCTTTTTCCAAAAATGCTGATCTACAGCATAACCAGGACGCCACTTCTTTCAACTTCTATGGTATAACTTACTTTATATATTGAGATACCCACTTAAATCCATCGCCATAACCCATTTTCCGTACAATACTGCACATAAATACCTCCAAAGGACGAACGGTAGAATCAGCAAGATTCACCTTACCTTTGCCAGTTGTGACACCGGTCAAGCCAAGGTGATAACGCAGTTCATCTTCTGAGGCTGCATATGGTATGTCTATCTTGTTTCCCAAAATGAGGAAGGGGACAGTAGCAAGGGCTTCATCAGAAAGAAGCGCGTCAAGTTCCTTTTTTGACTCTGCAAAGCGCTCTTTGTCATATGCATCAACTAGGTACACAACTGCATCAACCTGTGGCACAGCAATTCAAGCCACTTGACACAAAACTACGGAAACTCATTGGCCAGATCAATAGTCACCGGAAAAGAAGGAAATAAGGAAAACAGAAGGCGCAAACTTTACACTAATAAGAAATTATTTAGTACCTTACACTGCACAGCTTAAAAAAGAAAAGAAAAGATTGCAACCTTGTAACAAACTACTGGGAGGAACTCTAGGGAAGGGGTGGAGAAAGGAACTTTGCTGGAGTAGGTAATGTTTTCATAAGACTAGCAATTTAGTCCCTGAACAGTAATTTGCGACTCTTTCAGTCCTATGCTTCCATCTGGTCTTCAGCATATGCTCCTTACTTCCCCGGGATAAAAAGTCTAACCGTCAGAACAACCTATGTCCTACAGACACTTTAGGGGAATAAATGAATATAGAAAAAAGGTAATTTAAAAAAGGTAATTTTCTAACTGTTGAGGCACTAAAACATTATATTTATCAAAAGAGGGGAAAAAACATTATGCATGAGGAACTTTTGTCCTTTCTTTGTTTATTAAGGCAGATTTTTTGAAATAGAGTAAAAGGTACATTAAAATATGGATTGTAACGAGTCAATTTGGTGTTTCGTGAGATTAAGGACAACTTGTCTAAGAATAGTCATGATTTGCTGTGCTATCTGATCACCCAACTCCCAAGAAAAAAAGACGAAAAAAGTGTTGGTAGAGTTAGGCTGTTAGGCCGACATTAGACTATAAAGCAATCAAGACCAAAATCAAAGATGGAAGAATATCATGAAGCCAAACTTGTAACCTTGAGGGAAAAGGGACAACAGAGACCTTAATCAGGGAATAATAATTTCAACCTTGGGGAAACCAACTAATCATTGCTCTCATGCTATGATTTTCCTTTAAAAATTGGCAAGTGTACAAAGCAATTTATGAAGAAAAACTGGAGTCTTTTATGGTGAAAATAAATTTAGGTCAAACTAAAATGAATTACTTTTTAACTTATCATTTCCTTCCCATATCATCTACTCCCTCCATATCACTTTACGTGACAGTGTTTAACTGGATATGAAATTTTAAAATTAAAGATGACTTTTATCATGTAAGCCAAATATAAGCAAAGCACCAAGATTATCCCTTTAACTGAGCGGTGGTGAGGGTTCCATATGTATTTTGTGTTTACATGAGCGGTGGTAGTGTCCCAACAACTCCTTGGGAGACTAAAATGAGGATACTTAAATTAAATAGTTACCAAAAAGAGAAGGTGTCATGCTTAGCAGTTAGCACAACAAAATAAAAGGAAGTGTCACAAAAGTTTGGACAAACGGAGTGATAGGTATGAAAACAGTCACCAAAGTGTGTGGCCTAGTGATCAATGACTCAACAAAGTGGGTGAAAACCTAGGAGACCAGGGTTCAAATCTCCATACAGACAGAAAACCGCTAAGTGATTCCTCCCATTTGCCTAACTCTTGGTGGGCAGAGTTACCCGGTACTTGTGTAGGTGATACGTAACAAGGTACTCGTTGAAATAATTAAGGTGCAAGAGCATTATATCAAAATAGAAGTGTATAAATATTTCAAGGATCTCTAACTCAGATTGACTTTAAAAAGTCAATTTGAGCATAAATTTGAATTTTTAGTTTGCCTACGTCCATTGTAATAAATGTCAGAGCTAAGCTGGACAATCGTTAGAAAAAGGGCGAGTATGGGACTAAATTAGCAGTATGGGGATTTCAGTGGACTGAAAGATAATACAGAAGGCAAATCTAAGACAAATCAAATACTTCAATGGGTAAATCAGTGGTAGATGATGTTGAACCCGCTTGCTACAGATGATAGAATCTTTTGTAAGCTTAGTTTCTTCCCTGGAGGTTCTTTTTTTAATTCTATTCTCACCCTTTCCCTCCTTTTCGGATGTTATCTCAGCACTTCTTCGTGTTGTTTTGTCTTTTATGAAATCAACAATGCTTACCTTTTCAAAGAAAATCTGAATCATTTTCCTTAAAAAAACTGCTGCATTCAAACATACGACTTCGACAAATTTGACAAAGGAATAGCCCACTACACCTTCAGTAAATTTGATTCTCCATACAAATAATTTCTAAGCACATACCTCACAGAGATAAGTGCCACCAATTAAGCACATTAATGTTTTCATGTTGCTGCAAGGGACAGCCAATCTAGAGGCTGTACTAAGCCATCATGGTCATCGAAGAGAAACGCAAGTCATATAAACGAAGGGAAAAGATAGGGAAGTGTCTAGGAATCTGGCCCAGTAGGGCAGAACAATAGCAGAAGTATTACGGAAAAAGGGTCACATTTACCCCAGTACTTTCAAAATATTGTTCATATATACCCTTCGTTATACTATTCGATTATAGAACACATGGATCTGATGCAACTACATGGCAACTGACTTAAACATCCAGTACAGTTGATATAAAAGGCAATTTTGAGTTTTCTTTACTTTTGGATTAGACTAAAAGAGATTATTTCTTTTTATTAAAACGTAAAAGATGATCAGGTTACAAAATTCAGGTATTGATATATATCTAATCTGACAGAAAGATTCAACACAATCCGCGAAACTTTTCAGTGACCAACACAAGAAAATGCGGAGAATACAATGATGCAACAAAATGGGCAAGACAAGTTCTACCTATGTGCAGAATTAAAATTACAGAAATAAATGGTTATCAACATTTAATACACAAGGCATACCTTGGCATAGTAGTCTTTCCAGACCCGACGAGCAATCTGATGACCTCCCAAGTCGAAAGCTTTGAACTTTATCTTCCCAATACTCAACTCTTCAGATGTAGGATACTGTGTTGGCTGATGCTGAACTAGCCTCTGTAAATACCGAAAAACAATCAAAGACGATGATTTTATGATAAATCAACTACACACAATATGAATCCTAATCACCCATTTGCTCATTTCCACTTCATTCATGTTTTCTCAACATTCATTATAATTACTCGATCCATCTCAAATTTCTTTTTTAGTCTGTCCCCCCAAAAAATGCTACCTTTCTACATTTAAAAGCAACTAAGGCATTAATAAGATGATACACAAGTTTCAAATCTTTTTTTAAACTCCATGCGCATCAAGCAACATAACATAATTCCTCCGTCTCTCTCAAATTGATGTAATGTACTTTCTTTTTAAGTTTGACTGGGAAAATAAATTGCTAACTTTCTACATTTAGAAACAATTCAACCCACCATGCTTTACATATTTCAAAAGTACATTTTTTTCTTTCTCAAACTTCGTGTTCAGTCAAACAACATAACATAATTCCTCCTCCCTCTCAAATTGATGAGATGCACTTTCTCTTTTAGCAACTTCCTATATTTAGAAACAATACAACCCTTGATTTACAGTTTTTCTTAAACTTCGTGCCTGATCAAATAAACATAACATAATTCTTACATCCCTCTTAAATTGATGTGATGCACTTCCTATATTAGCCTGTCCCTAAAACAAATTGCTACCTTTCTACATTTAGAAACAATTTAAACCATATAACAACAACAACATACCCTATATAATCCCAAACAATTTAACCTACATATTTCAAAATTACATCTTTTCTTTCTTAAACTCCATATCAAATCGAATAAAAGGGAATTAATAGTACCTCATCTTTGAGCATATGAAGAAGAGTGGTTTTGCCAGCATTGTCAAGACCTAAGAATAAGATCTTAGCTTCCTTTTGCCACAAACCTAGAGATGACAAAACTCCATAAAACCAATCCCACAAAAACATTTTTTTTTTTCAAATTCAAGAAAGATCTGGATTTTAATGCACTCTTTTTTTCAAAAAGGAAAAAATCAGATCTTGGGGTTGTTTATAGGGGTAATTAATTGTTAAACTTAGAAATCAAAATGATTAAAGAATTGATTAGGGTTTAGGTGAAGCAAAATGGGAAAAAGAAAATTGAAACTAATTTTTTTTTTTGAGGAAAAAACACAAATATATATGGATGGATCTGAACTGGCATTAATTGCTGTCTTTTTATTTTCTTCCTTTTTTTTTAATGGTGGTAAAAACTCGACAGGTAATTGAAAATAAAATATTTATTTTAATATATTAAATCTCCAAATCTAATAAATTTTTCTTTTTTGATTTTCCAATTATAACATGAATTAAGAAAAAAAAAGAGTATGAAACAATTTAAAGGATCATATATTTAGTTTTTACACGTTAATTTTTATATATAAAATAAAACAAAATCATATTCAACAATTTTTTTAATTCTTTTCTTATAATAATTTTGAGAAGGTGTAAAAGAAAAAGGAAAATAATGTTTTCATATCCTGTGATTGATATGTTGTTCTATTGTGCTATGCGTGAAAAGCTCGTAAGTTTTGGGGAAGAATTCGATCAAAATTATCATTGTCATCCGTAATATGCTAGGTAAGATACGTGAAATTATGATCGATGTTTTTGTAGTGAAAGGAAGGGAGGAAGCATTAATTGATGAATAAAACACTTCGATCAAGTTGATTTATTTTTTTAGGCAATTAAATTGTGAATATTACCATACCAAAAATAAAGTATTACAATTCCGATCAAGTTCAAAATTGTTGGCTCAATTATTTACGTTTTTTCTTTTACATTGATTTGATATTTTATGGGTAAAGTAAATTTATAGAATAACTCCATCTATAATTATGTCTCTCTATGCCATCGTCGTTTTTCTAGATCTTTCATCGTGAGGGTATTTCCCATTTCAATTTATTCATGTTACTTTCCTTTTTCTAATTTCAAGTTTTCATGCGACATGTTTAAAACCATAAGATTCAAAAGTCATCTTTACTTTCTCAATCAAACAAACAAATCAAAACGGAAGGAGTAGCAAGTATTAGAAAATGTCATCATATATTAACACAAAAGGGGAAGAAGGAAACAACATTCATTACACTCAAATGTTTAGTTTCAATACAAGAGTTTTTCGATTCCCCTTTAGTTTCCAGCAAAACAATACCTCTTCAGGAGTTGGGAAAACTGAAGGTAATCGGAGGGAAACTGAAAGTCGTTTAGGAAATGGTAGCCGGAGATGGTTATAGACACACCTTACAGAAGGTTTTCATGGCTCTGATATTTCCGATATAGTACTTGGCATGTTAGCCAGCATCTCGTGAACGTTTTCAGATCATGCCAAGCTCAATGATCACAACGCCACCATAATTATTATGAGGTACTCTGCTCCCGAGCCTTTGCCAGCTTTGCTTGGGTAAGCCTGTCCAGGATAGAAGGTTCCAGAGGAATTGGATCAAGACATCGCTCAGCAGCAGCAACAATTACCTGTTCGTTCAATAAGATAAGTTCATTTAATCTCTTGTTAGACAAAAGAACAGTTGAAGCAACAACTCTATCGATATGTACAGTTTCCAGCAAATAAACAGCAGTATAATGGACCCTTTGAGAACTTTCATACTGCACAAAAGGAAGTGTCATTGAAGAGGAGACACTAGCCAAAGGTTCCTTCGACATAGTAGCTGTAAAGAAGATATGTAGGTATTATGTCTTTACCTCATCAAGCAAAAATTCAACAGCAGCTTCATCATCGGCAGTGTCCTTCAGAGTAGTTTTAAGAAAATGGATGTCCAGCTGAATTTGTTGAAATCCACTACGGTTAAAAGTCTGAAGTCGGACAAATTCTTGTAAACTCTTCAAACAAAGTTTCACGATAGTAGTTATTACTGAGTCCTGCAAAATCAAGGACATTCTTATCCATTGTTCTTCCAGACAAATGAAGTTTACCAAGTGACAAACACTAGCACCCAACCTGTGTATGTTCAACTTTTGTGAAAATTTCCATCTTCTGCTTAAACAATTTCGCCAAATGGGACTCAAGAAGTTGACTTCTGGCCTGCTGGGTATTTGACCGTACCATTCTGTCATCTCTTAATGGATTACTACGGGAGGAAATGGTGCTCCCACTGCTGTCAGAACGGCGATGCTTACGCTGGATCCCTTCAGGCAACATACTCTTTACTTCTTTAATGATACTATCTAGCTGGCAATACGAGACAAAAGAAAATGTTAATTCTTGTCATGTATCCAATTACATGTTACAACGAGGGGATAGTTTTCGCCCACACCGCACATTAACTTCCCGTTCTTATAACAGGAAAAGAAGATAAAGCCAAAACTTACCTCTTGAAGAAGCAGATCAACAAACATATGAACTTCTCTAGGCTCTTTATGCTGTACAAACAGGAAAAGGTAAGACGAATTAGCACAAACCATCACATTGCTCCTCTTGGGTAAATACTCTTACCTCACCATGTGTTAAGCTTACCTTGACCCAATTTGGCGTTGTAAACCTTTTATTCAAGACAACTGATATCTTCTGAGTTCTCATGTTAATATACTGAGAATAAATGGAGATGAAGAGAATCAGAATTTTGATTTCATACTCTGCTAATGAAGGTAACAAAAGAATCAACAAACTTCATGTTTCATTTATAAAACTATAATCAAGCTAAGAAGATGATTTGAAAATTGAAACAGTGAAAGATGCTTCATAGATAAGCAAGCAATCCATATAGGGCATCATCAAGAACCTTCAAAAGCAAGAATTGGGAAAACGTATGAAATCATTTAGATACAAGAATAACATCTTTATGGCTTACCGACTAACAAAAATTACATTCAGCAGTTCTACTAGATATAATTATAGAAAGATGTTACTTCTTCCAAAATGTGCTATAATTCATTCACCAGATGAAAATGTATTTCACAAAAAAATAAAATCAAATCATATAGCTTATTTTTTTTAGACATGTAAGGATTTAACAAATAACAACAACCAAGCACTAAGACAGTGAATTTGCTTACATGATCTGGGATCCCCTTATACAAGTGTTACCTATAGCTTTTGCATACTGCATAACCACTTTTCACCGAATAGAAGATTTTTACACAGTAAACTTCTGTAGTTCTAGACATCTACCATTAAATTGCTGTATGTTTCTTAAAGAAACTACATACAAACTTGTTAGCAATAGAAGACGAACCATGGCGGAGACATTAAACTCTTAGTAGTTAAGCAAAATAATTCAGATTCTGTAGTTAAGCCAGTCACTGAAACAGAATAATGGTGTTGGGCATCTGTAAGAGAAAGAAGATGGTCAGAATATAAATAACATACATGCTGCAAGAATTTTTCACCAGCTGCTCTGAAGGTGCGACAAATTTCTGCAGGAACAAAAGCTGGACCATTTTCATAGCCCCGAGACCCACCACCAGAGAAAGATGAGGCAATTTCCTGAAAGATTTGAAAAGTTAAGAAGTGCCAATTAAATGGGGCAGAACATAAAATTATACTGGCTATAACTACTAGGCCACCCCTAACCTCGGTAATTCTGGGAATGGCATTTTGCTCAACAAAAACAGACAGTTGAGCCAGCACAAGAACAAGCCCAGGAAGTATTTTGTCTCTCTGTATTCCCTCATGAAAGCTTAGATCTTGACCGGCTGGATATTTCTTTCCAGAAAGTAAGAGAAAATGATCATTAAGTTTCCTGAAGAAGTCCTGAAATCCTTCTTGTACCCAGTCAATAACCAAGTCTCTCAACTTAGAAAGCAGTTCCAAGTTTTCATCAAGAAGTTGACGGAAATCCTGTCATACAAGAAATCAAAGGAAAGGTGCAACTCAGAACAGAATTCACTAGGAATTAAGTGCCTGTAATCGTGATTTTATAGCTTTGTCTTTTCTTTTAGAAGGTAGGTTCCTTGTTATACAGGAAGCAAGTCTATTTATCTTTGATACAGGGAGCTAGTTTTTGTCTAGTTGAGTTATAATTCAGGTAGTTGTTTTGGCCTAATTAATAGTTAAAACTATCTGTCAATTACCTGAGATCAATTTTATTGACGTCTCGTGCAAAGACCACAGAGAGCATAGAAGCATTTCAATAATTTAATACCAGTGCAAATTTGTAAAAGCATCATATATTGTTATTGCATTCCAGAGAACTATTCGCAAGAAAATTGACTCACATGGAAATGGATTTTACTTATTGGAAGTTCTCCACCTATACTCATAAGAACTCTTCAGTCTTTTACTTCTATATCATGTAGATTTCGTAATTGATGTTCAAGTAGACTCTAACACTGAAGCTAAACACCGTATGGGCAGAAGTAGAATTGATCAACATGTACCATCAACTTTAAAAATCACCCGTCCCACCCTCCGATGAAGTCTAAATCTTGAGGGGGACAGTACATAACTAGTGAAGTAATACTAATAACTTTAATAGGTTTGAACAAATACAAGAATTATTTGACATAAGGATAAGTAAGAACTTTGAATAATTCCGCCACAGCTTATTTTACCTGTAAGACATCCATACTGCCTTGCACTACTGCCTTTTTACTGGCCTCAAGGATGGCCTGCAAAGAAGTTTTTTCTTCAATACCCTCTATTTGATTACCTACTTTGACGACAGCACCTGACAATTCAAAAGAACAAAGAATAGCCAAGATCAAAATGCATTAGAACTCATGCAACATATGTGGCTTCAATATTAAGGTCATTGTATTGATATAAAGAGTTTATTTTTCTCAAGGTTACTCATTTGTATTGAGAAAAATTCTCCGGTTAAGAAAGTTTACTATGGACAATACACTGAGATTTGGATCTTACATGGAGCGAAATGTACACACATTTCAGTTAATATCCTTTTAAAGACAAAAGATAAATTGGACCCGTTTTGAGCTGTTCTTTGAAGAATCTTACCTTTTAGGCAGATAGAGTAGGTTCTTTGTGAAGAAGGGACAGAAAGCTGGTTCTGCATTTCAATTTCGGGGAATCGGTAAATTCTTTTTATTTAATTTTAATTTGAGAAAGAATGGGTTCTTTTTTTTTCAGTTAATTGAAATCAGAGGTTTGTTGGTTTGCACATCCTTCTTAGAGATATCTTTATATCTCTTAACTAATCTGTTACATATCTATTTGTATTGCTACTGTATCTTCTTCTTTTTTCATTTTTCATTTACATGTTATCTATTATTTTGATTTAACAGTACAAACCTGAAATATCAAGTAGAAGATGGCTAAATCTGCTAGCAACGTATTGTTTAACGGCAACATGAGCAGCCTGAAACGACAGAGTCAGTACATCAATGACAATCGAGCATTACAGACTAATAAGAGCTAGATGTCTTTTATATGCAACCTCCATAGTAATATCACGCAGACCAGCCTCAGGCAACACTCCATCCATGAGAAGCACATCGGTCCAAATAATCCCTGATAAAATATGAGTGCCATAAGATACAATCAGTCATCATTACAATTTACAGTGTTCCAACACAAGTGTTATCCATGAAAAGCATGGTTATAGAAATAGTTAACTTGAGATTTTGGAAAGCAGAAGAAAGCTTAATGAACAAGCAAGACTGAAACTAAACAAAACAATCAGTTTTTTTTTTTTTTAAATAGGTAACTTGCTAAACAAAACAATCAGTCATATCGAGCATAAAGTAAATAAGAAAACGAAGTCCAAATAAAGAAGTTAAGGAGATGCAGTTGAAAATGCAAAATTAAAGTTGAATAAGCAAAATAAAATAGAAGCTCATTTTACAATGTCCATGAGGTGAATGCTAATAAAACTTACTTAACATGGCAACAAGATCAAAAGAAGCAAGTTGTTTCTTGATATGCTGCTGGGTGGCTTCAAAGTGCCTGAATTTGGTAGTAATCACAGATGCAAAAATATTAAGCACAAATGATAATGAGAGAAAAAAATCAGCTTCACCAAGAAAGGAATGTGGTGAATAAGAAGTGCTTACATTTTAGGTATGTTTTGAGCAAGTCTGGAAAGTTGCTGTTCTGAATCATGGAAAATAACTCGATAAGCACGGACAGCCTCGGAAAATTCACGAATAGAAGCCTAAGTCATGAATAGGAAACGTTAATGTAAATACAATTAGTGCTCAGAAGGAGAAAAAATGAATAATTCAACCATACAATTCAATTCCAGAAGAAAGGAACTCCAGAAGCATACTTAAGATCCCGAATATGTGTCCTTTTGGTTTCACCATATTGTATTAAGCTAAGTGCGGGGAACTAGAATGTCGCATAACAAATATCTCAGCGAAGTGGTATTATCTTTCACATAAATGGGAAAGTCATGTCATAATGCAATTCAATTGAACTTTAATTATGGTTAGTTTCTTTTCTCAAGTATCATTCACACCCTTTTTGTAGTGATAATTTCCACCTCTTTGCAAGGTTGGGAGGGGTACTCATCTTTTTAAAAAAAGTAAAGGAAATAGTGTTAGAAATGTATTTAACCAAAAACATCATTGTCATTATTCACATCCCTATCCCTATCCTTAGTTTTAGTTATCCTTATCCCATTTTTTTATAACTAAAAGCCTCCCTTACCCCACATGTGGGATGACACAGGGTATATTGTTGTTGTAAAAGTCTCCCTTAATAAAAAGCCCCATGCTACACTAGGATCATCACATACTTTATTTTGAAATACATTTGACAAATCAAATTTATATTAAAACTTCTTTCACTCCCGACTCCCTCCATTCTCCCTTCTTTCTCCCTCTTATTCTGTCTTAGTCATTCTATCTATTCGCAATCGTCTCCCCATTTCTTCTCTCCCTGTCTTCAGTCTCTCCCTCATATTCTTCTCTCTTTCTCCTTCTTGTTTCTTCCCCTTGCTTCTTTCTCATCTCTCTTTGGTGTTTATACTGTAGCCTAAGATTCCAACTTCAAAGTATGAGTAATGACCTTGCTTTAACGCACCTCATAAGCAGCAGAAGTAGCTGATTCAGGAAGGTTTCCTTGATCTACTGAAGCAGGGGGTAGTTTCTTAGATTCCAGATGGAGATCCACAAGGAACTGTTCTAACTTTTCAAATAGTTGCACCTTCAAATTATCAACCTGCATAAAACATATACATTCAAAGATCAACATGTTAGTTTTTGCTCACTCTCTTTATAATAATGGCTTTACAGCCTTTTTGATTTTAATACAAGATGCTACCATTTTAAAAAAAAAAAAGATCAACATACAAGAGGAAGACAATAGAAGCATCAGTAATCTTGATTGCACCAATAAACACATGAATTTTTGTTTCGGTCATTTATAGTATTTACAAACTAAACTCGAACATATACAGTTACTCTTACATTGATATCCAAAGAATATGAGGCCGCGGGTTTCCTCTTTACATCATATATTTTTCTTTTCATCTTGAGGGAAATTATTTCGACAACCATGCAATGTATAATCCATACCGTGATACTAGCATAGAAATAATTTTTGTTACCAACAAACTACCATATCCTTTTGGCTCTATAAACATACAAAAATGACCACATTTACCATTGCACTACGTAAAAACACATCCTTAACATTTTCAATTCTCTACTTGAGAAAAGAAAAGGATAAAATTGAAGAGGCATATTAGACAGAAAAGCTGATTCTAATTCAGAGGGACTGGCAACCGTAGGGTTTTGATAATAATTCAGGGGACATAAGGTACCTATGTCTTATGTCCCTCAAACTCTTCAAAATTCTCGTCAGGTGCATGTCGGATCCTCCAAAAGTAGTTTATTTTGGAGGATCTGACATGGGTGCAGCGACATTTTTTAAGAGTCCTAGTAACATAGCTTATGTCTATGTTCTTATTATAATAGGAAGTTTATCATAATCCTTTTAAAAACCCAAAAATATTTTAAGTTATTAAAGGCACATATTTTTAAGACAAACAGTAAGAGGATCTTAGTATATGGCTATCAAAAATATACGAAAGTCATCTTAATATGTATTTCACACGTTGCTTACCCACATCCCTTCCCAGCCATTCTTACATAAGTGATATAATTCATCAAGTTAACCCATTGTGCAATTAATTCACATTGGATTAAACTTTCAACAAAATGCAGCAATTTTACTAGCTACTGCCGAGCAAGGCATGGATAAAATTGAGACCATCAACATACTCATCTTCACTCTTCACAGGATGGAGAGCTGAGAAAACAACTAGAAGCTAAGCTTCTTGCTAAGAGAAGGACAGTGATATGTCAAATGGGAGTGCAGAGTGCATTTCTTACACATTTTATTTGAACTAAAGCAGACTAAAATTCTTATGAAATTAAAAATCCGTTCTAACATTCAAGGATAAGTAGAACTATGCACAACAAGTGATAGAAATGCTCATATATAGAAGCAGAAAAAAAAGTGTGATACAAACCGGAAAATTTAACTGCTTAAGGAGCATAACAGCTTCAGCCCTGGCTTGTATTGATTCAGAATCTGAAAATACCTTTCCCTGTAACCAAAGAAAAAGTAATATGAAAGCTCAACTCTGATCATTTTTGCCAAGTTCTTGATAGAAACCCAAAACGGCTTGAACCAGTGTTCTGCAAAATTTGTATTCAATTCATCTTTTTCCCAACTCCTTCAAAATTAGCCCTTAGAGAGAGGGCAGATCAAAACACTCCACAGCATGGCAGAGATCTAAATGGTTCACAGGATTAATGAAACTTTGCTCTGTTTGTTTAGAATGGAGAAGTAACGCTGGACAACTCAAACACAAAAGCAACAACCCCACCCACCCCACCCACCCGCTCCCGTCTATCCCATTTTTATGAGACACGCTTTCTTTTTAGTTTGTCGCAAAAAGAATGGCACCTTTCTATTATACAAAACAATTTAACTTGAACCTCTCATTTACCCTTAATTAGATGATTTATAGTTGCACAAATGTCTATGGCTTGTTGAAGACCACAAGTTTCAAAAGTCTTTCTTTATTCTTCGTCTTCTCTCCTCCCTTTCCCTCCATCTTAACAAAATATCCAATTCTGTTTAAGTACGTCAACCAACTATGGCCTCTCCCAACAAAGTAATTGCTAACTAGAAAAAAGGAGAAACCTGCAAGTGTGTTGTAATAACAGCAATTACTTCCTCTGAGGCTCTTTTGCAATCCTGGAACGAAGAGTCTCCATATGCCTGGTGATGAAAAAGTGCTGACATTAAAGATGAGACTTTGACGTGCATTTACATCATACAAACAGGAAAAACAGTGGAACAAATATCACTATGCACAAACCTTGAAAATGGGCATGGCTCCAGTGTAGTATTTCACAGCATCAGCATAGGCTTCTGATTTGATACACTTTGCTAACCTAGCGGGTAGATCATATATGAACTGCTCTTTTCCACAGAAAATGAAATCCATGTAACTCACACAAAACCAGAAACCAACTCATATACAATTGATAGCAACATACAACATAAAGTTGCATTTTATCTTTGTCGGAAAAGAAAGTTACATGATGAACCTGAACAACAAGTCTATAAGACTGTGAAGGTAAAAATACATTATTTTTTTTCAATTGACATTAGCAATTATTTACAACTTCACCAATCCTTTTTTGACCATTTAATCATGTGAACTGTTAAGAGCTCTAAAGATCCAGTGGCTAAAATATGGAATGGATAATTCCTTCCTCCCCAGACCCCAATTGTGGAATTTCACTGGGTATGTTGTTGTATAAGTCCTCCTTCCTAAAAACAATTTTCACTTTATAAGTAAATTGCTCTACATATACCCCATGAATAATGAGTTCAGGTAGCTTGTACGGGAAATAACAGATGATGCCATTTTTAATTAACATCTGCATAAATCTGTTTCACTGCCAAATGAGCATCTTATTTTCCCTTGC
This sequence comes from Solanum sitiens, assembly GCA_016801875.1. Classification (NCBI taxonomy): domain Eukaryota; kingdom Viridiplantae; phylum Streptophyta; class Magnoliopsida; order Solanales; family Solanaceae; genus Solanum; species Solanum sitiens. The sequence goes on along the minus strand of JABWTJ010000074.1, from coordinate 2,327,679 downwards.
TTAATTGTTTTTTTATAAGTATTTCCCTTGGTTAAATCATAAACAGTCAAAAGTCAACCAGCTCAAAATACCGGGCGTATAAAGGAAATGCTTGTTCCTCTATCCTCATCACTAACAACTTAGTTGTAAAGGTTGTTATAAGAACTCACAGTTGGTAACTTCATTACTCAATAAGAAAAGACACATTTCCCAATTGCGTAAAACATTGCAAGAGCCTAACACCTGACTTTAGTACCTGAACTTTGCGTAGAAGATTACGGGTCCTATGCAATTTCTCTATGTGTTCCCTCTTCTCAAAAAGAGAAGTATTGACCCCATCGCTTTTAGATTGCACGGACATTATCTGCAAATAATTATTTTGAGAACGGTAACAGATTATCTACAAATAATTGAAGAAAATCTAATTCTTGATACACATCTTTCAGTGTTTTGCTGCTTAGGTCGTGATTATAACCCCAAAAAAGTTCAAAATTCCTTAAACAAGTTAAAAGGGAAAAAAGAAATAAGCAAATACCTTTTCAAGAAGCTGCTCCATATTTGTCTCCATGCCAACAATATTGCTTTTCATCCTGGGAAGGTAATCATATAGGTGAGTTCTTTATTATGCCAAATGAGAACATGACAAGATAAAACCCAGTTAGTCCTGATTCAACATATAAGCTGAAGCCAAGCATAATAAGTTTAAGAAACCTCTAACAGTTGCCTGATCTCCCTAATTGAACAGCAGAAATTGAGGACCCATGAAACATGCTTTAAGTACTAAAAAAACTCAACCTACTTAGAGTTAAGTTGCAACTATACCCCCTAATGTTTGTCTCTCAAGGGATGGAATGGGTTCGAAACAACTTTCTAGAACATGGTTTACCTTTTAATTGTGTCTGTGGCACTTACGAACTTGTTGTAATTTTCATATACCAGCATTTGCAGGTCAGTATCGAGATTCTTTATCTCAGCAGCCATTTCAACATGCCTCTGAAGCATTCCTTCCAAATTGGACTTCTGCATCTGTATGTTTGATGAAATATATGACATTCGTCCCAGAAAAATGAATCAAAAGTCATACTTATTTTTTCCACGACTAGAAAAGATGGCATGATTAAAGATCAGCTTACTCCTTGGGCAAGCAACAGATTAAGTAAAGACCTCTCTGATAAGTACAAAAGTTCGCAATACAGATGTTTTACTGAAGACACCTTACTCAAAGACAAACCAACACGGCCACTGTGTCAAAGTTTGCTCCTCTGACTTGGGTAGGCTGAGGGAAATGGGGAAGCATATTCTACAAGGAATACTGATTGATTCTATTGCAAGAGACTGCTGACTGATAGTATGACAACTCATTTTCCTTTTCTTTTCTTCCAGTTACAAGGATTAAACTGCTATGGGAATTTTATGCCTCTTCTTGAATTCTTTTAGGCTTCTGGAGAAGTTACAAAATAAAAATGTCACCAAAAATCTGCGCTCCGCATATCAATACAAGCCATTACCCCCATTAAACAGGGCGGGGTTCAATATTTATACCGTAGTTACTATGTATTTACATCCAAAATCCGAACTACCGATGTAGTATCTCAGGTATTGCTATTTGGTGCTAAAAGAACCTTAAGTTGTAGTATATCTTCATGATTGTTAACAATTTATCTTTCTTTTAAAAGGTAATAATTTTATTCATACAAATGCACAATAGGTGACTGTTCTAGTCAAAAGCTTTACAGATTCTATTTACCAAGAAAATAAATTACAGTTTCAGCTCCAAATAGCTCAAAAAGTTAAGTAGATCTTTAAAACTAGAAACATAGTGCTGCCTGCTCTGAAGAAAAGGGAAAAAGAATATCCAAACATTTTCTAGTAAGGCTGTAAGAATTAATTACTACAGTCAGGCCTCTCTATATACTGGTCATCCTCCACAACAACATTTCACTATAGCAGCCATGTTAATTTTTGGAACCAAATTTTAATCTTATGTTATATTATATGTTCTCATAACAACATTTCACTATATCAGCCAAAAAATATGTCATAGAGCTTTGTCTGTATATGTTCAAAACATTTTATTTTCTCTTTCCAAAGACGTCGATCCAAACAAAGAAGAGAGAGCAATCCAGATTTATCCTAGTTTTTACGTATTGCCTTGCCATGTTTATTGATGATGTTATAAGCGTCAATTTAAATAGATTGGGAAATAGGAAAACAGGGAAGTCAAGATTAACTTGGTAGAAATTTGTAAATTAAACTGAAGGAGCAACCGCATTCACATTTTTAGCATTCTTTCTTTTTCAATGGTACCTAAAACATGTAAATGGTACAAGAATTTGCCTGTGTTAGGTTGGGGTAAGACCTAAGAGTACCTACTGAAGCCTTTCTTTGTTTAGCTCCCACAAATGAGCTTGGCCGAATTTGGCGTAGTTAAGTACTATGCACTTCTCTCCTTTCCTGCTAGTGGATCAGTCGCGTACTCACAGTACTGTACATTCTGTCAACCACTGCAGTTACGGGGTAGGGATAGGCTCCAATTAATTTAGTGGAGAATGATATTAGATGTGCACATAGGTGAAGAAGTTGCAAGAACCTTCCAGGCCCTGAAGCTAATAACTCTAACAGGTGTATTACCAAAGAAGAATCTTTTCTACACCTCCATAAGTTGGGAAGCTAAGAAATTAAGCCATTATTGCAAGCTTGTAAATGGGGGATGCAATTTCTGGTTTTTGAAGAAGAACAAAGAAAAGCTGATATCTTTGAGACTTTGATGCAACAGAAATTTGCATAAGCAATAAGCCCGTTATGTCACATGCTTAGAGCTTGGACGGAAAAGATCAATATGGTTTGTAATGTTACTCCATTGTTCATTAAACAATGAAAGAGTTATGTTCCATGTCCAAAATAACATTACAATCTACTTACTCCTCCGTCCTTACAAAAGCATTACTTCACAAAGTAAGATAGATGATCAAACACCTGAACCTTTCTAAACTCACACATCCTCTTAATACCATTTTCTTAGTCCTCCTTCTACCGTTATTTAAATACGAACCCCATCAAATCGAAACAACATCTTTCTAAGACATTTTCATCTAAACAAGTCCTAAAATCTTTTAATTTTGTAGTGTACGTAGACATACTTTCTTGGAACTGCAGAATTCAATAAGCTTATTGGTTTATTAATAAAAAATAAAAACTTGATCTTTTTCCAGGATAGCCTTATTCTAAGCTAGCATTTGGCCATAGATGTTGGATCAGATTTTGAATATCTAGAATTTGGATCAAATCCTGAATATCTGTCTTCAAAAAAAATATTTTTCCAAGTAAAATGGATGTCCAATCACAACTTCAAAAACTCAAACTTTTCAAGTTTCAACTTCAAAATCGGCCAAATAACAGCTTAAATTACGAAAAAGAAGTTGTAAATCAAACTAAAACTAATTCAAAATCAATCTACAACAAAATGAAGTAGCAAGCAAGTAAATGAGAGAACATACAAGTAAATTCATGTACTGATCGGCATCGAAGGCAGTAGTATTAATGGTATCCAAAGTTGCAAATCTGGAAGAAGTATTAGGCGGAACTGAAGTAGAATTAGGATCTGGAGAGTAAAAGCTCGATAATAGATCTCTCATTCTCTTCGCTTTATCGTCAATCGGAACTTCATCATCTACACCCATTTTTTTTGGTCTTCACGAATTCAATATCAGTTACTTAAGCTTCACAACTACTTCAATGGCAGAAGTGAAGAATTTGAGATCTATGGCAGTGAAAAAATTTGACTTGGAGAAGATGACTCCACATAATTAGTTGAAACTTCATAATAGTCCCTTAAGTTTGAAGTTCTATTCAATTACTCCTCAATTTTTTTTATTATCTCACCATCAAATATACTTCTTAATTTTACGATTTAATATTATGAAACTACTTTATCGACTATTTAAGATAAAATTTAAAAATATAAGTATAATTTAAGATATATAACTTTTTTTAAAATAAAACTACAATTATATAATTAGATAAATCTATAAAAATGATAAATATCTTCTACTTATCAAATATAGGGGCCCATTTTTTTTTAAATTGAGATGGACTAGAATTGTTATACAAATGAAATTTATGTTACATGCTGTGATTAAAAGCATAATTCAAATTTTTTAAAAGACATATCCTTAATCCATTTTTTCAATTAATATATTAGCCTTTGTTGTAATAACAAAAATCATGAAACATTATTTTATTTTTCACAGATCAAATTAAGACATATTTTTAAATAGATTATTTTCTCTTTTAAGTCAGAGATATTGGAGACTTGAATAGTAACAATATTTTTAAGGCATAATAAAAACATGGGATCATGTACTATTAAATAAAAAAATATTTTGAAATTAAAAGAAAATATATATTAAGGAAAGATAGAAGAAACTTACCTAATATTAGTAGGTTTATTAGCTGTCATCCTACAGCCAACCATATTACACCTATGACACAACTTCCCTTAAAATAATTATAAAAAAAAACTCAAAAAGCTTCTTCTTCTCTCCTATATAAACCCCATTCTCTACTCCTTTAAAACATTCTTTCAACCTTTTGGTTCTACAACTTCCCTCTTTGCAAAGGTAAGTTTCATTCTCCTTTACCCTTTTCTCTTTTTTGCTTTCTCTATTTTGTGTGCTTTGATTTAGCTTTTTTGTTTGTTCTTTATGTTTTTTTTAGTTCTTTTGTTTGATGATTGTTCAATTTGTGTTGATGGTAAAGAGTAGATGGATCTTATGCCTACTTTTTTAATATGAGAAAAGAAAAAAGATTTGAACTTTAGTACTTTTACCCCTTTGTATAGGGATTAGTAAGTTTTTTGTTTGTTTTGTTTGATGATCTTCCAATTTGTGTTGATGGTAAAGAGAAGATGGATCTTATGCCTATAAAGATTTGAACTTTTTTATGTGAGAAAGGGAAAAAGATTTGAGCTTTAGTACTTTTACTCCTTTATATAGGAATTTGAAAGTTCTTCATTTTGTTTTGTTTGATGGTTTTCCAATTTGTGTTCATGGTGAAGAGTAGATGGATCTCTCATGCCTATAAAGATATGAACTTTTTTAACTGAGAGAGAGAAAAGATTTGAACTTTTGTACTTTTACCCCTTTATATAGGAATTAGAAAGTTCTTCTGTTTGTTTTGTTTGATGGTTTTCCAATTTGTGTTAATGGTAAAGAGTAGATGGATCTCTCATGCCTATAAAGATATGAACTTTTTTAACTGAGAAAGAGAAAAAAGATTTGAACTTCAGAACTTTTACCCCCTTTTATGGGATTAGAATCAAAACCAACTTTATTGAGTAGGTTAATCATCTGATATCAATTGATTTGGTGAGCCTTAATCTAGTGACATTTGTTTTAGGGTTTGCAAAAACAGTAATTTGGTTGAGCTCTTTCAGCAAAAAAAAGAAAGAACTCTTTATAGAAGATCTTCAAACTCAAATTTCCAAATCTTTCAAAAATGCAAAAGGATTTGGAGACTAGTTTTTAATCTTGTTGAAAGATTTGAAGGATTTTGTGTATGGTCTGTACACAGTAGACACTGCCCTCCCTAGATCCCACTTGTGGAATTACACTTATATGTTAGAAATCTTTAAAAGTTGAGAAATTACACTTATGGTCTGTACACTTAGGAATTACACTTGTGGTCTGTACACAGTTGAGAAATCTTTAAAAGGTTAGAATTTTGTTGAGGTAGCAGAACATATGTTATTGTGTTTATGTTATTTTTGTGGTTGAATTTTGTTTTGGCCTTTTGATCGCGTTTCTGAGAAGTTCTCTAATATAGTCTGTTGTGTTTGATTGCAGATCATTTTTGTGAACACTTGCATTTGCTGTCTGGATTTTGGATATTCTACTCAGGAAATTATTTGGTTTCTTTGAAGATTGATTGGGGTCTCTTACAAAGTTCCAATGTTTGATTCTTAGTTTCAAAATTTCTTCATGTCATTCTCTATTCGCGTGCGTCGAGTTCGGATTCTGCATTCTTTCTCAGTAGTCTTTCTTTACTGGTTCTACGTGTTTTCATGAACTAGCCCTCATCATTGTCTTGTTCCAGTTTAATTTAGAAATTCCGTAGCCACACTATCAAAAGCTTGGTGCTCTTTAACAAATTATACATAGTTCCCTGTTATTCCATTTTTTTTTTTATCATTCATTCAATCTGCCTGAGAGACATGTCTTCAACTCCGCAATTGGTGAGTTCTGGTTCAGATGCAGACCAGAGGTATGCCAAGTTCGACGAAAGGAAAAGGAAGAGAATGGAATCCAACCGTGAGTCGGCCAAGAGGTCACGGATGAAGAAGCAGCAGCGTTTGGAGGAGTTAAGTAGCGAAACAACACAGCTGCAGAACCAGAACAGTATCTGCCGCGATAAGATTGATTCTGTTGAAAGGAACTATCGTGCCATTGATGCAGAGAACAACGTGTTGAGGGCTCAGCTTGCAGAATTGACTGAACGGTTGAATTCACTGAACTCACTCACCCAATTTTGGGCTGATACTACTGGTTTTCCCGTGGACATTCCTGAAATTCCCGACACTTTGCTGGAGCCATGGCAACTGCTTTGCCCAATTCAACCTATCACTGCTTCTGATATGTTCCAGTTTTGAGCTGCTGGTCTGATGATTTACAAGAATGGAATAGAGATTAAGCGTATTAAGTATCTAGTTTGATATTAGCTTTTGTTTCTGACTAGTAATGGTTGGTTTTGGCCTATTATCGATATCTGAATATCTAGTTTGTTGTTTTTAGCATTTTGTCGACTTTATTTAATCTGTGGATGTTATATGCATCTTTTGGAGTACTATGAATGAGATGGCCTTCTTATTTCTATGAAATTGCTGTGTGTTCATTCTGTGATATTGTGGACTTGTTTATCCTATTTTTTCCATGCGTTAATTATTTCTGTCATTTGATTTGTAAGAGTTTAACTAGTGACTATATGTCTTCCCATCTGTCGTCTTCGTGGACAGTTATTTGGCATCTGTGTTGATGGGAGATAGCATGTACTCGTAAAATTAAATTGGTAGTTGGACTGTATAAGCTGATTCAGATAACATGATTATTGATCCTCATCTGCAAGTTCTTAAGTAACTTGTATTGGAGTTATAAGTTACTTGAATCAAACTGATATAATTATGAATGAATTTTTATAAAGAGATGAATCTAAGAGAAGTTTAGTGTTTTCTTCTTTTTGTTGTTGTAAAGATGTTTTATTCATTCATGTTAACTGAAAATTGAAAGTAGCATTACTAGTAGTCTAGAGAACAATTGTTCAGTTGTATTTGTCTTGTGATCACATGACAATAACTTTATGAGTTTCAATTCGTTCATTCAAACTATATCACATAAATTGAAATTCATTAGAGTATTTAGGTATAATTAAACACCATACATAAGAGCAGATTAAGTTTTGATAAAACAGATTACAAATTTGAAAAAAAGAACACAACACATGACATGAGTAGCTGCTACTAATCATCATAACTAATTATCATAAGTGCGGCATTCATCAGTTTCTGGATTATCCTTGCAATAATTCTCCAGCACATCTGATTCCTTCTTCTTATCCCTGGCATGGCTCGCTGCTGCACTCGTCTCTTCCACCACATCCCACGCCGCCTTACACTCACCGCTCACCGGATCCTCCGCACAAGCTTCTTCAGCTTCTTTAACACTTTCTGCAACTAAATCAGATAGCTTCTTATCCGGAACTACTCTGGGTACTACTACATACATCCTCATGTAACCGAATGGACCTGATTTCTTCTTCCATGGGCTGTTTAGGGTTTGGAATTTCAACGGTTGAATTTTGGGGGAATCCGATGAAATTCTTGGGGTTGTGATACTAACACCAGCTATGGACGCCATTTTTTATTTTTATTTTTGCTCTGTGTGAAGGTGAAGAAGAAGAAGATATTTTTTCTCTCTTTTTAGGATGGTCATTGAGATGAAATGAGTAATGAGCACACATTTCTTATCATTTTGTTGGCCAATGGTTAACATCCACGTCGTCGAGATGACATCCAAAGATATTTTATTGTATAAAATATCTTTATTGTTAGTATATTTTTGAATTTTATTAAAGGAAAAGGCTCAAATATGTTATCGACCTTTCAGAAAAGATTTATTTATGTTATCAGTTAAAAGTTTGACTCATTTATGTCATTACGTTAAAGAAAAGACTCATTCATGCTATTATTTTTTATTGTGGTTTTGCAAAATCATTTTTGATATGTGGCCAATTATAATTCGGTCACGTCATCAATTTTTTAATAAAAAAAAGAAAATAATTCATTTTTTATTCAAAATTTTGATTTTATTTAATTAAAAAAATTGATGGCAGGGCCAATTATAATTCATCCACGTTATCAATTTATTTAATAAAAAAAATCAAAAAAAAATTAATTCAATTTTTTTTCAGAATTATGATTTTTTTATTAAAAAATTGATGACGTGGCCAAATTATAATTGACCACGTATCAAAAATGGTTTTGCAAAGTCATCGTTAAAAAATAAAGACATGAATGAGTCTTTTCTTTAATGATAATGACATAAATAAGTCTTTTCTAAAAGCTCGGTGACATATTTAAGCTTTTTCCCTTTTATTAAAATGTATCTATTTTCTTAATTGGGAACGTATAGCCTTGTCTTTCGATCATAAAAAAAGTCTCATTTAAGATTGATTTGGTGTAAACCATGTTATTTTTTTATTATTTTATCTCCCATATATTATATCTAATAATCTTATATTTTCCTTTATTATCTTTTTACAATTTTTTATACAAATTTTCTACTTAAAAAAACAAATATTCGTTAAAATAAATTACATATAATACACTTTGTGCTATTAAATCATATATATCAAATGAGTTTCATTCATTAGAGTGTTATTTTCGATTAAATAATTTTAAGTCATGAGCTAAAAGATTAAAATTTCATCAAAAATCTCAAACCTTTGATAAACAAAATTATCTTATACATATAATTGATTAGAGGTGATGGATCAAATACGAAAAAAAACTAATCCAAACATCACAATATTAAATAGGAAAAAAAAAGTAGTTAAACATAGTGTTATTACTATTCCATTTACAAGCTGCACAGCCATTTTGCTTGCTAGTATTTTCTTGGAATTGCGTTTCGCCATAGACAGTGAAGCTCGAAAGTTGAGAGCTTTTTTTCTGCTCTCAAATTTAGTCCATTAATGCTTCAAAGGATGAAACTTTGCTGCTTTTAATGGGCAGAGATGTTCATCATCTTCTTAGTCTTGTTAAAAAGTACCAAAACTATCGCAAACCAATTCAGCAAATTCATACTCAGTTAATATTCACCACTGCAGAAAACACCTTCAATTCAACTTCTTCAATACCCATTTTATTAACTCTATGGAACTCTTTAATTCGGCATTACTCTCTTGGTATTTTCCCACAAGAATCTTTTTTTCTGTTCAAACAATTGCGGTTACAGTATCACCCCATTATCTTTTTTGATAGCTTTACATATTCATTCTTGATTAAAGGGTCAGCTAATTTAGGGGAGTTGTGTATTGGGAAACAGATTCATTGTTTGAGTTTGAAGGATGGGTTTCAATCTCATGTTTATGTGCAAACTGCATTGGTTAATATGTATGGGGAATGTGGATTGGTTGGTGAAGCCAAGAAGGTGTTTGATGAAATGCCTGTGAGAAATTCTGTGACTTGGAATGCTTTGATCAGTGGTTGTATTAAATGGGGTGATGTTAAGGTTGCTCGGGCGGTGTTTGATGTAATGCCGGAGAAGAATGTTATTTCATGGACGGGTCTTATCGATGGGTATACGAGGATGGGTCAGTTTAATGAGGCTTTGTCATTGTTTCGGGAAATGGTTGTGGTTGAGGGGATTAAACCGACTGAAGTGACTCTTTTGGCGATTTTCCCAGCTATTTGGAATGTTCGGTGTCTAGAGTGTTGCGGAACGATTCATGCTTACGGGGAGAAAAGTGGTATCGATGCTTTTGATATTCGTGTTATGAATTCGCTTGTGGATGCTTATGCTAAGTGTGGAAGTATAGACGATGCTGTGAGAGCTTTCGAGGATATATCAGATGAAAGAAAGAATTTGGTGTCATGGACGTCAATAATATCAGGATATGCAATGCATGGGATGGCAAAAGAAGCTTTCGATAGTTATAAGATGATGGTGGGTGGAGGTATTGAACCAAATCGCATAACGTTTTTGAGTATGCTCAATGCTTGCAGTCATGGAGGTTTGGTGGATGAGGGGCTCGAGTTTCTTAGAAAGATGGTTGATGAGTTTGGGATTCAACCAGACATTAAGCATTATGGTTGCTTGATTGACATGTTAGGGAGGGAAGGTAGGTTAGAAGAAGCAGAAAAGATAGCATTGGAGATACCTAATATCATGTCTAATGTTGTGATTTGGAGAACACTATTAGGTGCTTGTAGTTTTCATGATAATGCAGATATGGGAGAAAGAGTTATGCAGAAGATCATGGAGATGGAAAAAAAATATGGTGGCGATTATGTGCTTCTTTCTAATATCCTTGCAGGTATGGGCAGGTATGTGGATTCTGAGGGTGTGAGGAGAGTGATGGATGAACAAAATGCATTTAAAGCTCCCGGTGTTAGCTTTGCTTAATCTACGATTGTAAACTGACTGATTCATTATTCATAAATCACATTTTCCTTGATGTGGTTCTTTTACTGGAAACAGGACCAGCACCAAATTGGTGTTTTCTGCATTTCTTAGTTTATTCTCATTTATTTCGTGCCTCATTTAGTCCGTTGGTTGAACTAATCTAAGAGCTTTTGTTAGAGATAGTTGCCTCCTAAAAGAGGCAGCCTGGTGCGGAAGGACTTGGGATAAAAAAGGCAGTCTAGTGCACGAAGCATCCTAGAGATATAGCCGTGTATCCATGATAGATCTAGGTTACATCGTAAAAGCATAGTTCTTTGAAAAATCATGTAGGTACCCAAGATGATGCCAGATATAGTAACAGCATAACAGCAACGTCCCAATCACAAGCAAGTTGGGATTGTTTGGGATCGGTTATATAAATCCTCACTTACTATGTTGCTCCATTTAATCTCATCGCAGAGCAATATTATATGCAATAAAATGAAAAACAAAGTTCTCTGTAATTTTTCTGGCATATAAATCTTCAGCAGATATAAAATATTTCTTTGAATAGACCTTTAGTAAATATACTAATATGGCTAAAACCTATTGCCAACTAGTTATTATCACTTATATTTATCTTTTTATTCCATTGTGCCCTATTTCTCGGTAGGCCTACATGAATTCGAAGAGATTGTAGGTCTTTCGAGGCAACTTCCTTCCATGTGATTTTAGGTCTATCTTGTCCCATTTTTAACACCTTTACTCGCCATAATTGACACGGAAGCCAACACTAGACATAACCCAACCATCTCAAGCATTTTCTCTTGTTTTATCCTCAATGTGTGTTTGTTTGCACCTATCCCTAGCTACAACAACTCTAAGGGTATATAAAAGAATAGAGCAAGTTAAGTATCCTACTAATTTCCTGTCCTTAAAGCTCCCCTTTTCAGTATCTTTACAAGAACTTCCAAATAGAAACAGATTCAATGGGTGTTCCCTTCCATCCAACTAGGAGAGCCTTTCCATCATTTTGAACAGTGCAAGAACTGCCATGGGAAAATTGCTTGAGAATCAGATTTGCTTGATATCGAGATGACTCGCTGAGCTCCATTTCCACCATTCCAAACCTTGCAAAGTATGCTCTCCATACATCAAGCTTTACATTCCGAGTGAACCTTTCTGCACCCTCAGCTGCAACCATATTCCGGATTCCTTCACCAATATGAAATACTTCAATCCTCTTTCGCACCAAATTGTCTCTATCCATGCAGTCTTCAAAGCAATCAAAAAGCACACTATAAAAGAAAAGTGCCTCCACGAAACGGTTCAAAAATGAAGGTGAATTAAGGTTTGCCTCAACTTCATACACAACAACCACAGATGGTCTTAGTCCTCTGATTACTCGCATCGTGTTGTCCAAATAATCTTGCCTGCAGATCATTGTTCTTAGTACAGTGTAACAATAGACAGCTACAGTTTCATCTGCTTTAAGATTGACTGATTCTGCCTTGAGATCTTTCATGTCAGACATAAAGACCATATCAAATGAAAAGGGAAGATTCAAGGAATTGGCAAAACATTGTAATCTCTTGCCTGTTTCTTCTATTTTCTCTTTTTCTTGGTGTCCAATGGCTGTTATTTTCAGAAGCTCAATTGGACAGTCACGTCGTTCGGAAAGAGCTTGCATCAATCCTGTCCACTGAATTCCACTTCTGATATTAAAGTCAACCAAATGGATCTTGGTTGCACCTTTAACATATTCAACTATTGCCTGATTTCCCGCGAATTGCATTACTTGACTGAAGGGAATTTCTGTATGGCATGTTAAGGATTCAGGTGTATTACCTAATGCCAGAGTGCTTAACAACCTTGACTTTCTTTCGAAACATGGGGACCTTCCTATTTCTCGATCAATCCTTTCTTGTAAAGCTTCACCAAAATAGAAACAAAGTCTCTGGATTGGATTACCTATTCAAGATATAAACGAAAGTAAGTAAATGTGTACTCTCTCTAATAGCTTAAGCTTTTAGATGACATGAAACACAATTCAATGTTACCTGTAGCAGATGCCTTCCACAGGCAGTGTGCAATAGATTGGCTAGCCAAATGAAATTGCTGCTGATCCACTTCTTCAGCAGCGGCTAGAAGGAGGTGAACAAGTTCCATGTCCTTTGTTTGCTCTATGGAAAGGCCCGAAAGTGATGAAGCATACGGATGTATAAACATAGAAAGACCATCTACCATTTGGGTGGAGTACTGGATATATCTTTCTCCAGCAACTCTTAAGATTTCTTCTGTTGACAACTTAGAGATGTTACTTACACGAGCCTCGTTGCTGAGTAATATGTTGCTCAAGTTTTCCTCACTTGGTCTCTTGAACAATCTCCCACAATTGTTCAAGAGCTCCAAAGATGCTAAAGAAATGGAATTTGTTTTCTCTCCATGGAAATTGTCAAGCCTTGGCTCCTGAGGCTGAATCCCATTAGATGCTTCGGGGGTCGTTTTAATTTGGATAGGCTGTAGGGACAAGTCCATGTTGAAAGAATCATCACTTTGGTTCCAGTGATCTGAAATGCTTTGTTGTTGATCTTCCAATGACTGAACTTGTTTGTCTGATGTATTATCTTGATATTTAAGGTCAAATACAGTGTAAAGAGAATCAAGATCCTCACTGTCCAATTCAAACCAAGGATCTACGGCGCCATTGTTGATCAATTCATTTCTCCCACACTCTTGAACATGATTGTGACCACCCTGGAAAACACTGAAATCAATGCTGGGGATTGGGATTTGATCCATGATCCCAATTCCAGGACCAGTTAGAGTGGAGACTTGATCAAATTTTTAGTCTTGGTGATGTTTGGCTTTCAATAACCTGTGTTTTACTTATATCTCAAGGGAATACACTCAGTATGACCTCAACAAGGATGAAAGTGAAGTTTTTGTCCTTCTGTAGCAAAATAACCTGTTCATGATGAAAGTTTAAACCGCGGTGATTTTTGTTTCCATGGCTGAGACAAGCAGAAAGTTCAAATGAAAGATAGTCCTCTTAACAGAATTGTATTGTTTGTATCTATTAGAGCAACTTTTACAGAGATAGCCAAGTTCATATTAAGGATTTATGCATTTGGACTCTATGCTTGAGACAATGAGAAACTGTTAAAAGGCATAATGCCATGGTTAGAAAGAGATGACAAAAGAGATAAAGTTAATCACAAAGTACATTCTCTTGATGGATCATAAAAAGGCACAAAGAAGAAAGTTTGCAGGCCAAATGTTTGTCTGATAACAATGACATGCAAATGTTGAGTGACTTGTGTTTGTGCATACAAGTTCAAGCCCTACATCAAGCGAACTAACTCTGGTATTTAAGTGGAGAGGGATAGAGAAACGGGCCTATGTCTTCAAGTTTTGAAAGCTGTGGCTGGACCAAAGGGTCTACACCCAACAGATTCTTCGATGATAACAACAAACTCAATGAAATCTCACTAGTGGGGTCTGGAGGTAGAGTATATGAAGACCCTTGGCGTTGTCGGTTATAAAATAAATGAATATTTGTATTTGCATTTGTTTTAACTCCAAAATAGAAAAAAATAACATACATTTCCTTTTCTTTGACAAAGCAAATTCTGTTTAACAATCAACATTACAACTGTCTCACAGGAACAGAAAATGTCAAAACTACTCTCTTAATTAGACCTTTTCATCATTTCTTGTACAACAGTCTGAATCAACCACAATATTCCCACAACACAACACAAAATTTAGCCAAATTAGTCCCTTCACAACCTTAACCATACCAATTGCCACAGTCACATAATACAACCACCAACCAACAAAATCCCCCAAACCAACACTACCAAATAAGTCTCTTTTCACCTCAGCCACAACCACTAAAGACTCAACTTCATCCCCTAACTTACACCACCACAAAATACCAAAACTCATTGCCATAGCCACCTTCTCAACATACCTATCCTCCGTCTCAACGCCAAAAATTGTGTCATCAACCACAGGTTTCACTACTTTCTTGGACCAAAACAACGTTGTCTCATGCAATCCCATGAAAAACAAACTTCTCGTCAATAAATATAATCTTTGGTGACTAAAACTAGTACTACTACCATCTATTCCAACAGCTATACTTCCTTCTATGCCTATGCTCACACAAATTTGAAATGTGAAAAGCATTAACCAAGACATATAAAGATGAGATTTTGAAATCATGATCATGTGATCAGTTAGAGTTCGTCCTGTCAAGCATTGAGTCAAAGCACAAATGCTGACAAGTGGAGTAAGTAGTCGAAGAAATATAGGATTTGCATAGAGAAAGAGCTTGACAAGTAGTGTATCGGGCTCCGTGTAATCTGATGTGGCAATGAGATAGCGAGTGACTGACAGCCTGGCGAGGACGATAAAGGAGAGAGGAAGGAGAAGGCTGAGGAGGATAATGGTAAGGCATTGAAATGACTTTCTTAACGTATGATAGAATTTTGAACTCGAATCCATTTAAGGTAACTTAAACTTAGTTAACAGGAAGATTTTTTTTTGGTTAGCAACAGGATTTGAGAAGTACATAAAAGGGATGAGGAGTATATATAATTTGATCAAAAAAAATTATAAAGTGGTTGTCACGATGATATTCTTTACATAAGGTTGACATATGATATTTAAAGAATTTGGTGTGTATAATTTTTATTTCAATTATGTACGGTACTTTAGTCTATTTTATTTTTTTCAACAAATTTGGTGGTCATATAGCACGTAAGATATATTCATGATTAAGTGTTTCCTTTATTCTATTTCCTAATTTGATTTAAACACTCAACGTAGTGATAAAGCAGCGACGTAGCCATAGAAATACAAACGTAAAAAATTACTGTAGTTCTTTTTTATCTTTACGCACGAGTGATAAGTTGCTTAAATTAATTTTAAAATGCATGCACTAACCTAAGTATTTGGCGAAATTTTGTTCAAAATAAGTAACCCTTTAAAAATGTGTTAGAATAACTGATCATATTTTCCATATTATTCACTAACAATGTATATTCCTAAGTTGATATTTACTAATACTCATTTGTTTGCTTGTTATTTAAATTTAATTTTTATGAGTTTTTACTTTATGAAAGTCGATCTCATGTTATTTAGATATTTACCTTGTGTTCACTTTACTATTTTTATTTAACCTGCTTAATTATATCCAATCATACTTCGCCATTTATGCACATTCATAGATTTTTTGCACCAAAGAGGAAAGAACTTTTTTTTCCAATTTTCATGAAATTCACGTAATCAATTAACCAATCAAAATTAGACATTATGCATTATTTATTTTGCATTCTAATTAACATTAAACATAGTTTATTTGCAACTTAATTAACAATTGTTTTTAGATACTAATTACTATTAGTTAGACTTGAATTGTTCCTTTTTGGAGAGAAAATTCTTAAATTATGTGTGTTTGATCGTGACAACGATAAATGCCAACGTGATGGCATTTTACTTCATCACCTATACTAGATTCTAAGATTTGGATTTGGCCCTTGACATTATTTAATATTAAAAAACCACAAAGGGCTTGACAATATTTGACATTTGCATCCAAAAACAAGCCTAATTAATACATCGGATACCTACTACAGACCAATAGTTTTGGAAGATGATCCATGGAGCTAGTAATTCACAAATACAAAAGAAAACAGTAACCAACAAGAAATAGTCACAACTATATATAGGTTAGCAGCAGGCTTTTTAATCCTTCATCTTCTCATGAATTGCCTTGTAGCACTTAAGACTGCAAAGACGAAGGTTTGACTTGGGATCGCGGTACTTGGATGGGTTCACACAGGAAGGACCAGCACATTTTTCAGGAGGGGGAGGATAACTGGAATATAGCAACAACAAAACCACAAAGCACAAACAGTAAGTAAGGCTCGATGATATCCAGACGACGAAAGAGAAGTAAATATCCTTACCTGCAAGGCTTAGAGTCAAAAATACTTGGCAAACCCATATCGTGAGGGAATATAACAGTAGTTCCAGTTGGGCCCATAACTGTTCTGATAATGTTTGGTGCAAGCTCCTTGGCAGCCTTCTCCTGCAGGATCCATACAACAATTAATTGATCATTAGCTTCATAACATTAACGAAGTTGCAGCCTATAGTAAACACATGGGATACCTACCCGTGCCAACTCTTCCTGCTGCTTCTTTATTTTATCTTGCTTCTTCTTGTTCGAATCTTGACCTCGTATTTTTCTAATTGCCTCAGCCTGCAAGATTCAACAAGTTATGATCATTTCAGCATCATAAATTCTCTAAGAAAAAGTGATGCATCAAAAACAAGGGCAAACCTCTGATTCCCGAGCTGCCTCCTCATATCGTATTCTACGTTTCTGAGCAGCCTTTGCTCTTTTCAGTTGCTCAACATCTGAGAGCTTCTCCTTTTGTTCTGCAAAAAAATAGCAGGGATGACAAGACAAATTTTGTACTATCAGAAAAGGTGCTTGAGGAATGGGACAACACTGCAACACATGAGTAAACACAAAAAAAATCTCACTTTGAGGTGGTGCTGGAGGACAACCGTAGGGATACCCAATCTGATTCACAGAAGTAGCAGATGAATCCCTTCTTGAGAGAAGAGCACGTTGTCGTGTTGTAAGACGTATTTCACTCTTTGTTTCAACCGATGTCTCAATGGACTCCTTCATTTGCTTCTCCTTCTTCTTTGTCCACTTGGCCTCTCCATCAGACAATAGTTCTTCCTCATAATCAGGATCCTCAGAACCTCGATTTGATTTTCTGTTAACTTCTTTGCCAGACAGAAGAGCCTGTTGTCGTGGACTTGTTGTAAGACTTATTTCACTCTTTGTTTCAACCGATGTCTCAATGGACTCCTTCATTTGCTTCTCCTTCTTCTTTGTCCGCTTGGCCTCTCCATCAGACAATAGTTCTTCCTCCTCATAATCAGGATCCTCAGAACCTCGATTTGATTTTCTGTTAACTTCTCCGCCAGACAGAAGAGCCTGTTGTCGTGGACTTGTTGTAAGACTTATTTCACTCTTTGTTTCACCCGGTGTCTCATAGGACTCCATTAGTTTATCCTTCTTCTTTGTCCGCTTGGCCTCTCCATCAGACAATACTTCTTCCTCCTCATAATCAGTATACTCAGAACCTAGATTTGATATTCTTTTAACCTCTTTGCCTGACCTTCCAACATCTTCCAACATTTCATACTTATCGACCTTCAAACCACCGGAAAGACTTCTTGTCTTAGTTAGTTCTTCCCCCACATTACGCTTCTCCAAGTAGGGAATCTCATCTTCCTCATCAAGCTCATCCAAAATAAGCCTCCTTCGCCTGTGGACCTTAAGATTTTGATGTGGCTTGCCTCCTTGTTTTTTAAACACATTCTTCATCGGCTTCTTCTTCATATTGCTTTTGCTAGCACCAAAAGTGCCTCCTGGGAAGCCCTTGCACGAAATTCCTTTCGACCTACTTTTCTTATCTGCAAGAGGACCGTCTTTACTTGAATTGTCCTGAAACCCAGGGAGACGATTCAAATGAAAGATCAGCATTACCAGGATTATTAAAAGATAATCTATTGTCACGTAATAGCCATACACATAGGTAAATGAACAACGGAATAATCACAAGTCGCATTTTTAAAGAAATTGCAATGACTAACTTTCTTGCTTACTAATTTGGAAAAGGAAGTAGTGAATCTCCAAATTAGCTACCAAAAAGAATGCTTCTCGGACACATTCATTATTCATCCCCTGAGAATAACCAAATTTAGATGTTGCTTTATGTGTTCTCTTTTCCATATTTCGGATACTAGACGGAAACTAGTATTCCCTCCATCCATGTACTTGGCACACCCCTTTAAAAGCAATAAATAAAAAAATAGTTTTACTATATCAACCCTCTCTACTTCTTATAAGTATCTCACTCATTGAGAAATAAATAGGAAATAATTAGTACTAAATAATTACGGTAAAAAAGGTATAAATTGATAAATTATCTGTTGATTTTCTAAATTGAACAAATAAAGGTACAATGGACAAGTAAAAGTGGACGGAGGGAGCAGGTGGCAAATTCTTATGTGGCCTCTCCTTGAAACCAACCATAATTTCTACCAGACAATATTTGACAAAATATAATTAAGATTCGGTGGATTTAAAGGATTCAAAAGATTAAGTTGAGTGTGCTATAAACCTGAGGAGTGAGATTATGCCGAGGCTGAGAGGCATCAGAGGGTTGTGCACTTTTAGAAGACAATAAACTACCAGATGATCCATAAGAACTCTTTTTGGTTTGAATAATGCCAGTCGCTCCACCAATTTTCAGCTTCAACTTTTTCAGCTTGCTATCATTAGCTACATTGTCCCCAGCATTGCCTAACTTCCTAACAGAGGCACCATGCCTGGGATTCGTATCATCTCCCGCACATGCATTATCATATGTCGCGCTAGATCCCCCATCCCCCTTGTTCTTTTTAGAAGAATAATCACCTTTGAACCTGTTAGCAGAAGAATCTCTAGATATAGAGTAATTGAGGTTGTAGATTCTCCCTCCTGCATTAGTATCATCAGTATACTCATCTCTACAGGCACTATCAACACTATCTGAAAGTAATGTCTGGGATGAGTGAACATGGTATACAGGAACTGTCAGATTCTTTGTCCTAGGTCGCCGCAGCGTCTGGCTTCTTTTCTTTCTAACAGTAGAAATGAGCCCTTTGTATCGACTACCATCACTGTCATCCATGATGGATGAGAAGATCTGTGCTACCACAAGCAAATGTGTACCCATTAGATTGTTAAAAGTATACCATACAAGATAAACTTGGAAATTGCTGCACCAACTTTAAACTACAAGCATGCAAAGACAACTTTTATTAGACAATTGCGGAAAACCATTTCTAACAGAAACAACAAATGTTCAGCAAAAAAAAAATGAAGGAAAAGCTTCCAAAAAGAATTGAAAATCGAGGATTTAGCACTGGGAAACAGCTCTGCGCCTCATATGGAAGGCCAATATGTAAATGTATCATCAATAAACTGAACTGATCCCCCGAACAACAACATACCTAGTATAGTCCCACAAAAGAGACCTTAACCCAACCTCAGAAGTAAACAGATTGTTTTTGATAGACCCTCTACTCAAGTTAAACAGTCCAAAGCAATCCAGAAAGCGTAAACCGGAGTGAAAACACCACAAAGCATACCGAACAGTAACTACAACAAAATAATACCATAATCGAAGTACAAAAAACATTTTATAGTAACAGAAATCGAAGGATCACCAGAAT
The DNA here is from genome assembly GCA_016801875.1 of Solanum sitiens. NCBI lineage: Eukaryota > Viridiplantae > Streptophyta > Magnoliopsida > Solanales > Solanaceae > Solanum > Solanum sitiens. Next base: position 2,307,730 of record JABWTJ010000074.1, on the reverse strand, counting down.
GACATTGAAGTTTTGTCTAGATCACAAAACCCTTTACTCAAAAATCCAAAGTAACTGGATTAACAAGGCATTAGCATGCCACATAAAACACTCATCAGACCACGCCAGCAAAAACAGTTCATAGAACACAATTTTACATATATAAGCCAATGAACTAAAATCAAGCTCATCTAAACATATAAACTACACAAAATTCTACCAACAGAATACTCAAACACAAAGAAAACCCAAATGCCAAGAAAATTCATTTTAACAGAAACAAATGACTAAGCACAGAACACTCAAAACACAAGAAACCATCAAAGGCAAAACCACCACAACAAAAACATGCCAGAACACAAGCACATTAATCAACTCACACCCACATCCCAAGAAACTTCAATTCATCAACAGAGACAACTAAATAAACACTCAGGCACCTGATAAATAACAAAAAAAAAAAAATCGCATCTTGTTACAACAGTAATCACAATCAATCAACAGCTTGTTACAAACATTAGATGGATTAAGCCAAAAAAAAAAAAGTACCTCCAAATAGATGAAAAAATTGAAGGATTGTATAAGTCGGCGAAAAAAAAGATGGGTTTTTTGTGAATGGGGTAGGTTTAGGGTAGTGAATTGAAGAAAGGGGTGTTGCTGAAATTGATGAAAGTTTAGTAGTAGTTGTAGTAAAGACAATGAAGATGCTCATAGTCTCTACCATTTTTGTTTTTTCTGAATGTGATGAGTTTTTTCTTCTTGAAATTGGCTTTTAGCCAAACTGAAATTGGCTGGACTCGCCGATTGCCTTATCTTCTCATAGCTTTCATCACTACCGTTTCACTCCTTTCTTCTTCTTCTTCTTCCGATGCAGGGCTAAGGGTTTTCCAATGGTGTTTTCATGCAAAGCACAATTACATATATAAATAACTTTTCTATTTCTAAAATAACATAATATTTTGCTTTATATTATGTTAAATTACATTTAAAATATTGTTAGTGTTATTGTAATATTGTTGATATAATACTAGTATTACGGCATGTGCGTTGTACGTGTGTATCATATATATATATATAGTAGGAAAAATTACTTGTAATGACATATTTTAATAAATAATTACTGATTTTAGCGATAAATTTTATTGATTACAATTTATAGCAACGCTATGTTAAATCTGCAATACGTATTAAAAGTGAATTATATATGTATTATACTGGAACTCTTTTTAAGAATATATTAGGCTTGTTTTTTTTAAAGAAATTGATACATTGTATTATAAGTGTATTAAAATGTGTGATAAATCTATTAATCACCAATAAACTTGTATTATATGTGAATAATAAATTGTTCTTTGTAATATTAAAACTGTATTACAAATGAATTAAAATGATTAAGTGAAAAGAAAATGTTGTTGCTATAAATGGTAAATATTTTTTTAATATAGTATATTTATGTAAGTTTTCTTATATAGCATATGACGTTGTAAAATTAAATTAATATTACTATCTTAAAGTTTTTTGGAAAAATTACATGAATTGGTATATTTTAATAAATAATTTCTGATTTTAGCAATACTTTTTATTTATTATCATTTATAGCAATACTATGTTAAATCTGCAATATGCATTAAAAGTGAATTATGTATGCAATATATATGAATTATATATGAATTATAATTGTTTTTAAAGTATATTATGTTTGTTTGGTAAAAATTTGACACATTGAATTATAAGTGTATTAAAATGTGTGATAAATGAATTATTTTCATTAAAATTTGTATTATATGTGAACAAAAATTGTTCTTTTTAATATGAATTAAACTTGTATTATAAATGAATTAAAAGTGATCAAGTGAAAAAAAAATTATTGCTATAAATGGTAAATATTTTTTTATTATAGTATATTTATGTAAGTTTCCCAAGTTTTTTTAGTAAATAATTTTTATTTAAAGAACATAGACAAGTGCTTTGAATGATTAATACAAATACTCATAGAGCTTCATGTAATTTTAGGTCAAAATAACCAGTTATCATCAGAACATTTCAAAATATATCCAAAGTTTAAATATAGGGGGAAAGTCGCATTTCTTTAGTAGTATCATTTTTTACTTCACTCAATTTCGTAAACAAATCTAACCAATAAAATTTTATGAAAATATCAATATAAAATATGCCACCAATAGTCTTTCGAGGTTATCCACATATATGATGGACACCACTTAAGTATAATTTTTCATACTTAAAATTTGGAATGTGCATGACACTAATAAGGATTACCATAAATATTTCAATGTTTTATCTTATACGTAGTCTATCTTTTATCAATTAATATTTCAATAAGACTATCATAGCGAGGTGATTCTACAATAAAGAAAGATACTTTATTGTTATAATGAATGATGGCTAAATTGTGGTTCGAGTGCATGTCAAATATTTAGCTTGCCCAATTCTTTATTTTAGATACACATATATATTTCAGTAGCATCATTTAATTTTAATATATGAACATCGTCATCTTTGGTGAAAAATATTTCATTTCTTTAAGTTTCTACCTTATCTTTGTAGAATTGTGGTCTTCTCCTTTTTCCTTGCCGCATACATATCATATAGTTGTTGTCTAATGAAAGTATTTAGTATCTTATAGAAGTTGTATCGCAATATATAATATTAAAATTTTTAAATAATAAAAATTAATAGATTTATAAAATTTAAAGTGTTGTTTATACCATCTTTAATTTGATTTAAGATATGATCATCACTATTTTCATATCTATTTTTATATAGCTATCAAGGAGTGTATTTTGTAACATAACATTTTTTCAAATTAAAATGAACACAAAAAAAACAGGAAATTCATATCTAAAAAATTCCACACTATATATAAATTTTAAAAATAAAAAATATATGGAACAATACATAGCCAATGAAGAAGAAAGACGAAAATATATAATCATGTTATATTCATCACTATAGCATTTCATTTGGTAAAAATTTATTGTCACCAACTCTTTACTTTTCCGTTAATTTTTACTTACATATCTACTAAAACATAATTCTTATCATGACTATATTATCATATTATAAGTAAAAGTTGAAATCTATTTTTTAAATAGTGGAACTAACATCAAAACTAATGATTCAGTAGACTATATTGATTTCCTACAATTTTCTTACATATTATTTCTTATGTGGTATCTCGAATTTCGTTGAACTTTCAACTTAGTCAACTATTGGAAATAACCATGAGATTTTTTAAGAAGAACAAGAATAGAAAACTTGAAAAAAAAAATGAAATTGGTATTATTTGAAAATGGACGATTCTGATGATTTATTAAGTGAGATGTTAATAAAATAGTTAAAAGTTGATAATATTTGTGTTGTTTTATGTTATGTATTTTCTTAGTGGTGATAAATTGTCATTCAATAATAATCTTTCATAATTTATTCATGTATTATGATCATTTGACGTAAAATTGTTTAATCTGTTTTCAGAGTATTATCAAAAATCGATTTCATAATAATAATCTTTCATAGTTTATTAACGTATTTATGATTTTTGAAATGGTTTAACCTGTTTATTGATGTTATATGTTTTAGTTACTTTTCATGACTAATAAAATAATTATAGATGTCCCAATATTTTTTATACTTCAAATTGACTTTTAAAATTCATATATACACGTATCTTAATCACATGAATTGAATTATGAACTTGCACTTACAAATGGTAATGCCTTTAAAAAAACAGGTAATTCAAGTGATTTGTTAAGTAAGACACTCGCAAAATAATTAGAGATGGTATAAGTCAATAATAATCTTTTATGATTTATACAATGCATGTATCACGTGTTTTGATACTACACTCAAAAATAATAATGGTCAAGAAAATGAGTGATTCATATGATTTATTAAGTAAAAGTTCTAATAGGAAATAGTTAGATATGTTATATTATGTTGGTGTAGTTACACGATATCATTTATGTTATTTCAAGCTAAACATCTAAAATGTTGAAGTTTTATAAGTCAATAATAATCTTTCATGATTTATGGAGGCTATGTATCACGTTGACCTACATGGAAACAATAATTGCATGCAAAAATGATAAATATTTTTGAAAAAACGAGTAATTCATAAAATTTACTAAGTGAGACGCTAATAGAATATAACTAGAGATATTGTAATATTTATGTTATTTCTATTTGCACATCTTTAATGCTGATGATTTAAAAATTAATAATAATCTTTCATAATCTAGAAAATTTATGTATCAAATATCTTTGATCATTTGACATGAAATGAATAAATGCACTCAAAAATGGTATTGTTTTGAGAAATAAGTGACTTATTAAATGAGACGCTAACATACTATTTAGACACCCCAATATATATGATATTTCAAGCTAAATTTAACTATAGTTTAAATTTGTTGTCTCCCATCTGTTTCTAGTAATATTTGCATTATAAAAACAAGGAAGAGACGCTATTTTCGTTTTAACATTATCAATTTTATATTTAGATGACGAATGCAATATTTATGTACTCATAGTATTTGCATTACAACAACATATCCACTGTAATCACACAAGTAGAGTTCGAAGAGTAGTAAATACGAAATTTTAATCATATCACAAATGTTTTTCTGGGTGAACCATATGATTGCACTACCTATATGATAAATGCAATGCAATATTTATATACTCATCATTTGTATTACTCTAACAATTTTTTTGTATTAAATAAGAAAAAAAATGTTGATTATATATAGAGGATATTGCGCATAGTACTCAAGGCCAATATTTTCTCTTGAGGTTCTCATTATCTTAGGAAGCAAAATGAGTTCACTAGACTTAAGGTCACAATATTCACTCCTATCCATTAATTCATAACTTCTTTAACAATGGCAAAACTAAGGCAAAAGAAAAAGCAAAAGTTGGGAAAAATTTTCAACTTTTCTTCATTGTGGGTTATTTCCCAGCATCCTATATATAGTTTGTTAGCTAAACACTTGTTTCATGGATGTCAAGAAATGACCTGCAGGTCTTTGTACCAAAAGCAAACCAACCTCTCCAACCTTAGCTTCACTTTGTATTGTGTAGGCGTACAGGATTGTTTATTATCCTGTACGCCTTTTTTTACTTTCGTCATGTTAACAAAATCCTACATTAATTTGTTACTAGTGATCTTATGTTACATTTCTCGCTCGCTTCATGCTGCATTAAACAATGATCAAAACTCATTGTTCTTAGCATGTGGTTCTCAAATTGGTGGAGTTGATGAAGATATGATAAAATGGGAACCAGACACGAAGTATCTCGTGTCTGGTGATAAATCAGTCATGACACAACCTGAATCCCCTGACCCTTTGGCTCCATCTGTTGTACCATATACAAATGCAAGAGTTTTTCAATCAGAATCTTCATATAATCTTCCTGTTACAAACCAAACAGCACATGTTATGCTTAGGCTTCGCTTCAACCCAACGCCTTATCCTAATTTCAATATTTCAAAATCATTTATGACTCTTTCTGCTGGTAAAGTAACATTGTTGAATAATTTCAGCGCGTATATAACTGCACAAGCCTTGTCACAGAGTTGTATTACCAAAGAGTACTTATTGTCTCCTGTGGGTTCTCCAATTTTGGAGATCAAGATTAAACCTTTTGGTGATTCATCATATGCATTCATCAATGGAATTGAAATGATCACCGCGCCAGATATATTTTATGGTCCCGATCCTCTGATGGTTGGATTCAGTACAAGTATTCAGAATTCTATTACTCAACAAAGTATATCTGTAAAGGAAAACAATATGGAGTTAGCATATAGGCTCAATGTTGGTGGACAATACATTTCTCCGAAAAATGATTCAGGTGGGTTAATGAGAAGTTGGTATGAAGATACTCCCTACTTATATGGTGCTTCAATAGGCATTACTATGAGGAGCAACATCACAATTCAGTACGATAACATGCCATCATATGTTGCACCACTTGCTATCTACGAGACCTGTAGATCGATGGGTTATGATTCAAACCTCAACAAGAACTATAACCTCACTTGGGTTTTCAATGTTGATCCCAATTTTATATATCTTGTGAGGCTTCACTGGTGTGATTTCAGCATCGATGCCACGAGATACAACTCTATGGTCTTTAATGTATATGTCAATGGACAAATTGCAGAAACAGAAGTTGATTTAATTGCAATGAAAAGTGGAAAAAAGGAAGTGGCAATCGTAAAAGATTATGTGACTCGTGTTGATGATAAAGAAGGTCAGCTTTGGGTAGCAGTGCATCCATTAGATCATGCATTAGGAGCTGGAAGTGAGATAGCGAATGCAATTGTAAATGGGATAGAGATATTTAAGATTGGCGGTGGAGATACGAGCTTGGCTGGAAGGAATCCTACAATGTCAGATTTAATGCAAAAATATCAGGAGCAACACAGTAAAGAAGCTCCTGGGGCATTTGCTAATCAGAACAAATCACATAGTAATACTGTTATAATCAGTGGTGCTGCTGGTGGAGTTGCTGCATTTGGTCTAGCTGCTGTTTTGGTCTTTGTTGCTTTGAAGAGGAAAAAAAGATCCCCGGGAGCTGAACCAGGCATAACTAGTTGGTTGCCGATTCATGGGAACTCTCATTCTTCTGGTAGCAAATCAGCTTCTCGAAGAAGTGCTGGTACCACAGCCATTTCATCAGACGCTGCTTCTAACTGCAGATATTTTTCACTAGCTGAGATCAAACAGGCCACTAAGAACTTCGACGAATCATATGTCATTGGAGTTGGTGGATTTGGAAAAGTGTACAAAGGAGTTATCGATGGTGACACGAAAGTTGCAATAAAAAGATCAAATCCATCTTCACAACAAGGGGTTAACGAATTTCAAACTGAAATCGAGTTGCTTTCAATGCTAAGGCATCGACATTTAGTGTCCCTAATCGGATTTTGTGAAGAGAATAATGAAATGGTCCTTGTCTATGACCACATGGCATACGGAACATTGAGAGAACATCTTTATAAAGGTAACAAAACTATACTATCTTGGAAGCAAAGGTTGGACATATGTATTGGAGCAGCCAGAGGACTTCATTACCTTCATACAGGATCTAAATACACCATTATTCATAGGGATGTAAAAAGTACAAACATTTTGTTAAATGACAAGTGGGTTGCTAAGGTTTCAGATTTTGGACTTTCGAAAACAGGTCCAGACATGAATCAAGGACATGTTTCAACAGTCGTAAAGGGTAGCTTCGGTTATTTGGATCCCGAATACTTCAGAAGACAACAGTTGACTGAAAAATCAGATGTATACTCATTTGGGGTTGTCCTGTTTGAAGTATTGTGTGCAAGGCCAGCGCTTAATCCAACCCGTTCAAAAGAACAAGTTAGTCTTGCAGATTGGGCATTAGCTTGTCAAAGGAAAGGGAATTTAGAAGATATCATTGATCCACATTTGAAAGGCAAGATCAATCCTGAATGCTTGAAAAAATTTGCAGAAACAGCTGAGAAATGCTTAGCTGATAACGGTGTAGATCGTCCATCCATGGGCGATGTATTATGGAATCTTGAACATGCCTTGCAGTTAGAAGATAATCCAGATGGGGTTTTATCAATTTCCGAGGCAACGGAAGATGTGGATCATGACATTGCTGATCAACACAATTTGATAGCAATGCATAGAAGCACTTTGAGCCTTGAAAGTGTTAATGGTACTGATAATAATAAAAATAATAACAAAAATGATGTCTTTTCACAGATTGAGAGTCCAACAGCAAGGTAATAGCTTAACATAGGTTGTTCTTTCTTATCATTTTGTTATGATGAGAGTAAGAATTTGTACAAATATTATACATACTCCTTATTGACAATATAAGGAATTTTATAGCAGGTTATTCAATAATGCTGCTATAGTGTATCTTTCGAGATATCACAACAAATTTTGTATTATTTTGATGTATTTTAGACAAAGCCTTTTTTGTAACTCTCTTCATTCCAATTTATGTGACACAATTTTTTTGTTGGGATTGAATCCCCATGTGTATATATATATATATATAACAATTTATGGATTTGATAAATTTCATTATTCATGGTCATTTCCCCTTTTTTCTCTATAAAGAATGCCTGCCTACACTATGTGGTGTTGAACCAGAAGACAATGACCATATCTTCCTGAAATGTGTTTCTGGAATTGCAGCAGGAAGCCTCTTTCCTCGATAGATCGACACCCCCTTCCCGACTAATCCAAAGGCCATTTAAAAGGGAAACACTAACTAACATGATTCTTTTTCATACTCAGATCTCGAAATTCATCCCACCATATTGCTTGTTAGTGGCAAAAATGTTTTACTGAAGGAATACAATATTGAACTAACATACATGCTGAAATACTAGCTCTAAAAACAGGTTTACAATTCGCATAAACATTACATGATATCCTCCTTAGCATGTGAAAGGAAAAAAGTTAAAAAAAATTTGTTCTTTGCAACATTTTCTCCATGATGTATTATTAAAAGATTAAAATGGCATTCAAAAGTTGGATAAGAATAACTGTATACAATTTACACTCTCTCATCTTCCCAGTAAGCTCTTCACTCTAGTTTCCTAAATAGTTACTCGGAAAATTACGGCACCCAAGGGTGTGGCCTGGCTAGTTGACCACCACAAAGTTTCAAGTTCAATTTTCGACCTAGACGATTTGTTCCAGCCTTGATTGACAGAATTATTTGGTACCTATTGTTGGTGGGAGATAACAGGTATCATATAGAGTTATAAAATGTTTTTACTCACATTCAACTCCACATCATTTGGAGGCACCAGACTTCAAAGAGTATTTTCCTGATCGAAAATTTGCATTGCAAGAGACATAAAATCTTTATACATACAACATGTAGGAATACTAGATTTTTTGACAGAGACATAATATGAAGAGGAAGAAAACATACTTTGGTTGTTTGGTACTGAAACTATAGGACCAATTCAGTTCAAAGGTAATAGAGTAGGGATATGTGTTAATTATAGTTGTTTCATGTTAGTTATTTTTTCAACTTATTTTTATAAATAGATTAACTATCCTAACTATTTGGTATGGTGATAAACTTATAACAAACCTGTAGTTTTATTTTAGCAAAAAAATAAAATAATGATGAGTTGATAAATTCATTTCCATCGATTTTCAAAGAAATATTTCTCAAAAGAAAAAAAGATCTCATTAACTTAGGAGAAAATGAATAACATTTACAATTTTCACTCCTAACCATTCATTCATAACTTCCAATTATCAGAATGATTGGTGTTTGTTCAATAAAAGCAAAAAAAGATAAACAAAAGAAGAAAAATTAAGAATGTAAAAACATTTCAACAGTTTTTCAATTTTGTTTGTTTATTCCCATGCATCCTAATTGATTAAGCTAAAACCCTTTCAACAATGGATGCCTAGAAGGCAAGAAATGATCTCGTCTTCGCCATAAATCAAACACAAAAGATCAATCTCTTATTTTTATTGTTTCATAGGCGTACAGAAAACATTGCTTTCCTGTACGCCTTTTTTTCTTTTTTGTTAACACCATGTTAACAAAAAATCGTATTTTGCTAGTATTCATATACCTTTCTTTATTTTCGCGATCATTACATGCTGCAGTAGGTGATCATACCTCATTTTTCATAGCATGTGGTTCTGAAAATGGTGGAACAGATGAAGATGCTAGAAAATGGGAGTCGGACGCGAAGTATCTCATATCAGGTGATAAATCAGTCATGACACAACCTCTATCCCCTGACCCCTCTGTTCCATCTGCTGTACCATATGTAAATGCAAGATTTTTTCAATCAGAATCTTCATATAACCTTCCTATTACAAATAGATCAGCTCATATTTTGCTTAGGCTTCATTTCTACCCAACTTCTTATCCTAATTTCAACGTTTCGAATTCATACATCTCTCTTTCTGCTGGTAAAGTTACGTTGTTGAATAATTTCAGCGCGTATATAACTGCACAAGCCTTGTCACAAAATTACATTATTAAAGAATACATTTTGTATCCTGTGGATTCTCCAACTTTGGAGATCAAAATTAGTCCTGTTGGTAACTCATCACTTGCATTCATCAATGGAATTGAAATGATCAGCTCACCTGATTTATTTTACGGCCCTGATCCTGTGATGGCTGGGTTTAGTACTATTGAAGAATCGAATTCTTCTGGGGGCGGAGATGTTGTTTCTCAGCAAACTATATCTATAAGGGAAAATAACATGGAACTGATGTTTAGGGTCAATGTTGGTGGACAGTTCATTCCTCCGAAAAATGATTCAGGCGGGTTAATGAGGAGTTGGTATGAAGATACTCCCTACGTATATGGCGGTTCAGGTGTTGGTATTGCTATGAGCACCAATATGACAATTCCTTATGCTGACTTACCACCATATGTTGCACCCCTAGCTGTGTACGATAGTTGTAGATCGATGGGTTTTGAGTCGAATATCAACATAAATTATAACCTTACTTGGGTTTTCAGTGTTGATGCAAACTTTTCGTATCTTGTGAGGTTTCACTGGTGTGATTTCATTGTCGACTCCACTAAGGTCAATTCGTTAGTCTTTAATGTATATATAAACGGACAAATCGCAGAAACTGGGGTCGATTTAGTTGCACTGCAACATGGAGAAAAGGCAATTCCTTTAGTAAAAGACTATGTGACTCATGTTGAAGATAAAGAAGGAGATGATCTGCTCTGGATAGCAGTGCATCCATCAGGAAATAATGCTGATTTAGCTAATGCTATTGTAAATGGAATAGAAATATTTAAGATCAACGGTGGACACACGAGCTTGGCAGGTCAGAATCCTGCAATTTCAGATTTAATGATGAAGTATCAGGAAGAACACAGTAAAGAAGAAGCTCCGCGGGGATTCACTGATCAGGACAAATCACATAGTCATACTGTTATAATCAGTGGTGCTGCTGGTGGAGTTGCTGCTGCATTTGGTCTAGCTGCTGTTTTAGTCTTTGTTGCTTTGAAGAGGAAAAGAAAATCCCTAGGAGGCGAATCAGGCACGACTAGTTGGCTACCGATTTATGGAAACTCTCATTCTTCCTCTAGCAAATCAGCTTCCGGAAGAAGTGGTAGTGGTAGCACAACCATTTCATCAGATGCTGCTAGTAACTGTCGATACTTTTCACTTGCTGAGATCAAACAAGCTACTAAAAACTTTGACGAATCATATGTCATTGGAGTTGGTGGATTTGGAAAGGTATACAAAGGAGTTATCGATGGTGACACAAAAGTTGCAATCAAAAGATCAAATCCATCTTCAGAACAAGGAGTCAATGAATTCCAGACTGAAATCGAGATGCTCTCAAAGCTAAGGCATCGACATTTAGTGTCCTTGATCGGATTCTGTGAAGAGAACAATGAAATGGTCCTTGTTTATGACCACATGGCACATGGAACATTAAGGGAGCATCTTTATAAAGGTAACAAAACTATACTATCTTGGAAGCAAAGGTTGGAGATTTGTATTGGATCAGCCAGAGGACTTCATTACCTTCACACAGGAGCTAAATACACTATTATACATCGAGATGTGAAAAGTACAAACATTTTGTTAAATGACAAATGGGTAGCTAAGGTGTCAGATTTTGGACTTTCGAAAACAGGTCCAAACATGAACCAAGGACATGTTTCAACAGTCGTAAAGGGTAGCTTCGGGTATTTAGATCCTGAATACTTCAGAAGACAACAATTGACTGAAAAATCAGATGTGTACTCATATGGTGTTGTCCTGTTTGAAGTACTGTGTGCAAGGCCAGCACTTAACTCAAATCTTCCGAAAGAACAAGTTAGTCTTGCAGATTGGGCATTAGCTTGTCAAAGGAAAGGGAATTTAGAAGATATTGTTGATCCACATTTGAAAGGCAAGATCAATCCTGAATGCTTGAAAAAATTTGCAGAAACAGCTGAGAAATGCTTAGCTGATAATGGTATAAATCGTCCGTCCATGGGTGATGTGTTATGGAATCTTGAATATGCCCTTCAGCTACAAGAAAATCCAGATGGTGTTTTATCAACTTCCGAGGCAACGAAACAGCTTGATCATGACAATGCTGATCAACACAGTTTGATAGCTATGCATAGAAGCACTTTGAGCCTTGAAAGTGAAAATGAAAATGAAAATGCTGATGGTAAAATAGATGATGTCTTTTCACAGATTGTGAGTCCAACAGGAAGATAAGAGAAAATATATTTTCTTATGAATGGTTAGGATAAGAAAACAAAACTGTACATTTCACTATATATATTATGTATCAACTATATATATTTTAAAAAAAATTCTAAGGAGTATAGCTAGCGCATGGTTGATTCCTTTGTGTCACATTTAAGTATTTGTAAATTTGTATATGTATATTTAAGCATATAATATAACAAAAATGTATTGTACTTTTGTTGTGTGTTTGGACAAACTATGTAGTCTTTAGATATAGTTTGTATGCTATTTTCTATTTCTAACTGAACTTATTGCTTAATATGAATGAGGGCAAAAGGTAATCAAGCATAGTGCTAATAAGAGATTTGAACAATTGGCTTATATATAATATTTGAAAGTACCGATCGTGGAACCTTGATCTTCACGGACTTATTAGCTAAATTACAATTGACACATACAATACGTCTAGTCGCGTCTTCTGAATTTCACATCTCTACTACGCATAAGGAATAGAAAGAAGATTTTTGCATGGTCTTAAATATGAAGAAACAATAACGATCAAGTGACAATGTTAATGACAGAAATGATGATAGTCGCTCAAAAGCGGAAGAAGAAATGCGATGAGGCGGAGAAAGTGATAGAAACAAAAGCAAAGAAAGAAGAAAGATATTTTGTAAGGCTAATTAAATTCTTTTCACTCGCCTATCCTTACGTGTATCATAGACGAAGTGCTATGTCGAAAAAAATGTTCAAGTAGTTCAAATTCAATATGTTAGAGGTGTTCAATAAATATAAATCCTAGTTAAAATATATAAGCGAAATATATGAAAACTTTAAAAAATAGTAAATGACTTAAGCCTAATAAATACTAGTATTAATTAATCCCGAAATTATCTTTGTGTATACATACCATCTCATAATCTAAATTTATTTGACACTCAAATTTAGGCTTAGATCAAAGTCTCTCTCCATAACAAAAAATACTTTATAGTATAAAATATTGGTCTTTTGTGTCCCTACCTGTAAGGTCTTATGTACAATAGCCAAAACCCTTGCGCATCACAGCAGAGAGAACCAACCCCTGAAGCTCAACCTCAACTGAGCAGCGCAAGATCTGTTTGTGCTAAATCACTGAGGGACTTCTATACTCTCTCTTGCCGGCAATGACATCAAGCTACTTCTATGTATGCACAATCATATCGATTATTCTCTATGTTTCCGCCACTGCCGCTGCTGATTCAATTCAAGGATGTGGGGGATTTGTTGAGGTGATTTTGAACTAATTTCCCTTGACTTTTGAATTTTCGAATGAAAAAATTCAGTCTTTGAAGCCTGTTGAGCTAGTTTTTGTAAAGGGGTTATTGGGTTGATTATTTCCTATATTGGGTATCGGAAATTAGTTGATTTCGAATCAGAGAATGCAAAATCGTTTTTAGTTTTAAAGATTCTGAGTGGTTTTCTTGTATTTTCTTAATGTCGATTGATTTTAGTAGATGAAGAGATTGACACTTACATTGTATACTGGGTATCTGATATTAGTTGATTTTGAATCAGAAAATGCAAAATCGTTTTTAAGTTTGAAGATTCTGAGTGTTTTTTTTAGTATTTTGTTAAAGTCCATTGATTTTAGTTGGTGAAGAGTTTGATACTTACACTGTATACTGGGTATCTGATATTAGTTGATTTCAAATCAGAGAATGTAAAATCGTTTTTAGGTTTAAAGATTCTGAGCTGTTTTTAGTATTTCGTTGATGTCCATTGGTTTTAGTAGGTGAAGAGTTTGACACTGATCTGGGTTATTTCTATTTTTCGTTTTTTTGCTGTAGGCGAGTTCGGAACTGATCAAGTCAAGGAAGTCAAGCGATCCGAAATTGGATTATTCTAATATCATTGTATGTGGCAACTACTGATTAATTGATAAGCATTTATTGTTCTCCTTTATTTTACTCTTTCACCTTATGGGTACCTGATAGTATCAGTCAACTAAACATCGATCCTGGACTAGATGAGATCTGCTAGATCAATCATGTATATTCACTTTGTTGGTACTTGGTACTGACATAAAAAAAAAAGGGAACTTTATTCTCCTTGTTGGATGAATAGCCTCTAAAGCTTTGCTTTGCTTTTCATATTCTGTATCTGAGAAGGAGTGATTTCTCCTTTTTCATGTTGCTATTCTATTTGAATTTCATTATAGATCATTCAAACAAAGAACTATTCAAGTCTGCTTATACTTATGTTCCTCCTTGAGGTGGGGTTCTTTTAGGGAAAGCAAATCCTGAAATGCTATCACTGAAACTAAGCCTAGGAGCTTGAGCATTTATCATGTAGAAAATATATAAATCAGAAAAGGCAAATTTTGTATAATATCTGATAATGATGAATTATTTATTATGTATACATGTTTCATCTTACTTTGGATGATGACAGTTAAGAAATTAAAGTCAGAGACTACATTCCAAGAAGTTCATCAGTGCTACAAATTCATAATTCATAGAGGGTATGATCATACTATTATTCATCTATTGAAAAATTAGTGCTGAGGGAAAAGGAGGTCAATTTTTATCGTCATAAACATAAGTTTATTCCTCTTTTGATAAGAATAAACCATAAATTCTTGACAGTTAACTCACATTCATTTCCTCTAATGATTAAGTGTTTTTTTTAATCTTTACCATTGTTTGGTTCTATTATATGCTACATTTTGCTTATTTGTGAATTTTTTTTCCATGGGATAGTAGCACCGTGCACCAGGTCCTATGCATTGCAGCCCTAGGTTAAAAAGTGTTGGGGTTTTCCAATTTATCTTCTCAAGTTTATGGTGTTCAACAGTTATTTATACACTGTGTTGATGGGTGCTGTAGTATGCCACTATACCTTATATTGTCAGTTGGCCTTTGCCAATTTACACATTACAGTGTAATTAAATCCGTAACCATAACACACTAATCTTCCAATCATATGTTTCTTCTAATGCAGGTTGAGCTTCGCACATTGGATGGCTTGGTGAAGGAAAGAACACACTGTGCCCCTAATGGTTATTACTTCATTCCAGTGTATGATAAGGTACTTCTTCCTGATGGTACTGAGTTGCACATTTTATTGGATTGGGCTTATGTTTTTTTCCTTCTTTCTTGGTAAGCCAAAGAACTTATGTTGTCATTAGTGTTTTGAGGTTGGTACTGTACTTTAACTGTCCTTAAATTAGAATATTCTTTTATGCCTCAACCAGATTTCCAAGGGCCTATGTACCACCTAAGGCAACTGAAATCTCTTGAGGAATAAGTTATTTAGCCCAAGATATTTAGAGGTAGTTCGGTTGGTGAACAAGTTGTATGAAGATTCTTATGTTGAGATTATAATAAGAGGGTCAAATGCTTCATAAAAAAAAATAAGAGGGTCAAATAATGACAAATTATTTGGTGGATATACTTTTATTGGTAGATGTTTGGTTCACTGAACTAAAAGTCGGATGTATGGGGTATAACAAAACACATGTTATTGATGAAATGTAACACATTGTATGGGTATAAGTGTAACATAACACGTGTTTCGTGTTACGAGATAATTGAGATGAAGATGAACTTTAATTTTCAATTTTAATCTTGAAAGGACTTTGGCAGAAGAGCTTTGAAGAAGGGCATATGTGTCATTTTGGTGTTTATCCTATGTTAAGTGTGATGTGAAAGTATCAATGAAAACCAACCTTGATAAAAAAAGAAGTGTGATATAAAAGTAATACCACAATAGTTAAGTGGAGATTTGCTATTTCTGGAATCAAAAGTTCAACCAAATGCGGGATAAAATAGTTCTATATTTTATCCTGAGATCGTTATTCCTTATCCCTCAAACCAAACAACCCCTTAAAGTATTATTTTTACACGATTGACAACACAAGTATTGCATAGAATCTTATCTAATTTAAAGATGTAGTAGACCTGATTTTAAAAGGGGGAGATAGACAGGTGTGCCTTGCATGCAAATATAGAGTATTTTTACATGGTTTGGTCTATAAGATTTTTTGATAGATGTTGAATTGTGCGACTGTCTCATCTAAAATTTTAAGTTGCTAGAGAGGTTATGCTTTTGTTTAACTTTGTCTTCAATATGCTACTCACTTGCGGACTTTTTTTTTCATAGGCTTACATGTATAAATATTTTTGATAAATGGGTGGCAGTGTGTTTTGAACCAGAATTTCTGGTTTATCTGATACCATGCCAAATTTTGTGACTGCCTCATCTAAGAACTTCAGTTGTTAG
The DNA here is from genome assembly GCA_016801875.1 of Solanum sitiens. NCBI lineage: Eukaryota > Viridiplantae > Streptophyta > Magnoliopsida > Solanales > Solanaceae > Solanum > Solanum sitiens. The sequence goes on along the minus strand of JABWTJ010000074.1, from coordinate 2,291,280 downwards.
AGAGGATACCCTTCCATTTAACTTAGTAACTTCGTCAATTTACAGTAGCAAAATATGGAGAACTAAACCCCTGGTGTACAGAAATCACCTCTGAACCATATGGGGTGGGGGTATGGAGGACAATCAGGAACCTATGGTCACAAATGGAAGGAATTATGTATATCAAGGTGGGTAATGGAAACAAAACTAAATTCTGGAAAGATGGCTGGATAGACCAAACGTCTCTCAGGGAACTTTTTCCAAACAAATCTGTGAAAACCCTGATGCTAAAGTGAGTGACTGTTGGACAGAACAGGGATGGGACATATCTTTGAGAAGACTACTCAATGACTGGGAGGTGGAGAGGGTGGCAGCGCTACGGGGAAAACTAGCTGGAATGATTATAACCATAACAACAACCGACAAGATCCCGTGGAAACATAGTAAGGATGGACTCTGTTCCGTCAACAATGCCTATAAAGGAGGACTATATGGGATGACTGGGGCCCAAAAATATAATTGGAATTACTTTTGGAAGAGTGATATTCCTACAAAAGTAAAGTGTTTCACCTGGCTAGTGATAAAGAGAGCATATTTAACACAAGAAGTTCTACAGAAGAAAGGCAGGTAGCTGGTCCCGAGGTTTTTTTTGTGCAACTTCACAGGGGAAGAAATAACCATCTCTTCCTGCAGACTGCAAGGTTACTGCTCAAATTTGGAACCTGTTTCTCAACATCACAAGCATGAACTGGACAATTCCTGAACATACATCAGTTCTGTTGAGCTGCTGGATTGGGAGGGGAGGATATTCATGTTTACACCAAAAAAAGAAAAGAACCTGACAATTCAACTTCATATTCTGCATAGAGCAACTCTTGTTTTTAAAACGTCTCGGGTTCCTCTTCATCCATATAGACCACCAAATGCTGGTAGGGACAATCTTCCATCACTCCATGTGTCCTGACTGATTCCCATCTCTGTTCCAGCAAGCTAGAGCTTCTTTGATGTTCCTTGGCATAGTCCAACTGATGCCCCTTAAGTTGATGAAAATCTGCCACAACTTCAGTCTCTCTACAATGTAGAAAGAGATGGTATATTGTCTCGACCTCACATTCACAAAACCACCACCTAAAACAGATTCGCAAACCTCTTTTCACGGGGTTGTGTCGAGTGAGTGCAGCCCAATTGGTTAACAACCTAGTGAAAATGCTACCTTGAATGGTATCTTGACTTTCCAAATCATCTTCCAAGGCCATCCACCTATGTGAGTACCAGTCTTTGTGAGCTTCTATAAGCTGAGGCACTGAAAACGTGCCTTGCTTATCTGAATACCAAAATAGATTATCCTCATTTGTGCTTAGATCTTTGCACTGCAACAACTCAATTATTCTATTCTAAGTTGCTCGGACTCAGGTGCGGGTGTCCAATACTGGTGCGGATCCGGAGGATCCTCCATGATCTAATTTTTAAGTTTTGGGGATATGACTCCATGTATGGATACGGATGCGGGGATTCGCCTAAAAATAATTAAAATATGTAAAAATAGAGTTCTAAAACCTAAATTATGAGATATTATGAGTAGAACTTGAGGAGAATCTTGGAATGAGATTAAAGGAAAATGAGTAACATAAAAATTTCTATATAAAAGGTATTCCATTTTCTTTAATTTCACCTTAGCTTTTGTATGTATTTTTTTTTTGACAAAGATAATGTTGTATTCATCAGCATTAAGGATATGTTGGAGACCTCCAAAAATTGGTTTCCAACAAGAGGAAAAAAAAAAGTCTAGTAGATTACGAAGAGCCTATAAAATTCAAAATTTGTGCAGCTTCTTCTATCCATTCCTCTTTACACCAAAAATAAAAAGTAGTCGAGCAGTTCCATTTGACTTTCTCTATTGAATTTGCTTTGTTATCATAGCATCTGCTATTTCTTTCTTTCCAAATACACCACCAAATGCATGATGGTATTATACTCCACCACTTTTTCTTAGATTTTCTTCCCTCTCTGCTGATCCAACAACTAAGTAGATCTGCTGTATGTTCAGGCATAATCCATTATGTATGTGTTAGTCCCAAAAAAAGGTTCCACAATTGTGTTGTCACTTTGCAATAGAGGAACAAATGGTTGTTGGTTTCCTCAGTCTCATTACAGAGAGAGCACCAAGAGGCAATATAGAAACCCCTCCTTTTCAATTTTTCATGAGTGGAGCATGCTCTTCTGGTAACCAACCAAGAGAAACACTTTACCTTGGTTGGCACCTTGTTCCTCCAAATCTGCTTCCAGGGACCAAGCTTGCCACCTGGATGCTCCTTCACCTCCTTAATATATAGCTTGTTAACAGAAAGTCTTTCATCTCTAGAGTGTTTCCATATGATAGAATCTTTGTCTGCAGATAACCCACTAAAACCACTGAGAACATGTAATAGCTCAGCCACTCTCCCAATCTCCCAGTCATTTAAGTGCCTTCTAAACACAATATTCCAACCATAAATAGACCATACCTCAGCCACTGTTTCTTCCGGATTGGTACACAAGGAGACTTTCCCCATCGATTGGTCAAATTACCCAAAATTGGTTGACCAGATTGGACACGGATCCCACATCCACACACACGTCATGTCGACACGGGTGAGGCACTAAAAGTGAATAGTCCGAGCAACTTAGATTCTATTGACCTCCCAATCATTTATATGTCTTCTAAACCTGAGATCCCACCCCTGATTATCTCTCATTTCTCTGATAGCCACTTCATAACTAAGCTTTGATTCGGGGTTTTCAGATTCCTAATCCCCAAATCTCCTTCCTTTTTACTGAGAATTACATTGTAGAGGGCTATAAAAGGTGAGTATAGAATACAAGATGCTGAATTAGACAACCACAAATTACTAACTGACCACGGAAACACATTTGGAAAGTCAAGATACCTTACAAAGTTGCGTGCTTGTCATGACTGTTAGCACAAAAGGCTGTTTTGACACATGAAAACTTGATGAGGAATCACTCTTTTTTCAAGATGCTATCTACGTGGGAATGAAGCTAAGATAGAGAACCACTCATTTCTACTCCAAATTGATCGTATATACGAGGGGTAAACCAACAGGTAAAAAATCTACAAGATATGATTCTCTACAAACTCTGCCCAACCATCTATACAACAAGGAACTTTCGTTTTACACCAAAAGAAAATAAGGGAGCATAGACTACTCCTCAATGGATAGAAACTGTACTATTTCCCTCTCTCCAAACTACCCACATTAATGCAAATGTTGTCCGACTCAAGATAACCTAGCCAAAATTGGGCATGTGACAACAGATTAGTGACAACAGATTTATGGAGTATGTTTATAAACACTTCTTGAACTAAGTTGGGTCATGCCACAGAATATCAGGGATGTTTTTGAGAGTTGGAGTTGCTGGAAGATGACACTTGCTACCATTTTTCGGAAAATATGGAATGCAAGGAATATGAGATACTTCGATGGAGTATCAACTAAAGCTAGATGTCTTATGTTTTTGTATAGTTGGGTTTATTTGTCCCTAATAAATTTATACCTTCTTGAATTTTGTCAGCGCCCTAGCTCGTAACTAGATATGTACTGGAGCTGATAAGTTGTTTTTGCTACTCTACTTTTGTAACTATTATGCATCCACTTGATGCCAACAATAGAACTTTTACTTTGTCAAAAAAAAAGACAAAGGAAAAGAGAAGTGAGGGAAACTCAACTTGATTATTCCCTCAAGTCATTGGGTTTAAATAACTAGATGTACATATTCTTAAGAAAGAAAGAGAATCAAAAACATAATTACAAGCTATGCTATATATTTATAAGATCCTAGATACAACTATTTTATTAGTCCATTCACAGCCTGTCTTCTTGGTTTATATTTGCTTCCTTTCTTTGCCATCGGTGTTCTCACTTCTCTTGTTTTCTGAGAAATGAAAGAATTTCTCACATCGTATTGAAATCATTTTGCAGGGTTCTTTCTTGATCAAAGTCAATGGACCTGAGGGATGGTCATGGGATCCCGAACAAGTTGAGTGTCTTCAATCTGATATTGATGACAATTTTGTTAGCATTCATTGATGCAGCTCAATGTTGCCCCCCCTTTCCTCTTCCCCTTTCTGGCTGGTGTATCTGACAAAGGAGGATCTTTCTGTAGGTACCTGTTTCAATTGATCATACTGGCTGCAATGGCAATGAAGATATAAATTTTCGCTTCACCGGGTTTGTTCTTATTCTTATAACAGTGAAATTAGTCTTTGGATCTTTTGTTCCATAAATAGAGAACAAAAGAGGGGGAACTTTAATCTCTTACAGTGTTTATTTTGTTTCCAGCACAGCTATTTATCAATACATTCCATATAATGTGCACTATGGACTACCCAGTTCTCTACATGCTAATTTTCTCGACTCGCTGTTTCTGCAGGTTCACTGTATCTGGACGAATTGTGGGAAATGTTGGCGGGGAGAGCTGCGCTCTGAAAGATGGAGGTCCATCAAATGTGAACGTTGAGCTATTGTCTCCCACAGGTGATGTTGTGTCCTCTGCATTATCAACGCCCAGAGGAACATACTCCTTCACAAACGCTATACCCGGTATGGTTAGTCTAAAAGTTGTTTGGTTGTTTTTTTAGTGTGCATATACTTAGATGAGAAAATACAAATAATCTATATATTTAGATTGAACAACTGCACGATTCTGATGCTACTTTTTGGATAGGTATGATTATGACATTTAGTTTATGAATAGATTGTTTTTGTGTGTGCTTAACATGCAATTATTCTGATACAAATCTGAATGTACCAATTTTTGTCATCAGGGAAGTACAAATTACGTGCATCACGTCATGACTTGAATGTTCAAGTTAGACGATCGTCCGAGGTGCGTTTTGAGTCCCTCATGTTCTTTTTGATTACCATTTTTGCTTTCCGTGTAATCTCATCGACTTTGTTTACCATGTCTACTTCGTAAATTACTGTACATCCATTTGGAATAAGTACCACTGATTGAATAGTTACTTGAATCTACCATGTTGGTTCTCATTGCAGATTGATTTAGGTTTCGAAAATAGAATATTGGAGGACTTCTTCTTTGTACCTGGTTATGATATTCGTGGATCTGTGGTTGCTCAGGTGAGTTTCTCTAGTAATGACTTGATCTGTGTTTCTGTTTTAAGTTTTATATCACAGTTGCTGCTGCGACTTGTTACAATTTGTATGTATTTCTTCTAATAAATTGATAGTTCTAGGAGACCTTTTAATTATGCATAATCTGTATTTCATAGTCATTTCACTTTGGAGTATATTTACACACAGTTCAAGGCATGGTCATTGCTATAACTGACTAGGGGTATTTGGAATATTATGATCGAAAAAATTTGTTCGTATTTATGTGTTCTCTCACATAGTTGAAAGTGATGAAAATGTGGGAAGGAGGTGGAGATCTTAATAGCCAAGGTTGTTTCTTCCTCTAGTGAGTTATGAGAGGTGAAATCTCCACTTCTTTATGAGACAATGTTGTATGGCTACCTTGGTATCATAATGCAAAATTAATATAAAATAGTCCTATTCTATTTCAAGCAAGTTATGTGGATAGTGGTTCCCAAGTAATGTGGTAAAGAGAAATACTTGCCATTTCAAAGGAAAGAAGAGTGATGTTGTAAAGAGAAGTAAAGAAAATGAAAAGTTACTTCCTTGCACCGGTTTAATTTTAGCAGAAGGAAATGTTTACGTGCACATACTAGTGCAGTGGAGAAATTATATTAAAAGATAGTTAATTTTGCCTGAGATAGATATCTCAGGCCTGTTCTTTAATACATGCAACTTAGGATTTAAAATAAACTTGTAAGCTTGCTTGGAATTATACCTCTCATTACCTTCTTGTTAAACAATGCAAAAATAATTCTAGATAGTTGAAGTAGCCCTAATTTTCTAGTAGGCTAACCTATCTTATGGAGACCAAGAACCTGAAAACCTAGTAATCTTGCGGAATGAGTTCTGTTAATCTAAGATAAACTTTGGTTTTTTAAGACGACTGTTCAGACAATTGATTAAGATGGATACAAGGTTCTTACATGTAAAGGGAAGAAAGGATGATTACAGCGTTCTTGATATGTTGGTTTCCTTCCTGGTGCTGCATCAATGTGATATACCTATACATGTAAGGGCAAATAGATATATGATTTTCTTTTCTTTTCTTTTGGATGTTAATTTTATTTTTTTGATGTTGCCTTCTGTTATCTAATCGTTTTACTATGGTGACTATTTTCCTATTCATTCTTATTCAAATAAAAGTGCACAAACTATGAAGCAAAGACAACAAACATATATCTGTTTTGGGATCATACTATTGTTATTGACATGAATTAACGAACAATTGACCTATTTGTTTCCCTATTCCCTTTTTGTGATACCAAGCAATTATGAAATCAACACCTCATTTCCATGACAAGGATTAGAATATGGTTAGGTGACTCTCCTGCGTGGCTTCTCTTGTTCCAAATTATAGTATGTTGAGATTCTTTTGATGTTTTCTAATAAGCTGTATTGCAGGGAAATCCCATATTGGGAGTTCATATCTATTTATACTCAGATGATGTCACAAAGGTTGATTGCCCTAAGGGCTCCAAAAATTCACCTGGTAATCTAGGATTGGGAGAAGCACTTTGCCACAATGTGACAGATGCTAATGGAATCTTCTCGTTGAAATCCATTCCTTGTGGTAAAACTTTTATTTTTGCTGGTGTAATTCTTCTGATTTGGCTATATGTAAGCATTATATAAATATTTAGAAGTTGTTAGTGCATAGCTTTGTATTCTTGAAAATCATATAAAAATAAGACATGCAAAGATCAAATAAGAGATTAAAAGTATTTCTTGTTATTGCATCAATAACTTAAAACATATTATTTAACTTTGTCAGATATTTTAGAGGGTGATTGGGTAAAGCTTGTAAGCCGGTCAAACTGGGTTGTACTTTTAAGCACATTTTGGATTTATCTAACCACAACCTTCGAATCTCGGGGGGCTATGGACCCACCCCTCTAGCCATATCCACTTAAATATTAGGCTTAGTTTGCATGGCGCAGGACTCAGACCTCTAAGCTATGTCACAGTTCACCCAATTTAAATTTTGAATGAGAGTGAAAATTGCACTGCCTAATTTTTTATTGAGAGAGGAGAGATTCTTGAATTGTAGCTATGGCTCTTTGGGAATTTCACTATGAGGCTACGGCTTGAGCCATAAGTGCAATGATTTGCTAATAAATCTGTTGTAGCAGTTGTGCCTGACACTCTATCTGAGAGCAGCTAATGCATCCCACTACTACCTTTTTGACAAGAGAAAGTAGAAATAGGGAGGTTTTTCAATATAATAGGAGACAATGTCACCAAGTTTGAAATTCAAACAATTTGTATTATTCCCCAAAAAAGAAATTTTTGTTGAATTTTAGCTATGACAATGGAAGAAGTGGAGCAATTTCAAAGGAACAAGTTCATCTTTGCATTTGCCTTCTTATAGAGTGATTCATGATGTATTTTTATCATTAAGGCACTCCCCACACCCTAACTAATGCAGTTATAGAATATTTCATTCACCTCTAGATTACTAGTCGAGCAAATGTTCCTGAGCAAAGTTCAATCTGAACAATGCTGGAGTCCACAAAAGGCTTGGGGCGTAGTGCCTCCAGGACTTTTTTTTCCGGCCTCTAGGATATGACCAGATTTAAAGAATTAGAGTATTATTAATAACAACATGCACAATGTTTCTGTGGTCAACTTTACTTTTCTCTCACCATATCTTTGAGATCTCTCTTGAACCATGCATAACCTGAGAAAGAGTGGCCATTTTCATCCACAGAAATAAGTTTAATTAAAGACCGTCTGTACTAGGCTTTCCAATTAATACTCGCTATTGAGATATCTTTCTCAGCCCAATTTCTCTCAAGTATAGCCTGTCAATTTTACCTTTCTTCTATCTACATCTGGCTATAGATGAAGCTATCCTAGAGGTAAGTGTCTGGGGTCTGGGAATGCTACAAGTTACTGCAAAAGATGTTGCTAATTCTAAGCAGTGTTGACTGTTGAGGTAAAAGATTCAAGCAACCAAGTTGAAGGACTTCCCTTGGTTGGATGCATATGATCTCCTTTCTAAATTTTTTCCAAAGAGGGCTCTCTATACTCACACTTCCGGTACCTTCGATCATATCCCCTTTGATTCACAAGAATTGAATGACAAGGATTTAGGTAAAGCTGGGTTGTTTATAGGTTCTACTTTGTCACTAGTTTCTCCATTTTATTTGAAATTTTGAGCTGTCGCCCTTTCCCCTTAAGATCTTCACTCATTCTGTTCATGCAAGAGATGATTGGTTGTCCTCCTTTTCTGTTTTTTTTCATATTCCTTCACACTGCTCGCAAAGAGACTTTTAGTGGAGTGGATGCCTGCTGTAGTTTGGCGAGGTCATTCAAAAGTGTTGCGCAGCCAGTTAATGGAAAACAAAGTTCAGACTGCTTCGTCACTATTATTTTTTGTGCCGTTTGGTCAACTAAAAGAAGAAACTGATTAAAGAAAAACTAAAAAATCAAGAATAGTTATTGCTGTTCGAGTACTAGATGGTTTATTCAACATTTTTAGTTTGTTTTGGTATGAGTATCTACCTTCTCTAATTGGGTAAGATACCATTTATTACCACCTTTACCCCCTCTTCTCGGTTATAAGGATTGGTCTGTTGAACTAACTGCAGGGGTTTACAAGCTTATACCGTTCTACAAGGGTGAAAACACAGTTTTTGATGTTTCACCTTCTTCAATGTTGATATCGGTTCAGCATGACCATGTAATAGTGCCGGAAAAGTTTCAGGTATGGTATTGCATATTGTTTCCTTCTTACCAAGGTATAAATGGGCCTCTATTGTATTTTGTGGGAATTAAAAATTGTCCTTTTTGCTAAGTATCTGCTGAGAAGTATGTATAAACTTCAGTTTGCTGCTATTTTTGTTGGTGAGAAAATGTCTTAATAACAAGGTATTAGAACCTGTTTGACTGCTTATGTTTAAATCTTTCAATTGCAACTGCCATTTCAAAGACTCAAATTCTCTTAATCACTTGGATAAATTATTCATTGTGCACTATATAATCTCACACATCCATTTAGTTAGAGGATTTTTTTGGAAGTTAGAAAGATTCTATGACGATGAAAAGTATTTTTGTGGTGAGCAGTTGTTTGCTTTGAACATCAATCTTTTCATTTCTCTTTCATATCAAGAAAGCTACGTATTTCTTCATCAAAAAGCTACATGTTTATGTGAGAAATATTATTTGAGTTGTTAATCAGCCATTTTCTATAGAAAGTATGATCAGCCAATGAAAAATGCAAGTACTTTAGTAAATTGTTGGTTACTGCACCAAAGAGCTTGCAGAGCCTTTTTCACCTCCATTTTTGACACCCTGTGTTAATGGACCAAGCTATATTTATGTGTTCTTTACACTCCAAGCTAGTTTATTATACCCGGATGGTGCATATTTTCTTCTTCTAGTGCCATAATGTACGCTTCTCTAATCTTCTCCTTGATTGTTTTTTCTGTAAAACCTAAGGTAGAGGATGGATGCTTTATTCAGTAACTGTACTCTTTCTGCTTGACAAATTGGTTTTATCAAGTTCTATGCAATATCACATGTTCCGAGTATTTGTCCGTTAGAATAATTGATACATCAGGTTCCCCCTGTAATCCCTTAAGCAAAAGAACGTGTCAAAAAGCTGTTGCATTTTATTTTTTCACAGGTCACTGGATTTTCTGTTGGGGGTCGTGTGGTTGATGGAGATGGTAATGGAATTGAGGGTGTCGAAATTTTAGTTGATGGACAAAAAAAATCTATCACTGATAAAGAAGGATATTACAAGCTTGACCAGGTAATTCTATTTGCAGCCTCGTTATAGCTTCAAAGTTTTGTACATTGAAGAATTGACAATTTGTTTTAAATACAACCAGATTGTCTTTAGCATCAGTCTTTCCTGTGGTTGTCTATTTGCTAAAAGTAAGAATATCTGATTGTGCCTTTAAGCTCTGTCTGCTACCCGGTGTGGTTAGGAATTAGTATCATCATTCCTTTGTGTTCAATACCTTGGCTTTCACTTCCTCGTTGACCCACTTTTGGATTACGTTGGTTATGATATTGTTGTTGCCTTTCACTTCCTCAAATGCTTGGATTTCACCCTCACTAGAATCTCACGTTTGTTCTTCTCTAATGTGCATGCTTCATAGCCCATTTTTATTTTTATTTTATTTTTTGCATTTGATTGACTCGCAAAGCATCTCCAGGTCACGTCTAAACGATACACAATAGAAGCAAAGAAAGTGCACTACAGATTTGACAGGCTCATTGACTTTTTGGTAAGCTTATAACTGCATCGTTTAAGAAATTTATAATGATGATTTGCAAGATCTATTTCCTTTTAGTGCAGATAGTTTGTTATATGGTCATTTATTCCAAATTGTTATTAACTGCCCCCTTTTTTTGGTGGTTCCACCTCCACCATACTAATGATTGTATAGGTATTGCCTAATATGGCTTCTATCTCTGACATCAAAGCTGCATCATATGATGTATGTGGTGTTGCACAAACAGTTAATTCCGAATTCAAAGCCAAGGTATCATGTTCCTCTTCTGTTCTTCTATCTAATTTGCAACTTTCTTAGGCTATTGGGTGTTTTGCACATGAGACATAGTTCAAATCTGAAATTAGTTTGTTATGCTGGTTGGACATTTCTGTGTAATAAATCTTTTTCTTTATGAGTGGTTAGTTCACTTTGTGGAAGTTACTGTTAGCAATTATGCACTGATAATTTTTATGTCAAATGAGTTTGGTTGGTATGTTTTAATGGCTTGATACTAGTTTTTTACTTCTTACAAGTCAGTATCATACACCTACCCCAAGTTGTTAATTGTCTAGTTTCATGGTCAGAACTTAAATAATATTTGCAGTTTCTTTTGATATTTCCATTATCTTCTTGCAAATGGTTATGTGCATGCAGGTAGCTCTGACTCATGGCCCGCAAAACGTCAAACCTCAAGTGAAACTTACTGATGAGAGTGGCCATTTTTGCTTTGAGGTATGGCAGAGTGAATATTATTTTTACAGATACAAGAAATCCATCATTTATTGGTGCTTGATTATTAAGACACAACATTTCTTTATTTGGGGGGTTGTTGTTGTTGTTGGAGGGAGCTCAGCATGCTTTCTTCAGAAGTTAATTTGATCAGTAGTGATCTAGAAGAACCAATTGGTCAGAAACCGATGAGTAATAGGATAATTAACTTGAAGGAAACAGCCGAATCTTCTAATTTTGCCTCAAATCTAGTCTATATTCTGCTTTATTGTTTTTTATATAAGGGAGTTGCTAAACCATGTCTCTGTTTGTCTGTGTGTGTGAAACGTATCTTTTGGCATGTGGGGAACAATTTTTGTGTTAGAGAAGGTTGAGACAAGATTTTTGCATTCTTCGTTGCTAACTTTTTTATGTTAGGGAAGGATGAGACTTTAGGTTCTCCATATCTAGTATCTTGGGCTTAAGCTTTTAGGTGAAAGAGGACACTTTTCATTTCATTGCTCAACTTTGTATTCTTGTATTTTTGTATAGAAGACATTGTTTTTCTAATTTGGTCTATCATCAAACATCATTTTTTGTTTTTTTATTCTTAGTAATTACATGAAAGTACTGCCAATCACCAATTCTATATTATGTTTGGTGACCGAGAAATCTCAAGGAGCCAGCCCTTTTGGCCAACCGCAACCCTCCAAATTCGGGAGTGAGATCCGCTCCTCTACCCTTCTCCTCTTAAATAATGGACTTAGCTTGCTTTAGTTTGCCTGCCAACCACCAATTTCTTATTAGAAGATAGTTGAAAGATAATGTTCAGAGAATTTTTCAAGAGGAATGTTGATAATTTTTTCAAAAGTTCCGTAGAATGACCAGATTGTAAACAAGCAGGACCCCTTACCTCTTTGGCGGCAGAAGTGATGAGAAAATTTGATGATTGATTATTATAGGTGTTGTTGTTTATACTGTTACTTCCTAAGGCTAGTTTGGTATGATTGGTCAGAAGATAGAGATAGGGAACGAGAGATGTGTTGGGGCCAGCAGATATTCAATTTTTTTGAAGTTCTGTAAGTGAGTTTTTGTTCACCAGCTGTAAAATCTGATGTTTAAAATGGGGAGATGGGTCTAGCTGGTAAAATGAAGAACAAAGGAGGAACTTGTAGCTTTGTGTAGAGTAGATTTTTCTATCATCATCCTCAGATGTAATGGAACTTAAAAACTTTGTCAATATTTTCTGTTTGAAACACTTCAATGTTTTATCTCAACTTGCTACAGGTTCCTCCTGGTGATTATCGCTTATCTGCAATCCCAGCAAAACTTGAGAACGCTAAAGAGCTTCTATTTTCTCCTTCTCATATTGATGTTTCAGTCAGGAGTCCGATATTGGATGTCAAATTCTATCAGGTATTTGAGTTATGTTATTAGAATTCAAACTAAGGACTGCTTTGAAGATATGCCAATTTTTTCATGTCGTGTGAAACTAATTATCTAAGTTGTGGATATGGTAGTAAAGTCAGTCCATATGAATTCAGATGAAATGTTCGTTAATCACTCCTTCTCTTTTTTTTGAAGGCACAAGTAAGTATACATGGCTCTGTTGTTTGTAAGGAGAAATGTGGTTCTTCAGTTTCTTTGACTCTTCTGCGCCTGGATGGGAGAAATAAAGACGATAAGAAGACAATTGGTTTGGCAAATGAGAGTAATGAATTTTTCTTCTCAAATGTTCTCCCTGGTAAATACAGGGTTGAGGTAATACCCCCACCTATGTCCTTGTTCTTCCTGTTTAAGACCCTTTGCATTTCTGTATGTGTATTTACATCCCAATGTCTTTTCCTTTGCCTTTTATCACCCTTTGCATTTCTGTATTTACATCCCAGTGTCTTTCCTTTGCTTTTATCCCCCCTTGTTATTAGCTAACTATATCTGGTAACAGAAGATTTGTGTTTTGCAATTCCATAGAGGGGTGATTTTCTTTCTCAACACCACTGCTAGGCAGTCTGCAAGACTCACAAACTTCAGCCTCACACAATACAACACGAGTCTGTCTCAAGTACAGACTGTTTCTTTCTTTTAGGCAGCATAGTGATTTGACAAACACACAAAACGTACAGGAACGAATCCCAACCTTAATTAATTTCAATACTCCCTCCATTCCATATTAATTGAATTTTTGAGGTGTTTCACACCCTTTAAGAAAAGTAGATTAAGACATAAATTGAACATAATTTTCATTTTTACTCTTATTAATTATTGTCAAATTTATGATTAAAATAACTAAATATTAATTAACACTAATTCCAATACTAACTAATGAAGGGTAAAATTGGAAAAACACTCTAAAACTGAACAATTAAGTTAATTTGAAAAATGGAAAATGCCTCAAAAATTCAATTAGTATGGAATGGAGGGATTATTCAACAAAGGAAGAAGCTTCTCTAATTCACTAAGGCACAGAACACTTTCTGAATCCTTAGTCGAATTTCTGCCCCCATTTAAAATCTTTACACAAGGCAGTTACAAACAGTTACAACTGCCCATGTGCTTAGCATATGCCCTAACAAAAATCTTATCTGAACTTAACTAATTTACAACAGTCATATTCTAATAGTCATAATACATTTCGATTTCGAATTCAAATGCCTATGCCCATGTGCCTCACTCATGCCAATCATTTGCCTTAGCTGAAATTGCATCTACCCACACTTGGAATAATTCTGCCTGCTGCCAGCCTTAGTTTTATTTCTTCATTTCTGCCAACTCGTGCCAACACTTGTCCAGCTTTGTCTTGCCATCGTCAAGTCCCCACAACCTTGCCTTGTCAAGCCAACAAACTGTCTTGCCTTGTCGATGCCACTGTTTGCACGTATGCCCCCAAAGGTGCCATACGTCTGCTTTGCCCTTTGCACGTCCAAGCTGCCTTTCCAACACTCAAGCATCTTGACACAATGCTGCACTTTAACACTTAGCCGCACAACTGCATTGTTTCCCCATGCCCATGCCCATGCCAAGTCCAATGCACAAGTCCTTGCCATGCGCCCATGCCTCTACCAGCGTTGTAGCTAGACTGAGGGTCTAACAAACCACCCCCATCCCTTGAACTCGATGTCCTCATCAAGACTGTTTTGAGATAGTCATTGATTCGGTCATCAAATTGCCATAAGTCCTTCGCCTTCTCCCAAACAACATCTGCTGCACTCTTGCCTTTCCATTGTACCAAAAATTCAGTCTTGGTAGTCTTCTTACTTGTGCCAACAACCCGGTATCAAGGATCTCTTCTATCTCAACATCAAACAATGTCGGAATAGAAGGAGGAGCCCTCTTCTATGCCTTTCTATTCGGATCATCATCATCTGCAAAGTAAGGTTTCAAGAAACTCGCATTGAAAGTGGGATGAATCTTTAACCTTTCAGCTTCAATTTGTAAGCAACCTCACCCACTTGTTGTACCACTTCAAATAGGCCGTCGTACTTAGGATCAATCCCCTATGCCGAATCTTACTCACAATTTGCTTCCCGATCTGGGGAGTGAGTTTCAGCAATACCTAGTCACCCACATTAACCTCTAGTGAGCACCTATGCTGGTCAACATACTTCATGCGTCACTGAGCCTTGCGCAGGCTGTTTTGTGCCTCTGAAATCATTTTAGGTCTGTCCCTTGCAGCGCCGTAGCTGCTGGTCATTTCCCTTGGTTCGTTTTGGCAACATCTAATGCAGTCATTGGTCGTCTACCCAAAACAATCTCAAATGAACTCGTTTCTGTTGCTAATGACTTGTGCAAATTGTAAAAGAGCTGCACAATGTCAAGCAACTCCACCCAATTCCTCTGGTTAGCCGTCACATAATGCCTCAAATATTTCTCCAATAAGTGATAAATCCTTTCCATCTGTTTGTGGGTGATTCACATTAGAGAACTATAAGTCGGTCCCCATCATAATGAACAACGCTGTCCAAAACCGCCTGTGAACCGAGTATCTCTGTCACTCACAATATCAGCTGGAACCCAAAGTACTTCACCACGTTTTTATAGAACAATTCAGCAGCAACTTCCGACGAACACAAATTAGGTGCAACAATAAAAACTGAGTACTTCGAGAACTTGTCTATTACCAAGTACCACCATAATTGATGCCTTACCCTCAACCTTAGGAAACCCTAAAATTAAATCCATGCTTACCGACATCCATGACCGTTCTGGAATACACAAAGGCTGCAACAATCCTGCCTCCTTCTTACGTTCAATCTTGTCCACTTGACACACATGACTAGTCTTTACGGATGCCTCTATACCAGGCAAGTTTTGGATAACTTTATCAATATGATGGGGACAAAATTAAAGTTCTCTATTGCGAATCACCCACAAATAGATGAAAAGGATGAATCACTTATTGGAGGAATATGAGGCATTATGTGACGGCGAGCCTGAGGAATTGGGTGGAGTTGCTTGACACTGCACAATTTTGTTACAATCTGCACAAGTCATCAGCAGCAGAAATAAAATTGTTTTGGGCCATCAGCCCATGACTCCATTAGATGTTTCAAAGAACCAAGGGAAATGTCCAGCAGCATACAAGGTTGCAAGGGACAGACTTGAAATGATTTCAAAGGCACAGGACAGCCTGCACAAGGCTCAGCGGCGCATGAAGAAGTATGCTGACCAACATAGGCACTCACTAGCGTTTGCTTCTCATTACTGTGTTAGCATCACACACACAGCTAGTAGAAGTTTTACCTATACATTTTATTAATTTGTTTGTCGATGATGTATATGGAATGAATTTCTCTTCACACGATGTGTTTTCCTATAGTTTTTTTTTTTTTGCTTTCCCTTTATCCAAGAAAATTGGTTTCTATCTAATTCAATAGACAAAGGTGTTCAAGCGGGTCCTTTCCGTTGCCTAGGCATGCATATCTCTTTCTAAATACCCATCATTAAAGCAAGAGGAGTAATATTCCAAGCCTTGTGCCTTCTTCTCCTAGCTCCGCTCTTCCAGCTGAACACCAACTTTTTCACAGATCGTGGCATTACCCAAGAAACTCCAAACCATCTAAATATAATCTTCCCACAAACTCATGGCTAATTTGTAATGTAATAGTATATGGTTCATGTCCGCCGCAGCCTCCTTACAAAGGAAACACCAATTCATGCAATTAACCTTTCATCTCCGAAGAATCTCTGTCGTTTTATTATCCCTTTAGTAGCTTATCACAGGAAGAAGCACACTTTCTCGGAACCTTAGGAATTCAACCCAAACCTTAGTTGCGCGGACTCTTCACTTTTGGTGCCCCACCCGTGTCGGATTCTCCAAAAATACACTACTTTTGGCGAATCCGACACGCACCCGTTGACATTTTTTGAAGAGTCCGAGCAACATAGACCCAAACCATGTGGAAAACTAATATCCCATTTGTAATTTTAAGCTCTTAATGCCCAAACCTCCGTTTTCCTGCTTTGAAGTAACAATATCCCATTTGACCATTGCAAGCCTTACATTCTTGCCTGTTTCTGCATTGTGGAGTGCATGTACTCTATTCATGTTTAGTTTTCTGAAGAAATATTTGTATCCAGAAGTAGTCTAAGCTAAAATTACAGCATCTATTGCATCTGTTAATCTATTCCTTCAATTAGTTGGCAATGCATTATGATGTTTCATTTGATGTTCTTATTTTCAGGTAAAAAACAGTTATCCAATAGCATCATCAGGACAAGATAAATGGTGCTGGGAGCAGAGTTTTATCAATTTAGAAGTTGGCGCTGAGGATGTTAAAGGGGTAGATTTTGTTCAAAAAGGTTTCTGGGTCAACATAATCTCAAGCCATGATGTGGATGGTTTACTGACTCAATCAGATGGTTCTAGAATGAACTTGAACATCAAGGTTGGTTTAGTCCACCTCAAAAAGTTCTCTTAAATCTTCTAACTAACACGAGAAGCTCATTTTCTTTTTCTGGCTCTTGAATTGCAGAAGGGTTCTCAACACGTGTGCGTAGAATCTCCGGGGGTGCACGAGCTGAGCTTTCCAAATTCATGTATTTCTTTTGGGAGTTCATCTGTGATCATTGACACATCTAACCTTTCTGTATGATCCTTTTGGAGTTACAATTTTTTCTTTTCTACTAATTCATTTATCATGCATGTCTTCTCATTTACTTTCTTCTGTTTGTAGCCTATCTATTTAAAAGGCGAGAGCTATCTTTTGAAGGGTCATGTCCATGTTGAATCAAGCTCATTTAGTAGCGTTGAGGGCTTGCCTGAGAATATACCGTTGGACATTTTGGACAGTGATGGTTCTGTTGTTGATGGTCTATCAGCAAGACGTGTGCTTAATGGAGTTGATCAATCGAGTGCAGCCATCTATGAATTTTCCATGTGGGCTAGTCCTGGAGGAAAATTTACTTTTGTTCCTCGAGATGCACGGTGTGTGAATTATATTTTGATTTTATTCTTTTTATGCTTTCTGCCACTCGTTCTCTCTGTCTCATTATTCTTTTTATGCTCTCTGCCACTCGTTCTCTCTCTGTCTTTCATTTTGGTCTTTTGTTCTAAACAAAAATACATAGATTGATAAGGAACTTTAAGGAATATGACCTTTTGCCTATGATAGAGGTTCATGTATTGATTGTCTAGTGTGATTGTTTTTATTCCTTAAGGGAGAGAAAGTAACCTTTTGTTGTAATACAATCTGCTTTTGTTAAGCTATGTATCTATTTTATGGATTCCTTGTATCCGAGTCAAGTAAGCTGCTTAGTTTGAATGAGTTGTATAGACAATAAAGCCTTCAGACAGACTTGACATGGTAAAGAACCTTAATTTGCCTGATTCTACAACAACATACCTAGTGAAAATCTCACAAAGTGGTGTCTGAGGAGGGTAGTGTATGCAGACCTTACCATTACCTCATGGAGGTAAAGAGGCTGTTTCCGAAAGACCTTCGACTCAAGTGCATCAACCCCAATACATGACCTCCACTCCTTCCTATCTATAGTCATGTCCTCGGTAATATGAAGTTGCACCATGTCTTTTCTAATCAGCTCTCCCCAATACATTTTCAGCCTACTCCTACCCCTCCGCATACCCCCTACAACCATCCTCTCGCACCTCCTCAGTAGAGCGTTGGCGCACCTCCTCTGCACATGCCCAAACCATCTGTCTCGCTTCCCTCATCTTGTCCACCACAGGGGCCATCCCACCTTCTCCCGGATAATAACCTCATTCCCGATCTTGTGACTCCTTGTGTGCCCACACATCCATCTCAACATCCTCATCTCCGCAACATGCATCTTCTCAACATCCTCCTCTGCACCTTCATCTGCCTGATTCCGACTTTCCAAAATATATGCTCACTTTTTTAGCTGTATTTTTCAAGCTTGTTTCATGCAATTTACAGTGTGATGCATATGGTATTAGATGGCAGAATGTTTAGAATTCGAAGATCAGAGTAAATGTGTTTCCTGACATGCTCAAATGCTTTGAGACATTGCCTTCAAAAAATCAAGAAAAGATGTTTTTTTAAATGCCACTTTGTAATAATTCTTCAGCTTTTCATGCATTTCTAACTGTTATTTCATGTTTCAGGGATGATGGCGGGAAAAAGATATTATTTTATCCCACACAGCAGCATGTAGGTGGAATTGCAAGTTTTAATCAAAGTAGTCTTTGTGTATCTACTCTTATTTTGAAGTCTTTCTTTGCTTTATCTAGGTTGCCGTGATGGAAGATGGCTGCCAATCTTCAATTCCTCCTTTTGCTGGTCGACTTGGGATGTATATAGAAGGATCAGTTTCGCCCTCTCTCAATGATGTTGTTGTCAAAATAATTGCTGCAGGAGACAGCCAAAGTGCTCCACTAAAGCAAGGCGATTTAGCACTTGAAACTACCACAGGGACAGATGGCTTATATGTCGCAGGGCCTCTATATGATGATATAAGTTATACTGTTGAAGCTTCAAAGGTTTGAACGCTCTTAACATTATAATAACTGCCTGAGCGTTTCTTGTTTCTTCATAATGCTTTGTTGAGCAGATCAATAGCATCTCCAGATTATTAACAGTCTCTTCATCCCTTTTGAGTTATGTTATAATTTTTCAATGATATATGGTGCATTTGTACTATTGGTATGGATGTCGTTGATATATATGCATTGCTGGCCAAATAAGACTAGAAGTATGAATCCGGTGGATTATCATGAGACTGTTAGCAAATTTGTTCTTTCTTGTTGCTATAGTTGTCCTTGATTGCGTTCAATCGTATGTTGTCAGCTGTTCTTATTGGAGCTTATTTGCTACTAGGGTTGTGTGGACTCGACTAGAGTATAAGCTTTCTTTTCTCTTTCTAGTGGAGCTACCTAATATTTCTCTTTATTCACAGCCGGGCTACCATGTAAAGCAAGCTGGACCTCATTCCTTTTCTTGTCAGAAGCTGGGTCAAATTTCAGTGCGTATATATTCTAGAGAAGACGCCAACGAGCCTTTTCCGTCAGTTCTCTTATCATTAAGTGGAGAAGATGGTTACAGGAACAATACAGTATCAGGTGTTGGTGGGATTTTCGTATTTGGGGACTTATTTCCAGGGAGTTTCTATCTCCGACCCTTGCTTAAGGTATTTATTGTTCCTTCTAATCGTAGGCTTTTCTGACCATCTTGGGACATATATGTTGGTTTATCTCTTATCTTGATAGTTTCTTGGGGACCTAGACAATGATATCAAGATAAGAGATCTGTTCATTACGAAACTTGCTAGACCATCGAGCAGCAGCTGTTGCTTTACAGCCTATTTGTAGTTCTTTCTATTACAAACCAATTTTCCTTCTTTTTATTTAATTTAATTGTATGATACCGTGGACATATTATTGTCAAAGGGGAGACTTGGCGTAACTGATAAAAGTTGCTGCTATGTGACCAGGAGGTCACAGGTTCGAGCTGTGTACAATGTACTATGTAACCAGGAGGTCACAGGTAGGCTGTGTACAATGTACCCTTGTGCTCCAGCCCTTCCCTGGACCTCTCGCATAGTGGGAGCTTAGTGTATTGGGCTACCCCTTTTTACCATGAACATATTATTGTCATTATGGAACAGTATCCTGTAGCAAACTGTGAATTTGTATTGTAATCTTGAACATGATTATTTTTCAGTAACTATCAGGAAACATGATATGTTTGATTGTTTTCAAATTTAGAATCCAAATTTCGCTGTCCTTAATTTTTTTTTTTTTAAACTGGTAAATATTCTTCAGCGTTGAGGATGTGCTGGCCATCATCAAAAGAATTACAGATTCCCTATCAGATCTATAGTCTGTTCAGTATCCTCTATAAATAGTTGTTTATACCAAAAAAGCAGAGATAGAATACAATTCCATTTGACTGTGTGAATGGAATTGGGTCTATCTTTAAAACATCTGGCATTTCTCTCCCTCCATACTGCCCACCATATATATGAAGGTGTCAGTCTCCACCATTTGTTCTATTTCATTAACAATAGTTCTTGCTAAGTGCTAGAGAACAGATAAATTTAAGTGATCTGTACTAAATATATATGTTAAATGATCTGTTAACTCAGAGAACAACAGTTTAAGCTGTTATGTATCTCTTAGGTAAAAATAATCAGTTTAAAGTTAAATTTTTGTTATTCTTTTCATGTGTACATATGTAACCCTAGTAAAATGCAAGCTAGGTTAGATAAACGAGTCTTCTCATTCCCTTCCCATGAACCAGAGCAAGTGACGTGGTATTTGCTTGTGGATGCTTACAGTATTTTACAACATACATATTACAATTATAATAGTTTCTCTAAAGAGGGAATGTTTGCTAATGTTTGCGTAGGAATATGCATTCTCCCCTCCAGCAGAGGCAATCGAACTTGGTTCTGGAGAGTCAAAGGAAGTCGTCTTTCATGCAACGCGTGTTGCATACAGGTATATATACACATAAAAATATATATAAGTGGAATGTGCTAATGCCAGTGAGTTGTGTGAGGTCTTTGATTATTCCGAAACATGAGCACTCCACTTGGGTGCTTTTATCCAATCAATTACCTTTAAACATGAAAGCATTTTGCCCCCAGGTCTTTGGTCTAAGGTTTAGAGCTCAGTGCGTGTGGGCTAGGTGCATGTTATGGATTTGAATTTTTTCACAGACGAAAGCCTGGTATTTAAGTGGAGAAGGGTAGAGAAGCAAACCCATTGTCCATCGAGTTTTAAACAATGCACCATTGGCCCTTGGGAATTCCTCAGTTATAAAAAAAAGTTCATAGCATTTGTTAAAGAATAAATGACAGGGCATGTAATGACATGAGAATCTGTACTGTTTTCCATTTGATGGTCTAGAGTATTTTGAACTCATCCAATTTACCTAACAAACACTAGGAAATATTTGCATTATACGTTAACGCTAATAAATGTTTTTTTTTTGACATTATAATACAGTAACTTATATTTAGTCCTTCATATCCTCCGTCTCTTTTCTGAATTCGTCTATCCTTTAGAATGTCTTAAAATGTCTATCGATGGAGTGGACATTCACATGCTGGTGACCCACCGGGGACATACGAAGAACTAACAAGAAAAAAACAAAAAAACAAAAAATAGAAATGGTGAAAGGTTTGGCGGTATCATATTGGATATGGTGCCCTAATTTGTTGGTTGAGAATTGATTGTCTGGTTATCCTTTTAAGTTGAACCTTAACTGTTTGTTGAAAATATTGATAACCCCTTAAACTTGCCTTGAAATTTTTATGGACTTTAAATTATGGCGTATTTCAATTGAGCACTTAAACTCATGATAAATCGTTCCTATTAGACATTTTCAGTTCACATTTTGATTCCTTTATGCATGTTTTAAGCGCCCATTACGTGGATAAGTTAATCACGTAAAATATGCCTACTTTAGTTATACACGTCAACATCAATTGGAATTGGCCTGAACTTTTATGGCTTATTGACCCTAATGCATATAATTGAAGGAGGTGATATATTTTAAGTGATTAACTTGGCGTAATAGAGGCTTGAGAATATGCACAAAAGCTTTTCTACAAATTTGAGTCAAAAGTGTCCAGTAGAAATACTTTGTCACGTGTTCTGGTGCTCAACTGAAACATGTTGTAGTTCAAATGTCTAAATGAAATTTACTGACAAGCTTAAGGGGCTATCGACATATTCTGCCTTTGTTGTTAGTTCTTTGATGAAGGGAATTTCTTTTAGGTACTCTTTGCTACTTTTCTAATTATCATATGACAAAATAAGTTAGGTGTTACTAGGTTCAATAAATTTTTGACTATTGCCTTAAGACCCCGTTTTCCATTAAATTAAAATATAAGGACATAGAATGTAAGATTTTAGTACACATCTGGAGAGCTCAAGACCTGTGAGAACTCTTATGGAGTCTCTACAAGCAAGAAGAGAAATTTGAGTTCTTGCAGATATCAGTTCACATTTAATAACAATTTTCACTTAGGTGGATTGACTAGGATTTGTCCATTATGACATGTCATTTGCAGTATCTTTACCATTTTTTGTTGGACTCAGATGGTTTAACTTCTTTACAGTGCCATGGGAGTAGTTAAGCTCTTGTCTGGTCAGCCAAAAGAAGGTGTTTCAGTAGAAGCTCGATCCGAGTCAAAAGGCTTGTATGAGGAGACAGTAACAGATTCAACAGGATTTTACCGTTTGAGAGGACTCCTACCCGATACTACTTATGTGATTAAAGTAGCAAGGAAAGTTGCATCTGGTGGAGCTATGATTGAGCGTGCATCTCCTGAGTTTCTGACCGTTCAGGTTGGTACACTTCATATTGCCATTTTTCCTTTAATGTTCATGAGTGAATAGGAAATCATAAACTCGGTTATCCTTTTGAAATTGTTCTTATATGTTGATCATTGAACTGAAAGGAATTTAAATCATATATATACATTCCGTAAAGGATATGCAAGAGGAATCAGTTAGAAGTGTAAGAATAGTGGGGTAAATATGGAGTAGCAACTTTCCTTGCTTCTTTAATCACAAACTGGACAATGCCAGAACACACAGCAGACCTGCTTAGTTGCTGGGAGGAGAGGGGGTAGCAAGAACCAGAAAAAATTGTGGAACATGATACCCTCTTGTATATGGTGGAGTATTTGGAGAGAAAGAAACAAGAGGTGTCTTGAAAATACTGCAGAATCAATGCAAAAGATTAAATGGCAGTGTATGAAGACTTTTTTTTTTTTTTTTTTTTTGTGTGTAAAGATGAGGATATAGAGGATGCTAGACAGATTTTAAACTTTTTTTCTTCTTTATAAGTTTAATCGCAGCTTTCTTGATTTGTTTTTTTTTGGGGTCTTTGATGTAAATCTTTTTGGTGGTTGCCAGCATACCCTATTGCTGAGGAATACAACTTTACCTTTATCAAAATAAAATAAAATATGGAGTAGCTTATTATTGTTGGTTTGCACCAGTAATAGTTTTTTTTTTTTTTAAATCCGCCCAGAATTGCTTGTACTTCTTTAGTCTTCTTATAGATGAACTAACCAATATTGAGGTCCCATGATACTTTACTACTTGCCAGAGAGATTGAATCAATTGATGAAATTTGTGATAGAGTCCAAAAACTTGAACTGTGGGGAAGCACTACACTGAACGGGTTTTAGGATAAGTAGAAGTAAGAATATATACATTGCAACTTTTATTACACGCTCTCGCCAAGATTCTAGCTCTGTGGACTTCTGCATCATGTCTGTGTATGTCTAGATGTTCTGTGTGACATGACAAAGTTCTTATTTTGTTAAGTTATGGTTAAAAATATGAGACGTAGTTTGTAAATTTTATCTAATCTGTCCCTTTGAAGGCATAGTTGTTTGACATATTTTTGCTTGTGCTAACTTCATATAATTTGCAGGTTAAAGCTGAGGACTCTAGGGGATTAGATTTTGTAGTATTTGAACAGCCAGAGAGGACAATTATAAGTGGCCATGTTGAAGGACATAAAATCAAAGAGTTCAACTCACATCTCCATGTGGAGATCAAGTCTGCTGCTGATCCGTCAAAGATTGAGTACAACTCCCCACTTCCCCTCTCAAACTTTTTCCAGGTGAAGGACTTGCCTAAGGGTAAATACCTTGTACAGCTGAGATCATCTCTGCCTTCAAGGACTCACAAATTTGAATCAGATGTTATTGAGGTTGATTTAGAGAAAATTTCTCAAATTCATGTGGGTCCACTCAAGTACAAGATCGATTTCAATCACCAGAAACAGGTACTGTGTATCAACTATTGGATGCTAATATTCTTTTCATTGTGTCTGTGATGATATAATGATATGTTGGTTTGCCCTTTCTGTCTCCCCTATGATTCCAGGATTTAACTCCAGCTCCTGTGTACCCTCTGTTTGTTGGAGTTTCTGTGATTGCACTTTTCATTGGGATGCCAAGGTATCTGGGGAACTTTCTTTGATCTAATTCTTTATGTTTATCGTTTTAATGGACGTCCAAAATGAAGTTAGTAAAATGTCTGTTTCGATTTCTTTGTTGCAGATTGAAGGATTTATACCAAGTGATGATGGGAATGTCTTCATCAGTAGTATCAGCAAAGAAAGAAGTGAAAAGACCTATAGTGAGAAAGAAAACATACTGAGGAATGGATCTACTCACATTTTAGAGGAGCTTCAAGTAGTGATGCTTACTTAGGTAGGTGACATGAATGATCTATAAGAGCAGATGTAGTTTTTATTTGTCCATCGATTCAAGCAAATCTTCACTCGCACAAGGATCTCCTCCCTCGCCTCACCAGCAACCCTCTACTACCGATACTGAATTTTCATTTGTTAAGTCGTTAGCGCTTCAAATTTTGACAATTTTAACCTCAATATATTTATACCTATGCCAATTTTTGGGATGGTTTCAGTAAATTATATTTTTGTGATTCCATACATATTTAGCTTTTGTAACTATCAATCCCCTCTCTTTTTTATTATTTTGTTGGGATATTCAGAAAGATTTATGTTAATTAGCTGATAACTTGTAAAGAGTGTTGAAATGATATACTAAAAAATAAAAATGGGCAGTTTCATCGTTTTTTTCTGACGTAAAACTTATGTTCCATTTTCTTTATAACTAAATCCCAACAATACATACTTTTCTAAATAATTTTGAGTATAGTATTGTAAACTATTTAACAAAAAAATTTCATGGTTAACTATAAATATTCGTGAACTTGTTAATATTTAATTTTTTCATCAACCAAAACTTTCTAAAATATGACTTTAGTACGGTTTTTTGGTTATTTACATCGAAATTTGAATTTGTTTGCATTTGGTATACCTAATAATGCCACGTAGGGTGAAGAAGCTTTACAGCCGGCGGCGGTCAAAACAGAGTAAAAGATTAGAGTGTCTGAAAATGTGGCAAACAGTCAATACCTCAGCTCAACACTTTCTCTCTCTAGAATTCAATCTTCTCTCCTAAAACCCTATCCTTTCTCTTACAATCTTCAATCAAACAATGGCCTCCTCCACTCCCCCACCCCACTGTGCACTCACTACCTCTAAACCTTATCAACCCCAAACCCACTCCCACCCCCACCCCAACCACCGGAACAATCATCAACGCCATTGGTCCTATCAAAAAGTCTCTTTGAATCCACCTCGCAATCCTACCCATCCTTCCCAAACCCCTAATTTTCTATCTCTATCTTCATCAAAATCGGATTTTTCAGCTGATTTCTCGGGTCGACGTTCGACCCGATTCGTTTCCAAGATGCATTTTGGCCGGGCAAAGATATCGGGTAACGGAAGACACTCTTCATTTGCTGAGGAGGCTCTTCAAGAAGCTATTCGTTGTTGTAACAACGAAGCTGGTTTAGACCAAGTGTTGTTGACTTTCAGCTCTAAGCTTTTAGGGTCTGATGATTATACTTTTTTGTTCCGTGAACTTGGGAATAGAGGGGAATGCTTAGCTGCTATGCGTTGCTTTGAATTCGCTGTTGGTCGTGAAAGGAAGCGAAATGAGCAAGGTAAATTAGCTAGTTCAATGATTAGTATACTTGGTAGATCAGGGAAGGTTGATTTAGCTGAGAAAGTGTTTGAGAATGCTGTGAGTGACGGGTATGGTAATACTGTTTATGCTTATTCTGCCTTGATTAGTGCTTATGCGAAGAGTGGGTATTGTAATGAAGCTATTAGAGTCTTTGAGACCATGAAAGATTCCGGCTTGAAGCCTAATTTAGTGACTTATAATGCGTTGATTGATGCTTGTGGGAAAGGGGGTGCTGATTTTAAGAGGGCGTCGGAGATTTTTGACGAAATGCTGAGAAATGGGGTTCAACCGGATAGGATCACCTTTAATTCGTTGCTTGCTGTTTGTAGTGGTGCAGGATTGTGGGAGACTGCGAGGGGTTTGTTTAACGAGATGATTTATAGAGGAATTGATCAGGATATATACACGTATAACACATTTTTGGATGCAGCATGTAATGGGGGGCAGATAGATGTTGCTTTTGATATTATGTCTGAGATGCATGCAAAGAATATTTTGCCCAACCAAGTCACCTACAGTACTGTGATTCGTGGGTGTGCAAAAGCTGGGAGATTAGACAGAGCATTGAGTTTATTCAATGAGATGAAGTGTGCTGGCATAAGACTAGACAGGGTTTCATACAATACTTTACTTGCTATATATGCAAGCCTGGGAAAATTTGAGGATGCTCTTAATGTTAGCAAGGAGATGGAGAGTATGGGTATTAAGAAAGATGTTGTCACTTACAATGCTCTTCTGGATGGGTTTGGAAAACAAGGAATGTATACCAAGGTTAAGCAGTTGTTTGCAGAGATGAAAGCTGAAAATCTTTCACCTAACTTATTGACGTACTCCACATTGATTAGTGTGTATTTGAAAGGAGCCCTGTATCACGATGCGGTAGAGGTCTATAAGGAGTTCAAGAAGCAAGGTCTGAAGGCAGATGTTGTTTTTTATAGCAAACTTATTGATGCCTTGTGTAAAAAAGGCCTTGTGGAGTATTCGTCGTTGTTGCTTAATGAGATGACGAAGGAAGGGATACAACCAAATGTTGTTACATATAACTCTATAATCAATGCTTTTGGTGACTCGGCAAGCAATGAATGTGGATCAGACAATGTCACACAGATTGTATCCGCTATTTCTCAGAGTAAGTGGGAAAACACTGAAGAGGATAATATCGTTAAGATTTTCGAGCAATTAGCTGCTCAAAAGTCAGCTAGTGGGAAGAAAACTAATGCTGAAAGACAGGACATGCTCTGCATTCTAGGTGTTTTCCATAAGATGCATGAATTACAAATAAAGCCTAATGTAGTCACATTTTCAGCAATCTTGAATGCTTGCAGGTATAATTTTCTTTCCTACTAGTTCCATGCTTTACATTGAACTGTGCTTTCTTTAATGTGTCGTCTTTTCATTATGTGAGGTTTAGTATGATCTATTTCAACTTTAATAAGGCAGTTTGGCGGTTGTATTTTTTGGGTGGTAGTATGTTCATTTTCTTTGTAAGGAATTTGATGACGCATTTGATCATGGACATGAAATTAGTGCTACTGGAATCTGTTTGAGGATAGGAAATGCACATGCGCCAGTCTGACTTTCTGTCTCAGTCTTGAATGCTGATATATGTGTGCTTTCTATATTCAATATGCTTCTTGTTTTCTGGTGAAATGCAGCTACAGACTTTTAAGATTGTTGTATATATGAAAACAATAAAGCAGAACTAACTTTTTGTAAGCCTTGGTGGGCGGAGTTACCTGGTACTTGTGCTAGTGGAAAGTAATTGGTTCCCTGTGGAATAGTCAAGACACGCACAAGGTGGTTGGACACCACTGTTGTTTAAAAATAAATAAAGCAGAAGAAACTTCTGAGTTTTCCACTGAAACAGAAATACTCTTTTCACTCTAATAAATGAAACTTTATTTTAAGCTTGGATTATTCAAATGTGTGTAGAGCTCCATAGACAATAGATCATATGACCTTGCTTAGAAGTTCACAAGAGAGGCGGGGCGAGATAGAGGCGAGAGAGAGAGAGAGAGTTTTGGCCTTGGAGACTACTTACTATAGTTTCTTTTATTATCTGAAGTGCTTTGAGGACTTCAGCAGCAGGTTGTGGGAGTAGTTTAAGTTGTCATTAAAGTGGACCCACTGCCACATTAAGAACACCCAATCTAAGGAGTTTTTTTTTTCACTTCTAAATTACTTTGGATCAAAGGTATTTGATAAGAAAAATATTTTTCCAGAAATTAAGTCATTTTTTTGTTCACCAATCACCAGGACATATGTTCCATTACAAGGGGGAAAATGACTATCTTTGCTTATGTTTTTCTCGATAGACTGTTTGAAATAGCTTTTGAATCTTAGAGATTGTTGGATAGTGAGACAGTTTCTTACATTTTCCAGAAATAATTTACCGGGAAATAATTTCCTTCCTACCAAACACTCCCCAAATATTTTCTTCAAAGTGGGTAACACCTTTGGAATGAATCTGGAGAATGAGCAAAGAGTTGTGTTGTATCGAAGGAAATATATATTCAATTCGGCACAAATTTCCTTAGTAGAATTAGAAGTGGGTGAGAGTGCGAAAGAGGACAAATAAGATATGATTTTTTGGTGAGTAGCATTTTGTTTTTTCTTGATGAACCTTTTGAAGGAGTGCTCAGAAGAATTGCTACTTTAGACATTTAACATCTTTGTGGAATCCCAATGCACTTGATTGGTTCAAATGTTATGATTAAACTGAATGGATTTGACTATTTGAGTAGATATGATGTGTGATTCAAATATAATTGTAGCCGATGCAGTTCATTTGATGAAGCCTCACTCTTACTCGAAGAACTTCGTCTATTTGATAATCAAGTTTATGGGGTGGCACATGGACTTCTCATGGGGCAGAGGGAAGGTGTATGGGCACAAGCTCTATCTCTTTTCAATGAAGTGAAGCAGATGGACTCTTCAACTGCATCTGCCTTTTACAATGCTTTGACTGACATGCTGTGGCATTTTGACCAGGTAAAACTGCAGTTACAATGTTATATAACAACTATCAAAGAGAAGAAACGTATAGTGAATTTCTTCAAATTTTTTATAGTTCTGATAAAGAGTGAAATTTCTCTCCATAGATGATGAGATAGTGATTATCAGTTTATGTGGTGTATAGCTCTAGATATTTGATTCAATAGGCACCACCATCCTTGTTTAATGGGGAGAGGGCTGTGAACAATTCTATGTCATCCTCCAAATGTTCATCAGTTAGAATGTTTTATTACTATGGAATGCTTCAAGGAGCATGATTGAGGGCTAAAGGAAATTATATTAGAGAATAATTTTATGTGAACCGTTTTTCCACATCCAGAGATGTATTTTCCTTGAGAAAAAACAGTTGAAATAATATAGAAAGCATACACAGAGATGATATCAAACCTAACATGTCATGACTATATAGATTCATCTCGTTCACGGCTGTGAAGGCATAATCTCCAAAGTGGTACTTGTGATCTTCTTCATTCCCTCGATCTTGGATCTCCTCACCTTTCTTGCTCACTCCCTTAAGCTGACCTACCTGGCCTTACTGCATAGTTCAGCACTGGTGTCAAGGAAACCAAAATCTTTGCTCTGATCATTGTTAACTGACTAATATCGCATTTGCATTGCCATAAATTACCACTGACTCATATTTGGTGTCTTATCTAACTTTTTTCCAGAAACAAGGTGCTCAATTGGTTGTACTTGAAGGAAAACGTTCGGAAGTGTGGGAAAATACATGGTCCACTTCTTGTTTGGATCTGCATTTGATGTCTTCAGGGGCTGCATGTGCAATGGTCCACGCATGGTTGCTTAGTATACGGTCTATAGTGTTTGAAGGCCATGAGCTACCAAAGATGTTGAGGTATTTCCTCTAATTCTCTTATATTTTTTTCAAAGTCGGACAAACTACAAGAGTGATATATAATGAATGAAATGTTCAACTGTCCTCTGCAGCATTTTGACTGGCTGGGGCAAGCACAGCAAGATAACAGGTGATGGCGCCTTGAAACGAGCTATTGAAGGCTTGCTCACCAGCATAGGTGCACCATTCCAGGTAGCAAAGTGCAACATTGGGAGGTTCATATCCACTGGAGCTGTGGTAACTGCTTGGTTGAGAGAATCAGGTACACTTGAAGTGCTTGTTCTTCAAGATGATACAAGTCACTTGCGTGCCACAAGGTTTGATCAAATTTCTTATTTACAGCAACTAACATTGTAGTCGTTTCTGTATAATTTGACATGGGATATAACATTTTTCCAGTGTAAATTAGTATATAAATATATATATTCCTTTGTTGTGTGAATGTCCTTTTCTACTGTCACTTTAAACTGAACCAGTAACTTGCTCGAATGGCAAGACGACAACATAATAATAACTTTACAAATGCTTATAAAATAGAAATAATAATAACAAATATAAAAAGGAACTATACAAGTGTAACACATACAGAGAAATTAAGAAGAATAAGGTTTTTACTTTAGGTTTTGACGTTTTGTATAATATAAAGTTGTGAACTCAAAGTCTCAGTAAAATGTGAATTAAAGACTCAAAGGACAGAGACAATAACTAGTCTGAATTAAAGACTCAAAGGACAGAGACAATAACTAGTCAAGTATTGAGATTAATATTTACTCCAATATTATAAACCAATGCTGAATCAATGATCTGATAATTTATTTTTTGTAAAATTATTAAAAAATCGTTAATCTAATAGCAATAAATCAATAATACTTTTTTTCGAAATTCATGGTTCCAATAAAAATAAAGTAAAAAAGAGCTGTTATTTTGGGTCCCAAATCAAAGACAATAGCTTACTAATTCTATGATTCTATATTGTACCACGATAACCCCCTCCACACCATTCCTTCTATATATGACAACTTGCAACATAACAAAGACTAAGTATTATTTTTCGCGAAGTCAAAATCTAAAATTTATTCAGTCTAAACGACTAAGTTTGTTATTCTAATATAAGTAACAAATTAAAATAATCAGCCTTTTAGTTAAAGTTATTGAGTTCACGTGAATTCATATCTAATACCGACTATATTTCATAGCTTCGTCCCTTCTTCCTTTGTACCCACCATTACTTGTTAACAAGTTTCATGTGCATCCATGTTCTTGATAGGAGGTGATAATTAACAACCAAATAATATATTGTACATACACTACCATTTCGATTTTAATTAATACAAAAAGAAAGTTTATTATATGTATCCGTGGCATTCGTTGAACCAAATTTTCAAAGGATCATTAATTATTTGATTAGAAAAATTAAAGGAATGTGATCTTATCTCAATTTCCAACATGGAAGATAATGAGGTCTCACTTTATATAGACAAAAGCATGAGAAAATATGATTAGAAGATTGCTTAAATTAAGGAGCCTCCTGTTGGGGAACATGAAGTTAGCTATTAGCAGCCTAAAAAAGGTCCATTGAGCTGTAATTCGTCGAAATTAAAATTTAAAGTTTATGAATTCTTTGTATTCGTAATTTTTCTTTTTAAAATTCCTTTTCTATGCGCTATTTTTTAGGTGTGCGCATAGTATAAATTCGCTTTTGTGCGCTTATAATTCAGTTCCAAATAGAAAACATTAGTAACCATATATAAACTCACGTCTTAAATCCATCATTAAACACCCCACTAGTTACTAGCAATCACAAATTAAGTGTATTCACCACATTCAAAATATAAACTAAAACTATATTTAAATTTGAATTTAAATTTTGAATTCATTTCAACGACTCATGCATTGAATTTGGAAAAAAGGGGGGGGGGGGGTAAAGGAATAATCCAGGGTGTTTTTCATTAAAATCATGCATGCGTGTGTTTTGTAATATGGGCCTATATGAGTGAAAAATAAAATATGGTGCTCTTTAATTTAAGCCATACAAATATATATATAGTTGGGGCGGTGAAGAGAATCATCATGTGGATTCATGTGCACTACTTAGCTGGATAACATGCATTCCTATAACTCACCACCACAATTTATTACTCCCTCAGTTTTAAAAAAAAAAAACAATCTAGTTTGATTTGACACATAATTTAAAGTTATATCAAATATTCTGTAATTTAGTGATCTTAAATATATTACGTAAAAAATTGAAATTAAAGTGTTGTCAAAAAAAATAAATGAAAACAGGTCAATTCTTTTGAGTACACTTGGCTTATTTTCATTCATTGATTTGTTTTATTTTATCCCATTCTTTTGGAAGACATAATTGTCTACATTACTATTATTATTATTATTATTATGATGATGATACATTAAAATATTTAGCGTTATCCTATAATTGGCCTAATGAATTATCATAACTTATATATATAGCCATACAATTTGCTTGTAAAAGAACTCATTCCCTTATCAAACAAATTATCAAAGAGCTAGCTTTAAAGATTCAACATATATAAACGTACTATATACATAATTTCTTATGGGTATTTTTTCTCATACTCCTAACAAGGCAAAGTTTGATT
Source organism: Solanum sitiens (assembly GCA_016801875.1). NCBI lineage: Eukaryota > Viridiplantae > Streptophyta > Magnoliopsida > Solanales > Solanaceae > Solanum > Solanum sitiens. Next base: position 2,258,717 of record JABWTJ010000074.1, on the reverse strand, counting down.
TAAGCGATTCCTTTTTAGGAGCCCAACGCCATATAAGGAGACAAAGAGTCACGACTTATAACATTAGGCACGTCAAAAGGTGCAAAAGTGTTGTGATGAAGAGAAGGGTACGCGTAGAACGTTCTAGAAGGTTCGAGGATGAGATTGGAAGTAAAGTCAAGGTACTCAAGAAGTTGATTCCAATTAACTGTGAAGATTTGGGGTTGGAAGGGATTTTCAGAGAGACAGCTGATTACATTTTGGCTTTAGAAATGAGAATTAAGGCTATGCAAGATATGGTAAATGTATTGTCACCTTCTAATCACTAAATCATGTATTATTTTATTATTATATTGTGTCAAAAATGACTTATATACAGATTAATTAACTGATGTTGTTTTCTTTGTTCATTCATCAATGTTAATGTGAATGTTTACAATTGTGAAATTGCAAAAACTATATAGTTATGTAAAGTTGCAAGCTTGTTTTGATAACAAAGTGAGATTACTGACGACGTATATAACATAAACGTGAGATTAGATAGCATCGTAAAGTATACAAATCATCACAATCTTAATTCACTTACCACATTCTCCATATTCATATTGGGGCAGTTCACCACGATTTCGAGCAAAGACTTGTCAATAATTGTTGGGCATTGGAAAAGATCAAGCTTCTCTAACAGATGACAATCATGAGCAATCTCATATAAGCCTTTATCACCAACAGAAGAACAATCCCATAGGAAAAGATGTTTGAGAGTAGGGCAACCTCGAGCGATAGACTTGAGACTAGCATCAGTCACACCACGACAAAGGTTGGTCTCCCCAAACAGATAGCTTTACTAAGCCTCCAGGTTTGCAGTTCCAATGGCAATAGCAGCAAGTCTGACATCTGTGGCTTCATCCCTGTAGATGCTGCTTAAAAGCATAAGCCAGCGCTTGGAAACACAAGCACAAGCACTTCTCTCTTGGCCACTTATGTTAATAGTTTCTTAATGGAAGCATTGTGTAGAAAGTCACTTGCCTCATAGTAGACAAACATTTCAGTTTATGTAAGGAGATTCGATCCAACTACCAGCCTTCTGCTTTGTAGCACGCCATTTCTTCATCAACTTATCCAAACCAGTTATGTCACCGCACACTCCTTTGTCTCCATAGATTTTGGAAAGCACTGAGTATACTGCAGGATGGTCGTGCTCCAATGTGTAGATTCCATTTGCTGCAATCTGTCCGAGCTCTATACATGAGTGCAAACCACATGCTCCTAGCAATGCCCCCCAGACGACCACATCAGGCTTAAAAGGCATCCCATCGATTAGTTTTTCTGCTTTCTCAAGCTGACCTGCCCTTCCATACAAGTCCACCATACATGCATAGTGTTCCATCTCTGCTTTCAATCCGTACTCTGTTTCCATAGAATTGAAAATTCTCTCACCTTCCTCGACTAGCCCACCATGGCCACATGCATATACCAAATTAATAAAAGTAATTTCGTCAGGCCTGATACCACTCTTTAGCATCCTCTCAAACTCCTGCATTGCCCTCTCTGCAAGCCCATGTCTTGCATAACCTCCAATGATCGAATTCCAAGCTACCAAATTCCTTGCCGGGATTGACTCAAAAATGCAGAAAGCAACTTCAACGTCTCCACATTTAGCGTACATGTCAAGAAGGGAGGTCAACAAGACGACGTCAAGAGGGAAACCAGACTTCAAGATGCACGCATGAACTTGATTGCCTACCAGAACAGCAGAGTAGCCTGCGCAGGCATCTAAAACAGTTGAAAACGTAAAATGATTAGGACGAGAACCCGAGTTCAACATCAACTTAAACAATTTCAAAGCCTTCATAAACTCTCCATATTGCACATACCCTCTTATCATTGCCGTCCAAGAAACCACATCTTTCTCACTCATCTCATCAAAAACGAATCGAGCTTCATTAAGCTTCTTGTTCTCAATATACCCATTGATCAAAGTACTCCAAGTAAAAGAATTTCTCATAGGCATCATATCAAAAGCCCTCTGCGCCTCACTTGTGCACCCAAATCTCATATAACCCAAAATCAACACATTCCACGGCGTAACATCTTTATCCAAAATCTCATCAAAAACTCGAACTAAACCTCTGTAATCATCTAAATCAACATAACCCCTCATCAATGCTGACCCTACAAAGACATTGAGACTTATCCCGAAACAGAGCACGAGACCGTGAAGCTGAGGGATCAAATGCTTGTAATGTAAATGCAAGAAGGAGCTAATTGACACTGCAAAAGTGAGCTCATTGGGTGTCATTTCTCCACATCTGTTCATATCTAGAAAACATCTATATACTTCCCCGGGGTTGTTAGCATTGCGATATCCGGAGAGCATGGTGTTCCAAGAAACGACATCTCTGTGAGGCATTTCGTCAAACAGGTACTCTGCTTGTTGGATGAGGTTGTGTTTGAAGTAACCAGCTATAAGGGAATTCCACGATACGACGTTTCTCAAGTGTGGACTTTGATCGAAAAACTTCCGAGCTTCTTGGAGGTTTCCATCTGCGATGAATCTGTTGATCGTTTTGTTCAAATAAACCGTTGAGAGGGTAGAAATTTGGCGGCGTAGAACAAAGGTGCACAGCGCCGGCATTTGACTCTTGCAGCCGCTATCTTATATTTTGTTTGTGGCTTACCACTCTACTATAAAATAGAAATAACTCCACGGTTAAGAGTTCAAGCTTCTAAATTAAAATTTTATATATTTTCGATAACAATTATTATTCTATTTTCGAAAAAGGGTCATATTTGCCCTTGTACACTTAGAAAAGGGTCATATTTATCCTTCGTCATACTTTTTTGATATATTTGCCCTTACCATCCTACTTTGGGTACATATTTGCCCTTACCACCCTACTTTGGGTACATATTTGCCCTTGTACAGTTAACTTTACCATGTCATCATTTTTTTAGTCCATGTGGCGCCTACATGGCTCCATGTAGATATACTTTTATTATTATTATAATAATAATAATAATAATAATAATAATTATTATTATTATTATTATTATAATTAAATTAAAACATTACTCGCTATTTAGTATTATATTCAACCCATTTAATATTAATGGGGTCGGATTTTATTAAATGGGTCGTATATATAATACTAAATAGAGAGTAATTTTTTAATTTAATTATAATTATAATTATAATAATAATAATTATAATAAAAGTATATCTACGTGGAGCCATATAGGCGCCACGTGGACTAATAAAATGATGACATGATAAAGTTACTGTACAAGGGCAAATATGTACCCAGAGTAGGATGGTAAGGGCAAATATATCAAAAAAGTATGACGAATGATAAATATGACCCTTTTCTAAGAGTACAAGGGCAAATATGACCCTTTTCCGTTCTATTTTTTAAGAAAATTATTATATAATATTTTCCTATGTCCTAATCAAATCTTTTCACTTTGATTGGACATAAAATTGAACGAATAAAAATAGATATTCAAATCGTATTATCATGTATATTGACGATGTTACAAAATCAGTGTCTTTCTAAAACATATTTTAATTTTGATAGTATGATTATATGATATTTGAATTGAAGGCTTATTAAATATAAATTTAGGCCGCGTTATACTATTCGAGCGGGGCAGGTTATATTCAATTTGAATTAATTTTAAATTGAATAATACTTTTAGTTTTAGTTATCCATGTGTCCTCTATTAGTGATAAGAATATATTTAACTTAAAAGTATAACGAAAAAGAATATATTTAAACTATGTTCAATATAGGATATATTTGGCCTTTTGCCAAAAAAAAAAACACCTAAATAGTGAGAACGAGCAAGTGTTACTTTTTTCTTTTTTCTAAAGACTTTATATATGCTACTTAATATGCTATTGTTATGAAAAAGTTAACAATGATCCTACAAAGTACATTCCTATATTGAGCTTTTAATTTATAGGAAAATATTACAAAACTCGTTTATGTGGCCTTAAGACTTTATTATAAGTACAAATTTGATGCATGTCACGATCTTAGACAAAATAATTTATTGTTACCTTACATTTTATTGTAAGTATAAACTTAAAATGCACATCAGGATTTTAGACAAGATAATTTATTGAGAAGCGTTATAGAAATATACCTGAAGATATTATTGTGAAGAATGATTTTTACACTTCCTTATCCTAATTTTATGTTATCACAATTGGCGGCGACAAAAAAGCATAGAGAATTATATGATAACCCCAGTGAGTCAAAGGGGGATCAATGTATAAAGGCATAATCAATACATAAATATGTCTTTTAATTTGACCTCAGCTCAAATTTATGCTCTCAAATTTTGATTATGTACAAGTAAATAATTAAACTTCAATAAAGCTGAACAAATAGACACACTCTTCTTACATGTATTATGTCGTATAGGATTCATGTGTTTACTTGTTCAACTTTATACAAGTTTAATTGTCTACTTGTGCACATCCAAAGTTAGAGAGTATAAATATAAGTTGAAGTCAAGTTAAAAGGCATATTAATGCATGAATTATGTCTTTATAAATTGGTCCTTCTTCCACTCACTAGGGTTATGTATAATTCTCTACACTTTCCCGCTGCCAACAACAGTTGTGATTACGACTACGATAAGAGGCATAGAAATCGCTCTCCACGATAATGTCTTGATGTATATTTCTATAACGTAAATCACTAAATTATCTTGTCTAAGATTGCAACGTGCATTAAGTTTATACTTGCGATAAAGTCTTGAGCTAAATTATTATTGAAACAAGTGTAGTAATATTTTCATATAAATTAAAACCTCAACACATGAATGTACTTAATAGGATCATTAGTAAATTTTTCTTGACAATATCATTTTTAGTAGCGTATAAAAAGTTTTTAAAATCTATTAAATATGCAAGGTTTTACAAAATTCAATTTATATAAAAAGACAAGAAAATTAATGTGTGGACTACAAAATTGAATATTTTAAGTAGAAATATAAGAAAAAATACTTCCAAAAGAAGGGTGGCAATAGTGACTTCAAACCAATTATTGACAGTATGAACAACAAACTTTCTAGCTAGAAGACGAAGTTCCTCAACATGGCTAGCAAAACTATGCTAGCTAGGGTTTCTCTAAAGAAAAAAAAAAAAGCTTTACATAGTAAACTAAACATGCTTACAAGCTCTAAAGAAAAATAAAAGTATCCAAAAAAGAGATATCAAGAATAGGGATCCTTCATATCATCATCTACTAGAGAATCTACCACAATCATGAAAGCATGTGGAGTACTACTATTCTTATCAATTAATATTCTTAAGCCTAAATCCAATTGGAGTTAAGCTGTCTCCAAAATGCATAATTTTCCGCACGAGACGAATTGGTTCCATTTAGAAAGTTTTAACGGACGACTATGAAAAATTTGGTCATTTTGTTTTGAATTTCAGGATCAAAAAATTCATGGGCTATAGCACATGAAAATTTATAAAATTTGTCTTTGTCTGTTTCAGTCTCGTTTGAACTTGAAAATGCATTATTTTTCTCCGCGGGATGAATTGGTTCCATATCTAAGGTCTTAACGGACATCCATGAAAAATTTCGGCCATTTTTGTTTTGGAATTTTCGGATCAAAACAAATCCATGGGCTATACCACACGAAAATCACAAATCTGCCTATGCCTGCTTTGGGGCTCGTTTTAAATTAAAAATGCATCATTTTACCACGCAGGACGAACTAGTTCAATTTCTAAGATTTTAACGGACGTCTATGAAATTTTTTTGGCCATTTTGTTTCGAGATTTTTGAATTAAAAAAATCAATGGGCTATAGCACACGAAAATTGGTAAAATCTGTCTTTGCCTGCTTTGGGGCTCGTTCAAACTTGAAAATGCACCATTTTTCCCGCGGGACGAACTGGTTCCATTTCTAAGGTCTTAAAGAACAACCAAGAAAATTTTCAGCATTTTTTTCGTAATTTCACGATAAAAAAAATTCATGGGCTGTAGCACACGAAAATCGGTAAAATTTGTCTTTGCCTACTTTGGGGCTCGTTTGAACTTGAAAATGCACCATTTTTTTCACTAGATGAATTGGTTCTATTTCTAAGGTCTTAACGAATGTCCATGAAAAATTTCGGCCATTTTGTTTCAGGATTTCTTGAGACAAAAAATCAATGGGCTAAAGCACACGAAAATCGATAAAATCTGCCTTTGTGTGCTTTGGAGCTCGTTCAAACTTGAAAATGTACCATTTTTCCCCGCGCGACGAACTGGTTCCATTTCTAAGGTCTTAACGGGCATCCCTGAAAAAATTTGGAGATTTTGTTTCATGATTTTTGGATAAAAAAATTCATTGGCTATTGCACACGAAAATCGGTAAAACCTGTCTTTGCCTGCTTTGGGGCTCGTTTGAACTTAAAAATGCACCATTATTCCCCGCGGGACAAACTGGTTCCATTTCTAAGATCTTAACGGACGTCCATGAAAAAGTTCAGCCATTTTATTTTGGGATTTCGAATAAAAAAATTTATGGGCTATAGCACATGATAATCGATAAAATCTGTCTTTGCCTGCCGTAGGGCTTGGTTGAACTTGAAAATGCACCATTTTTCCCGCAGGACGAACTTGCTCCATTTACAACGTCTTAACGGACGTCCATCAAAATTTTTGGCCATTATATTTTGAGATTTTCGAATAAAAAAAATGCATTCGCTATAACACAATAAAACCGATAAAATCTATCTTTTTCTGCTTTGAGGTTCGTTTAAACTTGAAAATGCACAATTTTTCCCCGTGGGATGAACTGGTTCCATTTCGAAGGTCTTAACAGACATCCATGAAAATTTTTGGTCATTTTATTTTGGGATTTCTTGATTAAAAAAATCAATGGGCTATAGCAAAGAAAATCGATAAAATTTATCTTTGCCTACTTTGGGGTTGGTTTGAACTTGAAAATGCAAAATGTTTCCCCGCAGGATGAACTGGTTTCATTTATAAGGTCTTAACGGACGCCAACGAAAATTTTTGGATATTTTATTTCAGGATTTTCGGATCAAAAAAATCTATGGGCTATAGCACACGAAAATTGGTAAAATCTACCTTTGCCTGATTTGGGGCTCGTTTGATCTTGAAAATGCACTATTTTTCCACGCAGGATGAACTGGTTTCATTTCTAAGGCCTTAACGAACAACCATGAAATATTTTGGCCATTTTATTTTGGATTCCCGGATAAAAAAATCCACGGGCTATAGCACACGAAAATCAGTAAAATATGTCTTTACTTACTTTGGAGCTCATTTGAACTTGAAAATGCACCAATTTTCCCTGGGGGACGAACGAATTCCATTTCTAAGGTCTAAACGGACGTCCATGAATAATTTTGGTCATTTTGTTTCAGAATTTCCGGATTAAAAAAATTTATGGTCTATACATATAAAAATCGGTAAAATCTTTCTTTGCCTTCTTTGGGGCTCGTTTGAACTTGAAAATGTACCATTTTTCCAGCGGGACGAACTGGTTCCATTTCTAAGTTCTTAACGGACGTCCATGAAAAGTTTTGGTCATTTCGTTTTGGGATTTCTGAATTAAAAAATATCCATGGGCTATATAGAACACGAAAATCGGTAAAATCGATCTTTGCCTGCTTTGGGGCTCATTTGAACATTAAAATGCACCATATTTCAGCACAGGTAAACTGGTTCAATTTCTAAGGTCTAAAGGAACGTCCATTAAAAATTTCGATTATTTTGTTTTGGGATTTTCGGATAAAAAAATTCATGGGCTATAGAACAGGAAAATTGGGAAATCTACCTTTCCCTACTTTGAGGCTCGTTTGAACTTTAAAATGCACCATTTCTAAGGTCTAAATGGACGTCCCTGCAAAATTTCAAGTGTTTTATTTCGGGAATTCCAGATCAAAAAAATCGATGGGATATTGCACACGAAAATTGGTAAATCTGTCTTTGCCTGTTTTGGGGCTCGTTTGAATTTGAAAATGCACCATTTTTCCCGTGGGACAAATTGGTTCTATTTGTAAGATCTTAACGGAGGGCCATGAAAAAATTCGGCCATGTTGTGTTGGGATTTCCGAATAAAAACATGCATGGGCAATAGCACCTAAAAATCGATAAAATCTGCACTTACCTGCTTTGGCGCTCGTTTGAATTTGAAAATGCACTATTTTCCCCTTAGGACGAACTTGTTCCATTTATAACGTCTTAACGGACGTCCATGAAAAATTTCGGTCATTTTTTTTTGGGATTTCTGAATTTAAAAAAAGTCATGGGCTATAGCACACGAAAATGAGAAAATGGTCTAAAGCCCCTCCAATCCATACCCAAAACTCCAACTACACACTCCTACTTCACGGGTGTCCTATCACCCCCTAAACTGTTTAAAACAAGAATTTTACAATCGTAAAACGTCATAACCACATCTATGCTAATGGGTGAGACTCACTCTCTGTAGAATTTTTATTTAATTCTTTTTCCTTTTTGACTTATTATTTAAAAAATAATTTAGTGTCAAAGAATTGAAGTTTATGAATATATTTGAAACATATTATTGATAACATAGATAGTTGTTAATTATTTGAAGTTGAATACATTGAGTTTGATTGAGTTTATGGCTGTGATTTTCAAATTTTAAGAGACGCCCGAAATTTTATGAATATCGACGAGCTTGAAACCTCCATTAAAATTGGTTTAAAAGCTTGAGCTAACAATTTGACTTGCCACAATCAAACACCGTTTTGAGTGGGTAATATATCAAAAGGTTGGAAACGTTGAGAGAAGCTTATATATAAAATTTAAGGCAATTTGGAGATAATTTAGAGTGGTTTTGCATCAAATTTCAGAGTAAAGGAATGAAGAAGATGAAGAACATACGCTAACTTTTCAGATGCGTAGGAAAAGGACTAGTTATTAAAATTCGTCATGGATTTGTTGGGTATTAAATATAGGATAAGAAATTATCTTAGTATTCAAAGTTTATTGAAGAGAATCATTTGGGTGTTCATGTATTAAGCTTATCCAAGCTTAATTTGCTTTGATTTTTTAAAAAAATTGGTACATATATCAAATATTTTTAATATATTGTTCTTGATTTTGGAGAGTAATGGATGAAATTGCTATAAACAATTTTGGTGTATCAATTAATGTAGTGATATGAATGATTTCAAGATGGTGAAGAACTTTGGTGGTGCCATAGATTTGATTTATGTTGTTGTGAAGAAGAAAGAAAATTAATAATAAATTAATAATTAAAAATATACATATTTATTATTTGTGTTGGTTCTCACTCTCTCTAAGAGTGTGAGATACACTCATTGTGCCACGTAAGCGTCTAGGGAGTAAATTATTTTAGTTTTAAACAATTCAGAGGGGTGATTGGACACACATGAAGTTGAAGTGTGTAGTTGAGATTTCGGGTATAGATGGAGGGGCTTTAAACCATTTTCTTTACGAAAATCGATAAAATTTATCTTTGCCTGCTTTGGGCTCGTTTGAACTTGAAATGCATAATTTTTCCCCATGGAACGAACTTGTTTCATTTCTAAGTTCTTAACGGACATCCATGAAAATTTTTGGCCATTTGTTTTGAAATTTTTTGATCAAAAAAAATTCATGGGTTATAGTACATGAAAAAAGGTAAAATTTGTCTTTGACTGCTTTAGAGCTAGTTTGAACTTGAAAATGCATAATCTTTTTCCCACGGGACGAACTGGTTCCATTTCTAAGGTCTTAATGGACGTCCATGAAAAATTTTGGTCATTTTGTTTTGGGATTTCTGGATCAGAAAAATCCATTACCTATAGCACACGAAAATTTATAAATGTCTTTGCCTACTTAGGGGCTCGTTTGAACTTGAAAATGCATCATTTTTTCCCGCGGGACGAACTGGTTCAATTTCTAAGGCTTAACCGACGTCCATGAAAATTTGATTATTTTTTTTGTGATTCCAAATATTAAAAAAACATGGGTTATAGCACACAAAAATCGGTGAAATCTTACTTTGTCTGCTTTGGGACTCGTTTGAACTTGAAAATGCATCATTTTTCCTTACGGGACGAACTGGTTCTATTTCTAACATCTTAACGAATGTCAATGAAATTTTTTTGGTATTTTGTTTCAGGATTTCTGATAAAAAGAAATTATGGGCAATAGTACACAAAAATTGGTAAAATCTGTCTTTGCCCTCTTTGAGGCTCGTTTGAACTTTAAAATGCACCATTTTTCTTGCAGGACGAGTTGGTTCCATTTCTAAGGTCTTAATGGACGTCCCTGAAAAATTTCGTCGATTTTATTTCGGGTTTCTAGATCAAAAATATTTGTGGGCTATTGCGCACGAAAATTGGTAAAATCTGCCTTTGTCTGCTTGGGACTCGTTTGAACTTGATGCATCAGTTTCCCCCACAAGATTAATTGCTTCCATTTGTAAAATCTAAACGGACGTCCATGAAAAAATTTGGACATTTTGTTTTGAAATTCCTTATCAAATAAAATTCATGAGTTATAGCACATGAAAATCGGTAAAATCTGCCTTTGCCTGCTTTTGGGCTCATTTAAACTTGAAAATGCACATTCTTTCATCGCGGGACGAAATTGTTCCATTTATAACGTTTTAACGGACGTCCATGAAAATTTTCGGCCTTTTGGTTTTGAGATTTCCTGATAAAAAAATTCATGGTCTAAATCACACAAAAATTGGTAAAATCTGTCTTTGCCTGCTTTTGGACTCGTTTGAACTTGAAAATGCACAATTTTTTCCTGTGGAACAAACTAGTTCCATTTCAAAGGTCTTAATGTACATCCATTAAAATTTTTGGCCATTTTGTTTCTTGATTTTCAGATAAAAAAAAATTCATGTGCTCTAGCAAATGAAAATCGATAAAATTTGTCTTTCTCTGCTTTGAGACTAATTTGAACTTGAAAAATGCACAATATTTCCCCGTGAGATGAACTGGTCTATTTCTAAGGTCTTAACAAACATCTATGAAAATTATTAGCCATTTAATTTTGGGATTTCTTAATCAAAAAATCCATTGGTTATAACACACGAAAATTTATAAAATTTGTCTTTATCTGTTTTAGGGCTCGTTTGAACTTGAAAATGACAATTTTCTCCGCGAGACGAACTGGTTCTATTTCTAAGGTCTTAACGGACATCTACTAAATTTTTGATCATTTTGGTTTGGGATTTCTGGATCAAAAAAAATTCATGGCATATAACACAAAAATCGATAAAAACTGCCTTTGCCTGATTTGGGCTCGTTTGAACTTAAAAATGCACTATTTTACCCTGTAGGACTAGCTAGTTTCATTTCTAAGATCTTAACGGACATCCTTGAAAATTTTGGGACATTTGTTTTGAGATTTCCAGAAAAAGAAATTCAATGGGCTATAACACATGAAAATTGGTAAAATATGTTTTTTCCCTGCTTTGGGGCTCGTTTGAACTTGAAAATTCATATTTTTTTCCCGCGGAACGAACATGTTCCATTTCTAAGGTCTTTATGGACATCCATGAAATATTTCGGCCATTTGTTTTTTGGGTTTCCGGATTAAAAAAATCCATGGGGTATAGCACATGAAAATTGACAAAATCTGTATTTCCTTGCTTTGGAGCTCATTTGAATTTGTAAATGCACCATTTTTCCTCGCGGGATGAACTCGTTTCATCTCTAAGGTATTAACGGTCGTCAAAGAATGATTTCAGCCATTTTGTTTTGGGATATCCGGATAAAAATAATCCATGGGCTATAACACACAAACATCGGTAAAATCTACCTTTGCCTGCTTTGGAGCTCGTTTGAACTTAAAAATGTATCATTTTACCCGGCGGGATGAATTGATTCCAGTTCTAAGGTCTTAACGAACGTCCATGACAAATTTTGACTATTTTTCTCAGGATTTCCAGATAAAATAATATACATGTGTTGTAGCACAGGAAAATCGGTAAAATATATTTTTCCCTACTTTGGGGCTGGTTTGAACTTGAAAATTAACTATTTTTCCTAGCGAGACGAACTGATTCCATTTCTAAGGTCTTAACAGACGTCATGAAATATTTTGCCCATTTTATTTTGGGATTTCTGGATAATAAAATATCCATAGGCTATAGCAAACGAAAATCAATAAAATCTATCTATACTTGCTTTGGGGCTCGTTTGAATATGAAATTGCACTAGTTTTCCCCGCGGGACGAACTGGTTCAATTTTTAAGGTCTTAACGGACGTCCATTAAAAATTTGGCCATTTTTTGTGGAATTTCCGGATAAAAAAATTCATGGCCTATAAAATCTGTCATTGCTTGCTTTGGTGCTTATTTGAACTTAAAAATGCATCATTTTCCCCACGACATGAACTTGTTCCAGTTATAACGTCTTAACGAACATCCATGACAATTTTTGGCTATTTTGTTTTGACATTTCCAACTCAAAAAAATCTATGGGCTATAGGACAAAAAAATCGGTAAAATCTACCTTTGTCTGCTTTAGGAGTCGTTTGATCTTGAAAATGCACCATTTTTTTCCACAGGACGAACTGATTTCATTTCTATGGTCTTAATGGACAACTATGAAATATTTTGGCCATTATTTCAAAATTTCTGGATCAAAAAATTCATGGGCTATGACACACAAAAATCGATAAAATCTGCTTTTGCCTGCTTTGAGGCTAATTTGAACTTGAAAATGCATAATTTTTCTCGTGAAATGAACTGGTTTCTTTTTTAAGGTCTTAACAAACGTTCATGAAATTTTTCGGTCATTTTGTGTTGGGATTTCTTGATCAAAAAAGTTCATGGGCTATAGAACACGAAATTATGTAAAATCTGTCTTTGCCTGCTTAGGGTCTCGTTTGAACTTGATAATGAACAATTTTCCCCGTGAGACGAATTGGTTCTATTTCTAAGGTTTTAGCGGACGTCCATTATAAATTTCGATCATTTTGATTTGAGATTTCTGAATTAAAAAAAATTCATGGCATATAACACGAAAATCGATAAAATCTATCATTGCCTACTTTGGGGCTCGTTTGAACTTAAAAATGTACTATTTCACCCCACATGATGAACTAGTTTCATTTTATGGTCTTAACAGACGTCCTTGAAAAATTTTCAGTCATTTTATTTTGAGATTTTTCGGATAAAAAAAACAATGGGTTATAGCATATAAAAATTGGTAAAATATATCTTTCCCTGCTTTGGGTTTGTTTAAACTTGAAAATGCATTATTTTTTCTCGCGGAACGAACTGGTTTCATTTCTAAGGTCTTAACGTAGTCCATGAAATATTTCAGCCATTTTAATCGGGATTTCTGAATGAAAAACATCCATGGGCTACAACACACAAAAATAGTTAAAAATTTTCTTTGCCTGCCTTGGAGCTCATTTTAACTTGAAAATGAACCATTTTTTCTCGTGGGACGAACTCGTTCCAATGCTAAAGTATTAGCAGACGTCAAAGAAAATTTTTAGCCATTTTGTTTGGGATTTCCAGAACAATAAAATACATGAGCTATAGCACAAGAAAATCGATAAAATCTACCTTTTCCTGCTTTGGGACTCGTTTGAACTTAAAAATACACCATTATTCCCGCAAGATGAATTAATTCTATTTCTAAGGTCTTAACGGATGTACATAAATTTTTTTAGCTATTTTATTTCAGAATTTCCAGATAAAAGAAAATCATGGGCAATAGCATAGAAAAATCGGTAAAATCTATCTTTCTATGCTTTTTTAGTGGTTTGAACTAATAAATGTACCATTTTTTCTGCGGAACGACCTGGTTCCATTCCTAAGGTCTTATAGGACGTCAATGAAATATTTTGGCCATTTTGTTTCAAGATTTCTAGATAAAAAAATATACATGGGCCATAAGACACGAAGATCGGTAAAATCTTCCTTTCCGTGCTTTGGAGCTCGTTTGAACTTGAGAATGCACCATTTTTCCCTGCGGAACGAACGGATTCCATTCATCAGGTCTTAACGGACGTCCATGAAAAATTTCGATCATTTTTTAGGGATTTACAAATAAAAAAAATTCATGGGCTATAGCACATGAAAATTGATTAAATCTGTCTTTGCCTGCTTTAGAGCTCATTTGAACTTGAAAATGCATCATTTTCTCCGCGGAATGAGCTGGTTCCATTTCAAAGGTCTTAATGTAGGTCAATGAAAAATTTTGATCATTTTATTATGGAATTTCCGAATAAAAAAATATTCATGGGCTATAGACGAAAATCGGTAACATTTACCTTTGCATGCTTTGGGGCTCGTTTGAACATGAAATTGCACCATTTTTTCTCGCAGAATGAATTGGTTCTAAGGTCTTAACGGACGTTCATGAAAAAATTCAGCCATTTTGTTTTGAAATTTTTTGATAAAAAAAATTCATGGGATTTAGCACACAAAAATCGGTAAAACCAGTCTTTGCTTACTTTGGGAGTCGTTTGAACTTGAAGATACCAAATTTTTCCCCTTGGAACGATCTGATTCCATTTCTAACGTTTTAACGAACATCCATGAAAACTTTTGATCATTTTGTTTCTGGATTTCCAGATATAAAAAATTCATGGGTATAACACACGAAAAATGGTAAAATCTGCCTTAACCTATTTGGAGCTTGTTTGAACATGAAAGTGCACCATTCTTCCCCGCATGAAAAGTTAATTCCATTTCTAAGGCCTTAACAGACGTCCATGAAAAATTTACTTCATTTTGTTTTGGGATTTCCAGATCAAAACAATTCATAGGCTATAGCACATGAAAATCGATTAAAATTGTCTGCCTATTTTGGGGCTCGTTTAAACTTCAAAATGCATCATTTTTCCTCGTGAGACAAACTCTTTCTATTTCCAAGGTCTTAGTGGGCGTCCATGAAAAATTTCAGCCATTTTCTTTCAGGATTTCCGAATTAAAAAAAAATCAATGGGCTATAACACATGATAATCGGTAAAAAATTGTCTTTGCCTACTTTGAGGCTCGTTTGAACTTAAAAATGTACTATTTCACCCTACATGATGAACTAGTTTCGTTCTTGGTCTTAACAGACGTCCTTGAAAAAAATTTCAGTCATTTTATTTTGAGATTTTCCGTATAAAAAAAACAATGGTTTATAGCATATGAAAATTGGTAAAATATATCTTTCCATACTTTGGGGCTTGTTTGAACTTGAAAATGCACTATTTTTTCTCGTGGAACAAACTGGTTTCATTTCTAAGGTCTTAACGTAGTCCATGAAATATTTCAGCCATTTTTATCAGGATTTCTGAATAAAAAACATCCATGGGCTACATCACACGAAAATAGTTAAAAATTTTCTTTGCGTGCCTTGGAGCTCATTTTAACTTGAAAATGAACCATTTTTTCTCGTGGGACGAATTCGTTCCATTGCTAAAGTATTTGCGGATGTCAAAGAAAAATTTTAGCCATTTTGTTTTGGGATTTCCAGAACAATAAAATACATGAGCTATAGCACAAGAAAATCGGTAAAATCTACATTTTCCTGCTTTGGGGCTCGTTTGAACTTAAAAGTACACCATTTTCCCGCAAGATGAATTGATTCTATTTCTAAGGTCTTAACGGATGTACATAAATTTTTTAAGCTATTTGATTTCAGGATTTCCAGATCAAAAAAAATCATGGGCAATAGCATAGGAAAATCAGAAAAATCTGTCTTTCCCTGCTTTTGTGGTGGTTTGAACAAATAAATGCACCATTTTTCCCGCGGAACGAACTGGTTCTATTTCTAAGGTCTTAAAGGACGTCAATGAAATATTTTGGCCACTTTGTTTTGATATTTCTGGATAAAAAATATCCATGGGTTATAAGACACGACGATCGGTAAAATCTTCCTTTGCGTGCTTTGGGGCTCGTTTGAACTTGAAAATGCACCATTTTTCCCTGCGGAACGAACGCGTTCCATTAATAAGGTCTTAACGGACATCCATGAAAAATTTTGATCATTTTTTAGGGATTTCCAAATAAAAAAATATTCATGGGCTATAGTAAAAGAAAATCGGTAACATTTACCTTTGCATGCTTTGGGGCTCGTTTGAACATGAAATTGCACCATTTTTTCTCGCATAATGAATTGGTTCCATTTCTAAGGTCTTAACGGACGTTCATGAAAAAATTCAGCCATTTTATTTTGAAACTTTTGGATAAAAAAATTCATGGGCTTTAGAACACAAAAATCGGTAAAACCAGTCTTTGCTTACTTTGGGAGTCGTTTGAACTTGAAGATGCCAAATTTTCCTATTGGAACGATCTGATTCCATTTCTACCGTTTTAACGAACACCCATTAAAACTTTTGATCATTTTGTTTCTGGATTTCCAGATATAAAAAATTCATGGGTATAGCACACGAAAATTGATAAAATCTGCCTTAACCTGTTTGGAGCTTGTTTGAACATGAAAATGCACCATTCTTTCCCGCATGACGAGTTAATTTCATTTCTAAGGTCTTAACAGACGTCCATGAAAAATTTAGTTCATTTTGTTTTGGGATTTCCAGATCAAAACAATTCATAGGCTATAGCACATGAAAATCGATTAAATTTGTCTGCTTGTTTTGGGGCTCGTTTAAACTTTAAAATGCATCATCTTTCCTCATGTGACGAACTCTTTCCATTCCAAGGTCTTAGTGGACGTCCATGAAAAATTTCAGCCATTTTCTTTCAGGATTTCCGAATTAAAAAAAATCCATGGGCTATAACACATGATATCGTAAAAAATTGTCTTTGCCTACTTTGAAGCTCGTTTGAACTTAAAAATGTACTATTTCACCCCACATGATGAACTGGTTTCATTCTATGGTCTTATCAGACGTCCTTGAAAAATTTTCAGTCATTTTGTTTTGAGATTTTCCGGATAAAAAAAACAATGGTTTATAGCATATGAAAATTGGTAAAATATATCTTTCCCTACTTTGGGGCTTGTTTGAACTTGAAAATGCACTATTTTTTCTCGCGAAATGAACCGGTTTCATTTCTAAGGTCTTAACGTAGTCCATGAAATATTTCAGCCATTTTTATCAGGATTTCTGAATAAAAAACATCCATGGGCTACAGCACACGAAAATAGTTAAAAATCTTCTTTGCCTGCCTTGGAGCTCATTTTAACTTGATAATGAACCATTTTTTCTCTTGCGACGAACTCGTTCCATTGCTAAAGTATTAGTGGACGTCACAGAAAATTTTTAGCCATTTTGTTTTGGGATTTCCAGAACAATAAAATACATGAGCTATAGTACAAGAAAATCGGTAAAATCTACATTTTTCTACTTTGGGACTCGTTTGAACTTAAAAAATACACCATTTTCCCGCAAGATGAATTGATTCTATTTCTAAGGTCTTAACGGATGTACATAAATTTTCTTAGCTATTTCATTTCAGGATTTCCAGATAAAAAAAAAATCATGGGCAATAGCATAGGAAAATCGGTAAAATCTGTCTTTCCCTGCTTTTGTGGTCGTTTGAACTAATAAATGCACCATTTTTCCCGCGGAACGAACTGGTTCCATTTCTAAGGTCTTAAAGGACGTCAATGAAATATTTTGGCCATTTTGTTTTGAGATTTCTGGATAAAAAAATATCCATGGGCTATAAGACACGACGATCGGTAAAATCTTCCTTTGCGTGCTTTGGGGCTCGTTTGAACTTTAAAATGCACCATTATTTTCCTACGAAACGAACGGTTTCCATTCATATGGTCTTAACGGACGTCCATGAAAACTTTCGATCATTTTGTTTAGGGATTTCAAAATAAAAAAAAATCATGGGCTATAGCACACGAAAATCGGTTAAATCTGTCTTTGCCTGCTTTAGAGCTCATTTGAACTTGAAAATGCATCATTTTCTCCGCGGGATGAGCTGGTTCCATTTCAAAGGTCTTAATGTAGGTCAATGAAAAATTTTGATCATTTTATTATGGAATTTCCGAATAAAAAAATATTCATGGGCTATAGACGAAAATCGGTAACATTTACCTTTGCATGCTTTGGGGCTCGTTTGAACATGAAATTGCACCATTTTTTCTCGCAGAATGAATTGGTTCTAAGGTCTTAACGGACGTTCATGAAAAAATTCAGCCATTTTGTTTTGGAATTTCTAAATCAAAAAAATACATTGGCTATAGCACACGAAAAACGGTAAAAACCCCCTTTACCTGCTTTAGTGCTAATTTGAACTTTAGAATGCATCATTTTTTTCCTACTGGATGAACTTGTTTCATTTATAACGTCTTAACGAATTTTCATAAAAATATTTGGCCATTTTTTTTCAAAATTTTTGGATAAAAAAAATCCATGGGATTTAGCACACAAAAATCGGTAAAACCAGTCTTTGCTTACTTTGGGAGTCGTTTAAACTTGAAGATTCCAAATTTTTTCCCTTGGGACGAACTGATTCCATTTCCAAGGTTTTAACGGACATCCATGAAATTTTTTTTGACCATTTTGTTTCTGCATTTCCAAATAAAAAAAATTCATGGGCATAGCACACGAAAATTGGTCAAATTTGCCTTAACCTATTTGGGGCAATTTTGAACATGAAAATGCACCATTCTTCCCCGCATGACGAGCTGATTCCATTTCTAAGGTCTTAACAGTTTTGGGATTTCCAGATCAAAACAATTCATAGGCTATAGCACATGAAAATCGATAAAATTTGTCTGCCTGTTTTGGGGCTCGTTTAAACTTCAAAATGCATCATTTTTCCTCGTGAGATGAACTCTTTCCATTTTCAAGGTCTTATTGGAAGTCCATGAAAAATTTCAGCCATTTTCTTTCAGGATTTCCGAATTAAAAAAAATTCATGGGCTATAATACATGATAATCGGTAAAAGATTGTCTTTGCTTACTTTGAGGCTCGTTTGAACTTAAAAATGTACTATTTCACCCCACATGATGAACTAGTTTCGTTCTATGGTCTTAACAGCCGTCTTTGAAAAATTTTCAGTCATTTTATTTTGAGATTTTCCGGATAAAAGAAATAATGGTGTATAGCATATGAAAATTAGTAAAATATATTTTTTCCTACTTTGGGGCTTGTTTGAACTTGAAAATGCACTATTTTTTCTCGCAAAACGAACTGGTTTCATTTCTAAGGTCTTAACGTAGTCCATAAAATATTTCAGCCATTTTTATCGGGATTTCTGAATAAAAAACATCCATGGGCTACAGCACACGAAAATAGTTAAAATATTTCTTTGCCTGCCTTGGAGCTCATTTTAACTTGAAAATGAACCATTTTTTCTCGTGGGACGAACTGATTCCATTTCTAAGGTATTAGCGGACGTCATATAAAATTTTTAGCCATTTTGTTTTGGGATTTCCAGAACAATAAAATACATGAGCTATAGCACAAGAAAATCGGTAAAATTTACATTTTCCTGCTTTAGGACTCGTTTGAACTTAAAAACGGTAAAACCCCTCTTTACCTTCTTTAATGCTAATTTTAACTTTAAAATGCATCATTTTTTTCCTACTAGATGAACTTGTTTCATTTATAACGTCTTAACGAATGTTCATAAAAAATTTTGGCCATTTTGATTCAAAATTTTTGGATAAAAAAAATTCATGGGCTTTAGCACACAAAAATTAGTAAAACCAGTCTTTGCTTACTTTGGGAGTCGGTTAAACTTGAAGCTTCCAAATTTTTTCCCTTGGATGAACTGATTTCATTTCTAAGGTTTTAACGGACATCCATGAAAACTTTTGACCATTTTGTTTTTGGATTTCCAGATAAAAAAAATTAATGGGTATAGCACACGAAAATTGGTAAAATCTGCCTTAACCTGTTTGGGGATTGTTTGAACATGAAAATGCACCATTCTTCCCTGCATGACGAGCTGATTCCATTGCTAAGGTCTTAACAGACGTCCATGAAAAATTTAGTTTATTTTGTTTTGGAATTTCCAGATCAAAACAATTCATAGGCTATAGCACATGAAAATCGATAAAATTTATCTGCCTGTTTTGGGCGTGTTTAAACTTCAAAATGCATCATTTTTCCTCGTGAGACGAACTCTTTCCATTTCCAAGGTCTTAGTGGACGTCCATAAAAAATTTCATCCATTTTCTTTCAGGATTTCAAAATTAAAAAAAATCTATGAGCTATAACACATGATAATCGGTAAAAAAATGCCTTTGCCTACTTTGAGGCTCGTTTGAACTTAAAAATATACTATTTCACCCCACACGATGAACTAGTTTCATTCTATGGTCTTAAGAGACGTCCTTGAAAAAATTTCAGTCATTTTATTTTGAGAGTTTCCGGATAAAAAATATAACGGGTTATAGCACACGAAATTAGTTAAAAATTTTCTTTGCCTGCCTTGGAGCTCATTTTAACTTGAAAATGAACCAATTTTTCTCGTGGGATGAACTCGTTCCATTGCTAAGGTATTAGCGGATGTCAAAGAAAAATTTTAGCCATTTTGTTTTGGGATTTCCAGAAAAATAAAATACATGAGCTATAGCATAAGAAAATCGGTAAAATCTACATTTTCCTGCTTTGGGACTCGTTTGAACTTAAAAATACACCATTTTTCCCGCAAGATGAATTGATTCTATTTCTAAGGTCTTAACGGATGCACATGAAAATTTTTAGCTATTTTATTTCAGGATTTCTAGATTAAAAAAAAATCAAGGGCAATAACATAGGAAAATCGGTAAAATCTGTCTTTCCCTGCTTTTGTAGTGGTTTGAACTAATAAATGCACCATTTTTCCCGTAGAACGAACTGATTCCATTTTTAAGGTCTTAAAAGACGTCAATGAAATATTTTGGCCATTTTATATCGAGATTTCTGGATAAAAAAATATCCATAGGCTATAAGACACAAAGATCGATAAAATCTTTCTTTGCGTGCTTTGAAGCTCGTTTGAACTTGAAAATGCACCATTTTTTCCTACGGAACGAACGGATTCCATTCATAAGTTCTTAACTGACGTCCATGAAAAATTTCGATCATTTTGTTTAGGAATTTCCAAATAAAAAAATTCATGGGCTATAGCACATGAAAATTGATTAAATCTGTCTTTGCCAGCTTTAGAGCTCATTTGAACTTGAAAATGCATCATTTTCTCCGCGGGATGAGCTGATTCTATTTCAAAGGTCTTAATGTAGGTCAATGAAAAATTTCGATCATTTTATTATGGAATTTCCGAATAAAAAAATATTCATGGGCTATAGTAAACGAAAATCGGTAACATTTACCTTTGCATGCTTTGGGGCTCGTTTGAACATGAAATTGCACCATTTTTTCTCGTAGAATGAATTGGTTCCATTTCTAAGGTCTTAACGAACGTTCATGAAAAAATTCAGCCATTATGTTTTCGGATTTCTAGATCAAAAAAATCCATTGGCTATAGCACAGAAAAATGGTAAAAACCCCCTTTACATGCTTTAATACTAATTTGAACTTTAGAATGCATCATTTTTTTCCCACTGGATGAACTTGTTCCATTTATAACTTCTTAACGAATGTTCATAAAAAATTTGGCCATTTTATTTTGAAATTTTTGGATAAAAACAATTCATGGGCTTTAACACACAAAAATTGGTAAAACCAGTCTTTGCTTACTTTGGGAGTCGTTTAAACTTGAAGATTCCAAATTTTTTCCCTTGGGACGAACTGATTCCATTTCTAAGGTTTTAACGGACATCCATGAAAACTTTTTACCATTTTGTTTCTGGATTTCCAGATAAAAAAAATTCATGGGTATAGCACACGAAAATTGGTAAAATCTGCCTTAACCTGTTTGGGGCTTGTTTGAACATGAAAATGCACCATTCTTCCCCGCATGACGAGCTGATTCCATTTCTAAGGTCTTAACAGACGCCCATGAAAAATTTAGTTCATTCTGTTTTGGGATTTCCAGATCAAAACAATTCATAGGCTATAGCACATGAAAATCGATAAAATTTGTCTGCCTGTTTTGGGGCTCGTTTAAACTTCAAAATGCATCATTTTTCCTCGTGAGACAAACTATTTCCATTTCCAAGGTCTTATTGGAAGTCTATGAAAAATTTCAGCCATTTTCTTTCAGGATTTCCGAATTAAAAAAAATTCATGGGCTATAATACATGATAATCGGTAAAAGATTGTCTTTGCTTACTTTGAGGCTCGTTTGAACTTAAAAATGTACTATTTCACCCCACATGATGAACTAGTTTCGTTCTATGGTCTTAACAGCCGTCTTTGAAAAATTTTCAGTCATTTTATTTTGAGATTTTCCGGATAAAAGAAATAATGGTGTATAGCATATGAAAATTAGTAAAATATATTTTTTCCTACTTTGGGGCTTGTTTGAACTTGAAAATGCACTATTTTTTCTCGCAAAACAAACTGGTTTCATTTCTAAGGTCTTAACGTAGTCCATAAAATATTTCAGCCATTTTTATCGGGATTTCTGAATAAAAAACATCCATGGGCTACAGCACACGAAAATAGTTAAAATATTTCTTTGCCTGCCTTGGAGCTCATTTTAACTTGAAAATGAACCATTTTTTCTTGTGGGACGAACTCGTTCCATTACTAAAGTATTAGCGGACGTCAAAGAAAAATTTTAGCCATTTTATTTTGGGATTTCAAGAACAATAAAATACATGAGCTATAGCACACGAAAATCGGTAAAATCTACATTTTCCTGCTTTGGGGCTCGTTTGAACTTAAAAATACACCATTTTTCCCGAAAGATGAATTGATTCTATTTCTAAGGTCTTAATGGATGTACATGAAAAATTTTAGCTATTTTATTTCAGGATTTCCAGATCAAAAAAAATCATGGGCTATAGCATAGGAAAATTGGTAAAATCTGTCTTTCCCTGCTTTTGTGGTGGTTTGAACTAATAAATGCACCATTTTTCCGCGGAACGAACTGGTTCAATTTCTAAGGTCTTAAAGGACGTCAATGAAATATTTTGGCCATTTTGTTTCGAGATTTCTGGATAAAAAAATATTCATGGGCTATAAGACACGATGATCGGTAAAAACTTCCTTTGCGTGCTTTGGGGCTCGTTAGAACTGAAAATGCACCATTTTTCCTTGCGGAACGAACGGGTTCCATTCATAAGGTCTTAACGGACGTCCATGAAAAATTTCGATCATTTTGTTTAGGAATTTCCAAATAAAAAAGATCCATGGGCTATAGCACACAATTGGTTAAATCTGTCTTTGCCTGCTTTAGAGCTCATTTAAACTTGAAAATGCATCATTTTCTCCGCGGGATGAGCTGGTTCCATTTCAAAGGTCTTAATGTAGGTCAATGAAAAATTTGATCATTTTATTATGGAATTTCCAAATAAAAAAAATATTCATGGGCTATAGTAAACGAAAATCGGTAACATTTACCTTTGCATGCTTTTGGACTCGTTTGAACATGAAATTGCACCATTTTTTCTCGCAGAATGACTTGGTTCCATTTTTAAGGTCTTAACGGACGTTCATAAAAAATTCAGCCATTTTGTTTTGGATTTCTAAATCAAAAAAATCCATTGGCTATAGCACACGAAAAACGGTAAAACCCCCCTTTACCAGCTTTAATGCTAATTTGAACTTTAGAATGCATCATTTTTTCCACTGGATGTACTTGTTCCATTTATAACGTCTTAACGAATGTTCATAAAAAAATTGGCCATTTTGTTTCGAAATGTTTGGATAAAAAAATTCATGGGCTTTACCACACAAAAATCGGTAAAACCAATCTTTGCTTACTTTGGGAGTCGTTTGAACTTGAAGATTCCAATATTTTTCCTTTGGAACGAACTGATTCCATTTCTAATGTTTTAACGGACATCCATGAAAACTTTTGACCATTTTGTTTTTGGATTTCCAGATAAAAAAAATTCATGGGGTATAGCACACAAAAATTGGTAAAATCTGCCTTAACCTGTTTGGGGCTTGTTTGAACATGAAAACGCATCATTCTTCCCCGTATGACGAACTGATTCCATTTCAAGGTCTTAACAGACGCCCATGAAAAATCTAGTTCATTTTGTTTTGGGATTTCCAGATCAAAACAATTCATAGGCTATAGCACATGAAAATCGATAAAATTTGTCTGTCTGTTTTGGTGCTCGTTTAAACTTCAAAATGCATCATTTTTCCTTGTGAGACAAACTCTTTCCATTTTCAAGGTCTTAGTGGACGTCCATGAAAAATTTCAGCCATTTTCTTTCAAGATTTCCGAATTAAAAACAATTGATGGGCTATAACACATGATAATCGGTAAAAAATTATCTTTGCCTACTTTGAGGCTCGTTTGAACTTAAAAATATACTATTTCACCCCCACATGATGAACTAGTATCCTTATATGGTCTTAACAGACGTCCTTGAAAAATTTTCAGTCATTTTATTTTGAGAATTTCCGGATAAAAAAAACAATGGTGTATAGCATATGAAAATCGGTAAAATCTATATTTTCCTGCTTTGGGACTCGTTTGAACTTAAAAATACACCATTTTTCCCGTAAGATGAATTGATTCTATTTCTAAGGTCTTAAAGGATGTACATGAAAATTTTTAGCTATTTTATTTCAGGATTTCCAGATCAAAAAAATCATGGGCAATAGCATAGAAAATCGGTAAAATCTGTCTTTCCCTGCTTTTGTGGTGGTTTGAACTAATAAATGCACCATTTTTCCCGCATAACAAACTGGTTCCATTTCAAAGGTCTTAGAGGACGTCAATGAAATATTTTGGCCATTTTGTTTCGAGATTTCTGGATAAAAAAATATCCATGGGCTACAAGACACGAAGATCGCTAAAATTTTCCTTTGCGTGCTTTGGGGCTCGTTTGAACTTGAAAATGCAGCATTTTTCCCTACGAGACGAACGGGTTCCATTCATAAGGTCTTAACGGACGACCACGAATAATTTCAATCATTTTATTTAGAAATTTCCAAATAAAAAAAATTCATGGGGTAAAAGCACACGAAAATCGGTTAAATCTGTCTTTGCCTGCTTTGGAGCTCATTTGAAATTGAAAATGCATCATTTTCTCCGCGGGATGAGCTGGTTCCATTTCAAAGGTCATAATGTAGGTCAATGAAAAATTTCGATCATTTTATTGTGGAATTTCAGAATAAAAGAATATTCATGGGCTATAGTAAACGAAAATCGGTAACATTTACCTTTGCATGCTTTAGGACTCGTTTGAACATGAAATTGCACCATTTTTTCTCGCAGAATGAATTGAATCCATTTCTAAGGTCTTAACGGACTTTCATGAAAAAATTCAGCCATTTTGTTTTGGAATTTCTAGATCAAAAAAATTCATTGGCTATAGCACACGAAAAATGGCAAAAAAACCCTTTACTTGCTTTAATGCTAATTTGAACTTTAGAATGCATCATTTTTTCCCACTGGATGAACTTGTTCCATTTATAACGTCTTAACGCATGTTCATAAAAAAATTTGGCCATTTTGTTTTGAATATTTTGAATAAAAAAAAATCAAGGGCTTTAACCACAAAAATCGGTAAAACCAGTCTTTGCTTACTTTGGGAGTCGTTTGAACTTGAAGATTCCAAGTTTTTTCCCTTGGGACGAACTGATTTCATTTCTAAGGTTTTAGCGGACATCCATGAAAACTTTTGACCATTTTGTTTCTGGATTTCCAAATAAAAAAAATTCATGGGTATAGCACACGAAAATTGGTAAAATCTGCCTTAACCTGTTTGGGTCTTGTTTGAACATGAAAATGCATCATTCTTCCCCGCATGACGAGCTGATTCCATTTCTAAGTCTTAACAGAAGTCCATGAAAACTTTAGTTCATTTTGTTTTGGGATTTCCATATCAAAATAATTCATAGGCTATAGCACATGAAAATCGATAAAATTTGTTTGCCTGTTTTGGGCTCGTTTAAACTTCAAAATGCATCATTTTTCCTCGTAAGACAAACTCTTTCCATTCCAAGGTCTTAGTGGACGTCCATGAAAAATTTCAGTCATTTTCTTTCAGGATTTCCGAATTTAAAAAAATCCATGGGCTATAACACATGATAATCGGTAAAAAAATTATCTTTGGCTACTTCGAGGCTCGTTTGAACTTAAAAATGTACTATTTCACCCCACATGATGATCTAGTTTCGTTCTATGTCTTCACAGACGTCCTTGAAAAAATTTCAGTCATTTTATTTTGAGATTTTCTAGATAAAAAAAACAATGGTTTATAGCATATGAAAATTGGTAAAATATATCTTTCCCTAGTTCGGGGCTTGTTTAAACTTGGAAATGCACTATTTTTCTCGCGGAACGAACTGGTTTCATTTCTAAGGTCTAAACGTAGTCCAAGAAATATTTTAGCCATTTTTATCGGGATTTCTGAATAAAACACATGAAATGGGCTATAGCACACGAAAATAGTTAAAAATTTTCTTTGCCTGCCTTGGAGCTCATTTTAACTTGAAAATGAACCATTTTATCTCGTGGGCCGAACTCGTTCCATTGCTAAAGTATTAGAGGACGTCAAAGAAAAATTTTAGCCATTTTGTTTTGGGATTTCCAGAACAATAAAATACATGAGCTATAGCACAAGAAAATCGGTAAAATCTACATTTTCCTGCTTTGGGGCTCGTTTGAACTTAAAAATACACCATTTTTTCCGTAAGATGAATTGATTCTATTTCTAAGGTCTTAACGGATGTACATGAAAATTTTTAGCTATTTTATTTCAGGATTTCTAGATCTAAAAAATCATGGGCAATAGCATAGAAAAATTGGTAAAATCTGTTTTTCCCTGCTTTTGTGGTGGTTTGAACTAATAAATGCACCATTTTTCCCGCGAAATGAACTGGTTCTATTTCTAAGGTCTTAAAGAACGTCAATGAAATATTTTGGCCATTTTGTTTTGAGCTTGCTGGATAAAAAAATATCCATGGGCGATAAGACACGAAGATCGGTAAAATCTTCCTTTGCGTGCTTTGGGGCTCGTTTGAATTTGAAAATGCATCATTTTTCCCTGCGAAACGAACGAGTCATTCATAAGGTCTTAACGGACGTCCATGAAAATTTCGATCATTTTGTTTAGGTATTTCCAAATAAAAAAAATTCATAGGCTATAGCACACGAAAATCGGTTAAATCTGTCTTTGCCTGCTTTAGAGCTCATATGAACTTGAAAATGCATCATTTTCTCTGCGGGATAAGCTAGTTCCATTTCAAAGGTCTTAATGTAGGTCAATGAAAAACTTCGATCATTTTATTATGGAATTTCGAATAAGAAAATATTCATGGGCTATAGTAAACGAAAATCGATAACATTTACCTTTGCATGATTTGGGGCTCGTTTGAACATGAAATTGCACCATTTTTTCTCGCAGAATGAATTGGTTCCATTTCTAAGGTCTTAACGGATGTTCATGAAAAAATTCATCCATTTTGTTTT
Organism: Solanum sitiens; assembly: GCA_016801875.1. NCBI lineage: Eukaryota > Viridiplantae > Streptophyta > Magnoliopsida > Solanales > Solanaceae > Solanum > Solanum sitiens. The sequence continues at coordinate 2,231,342 of JABWTJ010000074.1, read as the reverse complement.
GGAATTTGTAGATCAAAAAAATCCATTGATTATAGCACACGAAAAACGATAAAAACCCCCTTTACCTGTTTTAATGCTAATTTGAACTATAGAATGCATCATTTTTTCCCACTGGATGAACTTGTTCCATTTATAACGTCTTAACGAATGTTCATAAAAAAAATTGGCCATTTTGTTTCAAAATTTTTGGATAAAAAAAATTCATGGGCTTTAGCACACAAAAATCGGTAAAACCAGTCTTTGCTTACTTTGGGAGTCGTTTGAACTTGAAGATTCCAAATTTTTTCCCTTGGGACGAACTGATTCCATTTCTAAGGTTTTAAATACATCCATGAAAACTTTTGACCATTTTGTTTCTGGATTTCCAGATAAAAAAATTCATGGGTATAGCACACGAAAATTGGTAAAATCTACATAAACCTGTTTGGGGCTTGTTTGAACATGAAAATGCATCATTCTTCCCCGCATGACGAGCTGATTTCATTTCTAAGGTCTTAATAGATGTCCATGAAAAAATTTAGTTCATTTTGTTTTGAGATTTTCAGATCAAAACAATTCATAGGCTATATAGCACATGAAAATCGATTAAATTTGTCTGCCTGTTTTGGAGCTCGTTTAAACTTCAAAATGCATCATTTTTCCTCGTGAGACAAACTCTTTCCATTTCCAAGGTCTAAGTGGACGTCCATGAAAAACTTCAGCCATTTTCTTTCAGGATTTCCGAAATAAAAAAAAACATGGGCTCTAACACATGATAATCGGTAAAAAATTGTCTTTGCCTACTTTGAGGCTCGTTTGAACTTAAAAATGTACTATTTCAACCCACATGACGAACTAGTTTCCTTCTATGATCTTAACAGACGTCCTTCAAAAATTTTCAGTCATTTTATATTGAGATTTTCCGGATAAAAGAAATAATGGTTTATAGCATATGAAAATTGGTAAAATATATCTTTCCCTACTTTGGGGCTTGTTTGAACTTGAAAATGCACTATTTTTTCTCGCGGAACGAACTGGTTTCATTTCTAAGGTTTTAACGTAGTCCATGAAATATTTCAGCCATTTTTATCGAGATTTCTGGAAAAAAAACATCCATGGGCTACAGCACACGAAAATAGTTTAAAATATTCTTTGCCTGCCTTGGAGCCCATTTTAACTTGAAAATGAACCATTTTTTCTCGTGGGACGAAATCGTTTCATTGCTAAAGTATTAGCGGACATCAAAGAAAAATTTTAGCCATTTTGTTTTGGGATTTCCAGAACAATAAAATACATGAGCTATAGCACAAGAAAGTCGGTAAAATCTACATTTTCCTCGTTTGGGGCTTGTTTGAACTTAAAAATACACCATTTTTCCCGCAAGATGAATTGATTCTATTTCTAAGGTTTTAACGGATGTACATGAAAAATTTTAGCTATTTTATTTCAGGATTTCCAGATCAAAAAAAATCATGGACAATAGCATAGGAAAATCGGTAAAATCTGTCTTTCCCTGCTTTTGTGGTGGTTTGAACAAGGAAATGTATTATTTTTCCTTTGGAACAAACTGGCTCCATTTCTATGGTCTTAAAGGACGTCAATGAAATATTTTGGCCATTTTGTTTCGAGATTTCAGGATAAAAAAATATCCATGGGCTATCAGACACGAAGATAGGTAAAATCTTCCTTTGCGTGCTTTGAGGATCGTTTGAACTTGAAAAAGCACCATTTTTCCCTGCGGAATGAATGGGTTCCATTCATAAGGTCTTAACGGACGTCTATTAAAATTTCGATCATTTTGTTTAGGAATTTCCAAATAAAAAAAAATTCATGGGCTATAGCACACGAAAATCGGTTAAATATATCTTTGCCTGCTTTTGAGCTCATTTAAACTTGAAAATGCATCATTTCCTCCGCGGGATGAGCTGGTTCCATTTCAAAGGTCTTAATCTAGGTCAATGAAAAATTTTGATCATTTTATTATGGAATTTCCGAATAAAAAAATATTTATGGGCTATAGTAAACGAAAATCGGTAACATTTACCTTTGCATGCTTTGGGCTCGTTTGAACATGAAATTGCACCATTTTTTCTCGCAGAATGAATTGGTTCTATTTCTACGGTCTTAACGGACGTTCATGAAAAAATTCAGCCATTTTATTTTGGGATTTCTAGATCAAAAAAATCCATTGGCTATAGCACACGAAAAACGGTAAAACCCCACTTTACTTGCTTTAATGCAAATTTGAACTTTAGAATGCATCATTTTTTCCCACTGGATGAACTTGTTCCATTTATAACATCTTGACGAATGTTCATAAAAAAAATTGGCCATTTTGTTTTGAAACTTTTGGATAAAAAAATTCATGGGCTTTAGCACACAAAAATTAGTAAAACCAGTCTTTTCTTACTTTGGGAGTCGTTTAAACTTGAAGATTCCAAATTTTTTCCCTTGGGATGAACTGATATCATTTCTAAGGTTTTAACGGACTTCCATGAAAACTTTTGACCATTTTGTTCCTGGATTTCCAGATAAAAAATATTCATGGGTATAGCACACAAAAATTTGTAAAATCTGCCTTAACCTGTTTGGGGCTTGTTTGAACATGAAAATGCATCATTCTTCCCCGCATGATGAGCTGATTACATTTCTAAGGTCTTAACAGACGTCCATGAAAAATTTAGTTCATTTTGTTTAGAGATTTCCAGATCAAAATAATTCATAGGCTATAGCACATACAAATCGATAAAACTTATCTGCCTGTTTTGGGGCTCGTTTAAACTTCAAAATGCATCATTTTTCCTCGTGAGACAAACTCTTTCCATTTCCAAGGTCTTAGGACGTTCATGAAAAATTTTAGCCATTTTCTTTCAGAATTTCTGAATTTAAAAAAATCAATGGGCTATAACACATGATAATCGGTAAAAAATTGACTATGCCTACTTTGAGGATCGTTTGAACTTAAAAATGTACTATTTCACCCCACATGATGAACTAGTTTCATTCTATTGTCTTAACAGATGTCCTTGAAAAAAGTTTAGTCATTTATTTTGAGATTTTTCGGAATAAAAAAACAATGAGTTATAGCACACGAAAATAGTTAAAAATTTTCTTTGCCTGCCTTGTAGCTCATTTTAACTTAAAAATGAACCATTTTTTCTCGTGGGACGAACTCGTTCCATTACTAAAGTATTAGCGGACGTCAAAGAAAAACTTTAGCCATTTTGTTTTGGGATTTCCAGAAAAATAAAATACATGAGCTATAGCACAAATAAATTGGTAAAATCTACATTTTCCTGCTTTGGGGCTCGTTTGAACTTAAAAATACGCCATTTTTCCCGCAAGATGAATTGATTCTATTCCTAAGGTATTAACGGATGTACATTAAAAAATTTAACTATTTTATTTCAGGATTTCCAGATCAAAAAAATCCTGGGCAATAGCATAGGAAAATCGATAAAATCTGTCCTTCCCAACTTTTGTGGTGGTTTGAACTAATAAATGCACCATTTTTCCCGCGGAACGAACTGGTTCCATTTCTATGGTCTTAAAGGACGTCAATGAAATATTTTGCCATTTTGTTTTGAGATTTCTCGATAAAACAATATCCATGGGCTATCAGACACAAAGATCAGTAAAATCTTCCTTTGCGTGCTTTGGGCTCGTTTGAACTTGAAAATGCACCATTTTTCCCTGCAAAACAAACGGGTTCCATTCATAAGGTCTTAACGGACGTCCATGAAAAATTTTGATCATTTTGTTTAGGGATTTCAAAATGAAAGAAATTCATGGGCTATAGCATACGAAAATCGGTTAAATCTGTCTTTGCCTGCTTTGGAGCTCATTTGAACTTGAAAATGCATCATTTCCTCCGCGGGATGAGCTGGTTCCATTTCAAAGGTCTTAATCTAGGTCAATGAAAAATTTCGATCATTTTATTATGGAATTTCCGAATAAATAAATATTCGTGGGCTATAGTAAACGAAAATCGGTAACATTTACCTTTGCATGCTTTGGGGCTTGTTTGAACATAAAATTGCACCATTTTTTCTCGCAGAATGACTTGGTTCCATTTTTAAGGTCTTAACGGACGTTCATAAAAAATTTAGCCATTTTGTTTTGGAATTTCTGGATCAAAAAAATTCATTGGCTATAGCACACGAAAAATGGTAAAACCCCCTTTTACCTGCTTTAATGCTAATTTGAACTTTAGAATGCATCATTTTTTCCTACTGGATGAACTTGCTCCATTTATAACGTCTTAACGAATGTTCATAAAAAAATTTGGCCATTTTGTTTTGAAATTTTTGGATAAAAAAAAATTCATGGGCTATAGTACACAAAAATTGGTAAAACCAGTCTTTGCTTACTTTGGGAGTCGTTTGAACTTGAAGATTCTAAATTTTTTCCCTTGGGACGAACTGATTCCATTTCTAAGGTTTTAACGGACATCCATGAAAACTTCTTACCATTTTGTTTCTGGATTTCCAGATAAAACAAATTCATGGGTATAACACACGAAAATTGGTAAAATCTGCCTTAACCTGTTTGTGGCTTGTTTGAACATGAAAATGCATCATTCTTCCCCGCATGATGAGCTGATTCCATTTCTAACAGACGTCCATGAAAAATTTAGTTCAATTTGTTTTGGGATTTCCAGATCAAAACAATTCATAGGCTATATAGCACATGAAAATCGATAAAACTTGTCTGCCTATTTTGGGGCTCGTTTAAACTTCAAAATGCATCATTTTCCTCGTGAGACAAACTCTTTCCATTTCCAAGGTATTAGTGGACGTCCATGAAAAATTTCAGCCATTTGCTTTCAGGATTCCCGAATTAAAAAAATCCATGGGCTATAACACATGATAATCGGTAAAAAATAGTCTTTGCCTACTTTGAGGCTCCTTTGAACTTAAAAATGTACTATTTCACCCCACATGATGAACTAGTTTTGTTCTATGGTCTTAACAAACGTCCTTGAAAAATTTTTAGTCATTTTATTTTGAGATTTTCCGGATAAAAAAAACAATGGTTGATAGCATATGAAAATTGGTAAACTATATCTTCCCTACTTTGGGGCTTGTTTGAACTTGAAAATGCACTATTTTTTCTCGCGGAACAAACTGGTCTTAACGTAGTCCATGAAATATTTCAGCCATTTTTATCGATATTTCTGAATAAAAAACATCCATGGGCTACAGCACAAGAAAATAGTTAAAAATTTTCTTTGCCTGCCTTGGATCTCATTTTAACTTGAAAATAAACCATTTTATTCTCGTGGGACGAACTCGTTCCATTGCTAAAGTATTAGCGGACGTCAAAGAAAAATTTTAGCCATTTTGTTTTGGGATTTCCAGAACAATAAAATACATGAGCTATAGCACAAGAAAATTGGTAAAATCTACATTTTCCTGTTTTAGGGCTCGTTTGAACTTAAAAATACACCATTTTTACCGCAAGATGAATTGATTCTATTTCTAAGGTCTTAACGGATGTACATGAAAATTTTTAGCTATTTTATTTCAGGATTTCCAGATCAAAAAAAATCATGGGCAATACCATAGGAAAATCGGTAAAATCTGTGTTTCCCTGCTTTTGTGGTGGTTTGAACTAATAAATGCACCATATTTCCCGCGGAACGAACTGGTTCCATTTCTATGGTCTTATAGGACGTCAATGAAATATTTTGGCCATTTTGTTTTGAGATATCTGGATAAAAAAATATCCATGGGCTATAAGACACGAAGATCGGTAAAATCTTCCTTTGTGTGCTTTGGGACTCGTTTGAACTTGAAAATGCACCATTTTTTCCTGCGAAATGAACGGGTTCCATTCATAAGGTCTTAATGGACGTGCATGTAAAATTTAGATTATTTTGTTTAGGAATTTCCAAATAAAAAAGATCCATGGGCTATAGCTCACGAAAATCGGTTAAATCTGTCTTTGCCTGCTTTAGAGCTCATTTGAACTTTAAAATGCATCATTTTCTCCGCGGGATGAGCTGGTTCCATTTCAAAGGTCTTAATGTAGGCCAATGAAAAATTTTGATCACTTTATTATGGAATTTCTGAATAAAAAAATATTCATGGGCTATAGTAAACGAAAATCAATAACATTTAACTTTGCATGCTTTGGAGCTCGTTTGAACATGAAATTGCACCATTTTTTCTCGCAGAATGAATTGGTTCCATTTCTAAGGTCTTAACGGACGTTCATGAAAAAATTCAGCCATTTTGTTTTGGGATTTCTAGATCAAAAAAATCTATTGGCTATAGCACATGAAAAAACGGTAAAACCCCCCTTTACCTGCTTTAATGCTAATTTGAAAATTGGTAAAATATATCTTTCCCTACTTTGGGGCTTGTTTGAACTTGAAAATGCACTATTTTTTCTCGTGAAACGATCTGGTTTCATTTCTAAGGTCTTAACGTAAACCATGAAATATTTCAGCCATTTTTATCGGGATTTCTGAATAAAAGACATCCATGGGCTACAGCACATGAAAATAGTTAAAAATCTTCTTTGCCTGCCTTGAAGCTCATTTTAACTTGATAATGAACCATTTTTTCTCGTGCAACGAACTCGTTCCACTGCTAAAGTATTAGTGGACGTCAAAGAAGAATTTTAGCCATTTTATTTTGGGATTTCCATAACAATAAAATACATGAGCTATAGCACAAGAAAATCGATAAAACCTATATTTTCCTGCTTTGGGGCTCGTTTGAACTTAAAAATACACCATTTTTCCCGCAAGATGAATTGATTCTATTTCTAAGGTCTTAACGGATATACATGAAAATTTTTAGCTATTTTATTTCAGGATTTCCGAATTAAAAAAAAATCATGGGCTATAACACATGATAATCGGTAAAAAATTGCCTATGCCTACTTTGAGGCTCGTTTGAACTTTAAAATGTACTATTTCACCCCACATGATGAACTAGTTTCATTATATAGGCTTAATAGACATCCTTGAAAAATTTTAGTCATTTTATTTTGAGATTTTCCGGATAGAAAAAACAATGGGTTATAGCACACAAAAATAGTTAAAAATTTTCTTTGCCTGCCTTGTAGCTCATTTTAACTTGAAAATGAACCATTTTTTCTCGTGGGACGAACTCGTTCCATTACTAAAGTGTTAGCGGACATCAAAGAAAAATTTTAGCCATTTTGTTTTGGGATTTCCAGAACAATAAAATACATGAGCTATAGCACAAGAAAATCGGTAAAATCTACATTTTCCTACTTTGGGGTTCGTTTGAACTTAAAAATACACCATTTTTCCTGCAATATTCTATTTCTAAGGTCTTAACGGATATACATGAAAAATTTTAGCTATTTTATTTCAGGATTTACAGATCAAAAAAAATCATGGGCAATAGCATAGGAAAATCGGTAAAATCTGTCTTTCCCTGCTTTTGTGGTCGTTTGAACTGATAAATGCACCATTTTTCCCGCGTAACCAACTGGTTCCATTTCTAAGGTTTGAAAGGACGTCAATGAAATATTTTGGCCATTTTGTTTCGAGATTTCTCGATAAAAAAATATCCATTGGCTATAAGACACGAAGATCGGTAAAATCTTCCTTTGCGTGCTTTGGTGCTCGTTTGAACTTGAAAATGCACCCTTTTTCCCTACAAAACGAACGGGTTCCATTCATAAGGTATTAACGGACGTCCATGAAAAATTTTGATCATTTTGTTTAGGGATTTCCAAATAAAAAAAATTCATGGGCTAAAGCACACGAAAATCGGTTAAATCTGTCTTTGCCTGCTTTGGAGTTCATTTGAACTTGAAAATGCATCATTTTCTCCGCGGGATGAGCTGGTTCCATTTTAAAGGTCTTAATGTAGGTCAATGAAAAATTTCGATCAATTTATTATGGAATTTCCGAATAAAAAATATTCATGGGCTATAATAAACGGAAATCGGAAACATTTACCTTTGCATGCTTTGGGGCTCGTTTGAACATAAAATTGCACCATTTTTTCTCGCAGAATGAATTGGTTCCATTTCTAAGGTCTAACGCACGTTCATGAAAAAATTCAGCCATTTTATTTTGGGATTTCTAGATCAAAAAAATCCATTGGCTATAGCACATGAAAAAGGGTAAAAAAAAACCTTTACCTGCTTTAATGCTAATTTGAACTTTAGAATGCATCATTTTTTCCCACTGGATGAACTTGTTCCATTTATAAACTTCAAAATGCATCATTTTTCCTTGTGAGACAAACTCTTTCCATTTTCAAGGTCTTAGTGGACGTCCATGAAAAATTTCAGCCATTTTCTTTCAGGATTTCCGAATTAAAAAAATCCATGGACTATAACACATGATAATCGGTAAAAAATTGCCTTTGCCTACTTTGAGGCTCGTTTAAACTTAAAAATGTACTATTTTACCCCCACATGATGAACTAGTTTCGTTCTATGGTCTTAACACACGTCCTTGAAAAATTTTCAGTCATTTTATTTTGAGATTTTCCGGATAAAAAAACCAATGGTATAGCATATGAAAATTGGTAAAATATATCTTTCCCTAGTTCGGGGCTTGTTTGAACTTGAAAATGCACTATTTTTTCTCGTGGAACGAACTGGTTTTATTTCTAAGGTCTTAACGTAGTCCACGAAATATTTTAGCCATTTTTATCGGGATTTCTGAATAAAACACATGAAATGGGCTATAGCACACGAAAATAGTTAACAATTTTCTTTGCCTGCCTTGGAGCTCATTTTAACTTGAAAATGAACCATTTTATCTCGTGGGCCAAACTCGTTCCATTGCTAAAGTATTAGCGGACGTCAAAGAAAAATTTTAGCCATTTTGTTTTGGGATTTCCAGAATAATAAAATACATGAGCTATAGCACAAAAAAATTGGTAAAAGCTACATTTTCCTGTTTTGGGCTCGTTTGAACTTAAAAATACGCCATTTTTCAAGCAAGATGAATTGATTCTATTTCTAAGGTATTAACGGATGTACATTAAAAAATTTAACTATTTTATTTCAGGATTTCCAGATCAAAAAAAATCCTGGGCAATAGCATAGGAAAATCGATAAAATCTGTCTTTCCCAGCTTTTGTGGTGGTTTGAACTAATAAATGCACCATTTTTCCCGCGAAACGAACTGGTTCCATTTCTATGGTCTTAAAGGACGTCAATGAAATATTTTGCCCATTTTGTTTTGAGATTTCTCGATAAAAAAATATCCATGGGCTATCAGACACAAAGATCGGTAAAATCTTCCTTTGCGTGCTTCGGGGCTCGTTTGAACTTGAAAATGCACCATTTTTCCCTGCAAAACAAACGGGTTCCATTCATAAGGTCTTAACGGACGTCCATGAAAAATTTTGATCATTTTGTTTAGGGATTTCAAAATGAAAGAAATTCATGGGCTATAGCATACGAAAATCGGTTAAATCTGTCTTTGCCTGCTTTGGAGCTCATTTGAACTTGAAAATGCATCATTTTCTCCGCGGAATGAGCTGGTTCCATTTCAAAGGTCTTAATCTAGGTTAATGAAAAATTTCGATCATTTTATTATGGAATTTCTGAATAAATAAATATTCGTGGGCTATAGTAAACGAAAATCGGTAACATTTACCTTTGCATGCTTTGGGGCTTGTTTGAACATAAAACTGCACCATTTTTTCTCGCAGAATGACTTGGTTCCATTTTTAAGGTCTTAACGGACGTTCATAAAAAATTTAGCCATTTTATTTTGGAATTTCTAGATCAAAAACATTCATTGGCTATAGCACACGAAAAATGGTAAAACCCCCTTTTACCTGCTTTAATGCTAATTTGAACTTTAGAATGCATCATTTTTTCCCACTGGATGAACTTGCTCCATTTATAACGTCTAAACGAATGTTCATAAAAAAATTTGGCCATTTTGTTTTGAAATTTTTGGATAAAAAAATTCATGGGTTATAGTACACAAAAATTGGTAAAACCAGTCTTTGCTTACTTTGGGAGTCGTTTGAACTTGAAGATTCTAAATTTTTTCCCTTGGGACGAACTGATTCCATTTCTAAGGTTTTAACGGACATCCATGAAAACTTCTTACCATTTTGTTTCTGGATTTCCAGATAAAACAAATTCATGGGTATAACACACGAAAATTGGTAAAATCTGCCTTAACCTGTTTGTGGCTTGTTTGGACATGAAAATGCATCATTCTTCCCCGCATGATGAGCTGATTCCATTTCTAACAGATGTCCATGAAAAATTTAGTTCAATTTGTTTTGGGATTTCCATATCAAAACAATTCATAGGCTATATAGCACATGAAAATCGATAAAACTTGTCTGCCTATTTTGGGGCTCGTTTAAACTTCAAAATGCATCATTTTCCTCGTGAGACAAACTCTTTCCATTTCCAAGGTCTTAGTCGTCCATGAAAAATTTCAGCCATTTTCTTTCAGGATTTCCGAATTAAAAAAATCCATGGGCTATAACACATGATAATCGGTAAAACATTGTATTTGCCTACTTTGAGGCTCCATTGAACTTAAAAATGTACTATTTCACCCCACATGATGAACTAGTTTTGTTCTATGGTCTTAACAAACGTCCTTGAAAAATTTTCAGTCATTTTATTTTGAGATTTTTCGGATAAATAAAACAATGGTTGATAGCATATGAAAATTGGTAAACTATATCTTCCCTACTTAGGGGCTTGTTTGAACTTGAAAATGCACTATTTTTTCTCACGAAACAAACTGGTCTTAACGTAGTCCATGAAATATTTCAGCCATTTTTATCGGGATTTCTGAATAAAAAACATCCATGGGCTACAGCACAAGAAAATAGTTAAAAATTTTCTTTGCCTGCCTTGGATCTCATTTTAACTTGAAAATAAACCATTTTTTTCTCGTGGGGCGAACTCGTTCCATTGCTAAAGTATTAGCGGACGTCAAAGAAAAATTTTAGCCATTTTGTTTTGGGATTTCCAGAACAATAAACTACATGAGCTATAGCACAAGAAAATTGGTAAAATCTACATTTTCCTGTTTTGGGGCTCGTTTGAACTTAAAAATACACCATTTTTACCGCAAGATGAATTGATTCTATTTCTAAGGTCTTAACGGATGTACATGAAAATTTTTAGCTATTTTATTTCAGGATTTCCAGATCAAAAAAAATCATGGGCAATACCATAGGAAAATCGGTAAAATCTGTCTTTCCCTGCTTTTGTGGTGGTTTGAACTAATAAATGCACCATTTTTCCCGCGGAACGAACTGTTTCCATTTCTATGGTCTTATAGGACGTCAATGAAATATTTTGGCCATTTTGTTTTGAGATTTCTGGATAAAAAAATATGCATGGGCTATAAGACACGAAGATCGATAAAATCTTCCTTTGTGTGCTTTGGGACTCGTTTGAACTTGAAAATGCACCATTGTTTCCTGCGAAATGAACGGGTTCCATTCATAAGGTCTTAACAGACGTCCATGTAAAATTTAGATTATTTTGTTTAGGAATTTCCAAATAAAAAAGATCCATGGGCTATAGCACACGTAAATCGGTTAAATCTGTCTTTGCCTGCTTTAGAGCTCATTTGAACTTTAAAATGCATCATTTTCTCCGCGGGATGAGCTGGTTCCATTTCAAAGGTCTTAATGTAGGTCAATGAAAAATTTTGAACATTTTATTATGGAATTTCTGAATAAAAAAATATTCATGGGCTATAGTAAACGAAAATCAATAACATTTACCTTTGCATGCTTTGGAGCTCGTTTGAACATGAAATTGCACCATTTTTTCTCGCAGAATGAATTGGTTCTATTTCTAAGGTCTTAACAGACGTTCATTAAAAAATTCAGCCATTTTGTTTTGGGATTTCTAGATCAATAAAATCCTTTGGCTATAGCACACGAAAAAAAGGGTAAAAAACCCCTTTACCTGCTTTAATGCTAATTTGAAAATTGGTAAAATATATCTTTCCCTACTTTGGGGCTTGTTTGAACTTGAAAATACACTAATTTTTCTCGCGAAACGATCTGGTTTCATTTCTAAGGTCTTAACGTAAACCATGAAATATTTCAGCCATTTTTATCGGGATTTCTGAAAAAGACATCCATGGGCTACAGCACATGAAAATAGTTAAAAATCTTCTTTGCCTGCCTTGGAGCTCATTTTAACTTGATAATGAACCATTTTTTCTCGTGCGACAAACTCGTTCCATTGCTAAAGTATTAGTGGACGTCAAAGAAAAATTTTAGCCATTTTATTTTGGGATTTCCAGAAAAATAAAATACATGAGCTATAGCACAAGAAAATCGGTAAAATCTATATTTTCCTGCTTTGGGGCTCGTTTGAACTTAAAAATACACCATTTTTCCCGCAAGATGAATTGATTCTATTTCTAAGGTCTTAACGGATGTACATGAAAATTTTTAGCTATTTTATTTCAGGATTTCTAGATCTAAAAAATCATGGGCAATAGCATAGAAAAATTGGTAAAATCTGTTTTTCCCTGCTTTTGTGGTGGTTTGAACTAATAAATGCACCATTTTTCCCGCGAAACGAACTGGTTCCATTTCTAAGGTCTTAAAGAACGTCAATGAAATATTTTGGCCATTTTGTTTTGAAATTTTTGGATAAAAAAAATTCATGGGCTTTAGCACACAAAAATCGGTAAAACTATTCTTTGCTTACTTTGGGAGTCGTTTGAACTTGAAGATTCCAAATTTTTTCCCTTGGGACGAACTGATTCCATTTCTAAGATTTTAACGGACATCCATGAAAACTTTTGACCATTTTGTTTCTGGATTTCCAGATAAAAAAAATTCATGGTATTGCACACGAAAATTGGTAAAATCTGCCTCAACATGTTTGGGACTTGTTTGAACATGAAAATGCATCATTCTTCCCCGCATGACGAGCTGATTACATTTCTAAGGTCTTAACAGACATCCATGAAAATTTAGTTCATTTTGTTTTGGGATTTCCAGATCAAAACAATTCATAGGCTATAGCAATGAAAATCGATAAAATTTGTCTGCCTTTTTGGGGGCTCGTTTAAACTTCAAAATGCATCATTTTTCCTCTTGAGACAAACTCTTTCCATTTCCAAGGTCTTAGTGGACGTCCATGAAAACTTTCAGCCATTTTCTTTCAGGATTTCCGAATTAAAAAAAAATCCATGGGCTATAACACATGATAATCAGTAAAAAATTGTCTTTGCCTACTTTGAGGCTCATTTGAACTTAAAAATGTACTATTTCACCCCACATAATGAACTAGTTTCGTTTTATGGTCTTAACAGACGTCCTTGAAAATATTTCATTCATTTTATTTTGAGATTTTCCGGATAAAAAAAACAATGGTTTATAGCATATGATAATTGGTAAAATATATCTTTCCCTACTTTGGGGCTTGTTTGAACTTGAAAATGCACTATGTTTTCTCGCGGAACGAACTGGTTTCATTTCTAAGGTTTTAACGTAGTCCATGAAATATTTCAGCCATTTTTATTGGGATTTCTGAATAAAAAATATCCATGGGCTACAACACACGAAAATAGTTAAAAATTTTCTTTTCCTGCCTTGGAGCTCATTTTAACTTGAAAATGAACCATTTTTTCTCGTGGGACGAACTCGTTCCATTTCTAAAGTATTAGCAGCCGTCAAAGAAAAAATTTAGCCATTTTGTTTTAGGATTTCCAGAACAATAAAATACATGAGCTATAGCACAAAAAAATTGGTAAAATCAATATTTTCCTGCTTTGGGGCTCGTTTGAACTTAAAAATACACCATTTATCCCGCAAGATGAATTGATTCTATTTCTAAGGTCTTAACGAATGTATATGAAATTTTTTAGCTATTTTATTTCAGGATTTCCAGATCAAAAAAATCATGGGCAATAGCATAGGAAAATTGGTAAAATGTGTCTTTCCCTGCTTTTGTGGTGGTTTGAACTAATAAATGCACCATTTTTTCCGCGGAACAAACTGGTTCCATTTCTAAGGTCTTAAAGGACGTCAATGAAATATTTTGGCCATTTTATTTTGAGATTTCTGGATAAAAAAATATCCATGGGCTATAAGACACGAAGATCGGTAAAATCTTCCTTTGCGTGCTTTGGGGCTCGTTTAAACTTGAAATGCACCATTTTTCCCTGCGAAACAAACGGGTTCCATTCATAAGGTCTTATCGGACGTCCACAAAAAATTTCGACCATTTTGTTTAGCGATTTCCAAATAAAAAAAATTTATAGCACACAAAAATTGGTTAAATCTGTCTTTGCCTGCTTTAGCGCTCATTTGAACTTGAAAATGCATCATTTTCTCCGCGGATTGAGCTGCTTCCATTTCAAAGTTCTTAATGTAGGTCAATGAAAAATTTCGATCATTTTATTATGGAATTTCCGAATAAAAAAATATTCATGGGCTATAGTAAACGAAAATCGGTAACATTTACCTTTGCATGCTTTCGGGCTCGTTTGAACAAGAAATCGCACCATTTTTTCTCGCAGAATGAATTGTTTTCATTTCTAAGGTCTTAACGGATGTTAATAAAAAAATCATCCATTTTGTTTTGGAATTTCTTGATCAGAAAAATTCATTGTCTATAGCACTCAAAAATCGTTAAAAACCCCTTTACCTGCTTTAATGCTAATTTGAACTTTAGAATGCATCATTTTTTCCCACTGGATGAACTTGTTCCATTTATAACGTCTTAACAAATGTTCATAAAAAATTTGTCCATTTTGTTTCGAAATTTTTGGATATAAAAATTCATGGGCTTTAGCACACAAAAATTGGTAAAACCGGTCTTTGCTTACTTTGGGAGTTGTTTGAGCTTGAAGATGCCAAATTTTTCCCCTTTGGACGAACTGATTCCTTTTCTAAGGTTTTAACGGACATCCATGAAAACTTTTGACCATTTTGTTTCTAGATTTCCAGATTTAAAAAAATCATGGGTATAGCATACGAAAATTGGTAAAATCTGCCTTAACCTGCTTTGGGGCTTGTTTGAACATGAAAATGCACAATTCTTCTCCGTATGACAGTTAATTCTATTTCTAAGGTCTTAACAGACGTCCATGAAAAATTTAGTTCATTTTGTTTTGGGATTTCCAGATCAAAATAATTCATAGGCTATAGCACATGAAAATTGATTAAATTTATCTGCCTATTTTGGGGCTCGTTTAAACTTCAAAATGCATCATTTTTCCTCGTGAGACGAACTCTTTCTATTTCCAAGGTCTTAGTGGACGTCCATGAAAAATTTTAGCCATTTTCTCTCAGGATTTCTGAATTAAAAAAAATCTATGGGCTATAACACATGATAGTCGGTAAAAAATTGTCTTTGCCTACTTTGAGGATCGTTTGAAATTGATAATGCACCATTTTTCTCCGCAGGACAAATTGATCTATTTCTAAGGTCTTAAAGGACGTCCATGAAAAATTGCGGCTATTTTGTTTAGGGATTTCTGGATTAGAAAAAATTAATGGGATATAGCACACAAAAATCGATAAAATCAATCTTTACTTCTTTAGGCTCGTTTGACCTTGAAAATGCACCATTTTTTCCCGCAGGATGAACTTGTTCCATTTATAACGTTTTAACAGATATCCATGATAAATATTGACCATTTTGTTTTGGGATTTCCGATTATAAAAAAATTCATGCGCTATAACAGACGAAAATCGATAAAATCTGTCTTTGCCTACTTTTGGTCTCACTTGAACTTGAAAATACACATTTTTTTCTCCATGGAATGAACTGGTTCTATTTCTAAAGTCTTAATGGACATTCATGAAAACGTTTTGCCATTTTGTTTTGGGATTTGAAAATAATAAAATCGATGGGATATAGCACACGAAATTGGTACAATCTGTCTTTTTCTGCTTTGGGGCTCGTTTGAACTTGAAAATACACCATTTATCCCGCGGGATGAACTGTTTCATTTCTAAGTTCTTAATGGACTTCCATGAAAAATTTCAGCCATTTTTGTTTTGGGATTTCCGGATCAAAAACATCCATGGGTTTTAGCAGATGAAAATCGATAAAATTTGTCTTTTATTGTTTTGGGGCTCGTTTGAACTTCAAAATGCATCATTTTTCCTCGCGAGACGAACTCGTTCCATTTCTAAGGTCTTAATGGATATCCATGAAAAATTTTAGTCATTTTGTTTCAGGATTTACTGATTAAAAAATATTCATAGGTTATAGCACACAATAATCGATAACATCTGTCTTTGCCTATTTTGGGGCTACTTTGAACTTGATAATGGACCATTTTCCCCACAAAGCAAATTGATCCATTTCTAAGGTCTTAAAGGACGTCCATGAAAAAAATTGCAGCCATTTTGTTTCAGAATTTCTGATTAGAAAAAATTCATTGCCTATATCACACAAAAATTGGTAAAAATCTACCTTTGCATGCTTTGGGGCTCGTTTGAACTTAAAGATGCACTATTTTAACCTGCGGGACGAACTGATTCAATTTCTAAGGTGTTTACAGACGTCTATGAAATATCTTAGTCATTTTGTATTGGGATTTCCGGATCAAAAAGAATCTATGGACTATAGCACACGAAAATCGATAAAATCTATCTTTGCTTACTTTAGTGTTCCTTTGAACTTGAAAATGCTACATTTTTCCTGCGGGACAAACTGTTCCATTCCCATGGGCTTAACGAACATCCATGAAATATTTCGGCCATTTTGTTGTCGGGATTTTTAGATAAAAAAAATTTATGGGGCTATGCACACGAAATTAAGTAAAATCTGCCTTTACCTGTTCTGAATTTCCTTTGAACTTGAAAATGTACCATCTTCTCTGTGGGACGAACTAATTCTATTTCTAAGGTCTTAAATGACGTCTATAAAGAATTTCAGCCATTTTTTCGAGATTTCTGAATAAAAATATCCATGGGCTATTGCACACGAAAATTGGTAAAATATGTCTTGCATTGGAACTCGTTCTAACTTGATAAAGTACCACTTTTTTTTGCGGGACGAATTGGTTCCATTTCTAAGATCTTAACAGACGTCCATAAAAAATTCGCCATTTTATTTTGGGATTTCCGAATAAAATTAATGGGATATAGCACACAAAAATTGATAAAATCAGCCATTGTCTTCTTTGGGCTCGTTTGAACTTGAAAATACACCATTTTCCCCGCAGGACGAACTTGTTCCATTTATAACGTTTTAACAGATGTCCATGAAAAATATCTGCCATTTTTTTGGGGATTTCCGATTAAAAAAATTCATAATTTATAGCACACAAAAATTGGTAAAATCTATCTTTGCCTGCTTTGGGTCTCGTTTGAACTTAAAAATGTCCTAATTTTACCCTCAGGACTAACTGGTTCAATTTCTAAGGTATTAGCAGACATACATGAAAAATTTCGTCCATTTTATTTCGGGATTTCCAAATTAAAAAAAATCATTGGCTATAGACATGAAAATCGATAAAAAACTTTCATTGCTTGCTTTGAATCTCGTTTGAAATTTAAAATGTATCATTTTTCCCTGTTGGGCGAACTTGTTCCACTTCTAAGGTCTTAACAAACTTCCATTGAAAATTTCAGTCATTTTGTTTCATGATTTTCGGATTAAAAAATTCATGGGTTATAGCTCATGAAAATAGATAAAATCTGTCTTTACCTGCTTTGGGCTTATTTGAACTTAAAAATACACATTTTTTCTAGGCCGGACGAACTTGTTCTATTTCTAAGGTCTTAACATATGTCCATTTAAATATTTAGCCTTTTTTGTTTTAGGATTTTTGGATGAAAAAAAATTCATGGGTTATAGCACACGAAAATTGATAAAATCTGTTTTTGCCTACTTTGAGACTCGTTTGAACTTGAAAATGCATCATTTTCCCCGTGGGACAAACAAGTTCAATTTCTAAGCTCTTTACAGACGTCCATGAATAATTTTGTTCATTTTGTTTCATGATTTTTGGATAAAAATATTCATGGTCTATAACACACGAAAACCGGTAAAAATATGCATTTGCCTATTTTGAGGTTCTTTTGAACTTGAAAAAGGTCAAATTTTACCCGCGGGACGAACTGATTGTATTTCTAAGATCTTAACGGTCGTCCATAAAAAAATTCGGTCATTTTATTTTGGAATTCCAAATAAAAAAAATTCATGGGCTATAACACACGAAAATCGATAAAAATCAACCTTTGCCTGCTTTGGGGCTCGTTTGAACTTGAAAATGCACCAGTTTTTTTCGCGGGACGAACTGGTTATATTTATAAGGTCTTAACGGACATCCATGAAAATTTTCAATCATTTTGTTTTGGGTTTTCGGATCAAAAAATATCCATGGGTTATAATAGACCATAAAATCGGTAAAATCTAGTTTTGCCTGCTTTGAGACTCGTTTGAACTTGAAAAGGCACCTTTTTTCCCGCGGGTTGAGCCGGTTCCATTTCTAAGGTCTTAACGGACGTCTATGAAAAATTTCAGCGATTTTATTTCAGGATTTCTAGATAAAAAAGAATCCATGGTCTATAACATAGTAAAATAGGCAAAAATATACCTTTATTTTCTTTGGGCTCGTTAGAATTTGAAAATGCATCAATTTTTCCCGGAGACTAACTAGTTCCATTTCTAAGGTCATAGCGAACATCAATGTAAATTTTCGGCAATTTTATTTTGGGATTTTTGGATCAAAATATATCCAAGGGCTATAATAGCACCAAAAATTGGCAAAATCAGTCTTTGCCTACTTCGGGATCGTTTAAACTTTAAAGTGCACCATTTTTTTCTCGTGGAACGAACTGTTTCCATTTCTAAGGTCTTAACGAACGTCCATGAAATATTTCGGCCTTATTTTGTCGTGATTTCAAGATAAAAAAAATTCATGGACTGTAACACACGAAAATTGGTAAAAATCTACCTTTGCCTACTTTAGGACTCGTTTGAACTTTAAAATGCATCATTTTTTCCCGTAGAACGAACTAGTTTCAATTCTAAGGTCTTAATGGACGCCATGAAAAACTTCAGACATTTTATTTTGAGATTTCCGAATCAAAAAAAATCATGGGCTATAATACACGAAAATTAGTAAAATTTGTCTTTGTCTATTATGTGGTTCATTTTTTCTTTGAAGTGCACCATTTTTTCCCGCGGGACGAACTGGTTCAAATTCTAAGGTTTTAACGGACGTTCAAGAAAAATTTTGGCCTTCTATTTTGAGATTTTACGGATTAAAAATCATTGGGCTATAGCACACGAAAATTAGTAAAATTTGTATTTGCTTGCTTTGAGACTCGTTTGAACTTGAATTGTGCCATTGTTTTCCAGCGGGACGAACATGTTCAATTTCTAAGATCTAACGGACGTCCATTAAAAATTTCGGCCATTTTTATTTGGGATTTTTGGATCAAAAAAAATTAATGGGCTATTATAGCACATAAGAATTGGTAAAATTTGTCGCCTGCTTTGGGCTCGTTTGAAATTTAAAATGCACTATTTTTTTCCGTGAGGTGAACTAGTTTTATTTCTACGGTCTTAACGTACATCCATGAAAAATTTGACCATTTCATTTTGAAATTTCCGGATAAAAAAATACATGGGCTATAACACATGAGAATTGGTAAAATTTGCATTTTCCTGCTTTGGTGCTCGTTTGAACTTGAAAATGCATCATTTTTCCTTATGAGACGACTAATTTCATTTCAAAGGTATTAACAGACGTCCATGAAAATTTTTTGTCCTTTTGTTTCAGGATTTCCGGATTTAAAAAATTCATAAGCTATAGAACACAAAAATAGGTAAACTTTGTCTTTGCCTGCGTTGGAGCTTTTTTGATCTTTAAAATGCATCATTTTTTCCGTGGGACCAACTAGTTTTATTTTTAAGATTTTAACAAACGTCTATGAAACATTTAGACCATTTTGTTTCAGGATTTCCGGATCAAAAAAAAATTATTCTCTATAGCACACGAAAATCAGTAAAATCTTTCTTTGCCTGCTTTGGGACTCGTTTGAACTTGAAAATGCAACATTTTATCCCGCTGGACGAACTGTTTCCATTTCTAAGGTCTTAACGGACTTCCAAGAAAAATTTTGGTCATTTTATTTTCGGATTTCCATATTTTAAAAAACCAATGGACTAGCACACGAAAATTGAAAAAATTTGTCATTGCCTACTTTGAGCTCATTTGAACTTGAAAATTCACCATTTCTCCCCATGGGATGAACGAGTTCCTTTTCTAAGGTCTTAACGGACGTCTATGAAAAATTTTGGTCATTTTGTTTCAAAATTTTTGGATTGAAATAATCCATGTGTCATAGCACACGAAAATCGGTAAAATCTGTCTTTGGCTTCTTTGGCACTTATTTGAACGTGAAAATGCAGCATTTACCCCTTGGACGAATTGGTTCCACTTCTAAGGTCTTAACGGACTTCCATGACAATTTTTGGTCATTTTGTTTCAGGATTTCTGGATACAAAAAATCCATGGGTTAGAGCACATGAAAATTGGTAAAATCTACCTTTGCCCGCTTTGGAGCTCGTTTAAACTTGAAAATGTATCAATTTTCTTTGCGGGACAAACTAGTGTCATTTCTAAGGTCTTAACAGACGTCCATGAAAAATTTCAGCCATTTTGTTTCATGATTTCCGGATAAAAATTTAATGGGCTATATCACACAAAAATTAGTAAACTCTGCTATTGCCTGCTTTGGAACTCGTTTGTACTTGAAAATGCACCATTTTTCTCCACAAGACAAAATGGTTCCATTTCTTAGATATTAACAACGTTCATGAAAACTTTTGGTCATTTATTTCGAGATTTTCGAATAAAAAAATACATGGGCTATAGGTTATGAAAATCAATAAAATATGTCTTTGCTTGCTTTGGGCGCGTTTGAACTTATAAATGCGTCATTTTCCCCCGCAGGATGAACAAGTTCCATTTTAAAGGTCTTAACATATGTCATAAAAAAAATTGTCATTTTGATTTGAGATTTCCGGTCAAAAAAATCCATGGGCTATTATAGCACACAAATATCGGTAAAATCTGTCTTTGCCTGCTTTGGGGCTCGTTTGCACTTGAAAATACAAAATTTTCCAGCGAGACGAATTGGTTTCATTTATAAGGTCTTAACTTACATCCATGAAAAATTTTGACCATTTTGTTTTGGTATTTCCGGATATTAAAAAATTCATGGGCTATAGCACACGAAAATCGGTAAAATCTGTATTTACCTGCATTGGGGCTCGTTTAAACTTGAAAGGGCACCATTTTTTTCCGCGAGATGAACTACTTTCATTTCTAAGGTCTTAACGAACGTCCATGAAGATTTTTAGTCATTTTGTTTTGGAATTTGCGGATAAAAACTACATGGGCTATAGAACACAAAAATTGGTAAATTTTGTTTTTGCCTGCATTGGGGCTCGTTTGAACTTTAAAATACACCATATTTTTCCCGTGGAACGAACTTGTTCCATTTCTAAGGTCTAAACGGACGTCTATGAAACATTTAATCCTTTCAAGATTTCTAAATCAAAAAACACACATGGGCTATAGTGTAACACCTCTATAACGACTTAGGGAAAACTAGAGCCTAACACTTGTGTCTTGATGTTGTGAAGTCCTAAATTGGGTTAAAATGATATTAGGAGGTTGTGTTTAAAGTTTCGTGACGTTTGGAGGTCAAATGTCCATGATGTTCGAAAGGTTTGCCTTGAAACGTCCTTGCGTGTCTTAGTGTGTTTCGTCAAGTTTTACGTGTTCGTTTTGGGTGAAATTGATGTGAGAGGTCCTAAACATGTATACGAACATATTCGAATTGGAAACGTCCGGGCAAAACTCCCCAAGGACCAACCAAGAGGTCCTTGAGGAGGACTAATCTTAGACGCCAAAACTGCCAAAGGCAGTCCCACCTAAAGAAGGCAATCGACACCCAGTAAGCTCTGGCCGTCGATGGCACCTGCTGCAATTCTGCAGGTGTCTCGGCCAAGTGGAGGGTATTTTGGGGTTTTCACCTAGCCTTCCTAAAATTAGTTGGATGGTTTCTTAGTGTCATTTTAGGTATTTTAAGTGGGTTTATAAGTCTTAAACACTTAGATGAATTCGCTTTTCAAAATCAAACCCACAAACCTCTAATGAACTCTCTAGAACTCCATTGGAGCCAAAACTCAAGAAAGAGGTTGGATTGAAGATTCTTTGGTGATTTCTCCATCAAATTATCTCAATTTTCATGGCTTAGCATCAATTAAGGTATGACCTTCATCCTTGAATCTCTTTTCTTCAAGGAGCCAAACTTCAAAGTGATTTCCAAAGTCTTTCAAAAGATAAAATTGTCCTATTTTAATATCTAGCCATGGATTCTTGCATAAAACGTTTTGAATCATGAATTGATGTTTGTTAATTTTATTCAAAATATTGTAATAGACAATAGATTTCTATATTTTGATTGTATGGGCCATGTCACGATTATTCTTGAGTTTAAGAATTGTGTATGTTGAGACTTAGTATTTCCTATGGTTTTATATGAAAGAAGTTTTAAGATATTTTGTGTGAAAAGTTTTAATTCCGCATGACTTTTCATACATGTATGCAATGAATGATGTCAAAGGGCTTGTACAAGACCTCCGAGAGGTCAACTACGCCAGGTTGCAAGTCCGAGAAGACCATTTCTTCTAGGGTGTACTCTTGGGATGTGACATATAGAACACGAAAATCAGTAAAATCTTTATTTGCCTGCTTTAGAGCTTGTTTGAACTTGACAATGCAATATTTTTTCCGCAGGACGAACTAGCTCCATTTTTAAGGTCTTAACGGAAGTCCAGAAAAAAAAATTGTCATTTTATTTCGGGATTTCCAGATAAAAAAATACATTGACTATAGCATACGAAAATTGATAAGATCTGTCGTTGCCTGCTTTGAGGCTCGTTTGAACTTGAAAGTGCACCATTTTTCCCTTGGGACGAACGAGTTCCATTTCTAAGGTCTTAACGGACGTCCATGAAAAATTTTGGTCATTTTGTTTCAGAATTTTGGGATTTCCAAATATAAAAAAAAAATCATGGGCTATGTAACACACGAAAATTGGTAAATCTGTCTTTGCCTGCTTTGAGCTCATTTGAACTTGAAAATGCACAATTTTCCCCGTGGACGAACTGGTTCCATTTCTAAAGTTTTAACGAACGTCCATGAAAAAATTTATCTATTTTATTTTGGGATTTCTGAATATAAAAATATCATGGGATAAGGCGCACGAAAATCGGTAAAATTTGTCTTTGCATGTTTTGGGCCTCGTTGGAACTTAAAAATGCACTATTTTTCCTCGCGGGACAAACTGGTTTCATTTCTATGGTCTTAAATGACGTCCATAAAAAAATTCAGTCATTTTATTTCGAGATTTCTGAATGAAAAAAATTACATGGGTTATAGCACATGAAAATCGATAAAATCAACCTTTGCCTGCTTTGGGCTCGTTTAAACTTGAAAATTCAATATTTTACCCGCGGGACGAACTATTTCTATTTCTAAGGTCTTAAAGAACGTCAATGTAAAATTTCGTTCATTCTGTTTTGGGTTTTTCGGAACAAAAAATTCTTGGGCTATAGCACACAAAAATCGGTAAAAAAAAATTTTGCCTGCTTTGGGCTCATTTGAACTTGAAAATGCACCATTATTCTAGCGGGACAAAATATCATTGTTAAGGTCATAACGGACGTCCATGAAAAATTTTGGTCATTTTGTTTTGAGATTTTTGGATAAAAAAACAATGAGCTACAACACATGAAAATCGATAAAATCTGTCTTTGCCTACTTTGGGGCTCGTTTGAATATGAAAATGCATCATTTATCCTCGCGAGATGAACTGGTTCCATTTCTAAGATCTTAATGGACGTCCATAAAATATTTCGACCATTTTATTTCAGGATTTCTGAATAAAAAAAATCATGGGCTATAGCACACGAAAATTGGTAAAATCTGTCTTTGCCTGCTTTGGGGCTCGTTTTAACTTGAAAATGCGCCATTATCCCTGCAGGACAAAGTGGTTACACTTCTAAGGTATTAACGAATGTCCATGAAAAGTTTTATCCATTTTGTTTCAAGATTTATGGATCAAAATAAATTCATGGGCTATAGTACACGAAAATTGGTAAATCTGCCTTTGTCTGCTTTGGGGCTCGTTTGAACTTGAAAATACACCATTTTTGCCCACGGGACAAACTGGTTCAATTTCTACGATCTTATTGGACGACAATGAAAAATTTTGGCCAATTTATTTTGTGATTTTCGGAAAAAAAATTCATGGGCTATGACGCACGAAAATTGGTAAAATCTGTCTTTGCCTTTTTGGGGACGCGTTTGAACATGAAAATACATCCATTTTTCCCGCGGGACGAACAAATTTCATTTCTAAGGTCATCAAAATCCCTGCAAAATTCCATAACTCCCTAAAAATAGAAACCAAAGGAACTTTATTTGAGGTACTATTGCTGAAAAGAAAAGAAAAAGCTTTACATAGTAAACTAAACATGCTATAATGTTATGCTCTCTTCGAATTTCATGCTTCTCTTTTCTCTTTTTTTTTTGGAACATTTGGTTTTAAAGGAATAACAACTTATTAAACGAAAGGAAAAGGAACACCTCCTTCAACCCAGCACTCTTCTAAGTTACTGAGTACCATCTTCTCATCGACCAAACTCACATCCCTAAAGGACAACCATATACAATCTTAGTCAAATAGAACTCCGCTCCTCGTGAGACTTACATGCTTAACACTCAAGTTCAGCCCTAGTATTGACGGAATCGAAGGCCTTATTAGAAATCATAGAAGGGATTGGACCCTGGATTCAATGTCAAGGCCCCTCACATTCCATAATGGAAGAGCTCAAAGCCCTACAAGGCTCATGCTAGCTATTAAGTACAACTCTTTAGAAGTCATAAATATGCAAAATCATGATTCTTCTATTATTCTTGTGGAGTGCAGATCTCAAATGCAACTGGGAGCAGAATTGAATGACTCAACTATTGAGCAAAGGAGTGAATTACCAATCTTTTGTAACCCCTACTATTTTGATAGTTCCACCAATATATACAACCAAAGCAACATGTGTGGAACTATGTAAAATAGGAAACTACCTATTCTTGATAGCTACTTATCCTGCTATACAAAGCATGACCTCTTTCCACAAATATTTGTGTCATTTAACCAAAAAAAAAAAAAAAATTAACAGAGGTGAAATATATTTGAATTATTTAGATAATGATAGAGTAATTTTAAATTAATAGTATAACGAAGGATAAATTGATCTTTTTACCATTGTAAAAAAATAAAATTTGACCACTTATGCTTTTATAAGTATAACTTTAATTGTCAAAAACTTTTAAGTAAATTTAAAAGGCTAGATGTCCTATTAAGAAAGTTAGATATTCTATTGAGACACATTCAGTTCATTAGTTGCTAAATCACATTGTTTGATATTCATTAAAAAAAATTATATAATCACAAGTGATTAATTATCATGCATGAATCGGGATTGCTACTTTTTGGAAATAATTTTTCTCTTATTACTACTCCAATATACAAGAAAGAATATTCACTTTTGTAGTCTACACATTAATTATCTTGTCCTTTTTATTCAAAAAGAAATTCGTAAGACCTTGAATATTTAATAAATTTTAAAAACTTTAAAAGAAATTGTATGCTACTAGAAATTATGTTTTCATGAAAAAGTTAATAATAATCCTACAAAGTGCATTCGTATATTAAGTCTTTAATTTATATGAAAATATTAATAAACTTGTTGCAAATAATATTGTCTTAAGACATTATTGTAAGCAAAAACCTAATGCATGTCAAGATATTAGACAAAATAATTTACTGAGAGGCATTATAGAAATATACCTAAAGACATTATCGTAAAAATTACTTTCCATGATAATGTATTCAGGCATGTTTCTATAATGCCTCTTAGTAAATTATATTGTCTAAGATTCTAATGTGCATTAAGTTTATGCTTATTATAATGTCTTAAAGTAAAATATTATTTGTAACAAGTTAAGTAATCACAATATACGAATACAATTTGTAGGATTGTATAACCTTTTTCATGACAACATCATTTTTAGTAGCATATAAAAAGTCCTTAAAGTTCTTAAAATTTATCAAATATGCATGACCCTACAAATTTCAATTTGGATAAAAAAGACAAGAAAATTCATGTGCAAATTACAAAATTAGATATTTTTCCTTATATATGTAGTAATAAAAGAAAAAATATTTTCAAAAAATTGCAATTCTGATCCACCTCATATATGATAATAAATGACTCTTGATCACATACAAATATAGTAATAATTTTTTAATGAGCATTAAATAATGTAAATTAACAACTAATGAAGTGAGTGTATTTATGAACTATTATGATTCAAATTCAAACAAATAAATAGAATACCTAATCTTTTAAATTTACTTCAAAACTTTGACAGTTAAAGTTATACTTATAAGAGAAAAATGGTCAAATTTGATAAAAGTTTTTTTGGCATAAGTACTCACATGTTATACCCCATATGATTGCCCACCAAAACAGCAGAGTAGTCTGCGCAGGCATCTAAAACAGTTGAAAACGTAAAATGATTAACATGAGAACTCGAGTTCAACATCAACTTACACAATTTCAAAGCCTTCATAACTCTCCATATTACACCTACCCTCTTATCATTGCTATCCAAGAAACCACATCTTTCTCACTCATCTCATAAAAAACGATTCGAGCTTCATTAAGCTTCTTGTTATCAGGCGAAGCCAGGATTAAGAGTTTAGGGATTCTAAAAGAAATGATGGTTCGGATTAAAGGAGTTCAAACCCACAACTCTAGCATTTCAGAGTCACTTCTTTACCGTGTTCACAAGTTAATATATATATTTAATTTTCTAATAAAAATCCAAGGTCTATCGAAAAGGGGTTCGAACGAATTCAGACGAACCCATGAACCCCACCTAGCTACGCCTTGATTAAAAGCCCTCTGCGCCTCACTTGTGCACCCAAACTTCATATAACCCAAAATCAACACATTACAATTTCATCAAAGACTCGACCTAAACCCCTGTAAACATGCAAATCAACATAACCCCTCATCAAATAAATTGAGACTTATCCCCAAACAGAGCACGAGATAGTGAAGCTGAGGGATCAAATGCTTGTAATAAAAAATGCAAAAAGGAGCTAACACATACCGTGAAAATTAGCTCATTGGTCTCATTTCTCCACATCTGTTCATATCTAGATAACATCCGTATACTTTCTCCGGCTTGTTGGCGTTGCGCTACCCGGAGAGCAGTTGTGTTCCAAAAAATGGCATTTGATCGAACAGGTACTCTGCTCGATAAGGGATGTGGCTGTGTTTGAAGTAATCATCGATAAGGGAATTCCGTGATACGACGTTTGTCAAATGAGGGCTTTGATCGAAGAGCTTCCGAGCTTCTTGGAGGCTTCCGTCTCCGATGAAGCTGTTGAGGGTAGAAATTTGGCGGCGAAGAGCAAAGGTGAGTAGGGCCGTCATTTGACTCTTGTAGCAGCTACCTGACTTCCCTTCGTTTCTATTTATATGTCACTGTTTTAGGTTTCAAGTTCTTAGAAACTAGGTATGTTTACCTACTCTTATTTAGTGTTATTTTTAGAGTTGTCAAAAATAGCCCACTCGGCCCAAGCTTTGCGGGCCAGAGAATTTAATGGGCTAGGACGGGTCGGTCTTTTATCTGAAAGGGCCTGAAAATGTTAAATTCAGCACAATCCTAAAAGAGCCGAGGGATTTATCTATGTATGCTAGATACATGATATATATATATATAATGTATCTAAAACAAATTAACATAATTTTGAGTATGTGTATCTCGAAATACATGTATCTGAACGTACCCAAATTTAATAAGATTCATATTATTACAACATAATGTGCCTTTAAGTAATATAATTAACTCATAAACTAGAAATATTTTTGTAAGTTACCCTTAAATAAATAGTTTTTATTCATGGGCTAACCTAACATCAATAGTCAAGAGCTTATATGGGTCGAACTTATAAACCCTAGTTTTAATTTAGTTGGACACAAAATTTAAAAAATAAAAATAGATTTTTAAATCATATGATCGTCGTAAATTAAAAAGTAAAGCAATTGAAAAAAAGATTTGTATTAATTATATACTACGTACATGCATGGAAAAAAAAAAGTTGACACGATGGGTTCGCATGCATATATATACACTACAAATCTACAATAGAGGTGAGAGAGAATATGATGAGTTTCAATAATGATCTCAAGTAAATATTACAGTACAATAATACTTAATTAACTAGTTAGGGTTCACTAATTAAATATTTATAGACAATTTTGTAAGTTCTTATATATAGTATATATATACAGAAATAAAATAGGATAAAGATATTATTGGATTCACGTAAACTCGTAATTAAAGCTGAAGGTCCATTTCATCCAAACTTGGCATTTCTACACTTGACCAATAATTGCGACAGTAGTACTGATCATCCTCATCATGAGATGAATAATTATAAAGTGTCATATCTGAAGGGGTTGAAAAATCATGAGAAATATCAATTCCATCTTCAAAACTAGACAAGTTGTTCCAAATATTACTATCATCTTCTTTTACGAATGAATATGTTGATGAGATGGCATTAACGTTTGGACATGTATTGATATTGTTAGGAGAATAATTCTCCGTCACGATTAATTCTGAAGAAGATGGTGATGAAGAAGTCGGTATTTGTTGAGCCAACAGAGAAGGCATCCATTGATATAGAAGGAAGTGTCGAAATTGTTGGATATTGATTTCGCAATGAAGCTCTTTTGCATGCTTTTGCACTTTGGTTCTCCAGTAATTTTTAATATCGTTATCGCTTCTCCCAGGCAAATTCTCTGCTATCTTTGACCATCTATTTATATATTTTTTTATCAAAAGCAAAAAATAATTGTTACTTTATAAGTTCAACTTTTACAAAAATACAAGCAACCATACGCATAATTGAGATGCTCATCATTAAGTATCATATATACCTCTATGTTTATTTGTTAAAATAAATAAATTGTTATTTATATATGATATTTTCATTTTTAAAATATAATATTTTTATTTGTCTCAGTTTATATGATATATTATATATATACTTTACTTACCTATTTCCAAAGCGAAAATGAAGAAGAAGAATTTGGAGCTGCTCTTGAGGAGTTATTTTTCCCCTTCGTAAATTTGGCCGCAAATAATTCAACCATCTTAGTCTACAACTCTTACCGCTACGCTTCAACCCTATATTCATATACATACATAATTATTTTTTGATGAAAGAAACAAAATGATATACTTGTGATCTCTCTAACAACATGACATATATATACCGGCAACGTGAGCGAGTGAATTCCAACGTCCTTGTCCAAATATGAAGATGGAATGGATGAGTTTAGAGTCTTCATCGGAACTCCAAGGTCCTTTCTTCATCTCCATTGATATTTGCTCCATTTTCAAGACTCGAATATTAATTAATTGTTATGAATCGATGTTTCAATTAGCTAATGGACTATATATATAAGTACATATATAGAAAGTGTCTTTAGTCATGAAAGTCCTTTTTTATTGGTTTGGGAGGTAGTGATTTTGAAAGTTTGAGATAAGGTTTGCATAAAAAGAGAGGATTGTGTACGTTCGTTAGTACCAATAAGTACTAACTAGCTAGTAGACGTGAATATAATGAAAAGTATTGGAAGAATACAAAGCAAATAATATTGTCAAATTCAAGAATGTTTTCAATACGTTTTTTTTTTTAATTTATTATGTATATTTTGCTATTAGTAGGCATGTCATGCAAGTTTTTTACATATTATTGAACTTGTAACTCGAGAAAACATATGCATGACCAATTTGGATTTATGGCAAAATATATACTAGTCTCTCCGTCTCACAAAGAATGACCTAGTTTGATTTGACACGGAGTTTAAGAGTATAAATAAGACTTTTGTATCTTGTGGTCCTAAATTAAAATTTGGTTGAATGTACAAAATTGTCATTTGATCTTGTGGCCTTTAACACGCCATGTGGAAAAGCTGATTTTAAAATGTTACAAAAAAAAGGTCATTCTTTTTTAAACAGACTAAAAATGGAAGGAGGTCGTTCTTTTTTAGTGGGAGTAGTATATATACAATCTTGTAAGTCATAAAACTTAAATGGACCTGTAGAAATTGATAGTGGACTTCTAAAATTTCGGAGAGAACTATATATATAATGTTTCTCCAATTCATTAAGAAGGTCCTCATATAGATTTTTTAATTGAAAAAAAAAATTGAATGTCTCAATGGCGTCAGATTCATTAGCTAATACACATGAAAAAAACTGTGAAAGTCTGATAATTTTTTGACTAGTAAACGAGAAAATATGCATGAAATAAACGGAGATTTAGGTCTTAGGGCAATACATAGGACTCATAAAATTATAATAGTAAGTATGCTCTAATTTGAATTCTAAGTATGAAATCATCCCGAATTTGATTTTTGCAAAAAAAAAAAAAAAAAATTCAACAAATATATTTATTTATTATATTATTATTATTATTAGGGAAAATTACGCGGATAAGCAAACTTATAGTATTTAATTACTCATCATATGTATAGTTTGCTATAATTACCATTCGCAACTAAGATTATACATTAATTACGCGGACTGACTTCGAGTTTGTATGATTAGTTAATGTTTGTATATGTATAATTGTCAAGATATACAAATAAATATGTATAATATACAATTTTTTAGCCTATATACATATACAATTCACCTCTCTCCCACTCTCTGCCCTCTCTCTACCCTCTCTCATCCGCCTCTCTCCTCCCTCTCTTGATCTCGCTCGCCTCTCTCCTCTCTCTCCCAGTATCACTCGCCTCTCTCCTCCCTCTCCCAATCTCTCTAGCCATATATACAATTACATATGTATAATATACAATTATCTAACCAATATACATATAAATTCATCTTTCTCTCACTCTTTTCTCCCTCTCTCTCTCTCTCCTCTCTCCTCTCTCTCCCAGTCTCGCTCTCCTCTCTCCTCCATATAACATGTAGCTACAAATTATAATTATCAAACTATATCTATGAAAAGTAATTAATTATTTTTTTAAGTGACGATATGTGAAAGTTTCCCTTATTATTAATAGTAATAATAATTTTATTTGAGAAAGTTTATATTATATATATATTGACTTCATCTTTAAAGGTTTTTTAGGTATTTGATTCTCGACTTTGTAGTGATAAAGTCCGCGTTTACCTCAATCTAGAAGGATGCCAATTAATGCCTTTATTCCCTCACCACTCCATAAATCACCCTACGCAAGGAAGGTAATTTTAATCTAATCCCACACCTTTTTAACCTATTAACTTTAAATTCTAAATCTATATAACATTTTAATTATTAAAAATAAAGTTGCACACCAATCAGTTCAGTTCGATTTTAAAATTTATCAGTTTGCCTTATGAATTATTGATGATTCGTTAACATGTTAAAATTATTATATAACCATTAAAATATCAATTCGGTCATTGGTTTAGCCGTTAATATTTGAAATTATCATTGGTTTAGCCGTTAATATTTGAAATTATCATTAAAAATTAGAAATAAGGTAACAAACCAAATAAACCATGTGCATGACTTAACAAATTGCATCTTGAGCAAAACTGCAAAAACAAACACTGACGTGTTCTAGAATAACTTAGAATTTGAGACTATTAGAAATTAAAGTATGAAACTAAGCTCTAAGTCAAGTACTTTATAAACAGAATGATAAAAATATATATCGATAAATTTGTTAAGAAAAAATTTAAAACCATTAAAAACCAATAGCTCGATAATAAAAAAACTAAAACTATTACTAAAACCACTAAATCAATAATCCATTATCATTATTGACAGGAGCGGAGCTACCTTCATACAAGGGGATTCATATCCGAACCCCTTTCGGCGGAAAATTATATTATTTATATATGGTTAAAATAAGTTTATATGTATATATAGTAGATGTCGAACCCCCTTCGGCTATCTAATTCTATAAATTTTAAACCCTCTTATTGAAAATCTTGACTCCGCCTCTGATTATTGATATCATAAAGTTCAAAATTACTAACATATCTATGGTGTATATGGTTGAATTCAAAGATTCTTCATCCACCCAAAAAAAAGAAAATAAATAAAGAAAAGAAAAGAGATCCTTCATTGACAAGATCACTTGCTGCAGATAAGGCCAGCAGGATTATTGAGGTAACACAATGCTTTCAGAATTCCAACAAATGGTGGGTTTGTGGGAGAATCAAATGATGAGAGGTGAAACAAGGTAAAATTTATTCGGATCGGATTTATACTAAGCCAATATATGCATATTATGTGTTTAAATTTATAGTTCATTTTACTTGATTAAATCACGTCGTAGTAATAGAAATTGCATTTTTTTTGTGTAAACAAACGATGCGGATAAGTTTTTTTCATGAAACAAATACAACTATGTTCTACCATTTCTATTTGTCACTATTATAGTTAGGATTACGTATTGATCGATTCAGTTCGATTTTGAAGTTTAATTTATCGGTTATCAGTTTGTAATATGTTAAATCGTTACAATTTTGAAGTTTATCGGTTTAACTTATCGATTGATTTGTAATATGTTAAATCGTTACAGAAGCATTAAGATATTGACTTATCAGTGAATTTATTGATCTTTAATTATCAATTCAGTTATTGATTTAACACAAAAAATATTATTAAAAATCACTTAAAAACAAGGTAACAAGTCAAGTGAACCATGCACATGAGTTAATAGATTACATCTTGTTCAATACTGCAAACGCAAATCAAGTACTTTATATACCGAGTGATATAAATGTATATCGATTGATCCGTTAAGGAAAAAATTCATATCGTTAAGAACAATAATCCGATAATAAAAAAATTAAAACTTTTACTGAAACTACTAAATTAATAATCCATTATCGATAAATTCAAAATTCTAAATCTGACATGTGTTTATCCGTACTAGCAAATCTATGGTGTACTATATATGTTTGAATTCAAAGATTCTTAATCCACACAATGCTTTCAAAATTCCAACAAATGGTGGGTTTGGCGGAGAATCAAATGACCAGAGGTGAAACAAATACAACTATTTTCTATCATTTATATTTATTTGGATTGATCTCAAAATATTTCATGAAAGATTTGTGATAATAAAAAGTACTTTTTTTTTAGGATAAAATAGAAAATTTAAAGATATTCTTTTGATTGTGTCATATAAGCTTAGTACTTACAAGTTTAGCCACATTCATTCTCTGTATATGATTCTTTTGCAGCACTAGAAGTGGTCATTTTGTCACTATTGATACGTGGATTTGCACAAGCTTGTTATAATAACAAAGGAATCAAGCAACAACAACACGAACATACTCAATATGATTCCACAAAGTGAACCTAAAAAAGTGAAGTAAACGTAGATTTCATATTGTTTCCAATAATGAGACTATATTTTTTGGTAATAAGGAAAATAATGGTGGGAGAAGAGATTCATGAGGATGAGTCCTTGGACTACCAAAAGCCTGTGACCGCAGAGCGGTTATTGCAGCAGCTATGTCTGAAGCTGGGCGCAGTGCACTATCTCACTGCGCCCAATGCTGCTGTAGTTTAGCATCAGCCTGAATTAATGGTTCAATGTATAAAGCACAGGAGAGTACATACACATGGGGATCTAACAAGGCTAAAGTTTCGGATTTGATATATATATTAACGGCTCGTTTAGGAAACTGCTTGAATAGCTTATCATTCAATATCCACAGTGATCAACCAACATATTACAACACAACTTCAGCCAAAACGGGGGGGAGGGGGCAAAGTTACCACGATTGTGCTGAAGTATGCAAATACGAAATGGCTGCTAAGCTACGACTTTTCTGGAAATTGACTACTGAAACCACAGGTATAGGGTAAGTCTCCAACTTATTTTTTTTATTCCCTACTTGACTGCACACAACTAAAGATGATTAAACCTTTCAACTTCAAGATAGAGGCATTGCCGCTCAAGAAGTTGATAATGCAGAGGACATATCAGCATGCCCTCCCATCATCCTCTCAGCCTTTTCTCCCCGTTCACCTGTTCCAGCGTACCATAGAATCATTACAAGGGACAAGTTTAAACCTCTATAAAGGATATGAAATTTGGATGATAGATCAACGTACGAAGACTATCTAACTTATAAATACAAAAGGAGTATCATTAAGCAAAACATTCTACTTACCAGTGCGAACTCTTATAACATCGGAGATGGGAGTCACTGCCAAAGTTTTAAAAAAAAAACAGCATCAATAATTCAGTACATTTTGTAATATTTTCATCAAGGCAATAATGTCTAGCACATCAAGGTTCCGAGAATATTCAATTGGATTATGAAAAACTAATGATATCCCAATAGATGGCCCAACTTTAACAGCCACTTTGAAACTTCAGGGTCTCGTTCACTCGTTTAAGATTTTCTTTGCAAGGAAAACATGTCATGTTTAAACGTTAGCAAGATTAAAACTATGTACCCAAGAGATTCCTTGCAAAATAGAGGCTTGGCCAAAAGCAAAGAATCCCTCCCAAACACATACATGTGAACTAGTTACCACTGGAAACTGTGTTTTATGCTCTTCAATAAATTTCTTCTAAATAGATACCTGTATTTTTAAGTTTTAATACTAAAGGAAAAAATCTGCCCATTAACTGACCACTTGCTAATACAATATGGCCATTAACTTGAGCACACAATAAGCTCTTCTAGCATCAGACAATCTGTGTTGATGATCCACTCCAGGCTTGGCTCGACATTTTGGTAGAATAAATGAAATTAAGATCAAAGATAGGCTTCTAACATGAAAAACATACTCACCAAATAAAAAGCCTTGAGAGGAAGACATAGAAGAGTGTGTGTGTGTATCGATAAATCATAAATGCATGTATCTTTATAAGCTAGAAACTGAAATCATGTTTTCTCACAAGACGTTTAAATATTTAAGAAAATAAGCATCAAAGCAAAAGAGAGCTCAACAAATTTGGGCTTCAATTAAACTATTGTGAACAATGTCACTGATGGATTTCCTTGTCTGATAAAATAGAAGGTAAAAAGATCAAAAAGGTTTGAAATTCCTACAGCTTTTTATCTTATTTTAAAATTTTGGGATAGTATCTCTATTTGTTTCTTCTGGTAGACTGAGACCTACATAAGTTTACAGTATACCATCTCAGTGGAACCAAAAGACTTTGTTTATACAAATATAGATTGTCATTGCAAGCACATATTAAAAGGCTTGCTGGCATTGGTTTTCCCACTTCATGTGCAACACAATTGGATTACTGACGCAAACATTTGTTTGGAAACAACACAGCAAATTAAAGATTATGATTTACGTGTTACACCTTACCCTGTACAGAAGATATGTCATGAATCATCATATGAAAATATACAGCATACTCATTGAGGAAACATTAACTGAATGGTTTCAAGCTTGGTTAGAGAATTTACATCAAAAACTCCAAGATCATGAAGAGAGAAACTTACAGAATATCTTTCCATCACCTATTTCACCAGTTCTTGCCTCTTCAATTATCTTGGCAATGACTCCTTCAACCTAATAAGACAGCATTACAGGTTATATCAGAACTAACATCTAAAAAGCACAATTATATCGCAAGGAGCATCACTTAGATAAGACTTCTATACACATAGGATAGATAAATGACACTTTAACCATACTTCTGTAATCATGTACTTTAACCATATACTTCTATAATCATATACTTCTACACATGATTTTTAACTATAGCTCAGAAAGCTTGGTCAAGGCCTATTAAATTCAAAACCTGGTCTTTGCTGACAACAATTTCCATTTTAACTTTTGCAACAAACGTGTCTTCAGAGAATTCAGAGCCTGCAAACAGCAGATAACTTCAAAACCCAGGGAAGAATCTCTTTTTAATCGAGAAATATTCAAGACAATGTAAATAAACACTTAAAATTGATGAATGTTTCCATACCAGCTTGCCTCTCAGTCAAGCCACCTTGGGCGCCAAAACCACGAACATCCGAAACAGTGACACCACGAATGCCCATTTTCAGTAGTGCCTTCATAATTCAGAAAACATGAGTAAATAATGGAGCCTTTTAGCTTCGGGGATTAGATGTTTTGAAATATCGACAGGAAAATCGTTCCCTTCAATCTAGTTGTGAAATGGAGTTCAATAGTCATCACAGAATCTGGGCTTCACTTCACCATATTGTTAAATGTTCTAGCGTTTCAGGAGGAACATTTTTTGCTTTTGTTTGAGTGTATGGGGACGGGGGCTGGGGAGTTTTACCTCATTTCACTCCAACCTCTAAATTAAATACGTCGAACCCCTTAGTGTTCCTTCCGTGCTAAATATTATTAAGGACATCCTGATCTAAAGTCCATTTACCCTCGAACTTTTGTTAACTTATCCATGACAAGACTTCTTAGTATCAAAAAATAAAAAAAAATTGTCTCCGAAAACTTAATAACAACTCAATGCTGTCCTATCAAAAGGATTATCCATAGGGTCATTATATGACAATATAGCAAAGAAAAAGGTATATCCATATTAAGCTTAATGAAGAAATAAGACTGTGTAACAAGAAAGAACCAGGATGAAATTCAAACTTATCAGTACTGATATCAGTAGAGCAAGCTAGCAGCATTTCAATTAACCCTTTGGCTCTTTATAACTTTGATCACAACTGAGATTGAAGCTGTGCTGTAAAAGTATTTTCCACAATATATAGGCTTTTCTATGATGTCATAGAATGCAAAATAGGGGTTGAGTATAAAAAACCAAAAAAAGTTCAATAAAGAGCCTCAATTTAAACATTCATGTAGGCCTGCAACCTTAAGGATCACAAAGAGAAAAGATTCATTTTTGTTCCCTAAAAAGTGGCGCATGCATATGAAAATAATGAAGTTCTTACCGAAGAAACGTGTTGAATTCTCCAAGGTCTAAGTCCATTCCAAAATTTGCAGAAGACGCAAAATTGAATCAGTAAACAGAGTATAGAAAGCAGATTAGGATACATAGTAAAGAAAAGTGATGTTATCACCTTAGAATTGCTTCAACTTTGTAAAACTTCGCATCAGGGACGAAATCTGAAAAAACAAAACCGACCCATTACTACTATAAGCAACAAAAGAAGAAAAAAACACTGACCCATTACTAAATAAGTGAATTTACGAAGTGGGGTTTAAGTAAAATTGAAACCTGGAGAGGTTTGAGCTCTGATAATCGGGAAAGAAGGAGCATTCTGACAGCGTTTGAAGGTGAGCTGCGAAGGGAAGAATTTGGGTTGAACAACGGTGATGGAAGTGAAATGAGGGAATTGTGACAAGGATGGAGAAGAAGAAAAGGAGTGAAGGGAGAAATTGGATTTTGAAAGTGAGGGAGAAGCCATTGGCGTTGAGTTGCAGAAGAGAGAGCTGATAATCGATGAGTTCTATGGCCTAAAAAATAGTGAAGTGTAGTGAAGTGACGCCATTACTGAATAATTTGGATTCTTTACCTTTTCTCTTGTTATTATCGATGGAAAAGATGTACAAGTACAAAAGGAAATAATTAAAGTGAGTTCCAAAAAAAGAAAAATAAGCTTTATTTAAGCGGTTTAAAATTGAATCGAAATTAATAATTTAAATTTTAAAAAATATTAACTTATGAATAATGAGTTAATAATTTAGTGTTTTAATAATTTCAATTGTTTTTTGAATCGAACTATGGATTCTTAAGTGTTTGAGCTTGTAACACCTAGTAAGTTCAACTCTAAGGATCTGAACCATTTGTCATAAGTATGTAAGCTTGGAACCAGTGACATCCAATATGTACAAGCGTTTTAAAGTTCAATCCTAAGTGAGAGAGGTGAATCGACAGTGGCTTATACTAAGTTTTAAAGTCAAATGACCAATCTCTCGACATATGAAGAGTTAGATGTCATATTAATTATCAAGTTAAAGGCTTACGAGTGATCTTTCAATCGCCATTCAGATTGAATCAAATCGAGATTCAAGTCAAAAGTTATGATCATTTTATTTTAGGCATAATACATAAATGTGCCCTTTAATTTTGCTTCAAATTATATTTATGCCCTTCAATTTTGGATGTGCACAAATAGACACTTAAACTTGTATAAAGTTGAATAAATAGACACGCATGTCCTACATGTCATTTTTTGTTCTACGTATTGTCTTACGTGTATTGTGTCATGTAGGACTCATGTGTTTATTTATTTAAAAGTTGGATAGTTAAAGTGTCTGTTTGTGCATTATGAAAGTTGGAGATCAAAGTTAAAATTTGAAGTCAAGTTTAGGATCCAATATATGTATTATGCCTTTATTTTATCACACATTCTATTTCAAAGATGTGTTTCGTTGGCGATGAACAATTCTAAACCAACAAAATGCCGGTCTAGCACTAGTTGAGTAAGATTTAAGAGATTTTCTATTTTGAACATATGTTTCTTTGGCGTTGAACAATGTTGGGTAGCCGTTTCACCGATTGAAATGTTGATTGGATGATGGAAAATTATTTAAGTCGATTTTAGCCTGATTTTTCTCATTTTTTACCATTCTTTCAAGCCCTAAAAGTGGTTTCTCTCTTTTTGTCATCCTCATCCGCCAAAGATAAGTTTTTTCTCGTGGAATTCAAGCTTTGCAACTCAAAATCCTCCATCTGTTCATGAATATTGACAAAAAAATTTAATCTTTGATCATAAGATTTCAAGAAGAAAACTCAAGAATCTCAACAAAATGTTACTTTGATTCTTCTTCTTAATGTTAGGATTCTTTGCCAGGATTTATGGAACGTTTAAGATATATAAGATCGTCATTATGAGGAATTAAATCATTCCTCGTATCCTACATCTTCTGTTTCAGTCCGTAACATCAAAGCTAATGGTTTTACTCTATAATTAATAATTTTCAAATTTACTCTATATTTTTATTGTTGAATTTGACTTTGTTATAGAAATTTCACTTCTTCACACTTTATTAATGATCTTTGACTATTGATTCGTGCTTAATATGCCACACAAACCCTTTAGTAGGTAAGAGTTATTAAATCAATATGCATTGTTTTCATGAGTAAATTAAATTTTAAATCTTAAAGTATTATTTTTAGAAGATCTTTAAGAGCAGAATTTGTTTCAAATCGAAAAGAAAAA
This sequence comes from Solanum sitiens, assembly GCA_016801875.1. Lineage (NCBI taxonomy): Eukaryota > Viridiplantae > Streptophyta > Magnoliopsida > Solanales > Solanaceae > Solanum > Solanum sitiens. Next base: position 2,192,122 of record JABWTJ010000074.1, on the reverse strand, counting down.
CATAGTTAGCCTTAAAGAAAGCATATCTTAATTTCGAGAAGGTGAAGTGAGTTCGCCTAAAGCATAATCTTTAAGAGCATCTGTCAGTTACAAAGAAACATTTTTGAGTATTAACTCAACATAGGGCGTTCTTAGCAAAGAAGAACATTTTCCTTAATCGGGACATCATACAATTATTGAGCATTATTGCATAATTTTGGAAATACCATTGAGCATCGAGTTGGATAAGAATTTTGATAATTCAAATTTCAAAACTGTGCTGCTAGCGCATGATAGGATCGTGTCGTTAGTTGGGACGACTCATCAGAAAGCCCTTGATAAGGGTTAAGATATTGGATCCATAGTTCAGTTTATCCTTTATTCTGACAAATTATAGGATGACATTGGAAACATAAGTAAGTCGTTGTATCATCACGAGACTCATGTGATGGTTATCGGTTAGAGACACTCCCCATCAAAAGTAAATTACATTAATTTCAACATTTGCTACTATTGTATACATTTTCAGTTGTTAAGCTTGATTGTTAAAGTAAATGTGCATGCTTTACTTTTCTGTTGGTTATCGTCTACCTTTATATTTACTTTTTCATTTCAATATATTCAATTTAGCCCGTTGTTTTATTTAACTATTTTACATACCACATATTTCATACACCAACATCATTTAATGATGCAGATTTAGGTGTTTGTGATCATCAACAAACAATATAAGATTTCTTTCCATTGCATTTTGGTGAAACTTCTTCGTTTTTGGAGGGTTCTAGATTTACTAGTTCAATTCAGTTAATCGTTATTTATTTTCAGTAAAATAGTTAGATAGTTATGGATCTTGTCCAGACACCTATCCTCAATTTAGTAGATGTTTCATAGACAAGTTAAGTAAAATTAGATTATATTTGAGCTGTTTTTTCAAACATCTCTACTTTTAGACTTATTATTTACAAAGCTATTTAAATTGTAATTGTCTGCATAGTGTTTATAATCTCAATATAGAGCTAGCCACACTTAAGATATAGACTCATGGTGTGAATTTTAAAATATTTATTTTAGCTAATTAAACGATTTAGTCAGATTTAATCTTTAAAAGCGTAATAACTTAAATATAAATAATATATTTGATATCAACTTCTTAATTATAATATATTTATAGTCAGTACATGATCGGATTGGTTCGGGATTTTCAAATATCAAACCAAATCATTTGTATAAAATTTTAAATTTATAAATCAAATCAAACTAATAAAATTTGAATTTTTTCGGGTTTTTCAACCTCGGGTTGGTTCGAGTTTTTCAAATACCAAACAAAATCATTGTGTCGAATTTTTAAATTTATAAATCAAACCAAATAATAAACTACGATTTTTTTAGTTTTTTCGATAAAATTTGCATACAAACATATAATTAACTTGTGCTTCAAATATTTTTTAGTTCAACCAAAATACAATTATCTAAGGTGTTTCTTAAAAAAATAACACAAAATATGAGATGAGTATTGATGACGCAAAAATATTCAATTAAAAATAATAAAGAAATCATTATATAAAATAAAAATTGTAAAGTCATAATAAAAATGATCATAATTTAAAAGTATTAAATCATGCTAAAATAAGTTTAATAAGTATTAGTTACATTACTAAATATTTAAAGAAAATTTAAATTAGATTATGTATTTTAATCATCTAAACCAATGTAAAACTAAAGAAGAAAGATTCAATATTATTGTCAGTGTTGAATTGATTTTCTTTTTGCATTAGTATTAATTTGATTTTGATTTAAATCTTATATAATTATCAAAATGTATGAACTAAAATCTTTATTGGACCATTCCAAATTCTAAGTTTTAAACTTGAAGTAATAAATTAAAAGATAAAACTATGAAATATTATAAGAAATATTTTAAAATCATATCAAAGTAAATATTTTTATGTATAAAATAAATTTTAAAATAACATATATAATGCCGGATTGGTTTGGTCTTGGATTTATTCTTTTAGTTAAAATCAAACCAACCCAAATATAGTCGGATTTTTTTTTCAATATCAAATCAAGTCAAACCAAATCATTAGTCGAGCTTTTTTTCCATATTTATAATTTAGTTCAATTTTTAATTCGATTTTGTACCCCTAATCCGTAACAGAGAGTCCAGAAGACTAAAAACTTCTAAACTTCTAGTAAAAATAAAATAATACAATTGTTTGAAAAGTCTTGCTTATATCATTTTCATCACTAATATACTCCAATAAAATTGGTCTAAGATTATGAAAATTGCTAACTTGTCATTTTCTTGACCAATAAATATTAATTTAAAATAAAAATTGGGATAAATTATTAACTAAAAATTCAGCATAGTAGGTTAGAATTAAAAAAAAATATCAGTTCAAACTTTAATTTATTTATTATAATAATACAAAATTCAACCATCCACACCAACCATCGAAGTTTCTTCATTGATTGATTCTATTCCCTCCATGGTCCATGCCTTCTGCTCAACCAAACCACAACCACAAAAATTATTATCGATGGCGGAGTACAGAATTTAATGAAAAATAAATAATTTTTTCAAATTATATCAAGGCGGTGCAAAATTAAATATAGTTATAAGAATATATATTTAATTTTTATACATTATATATTTTTTTGATTAAAATAAACACGCATCAAGTCAATGATAATAACAAATTAAGTATAATTTTATAAATGGTTCTAAAAAAAAACATTGTTTGCATAATTTGCGGGGAGTTCACGTAAGCAATCAACTAAGTTATTACAATTTACTTGAAAATAACATATAGTATTAAAATAAGAAAATACTTCTTTATGTGATCCGTTTCGTTTTTCGGCAGTTAAAAAGCTTAACTTTGATCATAAATTTGCTATGAAGTTTTTCAAATTTACTAAAAATGAAATTTATATATTTGTAGAGTACGTAAAAAGTACTGTAAGTCACAATAATTGACAATTCAAAATATTTTTAAAAAGATTAAAAATTTTACAATTAAAGATAAACTTATTTAAATTTCAAAAATATATCACGTAAATGAAAAAAAAAGAGTACAATAACAAATGATTTAGTACGCGGAATAATTATTTTTATCTCACTTTCTAATTTCTATATAGAAAAATAAAAGAACACAAAGTTTCTACGACTTTTATTTCACCGGCGGTTCCCCACCGGCGGTCACAGTCAGCGCTGCTTATATATCTAAAGTTGAAAGCCAAAGTTTCCACCCAAATTTAGTCTTTGCAGTTTCCACACTCCAAAAAGTTCCATAGCAGAAACCCCTCTCTTCATACTTACATTTCTAACCTGTGTTTTTTTGCAAATTTTTCTGTTTCTGTTTCTTTTTTTTTTTTTTTCATTTCAAGAAGAAGACGAATTTAGTTTACTGTTTGTTTTATGATATAAAAAGTAGTGGACTTTAATCATGGTAGCTGGAGCTGAAGTTATGGTACCAGTACAACAGACCATCACTGTTTTGGATGTCCCCTGTTGTTCTGATGTGGTGGGTTAGTTTACTCTCTTATTTTGTTGTCTTCTTTACGTTTTCAGGGATACCCATCTTTTGGGTATAAGAGATTTTACTTGTTTCATGTCATAACAAAGTTCTGTGCTTTTTATTGAAGATTGAAGATTTGATCTTATAAGGAATAAAATTTAACATTATGAATACTTAATTACCTCATAAATGCTTGTAGATTGTTATGAAACGGAAACTAGCAATCAAAAAAAGAACATTTTTGGCTCGTGTTAACTTAGGGATGTTTGGCCATGAAAATTGTAAGAGTAGTTTTTGTTTTTCCAAGTGAAAATTTGAGTTCTGTGTGGCCATGAATGCATATTTGAGTTCTTCTTGAATTTTTGTGAGTAATTAATTGGCAGTGAAAAAAATAAAAACAACTTTTTGGTGTTCTTTTGGAATACTATGGTCTAACATGTTTTCCAGAGCTAACTGTATTAGGATAAAAGTGAAGTTTCATTGACAAACGCCCCCTTAAGCTCATTAGCTACAGTGAACTAGATTTTAGGAGGGAACTGTTGTTCCTAAGGGCGATATGGTGTGATTTGTTGTGTATCATATCAATTGTGGTTTACCTGTATTCATTTATGACTAACTTTGGACCTCTCATAGTATCATTAGAGTCATTTCAAGAGCAGAAAAAGGTATAGGGTGTGACTGAAGGAGAACACTAGCAAGGGAGGGAATTCGTTGTGTGTAGTGGTACTATTATGTTCAGGTTATTAATGGAAGCTAGAATAACTACCTAAGTTTTACTATAGGTATTAATTATGGCGTGCTATTGATAAGTATAATTAACAGTATACCTCAGGTGCTTCATTTAAGAAGTTTCCACTTTCCAGTGGATTTGGAGGATGGCAACTATACAGCATAAAATGTTTCTTGCTGTTCAAAGAAGACATTCCTCTAGTTGTTAATTGGGCAAATAGTCATCCGGTTTTGTACAAAGGGGACCGTGGGGGATTATAATAGAACAGACAATTTATGCTTAAAATGTGCCTCTTGAAGCTTCTTGAACTGTAATTAGGCCAAGCAGTTACGTGACTCTTGTATAAGGGAACCCCTTTAAGTGTTTATTTGTGTGCTAATCAACATGTGCTTCAATGCAATTCGTAAGGTATCTGTGTGTTAATAAACATATTCATTAGGCAAACAGTAGCTTGATTCTCTATTAAGTGGAGTTACCTTCTTTCCAAAACAGGAAAAATGTGCTTACACGTTGTTTGTAGAGCTCGCTTGCGTGGATATCAATTTTTGCTCTTTATTTCCTTCGAATTATTTATGGAAATATTCTCATTCACTTAGTTCTGTCTGTGGCTCTGTAAGGTTGTCTTTTCACAAAGGTGTGATGATACAAGTCCACTAAAACATTAATTCTTGGGCTTGCAATTGGTCATACTTGGTTTGGAATGGAAAACAGTTGTCATGGAATTACCGAGGCATTGACAACTTCTTTTTTTCCTCACTTGCGGAATCTTTATTATTGAAACGTAGTGAGGGTTTCATAGGAAGAGGGAAAAAGTATAGGATCTTTACAATAAGATGGTCATAGCATTCAAATATCTAGTGGTTTTTGATATTTCTGTAACAGTTGAGGCCACCAAAAAAATTTAATTAAAATACTGTGTATATCGCACATTTGGGGACTGGAGTACAGAGTTGCTGATACATGTCTCTTTGGAACCAAGGGGTGGCGAAGGTTTTTTTTATTATTATTTTTTATTGTGACAGTTTACATGCTGTTACGGAAGATGGAAAAGGTCGTTTCTCCTACACTATTCATCTTTCCTGTTCTAATTTTACCTGTGCTTATGAACCATGCCATGTCATATCGCCGTTTTCGTTGTTCCGCAATTTTCATGTTAAATGTGTACATTATAATTAGTGCCTGTTATTGAACTATCTCTTTTCATCTGTGTACTGATGTATCTTTATCAAATCATTATTACAGGTTTCTAATTCACCCGATACTACAATTTTGCAATTTGTTCCTAGCATTCGCTCAGGTAGCTTTGCAGACATTGGCCCACGGAGGTTCATGGAAGATGAGCATATAAGGATTGATGATCTTTCTGCACATCAAGGCTCCCTCGTCAGGTTCCCTAAGCCTTGTGCCTTCTATGGGGTAATTATCAATTCTGGCACATGTTATATATGGTCATTGGAGGGCTGGTCTAACTGATTCGTGTTTTCATTATCTTATAGGTGTTTGATGGTCATGGAGGACCTGAGGCAGCAGCTTATGTGAGGAAGCATGTACTCCGATTCCTTTTTGAGGAAACCAATTTCCCTCAGACATCAGAAGTTGATGAAACATTTTTAAAAGAGGTGAAAAATTCTGTAAGAGAAGGGTTTCTTCTCGCTGACCTTGCTTTGGCTGATGAGTGTAGTGTGAGTAGTTCTTCTGGAACTACTGCATTGACAGCGCTGATATTGGGAAGGTAAAGTTTTGATTCTTTTGTAAGTGTGTGAAAATGCTTCTCCTTTCTGTACAAAATTGGTCATGCTCATGGTAAGAAGTGGATGTACTATATAGGTTACGGGTTTATTGAACCCAATAACTTTGGCTTGGACTTGTATATGTGTTAAAAAATTCACTAAATAAATACAACTATTTTATTTTGAATCCAGTAAATTGAATGAGTTGCAATAGAATTCTGAACTCGAACTCGTAATGTTCAAATCCTCTGCTAATCGTCATGATTGCCTTTAAATCTTACTAGCCCTATTATATGCTCAATTCTATTTCTTGGCACTCTGTGGACGCATCATATGGTTTTCAATTCTCTAAGCGGATGATATAAGTTATTCATTCCTTACTCAAGTATGTTGCTCGATGGATGAGCGTCAAACATGTCTTTATTTTTTAATCCTTCAGAAGTGCATTCCCAAGTATCTAAGCATAGACGACTATAGAACTCAAGAACAGGGAGGGAGGGCTATAGGAGTTGATTCTATTTTTATGGATTTTTTGAAACCTGCCTTTTACTGTATTCTTGTAAACTAAAGTGGTACTCGGTCCTGTTGCAGGCTTTTAATGGTGGCGAATGTGGGAGACTGTCGTGCAGTCCTTTGCCACAAGGGAGAGGCAGTTAATATGTCTCAAGACCATAGACCGAATTGTGCATCGGAGAGAAGACGTGTTGAAGAGTTGGGTGGATTTATTGATGATGGCTATCTCAATGGTGTCCTGTCAGTGACTAGGGCCTTGGGGGACTGGGACATGAAGCTGCCTCGTGGCTCTGCCTCTCCTCTAATTGCGGAGCCTGAACTCCGACAGATCATCTTGACCGAGGATGATGAATTCCTTATAATTGGTTGTGACGGGATCTGGGATGTTATGTCAAGTCAACAAGCCGTTAATCTTGTACGTCGTGGTCTGAGACGGCATGATGATCCTGAACAGTGTGCCAAAGACCTTGTCATGGAGGCCCTGCGTCTCAGTACCTTCGACAATCTTACTGTGGTAATTGTGTGCTTAGCTTCCCTTGATCATCCAGAACCATCACAGTCACGACAAAGGCGTTTAAGATGCTGCAGCTTCTCAGCAGAAGCCTTATGCAGCTTACAGAGTTGGTTGGACAACAGTGGAAGCCGTTGAGTTTAAAGGATCCTTCCTCTGTGGTTCGTTCGAATGCTTTTTCTTTCTTCCTGCTTTTTTTGGGTGGGTTTTCTGTACATACAATGGAAGAGAATGTGCTCAGTTTGATGTTTTTTGTTGTATCGGAATTCTCTGTGTATCTCATTTATTAGCTGTACATAGCAGACTAATTTCGAACTTCACTAAATTCGCCATTGAAACATTATTGTTCTGGTCTGTTCAGTGTACATATGGTCGATAATTCAATATGAATGTTTCTCCTTTTAAAGGAGGAAATAGTCGTTATTGGTCATGAATTTTAGCACTGCAGTTATTTTATCAGCAGATGGCTCCTACTGTTCTTAATTTTTCTATTGAAATAACATATGGTTAGTTACCTATTCTTTTGAGTACTAACTGTCTCTATAGTCGTCAAGTCATAGCTACCAGTCATATGAAGCTATGAAACGCGACAACAGAGCTAGCTACTGTACCACCAGATAGCCTTCTTCCTCCTCCAGTACTTCCTGACTCGAAGGTAAGTTAAATTTTCGCATATATATTTAGGTGGCTGCAGAACTTACATCAAAATTACCAGGATCGGATTCACTCATCATGATGATGATGGTAATAGAGTGGTATGATTTTGTTTGTTTTGGTATAGTAGGTATTTCTACGTTTACCTGCTCTGCTGCAAGAAATGTTACCAAACACTTGATCATGGCGACGGGGACCAAGGAGCAATCAGCTTTTGGAGTTACCAGCTGCTGCAAATTTCATGCCAGGTTTGTCCTTAAGCAACTAATTCTTTGTGTGGTGATGAGAAGGAGAGGATTTGGTGTACTTGGTAAAGTTGTTGTCATATAATCAGAACTCAGCTTCTTGCATAAATGCAGGGTAAGACTGTGTACAATAGACTCTTGTGTTACGGCCCTTTTCTGAACCCTATATGTATCATCATCAAATTTCGTGCTTATATATGCGCGGATCAGTGATTCTTACGGACATAGTCTTTTGTGGTTCATTATACTACCCTTTTCCTCTAATTCACATTTCACATAAACCTGGCATTTACATTAATATACGTTTCTTTCCCAACTCTCTCAATAACAGCTTGGTATGATTAACACACACATGCACTATGCATACGTACAATTACGCACCTTCGTGGTGTTTGGTGACTCATTATCTCAGAAAAGTCACTTTTTTTCGTCTTTTTCGATACGAAAAGTAATTTTTTTGAGATAATATGTAGTTATTAATTGAGTGACACTATCTGAGAAATCAACGTAGCACTTTGTTTTGTAGGTGGCCTTACTTTTTTTTGGAACTTTCAACACCATGGGCTCCTCTTTGGTAAACCTACCTATAATTTTTGTACATTTTTATGTCCAATTTCACTGAATATGAGTTATTGTTCACGTGGTGGGGCAGGACTTTTGCTTGCCTCTGCTTTGCAAATGCAATCCATTGGTTCTTTGTGACTTTCAAAAAAAAATTCAATTTTCTCTTAGCTACAAGGAAATTTATTCATATATATTTACTACTAATTTTCGGATACGTGTTGTTTCTGTAAATTAGTATTAATGTTTTAAAATAATACTCTCTCCATTTAAAAAAAAATGATTTAGTTTGACTTGGAACGGAGTTTAAGAAAAGAAAAAAGACTTTTTAATGTTGTGGTTCTAAATTAAAGTTATGTCAAATGTACCAAAATTTCATTTATTCTTGTGATATTAAACATGACACGTGAAAAGTTAAAGTTAAAGTATTGCCAAAAAAGGAAAGAGGTCATTCTTTTTTAAATAAACTAAAAAGAAAATAGGGACATTCTTTTTAAACGGACGGAGTATAATTAATATTAGAATTATACTTATCTGAAGGAAGAAAATGCAAACTCAAATTGATGATATTGGAACCTATTAGAATTTAGTTACATATGTATGACTAGATAATTTATATAGAGTTTCTTGAAAAAAATAAAGATCATGATTTTTTACTATAGATTTATATGTAAGTTGAAGTTGATTGATTGTTTCCTCATAAATATTGTGCATTTTTCTTTAGTAATAAAGTATATAAAAGTTATAGACAATTTAATCTTAAATTTTTAAAATAATAATTATTTTTGGGATAATTTTTTGAACTAAAGCTATAATGAAGTAGGTTAGTTGGTTTGACTTAGGCCTGTGCAAAAATCGGGTCAAACCGTTAACCCGAACCGATTTTCGGGTTATTGGGCTAACGGTTCGGGGCTCGGTTTAGAAAAATATTGTATTGGGTAATCGGTTCGGGGGTCGGGTTGGAAAGCCAAAATCTCGGGCTACCCGATACCCCGATAAGACCCATATTAATATTAATATTTTTTATTCCTAATTTTCTAATTTTACAATTCATTCCTAATTTTCTACCCGATACCAATAATATTGTGTACATATTGTGATCCTTGATGAGTTGATGTTGTGTTGAACAAGGAGGAGCAGGACTGCAGGAGAAAGACAAAGGTGAAACTTGATGAGTTGATGTTGTTGCAATGAGTTGATGTTGTTGTTGCAATTTTGCATTTCCTTTTGGTGAAACTTGAAATTGCAGTGCACTAAATGGGTTTTCACTTTCTGCCTGCAAATTGCAGTGCAAAGTGCAAATTGCAATTCTGTAGACTTAATTTGCAAAGTGCGTGGGATTATCTTCAAATTTTCATGTGATTTTTATTTTAAAAAATTGTATGATATGTTAATGGTTAACCCGATAATCGAACCGATAAGAGTCGATAATCGATTAACCGATAACCGATAAACCGATAACTTAATGGTTCTTTAATGGTTTAGCTAGTCTACAAACCGATAACCGATAAGCAAAATCGATAATGTTCAAAACCGAACCGAACCGATCGATATGCAGCCCTAGTTTGACTAGCTATTCACCTTATTTGTGACGATTTGATTTTTCACTCTATAATTCCCTTTTCACTATTTTTTATTTTGGAAAGAAAAAAAGGAAAAGCTAAAGCGAGAATTAAAATAGACAGAAGAAAAATATGTTCAAAGAAAAAATAAATGTAAGTTAGGAAAGCAGGGGCGGCTCCTTAGTTTAAAAAAAAAGTCACTCGCCTCAGGCCCCCAATTTTAGGGGGCCTCATTTTTTATTTAATTAGATTAAATTAAAAGTAATAAATTAAATCTCATATAACAAATGCAAACGGATAAAAAAAAAAAGTATAAAGGTTAAAAGGCTGAAGTAATTGACTTTTCAACTTTTCAATAAAAAATTGTGTACTTTTTTATCTTATTTTTTTAATTTTGTTTTTATATATTTTATCCTTCTCTCCTTTATTTCTTCTCTCTTTCTCCTTTCTAATATTATATCTCTCTTAGTCTCTTATTCAAAGCTTAAGAATTTACTTGTTCTTAATGATATTTTATGTTTTAAATTTGGAGAAAAAATATATTACAACAGCTCCATTCATTTTCGGAAATCAAGTCTTCATAGCTTTTGAATACGGTAATATTATTCTAATTTCTAATATTATTTTTAGTTTGTGTCTTATGTTTATTATATTTTTTATTTGATATTGTAAATAGTGTTTAAAATCGTCAATGTCTCAAGAAAGATTAAGTGATTTAACTATATTATCGATTGAAAAAGAATTATTAGAAGAGATTAACTACACAAAAATTATTAACAACTTTGCATCTCAAAAAGCTAGAAAAATAGATTTAAAATAAAATCATTTATAATTTTTTTTAAGGCCTCTAATTTGATTTTTGCCTTAGGCCACCAACGGGTTTGAGCCGCCCCTGTAGGAAAGTATAGTGAATATTAATGATAATAAGGTCGTTTTCAATCGACATACCAAATTTTAAAATGCTTAAAATTCTATCAACTAAATTTTAAAAAATCTAACATGTTTCTAAAATTCTATCAACTAAATTTTAAAAAATCTAACATGTTTTTTACGAAAAAGATATAACTAATTATTACATAACTAATACGTATTAAAATAAAACATAAATTTATTCATAATTAGTCCTTACATTAATAAATACCTATCTAACTTTAACCGACTATTAATTGATCTGTACTTTTCAAATAATTTATTATAAAACAAACTTTTAACACATAAAACGATTTTTTAAGTACTTGAAATTCATGGACGGCTAAACCAAAACAGGCTCGTAATAAAAAGACTATACTACCGAAAAAAATTCGAACACCACCCCGTTGAAAATGTTTATTTTTTCTTGTTCGTTATTTTAAAAATAAATTATTATTTTTATATTAAAACCTTTTTTTTATCATATTTTGCTTTTCATATTAGCTACTACTTACTTTTTAAATTATTTTATAAGATTTAATACTAAACATATATAATATTTATATTAGTTACTATTATTTTAATTTTTAAGCAGTTTGATGCATTAAAACTCTCTCTATACATAAAATTCATGAAATAGCTCGATTATATAAGCTATTGTACACAATTTTATCATATACTGCACATGATTCGTGAAAGAGTCCGATCACAAAATAATATTATACACAGTTTTATCTTACATTTCTCCTATAGGCTATTTTCAAAAGCTTGAGTTTCAGAAATGGCAACTACCAACCAATCTTTACTTATCGGTTGTGGTATGCCTGCAAAAAAGTCATCTTGTTGATTTTTTCATGGCCTCTCTACTCTACTAGCTCTGTTCTACTTCTATTTTCCATCAACTAAAACAAAGAGAGAAACAGAGATGTCTGCCTTGGGTTTAGACTATTGGCTTCAATGGCAAGTCTTTGTTTGTGCTCTAATCTTCATCATACCAACAACAATCGCATTAAGATTCATCATCAACAAGCGGAGAAAAGAAAACGAACCTATTATTATAAAGTCGACTGATCTGTGGATCCCCTGTTGGAGAAATCTCCATCCTATTTGGCTTCTCTGCTTTAGAGCTTCCGCTTTAGTTGCTATGGCTTTTATGCTTTACCAGACTGTTGTTAACTTAGGATTCTTCGTCTTCCTATTCTACACACAGTACTTCTTCCTTCTCCACTTTATGTGTTTAAAATTCAGTAAAATTTACTAATTCTCAACTGATTTGATAATCTAAATTGTTTTTCAGATGGACATTTGCTTTAGTTGGGATCTATTTTGCGGTATTAATCTTACAGCTGATTGTTTTTTTTTCTCCTATTTTTCGAGTGGTTTAAAACTGATGATTATATGTGTTGGTTGCAGCTGGGAACTTTTATATCGGCCCGGGGATGCTGGTTGTATACAACGAATCCCCTTTCTCAGCGCGGAGAAACAGATAAATTTCTTAGAACGGCTGCTGAACAGAATAACTCTGAGCAACAGCTTGGATTTTTGGAAAATTTGATGCTAATTATTTATCAGGTTAGCATTCGAAAATGTCAAATTTGGATGTTTTTAACAAATTTTCCTAGCTCTGAGAAGTTGGGGGAGGATTTGTCTTAATGGTGAATGGACTAAATGAATTTGTCTGTCTAATCGCAATAACAACGGATTAATTCAGCAATCACAGCAAGAAAATGATAGCTGTTAGAGTCGGTAAAAGTCACATATTGGTTGGGGAATCGATAGGTGGTCTCTTATATGGAATTGGGCAACCCTTCTATCATAAGCTAGCTTTTGAGGTTGAGTTAGACCCAAGATCAATCTTTACATGGTATTAGAGAGTGAGGTTCATTCCCGTTTGGACTCCTGGTCCATGCTCCAGTTGAGCTTGGGTGTGAAGGGGGTGTGAGAGTGGATAAAAATCTCAGATTGGTTGGTAGTCTCCTTGTATGAACTTGCGGAATCCTCCATCTTTACAATACCTATAACATGTTTTCATTTGATTGGCGTATATGAATTTGCTATTACAACTTTTGACTCTGAGTTTATTGTTTTGTTTTTCCTACAGATTTGTGCAGGTGCTGTTATGCTGACAGATACTGTCTTTTGGTGTCTATTGCTCCCATTTATGACGGGTGAAAATTTTAAGCTCACCCTGGTGAGTTCATCTTCATTTAGTTCAAGTTTTTAGAAATGATATAGAAGCATTTTTCCATATCAAAAGTTCACTATAGCAGTTTGCATCATGTTCCATCAAGGATGTACCGAATCGTTGTTAATAGTTATCAGAGATCAAAGGAGTTTGATACACTCACCAAGCTCTCACAGAATACTTAAAAAAGTGTGTGATGATAGTCCTTTCTACTCAATGAAGACCTTACGTCATGATTAAGCCAGAAAAAGACGGGGGATGTCATAAAGAGGGTGGGGAAAAACAGGAAATGACAGGTGAATTCAGCTACGAAAATAGCATTTGCATGAGAAAGTTTGGATGACCACAATGCTTTTGTTCCTCAACATCCTTAAGGAACATATTTGTTCTCATCTTAGAACATCGAGCATAGTTACTAGCTAATTGTGATCTAACCTTTTAATCAGCTAAGAGTAAGAAAACAAGTTGATCTCCCTTTTAAAATCTTACAGAAGAACTTGTGATTATTGCTCTTAAACAGTTAAGAGAGGGGGAAATCGTGATGGTGTGTTATAAGAATCCATTTCTTTCTTTTAGCTCGATATGTAACTTTACAAAGTGAAAGCAAAAGGAACTTTACTAGTTATTCTAATCGTTGAAATTGCAGTTTATCTACTCAACTAGTTGTTCTAATTGTGAACTTTTGTTGTCATGGCAGCTAATTGGATTAATGCACTCTGTAAATGCTGTATTTCTTCTTCTTGATTCAGTCCTGAGCAATCTAGTAAGTGCAACAGTTTCTCCCATCCCTAACTCCAATAAGTTTTTTGGAGTCCTTTCAATGCTTTGCTATAAGTAGTCAAATTCTTCAAGTCTAATATGAGACAACTGTATTGTGTTTCAGCAATTTACTTGGTTTGGTATCACATATTTTATACTATGGAGCTGTTCTTATATTGTTTTCCAGTGGAGTCTACATGTGTGCTGCTTATCTTGGTAAATAGATTCACCCATGATACACGCGTTTTCATGTGTAAAAGACATGTATATCGTCTATGTTGGTTTAAAGAATTGCCCTGTTGTGCAGGTGGCCGTATCCTTTCTTGGAACTTAACACTCCATGGGCACCATTGTGGTAATAACATGCTGATCTATGTTCACCTTCTCTACTTCTTTACGATTTGAATACATCCTAAAACGGGTAGTTGGTTTCAGGTATTTTGGCATGGCTCTGGTTCACATCCCCTGTTATGGACTATACGCGTTGCTTATCAAAGCAAAAGACCAAATATTCTCGAGATTGTTTCCACAGGCATTTCTTAGGTCGCATTACTGAGCTTCCTGTTGTTTATAGAAAAGTGTCATGTTCAATTTCTAAAACTTGAAGAATGTAGTTCTTGGTTATATAGGAGTACTATAGGATAACACGGTCACACATGGTTTAGACCAGTGGTGTTCACTATTATGTAGCGAAACATAATTATTTACTTATTTTTCGATAAAGGATGTTCAAATCACTCTATGTGGATATATAACACTCATGGAAATGGAAATGCATGCACCTTTGTTTTGCTAATGTATCGTATCGTCCCTCTGATGGCAGTGGCGTTGAGATTGCAATGGAGAAGAAGCATACTTGAGGTGAGGAAGACTATAATGAAGAAACCAGAATTCAAAGGTAGTAGTTGTTGTTGTTATAAATAAATGAAATTGTAATTATTTTCCTCAGTTACACGAAATATCAAATAAAACTTCAAACACAAATGGTGCCTAGCTCTTTTGGCTGCCATGAGATTGCCCATAAGCATTGCTCATTTTCAGGGTTACTGTTAAACAAACTAACCTCCTTTCTTTTGAATACATTTTAAGATTTTTGAATCTTGTGGTGTTAAATAAAGTTATGTCAAATATACAATATTATTCTTTCATCTTTTGGTCTTAAATATTTTTTAGTTGAGTGTAGAAGCTCTAATATGTAGATCTAAATTCCACTTACTGTTAACCATAATGAGTGTAGTGCTAAAACCAAAAAAAATAGAAAAGACGAGAATCAATACGTGAACAAGTGTCCAACAACTTTACCTAAAAGCTAGAGTGCCATTGTGTTCTATGGAGGAGCATCCACCTACTAAAACAAAAACTTATCTATCACATGTCACCTCCCACGAACAATACCCAGATAATTTTGTCTGCTTCCTTTTGGGGATAAGGCACTTGTATGTAACGTGTCCACTTCAAAATTGTTGTCAAAACAAAACAAAAGACCAAAACGTCATGCCTAACGTGAAGACTCCCCACCTACCTACGATCCGTCGCCATTTCCAATTGCAGCTCAGATTTCTCTATAATAATAACAATTGCCATTTTCGGCCTGCAAAACACATCAACAATAGTATCATGGATTCACAGTCGTCACCAGATGGCTCTATTATCTTCTCCACCGTCGGCAGAACCAATTATGGCTTCGACATCTTCTCCATCAAATCTCCATTTTCTTTTCTCAATTCTCCGGTAGAGCATCGCCTCACAGACGGTACCTCCATCAATTACAACGGACAGTTTGTCGATGAAGATCAAACACTCATATTCGTCTCTGAGAGATCAGGTGCACCTCGCATTTACTTGAGACGCCCCTCCTTTCAGATTGAACAACTTACTACTCCCATTGATAGCCTATTTCTCGACCGTCCGTTTCTTCGAAATAAACGACTCTACTATATTTCAGCTCATCAGCAACCCAAACAAGTTTTCACCAGTTCGTCCGCTCTTTACTCTACCAATATAGAGGATGGTAGTAAGATCATCCGCTTGACTCCGTATGGCTGTGTTGATTATAGTCCGGCGATTTCACAGTCTGGACACCTGATTGCAGTTGCATCATACGGAGAGCGTCGGTGGCCTACTGGTGAATTCCATGACCTGACTACTGATATTGTTGTTTTCCCTGAATCCGACCCGGAAAAGCGGATAGTTGTGTGCCAACACGGTGGCTGGCCAACTTGGTCTGGTGATTCGACTATCTATTTTCACCGACAAGCTGATGATGGTTGGTGGAGCATTTTTAGAGTTGATTTGCCTGAGGATTCACTCAATCTGCGTGCTGATCCGATTCGAGTTACTCCTCCTGGTGTGCATTGCTTTACTCCAGCAGCCTCACACAGCTCCAAATCAATGATTGCTATTGCTACCAGAAGACAGGGGAAGAAGTATCGCCACATTGAGATTTTCGATGTGGAGTCTCACAAGTTCTATTCGGTGACCGAGTTGCTTAACCCTACCACTCACCATTACAATCCATTCTTCTCTCCTAAGTCGTCGTTTCTCAGTTATCACCGCTTCCGAGGTGAATCATCATCAGGAGATGCAACAATTCCTTCCTTTGCCCCAGTAGTTTCTCCAGAAAAAGGACTGAGAATGCTGAGGCTTAATGGATCATTTCCTTCCTTCTCTCCCTCAGGTGACTTTATTGCGTTTAATCATGATTTCAATGCTAATTCAGGCCTCAAAATCATCAAATCAGATGGTTCCAAGAAGTGGACATTGTTCAAAGGCCGAACGGCTTTCTGCAACTCCTGGTCTCCAGCTGAACCCGATGTGATTTTTACGTCAGTTGGACCTGTATTCGAATCTGTAAAAGCAACTGTTCAAATCGCACGAGTCTCATTCAATTCATTAAATCTAACTAACGATGATTGCGGGGAAATTCCAGTAGAAATACAAGTTCTCACAAAAGAGGAGACAGGAAATAATGCCTTCCCTTCCTGCTCGCCGGACGGAAAGCACATTGTATTCCGTTCAGGCCGTTCGGGGCACAAAAATCTGTATATTATGGATGCTGTTAAGGGAGAGCTGGAAGGTGGAGGAATTCGTCAGCTAACAGAGGGGCCATGGATTGATACAATGCCAAGCTGGTCACCTGACGGAAAGCTGATTGCATTTTCTTCCAACAGGCACAATCCGGATAATGTCACTTGCTTCAGCATTTATGTCATTCATCCAAACGGCACAGGTATTCGGAGGATCCACGTGGCAGGGCCGGAGGGATCTGATGAAGTAGATAAAGAGAGATTAAACCATGTATGCTTTAGTAAGGACTGTGAGTGGCTTCTGTTCACGGGCAACTTGGGTGGAGTAACAGCAGAACCAGTGTCACTGCCAAACCAATACCAACCATACGGTGACTTATATTTGGTGAAGTTGGATGGGAGTGGGTTGAGACGACTGACATGTAATGCATATGAGAATGGAACTCCGGCATGGCACCCATCAGCTATTCCTACGATCGCTTTGGACATAGTAGGAGATAAGTTGAGGGGTGAATTTGATGATGTACTATGGATGAATTGTTAAGGTAGAACAAGTGTCCAGTCAAGAAAAAGATCAATCCGAACTTCAAACAGATGCTATTGTTGTTCTCTATCATGTTATTCGTGTGGCCTGACGACAGAAGTATCTCGGCAAAAAAATGATCCTGTCAAGGATTCTTGTATTCTATTTTGATGTAAATTGTTATGGGATAAAAGCAATTGATCCTGCAATTTTGAAGGATCAATTGCTTTGGCATGAAGTATAAGAAAGAAATAATGTTGTTGAGACTTGTGGTCATTATTTATCTAGTAACAATTCATTATCCTCTGTAAATAGAACTATAAAAGAAAGGAGCTTAAGCTTGTCCTATATTTTCCACTGTTGTTTTATGGCACTACTTTTATTCCAATAGATTATGTGAGATGAGATTCAAACAATAAAGTTTCGTGAAGCAGGATAGCTCAGTAGAGAGACTGAAGATCGTGTTCGATCTACACTATTTTTTACATCTAAAGTTGGAACAATTTTTTTATCACCCTAAATTTATACCAATTAGGCACTCAGGTGTAAGAAAATGTGCATAATAAACAATGGTATACACAAAGGAAAAGGCAACATTCCCATGTACTTTGGCCAGAACGCCACTTACATACCTTATTTATGATGAACAAATATCAGTAGTTTTATGATGCACTAAAAATGTATTTAGAACAAGGGAGGCTATGAATTTCAGTTATCAAATGTGCAACAGTTGTGTGCAAGAAAATATTACAACATCGATTAAGGGATCATTGCTTCAATGGAGTCAAAAGTGGACTTCCATGACCTAAACTATAGTCTAATTTTACATAATGAACAACTTACAAAATTACATAAATGTTATATTTCATGGAGGACTAACTTTCATACATACTGTATCTATACACAAATGTTTTATTTATAATCAAGGGAGAAAAGGATTATGAGAAGGATAATCTGCCTTCTGTTTTCTGTAGGCCCTGATATAGAAGGTATTAAAAAAAAAAAAAAAATCTATTCAGATCACCTCATTAAACTTTTCTTCAAGCAAGTAAGAATTCAGAATCAACATACCTGGCAACATTTGTTCCTCCCAATGCCGCAGTTCCCAAAATAATAAAAAGAAACGGAAGCCCAATCAGTGCATGGCTTCTCCTCCCTCCACCTCCTCCTCTAGGAACACCACTTCTTACAACACGCGAATATCCAACTGATAACAAAACATCGTACGTCTTTCTAATAAGATCAGGGGTTGATCCCATATTACATGTGTGCACATACACAATAAAGAGTTAATCTACAGTAGCTTACCAACATGTTCACCTTCTTGTCTTGCACCTGTAATTTACATTCAAAATGAGAAAATGAACCCAACTAAGACAATAAGGAACAAATCAAACAGAATGCACTTGAACAAATAAGATGTACTCCAATAGGGCTCTAGACAATTTTTCTTTCTTTAGTTAATTTGACATTTCATCAGTAAAGGTTTCAAGCAAGTAAATGAATCTTCTTTGCTTGTCACAAATTGAAGATGTGCTTATAAGACATGAGAATTACCAGAAAGCAGGCAAGTGTATGCTTCTGAAATCTGCACCCACACACGCATTTTAAACTTCAGAAGCAATGACCAGTAAAATAAAAGCTCATAGAAAAGAAATGACCCACATAAATACCTTCATCAGAAAGTAGACACAGGTGAAACTTGAAAGACAAAGAATTACCCCTTTGCTCACACTCCTAGAAAGAGTATAGTTGCAAGAAAGAGGGAAGAATTCATACAACACGAGAGTTACCAAAAGGACCAACAAAGATACTGGTTCTCACAAAAAAAATTATTTCTTCGCTCTACTAAAATGGTCCCGAAAGACTAACTAGGTTTGGCATAACCGAGTGATCATGGCAAGTTTATGAAAATGAAGTTTCAGCGAAAAGGAGCAGCAGGTATCATAAGAAGGAATGACGAAAGTAAACACTTTTTGTGTCTACAAAGTGGAAAGCTCACCATCTTAAATTTGAGTTCTGCATTAGGTTTGAGATGAACTGGAAAGCAATCAGGATGAGTCTCCCATACCTTCTTTCTATAAGCAGCTTTTACCTGCATTTGTTTGAAATGTGATACTATCATTCGTTTCATGAACAGAGGGTGTGTAAAAAGGAAATATGTGCAATTTAGAGCATGAAATTATGTACTAAGCCTAGTTGTCGTTGTTGTTTGCATCATTAATTTTTCATTTTACTCTTCCTTTTCGTTTGCGATCTTTTTCTTTCTTCTCCAACCATTATGTCTCCCTCACTTGGAAATATTTCCTACAACCACCACTTCTTCGCCACCTTCTTCCAGTCCCATTTCATACAACACGGTAGAAAACTACCATAACAAATCCTTCTGCAAGCCACCAAATAATCATCATTTAGACCACCCAACATTGCCCCCTCTTCTCCATCACCTATCTCTCTTTGTTCCTTTCAAGACCTCTATCTGTTCTAATATCACCTTTAAGTGTGTGACCATCTTATCTAAAAACGTAAGCGGTTAGACAGAGCACATTTTTGTTACTTTTAATTATATTCTCAACCGACAACAACAAGGCTACAAAGTTTAGGTGTGTAGTTGAAAATTCGAAGGGACAGTATCCTAATAAACAAGCATCTTTATATGTAAGATAAAGATATACCTGAGAAGCATTGGGGCAAGAATTAGTGGGAAAGCCTAGCAAGAGTTTTGCCTCATCCATCAACATCTCAACTATCTAAAATTGTGCCTGCAAAAATGGTGAAAAACCAATAAAATTTTCTGGTTCGAGAAAGAAACATTAGTAATCATGTTTGAATTAAACACATACAGTTGCTCTGTTTAATTATTTTTGAATTCATTATAGTGATAAAAACATCATTAAACACAACAAGTAGCAATTAGAATTGAAACACAAAAATTGATTGTACATCAAATCCATTCAATACAGAAGAAAAGCAAACGCTAATCAAATCATAAACCCAAAAGAAAATTGTTACCTAGAGTTGCAAAATTGACCGAAAATCAGATCTCAGACGCTCGAAGAAATCCTAACAATTAGCAGATGAGGTACGTGGACTGAATTTGAAGCATTTATGTGACCGCCGTCATTCTAACGCATTTTGTGACTTTATATTATATTTAATAACCATATATATTTTTTTATAAAAAAGAAGTTGTATTTGTAGTTGTAATGTAAAATAATCATGAAGCTGTTAATTGTTTTATTTAATCGTAATAAAGTAATATTTCGATCTCCTTTTTGTAGTGTGAATTGAAATTACACTAATTCAACAATGACTACAAAAGGCATCAATAGTCAAGAAAATTGGGTGTTGAATTGAAAATAGACTGATTCTCCTAGTTTAAAACTTTCATATTATGTAAGTATTTCTTGTAAAAATCATACATATAAAACTTCTACTCGCTCTATCTAATTTTATGTGGTACACATTTCATTTTAGTCAGTCCCAAAAATTTAAAAATTCTTTTTTATCCTTAATGAAATAATTTATAATTACACAAATATCTAAATTGTTTCAAACTACAAATTTCAAAAGTCTTTTAACGCTCTCTGAACTCAAACGGTGACACATGAAATGAGACGGAGTTAATTAGCTGAAATAGTGTAAGAATAAAATTTAAAATGTAGTATTATGAGCCAAAATCCCTAACATAATTCAAATCTAAGAAAGATTGAATAGCTTGTTTAAGAGCCACTAAGAGCCTGTTTAAGTGCTAAAAAATAGAAGGGGATTTATACATAGATATACCAAATAAATCCAATATTCCACATTCAAATAATACAATAAAATCTTTACAAAATATATATACAACCTCCAACAAATTTCGCAAAAATTTTTTTTCAGAGATAATTTTTTTTTCTTTCTTTATATTTTCTCTTTCACACAAACTCACAACTATAGTCTAGTGTCAGCTGATTCTTTCGCGTCTGTACCAACTTACTCAGAAGCTTAATTCAAACGATGGGAGTAGGCTCGAGGAGGACTAGCCTTATCACACCCCTCTTTGCTTCTGATATTACCCGTTGTTGGTGCTTCAACGCCATCTGTTGTTACTCTACCAAATAATTGATGGGAGTTTCACCAGAAAATCAAATGACTAAAACAACTACTCCTTTGTTTTCATTGTAGTTTTCTTCCTCACCAGAGTTCCCTCTCATGGCTTACACATCTTCTCTCCAGGTAAACTTATACCACTATATGTCAATGTTCACATTGGGCGCAAACACTTGACATACATTACATACAAGAACATATATATGCAATATAACACTTTTATGTCATACACATGATATACTAACCTTTTTTCTCGAAAATTAGCAGATTAAGTACATGGCAGTGAAAGAATTTCAGCTATAAATGACTCTGCAAGAGGCTGGGTAATGTTATCTTCCCAGAGTTGTTTTCGTCAAGCTTGTTGAACTGATTGCATATCTGCATTACATCTTTCTCATTGATCTTTCCCATCTCCTTGAGCTTGTAAATGACATATTCTGATTTCCTGTGTAGTATTGCAAAAGATTACCCTTTTAATTAATCCCTCCATCCAAATTATGTCTTTTATAGGTTCCAAATATTCCAATTCAAATTTATTTAAGAAGTTTGGTTATCAAAAGAAGTGTTTTTTTTCTATGAAAGTAACTTCTAATGTTCCTTTCTAATCCACTTATTATTTCAGGACAAACAAAACTGTCACATAAAACAGGACAAAGATAATTAGATTATACTCTCTCCCTCCGTTTTAACTTGTATGTTTGATTATGACCGTTCCAAAAACTAAAAACTATTGAATCTTGTGATCTTAAACTAAAAATAGGTAAAATATACCAAAACGTACTTCAAGATTGTGCTCATAAACATGTCTCGTGAAAAAATAGAATTAAAGAATTGGCAGTGTTTTTAAACCAACTAAAACGAAAAGTAAAACATACAAATTGAGACGGGAGTTAAGTTATGTAGAGGCCCAATGATGTAGCCTATTGGTCAATGAAGGAGTGAAACCAAGCCTCAAGTTCTCATCAAAGCACTCGTTTGGTTGAGAACAAGTTATTTCAGGATAAAAATCCCACAAAATGTTCCTACATTTTATCGTGGAATTGTGTGTAGTTTACAACGGATTAGCCTTTTAATTAATCCCTCCATTCAAATTATGTCTTTTATATGTTCCAAATATTCCAATTCACATTTATTTAAGAGGTTTGGTTATTAAAGGAAGTGTCTTTTTTCCATGAAAGTAACTTCTAACGTTCCTTTCTATTATTTCAGGACAAACAAACTGTCACATAAAACAGGACAAAGATAATTAGATTATACTCTCTCCCTCCGTTTTAACTTGTATTTTTTATTATGACCGTTCCAAAAACTAAAAACTATTGAATCTTGTGATCTTAAACTAAAAATAGGTAAAATATACCAAAACGGACTTCAATATTGTGCTCATAAACATGTCTGGTGAAAAAATAGAATTAAAGAATTTGCAATGTTTTTAAACCTACTAAAAAGGAAAGTAAAACATACAAATTGAAGCGAGAGTATAAGTAACGTAAAGCCCCAACGATGTGGCCTATCGGTCAATGAAGGAGTGAAACCAAACCTCAAGTTCTCATCAAAGCACTCGTTTAATTGAGAACAAGTTATTTCAGGATAATTAAGTAATATCAGGATGAGTTATTTCACAATGTATTTTGGAATAACTTGTCCATCACCATGCCAAAAATGGTGGGATAATCAATCCTACAAAATGTTCCTACATTTTATAGTGGAATTATATTATTATACCTTATATCCCTCACCAACCAAACGAGTGTGTATACGAATTTATGGCAGCATTTGTAGTGTAATAAGATACGATTGTTTTGTGAATTTTGGATTGGAAAAAAATAAGGAAACTTACTTAATGAAACCATTATTGTTAATATCAGCAGCAAGCAGATCTTCAATGGTGATTTCACGCTGCAACGCCCAGTTGGTAATTCTCCTGTGTCTCTTGTCAATCCTTGCCTCTGCCAAATACAAGAAAGCTCGCGCCACCGCAAGGGTTGAAAGTAAAAGCCAAATTGAAGCAAACAACCTTCCCGGCAGAGTTTTGAAAGCCCTGTCACCATATCCAACAGTAGTAACAGACATAACCGATAAGTAAACCGAATCAACCCAATCCAAATCCTCCTGGAAATACAACACCATTGACCCCAATCCTATACACAAAAGCACAACTCCTAGAGCCAAACCCACCTTCAATCTAATTCTCATTCTGCCCTTTGCTACATCCACAATGCAATCCATACAGGCGGATAATCCGCTACGCCTATGGTCATTGCTAGATAATTGCCGCTGCCCTTGTAATCGACTGCCGGTCAATATCAAATTCTCCTGCAAATCAAGTACGTAATTGACAACCCCACTCAACAAAATGTCGATGAAACCAAAACCCACAAGCACAAACATACAAGCAAATAGTTTTGTTAAAGGAGTAGTTGGAGCAATATCGCCATAGCCAATGGTACACATAGTGACGATGCAAAAGTAAAGAGCGTCAACAACAGGGTGGGTTTCAACTCCAGAGAAATGGTCACGGTTGAAAGAATAGACGACTACACCTAGAGAGAGGTAAATAACAAGCAAAAAAGCAGCCTGTCTGACTAGAGAAGTAGGTTCGAAGTGGTCAGATTCTTCATGAGGGTGTGATTCAAATAGATCATTCACGGAAACCATGGCAGGAGCAGTTCTGGATCGGCGGAATTTTTTCTTCTGTAAGTTATTGGAAGACCAGGAAGTCGGAGCGAAAAAGTCATCATCGGAATCGGAATCGGAGGAAGAGAAAATGGTCGGAGACGATGGAGCTGATTCAGTTATAGGGTGTGTTTGAAGTAATGGATCAGCAGCCATTAATAGGAAAAAATCTGCTAAATTGATGAGAGAAAAGTTAGGGATTTAGACAACAACGATGACTGGATTGGATTGGATTGGATTTGAGAAATTTTATTTTGAATTTGTGGAGTTTGAATTTTTTTTTTCTTTTTTCATTAAAATGGGGAGGGGAAATGAGTAAAGGAATTACTAGGGTAAGATGTGAGATGTGATTTGGAGTACTTTTAGGTTGTGATGAAGTTGGATTATTGATCAACTCTTAGTTCGTTTTTATTTGTTTTGGTGATGAATGAGTTGACAAGACTCGAAGCAAATTTAATAATAAGTTGGAGGTTTGGAGGTAGTTTTTGGAGTCTAAAGGGTTCCAGTTGAGTAGAACCAAGATAGAATACTAGGAGTCGCAAGAAAATGGGAAGATGAATGATGATGTCACTCATTGTATAGGAGCAGTGTGGATGAAATATAGGCTCGCATCTGGAGTTTTGTATTATAAAAATGTGTCATCAAAACTTAAAGGCAAGTTCCATAGAGTAGTAGTTAGACCATTAATATTGTATGGAGCTGGACACTATCTAGTCAAGAACTCCCATATTGAGAAGATGAAAGTTATGGAGATGAGAAATTGAGGATGTTGAGGTGTATGTGTGGCATACTAGGAGGGACATGACTAAGATTAATCAAGATATTTAAGACAAGGTAAGAGTAGTCCGAATAGAGTACTAGATGTAAAAATTGAGACTGAGATGATTTATGGATATGTGCAAAGAGTGTGAGAGGTTGGATCTGGATGGTTCAAGAGAGGTAGAGGCCGTAGGTCAAAAAAGTAGTGGAGAAATGATTAAACATGACATGACGCAACTTTAACTTACTAATGACATAATCTTAGATATGAGTTTGGAGGAAACATATTAGGAGAGGAAGTTAGTTAGTAATTAGTTGAGTATTTTCCCTTCATTTCCTCTTTACTACTATTAGTCATACTATTAGTGGTATTACTATTGTAGTGTCGTTGTCCTTTGTGTGTGGTCGCGATTTGTGATATTTTACACTTTGATTATCGTTGTAACTTGTTATAACTATTATTGAGGATGCTTTGTTTAGTTTTTATAGTATGTTGTCATGACTATGTTCATTTACGTTATTTCTCTCTATCCTACTTTGATTTGTTTCTTCGTCTTTTCTTAAGCTGAAAGTCTATCGAAAATGAACTCCCTACTTCTAAAATAATTGTAAATTTTGCTTACAATCCTTCCCAATCCAACTTTATGGAATTATATTAGAAACTTATTTAGATTGACTTAAAAGTTGATCAAATTTACTTTTAAGTCATTTTAGTTTTTGGGAGTGTTTGACAAAGTTAATAATAACTTAAAATAAATTTAAAATGACTTAAAAAAATTAAAAACCAAAAGTAAGACTTTTCTACTCTTTTTTCTTAATTTAAAAGCTATTTTTCTAGCCAATGCAAACGGGCTCTAGGTTTGTTTTTGTTGTTGTTGAATTATTAAGGTGAGAATTTTAATCACTATTAGAAAAATGAAAATTCATATACTCAATCAATTAACTTACTAATTATTATTTTTTATGAAATTGTTTTTGATTTTTTTTTTTTGATGAAATTGTATTTGATATTTTGATTATGCTTTAATTTGGGTAAAGAAAAAACAGAAAAAATCTCACCTGAGCATTTTTTTTGTAATTTGAAGTTCTAACTTACATTCCCAACTTTGCTTTTGATAGACGCATAATACTTAAATAAGCCTTTTAATTTCACTTTTAAAATGTATATATGTCCTTCTATATTGAATATACACAAATAGGTATTTAAAATTATATAAAATTAAATAAGTGAATATATACGTCCTACGAGACATAATACTTATAAGACGTACTGGCCACATACGACACAAAATTATCATGTAGAACACGACACATGAGAAAAAATATGTCTTTATGCCTAGCTACTTAAGCACAACAAAAATTCCAAGGTGAATATGACGGCTGAAGTCAAGTTAAAAAACATATTGATATAAGTGTCAAAAACACATCTAAACTATACCTTTTTTTTAGTTTCATACCTAAACTATCACTTTTTAGTTTGAGAAACACACCTCTCTCTTTTATACCACTCTCATCATGGTATGTGTAATACACTCTCTCTCTCTTTTATTTTAAAAAATTTCCACATCACACTCCACATGGACAAAATATTCAACCTTGACAAAAAATAAATAAATTATTAGTATTAGTTAAAATTAAAAATTACAAAACTATTATAAAAAAATAATATTTTCTTTTTCAAATAAAATGTAAAATATTTTTCTTACCCCACACCATTTTTTAAAGTTTTTTTATTTTCTTTAAATTTCTTTTATAAAAGTATTTCATTTTTTACTTCATCTCCTCCCCCTCATCAAATACTAATTTAGATATTATTTATTTTCTTAAAAATATAATTCTACCCATCCCACTTAACCCTCCGCTTTCAATTTTTTTTTCCAGTGTTTAGATATACATATCGAAAATATTTTTTACTTGCCGCCACAAGACTTTTTATATTTTTTAATTGTTTATGTTATATTCGGTACAGTAGTAGAATTTTTGTTCTAAAAATATTTGTACGTGCATATCTAACACAAAATAAGAAAAACGTAAAAAAAATAAAAATTAGGAGCGGAAAATTAAATAGGAAGGGGTAGATTTTTTAAATAAAATAATATCAATTTTTATCGTGGAGGGAGAGGATGAAATATGAAATTTTTAAAAATATTTTATAAATGACTTTGTTTTTTTAAAAAAAGGTTGGGGTTGTCACGGGGGAGGGGGTACGTGGAGGAGGTGGTGGAGTGAGATAAGAAAAATAATTTATTTTTTTATATGGATAGTAATCTTTAATTTTAATTAATATTAATTTTTTATTATTTAATTTTTATCTAGATAAAATATTTTATCTATGTAGAATGTCATGTATCAAAGTTTTTTCATATAAAAGACTACACACACCACTGAGGTGTGTTTCTCAAACTAAAAAGTGATAATTTAGGTATGAAACTCACACTTTTAATAATTTAGATATGAAACTAAAAAAAAAGTGAATAATTTAGATATGTTTTTGACACTTATCTCAAATATATTTACATTAATAAATAATTTTGGTGAAAAATATCTACATCCTAATTTAGCAAATTAGTTGCTAGTGTGAAATAAACCAAACAAGTTTTAGAATTTATACTAATTATTTCAAAAAAGTCATTTTGATTCTCTCCTTGTAACATGGGAAGGTATGAATTATAACAGTGTGGTGGGCCTCATTATCTTGCCTTTTGCTGCTATCGAAGAAATATTTTATTGTCTGAAAACTTATCGTCTATTCAATGCTAAGGAGATTATTTTTAAAAAATTAACTAAAAATGGAAATGGAAATCGTAATCAACAAATTCTTTTATTATATTTATAGTTACGTATGTAAGAGGTGCAAATTTTTTTTTAAAATTATTTCAAGGTTGCAACTTGCATTGACTAAACTATTCATGCAAGTTGAATTAACTAATTAACTTTAATAATCATTTCTAGCTAACTCATTCAAGGTTAGCCCCTCATATTCTTTTTAAATTGATTCTCATTTATTTTAAGGTCTGAAGGCGTTTGTTAATATTTGGGATGGTCTATATTGATTGTATTATGGGTAGTTGCTAGTAGTGATAATGTTGACAATAATGGTTGATGGTGTCTATTGATAAATATGATAAATAATATTGATTATTAATGATAAGTTGTGAATGTTATAGTGAATGATGATATATAATAATGATTAACGATGGTGATTGTCGATAGTAATTGATGAATATTGTAGTAATGATAGTTGATTGCAGCTGCTAGCTAGTAATAACGATGACAATGACGACGTGTCTATTTATAGCCGAGGGCATTGATATAATTTTTATTTTATTTTTATCTTTTGAAAATTAGTTTTTAAAAATTATATGACTTGAAACATTGGGAAAAAAATTAGAAAAAGTTGGTTGATATTGAAACCTGCGCAAACATAAATTAGGACATATAGAGTAATATATATTATTCTAAAATTATATAAAAATTATTATAAATAACAATAATTAGTAGATTCAAATGTTTAAAGATCATAACTTTAAAAATAATTTCCTGATTTCCAACATTGTCACATGAATTAAAACTAAAAAAGTACCCCCCTAGTTTCATTTTATGTGACATGCTTCGAATTTTAAGATTCAAACAAGTCTATCTTTGACCGTAAGTTTTTGAGAAATCTTATAAATATTTTAAATTATCAATTATTGTGATTTATAATACCTTTTACGTAGTTGACAAATATATATATTTCATTTCAAAAAATTAAAAAGATTTTAATACGTAAATTTCTGATCAAATTAAATTATTTAACTTTTGAATAATAAAAAATACATTGAAACAGCTAGAATAACATATATTGAACATGTGAGACGTGTAAGTCTATTAGAGGTAGAAATTAACTCATTTACTTACAATTAACAAATTCCCTAATCTTCTTTTTATATATATATATATATATATCTCAATCAAGTTGAAAAATACTTTTATCAATTATTAGACAGAAATACTTTGTACTCAGACCAAACTTTAGAAGTACTTTTGACATTTTTGGCATATCCTTTTTATATATAAAAAAAATAAGTAAATAAAACAACATGGTAGTCCATAAATATTTAATGGAAGGTGACACTTTTTAGTTGGATTCAAATCTGGATTCTTATTGCCGCTCCGCTGTCATGGCAATTTCCTGGCACCAAATATAAAGTGGTACCACATTCCTCCATAAAAAAAACTCACAAACATAATCTTTAACTTAACTTTAACAAAAAATCATTCTTTTCAAATATGAGAGATGTATAAGTTCATTTAAAATTAAATAAAATAGATATACATATTTTACATGACATAGTATACACACAAAATTGACAGGTTGGAAAATATACCTATATTTTTTAGGAAAAATGCACAAGTACCCCTTCAATTTATGCCCAAAATTTCATCAACACACTTATATTATACTAAGGTTCTATTATCCCCTAACTTATTTTATAAATAATATTCTACCCCTTTTCGGTCTACGTGACACTATCTTGTGGGCCCAGCACGTGTTGACATTTTTTGTCAAGCTAGTGCTATGTAGAAAGAAAAAAGTAGAAAATTATTTATAAAATAACTTCAGGGGTAATAGAACCTTAGTATAGTATAAGTATGTCTCTAAAATTTCGGACATAAGTTAAGTGTACTTATGTATTTTTCCTTTTTGTTATACAAATTTAAATGTCTTATCATGTAAAATCAAATTTAAGTTAAAAAGTTATAGTTACGAATTGTAAGTCAAAGTTAGGAAAAAAGATGTTTATGTATCGTGGCTGCCTGTGTGTATTCATTCGCTTTATCCCCACTCCAAGCAAAATGCTTAGCTAAGCACCTACGTACCACTGTACGTTTTTCTCATATAAAAAATGTGTTTGACACCTTGTGCTTCAAGGAAAAGAAAATTAATTTTTATCGTTTTGCTCATCATGATCCTACTTAAATACTTGTAGAATATAATATTCGATAGTACAGAATATGTGATTTTGTTTCTAATGTAAATGTAGTGTGTTGTTATTATAGGTCAAATTAAAAGGTTAGTTGGACGGCAGCCGGTAGAAATTGGGCGGCAGCAGCAGAAAAAAGGAAAGAAAGTATCTTCAACAGCTCCATTTTTGTAGTAGTAGAAAATAAGTAATCATTTCCTACAAGGAAATTCAAACTTTTACAACACAAGTAAAGTGCACTGCCAGAAAAGCAGGAACCCACAACTGTCCAACTTAACAATTACATAACTTTCAACCACTGTCTGTCAGTCTGAATCTGAAGGAGAAGAAACTCAGATCAGGTACTACCTTCTTCCTCTCTCTCTCTACCCACCTCCTTGTCTATTATTTTTTTTTTATTAAAATTTATGTTAAATGTATCAAAATATATCATTTAATCTCGTACCTTTAAATATTTCAGCTGAAAAGTTTGAAATTAAACTAGTCGATCATTTTTTCTTAAACGGCGGAAATAGTTTTTTTCTTCTCACATACACCCACTAGGAGGGAGTGGAGTAGTGGTTTGGGGTTTCATGCATGCCGGGGACGCTATGATAAAATGCATATGATAAAGTTTCAAAGGATTTTTTTTTGGGAGATGTTTAGAGGCTAAAGTTTTTAATTCCTATATATAGCCTATTTTATGCTAATTAAGGACATGTATAATGGTGCTAAGACGCGGGTTAAGACTGTGGGAGGTGACTCGGAACATTTCCTGATCATCAGGGATATGTACGTAGCTCATTTGTATTTGCTCTCCGAGAGACAGCGATGAAGATGCTGAAGTAGCTGTGTGGACATACTAGGATAGATAAAATTAGGAATGAAGATATCCAGACTTGGTAGGAGTGACCCCATGGAAGATAAGATGTGCGGTCTAAGTGAATGATTTAGACATGTAAAGAATGCCATGGTTACGAGGTGTGAGAGGTTGGTCCTAGTAAATGTAGGCCTAAGAAGTATTCATGAGGTCTAGAATTAGGGAGGAATATTGTTTAGTTAGCAGTCGGGCGTTTTTTGTTTCCTTTCCCAGAGTTTTGGACTTCCAATATTATTTGTTTCTTTTTCTTTTATTGTTAGATTCTTATTACTATTTGTTGTTTTCGATATCTTATATCGTGTTGTTGTTTCTATTTGATGCCATTGCCTTTTTTTAACTGTCAGAAATAACCTCTCTACCTCCTCAAAGGTAGAGGTAAGGTCTGCATATACTGCATTGCTTTCATCAAACTGAGTAAATCCGAAACTAATGAATGGTTAGTGGGATCAGAATAAGGGGTCTGCTGGCAGTTTCGATTACTATATGTTCTTCTCAATTTCATCAGTAATACTTGTTTGTTGATTATTTCCCTTGTGTGTTTCCTATATGCTTTTAGTAAAATGCTACTGATGATCTTCAGGTCTGAGTATTAGCCTCCCACCGGAGGTCTAAATTGGTAACTAACAAATTTACTCTTTAACATTGGAACAGCTATGGCTGAAGGGAACGGTAATGGAAATTCAGGACTCAATGAAGCCTCTTCATCATCAGGAGGGCAAAACAATACAAGCCAGCAGGATGCAGACAAGACCAAACAAGCGGAGAAAGCTAATACAGTTCCCTTTTACAAGCTCTTCTCCTTTGCTGATTCCACTGATATGGTTTTGATGATCACTGGAACTATTGCAGCTATCGGGAACGGGTTGTCCCTGCCCATTATGACAATTCTTTTTGGAGAATTGACAGACTCCTTTGGACAAAACCAAAATAACAAAGATGTGCTTCTCGTAGTCTCCAGGGTATGCATTCATGAACATTTTCCAAATTTTTTACTCCTGTTTTTTAGTATAGCTTCTTATGTTATCTGTCTGATTTTCATGTAGGTCTCACTGAAGTTTGTCTACTTAGCTTTGGGATGTGGGGTGGCCTCATTTCTTCGTAAGTTCTCATTCTGCCTTTACTAAGCATAGGCTATTTATGAAATATTATTGAAAGTTAAAATTAAAATGTATTGTTCAGAGGTCGCTTGTTGGATGATCTCCGGTGAAAGACAGGCTTCTCGAATAAGGAGTCTCTATCTGAAAACTATTTTGCAACAAGATATTGCTTTCTATGATAAGGAAACAAATACGGGAGAGGTGGTTGGGCGGATGTCTGGTGACACTGTTCTTATACAAGACGCAATGGGCGAGAAGGTACTCCTGCTGAAAAGCAACTCTACGAAGCCCTTTTCTGTGAAGCCACTACATAATAATTTGCTTTCTGCATAAATGATTCTTTGTGAGGATATAATTGCTCTTTCGATACTTGATGTTATTTCCTTAACTGTGGCAGGTAGGGAAATTTGTACAGCTGATATCAACATTCATTGGGGGCTTTGTCATTGCATTTACCAAAGGCTGGCTTCTCACACTTGTCATGTTATCCGTCATTCCTCTACTTGTCATATCTGGTGGAGCAATGTCCCACGTTCTATCTAAGATGGCGTCCAGTGGACAAGATGCTTATGCCAAGGCTGCAACGGTGGTTGAACAGACAATTGGATCCATTAGAACGGTATGAAATAAGTTTAAATTATTGGGATGTCATGCTCATTGTCATGCTCCAATGAAATTTGTATGGGAGTAAAGCAATCTTTGTTTCACTTTCTTTTATATAAATCACTACCAGTACAAGTATGATATGTATCTTGTTTCCTCCTCAGGTTGCATCATTTACAGGGGAGAAGAAAGCTGTGGCTGACTATAACGAGTCCCTAGTTAAAGCTTACCATTCAGGTGCAAAAGAAGGGCTGGCAACTGGATTAGGTCTTGGCTCAGTTTTTGCTATTATATACTGCAGCTACGCTTTGGCTATTTGGTATGGTGCAAGGCTCATACTGGAAAAAGGATATACTGGTGGTAAAGTTATCAATATAATAATTGCTGTGCTAACTTCTTCCATGTGAGTATTTTTTTTTTTTGAGCTGCTAAATTCCTTAAAAGCAACAAACAACAATCCATATTGTAAATTGAAGATAACAGGATTTTCAAAGCTTTTATTCATGTGTTATGATTAAATATTTCTATGTCAGGTCCCTGGGGCAGGCAGCTCCCTGTATGTCTGCATTCGCTGCAGGTCAAGCGGCAGCTTTCAAAATGTTTGAAACCATAAAAAGAAAGCCGGAGATAGATGCTTATGATACCAATGGAAAAATATTGGACGACATCCGTGGTGATATTGAATTGAATGATGTGTGCTTCACTTACCCAGCCAGACCTGATGAGCAAATTTTCAGTGGATTTTCATTATTTGTATCAAGTGGCACAACTGCAGCTTTGGTTGGGCAAAGTGGAAGTGGGAAGTCAACAGTCATAAGTCTAATAGAAAGATTTTATGATCCTCAATCTGGTCAAGTTCTGATTGATGGAATTAATCTCAAGGACTACCAGCTTAAGTGGATCAGGGGAAAAATTGGTCTTGTGAGCCAAGAACCCGTACTTTTCACAGCAAGCATTAAGGAAAATATTCTGTATGGCAAGCACGATGCTACTGCTGAAGATATCAAAGTTGCAACTGAGTTAGCAAATGCCGCAAAGTTCATCGATAAACTCCCACAGGTTCTATTTGCAACTTAGTCTGGTCATCTTTCAAAAGTCTGTGCTGCTTCTTTCAGCTTTCTTTGTAATCACAATTGAGTTGACTCTTGATTTACCGTTTACATGAAATCCTCTTTGTTCAGGGTCTAGACACCATGGTTGGAGAACATGGAACTCAACTTTCTGGTGGGCAAAAGCAAAGAATTGCCATTGCAAGAGCAATTTTAAAAGATCCACGGATTTTACTGTTAGATGAAGCAACAAGTGCATTAGATGCAGAATCTGAGAGAGTTGTACAAGAAGCATTAGATAGAATTATGATCAACAGAACAACCATTATAGTTGCACATCGATTGACCACAGTTAGGAATGCTGATATGATTGCAGTCATTCATCGGGGAAAAGTCGTTGAAAAAGGTATTGAACCATATAGACTTAGTTAGATATGCTATTCTCTGTCCTCCGGATGATCATCAATATTGACTTCACTATTATTCTGTTCAACAACATACACTAATAAAGATTATGTTAATAGTAGTCTGGTTAGCATATTAAATGACAAATTCATCTCGTCTTAGTTCAGACACATCCAAACAAGAACCAATAACTTTTTCATTAGTATTATTTGTATGTGTTGTTTCAATCACTATAGACCCTTATGAACCTAATGCTTGTTTTCTGAATCTATAAGTCTTTCCTAGCAGAGGCCATTAGTATTATTTTTGTGTGTTGTTTCAATCACTATAGACTCTTATGAACCTAATTCTTGTTTTCTGAATCTTTAAGTCTTCCCTAGCAGAACTTTAAAGGACACTTCAACTGCGAGTTTCTTTTCCATCTGAATGAAATTCTTAAAAGAAAGACTGACACAAAACATTCACTTTAACGTCATTGCTGTGGACTGTTCAGGCACACATGGTGAACTACTCAAGGATCCTGAGGGAGCATACTCTCAGCTTATACGCTTACAAGAAGTGAACAATGAAACAGAAAAATCAGGCTTAGATGAGCGGGACAGCATAGATAAGTCTATGGGATCTGGTAGACAGTCGAGTCAAAGAATATCACTAATGAGGTCTATCAGTCGGGGTTCATCTGGTGTAGGAAATAGCAGCCGCCGTTCACTCTCCATATCATTTGGTTTAGCTACTGGACTTAGTGTACCTGAAACAGCTAAAACAGACACAGAAACGGGTATCCAGGAAGTAGCTGGAAAGCGGTTAGAGGTCCCCATCCGTCGCCTAGCGTATCTCAACAAGCCTGAAATACCTGTGATGATTATTGGAACTGTGGCTGCAATTATTAATGGTGCTATACTTCCAATTTTCGGAATATTACTCTCTAGTGTGATCAAAACATTTTATGAGCCACCACATGAACTAAGGAAGGACTCAAAGTTTTGGGCTCTTATGTTTGTTCTTCTTGGAGCAGTAACTTTAATTGCCTTTCCTGCAAGGACATACCTTTTCAGTATAGCTGGTTGTAAGTTGATAAGAAGAATTAGATCAATGTGCTTTGAGAAGGTGGTCCGCATGGAGGTAGGATGGTTTGATGACTCTGAGCACTCCACTGGAATCATTGGCGCTAGACTTTCTGCTGATGCAGCTGCAGTCCGTGGTTTAGTAGGAGATGCACTTGCTCAAATGGTCCAAGATACTGCAACATCAATTGTAGGTTTAGCTATTGCTTTTGAAGCGAGTTGGCAGTTGGCTCTTATCGTTCTTGTTATGATACCTCTAATTGGATTAAATGGATATATCCAAATCAAGTTCATGAAAGGGTTCAGTGCAAATGCAAAGGTTTGTCCAAATCCTTATTATACAGCTTACTGTTACTGTTGATATTAAAGAATATGGATAATTGAGTCTTAAACTTGAAAGTTTTTCTCAAACATCAGTCAAATCACTACATCTATAATTTTTTTAACCTTCAGATTGTTATTTTTTTATTACTCCATTCGTCCCAATCGTTGTGACACACTTTTCCTTTTAGTCTATCCCAAAAAGAATATCTCCTTTCTATAATTAGAAACAACTTAACTTTAAATTGCTCACAAATGTCGAAGTTTTCTTTAGACCAAAAATTTCAAAAGACTCCGTTTCTTTCTTAAACTTTGCACCTAGTCCAATGGTGCCGCATAGATTGGGACGGAGGGAGTATATTTTTTACCATTGCCAGATTCTCTTGGTGATAATGTTTCTGATTAATCGGACTTTACACAGATGATGTATGAGGAAGCAAGTCAAGTTGCAAACGATGCTGTTGGAGGTATAAGAACTGTTGCGTCATTTTGTGCAGAAGAGAAGGTGATGGAAATATACAGAAGAAAGTGTGAAGGCCCATTGAAGGCAGGAATAAAGCAAGGTCTGATTAGCGGGATTGGTTTTGGTGTATCATTTGCTTTGCTGTTTTGTGTATATGCAACCAGCTTTTATGCGGGAGCTCGTCTTGTTCAAGATGGAAAAATCACTTTTTCAGACGTCTTCCGTGTATGTAGCACAATTCCCCCTGTTACATTTTTACATTTTCTTTCAGGATTTTAGTCAGTGTCTGTTATGAGGCTAATGTGGAGTGTTTGCGACCTGGCAGGTTTTCTTTTCTCTGACAATGGCAGCTATAGGAATTTCCCAGTCAAGCTCATTGGCTCCAGATTCAACCAAGGCCAAGAGTGCAGCTGCTTCCGTATTTGCTATTCTAGACAGGAAATCAAAAATAGATCCAAGTGATGAATCTGGTATGACACTGGACACTGTGAAGGGAGATATTGATCTGAGGCACGTAAGCTTTAAGTATCCGACAAGGCCAGATGTTCAAATTTTAAGAGACCTTTGTTTGACCATACGCAGTGGAAAGGTGAATTTACTCATGTTTGATTCCATCTTAGATATCGTTTTTCCATGAAAAAGTAAGGCATATAGAGTTTACCTTACTGGTTAAATAAAATTCATTGGTTAACTTTGTTATGCGTTGAAATTTCAGACGGTTGCTTTGGTTGGGGAGAGCGGATGTGGAAAGTCTACCGTAATATCATTGCTGCAAAGGTTCTATGATCCTGATTCAGGCCAGATTTCGTTGGACGGAATAGAAATTCAGAAATTCCAGGTAAAATGGCTAAGGCAGCAAATGGGGCTCGTAAGCCAAGAGCCAGTGTTGTTCAACGATACAATCCGAGCCAATATTGCATATGGAAAGGAAGGAAATGCAACAGAAGCAGAAGTTTTAGCAGCAGCCGAATTAGCAAACGCCCACAAGTTCATCAGTGGTCTGCAACAGGTAATTAGTTTGAATATTATAACTCTCTCTATATATATAGATATATTGTCAATGGAAATGATAGGTGAATTTACACATGAATATTACATTACAGAGTTATGATACGACAGTGGGAGAACGAGGAACTCAGCTGTCAGGTGGGCAAAAGCAACGAGTGGCTATAGCGAGAGCCATATTGAAAAATCCAAAAATCCTACTATTAGATGAGGCGACAAGCGCATTGGATGCAGAATCAGAGAGAATAGTTCAAGATGCACTTGACAGGGTGGTGGTAAATCGTACAACCGTGGTGGTAGCACATAGATTATCTACCATCAAAGGAGCAGATGTAATTGCTGTGGTGAAAAATGGAGTAATTGTGGAGAAAGGGAAACATGATACTCTTATCAATATCAAAGATGGCTTCTATTCCTCTTTGGTGGCCCTCCACACCAGTGCTTCCTAGTTTTACTACTTCTTATCCTCTCAATACTTGTATCTTATTATTTTTGTTATTTTGAGAGAAGCAAGTCAATGTCATGATGTGTTGTGTTTGTTAAGTTCCCTGGCTGCTTCCAGTCTCTCATTCTGTTTTAAAAGTTTTGCAGCCTGCGCGCGCGATTTATTAAATTCATCAAACATTTTACTCGGAATTATGTTATAGAAACTTCTATTTATACATGTATATTCTTTTAACATATGGTTTTCTTCGTGCACATGCTCATTACTTTAACCAATTGTAATTTGACAGCTTCTCAAATGGATAATCTAGTTTGGCTATGTTCATAACATTACCTTGTTGTCAATAAGAACCTTATCCTCAATGTTCGAATATTGTAAAGTTGTGCTTCCATCATCCCTAGCTAGTAGGAACTTGTATTTTTCTGTAATATAATCTAAATTTAGTTTTCGTACTTTTTAGTCATCAATCAAGTATGTAATGAAAAATTAAGAAACTAAAAAAGAAAACAAACACCATATTTAGCTTATTATTTGTAATATTCAAAGGACAAATCTTCAAAATTCAAAAAGTTGGTTGGGCCATGTGAAGTTCATATTTGCATACAACTAACTTTATATAATTATATTTTATTGTTTTGCGTGGTCAACTTTAAATATTTTATCGCAAGTGCTAATTTCCTAATAGATAACAATCTGATTAATATTAACCATCATCAACTTCAAATATTTTATAATAAATGCTAATTTTCTAACAGATAACAATCTGATTAATATTAACAATCATCAAGCAACAATATCTTTGAACCAAACTTTAACATGTACCTCATGAAAAAAATACCACCAAAAATAAATATTTAATTAGTTAAACTTAAAAGGCGAGTGGCTGGGCTGGGACGGACCGGACCGATCTGGTTCACAAAAAATTGAACTCGGTTAATCCGATCTATATTTTAAAAATATTACGTATTTTTCTATTAATTAAGAATTTTCTATCATATATTAAGGATGATACACTTAGATATATGTATTTTTGCTATCAGACTCACTAAAACAGGGAGTGAGGGGACTGAGATGGTCCTGAGGTGAGTAAGATTTGTTATGTATTCCTGATACATTGCTAATCACACTAGGAGAGTGAGGTCTGCTATGTATTCCTGATACATTGCTAATCACACTAGGAGAGTGAGGACTGTTATGTATTCCTGATACATTGCGAACGACACTAGATACCTACCGTATTTGTATGTACCTGAGATACTAGAGACATAGGAGAGTGACGAACAAGATTTGTTATATACCTCAAATACATGCGAACACTTGGATACAATGTACTACAACAAATATAATTACACCTAATTTTGACTTCAATTTTGACGTATCTGAACACATCAAAATCTGGTAAGATGCGTAATATTGCAAACTAGACTGTATCTAATTAACTAACTCTTAAACTAGTGAGATTTATCTAAGTTTCCGTTTTTTTTTTCTATAGTATTTATTATGAAGGGCAATTTGGTCAAAGTAATGGAGAATTTCTTTCTGCTCTCTCTGCCCACCACGTTGTCTAAAATCTTCAAATCTATTGTACTACTATACGTGCGTACATATCATCAATAACTCTTAATTATTCCTTCTTAGTATATAGTTTTTTTAAATAAAAAAAAAATTCTCCCACCCCCACGTTCTGTGTTTGATCTATTATTTTTCTTGAATAACACAACTATCATACATAGTTTGTTCATAATTTTTCTACTCAAGCTCAATACATGTAATGTTATTACTAAAATTTCATTCTTTTTCATGTCTAACTTAGTCTAAACTAGTGTTTGTAACAAACAAAACACACATAGCTATGGGTGAAGGGAATGATTTGAATGAAAATAATACAGTTCCTTTTTACAAGCTGAATGAAGCCTCACCAGAAGAACAAGATAATGCAGGAGGCAAACAGGATTCAAACATGATCAAACAAATACAAACAGTTCCTTTTTACAAGCTCTTTTCCTTTGCGGATTCAACGGATATAGTTTTGATGATCATTGGAACTATTGGAGCTATTGGAAATGGATTGTCAATCCCCTTGATGACTGTTCTTTTCGGAGAATTGACTGATTCTTTTGGACAAAACCAAAATAACAAAGATGTGCTTCGATTGGTCGCTAAGGTAATTAACATATTTCCAGCTTCTTGTTTCATTTTTGATATACTGAAAATCATCATAATCTGTCTAGTTTTTTATGTAGATCTCCTTGAAAATGATTTACTTAGCTGTGGCATGTGGGGTAGCTGCGTTTCTTCGTAAGTGTGAGCATTAATCTGTCTTTATTAAGTATATGTAGTCATGATTGATGTTTAAATGAATATGAATATGTTGTACAGAGGTTGCTTGTTGGATGATATCCGGTGAAAGACAAGCTTCTCGAATAAGGAGTTTGTATCTGAAAACTATTTTACAACAAGATATTGCTTTCTATGATAACGAAACAAATACAGGAGAGGTGGTTGGGAGGATGTCTGGTGACACTGTACTTATACAAGACGCGATGGGTGAAAAGGTATTCATGCTGAAAAGCAATGTACTGTTTGTCTTTAAATTGATTTTTCTATTACTTGATGTTATTTCCTTAACTGTGGCAGGTAGGGAAATGTGTACAGCTGATATCAACATTCATTGGGGGGTTTGCCATTGCATTTACTAAAGGCTGGCTTCTCACGTTTGTTATGTTATCGATCATTCCTCTACTTGTAATATCTGGTGGAGTGATGTCCCTCATCTTATCAAGGATGGCGTCGAGTGGACAAGAAGCTTATGCCAAGGCTGCAGGGGTGGTTGAACAGACAATTGGATCCATTAGAATAGTATGTCATAAGTAAAGCAATTATCTTTGTTTTACTTTCTTCTCCATCAGTACAAGTATGATATGTATGTTGTTTCCTCCTCAGGTTGCATCATTTACAGGGGAGAAGAAGGCTATAGCCGACTACAACGAGTCGTTAATCAAAGCTTATCATTCAGGTGCAAAAGAAGGGCTGGCAAGTGGATTAGGTCTTGGATCACTTTTTGCTCTTATGTACTGTAGCTATGCTTTGGCTATTTGGTATGGTGCAAGGCTCATCTTGGAAAAAGGATATACAGGTGGTCAGGTTATCAATATAATTGTTGCTGTGTTAACTGCTTCCATGTGAGTTTTTTTCTTTCTTTCTTAAAAGTTACATACAACAATACATCAATAGTAAATTGAAGATGGTGGGATTTTCTAAAGCTTTAATTCATGTGTTATGATTAAACATTTCTATGTCAGGTCCCTAGGACAGGCATCTCCGTGTATGTCTGCATTCGCTGCAGGTCAAGCTGCAGCTTTCAAGATGTTTGAAACCATAGAGAGAAAGCCGGAGATAGATGCTTATGATACCAATGGAAAAATATTGAACGACATTCGTGGTAATATTGAATTGAATGATGTGTACTTCAGTTACCCAGCCAGACCTGATGAGAAAATATTCAGTGGATTTTCATTATTTGTACCAAGTGGCACAACTGCAGCTTTGGTTGGGCAAAGTGGAAGTGGGAAGTCAACAGTCATAAGTCTGATAGAAAGATTTTATGATCCTCAATCTGGTCAAGTTCTGATTGATGGAATTAATCTCAAGGACTTCCAGCTTAAGTGGATCAGGGGAAAGATTGGTCTTGTGAGCCAAGAACCTGTGCTTTTCACAGCAAGCATTAAGGAAAATATTGTGTATGGAAAGTACGATGCTACTCCTGAAGAGATCAGAGCTGCAGTTAAGTTAGCAAATGCCGCAAAGTTCTTAGATAAACTCCCACAGGTTTTATTTTGAACTTAGTCTGGTCATCTTTCAAAAGTCTCTGCTGCTTCTTTCAGCTTTCTTTGTAATCACAATTGAGTTGACTCTTGATTTACCGTTTACATGAAATCCTCTTTGTTCAGGGTCTAGACACCATGGTTGGAGAACATGGAACTCAACTTTCTGGTGGGCAAAAGCAAAGAATTGCCATTGCAAGAGCAATTTTAAAAGATCCACGAATATTACTGCTAGATGAAGCAACAAGTGCATTAGATGCAGAATCTGAGAGAGTTGTACAAGAAGCATTGGATAGAATTATGATCAACAGAACAACCGTCATAGTTGCACATAGATTGACCACAGTTAGGAATGCTGATATGATTGCAGTCATTCATAGGGGAAAAGTTGTTGAAAAAGGTATTGAACCACAGACTTAGTTAGATATGCTATTCTCTGACCTCTGGAGAATCATCAATATTGACTTTACTGTTATTCTGTTCAACATCATATACTAATACTGAATGTTATAGTAGTCTGGTTAGCATATTAAATGACAAATTCATCAAGTCTGAGTTCAGACATATCCAAGCAAGAACCGTGAACTTTGTCATTAGTATTATTTGTGTGTGTTGTATCAATCACTAGAGACACTTATGAACCTAATGCTTGTTTTCTGAATCTTTAAGTCTTTGAAGGACACTTCAACTGCGAGTTTATTTTCTGTCTTCATAAATTTCTTAAAAGAAAGACGACACAGACATTCTCTTTAACGTCATTGCTGTGGACCGTTCAGGCACACATTCCGAACTACTCAAGGATCCAGAGGGAGGGTACTCTCAGCTTATACGCTTACAAGAAGTGAACAAAGAAACAGAAAAATCAGGCTTAGATGAGAGGGGCAGATTACATAAGTCTATGGAATCTGGTAGACAGTCAAGTAAAAGGATGTCACTATTACGATCTGTCAGTCGGAATTCATCTGGCGTAGGAAATAGCAGCAGTCGTTCACTCTCCATCTCATTTTCTTTTCCTAATGGACTTAGTGTATCTGAAGCAGCTAATGAAGACACAGAAACAGGTATCCAGGAAGTATCTGGAAAGCCATTAAATGTCCCCATCAGTCGCTTAGCCTATCTCAACAAGCCAGAGGCACCTGTGATCATTATTGGAACTGTGGCTGCAATTATTAATGGTGCTATACTTCCAATTTTCGGCATCTTATTCGCTACCGTGATCAAAATATTTTATAAGCCACCAGAAGAACTTAGGAAGGACTCAAGGTTTTGGGCTGAAATGTTTGTACTTCTTGCAGCTGTAACTTTAATTGCATTTCCTGCAAGGTCATACCTTTTCGGTATAGCTGGTTGTAAGTTGGTAAGAAGAATTAGATCATTGTGCTTTGAGAAGTTGGTCCACATGGAGGTAGGATGGTTTGATGAACCAGAGAACTCCACTGGAATCATTGGTGCTAGGCTTTCCGCTGATGCAGCAGCAGTCCGTGGTTTAGTAGGAGATGCACTTGCTCAAATGGTCCAAGATAGTGCAACAGCAATTATAGGTTTAGCTATTGCTTTTGAAGCGAGTTGGCAGTTGGCACTTATCGTCCTTGCTATGATACCTCTAATTGGATTAAGTGGATATCTCCAAATGAAATTCATGACAGGGTTCAGTGCTGATGCAAAGGTATGTTTGAGTCCTTATTGT
Organism: Solanum sitiens; assembly: GCA_016801875.1. NCBI lineage: Eukaryota > Viridiplantae > Streptophyta > Magnoliopsida > Solanales > Solanaceae > Solanum > Solanum sitiens. Next base: position 2,149,404 of record JABWTJ010000074.1, on the reverse strand, counting down.
TCAGCTTACGTAATAGTGAATGAAGTTGCTATATTAGCCAAGCTACATCACTATATCAGCTAACCTATAAATCTTGAACTTGATGGTTTTTCTCAAACATCAATAAATTAGCTAAGCTATAAATTATCTTTTTGTTTATGATCTCTTACCATTATAAACTCTTTCGGTGATAATGTTACTGATTAATCATACTTTTCACAGACAATGTATGCGGAAGCAAGTCAAGTTGCGAATGATGCTGTTGGAAGTATAAGAACTGTTGCATCATTTTGTGCGGAAGAGAAGGTGATGGAAACATACAGAGGGAAGTGTGAAGGCCCATTGAAGGCAGGAATGAAGCAAGGTTTGATTAGCGGAATGGGCTTTGGTGTATCAAATACATTGATGTTTTGTGTATATGCAACCAGTTTCTATGCTGGAGCTCTTCTTGTTCAGAATGGCAAAATCACCTTTGCAGACGTTTACCGTGTATGCACAATACCCCCGGTTACATTTTTTTTTCTTCAGGATTTTAGTTAATGTCTGTTATGAGGCTAATGTGGAGTACTTGCAACCTGGCAGGTTTTCTTTGCTCTGTCAACAGCAGCTATAGGAATTTCCCAGTCAAGCTCATTGGCTCCAGATTCAACCAAGGCCAAGAATGCAGCTGCTTCGATATTTGCTATTCTAGACAGGAAATCAAAAGTAGATCCAAGTGATGAGTCTGGTAAGACACTGGACAATGTGAAGGGAGATATCGAGCTGAGGCACGTAAGCTTTAAGTATCCAACGAGGCCAGATGTTCAAATTTTAAGAGACCTTTGCTTGACCATCCGCAGTGGACAGGTAAATTTACAGTTTGATTCCATCTTAGGTATCATTTTTAAGGCATATAGAGTTTGTTGTTTCATTAGTTAACTTTGTTGTGAGTTGAAATTTCAGACCGTTGCTTTAGTTGGGGAGAGCGGATGTGGAAAGTCTACTGTAATATCTTTGCTGCAAAGGTTTTATGATCCTGATTCAGGCCAGATTTCGTTGGACGGAATAGAGATTCAGAAATTCCAGGTAAAATGGCTAAGGCAGCAAATGGGGCTTGTAAGCCAAGAGCCAGTGTTGTTCAACGACACAATTCGAGCCAATATTGCATATGGAAAGGAAGGAAATGCAATTGAAGCAGAAGTTTTAGCAGCAGCAGAACTAGCAAATGCCCACAAGTTCATCAGTGGTCTGCAACAGGTTGGTTTGAATATCATATTCCTCCATATATATTGTGAATGGAAGTGGTAGGCCAGCTTACATATTTCAAATATTTTAGGGTTATGATACGACAGTGGGAGAACGAGGAACTCAACTGTCAGGTGGGCAAAAGCAACGAGTGGCTATAGCGAGGGCCATATTGAAAAATCCAAAAATCCTACTATTAGATGAGGCTACAAGTGCATTGGATGCAGAATCAGAGAGAATAGTTCAAGATGCACTTGACAGGGTGGTGGTAAATCGTACAACCGTGGTTGTAGCACATAGATTATCTACCATCAAAGGAGCAGATGTAATTGCTGTTTTTAAAAATGGAGTTATCGTGGAGAAAGGGAAACACGATACTCTTATCAACATCAAGGATGGCTTTTATTCCTCTTTGGTGGCTCTCCACACGCGTTCTTCCTAGTTCTACTACTTCTTGTTAATACTTATACTGTATTCATTGATCATCTCCTGCCATGTCTTTGCTGGACTTGTAATGCATTGCCAATGTAGCAAGTTTGTTCAATTAAGCATGTGAAACATAGATGCTCATCACATTGTTGGTATACAACATAACCTTTCTAAGGGCAGCTAATCGATCCATTTGAGAGAGCCACGATTATTGCAGATGATTCTGCTCTAAGGTACTTCCTCAGTTTGTTATACATTAGTAAAGTTACATCTCAACTGCCAAAACATCTATCTTTTCCTCTGCTTCTCGTTTTTTTTTCCAGTCTTCTTAACCATGTTAAACTATAATGGCGCGGTGCTACTAACCATATAAACACCTGCAACGTTATATTGCAGATGATTCTATCACCCTCATGAATTAATACTTCATAAGCACCATATATACCGAAATTAGGTAGAATACAACATGCTGCATTAGCATTTAGCACAAGGAAAGCACAACACAACAGAACAAGATCACATGATACATGTATGTTACTCAACTAAAAAAGCACAAGGAAAACGAAATAAGGTAGAATACAACATGTTGCATTAGCCACCAAAAATCACAAGGAAAACGAAAATAAAGACGTAGGGTACAACATTTACGTGGTCATAGCATAGTCCATTGCTTCTTGAAAGACATTTCAATCGAATTTGATACTTAATAATCTAACTGCAACAGACAATTGAAAGTGCGAACTCTGTTACATTTAACATGTAAGGTACAAAAAATAAAAAAATGTATGAACAATTCAACAAGGCCCATTGATTCTGACAAGGACACATATCTGTTACATTAATGTTAGAGGAGGTACTTGTAAAGGTCACGCACAGGTGATGATTTTGTAAAGAAAGAAATAATGAATCTTGTTGTATATAAAGAATAAAATCTTGAGCATCTAGCTCTAGATCTTGTGGTATATCAATGTAAAGAAATAAATCTCCGATCTAACTCAAACTCAAAAACTAACTCTCCACGAAAGAATTAGTCATAATTCCTCATCCCAACAATGTGGGACTTAACTTCATACATACTTACATATAGGGGTGTCCATGGCTTCGTTTCGATCGGTTATTGGTCAAAACCAAACCCCAAACCAACCTAATCAGTTTTAAAATTATCAAAACCAAACCAAACCTAATATAATATACATTTATTGGTTTGGTTGTTATTAGTTTCGGTCCGGTTTGGTTCGGTTATTAACCATATACATAAAATTAAAAGAAATAATTCATTCAAAACGTGAAAAAAAATGACAATAATCCATTCAAAACGAAAAATAGTTAGAATAGTTGACATCACGAAACTTTCAATCATTGAATTCACTATTTTTGTCCTAGAAGGAAGAGACATTGACATTTTCAGTCCGACAAAGAATTGTCATAGACACTCATATACATAAAACGAATACAATGAAACCAATAAGATAAATGTTCTCACATTGGGCATTTTTACTTTCATAAGTAAATTATAAATAAATTTTGATAAATACATATATAAAATCTTTAAAATTGTTTATAAAAATAATATATTATGTATGTATAATAATAAAATTTATGTATATTATTTATCGGTTCGGTTATTTATTTTTTTCGAACAAAATCAAATACTATCGATTTTTAAAAAATCTAAAACCAAATCAAACTAAACCCTAAATAAAACCGATTCATTTAATCAGTTTGATTCAATTTTGCAATTTGAATCAATTTTTATTCAAATCGTTAACACCTTGACTTACATATATAAATATATAAAAGTTAAAAATTAAAAAAAGTTAATTAATGTTGAGATACGTACTTTCAATTCTCCAACTGCTAGTGGTAGTGGAATTATATATTTATGATATCAATAGCTAAAAGGAGGGGTGTGTCGGTGTGTGTGGGGAAGAAAACAATAAGTGATTCTATATAAATAAACAGATAGGGTACGTAGTAAATGTAAACTTTATATCAAATTATAAATCGTTTCAATTCGATATTTGAATATATAATAAAAATATTTTTATTAGATACTTTTTATCCATGTATGGAAATAAATTAATCACATAAAATAAAATATGTCTCTGCACATCAGAATAATTGGAACATACGTGCATTAGTCTTTGTGTATAAAAAATGAAGTGAAATATTTTTAAATCATCAATTGAAGCTAAATTTGCCTTTTTACTTTTTAGTGTGTATATTTATGGCTAAAAGGTGGAGCTAGGGGTGTCAGTGTGTAGAATAAATAAAATAGGGTACGTAGTAAATGTGGACCTTTAAGTCTATAATAAGTAGACAGGTGACCTATGATGCTTATTAATTGATTTATTTATTCCTCCCAATTTAGGTGAGTATTTAATAAGATATAAAATTTAAGTATTATTTTTTTATATTATTATAATTTTAAAATTTTAACAATTCAGTTAATTAATTATTTGAATAATTACATTAATATTTTATTAGTGAACGATGAATCCTTCGCATTATAATCCTCTTCCTATTTCTTCTTTCCCTATACTCAATTTTTTTTAAAAAAAACATGAGTTTATAAGTCTACTCATCCGACTACTGACCTTAATGTGTATCCGATATATATATTTAATTTCTTTTATTAAAAATATTATTTTTTCGAGGGGATGACTTTATCAAAAAATAATTTTTTCAACGGGGTAACTTTATTAAAATGTCTTGGAACTTTAATTTTAATTATTACTATTAGTCTATTTTTATATACTGCCTACGTCTATTTTTATTAATTCATTATTTTAAAAAATAATTATTCAATTTAGAAAATCAAGAGATAATTTATTTATTTTATCCTTGTTATTAATATTTTCCAATGTCTAATACATTTTACAAAATTAAAGAATTATTGTTGGACGAGGGAGTAGTTACGTTATTTAGCATTAAGGGACCATTTGATACGCGAAATAATATGAAATATCTCAAGATTACATAAATTCATAAAATATCCTATCATACCATTCAACTTGAGATTATTTTACCCATCCCCAAAGTGAATAATTTGTCTATAGATTATAATCACATAATGTATTTATACTATCAATGAAAAACAAGCAATATAAATCTTATCCATGCTTAACCCTGAGATATTCAACTTTATCTCATCCTATACTTGGGATTGTTTTATCCATGACCTTCCATAATAATAATTTAAAATCCTTAGAATAATAAAAAATAAAAAACTCTGTTAATTTTCTAAAACAAATAAATTAACTAATATTAATTTGAAAAATTATACGTACGAATAAACTCTCCTTATATGTATACATATATTGTATCAGATCTAGCTGTTGGTAGTTCAATTATTCAATGCTTTCTTTGATGCGCTGCTGGATAGTGCCATACATATAATGACAAGTTTTTAACAAAAAAAAGCATTTTTCAAATTAAAGTTGGGCTTTTCAAATTAAAGTTGAGTGAAAACTATATATATATAAAAATATAAAAATTATTTAGTCGGTTCAAGGATGAAGAGTAACTGTTATAATTATGTATGTTTTTTCACTACAGTACAGTTTTATAGGTAAAATATATACCATAATCGAGATACTGCTTCATTATCTTTAGATTTAATTAAGAATCTTGAATTTGAGTCTTAAATATAAAAAAAAAAATATTGGAAGAATCACTCTAAATGAGCGCTACGGCTATAGTACACCACCTTCAATATGTGTTCCGTACGTACACTATTTAAAAAACTAACAAACATATATATATATATATATATATATATATTATTATTATATTATTATAGTTGTAATGATCGATAAATTTTTATCAAACTATCGTGTTGTTTATGGACTTGGTATTATAGTTTTAGTGTTGGAACTAACTGAGAAATAATAATTTGTATTTGTCATTAATTTGATTTATGGAGTTTTTTTGTAGGCACGTTTGTTATTTATTTGAAATTTAATACCACTCCCATACCGATACAAAATCTAAAAAACAATTCATATAGTGTCTATATATTGATTATACAGAGTGTATAATATTACAATAATGTGAAAAAGTTAGTGAAAGAACTGACACACTAATAATATAATGGTGTCAGCAGTCCAACTATGACCAGTTTGGTCCCTTTTCAGTGATGCGATTGGACTCCTTCCGCGTGGACCATTACTTTATTAGTCGGCCGCGTCCGCCTCGGTGCCATCTAGAAACACTACTACGACTTTATCCGGTTCAATTCGGAAAAAAAAGTAACATAATATATAAATTGAGATACATTTTTTATTTGTCACATGACATAATCTCAAACAAACGCTAATAAAAATATAAAGATCTAAATGAAAAATGTAGAAAACACTTTAAGCTAGCGTTTAACTATAGAATTTTAAATATTTTTGGCAATATTATTTGAGTGCAAAAATTTCACCATATATTTCATCTTTTTAGAAAATATGATTTATACTCATAAATTTTAAAAACTATCAAAACTAACTATAAATTTGTATTACAATTCAATTGGATGTTCGTTGCAACAATAACAAATCGAGTTCATGACACTAGAGTAATGTGATAGTTTTGAGTGAGTATAACAAATATCATTCCATACTTTATGAAGTAGACAAAATACGTGACTTTGTTACTTTGAAGTCAATTTTTTATCTTTTTCATCAATAACCATATCATTATTTAATATTTACTGAATTTTTCATCACTAATTTGGTGTTCACGTAAAAAATTATGTAATACAATGAAAACAATTACTATAAAAAGTATTTTTGTAAAAGATAAAAGTTTAGAATAAAATTTCAATTTTTCACCAAATAATGAAATTTGACTTGAATACTAGAAAAAACTAGTATTTAAAAATTTAAAATATTTGCCAAATAATAACAAATTATATGAACATATTTTTTCCAAATATTAATTAGGAAATCTATTACGAAGCGGGCCCTAAGTTTTGCGAGAACTTAAATATATATTTCACTACAACATCGTATATATATTTTCTTTGGTTTAAAAAAAAGAATCGTCGTCACTCGAAGAGGTGGTAATTTAAGTGGGCGTTAGGGGTAAATGTGTAAGTGTAGAAACCACTTTTTGAAAGTCAACAAATTCCCTCGGCTCTATGCCATTTTCTCCTTTAGCGCTTCTTTTACTTATACTTCTCAACTTCAATAACTTGTTCTCATAACTCACAACCCACATCCCTCACCACTGTCTGTCTTTTCCTATACTGTATTTTCGATTCCAATTACAGAGCGCAAAGATGGATTCGACAGCAAGTCGGAGAACGGCGTCAGGGAGATCGTCGGTGGTAGAGTCAATTAAAGGTTTTACTTTCGCCGGAGTTAGGATTTCCACAGAGGATCTACGGAGGAGAATTACTATGCCGGAATATTTAAGGCTCGCAATAAGGGAGGCTATACAGAATAAGGATGTCGACACAGTAAGACGGCATCTCGATATGGCTTATGCCGCCGGCGCCGAGATTCCTCAGCCAGCGGAAGCGCCGATTATCGTCTTTATTAATTCTAAAAGTGGTGGAAGACATGGTCCACAGCTTAAAGCTAGGCTACAGGAACTTATGGGTGAAGAACAGGTCATTTTTTTTTTCTCTGAAGAATTTACATACTAATTTATGCATTACAGTAAAAGTAAAAAATAATATACTTGTTAATTCACAATCTCTTTAAAATAATAATTTCCTCTTATCCTGAGTCAATAAAAAAATCACTTGTCTCCTAATAAAATAATATATTTTCAAAAAACTTTAAATATATGCTATCATTAATATTATAAATTAATAATTTTTTAAAAGTATATATATTTCAATATGATTCTATTATATTTTGTTTTTTTTTAAAAAATTTAAATGTAGTTGAAGTTGTTTTCAAAGGTATTGTATCTATCTTCAACTTTATCATTAGCATGGACTAGTGAACATGTCTAATTTTCACCTATCTAATAGTTTATAAACGTTAATTTTATTGCGGTAATCATGACCTCACCTTTTTACAAGTAGGTTCTTTCAAATTGTTTGAGATCTCATCTCTAAACAATTTTTTCTATGTCAAAAAATAATATTTCTACAAAATAATAATATTTTATCGTCCTGTCTATATTAACTTAAGAGAGTTTTTACCATTCTTACTAAAGCTATATTAACTTAAGAGAGTTTTTACCATTCTTACTAAAGCTATATTAACTTAAGAGAGTTTTTACCATTCTTACTAAAGCTACATAAGTGATGCATTTTTCTTTTTTTAAAAAACTTTCATTTATTTTTGTATCCAATTTTTTATTTAAAATTTTTTTGGGAATTGACTGTGGCACTATTTGATTGGGACATGGGGTGTACGTGTACTATGCTTGTTATACTATAATATAATAGCTTGTGTGTAAGCTATAATTTTTTATTGCAGATATGATGTATGCTTGAATTATCGAGACATGTTTTAAGTTTTGATGAGTAAATTTGCCATGGCTATGCTGTTAAGTATGAACTAAATTGAGCAATTAAGAAAGAAGACATTTTTTTTTTGTAAAATTTGTTTCTCATTTTATAAAGTCAGCTACTAGTAAGGGCATCTAAGTTTATATATCTACAACGTTGAAAATCAGGAGTTTTTAGTGACATTTGATTGTTTCACAACTTTTTCAACAATGTAAGAATTAGTTTGTAAGTAGTTCGCGTGTTATGTTGCTTCGCAAAGCATATATTTCAATCATTATGTATTAAGTTCAGTATTAGCAACAGAAAGATATAACAAGGTGACATAAGCTGTTCAGCATATGGCTGAACAAAATTAGAAAAAGCAAACTACCAGTGTCCATCCAGACACATTCTATGCAGTTGTCTTGGAGAAGTGAGCAATCCACAACATAATGAAATGGCAAAGTGGCTTACCAGTTAGATGACATGCAAATGAAATCTTATGTGTCACTGGAAGTTAGTGCAGTTGCGCATAGTTTAGATATTGATATTCAGAACAATATGATCTTTATTTCTAAATATAATTTGTCTAGGCTTTGATTGTTTATTCAATTAAATTTTAAGCCTTGTGGTTTCTTAGATGGCACCTTTCTGTTCGGATATTGCTTAGCAGGAGGGAAAATAACTAGTTGGTATAATTTGTTTTTTTATATGAGAACATCTAGATTGATAACCATCTCGTGTAAAATTTATGTTGAATTTTAATACTGTGTCAAATGGTATTGATTTTCTCTCTTTTCGGTGTCTTTACTTCAAACTGTGCCAGGTTTTTGACCTTTCAGATGTGAAGCCTCATGAGTTTGTTCAATATGGATTGAGTTGCCTGGAGAAGTTTGCTGCTCTTGGTGACAGCTGTGCAAAAGTGACTCGTGAAAGGATAAGAGTCGTGGTATGAATTTGATGTTACATGTAATTTGGACCCTTTTTAGCAGTTCAGTAGTAGATTTTCAAGTGCACTTTTCTGGCATTTTATAGATTTGTGTCGGGAGAACTATTGCAAAATGGAAATAGGAATTGAGGATTTATTTATTCAATCTGGTTTGGCAGGCAGCAGGAGGTGATGGCACCGTTGGATGGATTCTTGGCTGCCTTGGAGATCTTAAGAAACAGGGTCGAGAGCCAGTTCCACCAACAGGAATAATCCCACTTGGCACAGGAAATGACTTATCCAGGAGTTTTGGATGGGTAAGCTTCTATGTGCATCAATTTTTCAGTTCTTGTTCTGTCTAGCCTTTCTGAACTTTCCTAAAATCTACTTTTCAGGGGGGCTCATTTCCTTTTAACTGGAAGTCAGCCACAAAAAGTATTCTTGATAGAGTTGCAACAGGTCCAATTAACCGTCTGGATAGGTGATGCTTTATGCATAGTTCTTGATTAACATACTTTCAAGTTTCATGATAATGATATTGCTTAACTTACAAGATGTTCAATTGAATTGCTGAGCGATGTTTTGGATTGAAGTATGATTTTCTTTTTGAAATCTCTATTAAAAAAGATTGTTAATCTAAAACTTGCGACCAAATTTATTGAAGCCGTACTATTTGCCTTGTATTTTCTCCTTGGTGCACAAGAATGGATTCCTTTTCTTTGTGTTATTACTTGACAATGTTTATTTTTTATCCTTTTCCTCGTGGAGGTAAAATTTCTACATCAAAATGCCAGTAGGATGTCCAATATGCTCCTGATGAACATTTGCTTTTAGCAAACATAATGATAGGCAGAAAATATTACCTTTAGGAAGGATATATTTCATTTCTCTTTCATCTTCAATTTCTATCTCAATAGTTTGTGGCTTTTTTATACTCCGAGCTACTTCATGAAACTATAGCTTTCATTTGCAGTTGGAATCTTCTAATATCAATGCCGGCTGGGGATAAACTGGAAACACCTCATTCTCTGAAATCTACTGAGGATGCATCTCTTGATCAGGTCATTCTACATTTTATTTTACAAATTTGTTAACTGATATATGGACATGTCTAATTACTTTTGCTTTCTAATTACCTTGGCTTAGATCCTCAACTGGAATACGTAGTGTTATACTGTTTTGTGGGTGATTACTTATGTTTCCTCCATTGAGCTTATCGAGGGTTTTATTTGTTTGCTAATACTCCAACGGTTTTCTTTATTATTTCATCTTTATCTTCAATAAAATGCGCTTGCCAAATGGTCATTTAGCCAAGGAACTGCTGTAATGAATTTCTTTTTAAATTACGCTTTTACTTTTTCCATAATATGACTTATGATAAGCATATGTAATGTTTGTTTTCTGTTTTACTGATTTTTTTTTCTGTGATTTTGTTGTGCAGGAATTGGAAATTGATGGCGAGTTGCCCAAGAAGTTGTCCAACTATCAAGGAGTATACTACAATTACTTTAGCATAGGTATGACGATTAATAGATCATAGAAGTAATTAACTGTCAAGACTCATTTCACATTAGGTTTCACTTAGATTGTAAGAGAGCGTAAGACCTAATCAATTGTGTACTTCTATCTTGGAAAATCTTTGTATATAGTTTACATCACTAGCATTAATGTGAATTTTCGAAATCTTAATTCATAAAGTTAGTCCATAATGTTTCATAGCAGCCTGCTTACTCATGTCTACTTTTCATAATCCCTTTTGATTGTACTCTCCTTCCTCTCAGTAGTTCAATGTTTAGACCCTCTTATGATATCTTTTCGAACTTTTCTATTGCACTTACTTACATGCAAGTGAGAAAATATTTAATGTATGGATGCTGATTTTGTTTGCTAAAGAGTAAAAGCTTGCCAGAATAAATACTGTGTTAGCACCTCTCTTATATTTGCAATTTGCTTAGATATGTAAAGGTTGAGGCTTCTCTTATGGTCAAACTAATGCAATTTACTTAAATCTTGTACTAATGAAACATGACTATAAGAGATTTCTTTTGATTTTTTTAATCTAAGTACAACTTGTCTGAACTCTCTTACTTGTTTTAAATCTGCAAAACTGTTTTTTCGTTTTTTTTTTTTGACAAGGTAAGATTCTAATCCTTACTTTATCAAAAAAAAGGATTACAGTGACATTTTATTGATAATAATAAACTTGCACTAATATTTGCTGGAGAAGATGTCACAGATAGCTCGGATTAGCAATTTGATGTAGAGTAGCATTTACATCATGTACAGTTTCCAGTCTGCACCGAAAAGATAGACCTATGTTTAAGGCTAATTACATTTTGCCTTCAAATTCTGTATTCTTTTTGTCTATGTAGTCCACCGAATTGCAGGTGGAACTAAGTTCCATCTTCTTTTGCCTTCATTACTGATCCCTCTTAAATCTTCATATAAGTTTATTAGTGAAGGACAAAAACATCTCTTTGTGAATCAGAATTGTTCATTTAGTTGTTACAATCATTTTCCCTCCCTCCCCTCCATTTGGTCCGAAAGATTTAAAGTTTGTGTTCGATAACTTGTATCTATAACTTTCTATGCAGGAATGGATGCACAGGTAGCCTATGGCTTCCATCATTTACGGAATGAAAAACCATACCTTGCACAAGGTCCCATATCAAACAAGGTTGGTGCTTCTTGTTCCTTGATCGTTAAATTTTTTGAAGTACTTTAAGGGATCTCTTGATCTTTCTTTTTTCTCTTCCTATCACTCAATTAATTTGAAAAAGTGTATATGCTTGTCAAATGAAAAAATGTGTGGCAAACAACACATATCATAAGGAAGGCATTGAAGACGTTCTAAACTTTTTTTGTTAGAACTAACAACCTCATGTTGCCAAATGGCGCTGCTCCATTTTCTTTGGGATTTCCTTAAAAAACTGATTATCTATGCAAACAAAACTCTTATTTTATCTTCACAAATCCTTGTTGAACTAGATAAAATTGTGGTTGCATTATTTGCATATTGTTAGAGTGGATTAGAGTTCATATTGGTTGGGGAATAGATTACTGCTTATTTGGACTTGGGCTATCTTCCCCTCATAAGCTAGCTTTTGGCGTTGAGACGACCTATGTACCATATATTTTCATGGTATCAGAGCCAGGTCCATTTCCAGTTTGGGTTGTCGATCCACATTCCACTTGAGTGTGAGAGGGGTGGGGGTTGTTAGAATGGTTTATAGAGTCCCACATTGATTGGGGAATGGATTGGTCTTCCTATGTGGACCTGGCCAATTCTCCCTCATATGCTAGCTTTTGGGGTTGAGTTAGGCCCAGATGCCATATTCTTTTCACATATAAATCCTTCAGGACACACTTAAAACTTATTAAAAATGAGAAGTATCTGCTTTGCATCTCTAAGACTACTACTGGTTTCCTGTTCTTGGGTTACTTCTAATAGGAAGTTCAAACTTTTCGGCTTCTCTTAAAGTTAGGAGCAGGTATATATATGTAACTTCTAAAACTTCCATAACAGTTTTGTTGTATGGCCCTGTTTATATTCATGCAATTATGTATCATGAACTTATTTGAGATATCTCATTGCGTGGATAGTGATTGCTAGCTGTTTTACTGCTCCTTTGCTGAAAGTGTATTGCCATCCTAGGATGTATTTTAGTCACTTTGCCTTTTTGTTTGTTACTTTGTATCTACATATATAGTTTTTTTTTTTTTTACATTTCATGTTTCTAGCTGATATTTTAACTTCACGAAAGTGCTACTTTAATTTCTTGGGACAGAAGTTTTAGTTATTGACAAAGCGTTTATTACAGTTGATTTACTCAGGATATAGTTGCACGCAAGGCTGGTTCTTTACACCATGTAGCAGTGACCCTTGTTTGAGGTTAGACTGACTCCCTCAACACCCATTGATCCCAGATGCCTTTTAATTCATCGCACTATGGTAGTTGCCGCATGCTTTATCAATAGATGTTTCTTATGTACCTTCTCATGTTAATTATGTCAGTGTTTTATCCTCTCTTGTCCAATATATCATATATTGCTTTCCAAAGCTAGTATGCACAGTATGTATGCCCTAATGTGCAGGACAGCGGATATTCTTAGGCTTGAAAATAAAAGGTGTGACTGATACTCTATGATTGTAGTATTAGATTAATTAACTTGAAAGTTGTTTGCCATGTATTCCCCACTGTATATTGATAACTCAGCATTAGTCTGGCAGTATTTATCATCATGTATGGTAATGCATAATCTGTTGAAAGAATAATGTATAATTTATGTCCCGTCCTATTCCTTCCAACACATAAACTTGAATATTATTTTCAAAGTTGTACCCAATCATGCTTTTCATCTCTGATATTTTTTTTAAAGATTGTGTGCTTACTTTTATTGATGGCAGGGGATTGAATAATATTTTGCGACTGTATGTTAAGAAGGTCAACAGCTCAAAGTGGGAGCCAATCTCTATTCCTTCAAGGTTGATTTTTGTCCTGGAATATTTATTACAGTGCTGTAATTTATGTTTGTCATGTAATGCAGAATCTCTTGGATAACTAATAATTATATGTGTTTCGTTGTTCTTGTTATTTGACAACTATATGGATATCAACTTGCTAAGCCACAATATTAAAATTTGGGAGAGGGTGTTGGTGATGAAGATGAGTAGGGGTGTGTCTATCACGGAGAACAAATTTGTATTCATGCCGGGGCGTTTGACTACTGAAGTCATACATATCATTAGGAGATTGATGGATCAATATAGGGAGAAGGACTTGAATGAGAGTAGCTGAAATGATGTTGAGACAGAGTGTTGACTGGTTAAAAACTCGCATGTCCAAAAGATGAGAGTAGCTGAAATGATGTTGAGATGAATGTGTGGATATATTAAGAGAGATAGGATTAGGAACAAAGTTATCCGGGATAAGGTGGGAATGACTTCCGTAGTGGACAAGATGAGGGAGACGAAACTGAGATGGTTTGGGCATGTGAAGAGAAGATACACATATGCTCTATTGAGGAGGTGTGAGAGGTTGGCTTGTGGGTATTAGAATAGGTAAAGGTAGGTCGAAGAAGTCAAGGGAAAGATGATTAGACAGAACATGATATACCTACAACTTATCGAGGACATGCACCTTGATAGGAAGATATGGAAGTCGAGGATTAGAGTTGAAGGTTAATAGGTAGTCAATCATTGTCTAGTACTCTTCCCCGTATTGTTATTGTTACTATCTTACTAGCTTATTCGTCAATGTTAGTATCACTATCACATGATATTTCCTTTGCTTCATTTATTGTATTATTTGTTGTTATTTTTGTCATCTTTTGTGTTGTTTTCAGCTTGACTTCTCACACTTGTTTTTTGAAATGCTTTACTTGAACCGAGGGTCTATTTGAAACAGTTTTTCTACCTTCACAAGGTAGGGTAAGATTACATGCACACCGCCTTCCCCAAACCCCACTTGTGATATTACATTGAGTATATTGTTTTTTTTTAATTATTTGTCAAATAGTCAATTATATTGTTCTGTAATATGAAATACAATGCTAATACCCTGTCTTTACATGTTTTTTTTTCCCACTTGTGCATTCATTTTCCTGTTTTATCTTTTTGTAGTGTTCGGTCAATAGTCACTCTGAATCTACCTAGCTATGGCGGTGGAAGGAATCCATGGGGACGTTTGAAGCCAGAGTACTTGGAGAAGGTATTCTTTTGTATTAGCTGTATAGGACTTCAGTGTCTTTGGTATATAATTAATGAATACCTCCTGAAGAATTATTTTTTCTTCAAAGTAAATTAATCATTTCTGAAACCAATGATAAACTAGGGTTATTTAGTTGATATTTGCTGAACAGTTCAAATAGAATGTATTAGCTGTTCCGCTTAGGTTGTCCGACAAATATCTTTGTACAAAATTTCAGTTTTCAAAAATTTCAGAAAAACTGTTTTCAGCTTCTAGACAACTTAATGTTTTAAGTACCACTTATTGTATAGTCTGTAATCAGAGAAAGTGATTGAGCTTCTAGTCACTTCAAGTTTTAGGTTCTGCATATTGTGTGTTTCCTCTACTGGCAACACGTAACATAATAAACTTTAAGATAACGATAGGAAGTTGCAGCCACTTCACATCATCAAAAGTAACAATGAGTTTTTTTTTTCCTATGAAATTGTAGAGGGGTTTTGTGGAAGCCCATGCAGATGATGGTTGCATTGAAATTTTTGGCCTGAAACAAGGATGGCATGCCTCTATGGTTATGGTTGAGCTCATTTCTGCAAAACACATTGCCCAGGTATTTATCAAGATCTGGTAAAAAAGAAATAGTGCAGCTTAGACTTGTAAATTTAGATGTATACGTGTGAATCCCTGATATATGTCCTCTCTATTTCATTTTGATCATGATAATCATTACATGCATTGCTTCATAAACTTTCCAACGAAAAACAAAGCGGGGAAGAGTTATCTTCTATATCACTGGAAATTCCTCTTGCTGTACTAACTCCAGCTAAGTTTCTCCATCGTCTGTCTAAGGTAAGGCCCTTGCATCGCGTAAGGATATCTACATCCAACACAGATGGTAATTTCTTACGTCTCATAGAATAAAGCAAAAACTATTTTAGAATCAAAACCTTTTCTGGACAAGATAAACTCTTACTTGGCCATCTCATTTATCTGAATTTCAACGTTGTTTAAGCAACAGACTTCCTGTAAATCGATAGGTAACATGTGTGGATTTGTTCTCTCTCTCTCTCTCTCTCTCTCAGAATGTCATATGAGTTTCTCATCGTTTTGGTGGGATCACATGTGTTCTTAATGAGATTGTTCTAGTTATTCCTAGGTGGACATTGTTGAATGAGGTTAAATTGAATACTTCTTTTGCTGCTTTGTAGGCTTCAGCAATTAGATTTGAGTTGCGTGCAGGAGAGTGGGAGGAAGCTTATATGCAGATGGACGGTGAGCCATGGAAACAACCAATTAGCAAGGAATATTCAACCTTCATTGAAATTAAGAGAGTACCATTTCAGTCTCTCATGGTTAACGGCAAGAGAAATTGATCCTTCTTCTCTTGCCATTTCCAGATCTTCTTAGATTTGTAGTTATCTATGTTCATGTAAAGCATTTCAATCTCCCAGAATAGCTATTGCTTGTTGGCATGTACATATAATTTATACACATGGCCATATTATCTGATTTATGGATAGATTATGCACATAAATGAATTGCATAAACATTATAGTGTTGATTTTACCATGATATTCAAATAATTCTTTTTTTTCCCCAAACAACACATACTAATCATGAATTCATTTTTCATGATCCCAATGCCAAAAAAATTGAAGTTTGTCTTGGTGAGTATTGGTCACTTGGTCGTTTCCAGATCAGATTTTAAACCAATCATAATCCGTCAATCAAATTCAGAAAAATCAACATGCACTAATACACACACAAAAAAAAGCTCATTATCATGAATTCGTATTTATGGCCTTTGAAACAGAATAACTTATTTGAAAATGGTTACTTATGGAGTCAATTTTTCAACAGTGTTTCTGTAGTATATATTATGATGTATAATAACTATTTTTTGAGTAGTCACTTATTTTTACTAACTAATTGCCTTTTTTTTTATTCGTGTGAAATGTATGATTGGAAAATTACTAGGATATTGTGAAAAGTTATTTATAAAAAACCAAATAATTAATTAATATAGCGAAAAAAGAGGAGATTGGTTCCATATTGACCATTAACATGATTTCTTCTTCTTCTTCTTCTTCTTCTCTATTCTCTAATCTCTTCCTTTCCTCCTCGAATGAGGAAGAAGTATATAATTTAGAAAGAGAGAAAGAGGGGAATTAAGGTGGCGGGGAGCGAGCGCGGACGAGGGATGTTGAAATGGGTTCACAAATGATGGAACCAGATGACTTAGTAACGTATGCTAAAATATTTAGACATGGACAAAATGATTCATCAATTTGTATGTCAATTGGCAAAATTCAATCCAATGGTTCCATCTTATTCCATAACACAAACCCATTAGATTACTCTGTTCCTCTCTTACTCTCTCAGCTCTCCTTGGCTTCCCTCTTCATTCTTTTCACTTCTACCCTCCTCAAACCCCTCAGTCAACCATCTAATGTCATTCAAATTTTTGTAAGTATATATAAACATATACATATATATGTATCTTCGTTTTATTTTATTTTTCGTTGTAAATGTAATTATGCATGTATGCAGGGTGGCTTACTACTAGGTCCGTCCTTTTTAGGACGAATTGATGGATTCATACAGCTTTTCTATCCTTACAGAAGTCTGATAGTTATCGATGCTGTTGCATTATTTGGTTATATGTTCTTCTTCTTCTTGATTGGAGTACAAATAGATCCTTGGATTCTCAAAAGAGTTGAGAAGAAAGAGTTCATAATTGGTGTATCAACTGTAGCAACTGCTCTTGTGCTAAGTATCAGTTCCTCTTTTATTCTCATCGCTTGTCGTATACATATTGATCCATTAGTAGCTGAATCACTACCTGTAGTAGCTACAATGTCTTCTGTACTCGGATTCCCAGTCATCGCTCACTATCTCACCGAGCTTAGGATGGTCAATTCTGATTTTGGAAAGATGGCACTTTCTTGTTCACTTGTTAGCAATATGTTTGGGTTTGTAATCATAGCTATCACCAGCCTATCAAGTCAACCAACCGTCGAGAAATTCATGTTTCTACAAAGCATTACTTCTGGTATAGGCTTTACCATGTTTGTATTTCTAGTTGTGAAACCTTTAATTATATGGAACACGCGAAGAAATCCTCCAGGAGAGCCATTGAAACAAAGTTTTATTTGTATGGTATTTGTTGGGGTCTTGCTCTCTGGATTTTGCAGCAAGGCTTTAGGACTAAACCTCTTCTACGGGCCACTAGTTTACGGTCTAGCCATACCTGCTGGACCACCACTAGGCTCTGCCCTCGTCGAGAAGCTTCAATTCATTGTTTCATGGCTCTTTATGCCCATCTATTTTGTCAAAACAGGTTTGGTTACTGACATATTTTCTGTCAAACTGAAGAATTATTTGGTTCTGCAATCGATTATTCTCGTTGCTTGTTTGGGGAAATTCCTTGGAGCATTTATCTCTTCAATGTACAACCAAGTTTCCCTCCGAGATGCAATCTCAGTTAGCCTCGTAGCCAACGTTCAAGGTGTTCTAGAGCTAGGCATGTTTAAAATGATGAAGCAAAATAAGGTAATTAATAATCAATCTGTTTACCTCATTCTCTTTACTCGTTCGTTATGGCCTAGGCAGCTCATGATCATTTTCATGGAACGTACAGGCAATAGCGGATGAAGCTTTTGTTGTGTTGTGCATATCCCTGCTTATTGCAACTGCAATCGTGACACCGATACTCAAGTCCCTGTATGATCCACATAAAAGATATTCAGCACACAAGAACAGGAATATCCAGCATATGAAGCCCCATTCTGAGCTTCGGGTACTTACATGTATACATGATCAAGAAAATGTACCTTCTACAATAAACTTGTTGGAAGCACTTCACCCGTCAAACCAAAGCCATATGGATATCGCGATGCTCCATTTACTAGAGATGGTTGGTCGTGCACATCCTCTTCTCATAAACCACAAACTCCCATTAATGATGGAGCACACAAACGAGGCGTCAGCTTCAAAAAGAATCATCAATGCATTTAAAGTGTTTGAGAAGAACTTTTATGAGACAGTAACCATGCATCCCTTTACAGCTATATCTCCTTATGTGATGATGCATGATGAAGTTTGTACAATGGCGCTTCAAAGGAGGGCATCTCTCGTAATGATTCCTTTCCACAAGAGGTTAACAAGTAGTACTACTTCTTCTTCTTCCGTGAATCAGAAGAGGGCATCGAAGATGGGGATTAAGACTATGAATGACAAGATCCTTCAGACATCACCTTGTTCAGTTGCAATAATTGTAGACAGGTCACTTGTCAACACATCAAGGCCAATACTAGACGCGTGGTCATTGTACCGTGTTGGTGTACTTTTCTTGGGAGGACCTGATGATAGGGAAGCACTAGCTCTGGGAGAGCGTATGGCTGGAAAACAGAACATTAGCCTCACAATAGTGCGGTTAGTACTCCTTCATGAAAGTGGTAATCACAGCAATAACAACAGCGATTACGAGAGAATACAGAAGATAATGGACAATGAAATGTTAAGTGAAGCAAGGAGGGATATGGCAGGTAATTATCGTGTCAAGTACGTGGAGAAGTTGATAAGAGATGGAACAGGTACAGCTGCTGTAATGCGAACCATGGAAGATGAATACGAACTAATCATTGTTGGTAGACGTCATGACTCACAATCTCCTCTATTACTTGGTCTAACTGATTGGGTTGAAGAGTCTGAATTAGGCCCTGTAGGAGACATGTTTGCTTTAGAAGATTCACAAAGTAATTCCACAATATTAGTTGTGCAACAACACAATGGAGGATGAGAAAGAGTACTGTATGTACATAATATATCAATTTTGTATTCTTTAAGAAATATGCAGTGTTAGTCTGTACAAGAAAGGAACAAATCATGCCAGAAATTAGTAATCTTCTACTGTCACTGTCTCACTGATCTAACATTTAATAGATCGTTTGGTGTGTAGGACTAAAAATAATAGTGATGGGATAAAAAAATTCAAAACGTACTTTCGATGAGATTGTCCAATGTAGTTCATTAAGTCCCATCAAATGAAATTATAACACTATGCTTTATTCCAAACAACGTAAGTTTAAAAAAAGGGTGGTATTTTTAGTACATGAGGCATCAAGGCTTATGTAATTAACCAAAATACAAAACTGATTCCTACGACATTAAGATTTCTTCATAAACTGATAATTTTTGGGTGCGCGTCAGATTAATAGGCTAAGTACACATAGAGAATAAAGAAAGTCATGTAATTTTTAAAATTGACTCGTAAATGCAAAAATATGTCTTAAAAATGGTGAAACTATATGTAATGCTCCTCCAAATCATTACAGAGGTCCTCCTAAAGTTTTTTCAGGAAAAAAAAATTGGATGCTCCCAGGTGTCAAATTCATGGGCTATATGCACACAAAAAATCAAGAAAATCGCGAAATTCCTAAAAAATGGTGCGTAAATGTGAAAATATGCACGAAGAAATTGTCGAACTATACGACATGTTCCCCCATCTCATTATAGAGGT
Source organism: Solanum sitiens (assembly GCA_016801875.1). Taxonomy (NCBI): domain Eukaryota; kingdom Viridiplantae; phylum Streptophyta; class Magnoliopsida; order Solanales; family Solanaceae; genus Solanum; species Solanum sitiens. Next base: position 2,129,203 of record JABWTJ010000074.1, on the reverse strand, counting down.
CCTCATAAAGTTATTTCAGAATTTTTTTCGGGTGATCCAAGGCGACAGATGCATGGGCTAATACACACGAAAAAAATAAGAAAGTCACATAATTTCTAAAAAGTCAACTCGTAAATGAAAACATGCCTTAAAATAGTGGGACTATACGTAATGCTCCCCCAACTCATTGGAGGTTCTCACAAAGTTTTTTTGAGAAAATTAGGGTGCTCCAAGGCACCACAATCATGAGTTAATACACACGGAAAACGTCGCATATTTCCTAAAAATTGGCTCGTATATACAACAATATGCCTTAAATATGATGAGACGATACGTAATGCTCCCCTGACTCATTACAGAGATCTTTATAAAGTTTTCTCAGAAAATTTTTTTAGCGGCGCACGAGTTAAATACACATAAAAAACCAAGAAAATCGTGTTATTTGTAATAGTTGATTGTAAATGCGAAAATATGCCTCAAAATGATGGAACTCTACAAAATGTCCCCGTACTCATTATGAATGTTCTCACAAAGTTTTTCAGAATAATCTTTTTGATTCTCTAAGACACCAGATCCATGGGCCAATACACACAAATATCAAGAGAGTTACCTAATTTCTAAAGTTGGCTCGTAAACAACATTGATTTGTGCTTTGCAATAGGGACATTCAAAGATAGTTTTAGCTAGTCTTTTACATTCATTCAGGAGAAGTCGGCTTATTTTGAAACTTTTTCTTGTTTTTAGTCACTTTGTACAAGATCGCAATATTGGATCTTGTATGATTATTTTTATTTGTCATTTCTTCTCTTACATTGTTTTCTTCTTGTGTGGTTGTTTTATTCCATTTAAATTAGAATATCTACCCATTCCAAGTTATGGGTTGACTTACCAAATGGTGAGTGTCATCATGACTCAATTCTTTGGACCATGACACATAAGTTACATATCATGTTTTAGGAAGGGAGCCATTTTGGGTTGAACTTCAGCATTTCTCACTCTAGTACATGATGTAAGCTACAGTTTTGATCTCTACTTTATTATTCTCACTATAGGCTAACTATATGCTTTTATTAGCGCCTGAACTCCGATTTGAACTATCCAATCCAGGAGGTAAAACTGTAATAGCTCATGGACAACATCTAAAGCAGCATAATCCCGGTAATTATTCCTTTGCTTCAAGAAGGATAGCAGAGTACGGCGCAACATCATAAGTTTCACTGATACCAGACACTCCCTCAGTAACAAAATCATCTGGTGATTTCAGATTAGTGTCCACCTGCAATTAAAATTATCAGTTTGTACAAAATTTGAGGTGACTTTTTCAGCTCGAGTAATACCTGAGACAGTAAATATCAAGACAATACCAAAACAAATAGCTATACTGAACAGACGTGCAAATTAACTTCATTACTGACAACAGACTGCACAAAATAAAGTAAAATTAAAAGAAGATCATGTGAAGATAGGTGAAAATGGCTGTCATTTTGTATATTTGGAGAAATGAAACTCTATATATCACATTATAGACCGTTTATTAGTTTCCTATTTGTTCGAGGTAAAATATGTCTGAAATGCAGTATATGCTGTTTCTTATGTTCTTTATCATGATTTTGTATCTTCTGATGAGAAATATCCTGTTTATCAAATGCACATATTCTTAAAAGGAGATGATCATGTCAAAAAAATTAAACAGTTACACGATAATCATTGTATATTTAACAAGAACCTGAAAAATTTTAGGGAGAAGAAAGAATAAGATGGTTAGTCTATTTATTTCTTTAATCAGTGATGTAAAAGAAATAATGTGAAAGAGCAGTAAGGTGGTTAGTATATTTATTTAGTCAGTTTGGGAACAATGTGAACGAGCAAACCCTTTATGTATTATGGTAGCTTCTTGCTGTATTCTTCTGATAACACAATAAGGTGGTTAGTATATTTATTATTCAGTATTGTTCGGTGAAGGCTACGTGGCATATGCGCCCATGCTCCTATGCCAGTACTAGTTTGGGAACACTTTGTGAATTGGGTAACTGGCCCTTCATTTATTATTGTTACAATCACTACTTGATGTATTCTTCTGATGAGAAAACTAACATTAGCAAAACTACAATCTAATATCCAAATGGTAGCTTTGCCCCTACTTATCAAAATCTTCCTATAATTCAAAATCACTATAATACAACATCCCACATAAGCATAATCCTAGTATCCATATTAACATCATACTGGTACCACAGCCATGACTGCTTAATCTTCACATGTTAGGTATGCTATCTATAAATTGCTTGCGTTAACTTTTCATCTTTTTAATATTCTACTATAAAGTTATACGGGAAAAAGGAAATATGAGTATCCATACTCGACTACTCTATTCACAAACTTAGGAAAAACTTAGATCTAATTCAGACATTCAGTAGCATGATCACATTTTGGAAAGAGCAAGAGTTGTCTCCAATTGGGACAAAATTAATAGGGTGTTCAATGAGAAATACGATTGGAACATGAGGATGTAATACAACACTTTCTGTCTTCAACCAATGATTTCCAAATCAGTAGGTACAAATCCAAAATACAAGAAAGAATAACCAAACATATCAGAGCAGGAGCAAAATTCAGAGGTTATCTCATGTTTTGGATGTATATGCAAAGTGCATTCCTCAACAAATAAGAATAGGACAAGAAGGTGCTCCTAGGGAGGGATAATTGTTTCTTTTTAAAATAAATAAATAAATAATAATACTAATAATAAGAATAGCTTACCACTCGGTACCAACTTCTATTTCGTGGTGGTGAAGGTATTGCTGTTTTGATGGAGAAGTGGTGTGCATTAAATGCCAAGTAAATATCTCCTCCATTCCCATCATGGAGCCTACATTGTACAAAAGAGAATCCAATATGCAAATTCACTCATGCGAAAAGAAAAGCTCCTAAATTTTGAACTTGTCACACTAAAATTTTGGTTGACAAATAAAATCAAGAACACAGTTGCAATTGAAAATTAAGGGATAGAAGAAAAACAAGAAAAAACTCAGTGTAAAAGAAAAAGACCATATGAAAACAGCTTTAGAAAGGATCATTCACAGGAATGCCCCTATTTTGGGTGGTCTTTAACTTTCTTTCGCTCAAATTCGTAGCTTTCTAGTATCTTCCCTTCAGCACTTAAAGTAATAAAAACGCAGACAAAAATACCCCTAATAATAAAAATTCACTAGGTACAGGTTATGCCTTATAAGACATAAGTTCAATTTTAGAACATATAGGTATAACCCGTGCCTAGCAAATTTATTCTGCCTTAGGCATAACTTATGCCTATGCCTTGGGGAACAAGTTCAGTCATATGTCTTCTTAAGGCATAAAGTTCAAACACTATTATGTCTAGTAAAACATAAAGTTTAAAAATTGTACTAATGCCTTGTATGGCATTATAACTTGTTAAAATTGTACTAATGCCTTGTATGGCATCATAACTTGTGCTTTGGGATATAAGTTCGGTTTTAAAACATTATGCCTTAAGAAGTTCATACACAAAGTTATGTCTCGGGGCACAAGTTCAGTAGTGTGAACTATATCTAAAAAGGTTTTCCCAGCGAAATTTAGTCATAGTTAAGGGTACTTTGGACAACAAATTTTCATTAAATGAGCAGTAGGGCAAAAATTAAAGAACACCCCAAAATAGCGGCAATCCGTACAAAAACTTGCTTAAAAAGAGGACTAATTGTAGTGTGTGAGTGAATTCATGAATTAGAATCAGAGATGATAAGATGGAGATTATTGCCAGTTATTAATAGGGTTTATTCTTACATAAATGCAAGGAATCTACTCTCTTCATTGTACCAGTTGTCCTCGAGCCAGGTAATGTCGTTCTGCAAAGTAATGATTGAGACAGCATTATGCAGAGCTAGAGAACTAAGTACTACGATGGAACCCCACCGCTACCAAAAAAAACAAAAAACAGAAAAGAGTTAAGAATGTCCTTAACGTAACATTATAAATGGCTAAAAAAACTGTCCTCCCATCTATTAGATCAATTCTGTCCTTTCCCCCTATTGGATAAACAATACCTATAATGCATTAGAAATGAATTAAAATACCGTTCCACCTATTGGATCAAATTTGTGCTTCTTTCCACCTATTTGGAAAAATCAGAGGCACCAAACGATTCAAATAGCTAGAAAAATTTCAAACATCTTGAAGAGAACCATCGGTAGTTGAGGGGGCTAACATTTATCAAATCTTCCAAACATATGATCATTGACAAGGACACTGAGAATAAATGGACCAGTGGATCATAGATGGGACAACCTAAACTAACTGTATGTCATGTGAAGAAACACCATTTAAGTATGTTCCACAAAGAGGACCCCAAATATCTGACCATTCAGCTTAGTTCAGTACCCCCAGGTTATCTTACACCAGCTCCAACCATTAAACGGAAGGACTAAATAGGCATACTACCATTTTGATCACATACTCGGGATCATTTCTTTGCAGGGAACTCTTTCATTAGCTTTTTCTGATGCATTAATATTTAAAGACAAACATACTGCCACAAATGAAACACAGAACATAGCATTCAGTTTTCAAAATAAATTACCTCTTAGTAATACAATTGCCAGTAAAGTTAAGCATGAGACCAGGTAGACAATAACATTACCTTCTCAATGAAATTTTCCTTTCTAAGAACATTGTGGGACAGTCGGAACTTTATCATCTTGGAAAAGAACCTGAAGTGATCATTCTTCCTTGCTTCCAACTGGATTGACAAAGTTCACTGGGTTACTTGCAGTAGCAGGAAAGAAGTACCAGCAAGAAAACATAATATCATACTTGTCCCCACTGGAAATTGTTGATGGCGGTATCATGTCCATAACTGTTATTATTTCCATAGCGGGTATGCCCATACTCATCCCCCATAAGCATCATTGGCGTTCCCTTATAAACCAAGAGAGTACAAAAATTTAGAAAGGTAAACTTAAGTGACAATAATAGGGATGGGACATCTAATGCGCATATATGAGACTTTTAATAAGAAAATTACTGAAGATAGGCATAATCCAGGAAAGATATAAGTAAATTAGTATCCATAGTATGCCAAAATAATCCTTTTTTATGAGGGTTTCAGAAACCAATACTTCAACAAAAATTAGCCAAAACAGACTAAAATCTGAAATTTGCTATACTATGTCAAAATTGTGGCCCTAAAATTCCATGACAGTGTTCTATTTCTGGTTGAACAATGAGGGAGAAATACTGTAAGCAAATAACTCAATAGTCACAAAAAAAATTATGAGAGAAAAAATAGAATCTGTGAACTAAGGACAATAAAATTATGAGATCTAGTAGATAAGCTACCGACTAATTCTCAATATATGCAAGAAAAGAAACGCATATGCTGTTAACTGAACAGATCATGCATCACACCTGAGAAACCATCAGTGCCAAATGAAAATTTTTCATTTGCCGTGAACGCAGTGCGATAATATTTGCATCTGAAGTTTCACCTGGAAGAAGATACAAGAAGATGATAGCCTTTCAGACTGGATTTGAAACAATACCATCACTTATAAAAGAAATACTTCAGTATGGAAACTGTTTCAGTTAGTAGGTGTGGATTGCAATTAGATTAAAGCTTGGGCTTGGGCTGACCTTAGATTCAGAATCTAGTACATTGTGTCCATGAACGGAGGGAAAAAATGATAAATAGATACTGATATGAGTCTGTCAAAGAAGTCCGGAGACAATAACAGCAAAGTAGATCTGAAATGGAATATACTACAGAAACAAATATCATAGGCAAGCAAAGGCTCAGTGTACAAGTGGACAAAGCTAGTTTATTAAAGCCAAAAATCAATGTTTCGCAGTCGTGGCATTATTATCTAGTTGGAAGGATTGAATTCATCATTTGTTCATATTATATCATTCTATAATCTATACTACTTGTTTTGAGCCTGCACTCTCTTTTCGTGGCTGGTATGTCCAGCTGGGTTATTCCCACAAACATCTACCTCAATACAGTATTCACTTCATTCTTGGAGGACAGGCATAACCATTCGGTAAACCTTTTTTTTGGAAACTGGTAAGGTTGAATTCTTCAGCATTAAGGGTATGCTGGCTATCTCCAAAAAGGAATAATTACAAATTTCCTATCAAATCTATAATCTGGTCTATATCATCTATACAAAGTTGTTTACACCAAAAAAGTAGAGATACTATACAATTCCACATTCGGTAAACTTACAACTAGTTGTTTTATTAGTGTGAGCAAATACATCATATTCATGCTCACACTTCTGTTTTTGCGACATCACTGCAGGCTACAACAATCCATTATGTCTTTTTCCTGATTTAAATCATTAGAAGAAAGTGTTGGAATATTAATGTATATAGCATCTCACATGGAAAAGCATTACTATGTAATATGTACTGCATTGAATATAATTATAAATAGGGCTGTGTAGTTATGTACATACACATTTTAGTAATATTTTTCAGTACCTTTATTTCTCACATGATATCCTAGCAACAGTGATAAACATCTAGAGCAAAAAGTCAGTTGCTGTGGTTTTTGTCTGGTCTGTTCAGATCTGATTTACATTATCCCTCTTCCGGTGAGTCATGAGTGTTAAGTGAAAACCAACATTACCATGACTCAGCAAGCCCTGGCGATCAAACCCCAGTCGAGTTATTAGGCAGATGAAGTCTCACGCGTTGATAAAAACTAGGGTTCCGGCAAGCACGTGGTTAACGTGATGGGACGTGTGTGTATACCAGCCAACTTCTGACAATTTTTCTTCCATCGTATTCGACAGATAATTCTGAGGCTATCCATTTAGATATCTTCTCATTCCATCCACCAGAACAATATATACCGCAACCAGCTTCAATTCCAGAGAATTCTTTGTTTGCCAGTGACATCTTCCATTTCTTCTTGCACTCAGGACTTTGTTTTGAATCAACAGCAGACCAGTTTAGTTTCCAGGGAAATTTATCAAGAGAATCTGATTGTATTTTCTGGAATATACCCTCTGGTCCAATTTTATTTTATTGTTTTGCTAATACTTGGCTAGTTCTCTCTTCAACCAACCATGTCTCTCTAACCTGTCACCTCTCACCAACAACAACAGGTACCAGATAACTATGTCCACCAAGGCTAGGATAGATGGGAAGAATCATCTAGGGTTTTTGTCTCCGCTGAGTTTTAAACCTGAGACCTCAGGGTTCTCAACCACTTCATTAACCACTAGGCCACACCCTTGGGTGCTACTATACAGACCCTTATTATTTAACACTATACAGTAGCCCGGGAGTTTGATATTACAAATAACACATAATTGGTAGTGACAAAATGTTAAACAAAAGTAAGAGAAACAAAACAGGCAGGGCTTAATATCTTGAGGACATAACAAAACTTTGCATTCTCAGCACCTATCATTGGAAGAAAATTATTGCTAAAAGTCTTGGAATCCGGAATAGCATATGCTTCCTCAAATAAAGAGAGAACAAATTAATCTTTGTTAAAGTACCAAGCATGATAAAGGAAACAAATAGCCTGTTATGCAAGCAAGAATAAGAAGGGACAACAAAAGTTTTAGTTCATACTAAGTAATCAGGAGGTATGAAAGGAAAAAATTAATAAGTGGGATCAAAACCTCATCTTTACCTTCAATTCCACAATTCCAACTGAAGTTGTCATTGCATCCATCATTACCACCTTCACCGTTCGCATCATTGTGCTGTAATTTTCACCATCCGAATCCAGATGATGTACAAGTTTCATGTTTCAAAACAATAAAGAGCAGTAAACTTAACTGATACCTTATTATTGTATGAAACAAGGTCATACAAGGTAAAGCCATCATGGGCAATCACGAAGTTGACACTGTGGTAAGGCTTTCTCTTGTTCACCTATAATAAGTAAAAAAAAAATATATATGAGCTCAGTGAAATTGAGGCGGCATAAAAATTACACAGAAAACATACATATATAGATTAGATAAGATTGACATAAATAATCAAACATAAGGATGAGAGAGAAACGATAGAAGGAGTAAGCAAGTACATGTAGACATCCCAAGAAAGGGAGGAGGAGAGGTAGTGTTGTGTGAAGTGAGTGGGATGTCAAGTGAAGAAAGAAAAGAAGTGATTTGTGAGTTAAAAAAAAGAGAAGTCCATCAGGTAGACAGAGAGGTAAGAGGAGGAAAAAAAAAAGAGTTTTAGTGAGAAAGACTCTTATTTACTTCCAAACTCATTAACTCTTTCTTATTTGTTTTTGTGTTACTTTTGTGCAGAGAAGTGGTATAGTACAGTGCCTTGACTACAAAGTTTAATGAAAAGAACTTAAAACTTGATTCGAGATTATATAATTAAGTAAATGACACACATCCAAAACTAGAACCTCCGAATACAATTGATCTTTTATTTCATAAATAGGAAGTTTTATCTACTTACTTCAGGTAAAAGATAGAATATGTTCTTAAATAAAAATGGTTAGAATCAGCAAGATTTCTTTTACTATGGAAGGAAAGGATAAATAGAAATTCGGTATTCCAAATGAAATCGGCTTAAATGAGATGGTAATAAATAAAAATAAACGGTGCAATGATACATTATGCGATAGCACTCACAGTTACATGTAAAATGGCATGATCATGTTAATGAAGTGTGGACGATAATTTAAAAGGAATTGACACATAAATACTACTATTAACTCAATAGACAAAAAGGATTATATAGAATCTAGCCATATGCATTGACACAAATCAGATGCTTTGCTAAACCTATCTAATCAAATAGGCGTCTACTGGTGAAGCAACTTGCTACCACATAGAACTGAATGTTTCTCAAATATAATCACTAAAGCAAAAGAAGAAATGGTACTAAAGAGGCAGAGCAAATGGAACAGTGTTGTGAATATTCTCTAGTTGTCAATGCATAATTCTGGAAGCTGTAGCTCTTACTCTGTACAGATCCGCTGAACCTGCGATACGGGTTGCAAAACTTCCTTTCATGCCAGCATCGCCCTGTTCAATCATTTCAGGATAAGATATATTGAAGAAAATTCTCAAGACAAACATTATTTTTCCTATTACAGAACCAAAAAGCTGAAACAGCTGAATGATGCATGGAAACATTACACCAGTCTGGATAATTAGTCTCTTGTTTTAGCTTGTTGTTACCTTTTTCGAGGTCCATCATACCTTAATGCTGAGGAATACAACATTACCAGTTTCAAAAAAAAAAAAAGAGTACACTCTCTTTCTTGTTGTTATTGAGATAATCCGATAATATCTATATTCTCACAACTTCATATAATAAACAAACAAACCTGAGAATTGAGTCATAATATATAGAAAATGTTAGTGTAATTTCAAAATTCCAAGAGTTTCATTCAATGATTATGCCAAAGTAGAACTTGTAATGTCAAACTTAGAATATGCTCAATAAAACACTGATATCTCCTTATATCTTTAAACAGTTAAGATATATTAGAAGTCACATTACATGAAAAAACAACGTCTTACTATTAAAGAGGAAAATGGCAAATCCAATTATCATTACACTTCAACGATGACAACATTTCAATTGGAAGATATCAATTACTAGTACCTGGAATTTCCAATTCATATTCTAATATACATCTCCGGAAATTCCACAATTGTCCCAGACTATGCATATGTATGTACTTGTCAAGTGCCTGAGGATTAATGTGTAACCGTACCAAATGTAGTTTTAGCAGGCTTCTATGATAGGGGCCACCAGTAGGATGGTCCAAAAAGTGTGAATTGGTATAATTGTAAAATCCTGTATGGTTCTCAATAGTTGAAAATGGGAAAAAGATACATACACCAAAGAAACTAAAGTTCCGACTTAACAATGAAAAAATGAACAAGGCCTAAATAAAAGATGATTTTTCCAGAGAGTGAATTTTAGCTTCTTAACTAGAAGTCTACCATTTTATGTTAAAATCATGAATATATATGAAATTTAAACCTTCTTTTATCAGTGGAAAACATTTAGTCCCTTTTCTGTTGCTTTCAGATGCACTTAACTGGTTAGATAATGGAAAAGTTTGTACTGACAAACTTAAATGTAATGAAATTTCAATTCAGATTCTCTCCTATTGATGTCACCTTTATAAATCTCCTGATGTCATCACGGTATTTCCCGTTCCACTCAGCACACCTGCATATGTTTATCAAGATAAGGAACATGCTATCAAACTTCACGATAAAAAAGTAATTTCAATTAAAGCTTTTATAGGTACATATTGAATATTTTGAAATTTTCAGTGATTTTTGAGTTGCTAACTATACTATCAGATATGTTAATTGAATTATTTTCTCTTCATTAAAAGACTTCACAATAGACAAAATTATCATTTACTACTTTTCTTAAATAATTGTCATTTAAACATTATCCAAATATTTAGGATTTTAAACTTAATTAACATTCCAACTATTAGATCTTTCATTATTTGTAAAATGTAAAAACTCATAATGTTCAGTATTTAAAATGGCTAAAACTTTGCTTCTTCAATCTTTACTTATTTAAACTAATATCCAAGTCCTAACATTTAAGACTTCCAAATCAATTACAATTTTGTTAACTTAAAGCAATCCTTTCTTATGAAACCAATTAATTATCCATCACAATTTTTCAACTCGTGATACGAGAAAATAAATTAATGAGTGTAACTTCATTTTGCATTAATACGTTCAATTCCTCCTCCTCCTTCTTTTTTAATTGTATAATTAGAAAAAGAAAAGAAAGTATAGAAACACAACATACTTTAAGTTGTTTCAATTAATCGGGTGTTCTTGTTATTCACTCTCTTTAGTTAAATTAAATTACTATTCTTCCATTTCAATTATGTGAACATGCTTGACTTAACACATCGATTAAGAGAAAAAAGAAATTTTTTGAGCTGAAATTATTTCGTAAAGATAAAATGAAAAGTTTAAATTAAGTTATTACCAAATATTTTAAAGTATGAAGGTCAATAGAAAAATATTGTTCACCTTTTTAACCTTTTAAAATAGAGTTCACACTTGACAAAGTAGTTATTTAATTATTTTTCTAATATTTAGTATTTTAAAATTAACTAAATTTGATGTGCTGAATCCTTATTTGAAATATATAGAAAAGTTCAAAATTCTAGGATACCTTTCCAAAAGTTTTCATAACTCAATCATGGAATCATCAAAGATTTGACTTTTTCGAACTCTATCTGAAACTCAGTAGAGGCCCGATAAATTTTAGAAATTTAAAAGCGATGAAGATTTTACATTGTGAGAAGTAATTACACATTGAATAAAATTGAACGTATAATGCAAAGCAACCTTATATTTAGGACTTCCGAAAATATCATTTTAATCAGGAGGAAACAAAAATGATTAAATATATTATGTGATTGCCTTTTTCCAATTTTTGTTTTAAGTTCTAAGTTTTAATTTTTACTTTTTACTTTTTGCTATATAATAGAAATAGTAAATTTTGCAGACTGAGAATTGTTCAAGAAAATCGAATTTGAACTGCGTCTGGTCTTCATGATCATCAGGTAAAATAATGGGGTCCACAAGTGTTCCAGAAATCCAAACAAATGCAAGGAAAATAAATGGACCAATAGGCGTAGAAAAGCTTAACTGCAACTTCATGGCTGACCTAGGTAATAAATAGAATATGGGCTGGTCTTTTGTCAAAAATTGCACAGGTACAGCAATCTCATACAGTATCTTTACAGTTCCAACAATTCAGAATACCGAAAACATCCTTGAGAGCTGCAAGTAGACATGTTTACGAACAACGATCTGCTTGTAGCCTCATATTAATAATATAAAGTAATTTTAGGTCTCCAACAAGGTCACTGACCAAATTTTCACATTCACATTAGATTATCTTCCACTCCTTTTCAACTACAGGATAAACTAATAAGAGATAAATCAAGTACAATGTCTTTTAGTGATCTAATTTACAAAATAGCCAGCAAATAGAGTACACCGATTACCCCCCCAACCGTACAAGACAGTAACCTCCTATCATACGGCTTATAGGTTTTGTAGTATAAATATACATATTGTCACATAAATATACACATAACATATCTGCATATGTTTTGTTTATTTCGACTAGCGCCCGTGATTAATTTCTGCAATGTGCTAAAAATGAAAAAAGCCCAACTAATAATATATAGTAATAAAGTTCTTTTAGATATTACCTGTCCCAGTTTGGAAACTTTCCAACAAGATATAGGCCTCCACAATCCCATGGCTCAGCAATAATTTTGCACCTCGACAATACACTATCTTTGGAAATGGCCTGCAAGTATGTAGCATCTTGTTCATTCTCAAGCATGAATGCATTGTTTAATCCTTTTCAACATTCTCTGAATTTACGGAGTCATTTTTTTCTTAAGCACGTGAAAGTTGGAGTTGAGCATATTTATAATGAATATTTTAGTGGCATGGAAAATCAAAGAGACGAGAAAAAAGAAGATAAAACAAAAAGGGAAATAATCCTAGATGATGATAGATAGGGGTTGAGGTGAACATGAAAATTGTGAATGGCAGTGGAATAGTCGCCTCACTATTAACTAGCTTTCCATCACACAATTTCTTTTTTTGATGCACCATTAAGAAAAGGCATATAAATGCTTCACCTTAATAAGGGGGGGAGCATTAATGGGAGTACCATCTGTCCCTCTGCAAAGAACACTAGCAAGATCAAAGCGAAATCCATCGACATGATACTCGGTGACCCTTTAGTTGCTCCAACAAAAAGTAGAAGAGAATACCAAATGAAGAAAAAAAAAGTTAGTCAAACAACAAACAAGTCATCCAGGATAAATCATTCTGCCAGTAATGATTTCAATTAGGTATCTGCACCACAGCTATTAACAAGCAGATGAAAAGACCATTGGAAATAGAGGACGAAAAGAGAAGGATAATAAGACTGGAAAAACTAATACAGTTGACTGATCAAATCAACTAGGAGCAAGCCGACATAGTGAATTTTATGAACATATCAAAATTCCAAGAAAATTATAAGCATTCAAAGATGAAGTATATATTCTAACTATATCAACTGACCAACCACCAAGTCTGCATAGACCATTGTGTGTATGTGACTCAGTAAAAGGTGGGTTAAGGGCTCAAGGCTATGTCATAACAGATTGAGATTCTTGCCCCAGATAGGCCTCCAGATCATAAATGTATCATTACATAACTTAAAATCGATAGATAGGATAGAAGAGAAACAAACTAATTATAGAAATATGTCTATCTATTTACTTTTTTCAACAACAGAAAAAGAAAAAAAAAGAGAACATATTGATTATAGTTCAATAGCCACTAAGTATTTCAAACGGGATTGTGCAATGCCCGTGGAGCCTATCAGGCTAGCACTTAAAGACCCTAGAGGGGAATAAGACAAACTGGAGAGTAAGGATGCCCGTGACACACTTTATGGACATTGAACAAGTACGGAGAACAATGAAATTTGCAAGTACTTTTTTTGTGTTGTGCAACAAACGAAAACAACAACCGCATCCACAAAAACAGGTTCCCTTGCCATAAAAAAAAAAAACCGCATCCATTAAGAAAAAGCTTAGTTTAGTTTTGACTAAAATAACAGTATATTGATATCAATCAGTGAGTAATTACTAATTAGCAAGTAAAATATAAATAACTTCAAAGAAGACAACCAAAAAGTGTGGGGAGATGGAAGTACCAGTGTCTTAAGCTTTCAAGTATAAGTTCCATGACTGTAGGATGGTTGCAGTTAAAAGTATTGCCTGGAAAGACCAAAGAATTGCATCTCAGAGCTCTTACCAAAGACTAATGAAGATAACAACTTTTTAAGCAAAAGAAAGAAAAAGCAGATATGCAAGTCTATGCATTAAAACTTCAAACACAATTATAAATTTTGAAGTCTCACAGACTAACAACTGACAAGCATGAAGTAAAATAAACATTAGTAATAAGACCTTTGCCCCTTTTTCCTCCAAGGTTCAACTCCATAACATTCCTTCTGCAATAAAGAAACGGGCCTCACTCCCATGTGAAAATATTTCAGGATATGTCAATCTATAATCAAGCGACAACATCCTTTCTGGAACATCATATAAATAAGTAAATAACTGCCTCATTACATTTCCAATTATTATTACCAGTTGAAGTAAGTGAATAAAACCAATCTGTAAAGAGTCCATTTGGAATTATGAACAAATTCTTTCTAACCATTATATGAACGTCAAATACTCTTTAAACATAGAAAGTGTTAAATGGAGCTAAATTTTAGATACACCCTGATTTAAATTGAGAAGGGTTAAAAGAATAACGAAATAAACCTAGTTGAGACGGGTAGACAACAAGAATGGTGAAAGAAAGCAAGGATCTTCTTGAGAACATATTTTATTTTGTCAAGGAGCAATACCAAGGCAAGAAATACTGATGTGGGTGAAGATCAAAGATGGTGCAAATCCAATATAGCAAGGGATAATAAGGTTCTAATGGTAGTGAACTCACTCTTAGTGAATGTAATAAGTGTACTGAAGCAAATCCAATTTGTTGGCACATTGTAAGACGTGAAGTGAACTCACTCTACGCGAATGTAAGAAATGTTTTGGTACTCATACTACACTTTATCTTTTTCTGATTCAGTGCCTAGTACGAGCCACCCGCTGATTCCTGATCTCACAAGGCCGTCGCTGCTTGGATCGTGGTGAGCTTTAGGCATTCGGGTTCTCTCTTTTGTAGGTTTATATATTTTGTATTTTGTTAGACAGATTGGTTGTTCTTGTACTTTAGATGCTCTTATATCGGTGACACCAGGTCCGGGGTTTGGTTCGTCGTATATATTTGTCTTTTTTGGTCACTTTCGGGCCCTTATTGTATATTTTGTACCGTTATGTACATATATTTTTTGTCGAGTGATATTTGTGAACATCTAGTTGAGTAGATCATTAGACTATAACATTGCCAAAATTGCTCCTTAGGTACTTTGCCTCATGTTAACAATCTCAAATAACCATTGAAATATCCTGAAGAGAGTATTTCAAAGATGCATTCAGAACTGCGCTTTCAGATTTTCCTTTTATTCAATGGTAAAAAAGTGTGTGGTTAAATTACCACATCCAGAGAAATTCAGCAGCTGAGCATTGTTGTTCAAATCTACCATGTAATAAACCTGCAATTGAGAGGGCAAGGAATATCATTTATGAGAGGGTGGGGAAACAGAGAGACAAATCTTTTGTATAGAAAAACAGAAATTCAGACTGCATCCACAACATCAGATATGAATAGTTTGATTTAGAACTTGACAAAGTAAGCCTGGTCTCATCTGGTTTTTGAGGGAGACAAAAGCATTATAGAGAAAAAAAAGAATTGAGTTAAATTCATCCAAACTATGGGTCTGATGCAGCTTTACAGAGAAGGTATATAGCAGAGGAATGGGGAAAAGAAGGCAGTTCTAGCATTTTAACTATATATGATAGTAGATCATGCACTCCATAATAATCTGCAGAACAGAAAGTAAAAACACTGCCAAATTCCATAATCAGAGGCCACTCAGTTGAGCAGCTCCGTAAAATTACACTAACAACTTTTCTTGTAGCAGGTTGATGCATCGATCGTGACTATGTTCAAAGATGATGTTGAATACTAAAACGTTATCTGTTAATGAGCACAATACCCCACCTCACCCCCCGAACCTGCTACCAAAAAATGTAGATGTTTCCCTAGACAAAGTAACCTACCAAGGTACATTGAATGCAATAAAGATATAATTCACAACTTTCCAAATATTGACTAATATATTGAACAGTTCATTTACCTTGTTGTCTATTCCTCGGAATGAGGTTGTATATGGGTTTTCATCATCAGCTTCATTTGTGTGATTATAAACAACATCTAAGATGACCTGTAGAATGAAAAACCGTGAAAAAGAGAAACTTGTATCTTCAGATAGATGGTTGAAAAGGTAGAAGAGACATATTGGATATGTATAGCAAGCTCTTTAAGGACCACACTAATATAAGGAAAACCTCAATTCCAGCGCCATGCAAGGCCTTGACCATTTCTTTAAACTCCCAGGAAGCACGGACAGGTCCGCCACCACAACTTGCATATCGACTCATTGGAGCAAAAAAGTTTATTGTTGAGTAGCCCCATGTATTGATCTAAAGTTAACACGAGTCCAAAAAGGATTTAGTCAAACCAAGAGCATTCTGACCCTTAAATTGACATTGTAGTCAATAAAGATTTTCAATACATGAAAATCAAATGTGTATATATATACACACACACACAAAGCATTTTTTCATCAAGTTTCAGCAGATACAATAACACACCCAATGTAATTAAACAAATGGGTCTGGGGAGGGTAGAGTGTGCGAAGACCTTACCCCTTCCTCGTGGAGGTAGAGAGGTTGTTCCCGAAAGACACTCGGCTCAAGTGCACCAAATCAAATCAAAGTAGTTATGAAAAAGGAAATATGACAGTGGAAAAAAATGGTCATTTAATACGGAAAGCAGGACAGGGCATCCAGATAAAGAACAGTAATAGCAACGAAATAATGCAATAACTGAAACAGAAAAGACAACAGATGGTAACAAATATCAAATGCAAGAAATTACATGCATAAAGCTAATACTATGGCATACACGGTGCTTCTAGACTCCCACCAAGCCTAATCCCTCCAAAAAAAGAGCCAAAGTTCAAACCTTCTACCCTACTCTACGAATTTAATTAACAGAAAGATAGTAATAATACTAGTGGATAGAACAAAGTAGATGGAAAGAAGAAAAAGAAGAATCTAAAGAAAATACTCTTCAGTCCACTTCACTTTAATAGTGTTTCTCACTATTTTAATTTGGGTTGTGTACCTTGGTTGAAGCTGTGACATCTCCCCTTTTTATTCTCACATCTTCTTTTGCACTTTTTGGCAGCCTTATCCATAATATTTTGTTATTATGTCTTTTGGATTTTGATACTTATACGGAATCGGATTTTTTTGGGCTTTTTGTAATTGTTGTGTCCGGGCCATAAGATACATGTCATCCCCAGGTTAACTCTGTCCACCAAGGCTTGGACCGATTGAAGAAAATAGCCTAGTATTTATTTGTCTCCACTGGAATTTGAAACCAGAGACCTCATGGTTCTCAACCTACCTCGTTGATTAATAGGTCATAACACCCTTGGGTGCGGGAATTGAAAATTCAAGTCCTACAATTACTTGACACCCATAATTAAAAGTTGAAACTATTTAAATTTGGCTAGCTCAATTGAGTTGTGGTGCAACGGTCAAGGCGCTAAAGATCACTTAACCAAAAATCTAGTGAAGGGGGGTGAAAAGGGCCAAGCACAATGGGAGAAAGTTGACGCTCAACTATGTAGTCTCATATGGCAACTTATCAAATTCCAAATTGAGGTCTTTGTTTCATCATTTCAGACATGTTATTTTGTTTGAGAAAGGCTTGCACTTAATACACTAATGACATATCTTATTTTTATAACATGGTACATCTCAAATGATAAACTTAAAGAAAGGGGAATTGGGTATTTCTACTTACGTGAGACGGGTACAGGAAATCACAAAGGAATTAAAGAAATTGATGCCAAATACTACTAGTGTTGAAGCAACATGAGCAACTGACGATATTTCTAGATCGCACACTTGCTAGACTTCCTAATGACCTTGATCGGTGCGTGACCAAATTTTGGCTCGTCGTAAGGTTCTACCGTCGATGGACTATTTTCTCAACCATTTCGCCAAGCTAGCCAACCTAGTCACATACTGGACTCCTCACCAATTGTTGACTCGTTTTTTCTCACATCTCAAATAACGGAAAATTGAACATCCTGGTGTCTACAAAGAATCGACGAGAAAAAGGTTATTTTGGAAGAACTCAATCAAAGTGTAATTATAGTAATAGACACAGTAATAAACATGGACACATCCATGAAGTTATCTATTCTCTGTAAGATCAACAACCCAAAAATATTCATGTTACTGGAATTTGCATGCAAATTAGTAAGGATCTTTTTAACCTAAATTTTAAAGCCTAACTCAACCGCAAAAGCTAGCTCATAAGGAGATGATAGCTCAAGGCCATATAAAAAGATCATCTTATTTGATGATGACATGACTATGATCAAGATATCATAGTGGTATCAGGTATGACTGTATGAGTGTGATGTTTAGATGTAGACACTTCTAGAGACTACAAGGTATTTGGTAATCCACTCAGTGATGACACATTCCTAGTGGAGGAACTTTCTTCTTGAGGGATCGTGGATCTCTTAATTGTGAGGTGATCCTTGGTCATAAAGACGAGCGAGATGGGGGTGAAGTTGTTGGCACCCTTCCCTATGACGAGAAGTCCTTCTTGAGGACTCATAATCCACTTGATAGAGCAAAGCCATGTTAGAGAAGGTATAACTCTCTTTTGATGAACTTAATTTTGATTGACTTGTTTGTGAAGTCTTATCCGAGGAGGAAACTTAAGAAGGATGGCCATTAAAGAAACCTAATGGAAAAACTATTGGGTATGAAGTCACTTTTTGTGTTTACCTTCAAGGTAGGTATGTATATGTGGTTCATGCTTATTCTTGGGCTTTGTAAAGCCATGGATGTAACATATTTGTGTGATGAGAATGGTATTAACACTTTCCTTCAGTAATGTGATTCTTGTTGATGTTATTACTTTACCTATTATGGGCATACAGGCATATTTGCCAATTTGTGGGGAATAATACCTTTGTAATTGACCCCGGTGATAACTTGGTAGTGATTCAAAGTTTAAGATGGGCTAGTAAATTAGGTAGAGTCTTAACTTAGGTTGGCCTTGTTTATGACGTTGCCCTTAGCCATTGGTTTTATAACTTGTTTCTTGACATAAGGGGATAAATATGCTTATTGGACACTAGAACTAACAAGAACTTGCATGCTTGGATTCCTAAATGTATTGGCTCTCTTGATTTACCCTTTGGTCAAGGTTTCTTAGATAGTCAAGTACTTTGTGCTTTATTTGAAAATTTGTTCTTGATAAGAATGGTTTGATGTTAGATTATATAACAAGTTTGTGCATGCTTGACATCTTAGTAGAAGGATTGTTAACACTAACACTAAGCCTTATGCCTTGAGGATTTTGTTGTTGTTTGTCTTCCCTATGGTTTTGCTAGGTCTGGCTTTGAGGACGAATCCTTTTCAATAAGGAAAGGATGATACAACCCTGGAAAGCACAAGGAGCTTGATGGTGATCAGGATACATGACGAAGTGTGACATCAAGTCAATCTTGGCCCACGGAATTCAGGGAGTCTCAAGTGAACATCTTCAAGCTATACACTCATTGATTAAGAAGATGGAGTCCTTAAGGACCATTCAAGACCCATGTGTGGGAGCACTCAAGCTATGGAAAATAGCTTGGATGGAAGAGGGTGAAATCCCAATCAAGCTATGGAAGATAGCTCAAAAGAAAATGTAGAAGAGGATGCAACCGCATTTCAAGATATGTGACGCCACATCCTTCCCAAGTGACCGCATCAAAGTGAGATCACTTGCTCCCACAAAATGCGACCGCATCTCTCCACTTGCGGTTGCAAGTGGCATTGCAACTCAAATGGGGAAGGGATATTTTTGCTATTTGTGCAAATGCCACTTTTGGGCTATGCTTGTAAATTCAAATGTATAAATAGTTGTCTTAGTTGTTTTCACTGTTCATGTTTAGAAGATTGAAGATTTAAGAACTCCTTTGAGAGTGTAGTCCCTCCTTTATGGATATTAGGCTAGTTTAGTGGGTGAATTCCCTGATCTCTTTGCTTTGAGCCTCTAGGATAATCTAGGATTAGATTTCTATGTATGAGTTCAAGTTTCCCTTCACCCTTGGATTGATTCATCTTTGATTGTTGATTGATAGGTGTAGGTAACCAATCTTAAGTTGGTCAATCACATAATATAGTTGATAAATCTTTTCTTTCTTCTATTTCATCTATCAATTTCCCCTATCCTTATTTTGTATGGTTTTCCGCATTGGAATCCTTAGTTTCCCAACTAGGATCGTATCATGCAGCTAGAGATTTTGGGTTGTGGCACTATTCCTTGTAAATATGGGAAAGGTGCAGATCTGTATAACTGTATAAATATGAATAAGCATTATTTTCTTTTTCTTTTTGGGAATACTTGTAAACATTATCTAATCTCCAACATACTTGAGGGAATAATCAAGCAATTCATTCTCAAATCTCCTCTTTCTTTTCACAATTGGTTCTCAAATAAATATACAAAGTTGATCGCTTGTTTTAATCAGATCACTATAACAGTTTCTTGGGCACATTTGAAAGAACCTGAGTTACTATTGTGAATCAGGCATTTCTTAGTAAAGGTGGAATGCTAATTCCGTCTTACCATTCAAAGCATTGGTATTTTACTGATACGCTAGGCCATAAAAATGTCAAAATAGTGTCAGAGAAAGCATCATAATATGACTCAACGCTGCATGCTCACATACAAAAAACAATTTACACGTATGAAAGAATAATCATCATAAACTAGCTCAAGATTAGAGAAATCACCAGCAAAGAATAAGCCCAGACAAAAACAGCTAAAAAGTACAAAGACAAGGTATGTTTACCATGTGATCTCTCGGATTAGGTCGCCTTTGTAATTCCAGTTCATCAAACTCAAAAACAGGCAACAATTCTACTGCATTGACACCAAGCTCAAGAAGATGTGGTATCTGCACTTGTAGATGAATGTCAGATAACTGAAAGACTAAAATAAGTTTAACAGATAATTGCAAGTGACTAATATATGATGAAAATATCAAAACATCTAATCTAAGAAAAAGGGTCAAAGAACATATCAAGCAATTTAAAAATGGAACTTGCCAAAATAAAAATGCAAGTATTTGGGAAGTTACTCGTGGTGTAACTTGCAGTACTGCTATTAAGGAAGACACACCAAACTTCAACAAACAAATGAAAAGCTTAGTAGTTGGTAAAAGAGAAAATAAACTGGTAGAATATGAAAGTACCTTTTCAATTAAGCCAAGGTAACTTCCCCGTTGATCCTGATCCAAACTACTTGTTTCATCAGCAGTAAAAGCACGAACATTCATCTCATATATAACAAGATCTTTCTGCCCAAAGAAGAGAGGATATACTGCAAGGCATTAATGGGTGGTTTGGTTGATTGTGTGGTAACAAATCCAGCATATATTCGGCATAGAATAATACAACATTTGGTTGGTTGCACAATTGCCGCATTATGTATGCAACATTTGGTTGGTGGTATCCAAATAATACTAACTTAAGTTACACGAGAATCTATGTAATATTTTATACTAGATACAATGTGAAACAAGAATACGTGTATTAGCCATACAGAGTTTAGACTATTCAAATACAAGAATATCATTACAAAAAAGTATTCTTGTATAGCAATAATCTCTTAATCACTACACAACAATTCCTTGATTATTAATGACTGCATAGCAATCTGTTCCATATTAATCACCACACAAGCAGTCCCTACATTATAATCCACTCATAAGTAAAATGCAAATCGAACTACCCTTGAGAGTAAAATGTTATAAAAGATCTCAGTAATATAATCTTACAGCTCAATCTACCACAGAACCAATAATATTACTACAGAAGATTAAGCTGAAACTCCTCTTACTTGAAATAACAAGATCAACTAAATGGCAGAAAATTTGAGCACTTAAAAATGACAGCTCTGTCACTAGTCATAGCTTCAAGTTAAATAGATGAACATGCAAGCAAATTATCTTTAGATTTGAACATGAAAGTTATTCAAGTAATTCTTCTCAATCTACCTCTGGTATATTTGGAAGCTTGTAATTTTCTCCCCAGTCAAAAGGCAAGCTATCGAAATCATAAGTTCCAAAAAATCTACACATTTTATTGCTTTCATCTCCAAAAGCTCGTCGACCTTCAATTAGTTTTGCGTAAGGATCAACCAAAATAATGCTATCGTCAAATCGATGCCCTTCATGCCAATTTCGAGGTCCATCAATGCGATAACCATAACGGACACCACCTTGGGGCAACTCCTGCGGATGACGGAGAAAAAATAATACAGTAAGAAAAGGTTATATAGCAAGCACAATAATAGCATATAATAGTGACATAGCAGCATAAACTGCGAGTAAAATAGAAACCACGGAAAGGCCTGCAGAAGAGAAAGAAATGTATGCCTTCAGTACACGGTTCCAACAGTACAAAAATATGGGAACTATTGATTCATCCAAGGAAATTTGTGATTACAAAGTTGATAAAAACTAGTGAATGTTAAAGATAATTATGCATTTGAATGAGTTAGAAGTCCAATCTGAACAAATGAATACAAAGGAAGTAATTGGAATGAAATTTGACTATTTTCACTTTTATTTATTTTAGTATATGATTGATATGAGCTGAAATGAGGAAACATGGTCGGTGAAGATTCATGTAGCCGACCTGATAGCATCCATGGAGCCCCAAAAGAGGCTGAAATACATGCACAAAGGCTGTTGGAATAGGCTTATTTTCTGGAGAAAATTGGACACTTCTTTCCTTATTTTGTTAGGCAGTTCTAGAAGAAGTGTGACATTAGTCTTACATGTTTTCCTGGTTTAAAATTGTCTAGTTCACATTTTCCCAGTTTATAGTTTCCTAGTTAGGTTTTACTATCTATTATTTTCATAAAGTAGAATTTGAATCTCATGATATTTGGGATAGTGTGTTAGAAATTTACCCTAGATTCACTCGCGCTGATTTCATTCTTTTTGACACAGAATAGCTATCAATAAAATTGAGATTTTATTTATTCATATCTTTGTGTATTGGTTACTTAGAATTTATTGTACAACCTTACAAGAACAATTATTTTAAGAGGTAAAATTAAATTCTTTGCTTGATATGTATGGTTCTTATTTGATTAATTGGAGAATGTAACTAGTCTTATATTAATTATTTTCTTTAAATATTCAATTAGGGGTCTAGATCGCAATCATCTACGTTGTTGAATTGAATCTGCTAGTACACATGATCATCCCTAATATGCTAACTAGGTCTACTACAATCAATTAGGGTTCTTAGAGAGACGGGGTAGTTATGTCATGGACCCTAACTAATTAAGGAAAGACAATCAATTTTTATTTTTATTTTTTTTGACAAAGGTAAAAGACAATCAAATTACAATAAAAGAAAATATTTTGTTCCTATAATTACGCTAGGAAAGGAAAAATAAAGTCTCCTAAAATCATATTAATTAACACAATCAACATTTACATTACTTCTCTTTCATCTTAATTTGTCCCTTTATTTAATCCTTTCAGATTAGCAAGATCCAGCTCCAGCATGAAAATTTAAGGAAAGAAAGTTTGAATAGTTTATGTGCTTTACTTAATTGTGATATTCTCAATAAAGTTGGAAACATTGACAGAATATAATGTGGAAACATGTGAGGTCAAGGTCAAAGAATTGCTAGATACCCTACCAATATATGTGGTCATTTGACTTACTAGGACAACTCAATGACTCTACAGAAAGGACTTGAAATGTTTTTATTTGATAGAATAACAGGAAAGATAAATTAAATTCAAATAATCATTGGACATACAATTGGATGACATTCAGTTCTAACTACAATATGGTAGCTTCTCTTTAAGAAATGAAAGACAAAACCACAATATGTTTACTTTATATTGAAATTATGGACACATTTGAGTATTCATTAAGGAAGGAGATCAATCATTTGACACTGCCCACAATAGGGAGCAGCAAAAAAGGAGTAGAAACTGGACAGCCAACATGATGTGATGAGCATGAGCCAAATCATAATCTTTGAAGGTATCTGAGTGAATACAGTAATGAAGGTACGTAAAATAGTTAAATTACTACCTTAATGCATATGTGCCATATGTCTCCTGTGCGGTTCTTCTGTGGATCCAATGCTAATTCAATCATTCCATCATGAACACTGTCAAGCATTCCCATATAACGTATATTTACTCAGCATGCTTTACGCAGATGTAAATATGAAATATGAGAAAAATGAGCATGAGCTCACCAGGGATAGTACTATCCCTGGCAAGATGAATGAACGGGTAGTTCAAACTGTTCAATACTCCAAAGTCTTTGTAAATATATGGTACTCTATCCTAAGTGTAACAAATCATTTGAAAATTTACTACATACTAAATTTATAATGGTATCTCAAGGTGATACAACGTCAATTACTGCAGAAAAGATTATGCTGGGTTCACCAGAATGTTTAACACCACTTCATTCACATAGTTTCTAGGTTTTCTCCATCTTAGATGTAATGTTGCAATTGATGGAGGGATGTGACGATATCTACAAGTTGAATTTAAGATGAATCGTCCCTATGCTGTTCAGGAAGCTTTAACTTACATTTGGCATCCCCCCACTCCCTTGTTGATATGATTACAGGGGGGAAATTAAGAAGGGCATATGTTGTCCTTCCCGTTTCAAATATATTGGAATAAATAATGTAAGGCATCCCATACCCCTCTCTTCAACCTCTCCTATTTATCTCCCAGTATGCATGGAAAACAACCTAACCCGCTGGCTTTCCATAATTCAATCTATGTTAGGTTAGAATTAGTCATTTTACAACAACATCATACCCAGTGAAATTCCACAAGTAGGGTCTGGGGAGGGTAGAATGTACGCAGACCTTACCACGACCTTGTGGAGGTGGAGAGGTTGTTTCAAAAAGACCCTCAGCTATTTCTGAAAGATCCTCGGGGTGATTTGGAGTTGCACAAGTGATGAATCGGAAAAGGGGACCACTGGAGATGGCTCGCTGTCAGGCGAGCCCACTGATGTCAGAAGAGATGCCAGAATTCTGTCTCCCGCATCTGCATATGGATTAAGCTCTGGTGAGGCGAATCAATGCATTGATGCTGACAACAAAGCTGTTGGTGATGAGCTTCTCGGTCTAAGGTCACCGGAGCCCTGTCATTCTTTTTGTATGGGAGGTGACACTCAAATTACTCCTACACCGCCAAATTTAAACTGGGCAGAACGGAAGTTTGTCTTTTCCATCCAGAGGATTTGGAGGATAAGAAGGAAAGGAAAAAGCATATGAGAATTCCTCTGAATCTAATACCATTGAACATTGGGAAAAGAATGAGAAGAAATGGAAACCTTGATTGTTCCCTCAAGCTTGGCTGGGATTATAGCTATTACACCTTTTATACATTTTTCGTTGGTGTATATTTACAAAATCAGATCCTAGTCATATCAAATCATTCTGATTATGCAAATCATATAATATCACAACATAAACAAATTTAATAGGCAGGATTAACAGTAGAAGAATTTGATATGTAGAATTTGCAACAAAGACCCGAACTGAAGACAACAGAATATACTATCAAAAGCGTGAGTTCAGTCTAACCTCTTTGGAAGAATTATGCAAAGTGTAACTGCAGAAGCATGCTGAGAAAAAATTGCAAAATTTATTCCACTTTCAATTTCTGATACTCCTAGTGGATGAGCCAGACCAGGGGAAACTTCGAATGAAGGGGAAGTGTCCAGGATTTGAGGAGCTTCTTCCTAAAAGCATGAGCACAAATAAAGAAATCAAATATTTAGGCTTCCCAAAAGATAGTAGTAATCTTGTCTACTTTTAAGAAAAAAGGTCAGCCAAGAAAGCAAAATTGGCCATCGTTTGGTTTACAAAATTAGGATAAGTTAGGATATCTCATTTGTATTGTATAAGATCATAGGTGAGACAATCTATCTTCCGATGTTTGACCCAATGTATTATGCAGTGGATAAATGACCATAGTAACTTTACATGCAAGATGTAATTCTATCAGAATTTAACCACACAAAATTATATGATAAACCAGGGAAATAATTACCAATTATACAATAAATCAAGGAAAAGGCATAATTGGGAGAGGGGAAGAGGAAGAAGAAGAATCTGTTTCGGTGAGGTCAACAGATAGCAGCATAAATCCAAAGGGGAGGTAGGGAGATGGTCATTAGTCTGGCCTTGGGTTCAAACTTCTAAGAAAGCAGAAGATATAGCAACGAGAAAATGAGAGAACAACAAATCTTTCACCATTATACTTGAGGGACGGACTGGTCATGTCCTTATAAAAAGGAGATGACAGCTCTCTAGAGCAATTGGCTCCATCATCAATATCTACATAACACTCTTGATGCTACCAGAAAAAGTAAACATCACAAAAAAGATCATCTACATAATATGTATAGGTAGAATTGTGATTTCAGTTAGTAACATGTACAGGGAACTGCTGTAAAGTGTACTCTTTCTGATAAAAGATTATGTTCCATGTCTAATTAGTTAGAATATGAAATGTTAAAGTAGGTGCTCATACCACTCACTTAAAAAAAAGCATTGACATAGACCTTAGTGACCCTACTCAAACATCAAACATGTGGCATTTTTGCGTGCATGGTTAGAAGGGAAGCTATAGGAATCAAACCTCATCTCCCGCAAATTAAGTCCTTCAAGAGTGCAGGAAAATGGAAGGGAAGTCATGACAGCAGCCGGAAGAAGCTTATTTTTCTCGTTGTAAGACATAGGTAGTGAAAGAAGTAAACATACAAAGAGAAAAGGAAGTGCCATCCCTCCTACTTATGATTCAACATTTAGCTCAATCAATTCTAGATGTCTTTTTACATCAATGTCATCAGCAGGAGCTTGCACCGAATCACTTATCCGCAGAACTCATTTAACCCGACCCTGCATAAGTACCATTGCCCCTTCCCCTTTCACCTCTAGGAAAAACTTCTGGAATGAACCCTTCTACTCATACTTTTTATATTAGAATGAAAATTATCAATCCTATACCAGGCTCCGATCAAGGCTTATAGAAAGTATCAACCTCATTATAAACGGAGTCCTCGACAAAAAATAAGTGTTAATATTCTTGTACTTCCATTCATATACTCATAATATTCATAGCATAATCAAAGGTAGAGATATTTAGGGATCTTCGAATAATACTACAAGGAAATTGATCAATTGGCTCTGTATTTTACATGCTATCAGAACAGGTTATCCTGCTTTGTCCAAGTAAGATGATTAAAAAAAAAAACTCATCTAAACTCGCCAGAGTTGTGTTAGTGTACGTGAAAGAGAATTTCGTACCTGAAGTTTAGCTGCTGCCACCAACCTAGGTAGGAACTCCTTCTCCGATGTACAAAACTTCAGAATCCGGTGGTCAGAGGAGAAGAGCCTGAGATTATCACGCCAGCGAAGCTGCCGGAGATCGTGACGGTGAGTTCGTGGAACTATATTGGTCCGGTTAACAGTTACAATGCCGGTGGGACATTTCTGGACGATTTGTGGTGGTCCTCTTATCATCGGGCCCTATTTTGGAGAAGAGAATCGTTGGAATAAAATCTATGCACTCACTTTTGTCATAATTAAAAAGGCATCGATCTCATATATAATATGGTGGTAGGGATATATGGAGTAGTATGATGAATAATAAATTATCATATTCAATTAAAAAAATTAATTTCGTAATTTTAATATGATAATATTTGATATATAAAATTATGATATTTGATATGTTATAGTAGAAATATTTAGATATTCAACATATATTTGGTACTTAATATTTAAAATGAAATACTAGAATGCTACATATTGCATAGAAATATATACATAAATAATTTATATGTATCATATAATACTAACAAATATACAACTCAGTATTATTAATACCAAGCTATTGGAATTTTGATTACTTTATTTTGAGTGATTTTTTTATGAGTAATTGATAATTAAGGAAGATGCTTGTATATTTATTTTTTTGATATATAATTTTATATGTGTAATTTGTTAATGTGATATAATTGAGATTTTTTTTTTAAAATTCGAATTAAGTTTTTTGTATATGAATATATATAAGTTAAAACTGAGCAAACTATGATTATCAATTTATCATACCACAAAACACTAAAATCGAAATTTATATTTTAGAAAGCTTGCTTTTGAGTTTACTCTAGTGTATGAATATACAAATCCAAGAATTTTATTTATTATTCATATTTATATTTCTTGAAGTGCGAGCGACGTCGGTGAGATTTATCACCAGTGGACTGGACAGTCTTGGATCGACCACTTTTTTGTTGTAGAATGGGGTGCAATTACTCATTTTATTATTACTTCCATTAAGTATAAATAAAGTAATTACTTCCTCTATTTCATGTTAAATAAATATGTAAAGTACTGTATGCTTATTAAAAAATATCTAAAAAATTATAATTTAAAAAGTGTTCTTCCTTATTGTTCTTTGTGAAATCATAAATATAACTTAATAAGTATGCAATTCATCTCTTAAAAAATTCCAAACTTCATTGAAAGAAAGGACAAATATAAAAAAAAAAGTTCAAGCATTCATCTCAGACTTTAATAAATTCAATTATTCTGAATTCTACCTGTATGGTATAAATTGAGATGAAAAAACTAAGATATATTGGAAATAGTCCCTATTGATTCCACACTTCTTAAAACACTAAAAATAAAAAAAATAATTTTACTATATCACTCTCTAAATATAATAATATTTTACTATACTCACCAAACCATCTATGGCCCAATAAATATGAATTTTAATAGGACATCCAACAGCTCAACATCACGGATATGCCATGAACATTGATTATACTCCTGTTTGTTACAACAAGAAAATTGTACAGCGACTGAACTATACTGTCCTCATTTTATAAATCGCAAATCTTGCCTCAGCGTCTACCATCTAAGGCTTTCATAAGACGTCAGTCGTCACTACATAATAACTACTTTGTATATCACATTCTCTAAAAGAAAATTTACATCTTAGGCACTAAATCTATGGAAGTACATAATGATAAAACTGATGAAATATTCTTTCGAACATGTGCAAAACTCAAATACAACATAGCATTACTAAGAATGTAATAAAGGCACTGGAACAATTCAACGTAACATACTAGCAAAATGTAAGATTAAATCAGGCAAATAAGCTAAAATACAAGTCCTTTCATTGTAGACAGTGATGAACAAGAGCCGTGAATTTGTCTTGCAACAGTTAAAATCAGAGCAAATTAATCTCGACCATAAAAGGACCATCTTCCATTGAACATTCACAACTAGCCAAAGAAATAGAAATGCAACAAGACGATGACTTCAATCCAATACAAAATAACTCTGGAGAAAATATGATTTAAAACATATAAAAGGATCAACGTATCAAAAATTTAAACCAGCTTTCAAATTCATACAAGTAACATTGTCTTTTAAAGTTAAAGGCCAAAAAGGGAAGGGATCAAACATACTAAACTGCCATACTAACAAGGACAAAAAGTAGGCATAGCGCCAACCCTCCTTACAATTCATCATGCTCATTTCTTCGACTTCTTAGATCCCCTGCGAGGATATATTCTCATCAAATGATGTTCAAACTAGGCACTAGGAGAAACTACAATCAATATTGCTGATGAACTTACTGGACTGGCTGGGCTGGTGCAGCAGCGGCTGGTGCGGCAGGTTGTACTGGCTTCTCTCCTCCTGGTCCCTGAAATTTGAAACAGAAAAGATGAGCAAAAATCATACGCAGTTCTTTAAAAGGGCATAAAATCCCATAATCGTATGAAACATTTCTTAAAACCATAAAACTTGGAGTAGAGTAGAGCACTCTATCAAGTGTCAGAGCCAACTTTTCCCTGGAAATTTTAATGAGCTTCAAACAATTACCTGAGCCAAACGTTCCTCTCTCCTTGCAAACTTTCTTTCTCTGCTTGCCTTGTTCTTTGCCCTCCTAGCCTCAAATTGGTCAGACAAGGTCTTCTCTCTAGCCTTCTCAGCCTTTGTCTTGTGGATATTTTCCATCAGCACACGCTTGTTCTTGAAAACATTACCCTTCACCTTCATGTACATGTCATGATACATGTGTTTGTCAATCTTCTTTGATTCCCTATACTTGCGAAGCAAACGCCTGAGGACTCTCAATCTCCTCATCCAAAGCACCTTGGTAGGCAGTCTAGCCTCCCTGGTACCTTTGCGCTTACCTGAGAAAAGAACAGACATCAGCCAACAGAGCAATTTCACCTGCTAATATTCATTAGTCATTACAAAGAGAAGGCAGAAATGGCATGTTCAAGCCACTTAACATATGAGCAAAATAATCTTTTATACCAAGCAACCAAAAAGGTGCCTATATTGAAATAACTTCTCAAGGTATGGAGTACACAAAAAAACTATTTAATTAGGATAAAAAGGTGAAGTGACACTAAATATAGGCTTATATTCCCTCTATCTAACTTCAATTGGCCTAGATGCCATCTATGGCCAAAGACTCTCCTAGGAAGTTCACCTCTTATATTCTTCTCTATTTTGATTGTAAAAACGAGTTATCAAATCCAAGTCCTTCTTAACATTTTAACCACTGTTTTGAAGAAGAAGAAAACCAATGTCCAATGGTTGACAGCAAACTGATAGAGCTACCTAAAAACTGAACTAGGTCATGTAAATTAGTTTCTGCAATCACAGTCAAGACAAGGATGTACCATATCCAGAGTGACGGCCTTTCCTCTTGGCCTCCTTCATTCTACGAGCACGAGATCTTGAGTGAATTTTGGTTGGTTTCCTGATGATGAAACCATCCTTCACCAATTTCCTGATGTTTTGACCTGCACCAAGTGGAAATGAAGGGATTACTGGCAGTTGATAGAAATTACGACAAATAATAGTTGCCACAGTGACATAGGGAGAGCTACAAGGATTGCAACTGGCTTGCACAAGCTCAACCAATTAGCTTGTTACAGCAAACATGTTGTAGTTATCCAGATTGAGTAAACATTAGTATCATTTTGTCTCTAAACATCAGATTAAGAAGCAAATAACGCAAAGCAGCAATACCAAATAAATATCTGCCAATACAACAACATACCCAATGAAATCCCACAAAGTAGGTATCATTCCATATTGGCATCTACCAATAACAAAGATTATTACAGGTAATTCATACCATTGTTTGGTAACCTATCATTACTGGTTAAATTACAATGACGGTGCTGTAATGAACATATACAACTCAATTACATTTCCATCTCACGACTCAAAAACTTCAGCTAATATAACTTGTCACATAACCTATCCACATCTGCCAATAATTTCAATCCACTACATCTTCAGTTGCCCAAAAAATCAGCATACTTGTTTATTCCCATCCATAAACACTAGAACACCCATCCTTGTTAATCAAGTTTACCAAAAACAAATATGTTTCCAATGCTAAAACCCAAGAAATATCATTCTATGCTGACACTGTATATGTAAATAACAAAACATTAGTATGCTGCTAGTCTCGTGAACATTGCATAATGAGTATACTGATCAAATTCGAAACAGCAACTCTAACAAAAGGCGAATCGATAGTAACAGTAAATTAATCTAGGGTAGACTGGAGCTTAACTGATCAAACTCTACTACATAAATATACCTAAACAGTATATTCAGTTGAAACATTTTAAAGTTGATCAAAATCCAAACTTAAAACCTCCACACACAAAATCAATGCCTACATGAGAGTATATTTCGTTAAAACAACACTAAGGTTGATCAAACTCCAAAATTAAACACTCCACACAGGAAAAAACGGTGAAACGATAAAGTAACATAACCTAAGCATCGTTGGAGCTAAAGTAAACTGATCAAAACCTACAACAGATCTTTCACAAACAGAATCTATAACATACAATACAAGAGATTACAGAGATAGCATAAACGTAAATAGATATTGATAACAAAAGACAACAGAAACATACGGGAATTGGCCATGGAGATTTCATTGCCTTCATTAGGATCAAGCCAAACTTTGCCTCTTCCACACTTGAGGACACTAGCGGCGAGCCGCTTCTGGAGCTTCAACGAAACCATTTTCGATTTTGTGAAGCTGCGAACGAAGGAGAAATGGACAGTAGCTGGGAGAGGAGGCTTTTATACTTCTGAAATTAATGCCCTAGGGTTTTTCGAAATGGGCTTAGAAACTGTCTTTGGTCCAATGGGCCTCTTAGTACTGAGGATTAGAACTAATTGCACTTGTAGACAGTTTTAAAAAAAAATCAAATTATTTAATATTTCATAGTTAATGCTGACAAATTTCAGACAAAAAAAAAAATTACTGCTCTTCTTCTTCTATCATTATCACACAATATAGAAAATCATAACAAAAGTAAATTTTTATAAGACAATTGTCACTGCTTATAGACATGAACCTATGTGATCTATTATATCGAAGAATCAATGAATAAGTTATGATTAGAAGTGAAATCACTTGAAATCAGAATTAGCTAGTTCTCATCAAAATGCTTTAAAGGTATAGCAACTTACAAAATTCAATATGTTTCACAATTATATAATTTAATTTTTCAATATTAAGGTAAACTTTGAATACAAATTACTAGATAATGTATTTGTTCTCAGATTTGTTATATATGTTTTAAATTGTCTCTTAAGTGGCTAGAATTATATAGTTTAGAGTTTAGACCATGAATTAATTAGGGAACCCAAAATCAGCTAGTCGTGGCGTATATAATCTAGATCCTTAGAGTCACGTGAACAAGTTATATTAAGTTCATAATATAGAATTATAAGATGATGATTAAATAATTATTAGGGAGTGAACAAATTTTTGACTAATTATTTGGCATTTCTTTCTTAGGGAACTTTCACATATACCCACTTAAAAATAGTCTAATTACTCTCCATAGATATAGTTTGATAATTACAATTCGTAGTTACATGTTATATGGAGAAGAGAGGCGAGCAAGACTGGGAGAGGGACGGGATTAAAGAGTGGCCGAAGAAAGTGAATTATATATGTATATATGGGTTAGTTAATTGTATATTATACATATGTATTTGTATATATGGAAAGTGAGATTGGGAGAGGGAGGGGAGAGACGAGTGAGACTGGAAGAGAGAGGAGAGAGGCGAGTAAGATTGGGCGACGGAGGAGAGAGGCGAGCGATAAGGGAAAGAGAGTGGGAGAGAGATGAATTGTATATTATACATATGCATTTGTATATATAGCAAGCAAGATAGGGAGAAGGAGGAGAGAGAGAGGCGAGCAAGAGATGACATAGAGTGGGAGAGAGGTGAATTGTATATGTATATAGGTTAAATAATTGTATATTATGCATATGTAATTGCATATTCTGGAGAATTATGCATATACAAACGTGACTAATTATACAGACTCGAAGTCAACCCACGTAATTTATGTATAATGTTAGTCGCAAGTGTTAATTATAGCAAATTATAGATATGATGAGTAATTAAATAGTATAAGTTTGCCTAACGCCTATTTTTCCCTTTCTTATATCACTTCCATTTAATAAATAACTTTTTCTACTTATAATAAGATTTGATAATTTCTCAATACTAACAAAAAAAATCAAAAACCTTTCTTTATTTGGTGATAGATTGAAATTTGTTGAAAAGAATGAAATATTTTCCATTAGAAAATAACCCTTACTATTTATAATTTTATACTCCCTCCGTTTAAAAAAAATGACCTGGTTTGACTTGACACAAAGTTTAAGAAAATAAAAAAGACTTATGAATCTTGTAGTCCTAAATTAAAGTTATGTGAAATGTACAAAATTGACATTCTTGTGACCTTAAACATGCCACGTGAAAAATAGAAATAAAAATGTTACAAAAAAAAAAAAACTTCTTTTTTAAACGGGGGAATAACTAATATGAACCAAGCTAATTTTTTTTTCTAGAAGATCCAAAAAAATAAATAAATTGCAATTAACCATAAATAAATTATGTGGATACACAAGAACACGTGCATGTATTTAGCTAGGGTTGGTATCCCTAACTACTTATAACATGCATTATTGTGACTAAGAAACTAACCCTAGCTAGCTACATTCGTAGCTAATACGCGTCAAGCGCTAAATTTTATCTTTTTTTCTATTTCCAGACATCGAAAAATTAAATAAATATTATAATAAACCATAAACAAAAATTACATGGTTATATTGAAATTTATACACATTTTTTCATATATACATAATATGATTCATAATGTAATGTAATTATTGACATGCTGGAACATTAGTTTTTCCATTGAATACTGCTTTGGCATTTTGACATGTTGCTGCTTGTAGAGGTCCAGTTGTACCAGATGGAGCTATATCAATATCAGCCAATTCAACTCCTTCACATGGAGCTGCTTCACTGCAATTAAGTGATACTGGAGCTTTTGTATTTGTTGTCCCCCTTATGTTCTTGAAGTGAATATCTTTTAGTTTCACTTTTGATGGCTATACCAAACAAAATATAATAATGTTTAAGTGACATTCATCTACAAAAAAAAACTAGTAAAATTAACTCAAATTCATGTGTTATATATGATGATATATTAATAGTTTACGCGTGTCAAGTGAACGATTCAATCATCAAGAGGTTACAATTAAAAATGTAATTTGAGGTATTTGTTATCTCTCGAGTTAATTTGTTTAAAAACTCACAAATAAAACTGTATTACTATTTCAAATTATTATTGTGATCTTAAAATTATTGTCCCAATAGAACTCAAGGTACTTGTTATTTGTCATTCGCATAGATATCGAGTAATTCTGTCGAACAAGGCTTGACTGAAAAGAAATCATCACCTAGTGTTATTGCTTTAGATTGAAATCGATCTAAACTGAGATATCACGACTTTCCTTAGGTATTGTGGATACCTAAGTTTAGAGATGTCTAGCACATAGCAACATGGTTAAGGATGAGTGGATATACACTAAAATTTCTAACGTCCTAACGTATGTGTCGAGTGACTAGTTAGTGAAAAGTATAGTTATGATAACTTTACCGCAATCTTGTTCTTGGAATTATAGTGTTGATCAATAAGAATTGGATTTTTAACATCATCCAAGACAATATCTTCATAAACAACATCAGAAACTTGTAGTGGAGATGAATCCATATAAGTCTTGATTCTTGCACCATTTGTTGTACTGTGGAATGTACAATTTTTTATGTAAACTTTTGTAACATCCTTCTCATCTGGTCTCTTTCCAAGGCTTCCAATACTGCACGAAAAACATTAAAACAAAAAACTACATTTAAATTTCTTAAATGCCTACATTTTAAAAAAAGTTTATTTATATTTTTGATCCCTTAATTATTGATGATTTTCAATTTTCATCCTAACACTATCAAAAGATTATTATTTTTTACGAAATTCGTTAGACTATCTTATTCATCTCTTACTTATGTGAAATTAATCGAAAAAAAGTACATAATATTAAATTATTGATTAAAAAACTAACCTTATTCCATGTCCAGGGCCACAATGAATATTATTGACAAAAATATTGGTAGTACCATGTCCAACACTAATGCAATCATCACCTGTCCCAATGTTGCTATCAGTAACATTGATATTAATTGTTTCACTTATATGAATTCCATCAGTATTTGGACTTGTTGCTGGTGCTGTAATCTTGATTTTTGAAACTGTAATATCACTACTATCAGTAATTTTCAAGTGGACACCTTTGGAATCCACAAAATTAATGCCATTGATGGAAGAACTCTTCACAGTTTGAAATACAAGAGACTACACACACATTAACAAAAATAATAATTAATAACTTTTAATTAGTGAAAAACGACTATAAGTTGAGTGATCATCTGTACTCACAGTAGGGAGAGGAGGAGTGCTTCCGGTTTTGTCAGCAAACTGCCAGCTGGCATTTCCTTGTCCGTTTAGAGTTCCGCCACCTGTAATAACGACGCCGTCCACGTGTTCGAGGGATATCCATGAGGCACGTGAGTACAAACTTATGTCTGTATTTGACAATACTGTCCCTTGAATTTCAATAGTAATGGGCTTTGGACATGTACATGGGCCTTGAAAAATAGTTTCTCCTGTAGTGAATGTTCCTGGTGGAATAACAACTTTTGCTGGCCCTGTTGATTGACAAGCTGCTCTCCATGCCATCATAAATCCCTATTAAATTTCAAAAACAAAAGTTAGGCCTCTGATTTATTTTTGGCTTGAGGAGGCGGAGCTAGAAATTCAGGTATACGTTCGGGTCTTACCCGAGTGCTATCTGCAGTGGGATCTGGTCTAGCTCCGTGCTTGGTAACATCGAAAACTGTCTCCAAAAGGCCACGACGCGAACCAAAAGGTGCACATTCTGCAACTTTTGATGATAAAATGGCTATACCCAAAAGTAAGAATAATCCTACAATATTATTGATTTCTAATCCTTTTGGAATAGCCATTGTGGTTGTGGCCTAAATAGGAAATTGAAAAAAATAAAATAAAGAAGAAAAAGTGAGAAATTAAAGAAGGAAAGGGACCCTTTTGAATGGAGATAAACAAATCTTTTGCCATTTTAATATCAATCTTCTTACACCATACAAAAATTATTGGCTAATGTTTAGTTTGTTTTATTTCTTGTTTATGTTATTTCCTACATTTTAGCTAAATTGAAGTTTAAAACTTCACCTTAAATCATGAACAGAAAATAATTTGTGTGGCCTATAGAAGTTAGGTCCTCTTGTAAAATAATTCCTCCGTTTCAAAAAGGATGACCTAGTTTGACTTGGAACGGGTTTAAGAAAAGAAAGAAGACTTTTTAATCTTGTGGTTTTAAATTAAAGTTATGTCAAATGTACCAAAACGCCCTTTAATCTTGTGATATTAAACATACCAGGTGGAAAGTTAAAGTTAAAATGTTGCCAAAAAAAGAAAGGGGACATTCTTTTTGGAACAAACTAAAAATTAAATAGGGACATTCTATTTGAAACGGAGAGAGTATAATTTAACTTCTTAGTTAAATCGTATGGTATCTGACTTATTGAGTTCGATTAATTTAAATTCTTCAAGCACTAAGAGGGAAGTATCAAATTAAGTTTTGCCCCTAATTCACACCCCAAAAAAGAGGAGGATTGCTTATGATTCTTGTCTTTAAGTAACCGACATGGGATTCATATCATTCATCACCCCCTCACGCCTAGATCCATACATTTTTATATGAAGTTCCACTGCTTGGTCTAGTGCGTGCGCATTCATGGATCAAGGGTACTTTTACCCCCGCAACTGTCTAGGACCCCAGAGACCCTCATTAGGTATGGTCGAGTCTATCTCTAATATTATGTCAAATTGCATTTTGGATTTAACTCAAATTCAAATATAAAACTAGTTTATAGAAATTTTTCCATTCTTAAGGTTATAACCTACATCTAATACTAGGGTATGTGACACCCCCACAACTCGATGACAATTGTCCATCAACACCTTCATTTGATTTTAAGATTTTCATACGTTATTATATAAGTATATAAATAAATAAATTCCAAATTTATTCATGATAAAATCAAACTTAATATATATATATATATATCGAAGCTTTCACATCAAATTTCTTACAAAAGAAACTTAATATATATATATTAGGAAAACAAGCTAAACAACATCTGCTAAGAAAAGTCTTTAACACATGCAAGCAATGAACCAGACTAGTAACTGTTGCGGTTATTATCTCCAAGGTATATATATAAATAAATACCCTATAAGTTGATATTTTGATAAAAATTACTACTATTACAACATCCATCTTAGTAAACCCTCAGCGATCGCTGACTTAAAATCTTGTATTAAGAGGAAGTCAAACCAGAATAAAATGGTACCCCGGTAGCAGGTATCCACTCACTCCCTTGAATAAAATTCCCAACAGTGAATTGACTCGCCTCAGTAGAGCTATTAATGACCCGATAACCGGGCCATTTCACTCTAGCACTAGTATTTGAACCGGGTCCCCGATTCAAATACTCACCATAATAAAGTGTGTTCAATGCAAAATCACCACTCCATTCTAACCAACCAGCAGGATCAATTAAGCTACCAATATTGGATAAGAGAACTACAGTTCTTGAATATTGTTTCCATGGTCGTCCTAAGTAATTTTTGAATGACGATAGAACAGGAACTAAATCCGATGCAGCTTCCACTTTACAATTCAAGATTGAAATTCCAGTGTTTTGATTTGGATCCTCTCTTCCTTGTGCTGTGAACAAGTTCTTCTGATTCGGGTTAGGTTTACGAGCATACAAGTTACAGTTCTGGAGAACAACAGCTGCATTACCTGTTTGAAGACATAATTTAACAGTTAGGATCGAAGTAATCAAATGTATCGTATAGAAGCTAATAACATACTAATATATTGAAAGAGACACAAAGAGTTAACCTGGTTTGATGACTCGATCACTACAGGAAAACTGTGAATTACATGGGAATTTATTTGGGAATTAGTAGGAAAATAAGTTTTCTGTGAATTTTCGTACTAATCCTCATGTAATTCACAGTGTTTTTGTAGTGAATCTACATATATCTAAGGAAAAACGACATTTTTAGTCCCTATATTAAGGCTAATTTCTTATTTTAGTCCTTGTGTTATCTAACTTAGCACTATTGACCTTCAATTATATCAAGTGAG
Organism: Solanum sitiens; assembly: GCA_016801875.1. NCBI lineage: Eukaryota > Viridiplantae > Streptophyta > Magnoliopsida > Solanales > Solanaceae > Solanum > Solanum sitiens. Next base: position 2,090,703 of record JABWTJ010000074.1, on the reverse strand, counting down.
TGATTTTAATCCTTCAACTAACAGATCTGAAAAAGTTAACAGAGAGTTCACTGCTAAAAGGAGTAATTCGAGTATTTTTAAAGTTATTGCTTGAGAAAACATACAACTTTTAAAAAGAATTTTCGCTGCAAATCTATCGTTCGTCGATGTAAGAGGGAGGGTTAATGCCTATCAAGTTGGTTTTGTTGAAATTGTAGCTCAGATTGATGAGCTTGTTCTTCAAGATAGAGACATGGAAGACTTAGCTTGTTTTTCAAAAAGTTAGAATTAAAATGAAATATCCGAACTATTCCTTTTAGCAGTGAACTCTCTGTTAATTTTTTTTTTGAATCTGTTAGTTGAAGGATCAAAATCACCCACTTGATATAATTGAAGGTTAATAGTGCTAAGTTAGATTACACAAGGACTAAAATAAGAATATAGCCTTAATACAGGGACTAAAAAGGCCGTTTTCCCTATATCTAATGAGTAATCTATTATATAAAAAAGAATGTATGAAAGAAAAGTTTATATAGGGTAACATATTTGGATATATGACTTTCTGATTTTGACCGTCTGAGATATTAACTTAATGGCCAAAAAAGAGAGAAGGTTAAACTAAATTTTTTGACTTATAAACATTTTTAGTAAATTTATTAAATATAGTATAACAACTAAAATGTTTAAATGAGATAACTATACAGTTTCAGAATGTTACCAAAAATGAAGTCAACCGTCCCATAGACATCGCAATCGCGGTAAAATTGTCGAAGGGAGTGGACGTAGAGGGTGTCTTGATAGGCAACAAAGCTACATTGGTAGAACGCCGATAGGTCGGAGCCGCTCCGCAGCGCCACCGCTTGGTGCTTGCTTGGTCCGGCATAATTCTCAAACGTAATGCCTCTAGCTAAAAATCCATTTCCCACCACAGCTGCAATTTAAAAAAATTCAAAGATATTATGTTTTATAATAATGATCTCATATTCGATAATTGAATTTGACTTTTATATTCATATTGAAATTAGACTTAAATGTTTTTGGATTCTGCTTAAACAATTTATTAGGGATGCATGGATATATTATTTATGATCTGAATCATCAAAATTAATAATTTTGACTCTAACACTATATTTATTTTTAAAAATTACTTAGATCTAATGCATTAGTTATATATATTAGTAATGTGAACATAGTAACTTATGTAGACCCTAGGTTTTAATTAGAAAACTAACTAATAAGTATTCATAAATATTTAGTTGTGGATTCAATTATTATTATTATTATTCAAAAATTATCGGGGTTCAATATCTATAAAAAAAAATTACTTATTTACAAACAATGTCATTTTTTGTTAAAAAAATAAATAACTTCTTGACCTTATCTGATTCATATCTATACTTAAAGCTACACTTTATCATAATTTTTCATATTTAAAATTCAAAATATTTAATCGAATATAAGCATCATATCTATCGTACCATAACTCAAGGTGGTCCTAAATTAAAGGCTAAAGCTACATATTGCTTCAAGTCGAGCTATTTAATTAATTTTTGATGTGGATTCAAAAATTATTGGAGAGATGAACCTAACCAGACAAGAAGACATGGGATCATTAATTATAAGAGTAGTACTCTAAAATAAATCGTGAAATAATTAAAATATTTTTTATTAAATATAAATATAAAATTTAAATCAAACTATTAAATTTTTTCGAATTTATAATTTTTAAGGTAGCTCATATGCTTAGATTTACGAGATAGGACCAAATTAATGTTGAGTTAGTTGTTGTGGGGTCCTTTTATCTGTTAAATATCATTTTTAGTTATAATAAGAGACGAATTTAATATTTAAAATTTACGAATTTTTATTTAGTAAAATATAAATAAAAATTATTGATTTTTCATAAAGTTGTTAATAACATTGTGATAAACGACAATTTTTAATTGATAGACAATACTGATATTTGAATTTTATGAGCGATTCAAATCCACATTTTTCCTGCTTCTTCAGTTCCTATTTTAAAGTTACTTCGTATTCGTCTTTTAGGAGTGTAACAGTACGATTAATCAATTATTTATCTTTTAAAATATATATTATATGAATTTTTCGATTCCTCCATTGTGCATGATTAAATTAGATTTTTTAAAATCGTCTCAATCATGAAGAGAGTATATATAAATCTTATTTTTTCACACCGACAGAATCCATCGATTTTTTCATAACCCTACATGTTCAATGCCTAATATTTCATGTCAAGATCTTTCACTATCTTTTTAATAATTCATACTTTGAATTTTTGCCTAACATAAATATCTACACAATAATATCTAAATGAATGACTAACTTATTAAAAGCGAAATGCGTCTTAATTATGATTATTTTTCTGTCTCTTAATATAAACTCGAAATCTCGAATTAAATATGAATAAATCCTATATATTCACCTCTTCTCGATGGTACTTATGATCTTTACATTTACAAAAAACTACTCCTTCCAACCAAATTTTAATAATTATTTTCCACTATTAACTTGACACATACTTTGAAAGAGTAATTAATAATCTGAACAATATTAGTATTATATTAAATTAAATGTTTTGAGAAATGTATTAACAACAAGGATAAATTATTTCTTGATTTTTAAACTAAATAAATATTATTAGACAACTATTTTTAATATAGCGAACAAATAAAGATAAACGGAGAAAATATTATGTAACATAAACAGATTACTAAAAGAATATTAGAATAGTTCTATCAAAACTATTAATTATAGTCATGTATGTACATGACCCATGATTAAAAAATAATTCACACCAATAATATGAAATTAATCAAGGTCTAAATCATTGAATTAATTTCAACAACTCATGACACTACATAAAAACGTTCTTTTGTCCAAATAATTATCTAACTTATTTTAAAATCATTAATCTCAATTAATATTTCTCGAATATGATGAGTATTGTAACATATAGTTAAATTTGAGATAACGTTACACCACCTATCAATGTATAAAGGTTAAATTCGTATTAAAATAGGGAGTTTTGAACTTACCAACGGTAGCTGATCGGAATGTAGTCCATCCATCGACGACGTTCCGATTACCCTTTATTACTGTTTTTCCGATCCCATCTCCGATGAACATTATCATACTTTTCTTTCTTTCAACATCAATATATTCGAAAAACGTTCCCGCCTTGATGTAAATTACAAATCTTGTACTACTAGAATTTGGTGCAGCACTTAACGCTGCATTAATAGTAGTAAAATTACCACTACCATCTTTAGCCACAACTAAATTGAACTTAATTTGGTTCACCGGAGCTTGTAAAAGCGTCCTGTCCTTTTTTTTCAACCATTTCGGGTACCCATTCTTCATGGTCCCGTACTCCGGGAAGACTTCGTTAGAGTTTGATGACGACCTAAAATTAAATTATAATCAGACGCTTTTTCAAATTTATTCATGATAAAATAAACGAAGACGAAAAAAAAAGTAACTGAGTCAAAATGATGGTACATAAAGGAGATAGGTAAATGTTTTACTAATTAATTATATAGAGAAATTTAAAGTAATTTACTCACTCATCACTAGGAAAACTTCATCAAATTTTTTAAAAAAAAAGAAGGAGAAAATGCACAAATATATCCTCGCGAAATCTCAGAGACATACTTATACTATACTAAGGTCCTATTACCCCGAAATTTATTTTATAAATAATTTTGTACTCCCTTTCGGCCTACGTGACACTATCTTATGGGCCCAGCGCGTGTTGACATTTCTTTTCAAGTTAGTGCCACGTAGGCCGAAAAGAGGTACAAAATTATTTATAAAATAAGTTGAGGAGGTAATAGGACCTTAGTATAGTATAAGTGTGTCAATGAGATTTCGGACATAGGTTAGGGCTACTTATGCATTTTCCCAAAAAAAGGAAAAAAATATACCATATTCGTTTTAATTCATGTGTATTAGTTTGACACCATACATAGTTTATAAAAACGAAAGAATATTTCAAATCTTATGATCGAAAAGTTAAATTATACTATTGTATATGAGAAAACTCCATTAATTTCATTTTGTATGGTGTTATTGTCAAAAAATAAAGTTTTAAGAAATAAAAAAAGAACGAGTTTGATTTAGATACTTGTCTAAAGTATCTCTTGTGTGATAATATAGAAAAAAACGAAAAATTTAAAGTTAAAAAGAGTTTTCTAGAATAAAAAATGTGTTATGGCTTCAAGAATATGTTATAGATAAACATGTCAGATAAAATGAAACAGAAGGAATATACTATTTTTTGAATCATTCAATATTTTGAGGGTTTAAAATAGATGTTTTAGTGGCCTTACCCTTGAGACGACCCTGTTTTTAACTTCTTAAGCATGGCAAGAGAGTTGCTCACATGTTGAGATATAGTATGCAAGTTCTTCTCAATGTATTGACTCAATTTGTGTTTACTTTTGTGAATTCCTTCAAGACAAGTATCTTGATTTGTCATTGCACCACTAAGAAGTGTTTGTAGATCATTATAGTGCTTTAAAGGTGAATTACTATTATTTTTAGTAGAAAGATCATTAAGAGTTGTTTGTAACTCATCAATAGTTGTATCACCTAAAAGTTCAATACAATCATCTAATGCTCTTTTCTCAATAGGGTCCAATTTGGACACATGGTGAAGTATGTTAGAGCAATTTTCAGCAGAGATTTTGACTTCATTCATTGTGACATTGACATTGGAAGATATGATTTCTGGAATTGAGTTTTTATGAAGATTTGGGATTAATGAAAGAGTGGAAATGCAAAGTTGAGGGTAAAGTGTGTCTTGGCAATGTGAATTTGCAATTTGGATGTTTTTGTGAACATGAATTTGTTGAGTACTTGATACTAATAGTGATTTTGGGGGAAAGAAGAATGTGAGCAAGAAAATGGATGAAAGAGCAAGAAAAAGTGAAGGTTTCTTTTTTTGGATATACATTTTGGGGACTTTGTGATAGGAAATGAGTAGTAAAGTTGTGCTTCTTTTATAGGAATTTAAGAAGTTTTACTAAAAGATATTTTCAATGGATGCACAGAGTCAGAATTTAAATTTTATAAATGTATAAATTGAAATATTTATTAATTATTTGAATTATTTTGTTCAAAATTTATATTTGTATACGTTTAGGTCCGAAGGAAAATGTTCTCCACTTCAAATATTCTTAAAAATATATGTGATTTTTAAAATTTATTTTCTGATGTTTGATAAATAAGTAGAAAATACTATCTGAAAAATTGGTTAATTATGGGATTGAGCTAGAATATGGAGTTGAATTAGATCAAGGACTCATGTGGAACATCCATATTAAAATTATTCATACTCTAGATATTCAGCCCTCGACGTGAGTTTTTTTTTTTAAAAAAAAATTCTCGCTTTACTCAATTATGGAAAGAGTAATCTCCATCCTCGCTCTTGGACGAACTTTTGAAATTAAATTAGGTTCAATTTTAATTTCTATATAATTATATATGTTATATTTAGACAATGTTTAGAAGTACAACAACAAGAATGACAACACTACATAAGTGTAATTTCCCAAGTTAAGTCTGGGAGAGTAGAATATATACATATTTTATTTCTACTTACCTCGTAGAGATAGGAAGACTATTTCTGATAAATCCTCAATCTAAATAAAGCTTGTCAAACAATTTGAAAAGGGGGATATACATATGGGAGCAATAAAAACAAATTAAATATGAAATGGAGAGTATTAGATGAAAACGCGAAGAAGAATAATGACACAATAATATAATAATCGAGACACAAAAAACACCAATGAAAAATAGAAATTATAGACCGGAAAACTACAAAAATAATGTCAATATTATTGATAAGAAAGAAGGTTCAAGAACTCAAAAATGAAGTAACATAATAAATAAAAATGAAAGATCAGTTTATCAAATTTTAATATATTTATCGAATACTGACTAAAAAATTGTAAAAAATAAACAAAAAGAAGTAATGGTGGTTAGGTGCCAAGAACAATAATATTATGTGTAGGAATCTAATTGAAATCACATGTCTGCACATACTGCCGACACTGCAAAACCTTAAATCAAGGATGTATTTGTCTGCAATGTCTTTTTATTTTTTTCATTCGAAGTTTGATATATTTATATTAGAGTTCTGATTATTTTTAATTTATAGAGAATAGAGCTTCATTTAAGGGGTATTGATATTTATATTGGAGCTTAATTATTTTAAATTCATGTCACGTCGAGCCCCATTTAAGGGATAGCTCTCCCTTTTAAGAACTTTTCCATACTAAAATTTGAACCGTAACCATTGATCAAGAGATCGAGGAAAATATATGTCGAAACATGAGTAATTTCAATTTCTTAGGTATTTAGTAATGTAAATTAAAAATATTATCTAAGGAGCATATATGTACGTAGGGCTGTTCATGGTTATGGTTAACAATCAAATCAAATCGTATTTCGAACCAAATCGATTTAAAAAAATCGATATTTGATTTAGTTTGGTTAGGTTAGATTTTTAAATTTTAAAAACCGATATTATTTGGTTTGGTTTTGATTTTACTAAAAAACAATCGCAAAATAACCAAATCAAATCGATAAAGTAGATATATAAATTTTATAATTATTTATATATTATTCATAAATAAATTAAAAATATTCTGTTAAATTCTAATCATTAAGTCTTCAATTTTACCATTTTCTCAAGCCCAACACTTTAGCCCAAGTATAACAATCTCAAATCCAAGTCCATCAAAATCCATTCTTGTCTTTACCTATTGCACTTCACATAAAATAGTAATACTTTCTCTTAAAATAAATTACTTTGTTCGTGTAATGATAACTCTAGTATTGCTTAATTGCTTGACTAAACCGACATTAGCTTTTCTATATATTGTTCATGTACTTGGTGTTTTTGTCTATCGAGATACGTACGTCGTTAAAAAAATTATTACTTTCAAATAGAATAAACCAAAAAAAACTGAACCAAACCGATAATAACCAAATCGATGGTTATTTTTTTCGTTTGGTTTTAGAAATTTGAAAAACCGACTAAATTGGTTTGATTTTGGTTTTGGTTTTAATCAATAACCGATCCAAATCGAACCATGAACACCCCTATTAATGTACGTAATTTAGAAAATTAGTATGGAGTGCGGCTGAATTGAATGAGGTTTTGGGTTGCTCGAGACTGTGGTGGAGCGGAGCCAGCTTGGAGCTAAGAGATTCATATGAGCCCCTAAGTCAGAAAATTACATTATATATATATATATATATATATATATATATATATATATATATATATATATATATATATATATATATAATTAGAGTGTGTATATATATATAAAAATAAAAAACTTAAACTCACAAGAATAGTCAAAGGAAGGTGGTCCATATTAAGCTTTTGGCGAAAATTACTTATCAAGAAGAGCAAAAATGGTTGATATATACAAATATTTCCTTGTTTTAGGTTACCATTTAAATCGTACCTTATGTTTTTTTTTTTAAAAAAAAAAAGTTGTGCAAGCTTAAGCCTTGAAAATTGTCTTTTCAAATAATGTTAGACTAATAAAATCTTACATTTGCTAATATATTGCTTAAATGTACGAACAATACATTAGACTTTTATCTAAAAATTTACCATAACTTGCAACATTTTATAGACGGTGATCTAGCATTTTCTCATAAGATTTTTAATTTGCTCAAAAGAATCTTTAGACCATGATGTAAAATATTTATAATATGCAAAAAGAAAATGAAAAAAATAATGATGATCATTTTGTAAACAATTGACAAAAAAAAAGGAATAGTCAATGCACCACTCTCGTAGATATGTATATTTTTTGGCATAAAATTATAAATTTGATCAGTGACATAATCAAAATTTTACTAAAATATTTTAAATGTAAACATATAAAGAAGTACTCTATGAGATTTATGACATTATTATCAGCTCAATGATGTATAGTCCATTTAATTTGGATCAATTAATTAAACTACGTACTTATTTGATCATGTTAAACAATATTTATTAGTATGAATTAGTTGTTGTATAATTCATACACTATTTAAGTACATACTTGATTTCAATATCACTTATAATATGTTAAAATCACAAAATTTAAATAACAGAAATTAAGTCTCTCTTAATAAATTTCTTAAATATTACACTAAATCAAACCAAATAATAAAAAAAAAAAATTGTCTTTGACTCACTTTATGATTTACCAATCCTCAACTGATTACCATATCCGTTGTATTTTCCACACTCATATTTAGAACATGAAAATAGTTGATATTATCTAAGAAAATCTTTATACTAACAATAAATTTATATAACAAATTAAATATATTTATCGCTACACAGATGTCTAAGGCTTTTTTTTAATTCATAAATTTTGGAGTCTTTCTTTTCTTTTTATCTCGTTATGTTGAGTCAAAAAAATTTCTTATCACCTTTAAAGTCAATATCGCTTAAATTTGGATTTGTATAGTTGATTAAATGGGAAAATGCTATAGAAATATTTATATTTTAAATATTTGAATCTGTGATCTCTGATTATGAAAATGAACTTTTAGCTATTTCACCATACCCCTCAATGGCAATAACATTCGACCTGAAAACGAATTTCAACATTTTAACACTTCGATAAGGTACAATAAACTACATATCTTTAATTAATCTAGTAACATGCTATAACATGTCTTTTATTTTCTCTATATACATTACAAAATCACGAGTTATTAATATTTTAAGGAACAATGCATAGATACCCCTCAATATATGCCTGAAATTTTAGAGACACACTTATACTATACTAATAAATAATTTTCTATCCCTTTTTGGCCTACGTGGCTAGTAATGTCAACACACGCTTGACCCACAAGATAGTGCCACGTAGGTCAAAAAATGGTAAAAAATTATTTATAAAATAAATTTAGGAGGTAATAGCACCTTAGTATAGTATGTGTGTCTCTGGGATTTCTTGAGGGGGTAGTTATGCATTTTCTTATATTTTAAGGCAAATTTGAAGGCATTCATTTATGCTAAAAACAAGGGAGGCAAATCTCATGTTGTTGTCTTGTGATGCACATTATTAGTATTTCAAGAATCCAACTAGGAATAGTGTAGCTTAATTATACCACTTCTTTAATTAATTAGTATATTATAATTATTGATTCATATGAACGATATATATGTTTGATGTGTGACCTCTCATCTAAAAATTTAAGTTAATAGAAATAATACATATTTATGTATTCTCAACACGTTTCTTTACCTACATGTTTGATTCTTTTTTATGAGCAAGCACGTGTAAATTCTTTTTTGATAATAAGTGACAGTGAAATTTAATTTCAAAATTTTGCCAGTTCTGATACCATGTTAATATTGTATATATGTTTGATGTAATTATACATCAACACATATAAGAAACTGATGCATCCCTTTCCCTAATGAACCTTGTTTTGGAAGAAAAAGAAGCTTCAAGTCATATGATTCTTTGTTAATTAATTATTCTAAATCTGAATTCTTTGTTATATATATATAGTAGTTCACTAGTACACTTTCATGTACAATAATCACCATTTATATATCATGTCTAGCAATTATCATAATTCTAAGATTTTCTTCATGGCTCATTTTATGATATTTTTTCTATTTTTATCATTTTTTCAATCTTCTGCTAAAGATGATAATTCTCCTTCCATCATTTGCAAAAATACCCATTTTCCTAATTTCTGCAAATCAATGCTACCAACAACTGGGAAATATAGTAATATCTATGACTATGGTCGATTTTCAATTCACAAATCTTTATCTACCGTTCATAAGTTCATTTCCATAGTTCAAAAATACCTTAAACGATCAAAAAATCTGTCGATTCCCACGCTTCGCGCCCTCGAAGATTGTCATTTTTTAGCTGATTTAAACAAAGATTATCTCTCAACAACATTCAAAACTGTTAATAAAACTTCAAAGATTTTGCCAATTTTGGAAGCAGAGGATTTGCAAACTTTGTTAAGTGCCATTTTGACAAATACACAAACTTGTTTAGATGGTCTCCAAGAAATTAATAGTACCTCTTTTGATCCTTGGAGTTTGAGAAATGACATTTTAACCCCTCTTATCAATGACACAAAACTTCATAGTATTTCTTTAGCCTTGTTCACAAAAGGGTGGGTTCCTAAGGACAAAAAAGGAACAAAAATTACTCACAAGAAGTTAGTTTTCAGAAATAGCCACTTGCCTCTGAATATGTCTGAAAGAAATAGGGCTATATTTGAAACAATTAGCAGGAGAAAGCTCCAGCAACAAGCTGCTGACCAAGTTTTGGTGAGTAACACACAAACACACACATATATATATATATATATATCAAATTGTGAGCGGCTATATGAATCTTCGTTCCATTCAAGCTCAACTCATGTCACCATAATGTTAAAATAAATATAAATGTGAAAGTATATGTAAATAATACTAATAATAATATTAGAAGTCCTCTAATAAGACTGAAACTTATTCCCGACTAGTAGATATCACTGTAATGAATCTTTTTCCTTCATTGTGCCCTATCTTTAGCTAAGTTGCGTTAATTGTAACAAATTTTAGGTCTTCAACAATAACTTCCTTCTATGTGATCTTAGGTCTACGTTCCAAGCTATGGGGGGGGGGGGGGGGGATTTCCTAGCCAATCGTAATTTCTAAAATGCATTATAGTTACTGCATTGAAGGGAGCGTTGGAGCAATGATAATATTATCCATGTGCAACCTATAGGTCACGAATCCAAGTTGTAAAATTAGCCATTGTTATATGCATTAGAGTAGGTTGCCTGCATCACAATCTTTTAATATGAATTTAAGTCTACGTTATTCCTATGGGAAAAAAATATGCCTAATATATTTTTTTACTTTTTGAAACTTTGACATAGGAATATGATGACTATGTTAAGGTGAGAGATGTTGTAATTGTAAGCAAAGATGGGAGTGGGAATTTTAGTACCATAAATGATGCTGTGGCAATTGCTCCAAATAAAACAGATGGTTCCAAAGGCTATTTTCTCATATATATTACTGCTGGTGTGTATGAGGAATATGTTTCAATTGCCAAAAACAAGAAGTATTTGATGATGATTGGTGATGGCATCAACCAAACTATTATTACAGGCAATCATAGCTACAATGTTGATGGATATACTACATTTAATTCTTCTACTTTTGGTAAGTACCTTCATAATTACTCTATTTTTTAAGTTACCATTTTGAGCATGATAAGGTCTACGTACAATCCGCTTTATGAAATTACATTAAACTAGTGTTGGTTGTAGCTTGTTAATGTAAATATTATATACAATATCAACAAACAAAACATAAGCTCATATACATAAACATACAGGTTAAAAGTGACGTATAATAGTAGGCAACTCTTTATAGCAAAGCTAATATAATAACCTAAAACAAAGCAATAATCTTTGTATCATGTTAAATTGAACTAAAAGAACAGATGGTGTAAAGATAACTTAAATTCTATTTTTTAGAGTTTAAAGTTTATACACTAACAACGTCATAAATATTTATACAATCAAGTCACTCATAAGGTAATTAAAGTACAATCTTTATAATAATTAAGCACTAATCGGTAACATGAGAAAACAAGTACTTACTCCCACTGTCCAACAACACTTGTCCACTATTGACTTGACACATGGATTAAAAACAGTAAATGATGAGAGTAATTTTACCAAATCACCCTTATTAAATATAAGTCATCTAACATTATAAAATGGGATGGAGGATAATATTTAATAGCAAGGGTAAAATAGACACAACGTGGTGAACTATTCATTGGTTTTATGAACTTCACAAGTATTGTTAACATCCCAAAATAATATGATGGACAAGTAAAGATGGACGAAAGGAGTAATTAACTTGTAATGATGTGTTAAAATTCACTCCTATATACTACAAACGACTGAAGTCCATACAAAGGATTGTCGTGGGATGCATAAGATCCCTTCACCAGAGGTCTCAGATTCGAATGATACAAACAACAATAACAATATACCCAACATATAACTACAAGTGGCTCAAAAGAGATTGGGTGCATGCAAACCTTAACTCTACCTTTTCATTTGAGTCACATAGGAATAAAAAGAATCCTGCTAGGAAGCGTTTCTTCCTCCAATGCTCTTTACGCAGCGCATATCTAGATTAGTCAGGGCCTGAAAGGGGTATTGCAATACTAGACAATGGGTGAGATACCAAAGAAAACTTAGATCCATATTTCTTAACATGTTTCTTCTTTTATCTACAGCTGTGGTTGGTCAAGGATTTGTTGCAGTTAACATAACATTCCAAAACACAGCAGGAGCAACAAAACACCAAGCAGTTGCAGTTAGAAATGGTGCAGATTTATCCACATTTTATAGCTGCAGCTTCCAAGGGTACCAAGACACATTATATGTACATTCACTCAGACAATTTTACAGAGAATGTGACATTTATGGCACAGTCGACTTCATATTTGGAAACGCTGCGGCAGTTTTCCAGAATTCCAACATATACCCGAAACTCCCTTTACAAAATCAGTTCAATGCAATCACAGCACAAGGCAGAACAGATCCGAATCAAAACACTGGAATTTCAATTCAAAATTGCACTGTAAAACCAGCAGATGACTTAAAATTCAGCAACAGTAGTACGCAAACGTACCTTGGTAGGCCTTGGAAGAAGTACTCAAGGACTATTTACGCACAAAGTTTCATCGATGGATTTGTGAATCCGTTAGGATGGAGAGAATGGTCAGGGGATTTTGCACTCAATACGAGTTATTATGCAGAATTTAATAATACAGGGCCAGGTTCTAACACCAGTGCCAGAGTCACTTGGCCTGGTTTTCATGTTATTGATGCTGCCGATGCTGCTAATTTCACAGTTTCTAGCTTCTTACTTGGAGATTATTGGTTGCCACAAACTGGAGTGCCATATTTTAATGGTCTGTTATAAACGTGACCTCGATAAGCCGTAAAACCTCAAGTCTGTTCTAATTGAGGTTGATGTGTATAAAACGAGGTGACATATTTTATTTAGTTAACTTATCTATGTAATAAGACTTGAGAACACAGGAAAAGGGTCTTTCAAATATGCCGAAAGTGTCTAATATGAACACTTTATCATGTGTTCCGCAGTTTGGTTGCTCAATCGGAACATATCATAATCTGAGTGTCTAAATGAAATTTCCTCAAACGTTTAAAGAGCAGTCGATGTATTCCACCTTGTATGGATTACCTTGATCCCAGCTAGCTTGGTGTCGAGGTGTAGTTGATTGATACAAATTGAAATGAATGAGTTACTTGATAAAATTGCTTGAACCTGAGACCTCTAATTAATAATGAAAAAATACGTATCACCCCACTACAACTCCGAGTGCAGCAACTTCGAAAAAATGCCCGTTGCTTTTCTTCTTCCTTTTTAATCTTATGTCAAGAATCACCACATTATACATAATTCTTCTGAACATGCTCACTTAAGCATGCACACTTGAATGTTGAATAGAACAAGATAGATACAAAAAAGATTCATACAACAAACCCCAACCAAATAATATCTGATTGAATCGTAGTTCACCCAATGACCGAATAACCATCCCATTCGGATTTTACTTCTTTTAATTTCTTAGGAGTTTCCATTTCCAGTCCAACAAGTCTGATTCTGTCCATAGTGACCAAATTAAAAGTAGTCCAGAAAAGCTGAATTCTTTAGTAAAAGCTTTGAAGTTTTAAGATACATAAACTGGTCTTATATTCTAGTAACAACATATCTAGTGTAATTCACAAGTGGGGTATGAGGATGGTAATGCAAACCTATCTCTACCTTTTGGGTAGGATAGGCTATTTCTGATAGACCATGTGCCCTTTATTCCACACACATAAAAAGACTTGAAATAAGATTTAAAGCAACAAAGCAATCCATGATAAAAAGTTAAACAGACAAACCTTAGAACTTTTGAAAAAAGTCATATATGTGGTCATTAATTTCTTCTGGTCTTTCTTGGTTGATGAAGTGTGCAACTCCTTCCATGATAACTACTTCTTGCAAGAATGGCACCATTTTTTTGAACCCACCTTTGTGGATATATTCCTTAACACCAGGTGTATTGTAAGTTAGGTCCACATCCCCTACGATGAACTTAACAGGGACCTTTATTTGTACACCGGTCCATGGGGCGGTCAGCTCCCAGTTTCTGCAACATTTAAAAACAAAACAATAATTAAATGGCCACACAAACAGCTAACATGCATCGTATATAATTGTATACATAAGACTTACGGGGTTGTTTGGTTGGTGGGATAAAGGATAACAATCCTATGATAAAATGAGGTTGTTTAGTCTCTTATACACATGTATCTCTATGTTGCATGTTGAAGACACCGTGTTCAGTTGAAGTCAGTATATTAGGTTGCATCGGCCTCGTAAAGTAACATTTGCTTATAAGCAGGTATCAGAACATAAAACTATTAGGTTGATCCATGACATCCCGGGGTGAATGTATAGGCGAAAATATGGGGCCTGTGAACCCGTGATCTCTCCATAAAACTAGATATTTAATGTATATATATTGTAAAATCAGCATAATATTGTCTGCTGTTGTCTGTTGACACTCATGCTACAAAAAGGTTAAATGTTGCACTTGGTTAAATGTTGAGTTATTTACCAAGACGACGAGGATTGGTTCTCACTTAATGCAATTTACCCCGAACAATTCATACTTCTTATTTAGAAACAATACCACAAAAGATTTGAGCAAAAAATAAAATTAAGAGTTCTTGAACAAATAGGTCATTTGGTGAAGAAAATGATAGGCAACTCACAGGTCCATAGCTCGATAGTAGTTTAATCCACCAGTAAAACCTGACTGTCCGAACTTGTTGGCATAGTAGTTGACATCCTCTTCTGACAACCAAGATGGCAATGTAATGGGAGTATGAGGTGAACCCCCAAAACCTTTCTCTTTAGGCACACGAAGAGGAGTTGGATTGCGTGATGTTAAAAATTTCGCGATTAGTCTTGCGGTATCAACACGAGCAAACTCCTCTTCTGCCTCTCCATATTCCTAAGAAACAACACATTTGAAAGGTTGTTTTCAGCAGCGATGGTTAAATAATGTCTTCAGCGATAAGGAAGAAATCTCAATAGCACATGAAAACCACTGGAATTCATCAAATTTGTAACAGCTAGATTTTTCTTTTGTTTTTATGATTTAACTTTAACATAAGAGCCTTTTCTTCAAATGATAAATCAAAAAGACATAAAAATTCTATATAACAAGATGGTGCCAAAGAAGTATAAGTTCCTGATACTGAGCTTCCCAAAGAATTTGCGAACTACCTATGCAAATAGGATGTTCTTGTTACACAAATACAAGTGAAAAAAGTTTCTGTTCTTCTCAGTTTCCTATATAAGCATACAAAAAAAGAAAATAATTTACTTGGATTAAGCAATCAAAATCACGATAGCATAGTAATTGAAAAAATATTTAACGAATGTTTAGAACAAAGCTGAATGGTGAGAACGGGGACACTAATGAGTACTTTTATCAAATCTAAGGGACATGGTCTAATCATGAGGGTAGTATTTTATCATGGTGTGGATCCTAAGTTACAATTCAAGAAACAGAGTAAGATGAGTGTCTTTTACGTCTTGACCAGCCCAATGCTCAAATTTTGTGCACAGTGCAGTGGAAAATTGCATCAACAGCTACTTCTGGACAATAATCATAAGAATGGACTCAATACTTTCCTTTGTAGTTCGTTTAAAAAACAATGCTTCCTTCCTTCTTGGCAACCCTTTATTCCAATTTTCCAAATGGCATGTTTAGCACCACAATATTAAGAGCATTTTGATACATTCTAATATCTTTAGTTTAAAGACCACAAAATTTAAAAGTCTTCCTTACTTTCTTAAACTTCACGTCAAGTCAAAACTATACAAAAAAAAATTGAAACAGGAGTAGTATTTGGACATGCATTTACTTGATTTTTTGGTCATGTTTGAAGTTGAAACTTGGAAAATTGTGTTTTTGAAGTTGTGATTTTTGAAAATTGAAGTTATATTTGGACATGCATTTACTTGATTTTTTAAAAAAGTTTTGCAAGTGGAAGTCCCAAAAACCCCAAGAAACTTGAAAATATTTGAAGATGAGATTTTCAAAATCTGATAAATTTCATGGTCAGATATTTAACGATAATTTTTTAAAAAACTACTCCCAAAATCTATGGTCAAATGCTAGCTTAAGCTTTTTCAGACAATTTTTAAATGAGGTCCCCTATGTGAATCAGCTACATATATTTTCCTCTATTAGACTATTTCTAGTCTCCGTTCAACCTAACATCCCCTCCTTTATCCAAGCTGAAATTAATGGAGTTAAAGGAAAATAATGTAACAGTTGATAGGAGAAAAACAAAGGAGAGAAGGGTGCTGGAAGAAACCTGAAATCTGCAAATATAGTAATCATCCCCGAGGACAGCACGCATAGATTCAATGGGCTTTCTCTTGGGGTTCCTGGGGTGGAAGACAATGCTCATATTAACCAGTGCTTTGATCCTATCAGGCCGCAAAAGGCATACATGCCAAGCTATAACAGCACCCCAATCATGTCCAACAAGGAACACCTAATTCATAGAGGCAAATAAAAAATTTATATAAAAAATGCATGTGCATCCACTGTTTGGAACTCCAACTATGCACTAATCGTTAAACAATCAGGTCGCTTATTAACATAATTACGGGAAAATTACAAAGAGGGTGGAAGATAATGAAAAGGAGACAAGGTCCTAACTGAAAATAACACAAACTTCCAATCCATCTATCATGCCAGTCAAGTCTATGCGATTCGTTCAACATAATGTCTTCTTAGACTTCGATCTTGATGGAAATATAATAACTATTCTACTTGGTAGGAGTGTGTATGTGACTCGTGAAGGCTATAACATAGAGTTTGGAGGTTTAAATCTGGAACATCTAGAAAAGCCACCCCGCTAGAAGCCCCTGGTTATACCCTTACTTTAATAATTTATCATTATCATCTTTTTTTCTCTCTAATCTATCTAGTTTCTTCATGCACAATCACTGGTTCAACGCCACAAAACAATCGCTTTAGGAGGCAAATAGAGAGAATCATATTTGAAGATGAATTATCTCCAGGGTATTTGACGCTCAAGCAAATGTGAAAGCACACTCTGTGAAAAAATTTGTATGCATCAAAGAAATGGAATAACTCTCCTTCTTACCGTGATAAGCATTTTTTTCAGAGTGATAGGCAATAATTAACATCAAGTAATAATCTTGAAAAAATGCTGACTAACCTACTATAACAGGTTAACTACCTAACTTAAATACATAAAGAAGTTAAAACAAAAAAATACAAAATTATCTATACAGTGTATCCATTAACTGATGTATCCACTGTCCATATATATTTAGTTGACTTGTGCACCACAGTATGTAAATCCTAGATTGTCCTGTAATTACTCGAACTATACTATACACATAGATATGCAGTACTCTACTAAAGGGGAACTTCATTTCTATGCATAGTTCATAAATATGCCATTTAACTTGGTCTCAAGTGACCTCTATGTCCTCCAACTTTGGAATGACACGAGTAAACACTTAAACTTGTATAAAATTGAACGAACATGACATACATGTTCTATGTGACATAATAGACGTAAGAAGCCATGTAGAATGCAGTGTAGGACATTTAAATACATGTTCAAAAATCACAACATCAAAAACTCAAACTTCAAGTTTCTAATGCTAAACGAGAACTAAGTAGTGCACTAACTTTCACAAAATCCTATATTTCCCTGTAATTACTCAAACTATACATATCACTAACTTTGTAAACCCACTATCAAATATATTAGTAATTTAAATTCTAGATTCGCCTCTAACCTGATCGAGACCCAGAGCATCTAGAAGGGCAATAAGGTCACCAACAATATGAAAAACGGTATAGCTAGAAGGAGAAGGGGGAGAATCTGTATCGCCATAACCACGTAGATCTGGAGCTATTGCGCGGTAACCTTTGGATGAAAGTGAAATCAGTTGGTGACGCCATGTATACCAGAGTTCCGGGAAACCATGGAGGAATAGTATTGTTGATGGGCCTTCACCAATTTCAGCTATGTGCATATTTATGCCGTTTACAGAGAGATTTTTGTGCTCTATATTCTCCATGGCTGGTTCTGTGTATGCGCTTTCTTTTTGTTTTTGGTAGAGGTGATGAACAAAAAGATATATATTAGTAATTGCCTTTTTTGAATTGTTCAAGAAAATGATGTTTTTTGTGCCAACTTAATTTTTTATTTCTCATTAGTTGTTTTATGTTAGTTTTGAAAATTGACTAATTTAGATTAGTATTGGATAACACACGATTAGATAGTTTGAGTGGCTCGGACTTGACTAAGGTTAGATAGTCAAGTATGATGATCGACAAGTTATTTCGCTACATAAGTATCACGTAAATGTCATATAACATAAAGTTTCTCATGCGGAAGGCTTACATAAGAAGAAAGTGGCTCTCAATGAAATGAAGTTAAAATTTCATTAATTTACATGGAAAGTTTTAGAATGAGTCTTTTTTGCAAATATGAAGGCACTTGAATGATAATTTACTATTTATATATTATCTCCGAAGTTATTAGTATTTGGTAATATCATCAAACAAGAAAATCAAATCTTCCAAATCTTGAGTAGTACAAAAGCTTTTAAGTTATTCTTTTGTGTCTTTCTTCATTCCCTCAACGATTTGGTATTAAAATCCTTACTTAAGCTTGAAAGATTCGTGAATAAGTTGAAGTGTTGCACGATATATTAGGAGAATGGCTAATGAGAGAGACATCAACGTTACTAGCACTACCAATACCAAGTAGGATGGTGGAATGGAACTCAAAAAGGGAGAAAAAATCTTATAAATAATGAATTGTTGTACGACCCTACACCAAGTAAAACGCTAATATCCAACTCACTTTCGATCACTAAGGGAGTACTAAGGGAGTGATGATGCACATGATGATCAATTCGTAAACATTACACTTGGAATGAAATGGATTAAGAGGGTTGACACAACAAGACAGATTGTGGAGATTTTATACGGACGCTTGAGTAGGGTTAATGACAGGTTTAAGACTCTTGAGGACTTACCCTTGAGGAGAATGACAACAACCGCAAAGAGTTGGAGGCACGTAAGCATGCAAAATATGAGATGAAGGAAACAATCATCTCTTGGAGTGTTGGCTCATGGATGCATTGAACACAATTGAAATCATGAAGATCGAGATGAAAGTACTCAAGAGAGGAATTGAAGCCGGAAGATCTACATCATCCAATGGAGATAGGAGGGGCAAGTTTAAATGGAGTCGGATTATTGGGTTAAAATAAGGAATAGTTTTTTTTTAAAGAAAATTCGGATCAATCCGTCAAATAAGGAAAAAATTTGGTGAAATTAGTAGCGGCAGGTATAAAATTAACTTTATTTTAACGGCGAAGGTAAATTTAAATAATAAATCAAAGTTGGGGTTTTTGACCCTTTTCCCAACTTTTAACTTTTGTCTTATTTCATATTTTAGTACTTTCTTTGTTTAAAAAAAAATGAACTCCTTTCCCTTTTAGTATGTTTAAAAAAGAATGACCTCTTTCTTTTTTTGGTAACAACTTTCCATGTGGCATATTCAAAGTCACAAAATCAAAAGATAATTTTATTAGGACACAAGATTTAAAAGTGAGTAATTTTTTTACTGTATATTCATTAAACACTACATAACCACAAAAATATCAGCTTCTGTCACTACAACTGCAGCAATCCATGGAGAAGCAACAGAGAGCAAACGACGGCAAATCACCGGACCGGAAAATTCTGTCGGAGGTCGTAGAACATGGCGTAGCCATTATCACTATCAATCGGCCACCTCTCAATCTGCTTTCTGTTGACGGTACTTTATTTTCTTCAAACAATAATCACTTTAATTTTTAATCTGCGTACCTTCTAATTCATCAATTCACGTCGATGCTGGCACCGGCGCATCAGAATTTTGAGCCAATGAGTGCAAAATAGTACTTTTTTTTGGGAATTGTTTGAGGCATATAATAAACAAATGCTCAAATTTGTCCGAAAAAGTAGAATTAAACACTCCCATGTTAAGTACACACATCTGGACACTTCAACTCATCTTCATACTGTCAGTTGAACTCTTCAACTTGCAAAATGATCATCTAAAACATCTTCAAAATTTTTATGTGTTACCTAAGTTTCAGGAGACTAGTTGGAATGTTTAGTTGCCAAATGAGACTATTTAAGGTGTCTAGATGTGCACTCTCAAAGTTGGAGTGCTTACTTGTTAGCTGAGGCTGATTTTGAGTGTTTGTTTATGTTTTATGTCATTATTTAATTGTATATGTGTAGTTCAAGCGGAAAGTAGTGGGCACACTGCAAGTTCATTGCATCTGCATATTTTTTCTTTTCATATTTGTAGAAGATTTGAAGCTGCTTCGGAGTTGAAGTGGACTCCTTTTGCATTAATTAGCTTTACTCAATGACTGAATTGGAACGCTCATTCATTAGTTGAATTGTAAGATGTAAATAAATGAACTTCAACTGTTCATTTTTAATATCAATTGTCAATAGAGCAGAATAAACATAGATGATTTATGTGGTTAAGGGGAACTATTTTGGGATTGGTCGTAGTTGATTGATCAAGTGCTGCTCCTTTGTTTAGCGTTGACAAATTTACTTGTGGAATGCTCTCTAGTGCTTTCCTTATTAGTTGCTATGTTTTCTTCATTGTCTTTTCCCTTCTCATAACTACTTTGATGTGCTGCACTTGAGCCGAGGGTTATTCCGAAACAACCTCTCTACCTTCACGACGTAGGGGTAAGGTCTGCATATACTCTACTCTTCCCGAACGCCACTTGTGGGATTACATAGGGTATGTTGTTGTTGGCAAATTTACTTGTGAAAAATGATGTTGCCGTGGTTTTTTAGATTATTCATATGCTGTATTTTGTTATTCTTAGTGGTATTGAGCTTGAAAGAGAAGATTGAGGAAGCTATACGTAAAGATAGTGTGAAGGCAATTGTCATAACTGGTATGTTTAAGGCTTTTCTCATTTTTCTGAGATCAGCTTGTTCTAATGGTTGAAAATTAATATACTTGTAATGTATCAGGTTCAAGAGGAAACTTCTCAGCAGGATTTGTTGTAACAGCTTTTGGTGGAAGTCAACAGAGAAAGAGTAAGAAAGATCATCATCTGATTAGTTGTTTCTCTCCAGAGTGCTCAGTTATGAGTTTCGTCTCATTTGAAGCCCTATTTTTATGCAGCACATAGAGAACTTGGCTTTATGTCAATTGACTTTATCACCGACACATTGGAAGGTATTCCCTCACTACTAAAAATCTCTATTTTCCCATTGAAATTTCCAAAAATGTTCGGGGGCTATTCCCACAAATATTTTGATTTTATATGTGAGAAAAGAAAAAATAGTAATATTTTCATACAGAAAAAATAGGAAGTTTCCCATTATTAAAGTGAGAATATGTTTCCCACCATGCATTTTCCTCTGAGCTTGTTCGGTGGAGAATGAGTGGGAAAATCATTTTCTATAGCACAAACTTCCCACTAATTCGCGGTGGGAAAAACCTCTGTTACTAGTAGTCACCACCCCAGAGTATATGTCTTATGATAACCTTTATTCTGTTTTATTCATGAACTTATGGTTCCATAGTAATCCATATTTCTTTTGCATCTCAGCTTCAAGGAAACCCATTGTTGCTGCTGTTGAAGGTTTTTGTTTGGGAGGGGGATTTGAAATTGCACTAGTGAGTGTGTTATACTTTATTTTAAGCTAATATATGCTTCTGTTAGTGTTCTTCTATTCTGTTCTGCTCTGGCTTTTCTGCAGAAACAACATAATTGGTTGGCCACTGGTGTATCTCGCGACTCAGATTTTAGGCTCTTTGTTAAAATTTAGCATGTGACTGACTAGACGACTTATTTATTAGAAATAATGTGGATAAAATATTGATAGAAATAAACAACTTTTGAGGTGTAATGAGTTCCCTCAATTGTACTAGCTATGATTGAATCTGACCGAATGTTCTAATGCATTTGTTAGGCTTGTCATGCTCGCATATCAACATCTACCTCAAAATTAGGTCTTCCCGAACTTCAGTATGGGATTCTTCCTGGGTTTGGAGGTAACATAAGGAGAAGATTTCTGGATTTTTAATTAACTTATTTACTTTTCCATTATGACTTGGTTTCATTCGAAGTTATTGTGCAAATCTTATGTCCTGGATATTCTAAAAAAAACTGAGATATCCTGTATTGTCGTTCTGATGTTTGAGATTGCATATTACTGTGTTAAATGGTCAGTTATTACCCTATCGTTTTGGAAATTAGTTAACATTATTTAGGTAATGCCATCTTTTTGAGTATTTAGTTTCAAATGTTGCAATTCATACTTCATATGAACAAGAGACTGTAAAACTTTTGGTTGACATGTATATGACAGACATTATTGTTTAAAGTCTTCTCATGCCGAATGAATCTGAGAAGGATGAGATTTCTCTGCGTCGAGATACGCTGGTATTTGCTGGCTACACATGATGCATTGTATGGGAGTTCATATCCCTTACAAAATAATGATTGTTGCTCTTAACTTAATAAAAAAAAAATCCCAAAATTTTGTACACTTTACTGCAAAAAAAAGAAGTAAGATATCAATACGATATCTCATACACTTGGTATTTAAACAGTAAGCATGATCCAAGCTGCAGAATCCGTAAAAGAATACTCAAACCTCTGTTTTCTGGCAAAAGATAATTGGGTAACCTTAAACTATGTCTAAATGCTTAGAGACATCATGGACCAATTTTAAAATATTGGAACACTCTAATCATGTGTAACAAATTGCGCAGTCTATTTTCTGGACACTGCCTTATTTTGCCTTCTATCTGGCACAGAAAGTTTTTATGTGAACTACAACTGTCTTTTTCTGTTATTGCGTTATTTTAAAAAGAATCTTTCATGTGAAATATGCGGTGTATACTGTAGACCATATTGGAACTTGTGTTGCTAAGGCAGAATGATGATACTTTTGCCAACAGTTATACGTGATTATTATTCTAAAGTTTGATTTATTTCAGGAACACAACGACTTCCTCGGCTGGTTGGCCTCCCAAAGGCTCTTGAAATGATTCTGGTACCTTATTTGGATTCCTCTTTTTATTTTTGGTCTTAGGGTGACTTTTTCACGCTTAACATATCTAGTAATACAATATATGGTTGAGTTGCCTCAAGATCTTCACGTCTTTCCTTGTAACAAAGTCTCTGTCATGGGTTGTCATAGTGCCAAAAATTGGGTAAATTGAGCAGAATAACAAGTTACCTTGACTTCTTTGCCTTTCTATCATTTCTTTGTCAGTGTGAAAAGTAGCAAGAGAACAGATAGGATTTAACATATCCATGCTTAAAATAGCAGTGTGACTATAGTGAAGTGAAGTACCAGACAGTCGACACTTTTCATAAGCAAGCAGATCTCACCTAACCAACATTAGCCATCACTTCCCTCAGATGAATGCTAGTTATCATTTTGGAGCTTTCTTTTCCTGATTTTTCTAAGTAGGTTCCCTTATAAATGTTTTCCAGACGTCAAAGCGGATAAGTGGAGACGAAGCTTGCAATATGTGCCTAGTGGATGCTATATCTCCATCAGATCAGTTGCTTGGATCAGCTTGTCAATGGGCTTTGGATATATTAGAATGTCGAAGACCATGGTCTATCAGTCTTTTCAGAACCGATAGATTAGCACCTCTGGCAGAAGCTAGGACATTGCTCAATTCTGTCAGAGCTCAGATTCAGAAACAAAATCCAAATGTTATCCATCCCTTGGTTTGTATTGATGTCATTGAACATGGTATTCTTTGTGGCCCTCGTAATGGACTATGGAAGGTGATATACTCTTTGTGATCTCTCTTTGCTATGGTTGGCTAAATGGAATTAACAATGACTTGTCTTATATTGGCAGGAAGCAGAAGCTTTACATGAACTTCGACAATCTGATAGTTGCAGGAGCTTAGTGCATGTATTCTTTGCAAAACAAAACACTTCAAAGGTTCAAAAAGATCTATCCTGGTCTTGAATGTCTATATAATCGAAGTATCTGGGATTGTTTATAATTGGAAAGTGAAACTTCTTCTCTATGCACTTCAAAGGTTCAAAAAGATGTAATGTGTTCTTGAGTATTTATATAGTAAATGTATCGGGGATTGTTTAGATTGGAAAGTGAAACTTCTTTTATCTCTTATTTAGAAAAAAAGAAAATTAAATTTCCTTATTTTGATGAAACACTGTTATAACCTCAACAGAAATCTTGTTGTTGGTTCAAAGGAACATAATCTGCATCATGCTCTAAATTCAAAGGGAGAAAAGTTGTTGTAGAGAATTTATCAAGATTGAGCTTTATATTGCACTTTCATATCAGAATTAATGTGTCCTTCCAATTTTCTAGCTTTGGAGATTCTTGAGGTCAAATAACAGTTAATTCTTCTCTATTCTTGTGGCTCAATTCCTGACATTTGTACCATATGATTTAACATTGCTACTGTGGCTGCAATTCTCTTGTTCTATGTGTTCTTTGTTGATCGTTCTATACATTTACTCTTTCAGATTCCTGGGATTACTGATATAGGACTGCTACCAAGGAAGATTAACAAGGTTGCTATACTTGGTGGGAGCTTGATGAGTTCTGGAATAGCAACAGTGCTGATACTTGCAAACTATTATGTAATCATGAAGTATATAGATCAGAATTCTCTGCAGAGTGGCATTGGCAGAGTTAAAGGTGAGAAGTAATTGAGTAGTCCCCATAATTACTCTTAGATTAGTTCAAGGAAGGTTTCACCATTTGAAAAATGTTTGTTTCCTTTCCAGCCAATTTGGAAGGACATGTTAAGGAAGGAAGAATGACTCAAGAGCATTATAAAAAAGTGTGCACGCTTTTAAAGGGTGTTTTGAGCTATGATAACTTCAAAGATGTGGATCTAGTCATAGAGGTTGGTTGTTGTAGGATTTTTGAAAAGCATTACACTGGATCACTTGGTCAATTCAAAGATATTCTACACTAACCTTTCTTTCTAAGTTGAAGCTACAGTTTTTGCTAGTGTGCTGCTGCGTAACGAGCATATATGTTATTTTTTGTATGGATTCGTATTCTTGGAGATAGTAATAATCATCAACCGATCAAAAAATTATCCATAACCATGTAAAAGTTGTAATGACCCAAATCCATGTAAAAGTTCAGGGGCTCTTTGATTTAAAAGAGAAGTTCAAAACTTCTCAAGATAGTTTTTGTTACTAACCAGTAATCGCTTCATAGACAAATTTTCAATGGTAAAATATTGAACTTCTATATGCTGGTATGTAACAGAAATGTAAAACAGGAAGTTTCTCAAAAGTACTTTGCATAAATATAAATTCATAAATATTTTAAACTGTATTATTCTCATTAATATGGTAGAGAGCACGTCAGAGAAGTCTCAGATGAGTAATGTATTGAAGTAATGTATTGAAGTGTTAACCATGTCATCTAAAAGCATAAGCTGTTAGCGAGGCACACTTTTATTAATTAATTATATTCTCAACACGCCCCCTCACGTGCGGGCTTGATTTTTTTTATGGGCCAAGCACGTGGAAATTCGGGTGTTAACTTTGTATTGAGAAGCAGTCTTTTATCCAGTCCTTTCGGGTGTTAACTTTGTGTTAATCTTTATCTAGTAGTCATGTTGATGTTTTATCATGAAAAATGGCCATTCCAAGAGTATCATGAATCACGAAAGGCTGAAATGGACGAGTTGTCTAGATACATAAGACTGAGTAGAAAATGGAAACATACATGTTTGTTGCAGATTACTTGTAGAAATGACAATGATACTCATCAGATTGACTCAGATGCAGACTTCTCATTTATTTCTTCTTCTTGATTAATAGGACATGCCTGCCATTATCTCCTTGAAGCAGCATTTTTTTGCTGATCTTGATGAGTGTTGCCCTCCTCACTGCATTTTTGCTTCAACTACTTGTATAGTCAACTTGGATTTGATTGGAGAAAGGATGAAACCATGTAGGGAGATTGTTGGGATCCACTTTTTTAGGTAAAGGTGAATCAAGCAATCCTAGTATATCTGCTGATACAAATGAGTTAAGCTTGCTTGTTACTTGGCTGCAGCTCACCCTCTGTCACTGATCTCCTGGAAATTGTCCGAACAAAGAGGACATCCCCTCAAACGCTTGTTGATCTGTTGAACTTTGGAAGGAGGATTCAAAAGACTCCTATTGTAGTTCAGAATTGTACAGGTTTTGCAGTCAGACATATGTGCTTCCCCTACTTGCAGGCTGCGATGCTTCTTGTTGAACATGGTGCTGATGCGTATCAGATTGATAAGGCGCTTACCAGCTTTGGGTTGAAACTGGGTCCATTTAGGTGCATATTCTATTCAACATCCTATGAATGTGAAATTGATTTGATCGAGTTGTGCTCTTCAATAGAACCCTCAGTTTCTCCATACAGTCGGACTCATAATAAAAGAAATATGAGTTTCCTTATGGTTTAACATACAGCTACCAAAATGTTCCAGAACTAATGGACGTTGATTCAAAATCTGATCATACAGATGGAGAAGCTTTTTTTTTCAAATACTAAATAAAGGTTATATGACACACATTTCTCATGTGGATATTCCACCAATGATGAATGTGATCTTCAGCATATTTTTTCTTATATCGCTCCACTTGGAGTGCAAGACATCTTCTGTTGTTGCTTCCATTTCTTTTGGGTGATGTTGGCAATGTCAACTGCAGAATGCTTGATCAAGATGGATTCCTGTCTGCAGCTGTGCATGATGTGAAATTCCTTGAGACTTTTCCAGATAGATCTTACAAATCAAATTTGATTCCAATCATGAGGAAAAATAACGGTGAAGGTAATGTACACTTCCTTCTTGTCATCAGGACCTGGATTGATTTTGTCATCAGATTTTCTTGAATTTCTCACCAATGGAATGTGTACTAGGTAAATACACTTGCCAAGGCTTCTACACATACAATGACAAGGAAGAGGCAAGCCCAGATCCCGAAATATCAAAATATATAGAAATGGCGAGAAGTACGTCTGGAATCACCATTAAATCAAAGGTCTTCTCTCTCTCTCTCTCTCTCTCTCTCTCAGTTAACTGTCATTTTGGTCCTTCTATTGAAAATTCTCTAGTAATCTTCCGACTGCACTTATCTTGTAGAAAGTATGCGGCTTATTGCTATGTACTATTTGGCTTTGGGAAAAAATAGAACACATAATAAAGTTCACGATATAACCATAAAGCGGAACATCAAGATATGGTAATCAACAAGAATATAAAAAGAACGATAATGACACTAAGACTATTTATCGTTCAGTTAATTCTCGAAATGGCATGACTTTTGAGAAGGGAAGTGTCTTTTGATGTTTGTTTTTGTAATCAAATACAGGATTCTTAATTTGTACAAAGCAAAAAAAAAAGAAGAGTAACTAGATAAAATGATCATTCTAATGTAAGAGACGTGCCACATCACCGGGCTTATGCCCCCTCTTTATATAGGCAAATAGATTCTTCCTCTAATTGGTCCCTTGCAAACAGTTCAACCTGTGTTTATTTGTTGTCTATCCTTTCTTTCATGATTGTAGATTTGATAAATGATTCAGATTGTTTGAATGCCAAATTGTAGTTGGAGCGCATATAATGCATTTACCATATATCATATGAACAAAATATATTTTTGGAATGGTCTTTGAATGCTTCCTTTCTATCTATCAATTTATGACATAGTGCACGTCTGAACAATCAACTTGGTACAGTTGGCAACGTTGTCCGATGGAGAAATTGTTGAGATGATTCTTTTCCCTGTACTGAATGAAGCATGTCGATTGATATCAGAGGCAATTATAGTGAAATCCTCTGATCTTGATGTTGCTTCAGTTTTGGGTATGGGATTCCCCGGATACAGGTATTTTTGCTTAGAAATCATCTTTGCCTTGGCAATGATTCATACACTTATTGTATATGTTGATGAAAATCAGGGGAGGCATAATTTTTTGGTCTCACTCTGTTGGCTCCAAATATATTTGTTCAAAGCTGGAGGAATGGTCGAAGGAGTATGGAGAGTT
The DNA here is from genome assembly GCA_016801875.1 of Solanum sitiens. NCBI lineage: Eukaryota > Viridiplantae > Streptophyta > Magnoliopsida > Solanales > Solanaceae > Solanum > Solanum sitiens. Next base: position 2,062,450 of record JABWTJ010000074.1, on the reverse strand, counting down.
TTTCAAGCCTTGTGCATACTTAGTCGAACAAGCTTCCAAGAGAAGTTCTTTGGTGAGAAATGTTAATTTTCTTGAACTACTGAAATGTAACAACTCCGAAAAAGTGGATTCATAAACACTTTTTGTTTGACAAATTGCTTCGCGTGTTGCTGACAGCTGACAACGGGATCAATTTGATACTCTCCCTGTTTCAAATTATTCGTCCTACTTTCCTTTTTTTTAACCCATATAAAAACGAAGGCCTATTTCCTGTTTTGACAACTCTTTAGTTTTAACTTTCCACATGCGTAAGACCACAAGATTAGAAGACATTTTGGTACATTTTCCGTATCTTTAATTTAAGACCACAAGGTACAAATCTTCTATACTTTCTTAAACTCCATGCCAAGTCAAAACAGGACAATCAAATTGAAACTGAGGGAGTAATAAATAAGACCTATATGCTAGTAGGTCCTAACTATACAATCAGAAAACTGCATGCGCGTTAGTGGACCAACATCCGTTGATTGCTTTCTTTTGGAGCTAAGTTCTGATCACAAAAAGGGGTTCCATTTTTTTTGTTTAAAATGTCAGTGTTGTAACACATAAATGAAGATTGGTCTTTTGCTAACCGAGGAGTTCCGTATGTCTGCAGGGGGCGCAGGTTAAGCAGGCCAAGTCACTTTTGTAAGATTGTGATGATGACAACAACATATCATTCTAATACGCAGTTCATATGTCAGATATTTGTGCAATGTTGTTGTAAATTCTCATGCTAGTTGCAATTTACCCACACAACTCTAGTTGCTTGATCTGTATGTATCGTTCACCTAACAGGATCATAGTGACTGAGAGTCTGAGACTGCAGTTATGTGTTGTATAAAGTCTATGGATAGAGTTGGCTTCAAATGGATAAAGATGAAAAGGAAGATGGTGCTGATCGCTGCATTAAATATACATGTAATTCAGGTGAAGTTTGTGTTTTTACATGTCAAACAGTATCTGCTTTAGGGTTTAGGGTTGGAGTCAAATAGTATCTGCTTTTAGACGCATACAACCGTTTTTGTGTTTAGTGGCAGAGCCACTCTTGTTCAAGGGGCGTCAATTTATTTTTTAAAGTACAATATACTATATGTTCATGCAAACATCCTCTCTAGCTTTGAGGTTAGGTGGGTATGTTGCTGTTGTAATATGCTATATGCTCAATCCCATTGACGTCTTTGTGTGTTTACTTCTTTATATTTTGACACCCCCTCAGTGAAGAATTCTGACTTCGCCGTGTGTTTTTTGGTCTTAACAAAGGTGGAGTATGGGAGGGACCAATATAGATTAAATTGACTTTGTAAATTAACAAACGCCATACTTGCACATTCACTTTTAAGCTCAATGATCACTTTCACTATCATCACCTTTTCCTTAAAATTTCTTCTCTAAATACTGTGAAATCTTGATTGAGTGGTAAAGGCAATAATATTCCTAGATTTGTAACTTGTTTACTATTTGCAGGATTTTATGTTGTTTATCTCCAAAATTTGGTGTTAATTGCAATTTCATCTGCATCTATATAAATCTTCCCTTTCCCTGTTCATTCAATTGTTGTTGGCACATCATTTGCTTCATTATTCAAAAACAAAATGATTATTGCTGGTTTGGTAAAGAAGAAGAATTGAGGATGAGAAAAGTTGGCTTAATGCAAGCCACCTCCATTTTCTGCTGATAGGTCCGGGGTTTAGGTCACATTTTTTGGTTTGTGGTTGATCCCTCAAGGAAGAGTTCAAATCCGTACAGAGACAAAATGTTAAGCATTTTTTTCTATTTGCTTTAAGTTTTCATAGAAAACGAACTTTAGCTACTATATGGAATCTGTGTCTCCTGCTGTTCTCCAGGAAATAGTGGCTCGGCTCACTGTTGTTCAACCGCTTCTCTAGGAGTTGTGTTGCTAAATGATTCATTCTGCAACCATCTCTGAATTTTTAGAATACCCTCATACCTTCTCTGGAGACATAGATCTAGGCTACTGCTATCTGAGTCGACAGTACTCCACTATTGACCAGAAAGATACCAAATTTTCCTTAAATGTTTCAACTGTGGTATAGGTAGAAGGAACGATATGGAAAAACCTTATGGATAAGGGTTTGAAAAAGGTGAATTTGAGGTAGAGTAAAACCAGTCATTCAATACTCGTGCTGGTGGAAATAGTAGGTACTTGGTGAAATAAATGAACATGACATTGATCGTTATGAAATAACAACAACATACTCCATATAATTCTACAAGTGGGGTCTGGGGATGGATAGCTGTTTTTCAAAAAAATTATAATTGAGGAAGCTTATGAGTTATGTTAAGTATGTTTTATGTGCTTACTTGTCTTGTCCTTTAGTCATGAATTTCTTACAACAATTGGCATTATTCTAGCAACTTCCTGATTAGAAAGAATTGTTAAATTGGTAGAGAATCAATTTTCATGTGGCCAACTAGCCAAAGCAATTAACACTAACAAGACATTACTCATGAATTAATCATCTATAAACCATTAACTTTTTTTCCTTTCAAATTCAAGAAATACAAATGTCTTTAGCTACCATTTTCTTGTTCTTCCTCTTCTTTTCTACTGTTGTTGTTTCAGCCAATGAGAAGACATCAGCCTATGGAGAGCTTCAACAGTATGACTTCCCAATTGGGATTCTTCCTACAGGGGTAATAGGCTATGAGTTGAACTCGGAAACAGGTGAATTCTCGGCGTATCTCAATGGCTCATGTAAGTTCATGTTGAGTTCATATGAACTATCTTATAAACCTGTGATAAAAGGCGTTATATCAAAAGGAAGGCTAATGAAATTGACTGGTGTTACTGTTAAAGTCGTATTTTTATGGGTTAACATTGTTGAGGTTAGGAGAAAAGATGACAATCTCCAATTCTCTGTTGGATTTACTTCTGCAAATTTTCCTATTAAGAGCTTTGACAAATGCCCTAGTTGTGAATGTGGATTGCGTTGTGTTAACGAGGGTGATGGGGAGTTAAGGCAAAAGCTCCTCGTGTCTTCCTCGTAGAGTACTCTAGCAGTGGCGTACACATAATTTTATGCATATAGTACCGTGTGTTTATAACTATACCTTCTATTCAAAATTGATGTTGCTTTGAGAAATACCCTTGTTGTAAATGTGGATTGTATTGTGTTATCGTTGGACAAAAGCTTCTTGTGTCTTCCTTGTAGAGTTTAATAGTGGCGTATACAGTATTTTGTGCAAGCAGTACCATTTAATGTTACAACTCCTCTTGTCACGGAGTTTAGTTCTGGGGCTATTAGGCTCCAAAAACGAAATATATTCGTGTTGAAAAATTTCACTTTTAAAAGGTAAAACACAGCATGCCAGAGAGGTTACCCATCTCCATTGGCATATGCACCATATTTCTTTTAAAATTGTAAGAATAAGCAAAGCTTTATATAAATGAGAATGTTTGTATTTTTTGTTTGATAGTATACCTAAATCTAAACGTAACGTACACAGCATGCCAGAGAGGTTACCCATCTCCATTGGCATATGCACCATATTTCTTTTAAAATTGTAAGAATAAGCAAAGCTTTATATAAATGAGAATGTTTGTATTTTTTGTTTGATAGTATACCTAAATCTAAACGTAACGTGCATCATCTATTTTTCTTCATATTTTACATAAATAAAAATATAAGCAATGCATTTTGTCTTTTTTCTTTTAGAACCAATAATGTATAATATAATATAATATAATATAATAAATACTAGACTATAGTACTGGACAAGATAACAGCTAGCTGTCACTATTTATCTTCAATGCATCTTAAATTATCGATTAATTAATTGTGTCTCAATTCTAATTAATTATAAATAGTTGTACGTATCCTATTATAACTTTCTTCTTTTATTCAGACTTGCTATTTGATGTGCCTTGATTTAAAGCTAAAATACGATGTTTGGTTCTAACTAATATTGTCTAGTATTATAATACATCATAATGTTCAAGTTAAATCTTACATATTTTAATCAATTTTATGTAATACTTGCTTCCTCTTATAACATTGGATAACTTTGTTTATTAGACTTAGACAAGTGAAGAAAAAAAAATCACTATTAATTAGTGTTAGCTTTTGCTAAAATTTAAATTTGAAATTTTATAATTCTCAACTTACTTCATTGATTTTTTCATCACGCTCTGAACATAAAATACAACTTAATTATAAAATACCAGAAATAACAAATAATATAATTATCGAATATTCTAGATATTATAATTTAGATTATTGTGGACAAGTTGTGCACGTCATGGTTCAACTATCTATTTTTTTTTATTCATATGTTAAATGTTTTTCCATGTTGTGTTCGATGTATACTTGTGTTCAACGAGTCTGTTTTCATCATTAATTCCACTTGTCACTCTCTTATTTACACACACAAAAACTCACGCCACCAATGAAAATGAAAGATAAACTACTCTCTCCGACCCATTTTAGTTATCGTGCTTATTAAAAATAATTGATTAAAAATAACTAACATTTTAAAAAATTACAAAATATACTAATTAACTGGTTATTACTTTTCATTTTTATCCTTAATTAGTATGAAGAGAGACTAATTATATGATAAAAAAGATAAAGATAAAAGTTAATATAACACCTTTTTGGTGAAAAAAATATGACAAATAAATTGATTAGAGAAAGTATATAGTTATGTCATGACATGTCAATTTAGGTCTTGTCTTATTTAACAATTCTCCACATAAAAGTTATATGAAAATTCTTATCAATATCACAGAGGAAAACAAGTGGAGTTTTCCTATTTTGACGTAATATCGAAGATTGTAATGAAGTAATAAGTATTCATTCTATTTTTTAATAAAAGTCACAAATTTAAACTTGCTAATAAAGTCGTCTTTGATCAAGAGTGTTCCACTTCATTTAGCGTGACTAACCCAAACTAATTGGATCTGAAGCAGGTTATAATCATGTTTAATTAGAAGTTTTGAGTTTTAAATTATTTTCACTATAAGCTAATATTAAAGTAATTGAATGCACATCCATTGTTTCAACTAATTTAATTTATACACAAGAAGATGAATAGGCAAAAGATTAATTAATTAATTAATAGCCAAGACTAATCATTATTGAGTGCTATTGATTTCTGGCCGTTCATTCTGACATTGGATTAGTTAATACGGATTTATAATATAGGCATTAACGATGTAAAATTTTCTTTTGCGCTATCAATATAATTTAAACTTTATAACGGGTTACGTGCTTTATTTTGCGTATTACTAATTTAATATATGTTTTTTTAAATTATAAGGGAATATAATGGAATAAAAGTGGAGTACTTCATATTGTTAACATATAAAAGCAAAAATCGTTTAATATAGTGATCTATTCGATTCATCATGTTTAGCAAAAAAAATAGATATTTTTTTTTGCTTATTAGCGGACAATCACTTATTCATACACATAAAAGTCTTTTTTCTCCCGATTACTTTTATCTATCGTCTGAAGGTGTTTTAGTGTTAAATTCAATAGAATCTGAACGATCGTTTTTTATAAAATAATGAAGGGATTTACGTATTATTTTTTATAACATGTCTGTCCAAATTCAAGAAAGTGATAGGTGCATCCATAATTTATTTAATTGGAAGATGCACTACTATTTCAACTAATTTATTATGCATAAGAATAATTCAATGTTGTGACATGTCCTTGTTACCATCTATTTTAATCTAGATGTGACCTAATTTTCAATAAAAATGAATTTGAAAATCGAGGTAGATGCACGTAGGACGAAACAATGTTACGTGACATACTATTCATCTTAAATTTTTTTAGAATTAAAAAAGATCAAACGTACGATGTATCTAAAAGTGAAAATCTAATATGTAATACATGTCCAACATATTCAACTGAACTCAACATATTTTCTACGCGGAAAACAAACATAATACGTGAGAAATTACTATATTTCCACTATTGAACTTCAACATTCAAATTCTGAATTCGTCTCTACTCATCGAGACGTGATTCTTGATCCTCTAATTGTTTTTTTTTTTCTTTTCAATTTTGTCTAGGTTTGTACTTCAACAACATGTTTCTAAGTTCAGCAGCATCAATTTCCTTAGCATGATTTTCTGGTCTGTAATAACCAGTAACAGGATCTGGTACCCATGAAGTCTTGTTTGATTCCATCACATTGCTTCTAACACCCCCACTACCTCTTACACTACCAGAAACACCACCTTGTGCTGCCGCTGCCGCGTATCCACGCCTGTATTATCAGAGACGAATTCAGAATTTAAATAAAATAACGTACACATCGTAACATACATATTAATAACAAATACACTAACGACAATGATATAAATTATCCCAAAAGTATATAATAAAAGGTAAAATTAACATATTTTGAAAAAAAAAAAACAGAACCAACAATCATACAACTCTGTTTTTGTTTCTTTACTCCTTCTATCATTTCTATAGTAAGTAATAATTTAACTTTAAAATATTAATTTTATTCTTTTTTTTACTCGGAAAAAACTAAACATAGGAAAAAAAAGAATGATTTATTTGTTTACCTCTGAATAGCTACAGAAACAGAGTCTACAACAAAAGCAGAGATATTTTTGCAGTTGGATAAATAACGAGCCATTGTAATTGATATTGCTGAGAATAGAAGCAGATCAATCAATTAAAATTAAATTAAAGTTGCAGCGGAAGAAATCGAAATTTTAATTACTTCCGCAGCAACAAATTTGATTTTTTTTAAAAAAAATTCTATACAAGAAGGAAAATGTTAGATATGTAAAAAATAGTGTGGAGAAGAGAGGTATTTATAGAGAAAAAATGGAGGAAGAAGAAGTCAAATTTACCAGATATTATTAGAGTTTGTGGAATGGAGACGCGTTAATGACGGCTTCTAAGAAGGTGAAAAGGTCTTTCGTTGCCACTAAGGGCCATCTTAATCGTAATCGGATACAAATTTAAATTTTATGAATCGTTTTGTATATGGATAGAATAATAATTTTAAATTAAAAATTATGATTCACTTTATCATTTGACGTGAGATATTAGGTAATGTTAGAAATTATTTTAACTCATAATTTATATAAAAATGGTAAAATTAGTGTCTGGCGTAGAAGATGAGATAAAATAATCTCTGGATATTATTTAGTATGTTAATATCGGCTTCTAAGAAGGTGAAAGGTCTTTCTTTCAAATTTTTAGGGAAAAATGATAAATATACTCCGAACTATCGAAAATTGTATGCAGATACTCTCTGTCATACTTTGGGGATATTGATGCACATGCCCTCCAGAAACTAGAGCATATGTATCATTTTATACTAACGGACAAACATGTGTTATAATTTTACTCACCGACGCAACATTTATTGAATATTAGATCGATGGATAAGACCGTGTTATGTATCCCTATTTAGTCTTTTGTTAGAGTAAAAGACATATATGCTCTAATTTTTGGATGACAGAAAAACTAAAATTCAGAAAATATAACAAAGGATATGTGCATATCATTTACAATAATTCAGAGATATATTTATATTTTTTTCCTATATTTTATAGTTATACAAAATATATATAGCATAGTGGCGACTTTTGCTTACTTTTCAAAATTCTCGAAGCAAATTGCAACTTGTCTACTTAGTCAATACTTTTCTCATTTCTTTGACCAATAATCTACTTTTTTTTTTTTTTAATTTAACATCGAAAAGATAAAAAAATTTGAATATGAGATATCTGATTACTCTATGATAAAATCTTTGATAATTTTTTTATAAACATTTTATAACGGTTAATTAATATATTTTTTTAATCAAACACATCATTTACTTATAATTAGTTTCAATACTATTATCTAAATAAATAACTGTTTATTTATATAATTTTAACACTTAAAACTTATCAGCTATCCACAACCAATTAATAAACCAGGATTCTACATTTTATTTTAATAAAGGAAAAAAAGGGTTGCAATTAATTAAATTATTTGACCCTTTGCTGTGCAAACAGCCAGCACATTAAGTTAAATGTTCCTTTCTTTTTTCAAAAGTTTAATTAATCTCAAATTAAGATTAGTCAAATTAAACATTATCATTTTTCCTTTTAATATAATTTTTGATACACGGTGAGTAGTTGACCCAAAAAAGTAACCTGAATTTCTAAACTATAGCATGTTTTTTCTTCTGTAAGGTTTTCGTCGAGATATGTATTGATATTCGATTAAATTTGAATTATATTAAAAATAGTCTCACATTTAATAAAAAACGACTTCATACTTAGCACTTAATAAGGTTCGAACCTCAGACTCTCAGAACTTTGATTAAAAATAAATGAGTACTTACCACTCGATCATAAACTTATGTTGATATATTATAACGAGCTATTACATAAACTATCAAATATTTTAAATTTAAAAAAACAACTGGAAAACTTAACAAAGAGGTATCAGCCTTCTGGCCATATATAATTCATAAACCTTATAGTTGATAATTAATAAAAAAAATTATAATGGTAAGGTTAGATAACTTAATTCTCACAATTTAATTAGAAGTATAGAGTACATTAGCGGCAAGATACCAATGATTAAAGTTAATTACTAAAGAACTTTTTAAGAAAAAAAATATTCCTATACTAATAATGCAAAGGTTATATATAATAATACATGAATTATTTATATAGAGATTAATCATGAAAGGATTTGTATTTTGATTTTGATTTTAAATTCGTTGTTTAATATCTATATTAAAGTTTGACTAGATTCAAATTCGTGCTAGAAAAATTTATATTGGGGTAAAACGCTTTGATAAAGGTCATTTTTATATTCAGACGAACTCAAAGTTGAGACATTTGATAATCATGAATAGATAATTATACATAAAAGTGGAATTAGGATTTTTAAGTTATGAATTATAAATAAGATAGTTTAGTACGTTATGATAAATTTGTTTATATATATTAAGTGAATTTTAAACTCACATTATAATTTAATTAGGCTAAAACTAGGTTCTACCAAAATTTGTATACAGAACACACGCCCCTTAGTTATGTGGTGATTAATAATGAAAGAATTATTATGCGGTGATTAATAATGAAGAGAATATTAGACACAATAATATTCTTGTGAATATAATTAATTCATAATTATTAATCATATACATTTGTCTTATTAATTATAGGTATATGGTTTATTTATATGGATCGAATAAAAAAAAATGTAATTCTCCTATATTTTTCAAACTTTGTATAACAATGAGTGAATTTATATACTAATAACAGTAAAAAAAGTAAAAAAAGAAGAAGAGAGAATACAATAAACCTATAATAACTGATATGATTTGTTTTGTTTACTCTTTGGATATTATTTATGTAAATAACTTTTATTTACATCCATCATTACAATATAACAATAACAACTACTATGGATCCACGCTTCCTTTAAGCCTGTATCGGTCCAATATCCACCGATCAATACAACGAATATAAAAAATTTACACTTCACCAAAATTCATAATTGAGTGCATGCATGCATACAACTTGCAAGAGTGTAAGGCTACATTACATCGATCATTACAATACAACAATAACTACTATCGAAATCGACCATATAAATCTTCACACTGTTGATATCGCTCCATTTTAAGCCCATCTCAGTCCAATATCCATAAATCAATACAATACAACAATAACAACTACTATCAATCCCAAGCAAGTCAGAATCGACCATAGATTGCCGTTTAAACCCATCTCAGACCAATATCCATGGATAGATACAATGAGTATAAAAATTACCCCTTTCTAAGAATGATTTGGACTGAGATTGTTATATAATACCAGAAACTCTGAGAGAAGATAGCACAACAAATATAAGCCATAACAACATGAAGAATATGCAAGTCACCCATGCCCAAACTCTTGGCCCGCCAAGCTCAGCACCGATAGTGAGTCGTCTAAACACCAAAACACCGATGCAGGCTACAGAAGTAGAGAAGAAAACAAGCAGAGAGAAACTTAGTCCTTCTGCATTTTCTATTCGCAATGGCTCGTTGTATGCAATGTAGTTGTACAATGTATCGATTAGCCAGGGTACACCAATGCCTATATAGATGTTCACCGAATTGCTACAAGGACAAAAACACCAAGTCAGACACCAGGATATCTTGTTCCAAGGAATGACACTGTCAAATTCACATTTCCTACTTCTGATTTTGGTCATACTGATTATGAGAGGTTAACAAATTAAGTTAATAAAAACATGCACCTTATGTGAATTACTAGGCATTGGCTAACTACTGTATTAAGGGGTCGTTTGGTTCATCTACGTACTGCTAATGCACGTATTCTCATTCCACACATTATCCCGCACAAGATAATACATCAAATGACATATAACTTAAAGGGAGAATCATTTACTACAGTCAACCAAACACAACATAAAGTTATTATGCACGGATTATATAGTCTTATATGGCCAACCAGACATAACACTTAGCTATGGTGAGATTATTTCTTTTCCTAATCACTCCAACCAAACATCATATTATTTTATTCGGAATTATACACTGGAGTCATTTTCCTAATCCCTCCAATCAAACGACCCCTTAGTCTTTTACCTTGCTAATAAGGGAAAAAATAAAATTGACGAACTTCTATACCGCCTAAATTGCTATTCAGTTAGATTCGGAAAAAGGGAAATGAAAATTGGAAAACAATGAAAGCAATTTGCCAAATCTCTATGGACTTGGTATGCCTTCTATTAATGTAATACTCCCTCCGTCCCATTTTATGTGGCAACATTTGACCGGGCACGGAGTTGAAGAAATAATGAAGACTTTGAAATGTTTACCAAATTGCCCTTCGAAAAAGTAAACTAATTTTTCTCTCCTCATAAATGTATTAGGTACTATCTTTAAAATTAAGTAAGACCAACAAGGGTAAAAAATGAATTGTACCTTTAAATACTTACATATAAGGAAATATGACATTTTTTTTAGGACTGACCAAAAAGGAAATGGTGCCACATAAAATGGGACAGAGGTAGTATGTAATAGATTAAGGGCATAGTTGACTGATAAAGAAACCTGCAGGTAATGTTAGCGATGGCAGAGTCAGCTGTAAGTTGTCGTTCTGCAGCAATTTTGCTGGCCACGAGATCAGGCCATGAGGTTCCACTTGCCAAAGCTGTGAATGCAATGACGTAAGGATTTATTCCTGCAGGTACATTGTGTACAATGTATACTCTTAGGTCGAGCAAGAACGTTTATGATCATTGAAAAAGCACTTAATAATCTGAAGGGTGAAAACCTGTAACACAGCTTATCAAATCTGTGATTTTTGTCACTACATAAGCTATTCCACTGATGAATATCAACGAGCATATGAAAGCAATCCACCCATGGGCAATCTGATACGGTGGCACAAACGCAAAAAGAAGCTTCCACGGTAGAAGAAGCAACTCCCAGAAAATTCTTGCAACGCGTAGGTATATATTATTCAATTTTCTGGATTCTGTACTCTCCAACTGAAAAGATTAACAAACAACCCCATTAATCCATCAAGTAACTCGTAAGAGTAACAGTCTGAATTAGAGTCAGATTATTTTGAATAACTATCAAATGAACAACATGATAGTAGTGCTAAGTGTTAAGCTTTATACATCCACCCCATTTTCATGCCTACTTAAGTTCATGAAGTCGGTGTTGCCAAAGACATGCTTAAGCCCTGAAGTGAGGTGCAAATCGCGTCGCTTTAATGTGCACTCTGGTGTTGTCATCCAGGCTCTAAGACATACTTTTTCTTGCCAATGAGTGTCTCCAGTTGCTTCATTAAAGCCCACACTTTATTTGTGCTTTGTGCTTAAAGCCGCAACAGACCTTAGAGCTTTTTTGCGTTTTTCGCTTTTGAAACACTGGGCATTAGTTAAGAAACTGGTTAAACTAGGACATACACATAGCACAGCAGAATGGAGTAATTATCCGCTCCACATTTAGCAAAGGAGTCGCAGGAGCTATAGCAAGTGAGAAGTGTTTATACTATGAAACATACACATGACAGTTTGTATCAAAATAATATCTCAGCCACTGAGAGATAAAATAAAGAACATATTAACACGGTATAAGAAAATAGTACCATGAGAGCATCCACAAATTGATGCTTCCAAATTGAGAGGATATCAGATTCTTCAGGAATGATATTGCAATTATTCGGCGTGGACGATTCAGTGACATCTTCTCCTGCTAAGTTTTGATAAAAATGACCTGTTGTTACAAAAGAATTGTCAGACCAAAGTTACTTACAGAGAAGATAAAATCCTTCTTCTCAATGTTTCAAATTGATAACCATCAATAGTTCTATATCTACTTGTATTTTGCAACTACATTGAATTGTCATTATTTATTACTCTCCCAAGTACCAGCAATGAAATTTTATCTTGTTCATTTTAATTGCCTATCTGTCTGTCTGCCCTTTACTTGAAACTTTTCCAAGAAACCTCTTTACAGGGGCACGTTTTTTTATCTAGTAAATATCTTTTGATTCATAAACTGGTCTTAAACATGGGATATGTATACCAAAAGGAGAATAATCTACAAAGAGAAATGATTCTCTACAAACTCTTACCCAGTCATCTATACAATAAGGAACTTCTTGTGTGCATCAAAGAAAATAAGGGAATAGAGACTACTCCTCAACTGAGAGAAACTCGACTCTACTCCTTCAAAAGCTCTCCTATTTCTCTCTCTCAAAACTTCCAACACTAAAGCAAGTGGAATCACGTTCCAAGCCCTTCGTCTTCTCCTCCTTCTCCCACTCTTCCAAACAAACAACAAGTCCTTCACAGTTTTTGGCATTACTCATGGAGTGTCAAACCACCTAAACATATCCCACCATAACCTCATAGTAACCCACAATGTAGAATAAGATGATCCACGTCCTCCACCCACCTCCTTGCACATGTAACACCGACACTTATAACATTCCCCCCTTTTAACTAGTGCACCTTATAATTCTACTACACTTATATTGCAAATCCTTAAGAGAAGCAAAACTCAACACTAATACTAATTATAACAACCCCTCCATTCAAACACTTCTCAAGTTTAGAAAGTTCCAAAATGTGATGCATTTGTGCAAATAATAATATCCTATACAACATTGAATTTTCAAGAACTAAAATACATTTAACGATTCAAATAACTGTCATATAATGCTCTTCTAATCAAACTAACTTCTCAAATCACTTACTATTTTCATTTACTCTGACTAATATTAACATATTTCAAATTAGCTTTCAAAACGTTGTACCTAGTGAAATTGTATCACATAAACTGGGAAGACCTAGATATCCCAGGTAAAACAAAGCATCAGTTTCTTGAAATTACCTGTCCCCTCTCCTGAATGAATGGAGAATATATCAACAATTCCGGTATTTTCTTCTTCACCAACTTGAGATACTTCCGAGTGTGGCTCATGAACCTTGTCAAGAGGCCTGTATTTAACAACCTCAGCAGGCACCCACTCCTCTGGCCTCTCAGCTCTTTCTCTAAATGGTAGAAAGTATACAACGCACAAATTAGATCATCTTCCCATATGAGAAAATTATAAAGAAAATGGACCTTAGGCCTAACTCAATCCTAAAAGCTAGATCAAGAGGTGAGAATTGCCCAAGACCATAAAGACACCTTCCCATCCCTTAAAACCAATGTGGGAAACTCAATACCCCTTCGCACGCCCAGGCCTGCCAACTGGAGTGTGGACAACATAATATAGGGCCCAACATCGGTAAACAAGAATATGGGATGGGCATAGCTCTGATTCCAGAATTAAAAAAAATGGATCAGGGGCCTAACTCAACCCCAAATGTTAGCTCAAGAAGAGATACAAAGAGATCTTCCCATCCCTTAATAGCGATGTGGGAAACTCAACAGAAAATTTAAAAAAACTGAAACAAACTTCAACTAGAGAATGGAGACACTACAAATATATGATAATAAACATAAGACATACAAAGGAAGGGACAAATAGGGCCAACGTTTGTCCTGTGCATATGCATGTATCAGCAATAGCCCAAATTGCAACACTGTTAAGATAGACTCCCACAAAGTTACAACATTTGGAGTCCACACCTACACAAGGTAAATAATAGTCAGGAATATGATATCGTTAACTGAATACTTGTTTTGCTGTGAAGAAGTCAAAGAGGACTAAGACATTTACATTTTCATCATCACATCATGCACATTTCATCAATAAGGTACATCGATAGCTCAAATTAAAACACTGGTAAATAGACTCCCATAAAGATACAAAACCTCTGGACTCCACACCTACAAAGTCAATTATGTTCATAAACAAGATGTTAATAACAGAGTGTTTGTTTTACTGTCAAGAAGTGAAAGAGGCCTAAGACAAGTATTATTTCATTACTAGACTATTCACATTTCATCAATGAGGAAAATGCAATATTTTATCATCAGTTTTTTTCCAGAAAGATATCTTATCATTAGTTTCCTAGTCTTGATATAGAAGAAAATGAGTTTCAAGGTCATACAAATTTATTATTCATGATTAACTAGTGAATTAACATTTATCCACAAGTTCACCAAAATATCTTGTATGGTCCTCCCTTCCATACATGTGGAGAAGGTCTTTAGAATGTCTTATATATTAATCAACATGCATAGTACGGTTCCAAAGTGGCACTAGTGATTAGATTCAAAGAAAAAATGAAGCAAAAGACATCAAAGAAAGTTTTACGTTATGCTTGTTAGCTTGCATGATGCTTGTCTGCGAGCTTTCACAAATAGAAACTACAATGATAATCTTTTTCTAATTTTCAAAGAACTCAATGATTATTCATACCATATGATATAAGTTATAACTAGAGAAAAATGCCAGTATATAGGTTTCCAGCAGCATTAAGTATTGATAAGTAGCAGCTTGATGGTTTAGGTTCATCCAATAGTTTGGTAATACAATAATCCTCAAATTAAGTTAATCAAGCACACCTTGCTACCAGGATGATTAGTCAGGACTGCATATCATTTATGTTCCCAAAGCAGTGAAAGAAGATGAACAAACTAGAAGTCGGTTGTGAGCACCATGAGGTCTCAAAGGTGGCCCAGACACCACAGTTATTAAAAAAAAGGACAGCAAACTAGAAGACTTCTTTCAGAGAAAGATTAACATAGAAAGACCCTTATGCTAGCCTCTAGGTAAGAGTCAAAACCAAAACTACTCATCAAAAATAAAGAGTCAGCCAAATAGATGAATTCAAATGAAGCATATGTACATGGAAAAAATGTGAGCAGATAACCTCTAAAATTATATACAGCCAGATGTAGGCCCAAAAGGACCAAAAGAGCTCAACAAGCCAGACTCCAATATCTGATATCTTCTTCAATTCTCCAGCTTTAGGAACCACCACGCAAACAGCATGTATTGGAAATAGATCGAAAGCAGCAGATCCAACGAGTGTTCCCGGACCTAAACCTGGACAAGTCAAATTGTAGCAAGGGTGTATTAGCAAGACAACTGATGTCCAAGATTCAGAAAATTTTCTGGTATCTAGTAGAAATGATACATTATACATAAATGTTATAACAACAGGTACGAGCAAATTTTTCCAATAGAAATTAGATTCTCACATTCTATCTTCTCAAAGAGAAAAGAAAAAGGGAAAAGATAACTCATGGAACTATATATACTGGCCATAATACAAAGTATATCAACATATTAACTTTTGTTATATAAATATTAACCTATCAACTATTGATTTCATAGTCATTATCTCAGCATCTCTTAAGGTTCCAGTAACTCATCCTCATTCACAGGCTGCAGACATTAATATTTGGTGTTTTCTATTTTAATGGTCAAAATGGAATATATTTGTACTCCATGACTTCACAGACTAACATCATGGGGGTGAAGAACATATTAACAAGTAACCACTAATATAAGCACAAAAAAAAAATTAAAAAGAGAAAGGTCTAATTTACTCTGTAAAAATCAATATCCATAGTGAACTCAATAATATTGAGAGTTACTCAAAGATAAAATCATTAGAAGGTCAACTATTTCATTATCAAGTCTTAAGGTTCCTTATAGAGGGCGGGAGAGTGTAGGGACATCATTGGTGAGGAATACTTCCTGACATCTTGTAGTTGTGGCTTATTCGCCTCCTTCACTCAACAATGTCCAAGATGAGATCACCACAAGCACAATAAGTGGGGACAAATATCTCTCAAAGTGCATTTTCCCAGACATCATAAGACAGTCTAAACACACACACACATCAATGGCTCACTTTAGTATTCATTACAACTAGAAAAGTTTGGCTAGCTACATTTAAAAAATAGGAGAAGAGGAAACTGAAAGTTTGATGCCATGCTTTCTTAAAGGAGCATATAATTATATGGCAAACCTCAACAAAGGAAAATTGTAACATAAACAAAATTATGAAGAAGAGAGGAATCTGAAAATTTGATGCCACACTTTCTTACGTCGTATTATGAATAAGAAGAAAAATTATAACACAAACTAAGTCAAGATTCTGAATGCAGAGAAGAAAATCCTCAACAAACCTCCAGCATATAATTTTCCAATATTTCGTATTGCATCAATTGTAGCTAGCGAGATCTGTGGAAAGCTAGTCCCAAATGCCAGTAGAGTGATGTCTGCAATTGTGTAATTCCACACCTTTTCATTTTTGACAACTTTTGTGTTTGTGAGAGGATCTATCGTCTCTACAGTCCGACTATGCTTAACAACACTCTCCATGGACCGGAAAAACCGAGCAGTTATAGCTGACAATCCAATAAAGCAATAGGCAAGACCCAAAAAATACAAGAAAGTTCGAAAGCCTTCACCAAGAGCAGTTTCTAGATTGAAAAGTAAATAAGCATCACATTTTTCATGTCTAAGGATATTTGAATGTCCATTGGTGCTGTCAGTGGTATAGTTTCCCAGCGAGGTCATCTTGATAAATATTTTTCCCTTCACAGTTCAAGCCCCAGAAAGATTATTCTTTCGGACGGATGCGGACCTGCCATTTGTGCAACAGTTGTTGATAATTAAAGTCCAATGACAGTCTTAATACAGTTCTCATTA
This sequence comes from Solanum sitiens, assembly GCA_016801875.1. Taxonomy (NCBI): domain Eukaryota; kingdom Viridiplantae; phylum Streptophyta; class Magnoliopsida; order Solanales; family Solanaceae; genus Solanum; species Solanum sitiens. Next base: position 2,045,337 of record JABWTJ010000074.1, on the reverse strand, counting down.
CATCAAGCAACAATAGTAGCACTCTGAAGAATACATAGCACCATATATATAAAAAAAGATCCCCAAGAGTTTCTTTTGTACTTCAGGCCACAAAAACCCGTGTACTAAGTCAGTACACAAGGGGACAGATGTAGCACAAACATGTGCATAATGAAGTTTTAATACTATAAAAATAAAGCATGTCCAATTACATAAGAAAGCCAGTAGATCACTCAGATTGATTTCTAAGTTAATTGTACAAGAGCAAGCATTTTGGCTCCAACAGAGACAATCATGAATTTGTCTTCCTCAACATTTCATTAATCAATTCAAGTTTATGATGAAATTGTGGTATAAGGTTTGCTTACATCCTACCCTCACCATACCCCACATGTGGGATTACACTGGGTATGTTACTATTGATGACATTAGACATCGTGAAAGAGAGAAGTGCAGATAGAAATTAAAATATAGAAGGACTTCATAACAAATTACACCAGTAGATTTCTGAGAAGAAGCTTCCAAGCTTAGATCTCAGGATAACACAACAATTTGATTAAAGGACCACATGACTTAACTTAATCTTTTACTTGATGAAATTTTTCGCCTCTTCTAACCCAAAGAGTGAAGAGGCATAAGGTAGCCCAGGCCACAACTTACATTCTTAAATATAAGATATCAAAAGTGGCTTATGCCGGTGCTGAGCTAAGATACCCACCAATATTAAAGGCAAATACCAGTGTTGACTTTCTCATCAAGGATCGTTGGGCCTAGGACTAACATTACATGAGGCTTGGCATCAAATCATTTGAGTGATGAGCAAAACAATCAACTTGTGAAAGATGAATGCCGTAATTCTGTCAATTACTCTGAGTTCTTGTTCAATTACAACTACGATCTAGCCAATAACAGCCAAGTTCCATGCATAGGAAAACAATGAAAATGAGTGCTTGACCAATTGACTCTACCATTCATGCTAACATCAAGGTTCACGTGTCTTGGACGTTTGAAGTAGAGATCTGTAGCCCTCCAAGAATGATGCCAGCACAATATCACCCAATTTAACATTTCCTGAAATGGCATTGGCAGCCATATTTGCCTTATTGACAGCACATAAGTTGCTCCCAGACAACATCTCAATTCTAGTGCACCTCAAGTGTCTTCTCCCTTAAACTCTCCCTTATAGGTTAGAAGCTCCGCTCATGATCATATCAGTACCTCACTTTCCTTGTTTAGACTTAAATTCAGGGTATTGCCAGCAACTTATTTTCCTTCCTTAACAATTACTCCTAAGATACTAGTTGCGTAGTAAGTAGACTAATAGTTTAAGAATTAGAGTATCTCCATAAATCTTTCTGTAATCAGTTCTCTCAATCATGTTGTTTGTAGGAACTATTGGAACCCAAGTGACACACGCATGGCGTTTAATAAGCATTCTCCAACAAAAGGAGTTAGACATGATCCAAAGTAATAGAAAGAAAACTATGACATTAATCAGCACATTTATCATTTTTCTGTAATCTTGCCTTTAATTATTATTTTTTGGCTTTTGGAAGATTTTGTTCTATTTCTATGACCGTATGACGCAAATGCTCGTAATAACGTCAACTCCACTAGTTTCTAAGAACAGAAATGCTGCAATGCATTATCCTTCCTAATTCTGGAGAAATTGCTGGCGATCAAACACAAAGAAATTAAACAATCTGAATTCACAATTAAATTGCACTTTTTTTCAGGGCACCAGAACTCTCTGGTTCATCATTTTTCCTTCATGTGGTCCTAATTGTGTGAAAGGTGCATGACAACCCAAAGACTTCCAATTCCATTCATACACGAATCTAGGCAGTGATGGGGCCAGGATTTTCAGTAAAGGGAGTCAGAATATAAAGAAGTTACTGCACAAAGAATTCAAGGAGATACAAAACTTAAAAAAGTGCTACAAGAACTATGGTTAACTTTGTTCAATAATCACTGCAATTATTGTCTCGACTATCTACAACACAAATGCCAAACTTCTATAATTTCACGTAACGAATAAAAATAGAGTCTTTACAGAGTACAAGAATAAAAGAAAGTTATGATAACCCAAAATGGCAATTCATTTATATGGACTACAAGAGCATGTTCAGATAATACAAAAAAAGCTTCTTTAAGGACCCTGTACATCAAAAAATGCAATCCTCTAGAATTAGGGAAACTTAAGCTATTAGCCATGGGTCCATAACTTACTTCAATGATTAATAGACACCTAAATAACTCACTTATATGGACTACAAGTCTTTAAGAGCATGGTCACCAAATACAGAAAAAGAAAGTATTTTCTCCAAGTATCAGAAAATCCAGTCCTCAAGAATTGGGAACACTTAAACTATTAGCCATGGGCCCATAGCTTCAATCATTAATGGACATCTAAGGATAATGTTTCCGATAGAGCCTCAGCTCAAGTAAACCAATGATTTAGACATGGAAACACAATTTTAGGCGAAAAAGAAAGTGAACAAAACTAGAACATCTCTAGTACTCTACACCCCAAATATCCAAGAGTCAATTACAAAGCACCCATCCATCAGCTCCAATAACCATTGAAAAATTAACTTCCAAAATATAGCTTTAAAGGAAAGCTAATTTCGTACTCAGTCATCAACCACAATACACAATTGAAAATTTGACTTTCAATACATAGCTTAAAAGGGATCAAAATTTTGTACTCATAATTCTAATTTCAATTGCTCAAAAAATGAAAGAAATACACATAAAACACTCTGCCACAGATTCCAAGATTGTTGGAACACAAGAAAAAAATGAAAAGGGTCAGAGAATAAATCCAAGATTTGCAAATGGGTCGATGGGGAACTTACCATATAGGCATATACAACTATCAATATCCATTTTGCTCCATATTGGACCGTTTTGTGATTGAAAAAAGAGGATAAAAATGGGGTCTTTGAACTGATTTGTGAAATAGTAGTTTACAGAAATGTGGTGGGAATATACAAGAAGGAGACGTGCATGGAGTGAGCACCACCGGATCAAATAGGAACTTCAACTTGCTATCTGCAAAAAAATAATTTAGGAGTAAGCATATAATATAAGGTCATATGATACACGAGACATACAAGATCTAAAAAAAATAATTAATTCCTTTTGTTTGGGGTACTAATGTGGTATTTAATATCATGATAATTAATTCAGATTTGTGTTAAAAAGTATAAAAAATGGAATAATTTAAATTTGCTCGAAAATTTTTACTTTGATGTAAGATGACTATTAAAGGTGGTCTCCATAATTGGGGTTCACTGTGTTTACCATTTTGAATGATTTCACTAATTGAGTACATGTTTTAAATGTCGAAATAAATTTGAATTTATATTAAAGACTTTCATTTGGGGAATGAAATTTTTTTCTATCAAACGTGATCATATTTAATATTCGAATTTAAGATATTTAAGAATGGAGGAGTATTTATCATTTAACTTAATAATTTTTTATTTTATAGAACTTCTATTTAAGATTATTCTTTTTATGTTATATTTAAAATAGTGTTTTCCTTATATTATTAGTATTGTAGTGAAGCATAGCTCAATGGAGATGACTCTTGAATTTTAATAAGTTAATTTGAGGACGTGTTCATAAGATTTCAAAAATTGTATATTGATTCATTTTTATTTTATTTTTTTTATGATTAAGGTCCTTAGAAAGGTATATGCCTTGTGTTTTTTCCATGTAATTTCTTTAAGTTTGGAAGGTATGTACATTGTGTTTTATATAATTTCTTAAGTTTGGAAGATATGTACATTATGTTCTTTCTATGTAATTTCTTACGTTTGGAAGGTATGTGCATTGTGTTTGTACCTTCGTTAAACGGATATTAGTTATTGTAACTCTATCAGTAATATGTTAATTGCTACCATCTACCAAGGTTAAAACACTAAATCAAATATTTTTTACGATACGAAGAACCATTTATGTTTCCTATAAAGATTTGTTTATTTTTTTTATAAAAAAAGGTAAAAGAATTAACAACAATAAGTATATATTTTGTATTTCTTTTTTCATTTGTTTTCTTATGATTAACAAAAATTATGTTTTCTTACTATCAATAAAACAAAAATACATAAGAACATTTTCTTTCTAGTATTAAGGTTAATAGTTGGAAATAACAGTTTATTTTAAATTCCCAAAGAGATAATCATGGTATGCAAGGCGTTTTAATGCACAAAATTAGAACTTTCTCCACATCCTTCCATCGTACTTGTGATGATATTTTTTTAGAAATTATGCCATGCATGTTATGTTCGATATAACAAACCAAATAGAACACAACAAAAAATAATCTCAGTATTACTAATACACCATATTCAACACTATTCTTACACACTATCAAATGAACGACCCCTTAAATAGTACAACAGACTCACTTGTCTAGTCCCCAACCAAAACATATCATGGTGATTGGTGAACATCATGGGGGAGCATGACAATAAGACATGAATAATACTAACATCATTTGGTCATATTTACAGCAGCAGATTCTGTATTCAAACCCAAAAAGGTTCTGCTCATGAATTACGCGATTGTATCACTGGCAAAATCTTGGAACCGGCTAGCAATAATAGTGACAGAATCATACTCATTAACATCAGCAAACCTCAAGGGATCACCATTCTACAATCTTGTTTCCTCCGCCGACATCTATGGTGCACCTTCTGCAATGTGTTCTCTCCTACTTTCTCCATCCTAGAGAGTGCTGTTAGTACAAGAGACCAAAGAAACAAGTTATACACAAGCACCAAGTAAAGTAGTACTACTGATCTACTACCAAGCTCAATCTAACTGCCTTAGAATCATGCAAGCCCTCCACCTCTATTGAGATCTCAACAAAAACAGTCTGCTTATAGAAACATCTTAACCACCTGCCACTAGTAAAGAACCCAGCATATACGTTAACATGGTTATACCAATGGTAGATCCAGAATTTTGAGTAAGGAATCCTAAATATAAAAAGAAGCCCCATGAAGCTTTTAGGAGTATTTTAACCCATCTATGCAGTGTAATTTTTGGTGAAGGGGGTGTCAGTTGACTCCCCAGTTAAACAAGGCTAGATCTACCCTGGTTATACGACATCAAAGGGAAAAGGGGGTTCACGCGACATTATCTGTTTCCTATCTTCCAGAAAAACTGAAACTTCCTTAGAAGGGGAGGATTGCAAACAATGGGGGTAAAAAAGCAAGGATGAGAGACAGATGTTGATTATGTAAGAATTGAATCATGAAGATGGAATGAAGGCCCAGGATCTCAGCGAAGGACCACGGAGACCAATTAGAATTTCCACATTATATCTCTATCTCTAACCTTTGAAAAGTCAAAGGCATTGAAAGGCATTAACTTTACTTGATTACTCCAACGAACGACAAAATACCTCCTTACGCTTCCCTATCATTTGTATCCCCTTTCCACCCCTACTCAAAAGTTAATATAGGTTAATGAGTCATTGATATCAGTTATAACTATATAAGAGAGACCTTTAGTAGAGCACAAGCAGTTAATTGCGTCATAAGGCAAGTGATTATACACAGTAGTTTAAGCACTGATTTGGAAAAAATTTGTTAACAGGACTTGAGTGAAAAACAAAGCAGATAATAGTCTTAATCCTGTGCTTGTAAACAAACAAAAATAAGACCACTGGTACCACTCATCAGAACAGTAAGAATTGGAAGAGCAGACCGTCTGTAGACTATATTAAGCAACATATAAGTTGGAAGTCACACATTACAGTATTATTAAATTATTTACCTTTTTTGCTTATGAAGTAATTCGTAAATGTTCCATTGAAAAAATTTATTTATTTTATCAAAAGAAAAGGAGTTAGAAGTCACAGACAACTAGAGAGAAACCAATTGCAAGTAAAGCATCCATGGACTTTAAGACATACACAAGCAGAATATATACAGTTCACCCAGACTTCACTTGAAATCTTAAACATGTCCACGCCCACTGTAAAGCTCCAACTGGGATATTTAAATGAAACTTGACAACTTCACGGCATACTTCTAGCTCAAGTGCTCAACTCATAAAACCAAGTTTAATCCTCCGTTCCAATCATTGGATTAGTGCCATGTACATTTACAAGTTTTGTAATTTCATTTATCATGTCGATATCAGCCATTAGAAATCCATCATTTGCATATCCAACTTTCCCCTCAACCAAAGTTTAAAGTTCCACACAGACCCCCCCCCCCCCCCCCCGGTCTCTGTCAATGTTGTTTCAAATGCTTAAGCATTAATAAAACAATATATCCAACCACCAAATCAATGAAAGCATAAATAAATTAACATCAATAGTTCTGGCACAACTTTGCTTAATTACTTCTTTCCATTCCAACTTGCTGTACTGTATTTGTGTTCTATAGACAGGGAATAGCTTCTCCGTGAGTGTCATAATATATACCTTCTCTGTTAGCAGAATCATAATATATAGATTCTCCACAGAAAAAACATATGTATCACAAACATGAAAATGGTTATGAATCAAAAAATTAACTTCTTGAACAATATTTCTTATAGGAGTTCATCAAGCTGCCATACATCCTTAAAAGAAGCTATCTACACGTTTCTTTCCGAGACTACAAGGCATTGTCTAGTCTAACTCTTCGGACAGGATGAAACTGACTTTTCTGATCGAAGATATCAAACTATAACTCTTGAAACTATGGCATTCCATACAGAGTCCATTTTTACTGACAGAGATCAGACCAATCAGATTGACAATGTTTGTCTCAACAGGTAAATACTTCGAGCAAATCTAAGTAGTACGATACAACAATCAAGACAACCGGCCCAAATGAAGCTAAATGGATATAATGATTCATTAACCTACAACCAACTAGTTCCGGCTTATTGCATAATTCACGATGCACCCTAGGGTGTGGTTCAGAGGTCAATCAATGAAGCAGGAGGAGAACCATGAGATCTCAGCAGGCAAAAAGATTAAGTTACACACAAACTGCATTGGGGGGAGCTACCATGTATCCATTGGAACATAAGCTGATTCGGACACTACAACTATTTAAAAGGAGGAGAATGGAACACTAAATGCAGATTGCAGGGTATACCTCCAAATTCATCGCCCCAGAAGGACAGCCGTTGATCATCTTCTTCTTCATCAAACTCATCACCATATCCAAACTCTGCATCACCGCGATACCCCGGTTCACTCCCATACCCCGACTCATTACCTAACCCCTCAAAATTCCCACTTTGCACAGACAAACCATTTAAATTACTCTCTCTTTCACCAACCCCACCACCTTCCTTCTCCTTCCTTAAACTCTTTGTAACCTCACTAATATCCAAAGTCCAATGCATATCCCCATTGACAAACAACTCCCCACTCGAATCAGTCCCCACAGCAACAGGAAAATCTGAACAAGTCCCATAAGCTGCTGAAGCTCCAACCGAGCAACACCGTCTTCTAGTCCCACTCCGATCACTACTCCTCCCGGAAACCGAACGAGACCCACGTCTCCGCCTCTTACCAGCTATCAACCTAAGATTCTCCCGTTTATGAACCGATAAAGGCCTATCCTCCTCAAATAAACTTAGCTTTGACATATCAAGAGCTTCAATTGGAATCGAAGTAGTTCTATCCGCTCTACATTGACGCTTCGTATGCACCCCACCATGGGTCGACGGGGAGTAAGTTTTTGGCGAATCCAAATCTAGGGTTTTAGAATTCGGAGTCGGAAACTGAAAGGGTTTCCAAGAATGGAGATGATATGTACATGATTCAATGGCATGACGTGAATCTAGCGTCTTAGGCGACATTGAAACTTCATGAAAACACTCTACACACAACCAATGGAGTTCAAATCTGCTCAAATTCACCTGAATTCATCTATAAACAGCTTAAATTACACCATATCAATGAAGAACAAGATCTGGATATTTTGAAATCAATGGCGATTAAGCAAAATTGTCGAAAGTATCTATGGATATTTGGGGTACTATTCTCAAAATCAGAAAAAGATCGCCACTACAGTACTTTTTGGTTTTCAGCCACTAATTTTATACTGTGGTTGAGAGAAAAGACACATGGCAATATAATATTAGCTTCGATCGAGAAAAAGTTATTTCACAATCATATTATCTTACGATTATTATATCTTATATTTCACTATGAACGACATTTTACTTTTTTTGATAATGCATATTGTAATTTCTTGACACAAATTCTGTTTTTAGCCGATTTCAAAATGAATAATATATTCATATGTTTATTATTTTCTTCATTTAAATATGTTTGGTCTAATATGACTGAGAAAATTAAAAAGAACTTTTGATACTTGGATCTTAAATTAAAAAGATATGTTAAGTAACTAAAATGTCGGTTAATACTGTAATTTTAAATATGTTAGGTGGAAAGTTGAAATTAAAAAATTGGGAAAAAGGGAAAAGGATATATTTTTTTAAAACGATTAAAAATAAAAATAAATCAAATAAATATAAACGGATAGAGTAATAATTTTAAAATTTTTAATGAGATCATTTACACTTGCACAAACATTTATAACTTCAATCTATACGTTATTATCACTTCCGTTTAATATTATTTGTTTAAGTTTATTTGAATTGAGAAAGAAATGCATAAAACACATTCAACGAATGCGATTTATGTGTAAGTTTCAGTATCTTCCCGTTTAATGTGGAAATTACGTTATTACCCCTTTCGTTTAATTTTATTAGTCTACTATTTTTTTTAAATGCATTTATTTCTTTATTTATTACTTTTATCATATCGAGAAAAACTAGTTACTTCGTACTTTTTATTTTATACGCAACATTAATTGAGCTGATAAAGAAAGACATAAAACACATTCAAAGAATGAAATTTATGTGTAAATTCCAGTCAATTCTCATTTATTGTTAAAATTACGTTATTATCCCTTCCGTTTAATTTTATTTATTCTTCATTTTTAAATATATTTATTTCTTTTATATATTATTTTTATCATATCGAGAGAAATAAAAAAAATTAATTTTGTACTCAACATTAGTTGAGCTAAGAAGAAAGGCATAAGACGCATCCAACAAATGCGATTTATGTATAAGTTTCAGTCTCTTCTCATTTATTGTTGAAATCACGTTATTACCACATACGTTTAATTATATTTGTCTAATATTTTCTAATTTTTTTATAGATTAATTTTATCATATCGAGAAAAAAAGATAATAATTATATCATTTTGTACTCAACGTTGATTCAACTGAGAAAAAAAAGGCATAAAACGCATTCAACGAATACAATTTATATGTAAGTTTTAGTCTCTTTCCATTCATGGTTGAAATTACATTATTACCCCTTTCGTTTAACTTTATTTGTTTATTATTTTCTAAATATATTTATTTCTTTTATTGATTACTTTTATCATATTGAGAAAAGATCATTATTTTTTTAATTATATATTCAACATTAATGCATTGAACGAACGTGATTTATGTGTAAGTTTCAGTCTCTGTCCATTTATTGTTGAAATTACTTTGTTTTTATTTGCTATTTTATAAATATATTTATTTCTTTTATTGATTACTTTTATGATATACAGAAAAGATATTTTATTTTATTGTATACACAACATTAATTGAGATGAGAAAAAAGACCTTAAATGCATTTAACGAATGCAATTTATGTGTGAGTTTCAGTCTCTTTGTAACACTCCGGAAGTTCAAGACCTAATCTAGAGCCTCACATGAAGAACTAAGACTTAGGACACTGTTTTAAGGCCTAAAATAATGTAATTACAACATTTAGGAAGTGTTAGAGTCAAAACGCTTAAGAACGTCCATGACTTTCGGTGAATTGTGAAATGTATACTAGTGTGTCTTGGCATATTTAATGGGGTTTTGAGAGTCGGAAATTAATGAAAATTGGTAGAAGGGTGTTAAACATGTGTTAGAGTGTCTTTAGGGTCGAAACGTCCAGGTACGACTCCCCAAGAACCACCCTAAGGACCCTTGGAGAGGACCCTTCAATTTTACCCCAAAAGCCGTGTTTGACAGTGGCTATCCACGAAACCAATCGACGAGCCATCGTCTGATCGACGAGGCGTCGATGGTATCGTAGGTCCATCCTTAGCCAAATCTCCAAAGTGGTCAAAAAGACCACTCTCTAATACAAACGACGGTTGCACATGACGATGTCGTCGTAAGACCTATGGACCGTAGGTCGAGGTCTCGTAGGTCCTGACCTATTTTGACTGTCTTATTTTAAGTTAAGTCAATTAATTAGTTAGTTGGTTAGTTGGTTAATTAAGGGTTAAGGGGTGTCTAATTAAGTTAGTTAAAGGGTTATATAAAGACCTAAGCCTAATTAAACTAATCCAACACCCACAATTCCCAAACTCAAATCTCTCTACTTTCTCTCTCTATTTCCCCAAGATTCCATTGATGATCAATTCAAGGTCACAGGTTCCAAGATTCAACTTTTTCTCCATCAATCTTCAAGAATAGCTAAGGTATGGGAACTCATCACTTTTGGGACTCCTTTTCCAAAGGGTTCTTTCAAGTTGATTTCAAAAAGAGTTCAGAACATGGGTTTTCAATCCTAATTCGTGTTTGGTCTTTCAATTGAGTATGATTTCGATTTCTTTTGATTATTCATGTTAGATAATGATTATGTATGGATTGATTGTTGTAGTACTTATTTCTTAACCTAGTTTATGATGGAATCTTTGAATTGAGTCCATTACCCTAACCATAGTCAGGAAGTAGATTTGTAGATGATTAGGACTATTGGAACTGGTGATGTTATTATCAAATTCACGATATAATGATGGTGATGAGTAAATTGTTGAATGATTTGTGATTAATTGGTGGAGAGTTTCTTAAGGAAGCAATGGAGGCTAATTAGCAAGATCATATGATTCTTGATTTTTTACTTCAATTATGATGGATTGTAATTGGTGATGATGTTGTGCAATTGAAGTGTATCATGTGATTAGAATTAGGAAGATATGATGTGATGAATGTGAATAAAATGGCATGATATGATATATTGAATGTGAGATCATGTTAAGGCTATATTGATGCAAGTCTGAAGGTGATTTCTCTTGTGTGCCTTAGATGATAAGATAATGATGTATTGATCTCACTAATGTTGGTTGTGTGATGAAACAAAGTTATCATCCTATGCCTAATGAGCTAATGTGATATGTTATACAAGAGGGTTAGTCTCCTATGACCTAAATTAAGTTATGATTGTTAAAGAAAGACTTAATGGCATTTCAAAAAGAGACTTTAGCTTAGCACCGAGTGAACTAGTTATTAAAGGTGTCCCTTCCCATTGTGGGAAGGTAGGTTCACATTGGTTCTCATGAGGTGAAGATTACAATGCCATGGTGCATAAAGAAGGTCTCAAGTATGTCTCCTAGTTCTTGAACTATGTTGCCCTCATCGGAAAACTAGCTAGTGTATCCACCTAGAATGCTACGTTCATGTTTTGGTCCTACCTTGACAAGTAGACCACCTTCTTTCGATGTAGATTTTTATGACACCGGATTCCATGTTTAGCTCACATGGTCTATTGTCGGTTAAGGCGATTGTTCCTGAAAATAAAATGAAAAGAAATAAAGTGAACTCTTACTAGGGTGACTTGAGGGAAGTCCAAGAAGGATATTTTTATGCTCTTATAAAGTAAATGATATGCATATGTTGACTTTTCATGTTGATGACTCTATATAATGTTAGTTTCACTTATAATCATGTTATTGGTCTATATTGCTAGGTATGATGATAATTATTCATAATGTTATGTTATATAAAGTTAGGCATTACTTATGGTCTCTTTCCTTGTTTACTTGATTATGTGGGGTTATGAAACTTCACATGAGCATTGCACTTGTATGCTTGGGATGAGATTGTTGGTAGGGTCTTACATGATATGATGATAAGAACTCTTGTACATGTATTGTTGTTATGACATTATGTTGGAGTTACTTTGGTTATATGATCTTGATATGTTACTGTTTATGTTGAAGATAGCATGTTGACTTGACTTTATTAATGATGTTGGTCTTGTGTTGCATATGGTCTTGTCTTAATGAATATGTGATCATGAACTTGTATGTGTTCATATTTGTGCATTAAGGCTTTCAAAAGTGACTTAGCATGACTTTGAACAAAATGTCCCTTTAAGCATGATTTCAAACATCATATGTGCATATGTTTCGATACTTAATACAAGTGGATGTACTAATCCAATTCCTTTATATTTCTACAACAATGTAGGTTCAGGCCGTTGAAGTTAGAAGGCCATTTGCAAGAGTACTTGGATATACTCACCATTCGAGGATGATGTCAATATCTAGCTACTTGATGTTGTTATAGTCTAAATACATTTAGTTTTCTTCTCTTTCATTTGAAGACTATTGTTGTATAAGCCTATATGTGGCTTTTGTTGTAATGAAGTATGGGCTATGTCTGAATGTTCTACTAATTTTAGATGGTTTAATGTGAGACGGTATTATAGACTAAATTCTTATATGTTATGTAAATTGTCTAAACGAGAAGCCTATGTAAGCTTCCTATGCATGGAGTCTAAGTACACTCCATATGTATATATGATTAATAAGCGAGAGGTCTATGTAAACCTCAATATGTATAAAAAGTTTTAATTTTTCAGCATTTTAATCTATGATGTGTTATGACGAATGCTAAGAGGCTAGTCTCAGTCCTCTCCGAGGACGACGACGCCGGTTACGTCTAGGGTGTACTCTCCGATCGTGACACTCTTCCCTTTATTGTTAAAATTACATTATTACCCCTTTCGTTTAATTCTATTACTCAACCATTTTTTAAATATATTTTTTATTTTATTTATTACTTTTATTATATCTAAAAAAGTTAATTATTTTTATTTTATACTCAACATTAATTGAGGTTGTATCTTTATTACTCTTTCTACAACAATTGCTTATGATTCGATTTTTTGCCTTACATATCAGTACATTTTTATTCATATTAACGTCCATTTCTTGGGGATGCTATTTTTTGTTCTATGCGAGCAGTTCCAAGCAGAAATTCTTATCGATCTATCTGCTAAGATTCGGGTTCAACTATGAGTTGATAAGCTCTATCTTCTCTTGGGGCTATCAGACGATGATTGCTTTTGTTGTATAGTTTGGATATAGTTAGGGTCTTGTCTTGGTAGTGCTTATGTCACTTGTAAAGGCTATTGTGGACACAGTATTTCAGGTTTCTTTTGTAGTTTTCAATCTTCAGTCCATAGGTTTAGTGTAGGGGGGGGAGTATATGTCTTCGGTTGCGGTCTCGTTGACTAGTTAGTACTTTTTTATTTTGGCTTGTCTATGGTTTATTGTTATTCAGGTCATGATCTTAATAGTTGAGACTTCACATTTTAGATGTTATGGTGCCCCGATCTTTTTTTCATGAGTTTAGTTAGCTAGTATGTTACAGTGGCTAATTCGGTCTAATACGGTATCAAGTGCCAGTCACACTTCCCTAATTGGAGCGTGAGAATTTTTTTTCCAATGTCATTCCTAAACGGTATATTTTCTATTTCATCTTATTTTAGCTTGTACTTTTGATATTCTTTATGTGCGTATATAGAAACTAGTAATAAAGTTTGATTAAGCGATTGAATTCAACTTGGATTGATTTGATATTCCAACAAGTTCACTTGATCGTAATCGGGCTTGGTTTGACACCCAGGTTTATGCGAATGAAGAACACCTACCCCTAGTAATTTTTAAGAATCTCAATCAACAAATCGTGAGTTTTATTTAATTAGCTTTTGATTGTAGATTTTAGATCTTGTTTTGAAACTCTGTCTTCAAATATATGTTTGGACAGAGATTTGAAAATCTTCTTCAAAAATATTTCAAGCATCAAAAACTAATGCAAACCCTTTTATTTAATTTTTGGAACTTCCAAAGTAAAATGTATGTTCAAACATAATATTTTTAAAATTAAATAGTTGAACTTATGAGCTCTTTTATTGGTTCAATAATTGTGTAGAAAATGGCTCAACGAACCCAAGAAAGGTAACAAAACAACAATTGGCCCAGTCCAAATCGAACGCCTCTTTCTATTTTAAATATCACACTAGCCGCTAGGGTTTCTAAGTTGAGCTCTCCTTTTTCCTCTTCAATGTCGCCACTCCCCTTTTTCCTCTTCGATGTCGTCGCTCCCCCTTTTCCTCTTCAATGTTGTCGCTCCCCTTTATTTCTTCAATGTCACCTTTGGGAGTTGTAACTAACTCCATCTTCCTCCTTCTGATGCTATGGATCATCAACCTTTTCTTCCTTTTCATATTGCCATTATTTTTCCTAGCTCGCAGATTGGACCTCCATTTTTATCTTTCCTTTCCTTTGTTCCTTATTGCTTATGACTTCTATTTCCTCTTTTTCAAGTATTTGTTCCGGTGGATGAAATGGATATCAAGGTGAGATAGAGGTATCTCGTCATACGTTTGAGTTCGAAGCTCGTTGTATGTCTTTTTTCCTTCTTTTCTCTTATGCTTTCTCATACTTTCCTTAACAATCTTTCAACACAATTACATGTTTCATAAACTCAAGTTTTTAAATTTTAATTTTAAAATTCATGGTCAAACAAGAGCATCGACTAGTAATAAAGTTTGGTTGAATTCAAGTCGAAATTACCCTAACTTGACTCAATATTACAAGAAGTTTGGTTGTACTCGACATGGTTGGGCTCGGTCGCTCTCATTGACGTCCAAGCCTACGTGTGTGTACACCAAGAGACTAATAAATAAGGAAAATCAGGAACCCCACCCCCTCCCCCAAACCCCACCCATCTTGATCCCATATATCGTTAATTTGAGAATTTGAGCCAGTCTCTTTTCGATTTTATTCAGAGACTAGTGATAAAAGCTTGATTTGATTCGATTCAAGTTTAGCTTGACTTGATTGATACTATAACAAATTTAGTTGAACTCGACTTGATTGGGCTAGACTCCCTCCACTTACGCGTAAATAAATAATAAAAATGAGGACCCCACAACTAGGAGACTTCCAAGTATCTCATCCAACAAATCTTTGACTTTATTCATAGCTTAGTGAGAAAAACTTCTTTCCATAGAACTAGCTTGACTCGACACGACTAGACTCGGGTTGCGCATAAAGAAATACTAAAAATGTGAACCCTCAAGCTAGGAAGCTTCCAAGAATCTCAACCAACAACCCCACAAAAATAAGTAATTCAATGCGCAAAAAAGTCATCTCTTTCCCCGTGCTTTCTTCCTACACGTGAAATTGACGGAGTCTCCATTTTTCTCATTCGCCATTAACACATCAGTCCAAACTTCACCTTCCCCAGCTCCCATTTTTCTACAATCACTTCATATATAGTTCCTTGCTTGGCCTGGTTTGTTTTGGTGATTTTTGAGAATTTTTTTTGATCTTTCTGTTCCCAAAATCACCTGTTCAACCTAGAATCAATCTTATTTGTTTGATCGGAAAATCAATTATGAGAGGAAAATGGGTAGTAGTACGAATTTGGGTGTTGTATTGTCTGCTTCTATCTGAGTTTTTTCAGGGATGTTTTTCTGCTTTTAACCTGCCTCGTCCACCATGGAAGAAACAGTCAAATTTTGGTTCCTCTGTTGTTTTTCCACTTGTTGGGAATGTGTATCCAAAAGGGTATTTTCCTTTTCCTCTACTTCTTTTTCTCAATGATCTATATCTTGTTGTTATTGTATGCTCTGTGCTACTTTGCTATTAGCTGTCATGTTTTTTCTTTTAAGTGTTGTAAACAACCTCTCTGGTAAGGTTCGCATACACTCTACCTTCCTCCGACCCGACTTTGTGGGATTTTTTGTTGCATCTCTGTAGTATAATGGGTGTCAATGAATCTTCTGCAAAAAAAAAATGCTGATTAAACAGTTTACAAATTCTTAAAGGATTTTTTTATTCTGTCTGTAGCAAAATAAGGACATGATTTTTGTTGGAGGTAGAGTTAGTATTTAATCTCCATGTGTTCAACCTTAGAGATTTTTTAGCATTGAACTTTTATACGTAAATTTATGTTTCGTGTCGAAGTTAAATAGCTGCATTTGCTACTGATGCTGGTAAAGATTATATAAGTAGTTTTATCTATACTTTTTCTCAACTTTTGTGTATTGATTTATTTATTTGTGATGTGTTACTTCTCTTCAGTAGATGGAATATTGGAAGGGCTATTTTGGTGTATTCTTTAATTTGAGAATCATCTTGCAAATTTTTCAGCATTTTTGCGTGAAAATTTCGTGTACATTTCCCATAGACTTGAATGGTTTGGTGTGGTTCTTCATTTGGAGTATCCTATGATTTCCTAGTTGTACTTGAGACTTTAATCTGACCTGAAAGTTAGAACGTATTGTGAATCTCTTTCAGATGAATCTATTTGATTTATCTTTTAGACAGGAAGAACTTGCAATGGTATTTCAATTTCAATTGGAACATGGGTTTGATTCACACTCCGTGACTGAAGAAAGATGTATCGTCTGAAAAGAAAAAACAGTCTTTGTCTAAAGAAATGAATTGGGAAAGGACAGATGTATCCTTAGATGAGAAGTCAGTCTTTTACAAGTGTCTCTGGAAATCAAGACTTATTGGTCTATGGTAATGATGGTTCAACTTGGGGGCTTCTCCGTGCAAATATTTTCTCAGGGGTCTGTGCAATTGAGGTCCTCACTGATCCTTTTCTCATTCTGTAAAAGCAAAGAGGCTCATTTGCAAAATTTTCTTCTCTTTACTACTGATACATGTAAAGAGAAGAAAAACTTGCACGTGGGCCTCTTTACTGGTATAGAATGAGAAAAGGAGCAGTCGGGACCCCTGTTGCACATTCCTCTCAGTAAATATTTGCACAAGGATGCCTCCCTTGTGGAACCATAATCACCATAGACCAATATATCATTCTTTCCAGAGACATCCCTAGAAGACTGACTTCTCATCTTTTCAACAAACGAAAAGGAAGAACTTGCATTATTATTTCAATTGGAACATGGGCTTGATTCACCATCCATGATCGGAGAAAGATTTATCGTCTGAAAAACTGGAGTCTTTGTCTAAAGAAATGCGTTGAGAAAGGACAGATGTATCTGGATTTTGCTGGGATGCAATGGGCTTGCTTACACAAAACATTACTCTGTTCATTCTAACTTACATCAGCTAGCAATTTTATACGAGTTTTGGTATTGGGGATTAGTTCTTGGTTCACCACGAGAAGATTTGTTGCTAGTTTCTAGAATTTGGATTTCCTTATATTTGTGTTTGAAATTCGTAAAACTTGCATATTACTTGTTTCCTGTTCTCTGTCTCTTAAACTCGTATATTCGATTCACGTTCAGGTATTATCAGGTGACACTCAATGTAGGCCAACCCCCCAAACCTTACTTTCTTGACATAGACACAGGGAGTGATCTCACTTGGCTCCAATGTGACGCACCTTGTGTCAAATGTATTCCAGTGAGTACATCTTTTTATTCCTTTCTGCAGCCTAGCTCTTTCAAGTTACATTGAAGATTATTAATATGAATTCAAATCCAAAATCATATACAAGTTGTCAGAAATATATTTCCTAATTTCTGCATATATGTATGACATTACAGGCACCTCACAGTCCGTACAAACCGAATAAAAATGTTGTCAAGCATAAGGATCCCATTTGTGCATCCCTTCACTCACCTGCAAACCATCGCCGTCACAGTCCTGACGATCAATGTGACTATGAGGTTGAGTATGCGGATCATTGTTCATCCTTGGGAGTGCTGGTCAGAGACGCATTTCCAGTAAAATTCACCAATGGTAGCTCCATTGCTCCTCCTCTGGTGTTCGGGTAAGAAACTGATAAACTACTCCTTAGAACTAACCTTTAAAATTGTCAATCAACAAAGAGAATGTTACTTCTTCCACTTTCACTGCTAAAAAGATTGGAATCACAACGGAGAAATCTGTTGCTATTTCTATTTAGCAACGAGTTAGGGACGGATTATCAAAAAAAATTGTTAGCTACGAGCAATTTAGTAATGAAGTTTGTTGCTAATTCTAGCTTCTTTTTTTTGTAGTGTTTATTCTGTTACTGAAATTGTGGTGCTTGTGATTCATGAGTTTGATTTCCCTTCTGTAGTTGTGGGTATGATCAAGAAGTGCCAGCCTCGGAGCATGCACCTTATACAGATGGAATTCTTGGCCTAGGAAATGGAAAATCAAGCATAGTATCACAGTTGAGTAGCTTGGGTTTTATCCGGAATGTAGTAGGTCACTGTTTAAGCGGGCAAGGTGGAGGTTTTCTTTTCCTTGGAGATGATGTTGTCCCGTCTTCTGGGATTGTTTGGTCACCTATCGTCCGTGAGTCTTCAGAGTATGTTCTATCTGTAGTTCGCGCTTTTGTATATGAAAATTTGCACTTTGCATGCAACATGTGAATAAACTTTTCTAGATTACTATGGTTTCAGGAAACATTATTCTTTGGGACCGGCGGATCTCCTTTTTGGTGGGCAGGCAACTGGGATAAAGGGTCTACCGATAATTTTAGACAGTGGAAGTACCTTTACCTACTTCAATTCCGAAGCTTACAAAACTCTGTTGTCTTCGGTAAGAAAAAACTACATCCTATAAGCTTATCATCTTTTTGGCTTAGGACTTATGATATTGCTGATTTCAGATTAAGAAAAACATAGATGCAAAGCAGCTGACTGATGCAGTGAACGACAAAAGTTTGCCCGTCTGCTGGAAAGGCTCCAAACCTTTCAAATCCCTTCAAGATGCTACGAGGTACTTCAAGCCATTGACACTTAGTTTCACAAAAACCAAGAATATTCAGCTTCAACTGACACCCGAAGCTTATCTTATTCATAGTGTAAGTGCTCTTTAAATCACTCCGTGAATCTTATAATGCAGCTCAAAAGTATAGCACATCATGTTACTGATATTTGTATCCTCTCAGAATAAGGGCAATGTATGCTTAGGGATACTGAACGGTTCGGAGGTTGGATTAGGAGCTGTTAATATCATCGGAGGTATGACAAAACGAGGCACCTTTCTTTTTGTGCTGTTCAAAAATTTTTAGGTTGTCTTCTCCCAAGAAAATATACAACAAAAGAACACACACAACCAACATTTTCTCCGAGGAGAAGCACATCAGTATCGAAATTGTTGTCCACATTTTAACCTTCTTTCCTCATTTTCTCTGGATTTACTTATGCAGATATTTCTATGTTAGACAAAATGGTGATTTACGACAACGAAAAACAGCAGATTGGATGGGTTCCAGCAAACTGCAACAAGCTTCCATCGTTGTCCTGGTAGGTCGTCCGAACATACATTTATCTTGCTTGTTCATATTACTACTGCTACGGATTTCACTCGACACCATCTTTGTTCTTGTATTAACAGAATATATCAATGATTACAGTGAATCATTTGGTGACATACTAGCAAGCAGAAAGTATGTCAGTATTGTAAGCATACCAATGTTTGCTATATTACAGAACATATTTTAGTTTGATTTGTAATACAGAAAATTCACTGTAATCACCCATAGAAATATTATATATATATACAATGGCAGCCTTATATGTATATTCAGTTCATCCCCAAATTTGTCTTCTTCTATATGTATATATATATTGCAACGTAAAACGAGGAGTTGAGTTTGAACTGGCGAACCAAAGTGAATGTGAAAATTATTATTTTATTTTATTTTGATGACAAGGGAAACCCGCAGCCGCTACACTTTGGGTGCGCACAGGGTAAAACCCTCGCTCCTATACAATAGCTCGCAAACCACATAGGAGAGGTAACCCACACTAGGCAAGTCTGGTGCGACGAGCTCGACGCAGAATGCAAACCCCTTGCTTGAATGTGAAAATTATTATTATTATTATTATTATTATTATTTATTTATTTATTTATTTTTAATAAATTAGGGGTAGAGGTGGAGGTGGGGGGGACATCCATAAAAAGAGGGAATTTGCTTATTTATTTTTGCAGAAATTATACAGTGTGTTTTCATCTATTTTTTGCCACTTTAAATATGATTATTTATCATCCCTACTTTAATAGAATCGATCTTAATTGCAGTCGGTTTCAAAATTAGCTATAAATTGCAATATTCTTTAAAAAAACTGTTATGTCGATAATGTTACCAAAAAATTGTAGAAATATTTTTTAAAATTTGTATAATTATAAAATTCTGCTTAACCTATAATAGTCATATGTAGTTGATATATAAATGAAGGATGGCGTGATAACAATCTCTTTTCCCTAAATAATATGTAGCACGGTTTAAATTTCAAGTGTTAAATTTTTAATCTTGATCATAAATATAAAAATGAATTTTTAAGTTAAAAAAAATTATATATTTGAAAACTAAGATATAAAATACTATTAAATCAAAATAGTTAACAATTTCAAATACTTAAAAAGAATAAGAATAAAAAATGTGGTAAGAAAATAATCATCTGACTCTCAACATTCAACTACTGTCATATATATATTAGGGCGAAAGAAATAATTTTAAGACATTCTTTTAGTCATAAGTGTGAATTTTTTTTTTTTTTTAAAAATGAACATATTGAATCAATTATTAAATTTCTTTTAGTAAAATCTATTGTACTGAATAATTCAAATACTTAATTAATCTAATCGAATCAATTCAAAAGAGAAATCAAAATTATAAAGCAATTCTAGAAAGTCTAATTTTAATTATACAAAATAAACTAGCCGAAAAGTTAACACAATTAAAACTGTATTATAACTGTATTAAAAGTGTTCAAGTGAAAAAAGAAAATGTTATTGCTATAACTGTTAAATATTTTTTTATTATACTCCTTCCGTTTTCACAAAGAATGACTTGTTTTGACTTGACATGAAATTTAAGAAAATAAACAAGACTTATGAATCTTGTGTTCCTAAATTAAAGTTATGTCAAATGTACAAAATTGTCATTTAATATTGTGGCCATAAACATGTCATGCGAAAAGCTGAAATTAAAATATTACCAAACAAAAAAGGTCATTCTTTTTAAAACAGACTAAAAAAGAAATGAGGTCATTCTATTTTGTAAGTTTTCCTTTTATAAAACAAGCAATCAATTCCTACCATTTGACACCCCTAGTTTAATAATATTTACAACCCCCACCCCCAAGCCATAAAACAAGCCAATGCTCCATTTCTTTTTAGTATATATATATCACACTTGTTCTAAATTAGTCTCACCAAGTCCTCTCTCATTTGTTACAAACTTCAAACTTTTATTTGTTGATTTTTGAGCCATTTGTTATATTTAATCAAATAAATCATGAAAGGGAAATGGGTACCATCTTGGGTTTTATCAGTATGGTACATTATGCTTCTGTGTAAATACTTTCATAATTGTTCTGCCTTTACTCTACCAATGAAGGAACAATCATATTTTGGTACTATGGTTTTTCTCCTTGATGGGAATGTCTATCCTAAAGGGTATATTTATTTTCAATTCAATCTTTAATTTATAATAAACTACTAAAAAAAATTAGCTGAAAGCGATTTAAATTCAACTACTTCATGTTCAGACATTATCAGGTGACACTCAATGTAGGCCAACCCCCTAGAACTTATTTTCTTGACGTAGACACAGGGAGTGATCTCACTTGGCTCCAATGTGATATACCTGGAGCCAAAAATCTTCCGGTGACTACTTACTTTTTATTCGCTCTTTTCAGTTAAACCAAAGATAATTAATATGAATTCAAATCCAAAATTCTCATAATTGACATTGCAGGCTCCTCACCAACCTTACAAACCGAATAAAAATCTTGTCAAGCATAACGATCCCATATGTGCATCCATTCATGGAGAAAACCCTCCCGTTCACACTCCTACCGATCAATGTGACTATGAGATTGAGTATGCAGATCATTGTTCATCCTATGGAGTTCTGGTCAGAGACGCATTTCAAGTAAAATACACTAATGGTACCTCCACTGCTCCTCCTCTGGTGTTTGGGTAAGAAACTTGTTAGCTAACGAGCAGTTTTAGTTTAGTTTCTTTTGTAGTGTTTATTCATGAGATTGATTTCCGTTATGTAGTTGTGGATATGATCAAGAAGTGTCACACTCTGGGCCTCCACCACCTTATACAGATGGAATAATCGGTCTAGGAAATGGAAAATCAAGCATACTATCACAGATGAGTAGCATGGGTTTAATCCGGAATGTAGTAGGTCATTGTTTAAGTGGGCAAGGTGGAGGTTTTCTTTTCCTTGGAAATGACAGTGTTCCGTCTTCTGGGGTTGTTTGGTTACCTATCGTACGTGCATCTACAGAGTATGTTCTGTCTGTAATGGGTGGTTTTGTATATCGAAATTTTCACTTTGCCTTTGCATGGAAGATGTGAATAAACTTGATTACTATGATTTCAGGAAAGAGTATTCTTTGGGACCAGGAGATGTACTTTTCAATGGGCAGGCAACTGGAATAAAGGGTATACCGATAATTTTAGACAGTGGAACTACCTTTACCTACTTCAATTCCGAAACTTACAAGACTCTGTTGTCTTTGGTAAGATCAGGCAAAACCTTCATCCTATATGCTTATGAGTTATATCTTTTTTGCCTTTGGACTTGTGATGTTTTTACTGATTTCAGATTAAGGAAAACATAGACACAAAGCAACTGAGTGATGCAGTGGAGGACAAAAGTTTGCCCGTCTGCTGGAAAGGATCAAAACCTTTCAAATCTCTTAAAGATGCTACCATGTACTTCAAGACATTGACACTTAGTTTCACAAAAGCTAAGAATATTCAGCTTCAACTAACACCTGAGGCTTACCTTATTCTTACTGTAAGTGCCTTTTGAATTACTCAGTGAATCTTTTAGATCACGATACTGATTTTTGTATCCTCTCAGGATAAGGGCAATGTATGCTTAGGGATATTGAATGGTTTTGAGGCTGGATTAGGAGATGTTAATATGATTGGAGGTATGACAGAACAAGGCATTGTTTTTTCTAATACCTCGTCTAGATATTGAAAAATAATGTCCTACCTGTGCAGATATTTCTATGTTAGACAAACTGGTGATTTACGATAACGAGAAACAGCAGATAGGATGGGCTCCAGCAAACTGCAACAAGCTTCCATCGTTGTCCTGGTAGGTCGTCCAGACATGCTGTTTCATATCACCGCTGCTACTGGAGCTCACACGATACCATTACCATTTTTGTTCTTGTATTGACAGAATATATCAATCATAGGAAGAAGCAGGCAGAAAGTGTGTCAGTGTCATAAGCATACCAATGCTTGTAATACAGAAAATTCACTGTAATCACCCATAGAATTATAGATTTATATAATAGCAGCCTTATATGTGATTACTACTCTAAAAGCAGGAAGACTCAAATGTCAAAGTAAAGAATTAGCAAAAAAAAATGTTCTTGTAACTTAAGCACATGATAAAAGGGTGAAAATCAACTGAACTCATACTTTCTAGCTTAGACCTGAATATATCTGTATAAAACCACTAAAAGTGTTCAAAATATTGAATTATGAATCCATAACTCAAATATTGAATTGCAGTCGAATGAATAGAATTCCTCTATCCTTAACTATAAGTCTTATGAGTAGTGATTGAGCCCCAAAAAAAAATACTAGTAAAGAGCATTTTACCCTTTAAATAGACCCTCCTTATGCACCACAAAATCAAATCACTCCGGCCAATTGACCGTATGGTTATATACACGACAAAAAAAAAAAAAAAAATATATATATATATATATATATATATATATATATATATAACTAAAATCAAGCTGACCATTATTTATCATAACCAAGAAAACACATAGGAGGGGGACAAAACTGATCAAGACGAGAAGTATCTGCAGTATCAGCATTTTTGGATATCAAAAGGAACTATATGCCCCCTTATGAGATAAATATGTACATGAAAACCTCTCTATAGTTGATAATTTAAGAGTATATGAGAAAACCTTTTCTCGCGCTGTTGTTACTGAAATGATTTCACAAGTTAAAACCCCTACTTCTATGTGAATTTCCATAACATTAACTCTCCGAGCTGCAATCATTCAGGAGCTGATCTTATATCTAGACAACCTTATTCACATTTTGATTAAGGAGTGTTGCAAAATCACCAG
This sequence comes from Solanum sitiens, assembly GCA_016801875.1. Classification (NCBI taxonomy): domain Eukaryota; kingdom Viridiplantae; phylum Streptophyta; class Magnoliopsida; order Solanales; family Solanaceae; genus Solanum; species Solanum sitiens. The sequence goes on along the minus strand of JABWTJ010000074.1, from coordinate 2,021,207 downwards.
GCTGGACGACTACAGGAGGATGCAGTGAGAAAACATACGAGACAGGCCTCGATTGCACCATTGGCTTTCTGGCTCTAACCTCATCGAATAATTCTCCAAGGTTCTGTTCATCAAATAGAAATGAACCATTGAGAAAAAAGCAGCACTCCCTCGCCAGCTTTTCCACCTGAAGCAACAGTGTCAAACATTCAGTTTCAGCTAAAGTAAAGGGGGGAGAGGGGGGATAATCTGAATCAACGAAGCATTTCTATCAGCACAGATGCGATTGGGACGAGGATGAGTAGGAGGAGAGAACTATTTGCAGCATGAAAAGAAATACGGAAGGGGACTAAGGTCTTATAAGGAAACTATATTACAAAACTTGCCAAGATTTATCAACGTTCAAAATAACTCAAGAGCCTCAGCCAATAGAAAAGAACAGAGAAACATCTTTAGTTTTTTTCAAAATGAGATTTTCAGGCATTCTCTTCGAATTGTGCATTGATGTATGCAACTTAAATAGCACTCATATTCCTGGTGGGAGTGCGTCCCCCTTAAAGGGGTCCTACCCAGCATGAATCTTAATTAGCAAGCTTGGATCCCGGATACCAAATGGTTAAAAAAAAAAAAATGCGATAAAGCAGCTCCACATAGAATGCATATTTTCATGTCAATTGTCAACTTCCGAAAAGCTCAAGTACTATTAACTAATTGATATAGATTTTGAATTTCTGTTTCCAGGTTCCTTTCCTGCCCCATTACACCCACAAAATAGCACTTCAGATAGAACTGTCAGAAAGATAGGAAAAGTTAAGATTCAGGGAGAAACTTCTCGAGGAATCTCAGGAAGTTGCTCAAAATTACCAAAAATATGCAAATAACTTCCAAACTTGTCTCTTGTCAATTAACTTTTTAAGTAGAAAGCACAAATCTAGCATCTATTGGAGATTACCAAAGCCAGTATGAGTAAATTACCTGTAGGTGTGAGAAACGTATGTTATTCATGGTGATAATTACTGTAGCTTCATATAAGGCATCTCCAAGTATCCGGATGGCAATATACTCAAAAAAGGTCTGCACCATGCTCCTATCCCCTTCTTTATGTTCTGCTTCAAATTTTGGGAACCATAGGACACATTTAACTTCATTCCATGGAACTGAACTCCCTGCAGTTTTGGATAATATCGTGTTGTATGGATGTGAATGGCCCCACAGAATTCTGACTCCAGTTGGTAACTGATCAAGTGTGGATTCATCTCGAAGGGATGTTGTGGAGATTATCGAAGACGGAGCATAAAAACGTGCAAGATGCGATGAAAAATATAAGTCATTGTCATCCAGTATGAGGATGCACCCATGATAGGGTACAGGAAACCACTGCAGAAGTGACCACATATCAGCAGCATCATGCTCCGGCAGGCATAGACTTGACAGGGCACCAGAATAAGCAGACGGAACTGAATCGTGAGAAAACATACATGAATCTCCATTCCGGCATCCCTATAGATGTGTAAATTTAGAATATGTCAGATAGGAGTATCAATACACTTGAAAAAATTTGGTATGAAGAAAATACAAAGAAGCCAAAGATATGCATTAGGTCCATCTAATATATGATAAACTTTTGGACAAGGTAAATAGCACCAAAAAGAAAAATATTTTCCTCTTCTATCGATGCTTATTTTCAACTCCCCAAAGCATTTCATTGATTCTATAAATATGGCACACTATTAAATGTTCATCTTCCCCATTCTTTCTCCTCCTCCCTTCAACTAATGCAAGCTCTTCTGCCTCCTTATTCTGTTATACACCTTCTCCTATCTCTTTCCAAATCCAAACCACCACCACTTCCCTCCTTCACCAAACTCCCCACCCCACCCCCCACCCCCCACCCCCACGAGCAATTACATACAGAATGTGCATATAATGCACTTGCAGATCATGAAATCTTATTCTACAAACAAATAATTAGATCACTTAGTCAAAATGGTAGTATGGCATATACTTCAAAAGCAGGTAAGCCGTACTTGTGATGATTCCCAAGGTCAAATATGACTACTAAGATATATCATAATTGCCATGATATTGTTCTATCGCAGTGGGTGCTTAGAAGTTCGGCCCGGTTTTTTGGTGTCCTAGGGGAGTGTGATTTGAACTTTCTAATCCAAGAAGGCCCTATCTAATGAGTAAGCTGGAGTCTCCAACCATGTGCCAGTTTCTCAACTGACTGATGCACCAAGGAAGAAATAAAGAAAGTTGACAAATCAGACTCCAATTTGATTAAAATCAGCAAGCTTCCTGGATGAACACGTTAACTGATTTTGAATTTTTTGAATAAAAAAAAGTTTATAGAGTAGACATTAGGACGAAAGCTGGAAATTTTCCAATAGAAAAGATACAGGCTGGTGAAACACTGAGTATCCCTCTTTTGGTAAAAAAGGCTAAGACTCAAGGTCAAGAATAAATTTGGTTTCTGGATAATATCTGAATTGGACTCAGAAAAAAGAGTACAAGCTTATACAAGTAAGTAGATTAAAAAGGAATTCAGAAGTCACTTAACCTCTCATCATAAGACTAGACATTCTCTTCCTTACCTTCCCTTTTTTTTTCAATAAAAATCTTTCTTCCTTAATTCACTGTTCACATCATGAATTAAAAATCAGGAAATATAGAATACTATTAATTTCATGAGGATCACTACAGGTGCTCATAGAATTAAGAGAAAAGGGTCAAATATGCCCCTAAACTATTCGAAAAGGTCTAGATATACCCTCCGTTTAAAGTTTGGTTCACTCATACCCTTGCCGTCCAAATTTTTGCTTAGATATGCCCTTATGGTCGTTAGTTGCCGTCCATGTGGCATTTAAAGAAATAAAAAATGAGCTAGATATGTCCAGCATACCAACTAACGCCCATAAGGGCATATCTGGGCCAAAATTTGGACGGCCGGGGTATGAGTGAACCAAACTTTAAACGGAGGGTATATCTAGACCTTTTCGAATAGTTTAGGGGCATATTCTACATGGAATATTCCCACTACATAGAGTTTGACTCGAACCACTGTAAAGATAATAGGAAAAAGCAACCCATTCATACTTTCAGCTTCAAGATGTAAGTAATATAGGGGCATTTGCACAAATGGATTTTTTGAGACCACTACTCAAATTATATAGGCATAATACATAAATGTGCCTTTAACTTGGCTTCGAATCACATTTATGCCCTTCAACTTTAAGTTTGCACAAGTAGATACTTAAACTTGTACAAAGTTGAACAAATAGACACACATGTCCTACATGTCATTTTTTGTCTTACGTGGTGTCCTACGTGTATTGTGTCATGTAGGGCTCATGTGTTTATTTATTTAAAAGTTGGATAGTTAAAATGTTTGTTTGTGCATTATGAAAGTTGGAGGTCAAAATTAAAATTTGAAGTCAAGTTTTTTAGGGTCAAATATATGTATTATGTCAATTATATCCCATTTAGCCAGTGTGTTAAATTTGTCTACAAAAAGATAAATACACTCAACTATTTTTTAAGGTAAGATTTAGCCTACTGGGCTAGCAGAGACAAATTAAAGAGTGGCATCAAGAAAGACCATATCGCAGCAAGTATGACAACATTTCGAGCCATATTTCAAAGACATCTTTTTTGAAAATATCATAAGTCAAAATAATCTCATTGATCACGAAGACGGTGTCAATATACTATGTGAGTTCAGGGATATCTTTATTACACCAAATGAAGCAAAAATGAACTATTTACCCTCCAGAATGCACTCTCAACCCCTTCAAATATTCTTCTATTCCTCTAACTCCAGATCAACCCAAAAATACTAAGAGGAGCAACCTTCCTTAACTCCTTTTCCCTATCTTCATTTCCTCATTTTTCAATAGCCAATACTTTCTAATGCCACAAAATAGCAGCCTGCTCAAAAAATGGTTCTGGAGATTTGCTGAGGACAAAACAGCCTTGTGGAAGAACGTAATACAGCAGAAGTATGGACAAAATGGTCAGTGGTGCACTGAAGAATCCACTGACACTGACGGAGATGGACTATGGCGGGCCATCAGGTTCCTCTGGAATAACCTTGGGAAGGACATTACCTTCCCAATGGGCAATGGCAGAAAAATCCTTTTCTGAAAGAAGAACTGGGATGGTCAGGGCACTTTGCAAGAGGCTTTCCCCACCCTCCTTCAACATCAGCACCAACCAAAATAGCACAATAGAAGATACCTGGACAATTCAGAGATGGAACCTAATTTTCAGGAGGTTTTTGAAATGATGGGAGGTTGAGACAGTGGCTGCTCTACTCGGTAGACTAGGAACTTTCACAGGTACCACCAATGACCCTGATATTATCAGATGGAGTCACAAGACAGATGCAAAATTTTCAGCCAGCAGAATTTACAGGAGGGCCCTTTCAGAGCTAACAGTAAGAGAAAGAGGTCCCTGGAAAGCTATTTGGAGAACCATGGCACCTGATAAGGTGAAATGTTTCTCCTGGTCGGTAGTAAGAGGGCATGTCTTACACATGAAGCTTTACAGAGAAGGAAATCTCACTTAGCTTCCATATGCCCTCTTTGTATGGAAGCTGTTGAAACAAACAAAGCCACCTTTTGCTCCAACGCAAGGTAACCTCTCGGGTCTGGTCCTTATTCATCACCTTGGCTGGGGAAAGCTAGACATTGCCAGAGCACACAGCTGATCTATTAAGTTGCTGGATCAGAAGGGGAGTGAGCAAAAGCCAAAAGAGATGGACTTGCATATGGTGGACTATATGGAAGGAGAGCAAAAGAGAATCTTCAAAGGCAGACCAAACTCCATTCAGAAGATCAAAGGAAAATGCATTCCTACTTTATGCTTTTGGTGTAAAGAGCAATGCATAGTAGATGAAATACAGGTGGTGGATAAAGAGAATCCTCAAAGGCAGATCACACTCCATTTAGAATATCAAAGGAAAATGCATTTCTACTTTATGTTTTTGGTGTAAAGAGCAATGTATAGTAGATGAAATACAGATGGTGGATTTCCTAGGTTTGTTGTAATTAGTTATCTATGTACTCACACTTTTGGAGGTGGCCAGCATACCCTTAATGTTGATGCATACATGTCACCAGCTTTTTTTTTAAAAAAAAACATTGTTATTAGCAAAAACTTGAATAAGCCATAAAACAACTGATACCTGTAAAGAGAAGAAAAACCTGCACTCCGGCCTCTTCGCTAGTGAAGAATGAGAGAAGGAGCAGTGCGGACCCTTGTTGCACGTTCCTCTCAGAAAAAACTTGCATAAGGATGCCTCCCTTGTGGAATGCCAATCACCATCGATCATTAAATCACTCTTTCCAGAGACAGCCGAAGAGCACTGGCTCCTCATCTATTCAACATCGAAAAGGAAGATGATACCAAAATCTTGACATCAAATAAAACAGCAAAGTAAAAACAGAATACAGTACCTCTTTGACTACACTAGCCAAATTTTGAGCCACGTTATGTGCAAAAGATTCATTGTGCCCCAAAAATGGAACAGATACGCATTTCCTTGTTTCACTACCTTGTTCACGGAGCTTATAATTCATATCTAAGGCATCAGCATCTAGATACTGCTCACAGTCAAGATGGCACTTGTGCTGATATTCATTTGGATTATAACAAGATGGTATGCCACTTGATGTAGCAAGAAATTGGGGTCGATATCGATGCAAAGAGTTCAGAACTTCATCATCTGCAGCAGCACAAGCTTAGTACCAAAAACCAAAGGATCTAAACTGGTAAAATTCAGGATGACATACATGACTCAGCAACTTGGTTCAGCGACGATTGCAAGAGATTATGGAATAAGCACCACTCTTCTTCAATATTAGGAAGCATTGTTTCTCTGTCTTTTGTATCATCCAACTTGAAGAGTTGTCTTAAATGTTCAAGGCGGTGTTTGTCCTTCATTTGGATATATATGTAAGAAGAAACCTCACGTCCCAGCAAAATAAAGCAAACGAACCAGGGGAGAAGAGGGAGGAGAGGGGGGAGAATATCCTGTAGTCATGTGGTTTTACCTTGAAGGCACGCTGCCAGAACTGAAATGCACACGCATTTGCCATACAGATAACCTCTTGTCTACCTGATAAACCAGTGGTACTAGAATCTCCACTGAGAAAGTCGTCAATGTACTTCATGAACTGGAAAATCAAATTTATTGATCGAAGAATGTTCAATTAATCTAAACATCAATGAAATTGGCATTCTCAAATTCAAGCATATAGGGATAGTACCAAATTTTCTTGGCCAAAAGGACGAAGAATGGGTTGTGGCTGCATATCCATCAATATACCAAGAACAATGCCTTCTCGTAACATTCCTATGGCTCCAAACTTGATAATTAATATAGAAGCATCAAATGAAAGAGAAAAACTGGCAAGCAATCTTCCATAAAAAGTAGGTTCATAACGGCTCCTTGGAGATACTTTTTGTAGTGCATGGTTGTCAACAAGCAAACTCAATGCATCCTCAACCACTTCAGGTTCTGGAGGGTCTAAAGCCTTCCGTAGCAGAACTAAACCAAAGATCCATAAGTTAAATTTTAATATCCCACATTATAAACAGCAGTAGACCAAAAAAGGGATAAGAGAATTAGACAACAAACTTACACAAATTGATGATAATAACACTCAAGACCATGCTACTTTGGATGAATGGAATTTGTTCAGCCCATTTATAAATTGATTAGTCATGCTCTGTGCCTAAACTATCGTAACAACTAAGCAGGTCGGTTCGACTTCTCGGTCCAACCAGCCCACCCTGTAGAGGGTGCTGTGGATCAGATAATAGAGTAGATTGGACAAGTTTTTTGTAATACTTAAAGCAAATTTATCTCATGCCATTATTCCCATTCTTTTGGTTGTAGGCATGGGAGGAAAGTCACACTTCAGAAACAAATTATAAATACAAAAGACTCTACATGGATTCAGTCCTTACCATATTAGGCATTTCAATTCTCAGTTGATAACATGTACTAACTTGTTAATGAATACTTTGAATTTTGCATTTTGACCTTGATAACCAACATATATCTTAGACCTTCAAGACTGCCAGTTTTCACAGAAGAGCAAATTACAGCTCAAGCAACACTACGATCTGAGCTCACACACTGAGAACCATAGAAGATTTTACAGAATCAACCAGAATCATTCTCCTAAGCTGATAGTGAATTGCAGTAGCTACAGTTAACAAGCATATGGAGATCAGCAAGCACTTTTTTGAAAATGCTAACCATCACTTTGGATATAAACTGTCATGGAGAAAGAATATATAACAACCAAGCAGTAATATGATTAAATAGTTAATTAGCTATCTGAAATTTCACTTCTAGAGTTACGTATGTTCTACAAAATGATGCACATATGTCCAATGTAACGGGTTGACATGTCCGGTTAGTTCGCTTCATGAAAGTTAGAAGACATCCAATATCGGTCACATGCTCCTCCAAATTTGGGGTGTGATATTTAAGTTTCGATATTTGTTGACAAACAATCTTGTTATCTCGTTATCTGATCTTATCCAACCGTTACCTCATGAACTCGCTTTTGAGGTTCAGTTAAGCATAATATCCATTTTCTTCACATGTATTACTCCACAATCACTCTTAACACCCTGTTCTCAACAAAACTTCTTTAAGATGCATGTTTCAGGATGATAGAATCAGGAAGCACAGAGAAGTCGGCAAAACATTTTTCATAATATTTCTCATAGCACTCGTAACAATAAAGCAAATTCTTAGTAGCGCAAGACTAACTACGTAGAAAGAAAATAGGAGGAGGGGAACAAATAACGCAATCATACATCTCTTCCATCCCTAAGCATGCTTTGTTCATTTCCTTGAATTACAGAGAAATTTCACAACAAAACTCAAGTTCAAGCAGCAAGCCATTTCGTAAAGATAATCATGTAAAAGGAAAGGGAAAGAAAAGAAACTCTGATGCTCAGAATCCAGAAAAAAGAGCACAGAATTTTAGCTGATTACCTTTGGGGTCATTGATGGCTTTAGATTTAGCACAGCAAAGGAGAAGTACTTGCTGCCTTAATGATAATCTCAGTATTGCAGGAGGCTCATAATCCTTTAATTGACCGTAAAATGATCTTTTTACCAATCGATATACATGGCCGTCACAAGTCCGTCCAGTTCTCCCTCTCCTTTGGTCTGCCTGCATCTCAAAATATTAGAAGCAATAATCGCATGAAGAGAGATCGGTTGGCAAACATGGGCTCACTCAGTACCTGAGATTTGGAAACCCACACAAGCTCTGCAGAATCTTTTTTCCTATTATTATCCCAGAAAACTTGTAAAGAACGGCAAGAATCAATGACATAGCCCACCATAGGTATCGTAACAGAAGATTCTGCAATATTTGTCGCCAAAATAACCTGGCGAAAAGTTTAAGTTTCAGATAGAGGCATCAGAATTTTTTAGGCATCAACATTGTAGGGACGAAATGAAGTAACCATATTCGTTTTACAGAATATTGACAGCATCTAGTTGCAGAAATAAAACTAGGAAACGGGGTACAGGGAAACATTAAGAGATGTTATAAAAATGTTCTTTCCTGCAAGAACTCAGCAGGCCAGGGGCTGTGCAGCTGTGGGGGTTATAAGTACTTTAGTTGTTCCCTTTTGTTGATGGTGGTGTATGGGCCACCTTGCATGCGCCTCGACTAATTCTATCGGGTACATGCTACCTCCCAAGTCCCACTAACACAGGTACCAGGTAAATCTGTCCACCAAGGTTTGGGGCCTTGTGCAAATGAGAATCACCTAGTATCTTTGTCTCTACTCGGATTTTAATAACCCGAGACCTCATGGTTTTCCCTACTTTATTGATCAACTATGTCACTCCCTGCTTTAAGGACTGTCTCCACAAATTTTTGAGATGCTGATGGATGTTGAAAAAAGAGAGTTAGGAAAGCATACCTTCCGATGCGACTTGCAGATTTTCATGGCATTGAGAGCTTGTTCAGTGTCGATACTACGATGTAGAATATGAACCTTAAATGTTTCATAGAATCGCTTCAATAAGCGCCACTGCTGCTCAAGTGCATAGTATGTTGGAAGGAAGACCAAAATTCCCTTTTCAATATCCATTTCGTTTTTATGAATGTATATAATTAAATTGAGTATGAGCTGATACATTTCAGGCTTGATATCAGCAGCAACTGCCCGTGGACTTGGACCAAAACAGCATTTCAGAGCCGTCTCTTCTGATTCCATATTAAGGAGTTCAGCTACCTGTTAGGAAAATAATCACTATCTGTTAGGAAAATAATACTCACTGCAGATTCCGATTTATGTAAAATGGAATACATTAGTTATTATAGGAAGCAAATATTGCATATCCTCTAAATAAATCGCTTGCTGCTCTTTTTTGATGAAGTTAGGATGTTCATAATTATTCCCTTTCTGATAAATATAAAATATTCCATAGTCTTGCAGACAAAGCATAAATATTACCCTCTATAAAACATTTTGCACCATCAAAACATATCATGCTGTGACCAGAAATTGCATAAACTGCAATGAGTTTCTCAGCAACATGCATCATAGTAGTCAAATAGGAAAAGGGAAATTAATTAAGTGAAAGACCACAGTAAATGTACGTTCTATTTTAGATGTTGAATAGTAGTAAGGTGAATAAGGGGTTAGATTTTTATTACTTTGTTAGAAGTTCTGATGTTTAGTACTTAGAAACTAGACTAGTTTGATAACATTAAGTTGAACTTGAAATAACTACCTTCTTCAAAATTTATTTGACCCACTTTCCTTTTTTATATGCTAAGAATTATTTGACCCCTTTCCCATAAAAATTCAATGTAACTTACAATATTAGTGTTCTATGTTAATATCAAGTCTTCATCTGACATCCTCATAGCATATAACTCATATTCACACATTTCATTTGTTATTTTAAAACAAAGAGAAGGCATTTACTTGAGCGGAAAAAGTTATAAGTACCAAATCATGCTATCTTGGATCTATTCTCTCTAAATTAGGGTAATCTTACTATTTGAAAACTTGCGCATTCTCCCTCCTTAAATAGACAATTTTGTTATTTTGAAGTTAATACCATAGAGTGTAAATGATAGATTATTTATGCATTCACAATTTCAGTAAATATTATGTTATGGAACATATGTAAACCTAGCTTTGGAATGGAATGTGGTGCAACTTGCATTAATGTGTGTTGTCTGGAGTGAGGAGTAGAAGAGCTTTTGAAGGTGTAGAGTCGATTCCCCCCCCCCCCCCCCCGTTAAGGAGACCTTCGTTCCCTTATTTTCTTATGGTGCACAGGCAGTCCCTTGTTGTATAGACGAATGGTGGAGCTTGTAGAGAATCAGTTGATTTTTTAGATTTTTTTTTTTTATGAAGTATCAATTGATTGTTTAGATTCTTTACTTTTTAGTATACCACTTGTATACGTTCTTTTGATGACCTTCTTTATGATATGAAATATGCTTACTTGATCAACAATTTTTAAAAAAAATAGTAATGCATCAAATAGTCAAAGAGAGCAATCTATTTTAAGATGAAGAGAACATAATCCGAATCATCCAGCCAATGGTGTCACTTAACAATATGATGAATTGTCAAATTCAAAATATTCACGTTTAGTGAGCCATAGTTACCCACATGAAAACATCTACTATTTTTAAATGATAATGTATCTACCTATTTAAGGCCTAGATGGTGTAAATTATCTCAAGGATTTTAGATTTGTAATAAGAACACAGTAGTTATTTAAAAATCACTAGTATGTCGCATCTTTTATATCGTTTTATTTAATGCTGACCAAGGGTGGATAAAATGGAAGGATAGGGTTGATATAGTGTGTTGCTGGGGTAAAGGCTTACTGCAGTTGTTATTGCACTTGCAACACATCAGAACACAATAAATCAAGAATCTCAAGAAATAACCATTGAAAACAATGACCTTTCATCAAAATTTAATTTAGAAATGAAATTTTTATTCCCTATATTGGTTCACATGAAAGCAAAACAAGCAAAAGGTTATCGTGTTCCAGAATGACTTCCTTGGAGCAAACTTCAAGCTTATGTTTAGAAGCACAACTCGGAAAAGCAATAACAATAGTGGAATTCAATGCAACTGCTTCATTTCTAGCAGACATATTGGCAGCCAATTACAAAGCCCAATAAGGCAATAACTAAGAAAAATAGGGGAAAATGGATAAAATAATAGAACACGAGAACTGAAAGTTGTAATTAAATGTAAACAGAAAATTTTCAACAAATAGAACTATATGAACAATAACAGATTCATGTATCCACCCAAGGCAGTAGGACAAAGACAAGTCAGGTTGACTCAGCGCACTTCAAAACTACCGTTATGACCAGAAAACCATGAATTTAAACATAAATAAACGAACTTAATCTGGAGAGAAGAGAATGCCAAAGTTACAGATTTTCCACTAACAGTGATTGATGGAGTATGCTTTAAAGACCATAGATGCATGACAACTTTTCAATATAAGGAACAAGTTGCTGAATGAATTTTCCTTTTTTTTGGACAAGTAAATGAAATAGATTATCTTCTCTGAAGTAGATGAATCATACCTGCTCAATATATGAAACTTTTCGCTGATATATGGTGTCTTGTCCGGAACTAGGGATTGCCAACAGCTCTACTCTTTCACCCCTAGCGAGATCCCTAAAGTATTCACGGTATCTTGCTATATCAGCAGTAGCAGACATTAAGACCACCCTGTAGAGTTGAACCAAAGAGACAGCACACAATCAGTTTATCACCAATGAGATTATGATGCACGCACAATTATATATAAAATACAGAAGAAGAAGAAGAAGAAAAGAACAAGAAAGAATGTTACCTAAGATCAGGCTTTTTAAGCAAATACTGCTTGACACAAACAAGAAGGAGATCTGACTCTACAGATCTTTCATGCACTTCGTCAAGAATGATAACTTTGTATTTTAGTGCATTCAAGCCCTTCTCTAGCATTTCTTCCAGCATAACTCCAGCAGTTTTGAACACAATCTTAGATCTGTGACATAATGTTGACTTGATAAGTTTAAGTAATGAAGATACATCACAGTGAAAGAAACAATAATAAGTAGTTGAATAAAGTTGTTGGATGTGATTGGAATACAAACACGTTCATATATTCATTATAGACATTAATTAATACTGTTTCACATAAGAGCGGGAACATTACCAAGGAAAAGGTAAAGATTGGTATATTTCCTTCTAACCACAACATCTCAGTTCAAACATCAGAATAACTCCATGTTGTTCCATGCAAACTGCATCTTGATAAATCAATGCTTAAGGTGCCAAAATGGCTTCCCGTGTAACAGCCACTGATGAGAAGAGCGATTACTGAAAGTTTTTCTCCTATTCGGTTAAGATTTTTTTCAAATTAGTATTGAGTCTGGGATATCTAAGCTGAAAGTCTCATTATGAAGCTGCTCTTAGCTTCTTATATATATATATATATATATATATATATATATATAGTAGAAAATATGTTTCAAATTAGTAGTTTACTGTATGTTATAAATTACTAATTCTGAATTTAGACGAATTAAATTTCCCGTTTCATCATTAGTTCCAAGTGCAGATGTACTAATGTCAACATAATGCTTCTATTTTAGTTGTTTTTAGAGCTTAGGTTCTTTAGATTCAATTGTTTTGAAATTGAATTGTGGTTAAAGCTCGCGTATGGAGAAAGATAAGTATGCATCTCTAGTTTTCATTTTTGAGAATGGCTATACAGACTCACTAACAATATATCAATAGGAGGTTATGCTCTCTAACTTAAACTATATAAATGTGACAATATAGTGCATCGAGATGCATATATTTCACATGGAACTGCATTAACACATAATAAAACAAGACAGGGAATGGGCTTTTAAATCTTTCAGTAACTGTATTACTTGCCAGTCGCTGGAATGAGCTTTTAAATCTTTTAGTTAACTGTACTACTTGCCAGTTGCAGGGGATTCCTTTTATTAGTTGCTTAAATCATTCAGAGCTGGTACATTAATTGGAGATAAAGAATATTAAATGATGTCAAAGAAATAGGAAGATAGAAATAGCCTTATACTAGCAGTTATTTCAATTTCTCTAGAGGTCCCAGAAGCACTAATTTAAAGATACCCTCTAATTAGTAGTTTAAATCATAGGGAACTGGTACACTGTGTTGGAGATCGATGATTAAATGATGTCGACTGAAATGAGCTTTACACTGGCGGTGTATTTCGATTTCTCTTGAAGGTCCACTGACAACCACAAAACACCATTTATTTTGGACATTTCATCAAATTGATGAATTTCAAAATATTGAGTTTAGAAACAACCTTATAATCTTTCTCTATATCTTACACATTAGCTAAGAATTTAGAGAAAGAAAATAAAGGGAAACATCTGTATTCTACTTCTCATTCTATTACTTTAGAGGATAAAAAAATAAAAAAATAAAAAGAAGAAGAAGAAGAAGAAGAAGACAAATAAAACAAAAAATAAAATAAATAAAATACTCGAAAGGGTATTGACCATAATTAAGCATGAGGTAATGAGAAAGTCGCTCTTGTATTTTGTAAATTCACTAAAACTCATTTGACAAGGCCATATAGAAATCGTCAATGCATTAGATGATATCCAGCATCAGCAATTTTCTCCAGCCAAAATTGAGCATCTCTCAGTTCGTTTCAACATGTTTGGGAACTTTTTCTATCTATCAACATAACATAGTCAATGAACGCAAAAGACTCATTTAGGGGACATGACTCATGGGGCCTAAGGTGTAGGCATGATGTTATGCTTACCTTACAGCCAGCGTTCTTAGGAGTCTTTTCTAGTCTATTTAGGGATTTGCATGTCAGTAGCAAATTTAGAGAACTTCTAGTGTTGGTGAAGCAGATTATTGGATTTCTTTATAAAGTACTAATTTTTTTACTAGTGATTAGGCGGATGGGGAAAGCCCCCATAAAAAAACAGTACACCAAATAGGGCAAAATTGTGAGATTTTATATATCGACCTCAAGCTTGAGATAATGAGTAGCTGTTGAAACACACCCTAAGACTTAACTTTAAAAAGTGTGCATCTGTGTTTAAACTAAAGGATCTTCGTCAAATAAAATGTTTTCTCATAAGTGAGCCCTTGGCAAGAGTAAAGACTATGTTACTCAACTATCCAAACATGATGTCCATGCAGGTGCACCAAAAGGTAGGTTTTATATTGTGTAAACTTTTGCTTTTGCTGTCTGATATATAGCTTCTGTTATAGGATGTAATGCACTCAAACTTCAGATCCGGAGAAGAATAGCGACCAACTCAAACATTATGAGTGAAAATTTGAAACTCAAGCAAGGGATGGATGAAGAGTTCATCTGAGAGAAAACAAACAAGACCTACCTTTCTGAATAAACTCTTGAGTGTCCTATATGGTAACCAACTTCTCCACCTACTTCACATTTGCGAGCCTTCGCGACCATTCTAGTAACTGCAACCACCGCAAATCTCCTTGGCTGTGTACAAAGTATGGGTTCCATGTTTTCTTCCAGTAGAAACTGAGGGACTTGCGAGCTTTTTCCTTAATTACCAAGCAACAAGTTACCAATAGAATGAGCATACTGATAAATTCTAAAACACTAGCATGACATTAAGCAAATGTTGTGCACATTTAACAAAAATTTACTAAGCTAGTATATATACCCAAGTTCAAACAATGGCATGGTAGAATTTACCATGGAAAAATCTAATAACCATTAATGACATCTGAATACTCATTTAAGTTAGTTCCCAACTAACTTGGTGCCCCAATGTTCAAAGCAGGACTTGGATAAGATACTTAGGTAACATGTGTCTTAACAAGGATTAAAGACTAAAATATTGATATAACAAGCATGTATGGATAGATTATACAGAAAATTCCTTAAATAGAAAACTAGAAGGAGCGATCAATGAGAAAGTTAAAGGTCATGAAAGAAACCAGTGATGAGGACATTGCAGGTCTCTTTCCTACGTAGGTCATGAATACTGCATCTAGTCTAGAGCACATAAAGAGAATACATAGTTAAGAAGGCACAAAATCCGGGGAAAATTTCAACGGAATGTATCATAGACACCGATGCAGTCAGCTAGATGAAAGTAAGTAGTATCACCTGACATCACCAGCTTGACTTATTTGACGCTGTACCTACTATCTCCGACTAGTACAGATACCAAGTAAGTTTTGTTGGAAATCTTTTTTCCAACAACTTTGACCACTAAGGCCTAGACATATCGAAAGAAATCATCTATTCTTTTTTACCCCACTGAGATTTGAACTTGAAACCTCATAATTCTCAACATACTTCATTGACCACTAAATCATACCTTGGTCTTGATCACACAACTTAAAGGAAGCGTGACAAGGTCAAGCCCTTATGGTAATTCTGCAGGGGCAAACACTTGCATTTCTAACGAGAATTTCATGTTAGATGAATCCACAATATAAAGCAATGACTTCGCACTCAAGGGCTTGACCTAGTGTTCTACGAAGTGGACAAATCCTTAAAGACTAAGTTTCAAACCCCAATAAAAAATAAAAAAAAACTAGGTAAACTCTTCTCATCTATCTAGACTAGACTACTGGTGAGAGGTAGCATGGATCATAACCTAGGTATACACATGCTGGCCCGATCACCAAGTTATTAAAAAAAACTATAAAATACCAAGAATCATATGCATGAATAAAACTCCCATGACACTTAAAAATGCCTCTTTCTTTCTCTCTCTCCATATTCCAATGATTCAGTATACTTTTTAACGTATGCCATTAGATCATTGAAATTTGAAAAGTAACCACTAGGACTACAATTTTAAGTTCTGTAAGTTCGTTCGAGAAAATGAAACATCTCTTATGACATATACTCCATTAAAATTTTAAAAAAAAATCAAATCCCTGCAAAAACAAAACACTGAGTGATTTGGTAGGTATTCCGTGAAATTAATACAGGTGCGCATTTATCAAAAAAAAAAAAATCAAAACCTTCAATGTATATATATCCAGTCCGATTCCAATTCTCATATATAAAGCAGCTCTAAATACATTCCATATATAATCAAAGTCCAAAAAAAGTATATACATGTGCAGCAACTAGTAATATAGAGATTGAACAAGAGGAGAATTAGTACCGCAACCAGTTTCACCAATGATTAGAGTGACTTGATTCTCCTGAATTTTCTGGATAATTTTGCTCTTCAAAGCGGCAACTGGTAAAACAGGAAACTCCAAGGATGATGATGAAGTCGGAGAAGACGGCAGTGATATCTCCGGCAGTGATGATGATGAAGACGGAAAAAACGCCATTGGCCGGAGAAATGAAAGCCCTAGAAAAAGCTTAGCAAACAAGTTAGGCGACTAGAACGATGAAAAAAAATGTGAATTCTTCTGCTTTTGTTTTGCTTGATGAATGGGAACTGCTCCCGCCTATGGTATTTATAGTGTAGCGTGATCTCACGCGCTAGAGAATACGTGAATTTTGTGTGTGCGCTCACGGGATATTACAGTCAAATGGTCTTTTCAAAAATTCAAATTTATTTCAATAGTATTTGTTTTTTTTCCTAAATAGGATATTGCTTGTCCTAAATGCAACTGTCTTTTTTTTTTGTTAATTTTGGATCTAAATATCATGACAATAAAATCCTAATTTATATGTGTTATTTCTAATATGCCATTTAACTAAGAGAAAATTGTTTTAAAAAAAAATAATGTATGAAAATTGAAGAAAATTTTTAATTAATACTCTAAAGTCTAAACTTAAATACTTAATAGCATTTACGTACGGTAAATTGTGTCTTTCGTTATTTTTCGTTTATTTAAAGGACAGTAAAATTATATAAGTTTAATGATAGACTAAAATAAGTATTTAAGAGAAGAATACAATAAATAACAATATATTATATATTATATACGAATTTTAAAAAAGTTAGACTATATTGTAATGGATGTTTTTCGCGTATATCATATTTTAAAAGAGGAACAATAAGGTAGTAAAGTGTGAATCCATCACATGTGAGTTTAATTATTTTTTATTCACTTATTAACAAATAAATCATCAGTTTTAGAGAAAAGGGATATATTTATGAAGAATTTTTTCTACAGATCATCATATGAGACTTTAAATTGCATTCATGCAATTGATATTTGTTTATTTCGCCACATCTCAATCAGCTCTATATCAATGATTCCAAAGGTTCATGCGTGGTGTCGCTCATTCTGGTGTCATAAAATGAAATGCATTTGTCAGCGATGCAGCTTGTCAAAGGTTTTAAGAAATGTGAGTCTAACTTTTTTTGTTACTCTAACTGGAATCATTAAAAATTCTGTTGAGACAATTGTTTTGCTACCGTATAGTAACATGTCCTTATCGATAATAATTATTTATATCAGAAAAATATCTTTATAATCATATTAAAATAGACAATAAAAATAATTAATTATAATTAGAAATAATATAAATTTCTAACCAAAATAACTTAAAAATTAAAATAAACTTAAATTATTCACACACATTAACATCAAATACACATCCAATTGAATAAAAAAAATAAAAAATACCGTTAATATGAAATAAATTAATAAAATACAATATTATAAAAGGAGATTATAATAATGAAAAAAATCAAGTTGAAGTTAACAAATATAAATATAATTAGGTGAAAAATAACTTACATACCTAAATAAAATATAAGAAGCAAAATCAAAATCTTTAGTTACACTCCATACTAGGAAAATATTTTAATATTTTTACATTAGTTCACTAAAATTGTTATCACTTTTAAATGAGTGTTGTTTTAAAGTTTTACACTAATATGAAATAAATTAATGAAATACAATATTATAAAAGAAAATTATATCAATGAAAAATATCAAGTTGAAGTTAACAAATACGAATATAATTAGCTGAAAATAAATTACATATCTAAATTTTTTTGGAAAAAATAATAATTATAAGAAGCAAAAACAAAAATCTTTATTTAAACCCAAAAAAATAAATCTAATGCTTCAACATAACAGGAAAATATTTTAATGTTCTTACATAAATTCATTAAAATTGTTATCAGATTTTAAGGAGTGTTGTTTTAAAAGATTTGATAGATCCATTAAATTAATCTCTTTAAATTAAGATTTCTTAGTGCATGTTTTGAGGTAAAATTTGTTATTTGAAAATCGAAGTTAAAAGTTATCTAAAGCAATTGTATGAGCAATCAATTTGTATTTATGAGTTAAAAATATAATTATAGTCTTATATCAATTAATGTAGTCAGTACAAAGGGTTAAGGAGTGTCAGCTCACAGCGCTTCATCGAATATATATATATATATATATATATAAATAATTTTCTTAAACCCCCCAAAAAATGTAAAGCTTAACCATAATAGGAAAGTAATTTAATGTTCTTACATAATTTCATAAAAAAATGTTAGTAGATTTATATTATTGTTGTTTTAAAAGATTTAATATATCGCAAAAAAATAATCTCCTTAAATTAAGATTTCTTAGTGGGAATTTTGAGGTAAAATTGGTGATTTGGAAAATTCAAGATTGAAGTTATCTAATCTAATTGTATCAAAAATCAACTTGTATTCGTGAGTTAAAAAAATATCATTATATTCTTGTATCAATTAATGTAGTAAAAAGCATATCTACAAAGGTTAAGGGGTGTCACGTGACACTGCTTCATCAAAAGAAGAAAAATTATACATATATATATAGAGAGAGAGAGAGAAGTGCCCTCAACTTAATTGTCTTTTTTTCCATGCTAATTCCACTATTAAGATCACGTGTTTGAACCTGAAAGTTGTCAATTTTCGTACATTTAAGTTATATTTAAAGTTATTCATTCACCCTTCTCTCATGGGCTTATATAAAAAAATATCTAATATTATTATTTTGAAAAGATTATTTTGTATACATTTTTAAAAAATAAAAAAATATTTTCAGAAAAATAGTGTCACATTATTTTATTTATTATTTTTTATTTTTAACCGATTTTTTATTAAAAAAAAAATACGTACGCAACTGAATATAGTATTGAACACATATTTATTCATGCATCATATGTACATGTATATGCATTGTATTCATGTATCAATGCACTATTATATAATGTGTATTTAATATATTTTCAAACGATATACATTCATGTATTGATGCACCCTATATCATCACATTGTTTTTAATTTATCATATATCACAAGACAATTACTATTTTTATGTATCAATACATTCAATATAATTTTTTGATACATTAATATTAAGTGAACTCATACAATTCATATAAGCTAGTAACAAATGAATAATAACTATATAAATGAATATAAGTGAAACTAATGAATATAAGTGAAACTAGAGTGAATTAATACAAGCATCAATGAATATAATCTCATGTTATCTTTTGTATTTTTGTATACACCTATATATGTATCTCTTGAAGCGTGATACTTGATTGATTTGTTGCGCTTGTCTTTTTTTAAAAAAAAAAATTTAAAAATTATGTCGCACATCTTAAGCTTCTCGGTGAAGAATGTATTCATTAGTACAATCTAAATGCACGTATAATACAATCGCTTTAACACCATACTTGCTACGAATGATTTTACCTAAACTATAGTTGCACATTATTATTAATAAGGCCTAAATCGTGGCCATTTATTAAAAAAAAATATATATCTAATTAATGTATGAATATTATTTTTTTCAATGGTTGGTTGACACAACCTAATATGCGGTTCACACGTAGTTGGATTGGATTAATCATTTTAAGGGATATCAAAATAGTATCTCAATCCGGCCCAATCCATCAAATTTCAAGATCAAATGATTTGGACTGAACTCACCACTTTAAACTCATCCAGCAAATAGTAACTCAACCTATAAATCACATGGATTAGATTAAGGGTGGTGAAATCAGATTTAACCTGCCTAATTTATTAAAATTTGAGCGGGTTATTGACCCACTTTTTAGAAATAAATTTGATATGTTATATATAGGGGAGATCATATTTGTACTCCAAAAAGTGAACTATGTATAAGTTCATGCCCTATTACTTTTATACCCATTTTTATAATCCTACGCAAACCTTCATCGTAGTGATTTTCTGGGGGTTTCAAGAATTATTTATGGAGAATCACAACCCAAATTCCATGGACCTTCAAGAATTTTCTGATCCCAATTCAAATTTCAACCCAAAAACTCCATCTAAGACTAATTTAATCTCGGGTTTCAATTCATACTAGCTTTCCCCTTCTTGTTCAATCTACAATAATTCTTTCATTCCTAATAGAACATTACTAGTTATTCATTTGATAACATTAGAATTTTAAATATATTTTGATGGTATCAACGAGAAAGAGGTAGTGATTCAATGAAAACTAGTTAAATTGATACTTGATACCATCAAGACTGTATATACTATGGTGACATCAATGAAGAAAAAACAAAGCTTTACTTAATACACTGCCCAATTACTCCTTATATATATATATATATATATATATATACACACACAAAAAAAAATAATCCTTTCCCTTGTTGTTTAGTCTAGAATGACTATACTCCTTTTGATACCATTAAAACTTATATACTCTAAAGATGTTAAGGAGGAAGAAGCAGTGATTCACTGAAAACTACTCAATTACTCCTTAATATAATCAGAGTATATAAATACTCTACTGGTATTAAGGAGGAAGAAGTAGTAATTTAGTGAAAACTAGCTAAATTGATATTTGATACCATCAAAAAAATATTTTTCGCCGAAAACACTACTAGTGGTTACTTGATACCATCAGATTGTATATATACACTGATAGTATTAAGGAGGAAAAGATAGTAATTCATTGGAAACTAACTAAATTGATGATTTTGATACAATCAATATATATATATATATATATATATATATATATATATATATATATATATATATATATATATACTCTGATGATATCAAAGAAGAAAAGACAAACACTACTAGTTACTGCTTGACACCACAAAATATATATATATATACCATGATGGTATCTAAAGTAATTGTATATTTATGCGTCGAAGGGGATATGAGCGTAAATAGTTTGGGCCATGAGTCTATTAAAGATAAATAATTTGTATTGAATCCGATTTGAATGAATAGTTTCATACTTTCATTAATTGGTTCAATTTGTGTAGTTTTCCCTTACATATAACCATAATAAAGAAAGAAGTAGTTTTGTTAATTATTAAAATATTGTAAAAGAACAAAGAACAATTAAAAATTAGTAAAAATTGAGTTGGATTGGATCTTGACCAATTCTATAACAATTACACAATAGCCAATCCATTTTGATCCAAACAAATTTGGGTTGAATTGGATCTTAACCTATTTATTATTTTAATTCATTATTCCCACAAGTTAACAAATTCAATAATGTAAAATTACGAACCACTAACGATAAAAGAAGCCTTGCGCAATTAGTGATACATGAAATATTCAAGAGTGTAACCTAGTGATTATTGAAGTGAGTTGAGCATGATTGTATCTCACATTCATTTACCATCAAAGACAAAGTATAAGATAACTAAGGTGAGACAAAACATCAAGTCCATTTACTAACACCGTGGGATCTCACTTCCTAGTGTGAAGTGAAACATATTCCGAGAAATCAGTATCTGTTAGTATGTTATAATACATATTGTTGGTGAGAGGCAATATATATCGTGTTAGATATAGCGTAAAATTAATCGAGGTGCACCTTGGTGGCGAGAATAAAATACCCCGAAATATAATATTTTTCCCCAAATTAGTACACTCTTAGAAGGACGTGTCCAAATAGGATAGATGACAACAAGTTCTAGAAGAAGATATTTATAAGCTTGCATTCTCAACCCTTTGTTCTTTAAAACCCTAACCTTCGAAATTCTCCTTTTCTAAGCGCTCTGTGTTTTCATCCTTCATCAATCTTCTAGTAAAGGTACGTTTCTTCGGTCTTTGTTAATGGAGGTCCGTTTAATCGGCATCTATCAAACGAAATAGCTAACAAGATCTGTTTTTTAAGTTTAGTTTCTTCCGTTTTTGCTCATTTTACCCAGCGAAAAATGTATTTCAATTCAGTTTTAACGTTGTTTATAGGCGGATCTAGCATAGAATCAGTCTACATACAAGAAAAACAGCAATAAAGTATCTATACATAATTTGTGTATGTAATTGTGTATCCATTATTAGTGTGTTCTGTATGCAGGAAAATGTTTTTTTTGTCTAGGAAAATAACTGGGTTTCTTACTTAGTTGTGTTCGGAAGGCAAGTGAAAAATATTAGTAAAAGTATCTAGACAAATACTCTTGAGTTGGGTGGTGGGGATGGTGGCTAAGAGTGTGGTGGTGAAGATGAGGTTGGTTGGAGGGTGGGGAGAACACAATCAATGTGGAATTTTATTTGTTGAACCTGTTTTCACTACTTCCATTGAGGAAGTCAAATTTTTCATTTTGAAGCAACTTAATTTCCTAGAGAAAATGTTTTCCATAAATTTGACCAACCATGAGAAAATTGGGAAACATTTTTCTGGAAAATGGTTTCGTTCGTAACTAACACACCCTATATGTATGTTTGTTACTTTGTTTATGTATTTATGTGCGTGAACCAAGTTGATTGCTCAAGTTGTGTTTTTGTGACTCAAGTTCTTTATGGATTTTATCCATTTTTTGTTTCTCAGGTGGGTTTTAATTGTATTTTTTTTGTTGAATTTTTTTAGGAACAATGAGTCGTTCAAGTAGGACGATTTATGTTGGTAATCTTCCTGGTGATATTCGCGAGCGAGAAGTGGAGGATCTGTTCTACAAGGTACTTGTATTACACTTAGCTTCATACTAGTTGGATGTCATTTACTGTACTCCTAAACTTAAATGTGTGTGGCGTATAATTGTAGTATGGCCCGATAGCACATATTGATCTGAAAATCCCACCAAGACCCCCAGGTTATGCTTTTGTTGAGGTGAGTTTTGACTGCACTGGCTAAAATGAATTTCATTGGATATTTCCTTCTCAAATTTTAAGCTATTTTGACATTGTTTTGTTGGAACTAAACACAGTTTGAAGAGGCACGCGATGCTGAGGATGCTATTCGTGGGCGCGATGGTTATGACTTTGATGGGCATCGTTTGAGGGTTAGTAAAATCTTAACAGATAGGATACACACACATGAATCAACTGTATCCTCTGTTTACTCTGAGAAGTATGATGGACTTGCATTTTTGAATTAGGGTTTCCAATTCTTGCATTAATTGCATTTTCGTTGACCTTAGCATTTCGCCTAAACCATTATGTTTCTTTATTAAATGCTTGCCCCAAATTAGTTGGGATCAGTTATACAAAATTATCTGTATCCATCCTACTTTATTCAGGTGTGTTTCTTTTCAAGCTTAGTTTGTCTTTCAAGGCTAATTAACATGTCTAATATATATAAGACACCTAAATGCTAAATCATTTTCTTTATTGAGGTGCTTAAGAGTTAAGCCTACTGAAACTGTTACATGTATGCAGGTTGAGCTTGCACATGGTGGTCGTGGTAACTCATCGTCAGATCGTTATAATAGTGGCAATAATAGTGGCCATAATGGTGGTCGTAATAATCACAAATTTGGAGCTCCCAAACGTACCGAGTATCGAGGCACGTTTGTTATTAATGTGCACCTAATTTTCTTTATTGCATTTCATGCCTTCTTGATCTAATTCACTTACTCATTTTCAGTTTTGGTTACCGGATTGCCCCATTCAGCATCCTGGCAGGATCTCAAGGTGAGTGGTGTCTGTGTGGTAAATTATAAGGACCGTGGCTAAAAGTGATCTACCTTTTCCGGTATCTTCTAGCTGCTGAATATTGGTATTCTATGTTTCTTATGTAGGATCATATGCGTCGAGCTGGGGATGTTTGTTTCTCACAAGTTTTCCGTGAGGGGAGTGGTAAGATAATTTGCAACAGATACTAGTTTTATGCTCCTCTTAATTGTCCTTTTGTTTTGTTTGTATAAGGGTTTGTTTTTACTATGCCAAAGGAACTTGCCTATATCAGGACCTATATTGGTAAATTAAGAGTCAAGTCTCTATAACTACCCTTTCTCTTTTTTTCCTTTTCCGTCTTTCTTTTGGGTTTTCTTCTTTGAGAAGTGGTTGGAGAAGGATGGATATTTAATCCTTTGTTTTGAAAATAGCAATATATTTTCTGTGGATAACTTGAATCTCAATTGTTTTGATGTCTCTTTAACTTGCTGTCTTGAGCTGACTATCTTTCATAATGCAACTAGAAGGGCTTTCTCAAAGTAGAATCATTTCTTAAATCTTGTGTTGAATGTGAATGTGGTTCATCATTGGGTCTGCAAGTGTCTTTCCCCACCTTATAACAGCTGATATTATCTTCTCAGACCCAATCAAAACCAAATCTTGTTCTATGGTCCGTGAATAGATGATATCGGAGAATGATGATTAAAAAATTTTGGGCTATTGGTGAGAACAAAATTGCTGTACGCTGCAGTAACGTGCAGTAGTTATATATTTGATGACTTCTGGCTTAGTTTATAGTTTATACTTTATACTATAATGTTTAGCCAACTTGGCTGGATAAAGTGACTGCGTCCCTCAGTTTGGATGGGATTATGGATGCTATTACCAATCCTGGTAAAATGGTCAGGTTTTTGATATATTATATATCCTTTGGCTGAAGTTTGTCGTTGTTCATCATCATTTAAAACATAGTTCCATCCGTTCTAGTCAGAAAGCTATTTTTCTCTTTTGGTGCCATAGTAATATAATAAAACAAGAAAGAATTACAGAAAGTTAAAAAGTATAACATCAAGAAGAAGTAGATTAAAAAATTGTTGGGGTAATGCATAAAGTAAAAAAAAAATAGCAGGGAAAAATAAAATAGAGCAGAAAAAGAGAAAGGAGGGAAGTCTAAAAGAAATCCTTGGTTTGGGGTTGAGGAAAGATGGTAATGTTTCAACCCAGGTGTTGTAGAAGAGTAGATCAATTACTTTTGGGGCATTGTTGGAGAGGTAAGTGGGAGCTCTGTTGGACGATGAGGAGAAGATAGCAGGAAATAAGTGAGCTTATTTTTTCATCTTCCATGTTGAATAACATCCTGTGCTTACCTGTGTATTCCTCACTCTTTGAATAAATGTTGATATGTGTTTGGATGTAATGCCTGGATTATGTCCCCCCTTGGTGATGATGGTCCTCCATAACAAGATAGTACTGCTATCTGGCTTATTGCATGTTACCAACCTTGAATAAGCCAGATAATAAAGAGGCTAATCTAATATGTGGGCTTAACAATGGATACACCAAGAATAGGAGTGGGTCTGGCTCTAATACCATTCCTTGTTAAGTGGAAAATTGGGCCTAACTCAACTCCAAAAGGTAGCTTAGTGCCAGATCATGCAATAAGATCTCTTTTTCCCTCTTTCCTTTATGTTTCAGATCATGCTAACTCAACTCCAAAAGGTAGCTTAGTGCCAGATCATGCAATAAGATCTCTTTTTCCCTCTTTCCTTTAATGTTTCAGATCATGCAATAAGATAACTTTCCTTCTTTCCTTTAATTGTTTCAGTTAGCATGCTATTAGGTTTTACATAGAAAATTGTCATCATTTTTGTCGGGATGAATATACTAGAGCCTTAGTAATTAAGACAGTTAATAGACAGATGACAAAGATTGTTTGACTCTAAAATAGGAATTTAATGTTGATTTTACCCTATTTAAATGGAATTCAAAATGGTGATTGCCACTCAAAATCTAGGGTCAGCTGATATTTATTGGATATTTCAATTTTGTGGTTGTGACTAAAATGGCCCAAATGTATAGCTGAGCAGTTTAAGGACCAGTGGAAATAATGTGCTTCAGATTTTTCTTATTTCTGTAATCAAATGTGGTGCTGCCTTATCTTTGAAATAATTTCTTATGCTTCTACTCAATTTTTGTTGTGTCAAGCACCCTAATCTTGCTATGACTTGTGAATTTACTCTCCTTAAGTGATTCTTTTGTGGTGGATGGTGCGCTAACAATCAGTTTTGCTCTTCAGGGACCACTGGGATTGTGGATTACACCAACTATGACGACATGAAATATGCTGTAAGCTATCTCCTGTTTCTTATTCTGTATATTATCCTCAATTTTTGTTCAAGATATTTGAAATACGTTTATGCACGACTAACAAGTGTAATTAATGTTCCTTGTATGTAGATAAAAAAACTTGATGAATCGGAGTTTCGGAATGCTTTTTCTCGTTCAACAATTCGGGTATGATGTGATTATAACTCAAATACTATGATTACAGGCTGCTTAGTGCCTTTTCTTTTGTTAGCCTACTTTTCTGTTGTTAGCCTATACCATTGTCTTATGCTTCATAAAAATATTGCTTTGTCTTATGTAGGTGAAAGAACATGATTCTAGGAGCCGCAGCCGCAGCCGTTCTTACTCGAGAGGAAAGAGTGGTAGCCGTAGCCGCAGTCGAAGTTACAGTCGCAGCCGGAGCAGAAGGTGTGTATTATGTAATTTGCAGGTTTTATAGCTTGTTACTTCACCTTTGAATGCTACTATGTATCTCATTGCTGCTCTCTTTCCTAGCAGCAAATCTCCTAAAGCTAAATCGTCAAAGCGTACAAGATCTCGTTCTAGATCTGTCTCTTCTCAGCCCCGTTCTGGGTTAAAAGGACGCTCTTTGTCAAGGTAATCTTTCTTACTGGTCATATGCTACCCATTTTGTTGTTGGGGCAGGTTATGTAAAAGTAGCATATAGTACAAGGTTAATGTATATTTTTATGCAAGTCCTTGTACTTATCCTTTTTTGAGTCAAAAGTCCTTGTATCTATCAGTTTATATTAATCATTTTAATCTTTTCGTTGTGAAAGCCACCTGGGAATTAACTGTTGCATCTTGCACCTCATTCATTTAGTGGGAAAGCAGATGAGCACTTTGTTTCCAACCCTTAATCTTGACTAGACTTTGTATTGTTGTTGACATGAGATGGCTTTGAAGCAAAAAGTTGTTTTGCAGTGTGACCAATTTAACATTTTCACACAAGTTGCTTATAAATTTGACAAATTCAAATTGCAAATCTCA
Organism: Solanum sitiens; assembly: GCA_016801875.1. Classification (NCBI taxonomy): domain Eukaryota; kingdom Viridiplantae; phylum Streptophyta; class Magnoliopsida; order Solanales; family Solanaceae; genus Solanum; species Solanum sitiens. The sequence goes on along the minus strand of JABWTJ010000074.1, from coordinate 1,994,072 downwards.
TCTGCAAAATGATTTCAATTGTTCCCCCTTTTTGATTTTTCGAGAAGCATTATTTTTGTTGTACATTATTTACGATTGATGTGGTAAGTTTTGGCCCCACAACGGCCTTCTTTCCTGTATATATAGAGAAACAGATCATGTGTACTGCGTATGAACATTAAGGTTCTGATCCCTCATTCAGTTTGGATCAATATCGTCCTTCCAAAATTGTAAGTGAACCTTTTGGAAATTTGTCAAGATTCTAGATCAACGTGCAATGGCTTAGTGGGTAACTAAGCTGTCATTAGCTAATATGGTGCTCCTATTGTAGTTTTAATAGGCTTTATATTATGGTGAGGTACAATTCTGCATCTTTTTTGGTGGCATAGAGATTGCCAATGTTAATTTCATTCTGCTTCAGGGTGTCTCTGTCCAAAAAAACCCAGTCTGCTTCAGGGTGATAGATCTTTTTGAACCTAAGCAATGTCAAACCATTTGATAAACCAGACAAGCTAGGGAACATCATAAGTGCAGAGTCCTGTACATCTGCTCTCAGTGCATAGGATTGTCTTCTTCTTTTAAGTATGCTGTGTCTAACTGTGATTGCAACTTCTGCTATTAAATATGTGGTCAACTAGTCATTCAGTTATGAAAAGATGTCTAGATACTGCATTTCAGAATCCATTAGAAACAAAATAGTTGTTGGGTTCTGGATTTAGAAGTTGGTTGTTCCTATGCTTCTTGTGACTTTTGCACTTTGGAAACGTCGGGAAAATATTCTGTGTTGTCAAGGTATCATTTATTATTTCCTTTGTAAATATGAGAAATCACATTGTTGGTTTTTCTAGATGTTGGATATATACGAGGATCTTGGAATGCATATTAGGATCTTGAGTGGATATGGTCTTGCCTACAACAAATTTTGTTGTGGAGGTATGCTGTTTTCTAGATGGCAGCTTCGGAATCCTTTATGGTGTCTCTCCTCTAATGAGCATCATGAAATGTCCATCGATGCTAAGATTGGGAACAAGAAGATCATGGCTTTTGATGGTCAAGCTGGAGTGGCATACTAAAACTTCACTTTGAATTTGGGATCGCCATCTGGCAAGCTAATAAGACACTAATTGGTTCTTTCACTTCCTGTTAATTGGTCTTTAAACAACACAAACTTAAATTATTGACTAGAACTCTTCCTTAACTAGGTAACTTGCATGGCTTCATACTTGTCATTGTTTTCTCTTTGGGATGGTGAAATGGTTACGGGTTTCTGCATATCTACTTTGATTATGGCCACTCCGACGTGGAAGTGGCATCAAGGCAGTCGGATGAAAGTTGTTAAGCGGAAGGTTGGATATTAAATTGAGTTGTTTCTGGACATTTTGCAGATCTCCATCAAGATCCAGATCCCCAGTACCATCTGTAAGTCAATTGACTCTTCTAAGATAAAAATGAAAGCTTGGAAATATTGTATCTGGTGGTAGAACTATTTTGTCTTACTACATTTGTATTAAGTTATTTGATTACATTCTTTTTTACTTCCAATCCTCTCTTTGTTGGCATTTTATATTTGACTGGATTGGTCTCAGCGCCCAAAACATGCAAGCAAAAGCCCAAAGCGTGCAAGCAAAAGCCCAAAACCTCGCGACTCCAGGAGAAGCCAGAGCTTGAGTAAAAGCCCAAAACCTCGTGATTCCAAGAGAAGCAAGAGTCCAAGCAAGAGCCCCAAACTGCGTGATTCCAGGAGAAGCAAGAGCATGAGTAAAAGCCCCGAACCACGCAATTCCAGGAGGAGCCCCAGCAGGAGCAAAAGCCCCAAACCACGCAATTCCAGGAGAAGCCCTAGCAGGAGCCGCAGCCGGAGTCGCAGTGGGAGTTTGTCGAGGTCCTCTTGCTCATCTGTTTTTTTGTAGATTAATGAACAGTCATCCGGTTGCTTGAGGCATAACATATCATTGCTATTTTGTTGACTATTGATTACAATTTTACAGGTGAGAGCTATATTGTGGATTAAGCTGTTGCTGCAGGTGCGGAGATAGAGCAGCTGAGCTGTTGGTGTCATCTTTTCCGATAACTAGTCCAGATGAATGGCTTCTGAATTTCTTGGTCCATGACCAAAATAGAACTCAACTGTGAACCTTTCCTTCTCTATAGACTTGGGGAAGATTGCAGTATTCTAGTATTTTAAGCAACTTTGCAGCATGTATGATGGCAAAAATTGAAAATTATGTCTTGGATTTTTGCAGATTTTGTTATTTTGTTTCCTGCAGGTGAATGCTACTTATGTAATGACATTGTCTGCACTCTTGTGACTTTGTAAGTTCTTTTCCTGATTTGTTTCTGTTTTCCTGATGTCATAATGTACCCAGGTACAATCTCACAAGTAGGGTCTAGGGAGGTACGTGTTTTATGCAACCTTACGCCCTGGTTTGCCGGTGCCATAGGGCCTGTCACCTTTTATCTTTGTGATTGAAGGATGTTTATTTCCCTTCTGTGATGGCGATCGAGTTATAACCCTTGCTTGTCCCACTTTGAGAAATAGAATTGACTAGGTCACAGAGTTATATCCATTCCTTGCCTCGAGTAACTACTCAACACAACAATCTTGAACAACTTAAGAGGGACTAGCTCTATTAAGGAGATGAAAATAATGATCAAAACCGAATTCAATCGTCAGCTGCTTCTATTAAAAAAAATAAACAGAACTGTTTCTGAAAGAAGTGGATCCCAATGATTAAGTAGCTCTACTATATAACAAAGTTTCTATACTGCTAATAATTCTTGTGGACAACCTGATATACTTATGAGGAGGATAACTTAGGACAGAATAGCACAATACACTGCATTTAGTCTTTTATTTCATACATAACATTGTGATACACACTACACAATACACTGAAGTATTTGTTTAGGCGACGTGTTACACAACAACTACAATCTTATAAAATATAGATACTGAGAGTGCAGGAATCAAATAAATACACACAAACAAATGAGTTTCTTTTCTTTTCCTTTCCTCCTGGAGTTGAAGTAATAGATCACATATTTGTGATCTTTAAAGACTTATTCACAACAAATCAAATGCCAAGTAGAAACAATTTAAGTTTTAGTCTTTGGCTTCTTCACAATCATCACACTGCAGTGGGCATGATGAGCACAGTAGTCACTTACACTACCCAAAACAGTCCTGCACAATCAATAATGAGTTCAGCACAATATCGAGTTTAAGTGGTGTAAATAAATTTATATACAATCAGACCACTTATAAAGTCAACAACAGTGACACAAATATATCCAATGAGATCTCACAAGTCGGATTTTAGGAGGGTAGAATATATATATATATATATAGACCTTAACCCACATTGTACAAGGTATAGAGTGATATGTTTTCGATAGCCGAGCCTAAAAAAAACCTTTCAGAAATAAGTTTGAAAAATATAAGACAAAAGAAGCAATGATGAAAATACCAAGGAAAAGAGAGAAATCACTTGATTACTGTCTAACTTTCTATCCTAATTCTCGACGTTCATATCTAATCAAAGGTCGGACTATCTATAAGTCCATCATGCAAAAACCTACATAATAAACGTTAACCGATAACCTGATAAAAATTGGAACCAAACATGTTATAGTAGGTAAAATCAGCCATACTAGAATTATCATTGAGAATTACTCATTAATTAGAAATATAAAAAGGCTATATACTGTAAGTAAGTGTATATAAATTAAATTTACCTCTTTATAACTCCATAACCATGACAACCAACAACTAAAACAGAGGCATGAAGTTTCTCTACAGCTTCACAAAGTACATTCCTAGCATCACCTTCCACTATCTCAACTACAACATCATTCACCTACAAAATAGTAAAAAAAATCAATTATTACGTAAAAATGAATTCTTTTTAAACCTTTTTTTTTATAAAAAAAAGAGGTTGTTTTAATAATAATAATAATAATAATAAATTACAGATTTTGCTTTGCATATCTCCATAGCTTTCTCCACAACCCTTGCAGCAATTTTCTTTAAATTAGACTCTATGGCTGAAAAAGCTTCCACACTCCCTACACAATTCATTTAAAAAAAAAAAAGTAAAATCAAAACATAATATATGTATATATATATTTTTGAGATTTTTCGAGCTAGTAAGTGATCTCAATTCGCGATAAAGAACAAGACGACAATAAGTAAGTGATCTTAATTCGCAGTAAAGAACAAGACAACAAGTGAATGTACTTTAGTTCAGTTTTTCTTGCCTAGAGTGATTTTTAATACTAGTTTTCTATATATTATAACTAAAATTGAATTATATGTGACTTGTCTCATATTAAGCTATTAGGGGAACATGCTTTTATTTATTTAATTGTTTCTTCACACACCTCATGTGTTACCTATTTCTTTTTGTCATAGAACAATCATATATAAATTCCCTTTTAATATTTTTGATAAATAATGTTTAGTTTTGAACTCACCACCTCTATTTTACTCTAGTACTGTATCGAATTGTGTGATCAGTTCATTAAAATAATGTTTTAACTATGAGATGAGACACTATTTTATTTACTTAATTATATTTTTAGAAAATTAGTAAGTTTTTTAAATATGAGAAAGTAACTTTTTCGATGAAAGTATTTAATAAATAGTATTTTTCTGAAAAACATCTTTCAAAGAGGACATTTCCCACTATGCCAAATACAACAAATTTAATCATGAGATGCTTAAGAGTACTTTTCGATATGTGTCTTGAAAATCTAAAAAAACTCGGTTAACGTCTAGCCAAATATTATCATGTAAAATGAAACGCAAAATAAAAGAGGATATTTCCCACCATGCCAAATACAACAAATTTAATCATGAGATGCTTAAGAGTACTTTTCAATGTGTCTTGAAAATCTCAAAAAAACTCAGTTAACGTCTAATCAAATACTGTTATATAAAATGAAACGGAAAAAATAGTTAGACATACCAGGACCAACAGCAAGACCAATGATAGAAGCAGGAGTAGGTTTAGCATGAAGAATAACAAGTTTAAAAGGAGAATTAGAATTATAGTTTGTAAAAAAATGATCCAAAGTCCATTCTAATGCATAAAAACTATGTTGATTATCTTCTATTCCAATCACCATCACTGATTTTTCCTCTCCCATTTTTGCTAATCAATAATTTGAATTCAAAATTCTCTTCTTTTTTTTTTAAAAATAAAATAAAATATTTGATGAAAAAAGCAAAGTAGAAGTAGAGAATTTGAACACGAAATATAAAGAGATTATTATGGATTTGTTTTATTCTTATGTGATAGAATCCAATTCAATGAGTTGGTTAGATAGAGAATTGAATTCTCTAGAATGTGATTCTAGAAAAAGACAAAAATAGATTCTAGCCCCAAGCTAAAATATATAAAGAAGTAAATACATCAAAAAGTTAAAAGTCGAATATATTATTATTTGGTAAATTTTGAATTCAATATATGAAGATATGATAAATTATTTTTACTAGACATTAATTCAAAATTTTAAAGAAAAATATTTGTATATATATATTTATAATCACACATTTTTAATTATACATATTAATTTTGATTAAAAACGAAATGACATGTTTAAAACACCTTATGTTAAAATAAATATGCCCACAAAAGCAAGAGCAAAGCCAACTTCAGGTTAGGAGGTTCAGATAAATCTCCTTCAATTGAAAATAATTGCAATATAACTTAAAAAAATATTTTTTTGACAATATGTAAAAGGTACGGATAGCAGAGTGAAAATATCGTGATGCATGAAAATTCTATTAATTATATCTAATACCAAATTCTACTTTAATTAATTACGCAAATAATATTTAAAATTGCATATAGAAAGAAAATAACCATTCATATTCTCGAAGTTTGAGGTATATGAAAATTGGCTTTCAGATCCTTTTTGTTTGATGATTGAGATATATATCACCTTCTATGTCAAAAATAAATTATTACTCATTTTCAATTATTTTTAATTAGTTTGTAATTACTTATTATTTAAATGAATAATTTGATATGAAAGTTTATTTTCCTTCCAATAAGCTAGATGAGATTTACTTTTTTCTTCATTATTAAACATATAGATATGAAGATGACTTGCTAAATTCACAATAAGGATCACACAAATAGAATCTTGAATGATATATCGAAACAAATTGAACCCTTTATATTCTCAGAATTAAAATATATAGGAAATTTCTTTTTATTTGTTTTTATTCTGATGAAAGACATTATCATTTCATGTTGAAGATAGATTTAAATTCTTATAAAGAATAAGTATCGATTCCAATCACTTTTACTTAATATTCATTGTTGAAACTTAGCCATATGGATAGAAGAAATTTATGTCATCCATTTTTTCGTTAAAATGTCATTTATTTGAAAATTAGCATATGATCATAAATTTTTTAAAATATAATATGTTATATTTGAAATTTGAAAAACACCCCAATATATATATATTAATTTTCACTTTTTAATTTTTTTTAAAACAACACCCATTGGTTTTTTTTATAAAAATACTTCAAAATTTAAATTCTTGTAACCAAATATATGAAAAAGCACAATTTTCAATATTAACTCTTAAAATTTTAATTCTATTAATGTTGTTGCAATATTTTTATCAAACAGCGCATCTGGTGTAGTGGTATCATAGTACCCTCCCACGGTACTGACCGGGGTTCGATTCCCCGGATGCGCATTGTTATTTCAGTTTTATTTACGGTGTGTTCGGTATGGATAATAATTTTTTTTTAAGAAATAACTTTTAAATCGAAAAATGGAAAAATAGGTTTCACAAATAACGTTTTAATTTATTGTATTCTCTCTGCTTTCATCTTCGCCCCACCCCCGTAACCCTACCATATCACCCCCACCCCCCTCCCCGAATAATAGAAATTTCATATCTAATGTATTTTCGTAAATGAGGCTATGTAAAGGATATAATAATATACATAAATGGTACTCTTTACTTTTTATGAAATGAAAAAATGTTTTATTAAAAAATTACAACAAATCAGTTTAATCTCACAAGTAGAGTTTAAAAAGAGTAAAGTGTAGACAACTGTATTTCTATCTTTATACTGTAGAGAGGTTATTATCAATTGAATCCATTGTTATAAGGTTAATTTACTTTTGAATCCTGTCAATTTATGATACTTAGTTATGTAACACAACCTCTTTACATTATAAAATTTGCGTATACTCTAAACTAACCTGGCTTGGCGAAGCCAAAATAAGGTGACTAAATTGTTACAAAATGAATATTGAACGAACCTAATAACAATAGTCGATACGATTCACTCACAAGAAGAATTCGATAAAAGAGAACGTCTTGCGATATAACAAACACTCCAATCACAAGGATGACAAGTAAAAAGAGTTGCACCAAAAAGCAAACAAATTATAAAATAAGGTTACCATGGCCTATATTTTATTAAACCTACTAGTAATACATAGACCATACTTTTGCTCCTCAGCCTACGAGCTATTAGCAGCCGTTTCCAGCTATTGTTCTTAAATCTTACTATTTAGTCAACTCAAGTGACTTAGCCCAAGCTGGCCTAGTCAAGATATTAGCAACCCAAGCGCTAGCATGAGGCCTAGCATTGAACAAGCTCTTCACTTTCGTCCCCATCAAGTAGTGCAAAGCCGGGGCGTGGTTCAAATCAGCTAGGGTAAAACAATCACCACCCAAATATTTCGAATCCTTGAGTCTAGATTCATAAACGTCAACAAGTTTGCTAAGTTTTTCTTCGTTCTCAGCCACGATTGCATCATCACTAACCATGCCCAACAGTGGCTTGATGACAATCTCATAGCATAGTTTTGAAACAACAGGTTCAAATCTTTGGGCTTCAACTTCAACCCATACATACATGATTGCCATTTTCTTTGGGTCATTTGGTAAGAGTTGGTTCCCCTTGTCAGCATATGTGTGAGCTATGTATTGTGTAATAGCTCTTGACTCTGCATTCACAATAATTCACAAAAGTCAAATATCTATCGAAAATATCCTCTCTACCACACAAAGGTAGAGAATAAGGTGTGCATACATATTACCTTCCCCAAATCAGACTTATGAGACTATACTGAATATATGACATAGTATACAAGTTGTGTGTTCATTCGAACCAGTAACTTTTACTTAGATCTTGTACAACAAAGATAAATTGGAATATTTCTCCTTAAATAGGTCATACGCTAATACGATGTAGGTTTGACAAACGATTTTCTTGAGGTATGCATGCATATATACAATCTAGACCCCGTTTTGAGGAACTATACTAATGACTGGATATGTTGTTTGTACAAATTTAAATTAGTCGAATTTGTTTGAGACAAACATGGTATAAACTTAATGGTTCAACTTAATCAAAGGTGAACCTAGTATACATGCTATGTGTGATGTGTCCATTCGAACTAGTAACTTTTACTTAGATTTTGTAAATCAAATAAGTTGTGGTATAATTAAAAACTCGAGCTTATAAATTTAAAATCCTGAATACATTTTGTTGAATTCAGTATTTTTAACACGAGAACATATATAAATATATATGTAATATCACAAATTAAATATTAAATTATGAATGTGTAAAAAAGGTTTAACTTACCAAAAAGCTTGAGATCTCCATCTTCAAAAGCAGGAACTTGACCAAATGGCTGAATTAACAATCAAAAGACAATTATAAGTAGATTACTCTTTAATTTAAAATTTGATTAGTTGGCAAGAATAAGAATATCGACATATAATTTCATTTGAATAGAAAAATCTATTGAAAACAACATCTCTGCACCAAATTAAAGGTAGATACCCTCCCATCCTACTCATTAATTACACTAGATACATGTTGTTATAGTTTATCTAAAGTCCCAATCAATACGAATTCACCCAATTAATATGAAAAACGAATCCATCGGTTACCAATTCATTTGAATTCATATGAAAAACGAATCCATCGGTTACCAATTCATTTGAATTCAATATTTTCGATACAAGATATGCGCGGTATATAATTTTCTGATGTAAATAGGGTCTATTCAAGACATGTATATATACAGAAATAAATGGATCTATTTGAACCAACAACTATTTTAGTCCAAAAAGAAAGATGAAAAAACAATGTCATGATACGATAGAATATTATTTTACCGGATATGTTACTATTGTTCGTCTTTACTTACATTTAGGGAAATGAATGGTTCCTTCTTTTGATCACCATTTTGCAAATCAACATGAACAAGTTCAAAATCAAGATTTTTCTCTTTGAGTGTAGCTACAACTCTCACAACAGCAGGTGACAACATAGGGCCATGAACTTTGATAGCCATAATTATTGCTACTAAAATATGAAATTTGTATGACAAAAATGTTGAAAGCATGTGTTAGGGGGTAGTATATATATAATAGACCAATAATTAATGTTATTTGCACTTTATTTTTTAGGAATAAAAGTCAAGAAAGAGTATTAATTATGAAAAGAATATTACGTATGGGCCTACATCACATAATGATGTCATAAACTATGTCCAAATATATAATAATAATAATAATAATAATAATAATATAAAGCTGAATTAAATTTGTATTAAATGAATTTTTGTACTTAAGTATTAAATTATTAAGAGAAAATTTCAATAACTTATGTATTTAGAAATTAGCCTAAGTATTATTAATAAAAATAATTAACAATTAAAATATTTTAAAGAAATTATAGCAAAATTTTGCGGTCACATAGGGAGCAAAGATATTTTAGATAGTCAAAGGAAGAGGCATTTGAATTATTTTGTATATTTATAAGTTACATATTATAATCACGATAGCTAACGACTTAAAAAATAACACACTTTTTTATATGTAAGTATAATTTAATTTTAAAGTATTCATTTTAATATTGATAAAATAATTTATAGTCACAAATATTTATAATTTATTTTAAGGATTCTTTATTTTGTCACAATAATAATTGAATGAACATGACATAATGTTAGTCTTATCCTCCTTAATAATTTTGACAACCCCAATTTGACGTAACGATGAGACTATTTTATCCTTAATTAAAGGTTTCGAGTTCGAGTAATGAATATGATTTTTTTTTGTTGAGGATGTTATTTTAAATGGATTCTGTAGTGCGCAATTCAGATTTAGTCAAAGAGCTTCAATGTGGATTCAAATTTAATCAGAACTTCGATGTGGGTCCTGAAGTGCGTGATTTAGATTTAGTCAGAGAGCTTCAATGTGAACTCAGATTTAGTCAGAGCTTCAATGTGGACTTTAAACGACGAATGAGAAACCAAAAAAATATAAAATTTCAGGATAGCTAACTTAATTTACTAAATTTTGTACAATTTTAAATGCATTTACTTTTGCTAAAACAATTGCAAGTGGTGTTGTGCTCTCTACCAATATTCAATTTAATAAAGCTTTTCACCTTTTTGAAATTTGGACAATGCTTGTTGATTTGAACAACCACATTAAATTGAGTAAAATATTTCAAATTAAATTGAGTAGCTTTGAGTATGAGTGTGATTGATTGTTGCAATGTCCATATATATGTTCGACATCTATTATATATATATATATATATATATAAAACTTTTAATCCTCTCGACAGAAAATTGGCTTCGCCCCTGACTCCATTAATTAGTATTCTTCGTATCTATCATTTTGTATGACTTACTTTTTGTGTTTGTATAAAAAATATTTCATTTTTTTAATGTATATTATTAATATTAATATGCAAAACCAACATTTTTCAATTTGGACGGTCATGCAAAATAATCTTTAAACAAAAGAAAGAGTGTACTGTACACAGATTATAGTTGTGATTTTACAAAGTATTACCAAATATATAAATTTATAAATCTAAAATCATGATTGTTAGAATCGAAAATTTTATACAAATTCCATAAATAAAAAATTATTTAAAATCAAAACTTGAAATCATGGTTCCAAATTTTTATTTTTTCGAAAAAGTAATAGTACCAATTACCAAAAACCAATTGAAAAATATAGGGAGTAGAAATGTAAGGATATGACACAGGTGTAGAGGGTATCAATTGGCCTCTCACTGCGGCGTTTTCTACAACATAAAACCCCGAATCATTTATAAAATAATTTATAATCATATAAATATCTATAATTTATTTTAATTGACAAATTTTATTTTTAAAAAATAAATAAATTTTATACTAAGTTAAATTATAATATAAATTGAAACAAACAAACAAACAAAAAAATAGTTACACATCACAAAAACAAACAAAGTTAGTCATAACCTCCTTTAATAATTTGGAGGACAACTACCTTAATTTTTTATTTTTTATTTTTTTTATATGGGGTTGGTATATAGACTTTGAACAAGAACAAGTTCTACTAAACTTTAATATTTTTCTTTGCATTTTTTAAGAATTTAAGTACAAAAAAATAGAGTACATCAACAATAGGAGTCAATGATGAGAATACATTCAACTTTGCTAAAACAATTGCAAGTGATTTTGTGTTGTCTACTAATCAATTGAGTTAACGTGTTTAAAAGATATAGTGAATAAATTTATTTAAGACTCTATCAATTAATTCAAAAAAGTATTTCACTCACACGTATAATTCAATAAAAGAGAACGTCTTACGATACAACAAACACTCGAATCACAGACAAGGATGAAAGATTGGAAGAAAAAAAAAAAGTACACCACAAAGCAAAAAAGTTACAAAAGAGTGTTACTTATGGCCAATATTTATTAACCTACTAGTAATACATAGGCCATATTTTGGTCCTCAGTCTATGAGGTATTAGCAGCCGTTTCCAACTGTTGTTCCCCCTTCCTTTCAACGCGTTACTCACCCATCCGCCACTAAACTTACTGTTTTGACAACTCAATTGTCTTAGACCACGCTGGCCTACCCAAGATATCAGCACACCAAGCACTAACATGAGGCCTAGCATCGAACAAGCTCTTCACTTTACTCCCCGTCAAGTAGTGCAAAGACGGGGCGTGGTGCAAATCAGCTAGGGTAAAACTATCACCACCCAAATATTTCGATTCCTTGAGTCTAGATTCATAAACGTCAACAAGTTTCCCGAGTTTCTCTTCGTTCTCTGCCACGACTGCATCATCAGTCACCATGCCCAACATTGGCTTAATGACAATCTCAAACCCTAGTTTTGAACCAATGGGGTCGAATTTCTGGGCTTCTACTTCCATCCATACAGACATGATTGCCATTTTCTTTGGGTCATTGGGTAAGAGTTGGTTCCCTTTGTCTGCATATGTGTGAGCTATGTATTGTGTAATAGCTCTTGACTCTGCATTTTCCCAATAATTCATATATCAAACATCATAAAACCAAAGAAATAAGTGTGTTTCAAGTAAATTCAATATCAATTATGTGATGATTTTCATTGAATTGGAGCAAGATTCCATGGTACTTATATCCATCTGTACATCAACCAGAAGAAAAGTCTAATAAAGTTAAGTTGAATTTTCAACTCCTCAAAGACTAAGTCAATGAGTGGTGGGGTTCATCTGAACCCCTTTGTAGGTTAAAAGAAAGGTTCATATTTTCTTTTTAGTTTGTTTAAAAAAAAAAATAACTTTTTTCTTTTTTTATCACATTTTAACTTTAAATTTCCACGTAATATGTTTAAGATCACAAGATTAAAGGGCATTATGATACATTTGACATAACTTTAATTTAGAATTACAAGATTAAAAAGTCTTCTTTCTTTTTCTTAAACTCCGTTCCAAATCAAACTAAGTCATCCTTTTTGAAAGAAAGGGAGTATTATTGATAGATCATTAAAATAATCTGTTAGGTATATAACATAGATGTCGAACTGTGTCTATTTTGTCAGATTTTGATCCTCATTTATCGAAAATTCTGACTCCGCAACAAAAGTCAAGACACTATTCTTACATTCAAGAGATTCAAATCAAATATACATAAAAAAAAAATCTTACATGATTCAAATCAAATATACATAAAAAAAATGACAATCTCTAGCCAATCATGATCGTAAGGGGAGACTTACCAAAAAGCGTTAGATCTCCATCTTCAAAAGCTGGAACTTGACCAAATGGCTGCATAAATCAAACGATATTATAAGCAGATACTCTATTTCTCGACTCGAATCACATATGATAAAGATCACAATTCTCAAATTAAACGAGATTTTCATTTTTACACTTCACAGATCTGAAAAAAAAATGAAAACAGAGCACAGATATAACACAATCAAAAGCATGCACTAAGCTCCAGTTAAGTACTAAACCACACGAATCTATTATACGCAATCTTACACTAAATTACTGCAAAAAAGCGAATTCTAACATTTAATAAACTGAATCGATTCGAATCGAAGCACAGTAACTGAATATTATGGAATATTGACATACATTTAGGGAAACGAATGGTTCCTTTTTGTGATCACCAGCTCGCATATCAACAGGAACAAGTTCAAAATCAAGGTCTTTCTCTTTGAGTGCAGCTACAACTCTCATAACAGCAGGGGACATCATAGGGCCATGGACCTTGATCGCCATTTTTGTTTTCAAGAGAGAGAAAGTGAAAGTAGAAAATGAATTTTGTGTGTGAGAACTGAGAAGTGAGAAAACGTGGAATGATGAGTAGAAAACATGTGGTGGAGTATAGTATATATAGATCCAATAACTAAGGGAGTTTTTCGTCAACAAAATTATGAATATTATTAAATTTATTTTTACTTTCTGCGTGGTGTTTGATGCTCATAATAGAGCTAGATTATTTTGAATTTGCACCGTGTAGAATTCGATTTGGGGCGAGAGCTTCATACCATTATCAATGATTTTATATACTTAATGTTTGAATTCGAGATTTCTAATTATGTGAGAAATAACTCTATTATGTTGGTGGTTTTTAAAATTTTTGATGTAAAAAAAATATTTAAAAATTGAAGTTCTGTTTCGATATAATATAATTAGAATTATTTTAAATTTTTGCCTACTTCCTTCTAGATGACCTAATGGAAAGAAGTGGTAGGTGGAACATGTATTTGACCAACGAGTATGGTGATATTATTGAATGTTCTTCTTCCATTTATTAAGAGTAAGTTTTGTATTAAAAAAATTTATTTCGATTTTGATATCTGTATTAGAGTTCGTTTGTTTTAAATTCACATTATATAAGGTTTTATTCAAGTGAAATGTTTCGTACAAAAAAGAATTTATATTCAAGCCTCCAACTTGAAATTTCTAATTAAAAGAAGAACACCCTCATCTATTAATGATGCAAATTGTTATATTTAGACTCTGAATCTTTTATTTATTTTTTCGTAGAAATTGAAGTCGGTAATTATTCAATATTTCGAATTAACTAACTTGATGGAATTTTATTTATTTATATTTCATAATACTCCTTAGTTAAGCCGGTGTAAATATAACAAGGGAAACTTACATAAATATACTAAAATAAAAAAATATTTACCATTTATAGTAATAATATTTCTTTTTCACTTAATCACTTTTTATTCATTTATAATACAAGTTTAATTCATATTACAAAGAATAATTTTTTATTCACATATAATACAAATTTTAGTGATAGATAATTCATTTATCACACGTTTTAATACACTTATAATATAATATGTCAAATTTTTACCAAACAAACATAATATATTTTAAAAAACAAGTATTATTCATATATAATTCATGTATATTACATACATAATTTACTTTGAATACATATTACAGATTTAACAAGTATTGCTATAAATAATAATAAATAAAAAATATTATTAAAATTAATAATTATTTATTAAAAATATATCAATGTAATTTTTCCAATTTAGAAAAAGGAAAAAGAGGAGTTGTGTTCAATTTGCAAAGACTTTTAGTCTTTCACACTTGGAATTGATTAAATTTTTGTTTACAAAGTCAATAATTTTGCATTCACATTATTCTTTTAGGAGTAAGTGGTCGGTAGGCCCAGAACCAGAATATATCAAGAATATTATGTATGATATACGTCACACAAAGATGTTATCCACTAGTCCAATAATAATAATAATAATAATAATGATGATGATAATTGTAAGACAAGAGTATAGTGTTGTATAACACGTTAGATTTAAGAAAGGATCGGATTTAAAGGAGATGATTTTATGACTCGAACTTATGGTTAGATAAAATAGAATTTTTTGGATGCTAAGCATCACTTACTTTCAACCTTAAAGTCGTTTTCAGTGAGACGTAAAAGGTAAAATAATATTTATGATCACATAATTTTTTTAAAATTTATCCTTACTGTAATAACAAAATAATCTAATATAATTTATAAAGAAGTCAGATGATAGCAATACATAATATATATACATAAAAAAAGATACTTTTACCTAACTACGTAATTTAATTTTCCCAAAGAAACTATTTTTTAGCTCCATCACGATTTTCAATTCTCTTAAAGTAGATGAAATTATGAAAAATAAATTGTATAAAATATGTAAATTTAAATTTAAATAAACTTCAAGAAGATACCTAACATTAAAAGTCAAATAAATAAAAAAAAGTAAGAATGGTGGTTGGAACATGCGGCGAAACAAATGTATACAAATTATTGTTCAATTTTGACTTCACTTTTGGGTTTTTTCTTGAAGAATCCATATTTTACAATTTTTTTTTCTTTAAGCATATGATAGTAGGGGCAAATATAATAAAACAAGCAAAATAAAAATTTATTTGAGGGTTCGAGTCACGCTAAATAGAGAGAAATAAAGTTGAAAAAGAAATTTTGGAATCACTAATTTTTGTTATCTCTTCCCAGTGTATGAAGGTATACACTTCATTGGATGGTGATTACATATAATTTTGGAAAAATTACCTAACTACACATCATTTTTATTCTTATTATCTATTATTTTCTACCACTGTAAAAAATTACAAAAATCCCTCTTTTTTCTCATATTCTCTCCTTTTCTGATACATAACTTTCAATATTCCAATTACATGATTTTCTCCCCCTTTTCATGCCTATAATCTCTCCACTATATCATCAGTTACCTCAGTTACTCCCTTTTTAAATTTTAAATGTTTCCTCTGCCCAATTAACGATTTAAAGTTAATCAAATATTTTTATTTTTTTTCAATTCTTTTTTTTGTACTGGAGAACACGAACAAAGTTAATTATTTATTGACTATGTATCAGTTTTTTCTGCATGTGCAGTACTATTTTAAAACCAAATTATGTTTATCATATTCATATTATTATATTTTGTATATGACACATAGATATGTCAAATTACATGGGCATGATTCATAAATACTAATTTATACTATATGTATCGATCTCAAAGCAAACAACAATGTATCTGGTAATAATACAATACTTGTCAATTTAAACGAGATACATACACAATAATGTATCATGCATGCACTAATTTTTTTAGACATGATATGTAAATTTAAATTTATACTAAATGTATCAATTATGTAGTAACTATCACATGATAATGTATCGATCTCGAATCTATAAGCAACAATTACTTATATAATGTATCTTGTATAAATACAATACTTATCAATTTAAACGATATTCATAAATAGTAATGTATCATGCACTAATTTTTTAGATATGATACGTAAATTCGAATTTATACTAAATATATCAAATCTAACATCTTATGAACAACAATTACGTATATAATGTATCTAGTATAAATATAACATTTATCAATTTAAACGACATTTGTAAATAATAATGTATCATGAATTAATTTTTTTAGATATGATACGAAATCGAATTTATACTAAATGTGTCAATTACGTAGCAACTACCACACCATAATGTATCAATCTCAAATATAACATCTTATGGATAACAATTACTTATTGAATGTATCTAGCTAAATACAATACTCATCAATTTAGACAACATACATAAATAGTAAAATGCTAAGTGGCAAAAAATTGAAAGGATCTTCAATGAACTAAGAGAAGAATTTTGCATCTCAAAGTTTTCAACAATTTTGAATTAAAATTGAAAAGATCATCGATGAACTGGGAGAAGAATCTTGAATCTCAAATTTTTGACAATCTTGAATTAAAATTGAAAGGATCTTCAATAAACTGGAAGATTCAAAAGGAAATCGTTTGTCGAATGACAAATCCATCACTTTTTAATCCTTCATAACTCACCCCGTTTACCCAAAATTTGTAAAAAAATTTTTAAAGATCATAACATGGTTTCAAGAAGAGTTTAGTCTTTCCACTTGCAACAATGGAAAGTTATTGTGCTCTTGGATCTTGACAACAATTAAATTAGTCTAACGGAAATCACTAGCAACCTTTGTGATGTCCATCAGGTATATCAAAAAAATTCTTCAATGTATCTGCAACTGAAGCCATCATTTCGTCTATCTGCATACAAGTTTTGTCTCAGTGATGGCTGAAGCGGATAATGACAAAATGTTCCTTTTCAGCGAAAATGGCTTGATCGACGGTACATCCTCTCGATAAATTTTTTTGAATTAAAATTGAAAGGTTTATTCCCTAAACATGGGGGGTATTTTGAAATTTTGAATTTCTTTGTTTGGTTTAGCGTTTGCCTCTTTATAATTGAGAGTAAGAAGAAACGTAAGCGTGATTTATGAGATTTAATTGATTTTTCAAATTTTATTTCCTTTTTAGCGCAACAGAATGATTCTTTCTTATATTAGAATTGGTGTATCCGGATGGTGACTTATGTATCTAAAAAATATAAATTTTAAAAGATTATTGTAATTAGAAAAAGAATAGGGATAGAATGTAATTTACTCTTTACACTATGGGATTTAGGTAAATTATACAATAATTTTATAATGTATTGTATCGTACTGTATTACTTTATAATATTTGGATATATTATATCATTTTCGATTGTTAAATTATGTCAACAATTTAAAATCTAAAAGAAAGGAAAGGTATATAGCTACTATAGAAAAGAAAGGATAAAAGAAAAAAATAATAATTATTAAATAATAATAAGTAAAATCAAAATGAGGAGAAAAAAGGTAATAATGTGATCAACACAAATCAATAGTGGCATAAAATGTACTCAATTACATATTGGTTTTCTAAAATGACAACTACTACTCCGATCACTTCAACTTTTCTACTTTGAACTTTACACACACCCTTGATAAATTATATTAATATGAGTATTCTCATATTAATAGACGTATAACCTTAGCCTTAGGTCAAGAGAATATTTTTGGGAATATTAATTAATATTGAATATAAAACAATTATTTTTTTCCGATCATTTATTTTTAGTAAGAACGACAAGCGATCCAGAGGGATCATATCAATACCCCCTTGATAAATAGGAAGAGGTATATTGGTCTTAGGCATGACAATTTGTTGATGGGCCAAAAATTTATATAACCAATCCACATAACAATTCATTTGGGCCTACATCGGTAATGGGCCATTAAATAAAAAGAAAAACAGTGGGCCTGTCCCACTTCACATGATAGCCTGTTTGGATACCGCTAATTCCGAAGATAAATTGAATTATAATACTATTTAATATTTAAAATTTAGATATTAAAAAAAGGGATAATTGCATATAATAGCAAACTAATAACCTAAATAAATGGAGTAGCTAGTGTTTGATTTAATTGTGCTCCATAGCAAACGTTTGCCAAAATTTGCCAGTCCCCTCTCTCCCAAATATCTCGCTCGCCACTCTCCTCCAATCTCTCCCTCACTTCCTCACTTTTATACAAACACAAGTGTATAAAAATTATTTCTATATGTATAAAGCAAAGGAAATTGTATAAATACATATATTTTTGTTCCCCTCTCTCCCCTCTTCCAGATCTCGCTCGCCACTCTCCCAAACCTCGCTCGCCACCCTCGCCTTTCTCACTTATACAAACAGAAGCGAAATGTATAAATTGCGTTTCTGTTTGTATAAAGCGTGAGAAAATTGTATATACACATGCAAGTACATATATTTTCGTCCTATACACTTATAATTATACTATAAAAATACTCCCCTGTCCAGTTTCTTTTGCCTTTCTCTCTTTCTCGTTTTATACAATTCAAATTGTATCTAATTTCTCTCTTTCTCGTTTTATACAATTCGATTCAATTGTATATTCCCTGCCCAAGTCTCTTTTGTCTTTCTCTCTTTCTCATTTTATACAAATTCAAATTGTATATAAACGTTCTATACACTTATAATCATACAATTCGTTTTATACACTTCGTTTTTATACAATTCTCTGCCCAAGTGTCTTTCTCTTTCTCGTTTTATACACTTCATTTTATACAATTCGCTTCAATTGTATATGTATAGTGAATTATACAGTTTCTATGTTTGCTATGGAGCGCAATTATGCAAACTTTGCTATAGCATACAAATATGAATTTTTTATTTGCTATATGTGAAAGTTACCCATAAAAAAATATACGAAATATATTATAAGTTGCATTCCTTCTCATGTCAATATGATTAAAAAAATATCCATCTTTAGATATTGGTCAAAGTTCATGCAGTTTGACTCTCGAAAGCAAAACTTGACAAATACACCCTCCGTCCTATATTAGACGATCACTTTCTATTTTACACGGTTATTAAGAAATCATGAATAGATTGATTTACTTACTATTTTGCTCTTTGTTTATATTAATTAGCCTTTTGAAAATAGAAATTTTGGATCTTCAAAATTTGTTGAATCTTCCAAAGCCATATTAATTGTAGGAATAAAATAAAATAAAATAATTAATTCTATCCTGATATAGTAAGTAATCAAGTAACATGAGATAAATACGTACTTTTAGTAAGATGTCCATCTAATAATGGACGGAGGTAGTAATAAGGAAGGGGAGAGAGTGATTAGTTTTTGTTTTTTTTTTGTTTTTTTGTTTGTTAAAGAGAGTAATTAACTCACTAAATCAACACCAATAATTATTCCAATTTTTGATTAATTTAAACAACTTTGCCTGCCACATTCAAAAACATGGATGCCATCTAGCTAAACCTATATATGTTACAATAATATAATTTATAGCCTCTCTTGTTTCTTGGAAAACAAAGTGACAATTTCCTACCAAAACCTACTTAAGAAGTAGGTTATCAAACTATAGTGTTTCAACTTAAAAAGATTAATTAGCAAGTAATTAGAAGAGGGAAGGGGGAGGGGACCATATAATCACTAATTGATGAAAGCAATATTATATATACACATATAACAAAGTCTAGAAAACCATCTTTAGCATCCTTGAAAAACATACTCATATAAGAAATATTACCTAACTTTGTACCAATATCGAGAATCTGCCTGCCATTACATTTCGCATAGATGCTACTTAAATTTTATATCTCTCAGCAATATCATAAAGTTTTAACTTTTGTACGACTCTAATATGCATCACAGGTTTTAAACTTTTGCACGACTCCAATATAATTATAAAGGAATTAATTAATTAACTTATATTATATACACAAACAATATAAAAGAATACATCATTAGTACATGTCAACATGTAAATAGTTTACGCTGTCAGTATATAAAAATTAAAACGATTTTGTTTAAACATAATAAAATTAGTGATATGTGCTTATAAAGAAACAATCCCTACACATAATAGAGCAAAGTACTTATAGGTTTCTTCTTATAGAAAGAAAAGAAGAAAAAAATGGTTGATAATAATATCAATATACTAAGGTCTAAATATGATAGAGAAAGCTCTAATTACAATTCAATTAGTCATGAAGATGGATTGATTTATAAGGAGCAAGATAGGTTGTTGCCAATAGCAAATGTTGGGAGAATTATGAAGCAAATTCTTCCACCAAATGCTAAGATTTCAAAAGAATCCAAAGAGACTATGCAAGAATGTGTTAGTGAGTTTATTAGCTTTGTGACTGGTGAAGCATCTGATAAGTGTCACAATGAGAAGAGAAAGACTTTGAATGGTGATGATATTTGTTGGTCTTTGGGAAGTTTAGGTTTTGATGATTATGTTGAGCCTTTGAAGAGGTATTTGCACAAGCATAGAGAGTTAGAAGGTGAAAGAATTAATCAAAGTAAAGGTGTTGGACTTGGAAATAATATTGAAGATCAAAGGGAGAGAGATGATGATGAATTAACACAAAGGGGATCTACAATTCCATTCAAAATCACCATCATGGATCATAAGGGGGAAAACAATTTTCTACCTACAAGGCCTTAGTAGGCTTCTTCTTCTTTTTCTTTATTTAACCGTTCAATATCTGAAATTTACTAGTCTGAATATATTTGGATTTGTTCCATGTGAAGTTCACTAAGGGGAAGTGCTATTTACCAGGAGTTTCTGGTCTAGACGAATTATCATGAAAAAAACTTGTTTTTCTTCTATCTTTTAGGCCCTATTAATCTGGATTCTCGCTGCATAGGGTTGGAGAAATGCTTCCTCTATTCGAGGTTTCTCTATTCCTAATAAGGCTCGAACATGAGACCTTAGGTACTTCTTTTAAGTTACGACATAAACACTCTGAAATGTTAATCTACTTTTGTGTTTTGATGAGTAAATAAACTTACATTTCTAGTTGGTCATGATTTTGTTGATGTTGAGTTCTTGTGTCTTTTCTTTTTATTGTTCATTTTCTATATATCCTTCCTAAGTTTGATAAAATTAGGATGAGATGTACATGAAAAGGTGTGACCTAACAATTAATAAAACGAATAAAAATTATGAGAATTTAGGATTTCGAATTTTAGCAAAGACATAAACGGGTTAAGTGATTTTCTTTTTTCATCCGTCTGAAAAAATTGATTGTCATGAGAGTTACTTACTTGTTTCCCTTGCTAGTAAGAAACTTAGCACATACTAAATAAAATAATCAAAATGCACACAAGCTGACACATAGACACAAAATAAAAATCGACAAACTCACAAAATATATAAAGGTATCAACAAGCCAACTAGGCATGTAAAATAAAAATCGACAAACTCACAAAATATATAAAGGTATGAACAAGTCAACTAGGCATGTAAGATGGGGAGCATCATCAAAGTTTTCATTTTTGAAACCCTAGAATCCAGGACCACAAATTTTTGTTATTCTAAAAATGTTTAGTTTATCACTATTAAAGTCTTTATCAAAGTTTCTTTTCAAATCTTATATTAAATTAAAAAAAGTGTTTTCAAATCTTATATTAAATCTTATTTTTGCATTCTTGGATAGATTCATAGGTGGAAATACCAACAAAATAAATAATATTATTGTAAGGGACAAAGAAAGAAAAATTACAATGTGGTTTCATTTATCCAAATGAAAAATTACTTTTGATGTTAATCTTAAAAAGGATTTAGAAATTAAATATATAAACTGAAGATTTATAATGTGATTTTGCAATCAAATTCTAAAAAATCATTATGTACTAGTACACATAAAAACACCAATAATTATGAAAATTCTATTTTATGACCCCGAAACGCTTTAACTAAAAATAAATTTGTTTGCTAGTAATGTTTTTGTTTTTAGTATGTGGAAATTACATGGTTAAGTAAATATTAATTACTTAATTAGTCAATATCATTATAGTTTAGTTAATTATTGCTCGTGATCAATATTTAGTGATAATTACATGAGCTACAATCTCGAGTTTGTATAATTCATATGTTTATATAATTTGAAATTTGTATAATATAATTTTTATAATTTTGTATAGAGTAATTTGTATAATATAATTTGTATATAAAGTTCAGATGTTTTTGTTTGTATAAATTTTTTATTTCGTGTTTATATAAAAATAACTCAATTATACAAAATATACTCGCGGATCATATAAACACGCATGTTATACAAACGAGACAGCTTATAGTATAGCTACATCCCGTGAATATGCAAACTATAACTATGGAACATAATTAAATTTATTATAATAACTATTTGCGAAGATTTATCTTTTTAATAAGCTTTACACGATGTGAATTTTGATAAGTTGGGCTATTTGGCATACTATATCTCATTATAATCTTCCTATTAACCGGCCCATTGTCATGTCGAGCAAGTAAGCCCATTACACAAAATAGTAATATTTTCTTCATTTAATTTAGGAAAAATGACATAAATTCCAGCTTTAAGTTTTCTTATTATCATTATCCCCTATTAGTTTTATAAAAATTCAAAATCCCTCATTTTTCATGCATCAGATTAATGTATCAGCGCATCAAATTAATGTATCTCGTGCATCAAATTAATGTATCCCGTGCATCAAATTAGTGTATCAGGTATAAAATATACATCAGATTAGTGTATCACATATAAAATGTAATGTATCTTACTTAACGATTATTGTATCTCGCGCATTAGATTAATGTATTATTCTGTAATTATAAACTTATAAGGGACAAATGATCATTTTGCCTTAAAAGTATGTGGTTTATTATATATCTCGCGCATCAGATTAAAAGTATGTGATTTATGTAATTACTAAAACTTAGCAAGTAATAAAAAGAATGAATTAAGTAACACAATCATTTCCTTTTTCTAAAATTAATTAATTACGCAGAGTAATTAAAATTAGAATGTTAAATTATAGTATGAATATGTATACCAAATATTAATTAATGTATAGAATTTTCCAATAAAAAGTAATACTTATACTTTGAGCTCAATTAAACCCACAATAATAACAATATACTCAAGTGTGTAGCTTCCTAAAATGGAGTAAATTTGGGTAAATTTTATCTTATTGTTATTTAAAAGTTATTTTTTTTTTCAATTGACCTTCAATTCAACAAAAAGCAGTTAATAGAAATAAAAGCCTGATACAATATAGAATAATTATTAATACTATAATCGAAATACAAAATACAATAAACGACAATAAAAATTAGACGTAAAAACTTCATAAACAATACTAAGACTACAAATATAAGCAAATATTAAAACAACACACAATTATTTATTAACCTTCTATTCTAAAGGCGAACCTATGGAATTTAGGATTCATTTGATTTCACAAAATAATAGTATAAAAAGTAATATTATTTTTATATACATATAATTATACTATTAAATTCTATTATTTTATTTTATTTAAAAATAAACAGTGCTTTTTTCGTGCCTACAAGAGAAGTGAGATGGGTGGCAAAAAAGAGCAATTCAAGATCAGGATTTTTTTTGCATCATTATCCTATTATTTTATCGAATCGAAATTTAAAATTTTAATTTAATTTAATAATAATTTTAAATTAAAAATTATAACTAATATATTTAATGGAAAAATTACATGAATTGGTATATTTTAATAAATAATTATTAATTTTAGCAATATTTTTTATTTATTAACATTTATAGCAATACTATGTTAAATCTGCAATATGTATTAAAAGTGAATTATGTATGCAATATATATGAATTATATTATTTTTAAAGTATATTATGTTTATTTGGTAAAATTTAACACATTGAATTATAAGTATATTAAAATTATTTATCATTAAAATTTGTATTATATGTGAATAAAAAATTGTTCTTTGTAATATGAATGAAACTTATATTATAAATGAAAAAAAAAAATATTATTGTTTAAAATGATAAATATTTTTTTATTATAATATATAAGTTTTTCTATATTCAATATATAATTTTATTAAATTTCTGGATAAAAATATAAAATTTATACACTATGATTTGAAACCGCCATTAAATATTATCGGCACATGAAATCAGACAAATGATGAATGAGTCCAAAAATGCTTGAAATGATGACAAGAGATAAGTACAAACATTATTAAATCAACTCAAAATATACAAACACCTTTTTCTAAATTGCAAAAACTAAAATTCATTAAAAAAATAATATAAAAATTAGAATTTATACCATTGCTATATAATAAATGTTTTGTAAAATAAATTCTTGGATATAAAATTTGGAACTTTAGCTAGCTATCAAAGGGCCTACTCTTTAGCAAAAAAAATCATACTCTTTGTTATTTTGTTTTTCTAAGAAGTTCATGGAAGGTGATATTGGTTGCTATTTTTGGTAAATTTATTATTATTCTTTCGTTTCAGAATAATTATCATGTTTCGTTTAATTAATTAATATATGCTAAATTATTAAATTTTAGATTTTTTTTTGACATGACTTGCTTTTTAATATGTAGGAGTCTTCAAATCAAGAAAAGGGGATCATGACTAGTAATTAATTTGCATACAAAGGTTCATATATGGATAATCAAAGTTCTAATTGTCCATCTCACAATTCCACACAAAATCACACAAATAAGCCAATTTCATCCTTGTTAGGTTCTCCAAGAATTTTCAATGGCCTTTTGACAAGAAGTCTATCTGATATCGAACCAATTCGAACAAGTCGAGATCGACTATATGAAACTGAAATGGTCACTAGCCCAAATTCCCTTCTTGATGACATGCAAAATCTTAATATTGGGAATCCTTTTGGTTATGATAGAAAATCACCAAACCCCATCACTAAAAATCCCCCAACTATTAATACAACTCCAGAAAACATGCCTCGATTTCAAACAAGTCAGGATCGACTGTACGATGCTGAATGCATTGTTAGCTCAAATTCAACACTTGATGGCATGCAAAATCACAATCTTGGAAACCCTTTTGGTTATGATAGAAAACCACCAAACCCCTTCACTAAAAAGCCTCCAAATAACAAGCTGGAATCAGAAATTACTACGTCTCAGTTTCAAACAAGTCAGAATGGGAACCTTTTTAGTTACGATAGAAAACCACCAAACCCCATCACTAAAAAGCATTCAAATAACAAGATGGAATCAGAAAGTATTGGACTTGCTCTCATTGATCCAAAAGTAACTAGTGAAGAATTCCATGTCCTATTTGGAGCAAAGTTAAAAGTTGAAATCCCTTGTTCAATTGAGGTGAAAAATAATACTTGTGGGGATTTTGATGAAATGGAGAGTTCAGAGGACTATACTTGTGTGATTACTCATGGTCCTAATCCAAAAACAACTCATATATTTGATAATTGCATCATTGAGAGGTGTTGTGGAGTTAAAAAGTTGAGGGAGAATTCTTGCAAAGTTGATCATACAAAGGGCAAAGACATCTAACATGTAAGTGCATGCATGAGAATTAAATTCTTCTTTTTCTTGTTTGTATGTTCATAATTTTTTCTGGATTATATTTTCTTGAATCGAAAATGTATTGAAAATAACCTCTTTAAAGTAGAGTTTAAAGAGGTAGAGTCTATCACTATAACAAAAACAACTTTTAGCAGCATTAAATATTGATACTAATAAAGAGTGCTAACGTCTTTACCGGCATTAGTTAAATGTCATTAGAACCAATGTCGCTAAAGGCTTTAGGGATATATACATAGAGTGACAATTGCCGCTAAAAATACATATTTAGCGGCAATTAAGAATTAAATGCCGCTAATGGTCATTTTTGTTGTAGTGTACCTAGCTACATTCGATTAGTATTAGAAATGAAATTTTTTTTGACGGCGAATCAAAGGAAAAGTTGTGCTATAGAATATGATTTTTAAAGATTATTTTCTACCGAACTAGCTCACTTGAAAATGCAGTGTGGAACATAGAGTTCCACTGAAAGTTTTTTAATTTTTCTCTATGAAAATATTACTATTATTTCTTTTCAAACTAATTCAATTAAAATATATGTAAAAAGTAAGTACTAAATATTCTCCGATGACATATTTTAATAATGAGATCAACTACACTGAATATAATATTGTTTGGTGTTATTATTGTGTTTGTAGCTTATACCTCTGAATCAAAGGTTTGAGTTTAGTGGTATCGATAGAATTTTTTTTCCATAATATTTGAGTTCAATTTTCACTTTATTTTATTTGCATGCAATTTGATTATTTTAATATGTATGTTTAGCTTCTATTTACATATATGTATTCAGATTTGAATATATCGTAATGCTCACTCATTTTATTGATCAATCAGTTATATCTGTAAATGTTGGAGAAAATGTACAACTATCCTCTTAACTTATGTTCGAAAGCTCAGAGACACACTTATACTATACTAAGGTCCTATTATCCCATGTACTTATTTTATAAGTAATTTTCTATCCTTTTCGATCTACGTGGCATTATCTTGAAAAAAAAATCAACCAGCGTTGGGCCCACAAGATAGTGTCACGTAAGCCGAAAAAGGATAAAAGTTATTAATAAAATAAATTCGGAGATAATAGGACATTAGTATAGTATAAGTGTGTCTCTGAAATTTCGTGCATAGGTTGAGGGGATACTTGTGCATCCCTTAAATGTTTAATATTATCATTTTTCACTAGCTCATATAATAAGATTTGAACTCTGATCTTTGGTATAACGTTCATTCATTTTATTGGTTGTCGTACTAAATACCTTTTGGATATGGATTTTAAAATGTTAAATAATTATTATATGTGCCATGTATTTTATAATTTTAGACTAATGAGAAGAAATTACTTTCTATATTTTTTTCTACTATTATCTTAATATATGATTTTCACCCATTTTTATTCCTACAGGATTATGAGGGCCTTTTGAAGCCATAAATCAAGAGGGGTGGGTGGGGTGGGGGGGTGATGAATCAAGAAGAAATGGATGATGATTTAATGATTTTAGGACTATAGTGATTTTTCATTTTTTTTTTCCATCCTAATCTGTTTTTTTTTGGTCATTTTAACAAAGAATTTTGGCATCTTTTAGAAGTGGATATGAATGGAATCAAATTTTCCAATTTTTGACATATTAGTCATGACTACATGTCAAAAATGAAAGGTTGTTGCTCCATCAATTATAACGTGTGTTTGTCGACTTAATTACTAGCAGTGGCAAAGTCAGAAATTTTACGAAGGGTGTTTAAAAATTTTATAGCTCGTTAAAATAATTTAAAGAATGATTATACTTAAATTTTGTAAATCAAACTACACAACATTAAGATTAATTTTTTAAATCAAAATATACTAAAAATTTTAAAATCAAACTAAGTAATATTTAACTTTAATATTCACATTTATTTAATAGAAAGTGAACTAACAAAAAAAAAAGAGACATTTCAGTTTAGAGTGAAATCACTTTTATGCTTCAAGATTTCACAAACTTTTGATAACCAACAACGAGAAATGACAAATAAAGAATAGAATCAAACAAGTTATATTAAAAGAGAATTTATATAATGTATTTTCACTTTTAGTGGCTTTATGGAATAAAAAAATAGGATTTGCTTATTAACTTTAAATTAAATAATTATTTTTATGAAAAAAAAAATTAAAGTCAAATAACGGGAATCGAATCAGCGCACTGCAAGTTGCAAAGAACTTAGTAAGAGTTGAACGACTGAAACAGCTAAGCCAGAAAAAATTTATTAGTTTTCAAGTGTTAAAAATATGTTATTTAACCATTTAAATTATTATTTTGCTTATAAATACGGTGTAATTTTTTGACGAAGGGACACCCTAGTCAAAGGGTAGCTACGCCCCTGATTACTAGTCTTTGTTGTTTTATGAGGCGGAGCTAGCATAATACATAAATATACTCTTAATTTAATTTTAACGAATAATTAAATATTTTAACACGTCTTCAATATATTTATTAGATACTCAATGTTAACATGACACGTAGATTGCGAATATATTTAAACGAGTATTTTGATATGTGAAGTGTTCAACTGATATAATGACAGACAAATCAAGTTGTCTAGATATATATATATATAAAATTTAATCGTTGATCGAGATCAAATATGAATATCGATTTATGTTTATGCCAAAAGTTATTTATGACCAAATGGCCCCTAAACAAGAACCCATTCCTTATCTCTTCTTATAGCTCCTCTTTTCTCATTGCATTTGCATCCATACAATTTCTATGCACTTTACACACACACAACATCAATGTTTTCTCAATGGTATGATTTTTTTTGGATCAAATTTGTGTATTTTTTTTCTTGAAATTGCTAAAATGGCTTAAATTGTACTATACTTTGCTATTTATATACCCCTTTTCTCAGATCTTGAATATAACTAGTCATGTGTAATCAAAATTGTTATCTTTTTAATTCAAATTGCTGTAAAGGGTTCTTGATTTGGGATATATTAGCTTAAATATTATATTTCTCTGCAATCTATTTAATCAAAAATCATTTCTTGTTATTAAAGGAACTATCCTATGTCCTTTCCTCTATGATGCCGACTCGACAGTGTGAAATTAGGTTTTAGGTCTAACTAACACTTCAAAAGCTAGCTCAAAGGGAGGAGGATTGCTCAAGCCTTATAAGTAGTCCACCCATCTCATTAACTATCGATGTAAGACTTTTGATAGTTTGCTACAAGAAACCTTTTGAATCCTTGTGTTTCATTGTTCAAACCAATGATTACGGTAATAACCACTACAATAAAAATGACCATTAGCGGCATTTAATTCTTAATAGCCGCTAAATATGTATTTTTAGCGGCAATCGTCACTCTTTGTATATGTCCCTAAAGCCTTTAGCTACATTGGTTCTAATGGCACTTAACTAATGCCGATAAAGACTTTAACACTCTTTATTAGTGTCAATTTTTAATGCTGCTAAAAGTTATTTTTGTTGTAGTGAACATAGAAACCATATAGGGGAGATTGTCTTCCCGGGTATAACGTTTGAGATTGGTGTGTGATAGTGTTATAGTTCGACTTGTAGCAATGTCATCTTCTGGTGTCAACTCTGTCGAAGTTGGCTAGTGGCTCTTATAGTGAAGAAGATGAGGAGGATGTGATGTTAGTGGAGTTGGTAACCTTATTCTTGTACAATTATCTTTTTCATATACACTGATAGTATAAAGATTTTTTACATTATCAATATACTTTTACTTGTTTAATTAGGTAACCAACTTCAATGTTAGTATCTTTTATGAGACTTGATAGGGTAAGAATTCTTTTACGTTGTCGGTTTATAGAAGCTAAATTTCTTTTCAATAACAATGATATCTGATGTGTTTGCGCATAACTGGACTTCTGATTTTTATATGGTTACATATTGTAACGTCTCCAATAGCATGCTTTTACTTTGTCTTTTCCTTAATATGTCATCAAATTTGGTGCTTTTTGATCCCCAATTGCTATCTATAGAAATGCATATTTGATTATCTAAGGTCTATCTCCTACACCATAGCTTGAGTAATTTTTCATGATCACAGATCACATGTCTCAGGCTGCTTGTTTGTTATTACAACAACATGTCCAATTAATCTCACAAGTAGGGTCTGGGGAGAGTGTTGTGTATGCAGTAACACAGACCTTATCCCTACCTTGTGAGGTAAAGAGGTTGTTTTCGATAAACCATCAGCTCAACTAGAGCATGTCTAATCAAGTACGAACAGAAAATACAATAGTGAAGAAGTTACGTTGTAAATAATGGTGAAGAACAGTAGCGATGATAACAAATAATACGGTATAATTGAAGCAAAGGTAACAACATGTAATTAAAAAAAAATGAACATGTTAGACATTTTTATCATGTTACTACTAGTACACATTACCCAAGGAACTCATTGGTGAAAATCATTTCGGAAATAAAATCAGTTCATAATCACAGCATTAGCTTAGAACTCTATTTCTTGAAAAAATTGTCATTTGCCAATCAAAATCTCAAGTTTTGATGTTCAAAATCCATAAAGGATATAAAGGAAATGAAATTTTAGGGTCACAAAAACTTACCCGAATGATTTAACACAAGAAATATCTTCAAAATCGCCTCGAAGAGTTTTACAACACTCAACAATGAAAATTAAGGCTTAAACCCCCCAATATAGCAAGCATAAACCCCTCTCTGTTGTTGCAAAAACAAACTTAGATTCGCAACAGTGAACCCCAGAAAAAATCCAACCTTCGCGATCGCGAACAAACCTTCGTTTTTGCTAAAGTGATTGCGAAATTGAAGGTCATGGGACCCGACCCCTTATGAACGCGGCGATGGCTTCGCTTAAGCGAGTCATCGCTCGTTAAAACAATGCACACATACACCAGAAAACATTCGTCATCGCTCGTTAAAATAGTGCTTACATACACCAGAAAAACAACCAACTCAAAACTCATCGAAATAACCTTTGAGATTCGCTCGGAATCCCGTACACACAAATTTTATATGCTAATTGACTAAACTTGACGTTCTGGATTCAAAGGTGAAACACAAATCCGAGGTCTTCTTGACCCAAATTTGTGAAACTCACAAGAAATGAACAGAACGCCTAAAAAGGTCAAATCAACCGGAATCTCGTACACACAAATCATATATGCTAATTGACTAAACTCGACGTTCTAGACTCAATGGCGAAACACAAATTTGAAGTCTTCTTGACCTAAAATTTGTGGAACTCACAAGAAATGAAATAACGCCTAAAAGGCCAAATCAAACTCGGAACCTTTGAAAATTCAACCAAAACCTCACTTAGGCATAAAAGTATTCCCCGAATTCAACGGATACTTGAAATTGAGACCTGAGCATCTGAAACCCAAATGTTGACCAGAGTCAATCCAAAGGTTAAAATCTCAATAATTTTCAACTTAGGACCTCAAATTCTCAAAAAGACTCCAAAATGAAATCAACAATTTACTTGGACCAATTCTTACGTTTCGGAACTGATGGAATTGATAGAATTCAATTGCGACACTCAAAATTCAAAAGACACCAAAAACCATTTAAGCAACTTTAGACTTTCAAACTTAAAACTTACAATTTTTACTCAGATCTCAAAACCAACTTCCAAAACTTAATTAGAATTGACTCAGGATCAACATCGAGAGGAGTAAAACAATAAATTTATGAAAATCTCCAAAAATGACCAATCGTGTCATTACAAATCGCAATCTAAACCTAATAGAATTGGGTGATGAAACAAAGACAAAAGTAGACAAAGATTGGGATGAGATAACAGAGGAGTGGAAGCCTCGTTTTTTCCTGGATTTTCCTTGAAGTGATTTAGGAAATTGATAAGCTAAATCCAAAAAATATCCCAAAACTTAACCTAACTCTTTTTTCTTAACTTTCAAAGTGGGTTTAACTTATCAATCTCCTCAATCACTTCATTTTTTTAAAATAAATTATAAAAAACTTGATTTTATCATCCAACTTGTCCACTTTAGCCTTCATTTTATCATCCAAGAGGCATAACCCTAGTTTGAGCACAATGATTTTTTTGAAAGAAATTATAGACTCAAAGGTCTTTTTATTCAAAACAAAAGCAGTCTGTACAAAATGGGCTTAACTAGGCCCAAAATTAAGCTGAAAAAGAATAATCGAAAATATGTAAAGCAAAAATTAAGATTAAGCTGAAAAAAATACTCTGATAAAAAAGTTATTTTTAAAACTAAATAAGCTTAATTTATTTTTATGCAGAGGGTACAAATATGTAAAGCAAAAATTAAAATTGAATAACCGAAAATGCTTTTGCATTAGGTGGTTAAGATTGAGGACAAATTTGATACTTTTAAAGGGAGACAAATATTTTTAGGCCTTTTTTTATAAAGTAACATCTAAAAACATGATTGTAAAGTATAGATACACTATTGATGATCTATAGGATATAAATACCTCTCTAATATGTGAATAGCAGGAGCAACTTTTAATTTAGGAAAAATTATATATAATGACAAACTAATAAATTAAATTAAATGCTATAATCACACTTTAATTTTATTGTACCCTGTAGCAAACTGTTTGTCAGTCACATCTCTCCCTCAAACTCTCGCTCGCCACTCTCCCTCTCTCGCTCGCCACTCTCACTTTTATACAAACACAAGTGTATAAAATATATTTTTATTTGTATAAAGCAAGAAAAAATTATATATATACATATATTTTCTTTTCCCTCTCTCCCCTCACCCAGATCTCGCTCGCCACTCTCCCAGATATCGCTCGCCGCACTCGCCTCTGTCGCTTATACAAATAGAAACGAAATGTATAAATTGCGTTTTTGTTTGTATAAAGTGAGAGAAAATTGTATATACACTTGCAAATACATATATCTGTTGACTCTTTGGCCTAATTATTTAGTCCCACATCGGAGTTTTATGTATTGTGAAGGAGAATTTGGGGTTATAAAAGAACTCCTCCTCCTTCATTGTAAAATGCACCATTTGTAATCTCTTCTCTCTATCTAATAAAAGCAGGCTGCTTTGAGCGGTGCTCGGAGATTAAGCTTTCGCGGCTGAACTCCATTATTAAAATTGTTCGGTCTCTTTTCTCTTCTTTTCAGTTAATATTCGATATTACTTGTCGGGTATCTTTGTTAGTGTTCTGTCCGGTTCAGTTCATTTGAACCGGTTCATTTCACTAAAGTTGTTCCGTTTTGTAGGGAAATTACCCGAATTTCCCAACAAGTGGTATCAGAGCCAAGGTTTTGTCTGAGTATGCTCTGTGGTTGCAGCTGCGTCTGATCTTCCACATCAGAAAAGAATTATTTTGGTCATTTTGTGTCGAAAGTTTTTTCTAAGTCAGAGTTCTGTCTGAGTATGCTCTGTGGTTGCAGTTTAGCCTGATCTTCCACACCAGAAAGGAATTACTTTGTCTCAGTAGAAGCCTTCGATTGTTTGAATTCTGTTGTAATATCCAATATTTTTTTTTGAGTCTGTAATGGCAAATAAAGATCAAGAAATGGAGTCTGTTGCAAATATTCCACCGAAGACATCGGGTGCCTCGTCATCATGGTCAAGATTCTCGATGTCTACTTTGAAGTTGGCGGTTGAAATATTCGATGGTACGGGCCATTTCGGTATGTGGCAAGGGGAGGTTTTGGACTCCCTTTTCCAGCAGGGTCTTGATATTGCTATTGAAGAAGTCAAACTAGAAGGAGTTGAAGATAAAGATTGGAAAATCATTAATCGGTTGGCATGCGGAACAATTCGATCGTGTCTATCCAGGGAGCAAAAGTATGCTTTCAAGAATGAGACTTCTGCATACAAATTGTGGAAGGCATTGGAGGACAAGTTTCTGAAAAAGAGTGGTCAGAACAAGCTCCTAATGAAGAAAAGGTTGTTCCGATTTGATTACAAACAAGGTACTACTATGAATGAACATATCACTATGTTTAATCAATTAGTAGCAGACTTGCTTAATTTAGATGTCATATTCGATGATGAAGATCTGGCTTTGATGTTGTTATCATCTCTTCCCGATGAATTTGAACATTTGGAGACAACGTTACTTCACGGGAAGGAGAATGTGTCGTTAGATGCTGTTTGTTCTGCTTTATATAGTCATGAACTGAGAAAGCAGGATAAGATGAAAACAAAGGCAACAACATCAGAAGAAGTATTGGTGGCAAGAGGTCGTCATCAAAACCAGACAAAAGGGAGAAGAGGAAGGTCCAAATCAAAAGGTCGAGCCATTGCCAAAGATGAGTGTGCTTTCTGTCATGAGAAAGGGCACTGGAGGAAAGACTGTCCAAAGTTGAAGAAGAAAGGGAAGGCTCCGCAAGACGCCAATGTTGCAGAATGCAAAAGCGATGCGGAATCAGATATCTCTTTAGTGGTCGCTCCTACAACATCACATGCAGATGAGTGGATATTGGATTCAGGTTGTACCTATCATATGTGTCCCATTCGGGAGTGGTTCTTTGAATTTCAGGATCTCGATGGCGGAGTTGTTTACATGGGTAATGATAATTCATGTAAAACAACCGGAATAGGTTCAATCAAACTGCAGAATCATGATGGATCCACCAGAATCTTGCGAGATGTGCGGTACGTGCCAAAGTTGAAGAAGAATCTCATCTCATTGGGGGCTTTAGAATCTAAAGGCCTAGTTATAACGATGCGAGATGGAGTTCTTAAAGCAACTTCTGGAGCGTTGGTGATGTTGAAGGGTATGAGAAAGAACAATCTGTATTACTATCAAGGTAGTACAGTGGTCGGGACAGTAACAACAGTAACTTCTTGCACCAAGAAAGATACTGAGGCAACGAAGCTGTGGCATATGCGGTTGGGACATGCTGGTGAAAAATCTTTGCAAATTCTTGCCAAGCAAGGATTGTTGAAAGGTACGAAGACTTGCAAACTTGAGTTTTGTGAACATTGTGTTCTTGGAAAACAACGAAGAGTGAAGTTTGGCACTGCAATTCATAATACCAAGGGTATTCTGGATTATGTGCATTCAGATGTATGGGGACCTGCCAAGACTCCGTCTCTTGGAGGAAGGCATTATTTTGTCACTTTTGTTGATGATTTTTCCAGGAGAGTTTGGGTGTTTTCTATGAAGAACAAAGATGATGTACTTGGAATTTTCCTTAAGTGGAAAGTTCAAGTTGAAAACCAGACGGGAAGGAAGATCAAGGTTCTCCGAACAGACAATGGTGGAGAATACAAGAGTGATCCGTTCCTTAAGGTATGCCAAGACTGTGGCATAGTTCGGCACTTCACCGTCAGGAAAACACCGCAACAGAATGGGGTGTCAGAGCGTATGAACAGGACACTTGTGGAGAAAGTTCGCTGTATGCTGTCTAATGCTGGGTTAGGCAGAAAATTTTGGGCTGAGGCGATAACATATGCTCAACATCTCGTCAATCGTTTGCCATCATCTGCTATTGATGGCAAAACTCCATTAGAGGTATGGTCTGGAAAACCTGCAACTGATTATGATACTTTGCACGTTTTTGGTTCTGTTGCATATTATCATGTGATTGAATCAAAGTTGGATCCACGGGCAAAGAAGGCTTTGTTCATGGGATTCAATGCTGGAGTGAAGGGATACCGTCTGTGGTGTCTCGAGGCAAAGAAAACAATTATAAGCAGAGATGTTACCTTTGATGAATCTGCCATGTTAAAGAAGGTAAATCCAGAAGATGCTGAGAGTACTCCTGAACAGGTGGCGTGTACTCCGAAGCAGGTGGAGTTTGAGGAGACAGTGGTGATCCCAGCACGGAGCACCACGAGTGACTCTCCTACGGCAGAAGAAGAGTCAGATGAGGAAGAGGTTCCTACCCAAGAACCTCTACAGCAATCGGAGCCAATTGCAGTTAGAAGACAGAGACGAGCGATCCAAAAGCCCGCTCGTTTCACTGACATGGTAGCTTATGCACTTCCAGTTTCAGATGAAGATGTTCCATCCACCTACCCAGAGGCCGTACGAAGTTCAGAAAGTGGCAATTGGGCAGGTGCAATGGAAGAGGAAATGCAATCCCTCAAGAAGAACATGACGTGGAAGTTGACACAACTACCGATAGGCAAGAAGGCAATTGGATGCAAATGGGTATTTCCAAAGAAAGAAGGATTTCCCGATAAAGACGATGTTCGCTACAAGGCAAGGTTGGTAGCTAAAGGCTACGCTCAAAGGGAGGGAATTGATTATAATGAGGTATTTTCTCCAGTTGTTAAACATTCCTCCATTAGAATTATGTTGGCCTTGGTAGCGCAGTTGAATTTGGAGCTAGCTCAACTTGATGTGAAGACCGCGTTCCTACACGGTGATTTGAAGGAGGAAATCTATATGACTCAGCCAGAAGGAAATAAGGTTGCTGATAAAGAGAATTGGGTTTGCAAACTTGTCAAATCATTGTACGGACTGAAACAATCTCCGAGACAGTGGTACAAACGATTTGATAGTTTCATGAAGGGTCAGAAGTACAAGAGAAGCAAATACGATCATTGTGTGTATTTGCGCAGGCTTCAAGACGGTTCCTACATCTACTTACTCTTATATGTTGATGATATGCTGATTGCAGCAAAGAGCCAAACTGAGATTGACAAACTGAAGGCTCAGTTGAGTAAAGAGTTCGAGATGAAGGATTTGGGGGAAGCCAAGAAGATTCTCGGCATGGAGATAAACAGGGACAGAGAGAGAGGCAAGCTTTGGCTGTCACAGAAGCAGTATTTGAAGAAGGTACTAAGACGTTTTGGTATGCACGAAGATACAAAACACGTGAGTACCCCACTTGCTCCTCATTTGAAACTGAGTAGCCGGTTATCTCCGACGACTGATGAAGAGCGAGAATACATGGCGAAAGTCCCGTATGCAAATGCAGTTGGAAGCTTGATGTATGCAATGGTGTGTACGAGACCAGATATTTCACAGGCTGTTAGTGTTGTTAGCAGGTACATGCATGATCCAGGCCAGGGTCATTGGCAAGCTGTGAAATGGATTCTACGGTATCTGCAAAATACCGTAGATATTGGATTGGTATTCGAGCAGGATAAATCACTTGGTCAATGCATAGTTGGATACTGTGATTCTGACTATGCAGGTGATTTGGATAAGCGACGATCTACAACTGGCTATTTGTTCACTTTAGCAAAAGCGCCAGTTAGTTGGAAGTCTACTTTACAGTCAACGGTGGCTTTGTCTACGACAGAGGCAGAGTATATGGCGATTACAGAGGCTGTAAAGGAGGCGATTTGGCTTCATGGGTTGCTTAAAGACTTGGGAGTTGGTCAGAAACAACTTGAGGTTTATTCTGACAGTCAGAGTGCTATTCATTTAGCAAAGAATCAAGTCTTTCATGCACGGACGAAGCACATTGATGTTCGCTATCACTTTGTGAGGGAAATTCTCGAAGAAGAGGAGATACTTCTGTTGAAGATTCATACTACGGAGAATCCCGCAGATATGCTGACCAAGGTGGTTACAAAGGCCAAGTTTGAACATTGTTTAGACTTGGTCAATGTCCTGCACATTTGAAGTTGGCGCCTCACGGCGCAAATTTGGAAGCAACGTGAAAACTGCTTTTATTATTTGTTTGTTTGAGAAGATTTGTATTTGGTGGGACTGGATATTAAGCCAAGGTGGAGATTTGTTGACTCTTTGGCCTAATTATTTAGTCCCACATCGGAGTTTTATGTATTGTGAAGGAGAATTTGGGGTTATAAAAGAACTCCTCCTCCTTCATTGTAAAATGCACCATTTGTAATCTCTTCTCTCTATCTAATAAAAGCAGGCTGCTTTGAGCGGTGCTCGGAGATTAAGCTTTCGCGGCTGAACTCCATTATTAAAATTGTTCGGTCTCTTTTCTCTTCTTTTCAGTTAATATTCGATATTACTTGTCGGGTATCTTTGTTAGTGTTCTGTCCGGTTCAGTTCATTTGAACCGGTTCATTTCACTAAAGTTGTTCCGTTTTGTAGGGAAATTACCCGAATTTCCCAACAATATCTTCATCATATACACTTATAATTATACAATACAAATATTCTCCTGCCCAATTTTCTTTTGTCTTTCTCCCTTTCTAATTTTATATATACACAAATTATACAATTGATTTGTATACAACAACTTTTTTTGTATATGTATAGCGAATTATACAATTAGTTTCTTTGTATATGTATGCGAATAATACATATTTATGTTTGCTATGGAGCATAATTATGCAAACTTTGTTATAGCTTACAAATATAAATTTTGTGTCTACTATGTGTGAAAGTTGCTCTTTAATTTATTATGAGCCCAAACGATGGATTCAATAAGTTCTTGAAAATATTTCCTACTCCTATTAGCTATTTACGATAAAAGTCGAAAGCAAGGTCTCCATTGTTTTCAAGAAAAGTCTCACTGCGTAAAGAGCCTCATAAATTGAGAAAAAGGGGATTTTTTATCTTACAACTCATCGAAATTCAGAAAAAACTCAAAAAAAAAAAAAAAACTTAAAAAATAAATCTTTTTTGATTGGATGGCAATGAATGAAAAGATAATTAATTGTCCCATATTAAATCTGGATTTTTGGTTAAATAGGTAAATATACTAGTATACTATAGTAATAGACGATGCAACATATAAATGAAAAACTAAAAATGCCCCTAGCTTTAGTTAAAAAAGAAATTCAACTCCCCTTTCTATATAAGTAGTAAAGTAAAGTAAAGTAAAGTAAAGTAAATATATATATATATATATATATATATCAAATAATTTTAAAAAATAAAAAAGTGTTTCATGATGGAGTGACTTAATTTAATACATAAATTTTATTTTTGAAAGGATGAAAATCATTTTCACCCCTTGACTTTGCTTAAAAAATAAACTATGTCCTTAACTTTGAGAAAAGACATAAAGTCAATACTTAAGTTATTTTGAATTTTTAAAAAAATACCTTAACTTTGCAATCATGCTATTAACCCATGAAACAATTATAAATTGATATTATTATATCATTTTTCGATCAACATGACACATGTTAATTTAATCAATATATATATATATATATATATATATATATAATACGTAATATTTTATTTTTTTCTGAATTGAAGTAAGATAAACATTTGTTAATTTTAAAAAAAGATTATTAGAAAAAGAACGTGTTGAAAAGAAAATGAATAATATATTTGTTTGGAAAATGAGCATTTTTGACCCACTAAATAATAGTAAGATCATTTTTGGACCAAAGTATGATGATTAGAGCATTTTTGGACCAGACTACAAATGAAAGACATTTTTGTTCCTAGCTTAAGGACATTTTTGACCATTTTCCCTCAGTAGAATTATATTCTTATGATCGTTATTTCAAATATAATATGCATTTAGCGTCTGTATATCTATGTATGTGTATAGCTTTGTCTTTCTCCACTTTCTTATTCCATTCATTTCATATTACTTGACCGTTCTTGATATGATACCCCTTTTAAAAAAACTAATTAAAGGTATATTGTACTAAACTAACTTTATTAACAATGCATTGAAACTTTAAATTTGACTACTACTACTTTAGCCGTTATTTAATATTACAGGTATATAGAAATAAAAGAATATTAAAAAATTCTTTTGATTTCATTAATTGGGCAAATAATCAATTTAATATATGTATTCTTTAAATTACATAAATTACAATTTAAAATAATTTAAAATCTAAAAGAATATAATCTTTGATAATTTGACCTTAATTAAATTAATTATTTTATATTCTCTACATCAAAATATATTCATACTTCTATTATTCATCGTTCTTTTTATTTATTAAACTTTCAAATTTTCATGAATTTCATATCTTAATTATCACTCCTTAAAACACATCTGAGTCTGAATTAGCATATACACACTTGTTATTGATTAAAAATAAATATTTGACTAACTCAATATTTATTTTAACATAAATAAAGTGATGGTTTAGATGGTAAAGAAAATTAAAAATAAAAACATTTCAAATAATTCTAGCCTCCCACTTTCTTTAAACTTTTTCTTGTTCCTTTCCTCATTATAAAATATGTGGTAGAATAGAAGGTTGAATATTTCTAGTGGCATCAATACTTTTTGCTCCACTCTTCCAAATTATTTTTAAAAGAAATTATCGTATGATTCAACTGAATTTAATATTTTAATTTTTTTATAATTTTATAATTTTAAAAATATCGCAACAAATTAAATAATAAAATTTTAAAAATCGGATCTAAAAAGTTCCTATTCTAAATCTGCGATAGACCCGCCCCTCCAATTGGTACCTTCTCACTCCTATAAATTCCTCTGTTTTTCCCCTGTTTTTGCTCTGTTTTTTATTTTTTACTACAAACAAAAAAACTCTCACTATGTCTCAAAATCTTGAAGATGTGAATAGTTTGAGCTTTATACAAATCCTCAACAATCCTTCTACCTATCATCATCAACAACTCGATTATAAAAAAGACGATAACGATAATGATAACGTCTACATTCATCCCTCTACGAAGCTATCTTCGCTCGTCATGAGCACGAAAAGCTTGGAGATGTGCACGGAGAGCTTAGGAAACGAGACGGGTTGTTATTTCAACGAAAGCATGGAGGAAAGGGATAATGCTCGTGGCGTTCAACGATCAAAATGTCGAGAGTTCAAGAAAAGAATTAAAAGAACGATGAATTTCCCACCTCCGCTGACTTCAATCAGCGGAAGTGAGAGGGTTAAAATAAGATCTCACCGTGAAGATGGTCGTTTAGTGTTAAGAGCTGCAAGCATAAATGCTTGCAGCTCTTATTTCAAAGCTGAGCGTGCTAATGGCACGCTCACGCTTTCGTGGCGAAATAATAAAGTTGCACAAATGGATGAAGAGGCAAATAGTTGTAGAAAAATAACAAGTGAAATTGGGATACCAAGAAGGTGTAAAGAAAAAAGTGGAATTAGAATTAAAGGGATTTCAAATTGGGGCCAATTTGGGGTGGCTATTTCCTAAAATGCTATTATATTATAATGGTGATGTTCGATTCATTTTGGGTGTAATTATTTTTTGTTATTATATTATGATAATGATGCTCGATTTATCTTGTGTGTAATTATTCTTTGTTCTTCTAAGAGAATGTATCTCAACTTTCCATTGGTGATGAATTACAATTCTCTCAATATTCGATATTTTCTCAATATTCGATATTTACTTTAAAACTCGGATTAAGCTGAATTTACACCATGCCATAATCCTTGTTTATATGATGAATTACAATTATAAGTACAACTTGATTTATGAATACGGAGTGCGCTCATAGTAGAAAATTCAGAACTAAGATGTTGTGAAATTTAAATTGAGAAACTATAAACCTCAAAATGCATATCTAATTTTGTTTGTACATACTTTTATTTAATAAAATATGCCAGTTTCGAATCTAATATTATCAGTTATATTAAATATGTTATTGAATTTGTTACTAAATACATAAGAAGGGTTTTGGTTCAATTTTTTTTTCTATTCGATGTCTAATAAAGACGTAATTAATCTTACTTCATGCATCGTAAAACTCATTTTTAAGGATGGCACTCCAATTTTATTTTGGTGGAAAATGTTAGTTTATCTCATCAATTTTAAAGGGTCAAATTCATCCTATAATTGTTGCATGTGTTAATCATTTGAAAAGGAAAAAGTTCTTGGCACAACAAGTGGCTACTTCCCTGTCAAAAATTCAATAATATCTTGTCGCGTTTATATTATCTGTCTTTTATAATTGATATAATTTTAAAAAAAGATATTTATTGTTACTTAATTAATACTCTACAAATTTATTTGCATGATCTATCAACTAGATAGTGCTAGTTGCTCCTTTGAAGTAAAGCATGTCAAATTCTAATTAAAAAAATTAAAATTATTCAAAAATGTCAAACTTGAAGTATAACTTCCATTTTTTTAATTTTTTTTTATAACTTGAAATATATCTATGTATTCTTTTCTTATGCTTTTACTATATTTCGCTAATATAACTGTTTGATTAAGGGAATTCAATTAAATTTTATTAATCGTATATCGTTAGTCCTTTACGATAGCGGAAAAGTTGGATTTTACTATCTATATTGTTGTATGTTGCTAGTGGTGCATCACGTATAGTGAAGAATTGACAATTGAACATCCTTCATCAGATATATTATGTATACAAAAAATCGTATCAAATATATAGATTTAAAAAATAGAAAAGAATAAAACTATGTCTAATCATTAGATTTGTATAAAATTACCCTTTCGCCCACCTAGCACGCAATATACCTAACATTATTTTTTTGGCTCTACTATTAACATAATGGTTAAAGTGATAAAAGAATACTTTTCAACCCACACAAAAAGTATAACGATTAGGAAATTAACTCAAACTAAAGCTCGATAAAATAAATATTTTTACGAAGATACGAACTCGAAAAAGAAAGAGAGTGATAGAACAAAAAGATACCTAATTATTGGTTGGGTTTATTTGGTCCCAATCACATCAACTTGACAAAGGTGTCCATAGAACAACCTTACCAACAGACAGAAACATACATAGGAAACAAAACATATATGTATATATATGTGGATAAGTTTTATGGATGACTAGATTTTATTTAAGTTGTTAAAATATGCTAGGTCAAGAAAATTACAAAGTAAGAAAAAAAAAAGTTGATATTTTCCTTGGCTAGAATGGATGTTGAAAGAAAAAAAAGAAATTAAAAGCTTGAAAAGAAAAGAAATCTTCATAAGAATAAGTTTGATTGGTTCCTCATTAGTGTCATAGATTTAATGTTCTCAAAAAGTTGAATTGAATCTTTAATTTTATTTTTATATTATAATCTTCTTGTCCATATATGATATATCTAGTCAAATGGTAAAAGTTTTGTGTCATTTTCTCAAAATGGATAAGGCACCATGTAGTGTTTGGGCTAAATCAATTCAAGCATATTATATGATTTTAGCAAAAAAATTCACATCATTAATGGTATTATCACATTTTAGGAGAAATATATAGATAAAATCTTAATTTAGCCTTAAATAATAATTAATTACTTTAATTTTAAATATACATATCTAGAGCATTAGGTGTTCACGAGGCATAGTAACGACGAATTAAAGTATTTGATTCTCAATTGAGATCAGAGATATCTAGATAAGCACTATCAACGTTATAGTGCTTACTTGCCAAATTAAATCAAATTTGAGTACTTATTTATGTGTTATGCCTATCAAATTTAACGTTATTAATGTATAAAAAAAGTGATTAGAGAGGATATGACACAACTTTAACTTCATTTTTGCAACCCTGCTTCGAAACTCTTATTTTAAGCTGAAAGTTTATGGAAACAACCTCTCTATCTTGTTATAACAATAATAGGTGAAAATCTATATATATATATATATATATTCTATTTTCTCTAGACTATATGTTATGGTATCTAACTAAAATATTTTATGTTATATATATGCAATTTATTCTCTTAGAATCTTAGTAGTGGTATTTATGACTTTTATATTTGAAATTATATATCTTGTAGTGCCATAGTGGCAATACTTTTGTCTCTCT
The DNA here is from genome assembly GCA_016801875.1 of Solanum sitiens. Lineage (NCBI taxonomy): Eukaryota > Viridiplantae > Streptophyta > Magnoliopsida > Solanales > Solanaceae > Solanum > Solanum sitiens. The sequence continues at coordinate 1,950,437 of JABWTJ010000074.1, read as the reverse complement.
CTATATACATAATTACATATATAATTTTGCCACTTATCAAGAGGCATGAATGAGGAGGGGGGGGGGGGGGGGGTAATGGTGCCATTTGGATACTTGAAAATCCAAACAATTTCTTGTGGTGTGTCTACACAAGAATTCAATTATAAAAACACTTTTTGTTGAAGTTCATTTCTCCCCACAAGTGTAACTAAAGCTATACATCATCATTTGATTTTCAAGACTACAACATAAATATAACTAAACCCTAAAAATATTCGATTGTTAAAGCAGAAGTAAAATTTGAAGCTTATAGATTTCAAATTTGAGCCTTTTAGGATTATTTAGTTTTAAATTAACAATTTAATTTAAAACATGTATATAACTCAAACCAAAATTATTGGATTGATCGAACATGTGCATTAACCTTTAGTTCCGCCTCTAAACTCGATAACTGTATATTAACTTTGAAAACGCTATAAAATCTCATACAAAGTTCAAATATATTGCATGTTTGTGTGTGTCATCAGTATATATAATTTATCCACTAGCTTTATTTATTTATTTATTTTAATATGAATCCATCAACTTTTATATGGTGAGGTGTTAAAGGGACAAGAATACTATGAATGGGACATGAACAAGATTTGCATTTAGAGGGAATTTCAATTGCAATTTGACCTTTTTGGTAAGTTTGAGGCTGAGAAATTTTGCAATATATAGAAAAAGTAAAAATTAAAAAGAAAGAGCAAAAAAAATAATATAGTTTGTAAAGAAATGAGTAAGGGCCATATATTTTTGTTGAATAATTAAGCTACATTTAGTTAATTAATTAAGCATAAAGGGTCTGCTTTTACTTCTATACAAGTGATAGCTCTCAAGTGTTTACATCACACTGAAAGCCATAACAACAACAATAACAATAGTATAGCACAGAGTCCGGACACGGTGGAGACGAGTTGAGGTGTTTAGATGTGCATCGTCAAAGTTGGTGTGTATACAATGTATAGATATCTCATGACATTATTAAAAACTAACAAAAAATACAAACTGAAATACGTCACTGACATGAAACATGGGGAAATTGTATAGATACAAAGTTCATCTTTAAACTATTACAAATATTCCAATCTAGTTATCAAATATTCCAAGGGAAGAAGAAACAGAAATGGAAGAAGTATAAAGGAAACAACTAAATTGTTGTCTTCCATCAACTTGGAACATAGGGTACAATTTTTTTTTTTACAATGTTTGATATAGGTAAGATTACAACATGGCGCGCAGACTCCACTGGTGCGATTATACTAGGAGCAAAAACCAGTTTTACTCAAAATTCACTATTTCTTCATTCATCATCATAGATATCATCAAGGGATTTGGAAATTCCGTATAGATCTTTTTCACGTGCTTCGGATCCATCATTTGCCTCAGTATGTTCCTCAGGTGAACATGAAATTTCCAATCCCATTCCTCTAAGTAAGCCTTCGTAGGACGCAGAGAGATCTTCTGAGGCCAACTGATGGTACTCGACGAGTTGTCTAAGGCACTGGTTCTCCCTATTCAAGTTTGCATTTTCATTTGCAAGCCTGGATTTTTCAGCTAGAAGTGCCTCCATTTGGAGCCTCACCTAAGCAAAGTTATAAGATAAACGTAGGTTAGATGCAGACATTTTCTAGTAGTAAACAGTTTGTTTCATGGTTCAAGTAGTAAACAAATGAGTGTCACAGTTCAAATAGTATATCTACCATATGATACTGTCAGTTTATAGCAAAGTATATTTCAAGCAGTAAACAATTTTTGTAACGTGCTTCAAGTAGTATATAGTTTGAGTGCCACGGTTCAAGTAGTGAACGATTTGAGTATCACACGGTTCAAATAGTAACACATTTAAGTAGCATCACTCTATGTTATCTACCATATCATACTGTCCGTTCATATAACATAATATATATTTTATGTTCTTTCACAGTTCACAAGTAGTAAACAACTTGAGTGTCACGGTTCAAGCAGTAAACAACTTGAGTGTTACGCTTCAAGTAGTAAACAATTTAAGCATCACACTTCAAAGTAGTAACCAATTTGAGTGTCATGGTTCAAGTAGTATCACTCTATATTATCTACCATCTGATACTGTCAGTTTATACAGCAAAGTAAATTACATTCTGTTACAGTTCAAGTAGTAAGCAATTCTAGTGTCATGCTTCAAGTAGTAAACAGTTTGAGTGTCACACTTCAAGTAGTATCACTCGATGTGATATATTATACTGTCAGTTTAACTTAAATCTATTTCACAATGCATCGCAGATCAATTAATAAACAATTTGAGCGAGGATGTCAAGTATTACCAGGTCGTCTTCTTCTGGTGGTATCCCAGTGTCAAAGCCATCACGAAGCCTTCTATTCTCCTCCTCCAAAAGAGCAGAACGTTCTTGCATAAAGCGCAAGTCTGATCTCACTGATTTCAGTTCTCGAGCTAACGTGGCTGCTTTTGACGCCATGGAAATTGCAAGCTTCACAGAGATAATGTCAAGTTAGCTCGTGAACACAGAAACAAAGGTAACTATGTAACACCCAAAAAAATAAAATTAGAGAGACGGGTACCAACATTTTTGGCTTTCTTGAACTTCCCAATATGTTTCAAGAGCTGCCCATTTTCTTTTTTGGTATCATCATCTTGTTGTGAATCCTCTGAACATTCTTCTAATTTCCTCTTCAACCCTTTGTTTCCTTCTTCAGTCTCCTCTTTTTCTTCATCTCCCTCACGTTTACCTTCCTTTGATTGGTTTTCTCGACTTGCCTTCTCCATTGTGCAATGAAGTATATCTGTCAATGTGGGTGGTTTTGCTAGATCCCTTGCTCCCTGTATGAAAATTACAGGATGCATGATCAATAACTCGATGTATGCACTCGCAAACACAGTTTCAACTTGTATGCTTTCTTTTTCAACTATATCATGCAGTGCATTTACTCTCAAATACACTTCTTAAACTTCGACTTCAACAAAATATAGTCGTTATGACTTGTGTACGCCTCAAAATGTTACATTCCAGAAGTGTAAGAGTATCTATGAGCAACATCTTCTGCTAACCCCATCTAGCAATTATTAATGATTAGAAAGCACTATCGACCTCAAATTACAAATCAAAACTTCTTTTTGACTAATCTATCTTCCTTAAAACAACAAGCCATTGAAAATTCACACCACTAAATCCTATATGTACTACATATATGCATATACACTGATTTTAAATCCATAAATGACAATTGACAAACAAGATAGGTGCTTCTTTTATTCACGCGGGCTCTGGGGAGGGTAGAGTGTACACGGACCTTACCTCTACCTTGAAGGTAAGAGAGGTTGTTTCCATCCAATAGACCATTGACTCAAGGAAAAACAGTCCGAAGCAAGTCCAGAAAAGGAGTAATGGAAGTGAAAGCTACAACATTCTAAACAGTAACTACAACAAAATAGTAATGCTACGACTACTAGTATTGATTGATAGTGAGACACCACACTACAACACTGATAATCGAAGAACAAGAAACAACAAATAGTAACAAAAATCAAAGGACATGAAACTAAAGGAAATTGAATATGAGACAACACACTACTACCTACTTAATTTACTACCCCCTACTCCGTGCCCTCTATTTATGATTAACAAACACAAATGCTCATCCAAATTAAGGTACAAAAACTCAATTTTACAAACCAAAATTGCATCCCAACATTTGAAAAATCATAGATTTAATCCTATATGAGCTTTTGATCAAACATTAAAACAAGGGATACCTGAAGGGCATTTTCCAGATTGTCAGATAACAGTGAAAGAGAGGAAGAAACTGAATCAAATCCTCTTAGTAAAAGCATAGCATCCTCCTTCATCCTCTTCGATCGATCCTCTGCTCCATCGAGCTGCTACAAACCATTTCCAAACTAAATTACACAAAAATTGAGACCCAAAAACAAATCTCACTACAACAACAAACCCAGTATTATCCGACTAGTGGAGTCTGTGGAAGGTAGAATGTAAGCACAAGTTACCCCTACCTCATAGGTAGAGAGACTGTTTCTGATACACTCTCGACTCGTGTTAAACCAGTAACAAAACAAAACAATAATCGAGGTACAAGGAACTAACATATAGTAGCAAAAAGCAAACTACAATAAAGCTACCAAAAATCAAATCTTGAATATTAATTTAAGCCCAAATGTACCTTTTGAGCAGGGTTGTGATTTTCGCGATTTTCAAGAAGAGTATCTACCCTACTGCGAAGATTACTCCAGAATCGTTTATCTGATGATGGACTGTAAATTGGTGAAGATCCCATCAAGCTTGATGAACCCTGAAATGGTGGAAAAATTCAATTTTTATAAAAAAAAATAAAAAATCTAAAGCTGCAATCTTTATTGTTGGGTTTTTAATAAAAAAATCTGCTCCAGAAAGTAGAAAAATTGTTTCCGATAGACGAAAAAGACAACAATCATGAACAACAACATAGAATAATCGATGCTAAAGAATCAACAGAACTTGTCATACCATAAAAACAAATCTAAAGTTGCAATCTTTAATGAATAAAGTACCTTGTTAAGGGAAGCAGGGGATGAAGATTCTACTGAGATTGTCATTTGAGTTTTCTGGATTTGGAGAGAGAGAGAGAGAGAGAGTTTTAGAGAGAGAAAGTTGAATATGTAACGGCTAGTTTTGAAGGAGCTGATGATGAGGTTGTCTTTAAATAGGAGAGTATACAGACACCAACGTTATAAATAGCACAAAGTTGTCTTCTTGCCTTTGCATTTATATTGTTGATGACTTGTTTTCGGGGTTGTTTGGGTACTACATTGAATTGGGTCGTTTCTTCTTTAATCATAAGTTTTGAATTTGAGTTTTGAATATGGAAAAACCTCAAACACGAATCTGAATTGATCAAATTTAGATACAGATATCACACATCATATCGAAGACCAAGACGTGGTTGGATATCTTATAATTAAATTTGATATTAGATTTATATTATGTTACCAACATGAGTTGTGGTGTAGTGCTAGAACCGACCCACTCTTAATCAGTCTGTAGAGCGTGATTCAGATTTAGTCAGGCTCATGCGGACCTTGAACACCGAATGAGAAATCAAAATAAAATAAAATTATATATGTTTAGTTCCCGATATAAATCTAATACTAATTTTAGTCTTGAGATATTGCACCTTATCACATTTAACTATTATTTTATCCTGATTTCTATATGAGATAAATAAACTAGACACTTGATTTACATGTTTGTTCTCATTCATCTTGAATTTAAGGTTTGCTACATGTTTGCTGTCAAATCAACTTAAATTTAAGGTTTTGCTCCTTATTCAACGTGAGATTATCTTATTTCAGTTTCTATATGAGATAAACTAAATGCTTGAACTACATGTTTATTTTCATTCAACTTGAATTTAAGATTTTGTGTGTGTTTTGAAGTGTTCATTAAGTAAATAAATTAAAAACAACATATATGTATATATAATATATCTAATGTAATGTTACGAGTGAAATTTGAGAGTAAAATATAAACTTACTTTTATCTTTGTGAATTTGAAGATGTTTTTGACGAAAAACACAATTCAAAAGAAAATAAGCATAATAGCAACACAAGATGATAAGCTACAAAATAAAAGATATTAATACACATCCAAATTTTTTGATGCGATTTGATTTTTTCTTATATATATAAAATTAGTATTTCAATTCTTTTTATATATGATAAAATTAAAAAATCTAAATCTTGAAATTTAAAATTGAAAGAAATATTATTAACCTTATTTTTTTAAGTGTACATAATTGGAACAATCAATATATTTCCTCCCCCCCCCCACACTACCCCCTCACTCTTTGCCGCATTACTGTTATACAACATTAGGGTCTAAAGAACTTCCATAAATTTAGGTCTCAATTTTTCTTCAAAAAAACTCACCAAGATTCAATTTTTTCATCAGAAAACAAGAAAATCAGCAAACCCCAGAAGATGAAATTCCAATTAGAAGATGTAACAATCTATTTTCCATATGATAACATATATCCAGAACAGTATCAATACATGTTAGAACTCAAAAGAGCTTTAGATGCAAAAGGGCATTGTCTTCTTGAAATGCCTACAGGAACTGGTAAAACAATTGCTTTACTTTCTTTAATTACAAGTTACAGACTTTCAAAACCATCAAATCCTATTAAGCTTCTTTATTGTACAAGAACTGTTCATGAAATGGAGAAAACATTAGCTGAGCTTAAATTGTTGTATAATTATCAGTTACAGCATTTCGGGCCGGGGGCTCGAATGCTGGCAATTGGGTTGTCATCAAGAAAGAATTTGTGTGTGAACCCATCTGTGGTTTCTGCTGAGAATAGGGACTCTGTTGATGCTGGATGTAGGAAACTTACTGCTAGTTGGGTTAGAGCAATTGCTGTGGAAAATCCAAATATTCCTACTTGTTCCTATTATGAGAATTATGATGCTGCTGATAAGGCTGGTACTTCCACTTTGCCTGCTGGTGTTTATACTTTGCAGGTATATCTCTCACCCTTCAATCAATGCATGATTAATTATGCCTCCATCCCAACTTAGTTGGAGTTAGCTAGATGAATGTGGTTTATTATTTTTGTATGCTTTAAATGGTTATAGTTAAGTGAAAGATAACTTTTTTTGCTTGCTTTGCGTGGAAATAAATTGTTTGTTCTTGACATTGCTTGTGGAGGGTACAATGACATCTGTATAAGACTATAATCTAGGCATAATACAAAGTTGGCCTCAACTAACTAGTAGCACTCCAACTTTGATAGAGCATATTTTGACACCTCAACTTGGTCTCAACTGGTACCTGAACAATCCAACTCGTCTCTACTGTGTCTCATGGTGTTGATGTGGCACATAAATTTTGGAGGTGTCTAGATGATCATTTTGTTAGTTGGAGTGTCCAATTGACATGGAGACGAGTTGAGGTGTCTAGATGTGCATATTCAAAGGTGGAGTGCTTACTTAGTTTGAGTGTCCGTGTATGTATTCTGCTTATAATCTAATGTGGTTGGAGAAGGGGTTATAGTGAAACAATTGATTGTGCAGCGGTGAAGAGTTCTTTTGCATTCTACGTTGTAAAGGCTGTTTCTTAAATAGAACTTTCACTGTCATGATTAAGTCGAGTTTCCTTGTTCATATTTTTCTGTTAAAAGTGGGTGACTGAGTTTGCGTATTAAGTATCCTTGATCGCAAATTAGTTTGAGTTGCTATTATGGATCTGGTTCATAGTTAGACTATTTTTATGCTTCTGCTGGTTATAGTAAGTGAAAGACACATTTTTTGCTTGCACCGTATTCTTGACACTGCTTTTCTGGAGGATATAATGACATCTGTTATATCTAATGTAATTTGGTTTGAGGAGGATTATATACAAACACTTGAATTTTGAGTGGTGTAAAGATATTAGACTTAGTTAATTCACTGCTTTGATTCTTGACCAGAACTCTTACTGTCATTCTTGAGTCAATGTATACTTAGCTATGTCTCGATCCCAATTTTGTTGGAGTTAGCTATTTGAATCCCTGTTCATATTTAGACTCTGCTTATGCTTCCGCTCACATAGGCGGAGTTAAGTGAAAGACACATTTTTTCTTGCACCCGTTGAGAATTAAATTGGTTATTCCTGGCATTGCATTTGTGAAGTATGCAGTAACATCTGTTCATATTTTTCTTTAAGTGTGTGGTGCATATGTCTCTGTAAGATGGTTAGAATGAGAACCAGGCATAAAGAAGAGCTTAAATTTGCATTGGTGAAGAGATATAACTGTTTTTTTTCCCACTGCATCTCATGCTATATGGACTGATTCTTCACTAGAAATTTCTGTCTATATTTGAAACACGTTTTGTTGTTCATATATCTCTCTGTTAACATGGGTGCTCAAGTTTGCATATCTAATGGGTGTAAGTATGTTGGACTGCATTTGTGCAGGATTTCTGTTGCATCTCTGGAGGATACAAAGAAATCTGTTATATCTAATGTAGTTTGGCTTGAGAATGGGCTATAGAGAAGCTCTTATACTTGCAGTGGTGAAAGGAGATATAACTTGTTTAGTGATTGCATTATATTCTCCGAAGATTGATTCTTGAGCAGAAATTTTTCCCGCCTTTATATGCTTTTAGTTTTCTTGCTTATATTCTTCTCTTTTAATGGAGGTGCTCAAGTTTGCATATGATCTTGTGTGATGATTAAACTGCATTTTTGCAGGAGCTAAGATTGTTTGGTAAGGAGAAAGGCTGGTGCCCATACTTTCTGGCGCGGCATATGGTGCAGCAGGCAAATGTTGTGGTTTACAGCTACCAATACCTGCTTGATCCCAAGGTTGCTGGTATCATATCAAAGGAGATGGAGAGAGAGTGTGTCGTAGTGTTCGATGAGGCCCATAATATAGACAATGTTTGTATCGAGGCACTTAGTGTCAGTGTGAGGAAGCAAACACTTGAAGGGGCAACAAGGAATCTCAGTAGGATGTCTAATGAAATTGAAAGGTAAATATCTTCTGTGACAATTACCTCTTCTTGTCAATGACAATCTTTAAACAACCAAGCAAAATAAAATTACCTCTTCTTGTCAATGACTTAAAAAAAACCCGGTTATGAGTTGTGAATTTCTCCCAATAATGAATATATCTAGTTTCGAGAATTCATGGTAAGAATCAAGTTTTGATATAATAAGAAGTTAAAACAGGATTAACAAAAACCCTGTTAGAAAAAGTTCTCTCAGACACTAATATCGAGTTTATAGTCTAGCTTGATATTTCCCTCTCTCCTCTTATCCTGTGATCCTTTTGATCACCAGAATGTATCTTTCTCCTTTCTTTCTTTATTCTCTTTCTTCATTTTTCCATAGCTAGCACTCTAAGGACATTACCTGTATTTGCAACCACAAACATCAACACTGCTCCAATGTCCAAAGGAGCATAAGTAAATTGTACTTAGTATCATTGACTCCCTAATATAAGGATTCCACGAGACTTTGAAAACAATAATGGAATATAAGCAAAATCAAAACATTATAAGACAATTTCATTAAAAAAACATTGTAAAGCATTTCATAATAGAAGGACACCTGTAATTTATCTTCTGTGACATTATTCGTAGCACCTTTCATGCTGAACCATAGTTTGCATATTCTTACTTGTGAGCATAGAAGTATAATAATGTAATAACATTTGAATTCTGTTTCATGCTGTATTTCTGGGTTAAAAATGATTTGAAATTCCTTTGGAGATCGCTCAATCTAGTATATATGATGTAATGATCTATTATAACCCCCTCTTGGACAAGCTCTGTAAAGATAAATGCATAAAGAAAAAAGAAGAAAAAAAAAGTAAAAGGATGGCTAGATACCCATGTTTGGCTAACATCTTGCATGGTAGGAAGGCTGAAGGCTACTGATGCTGGTCGATTGCGGGTTGAGTATAATCGTCTAGTTGAGGGTCTGGCTCAAAGACTGCCTGGTATGTTGATTAAACTGTTTGTTGACGATGTTCTTCTAATCCTACACTAGTGATAGTAAACCAAGGTTCTTGCTCATCTATCTTCTGTTTACAGCTCAGGATGTATGGCTTGCTAATCCTGCCTTGCCTGATGACATCATGAAGGAAGCAGTGCCAGGAAATATAAGGAAAGCAGAGCATTTCTTGTCTGTTTTGCGAAGATTTGTCCAGTATCTTAATGGGCGTCTGGAGACTGATAATGTAGAAAAAGAGGGTCCTGTTGCCTTTGTTGCTTCTATTAATACACAAGCTGGAATTGACCAAAAGATGTTAAAATTTTGTTATGATAGGCTTCACTCCCTTATGTTAACTCTGGAGATAACTGATACAGATGAGTTTCTGCATGTACAAACTGTTTGTGACCTTGCCACGTTGGTAGGGACGTACTCTCGGGGTTTTTCCATTATAATTGAACCATATGACGAGAGGATGCCACATATTCCTGATCCTGTCCTGCAGGTGCGTGTTTGCTTCTTTCGGGACATACTTGTCTTATAATACCTCTTACTAGTCTAACTTTGTGATTTAAATAATCTATATCGGAGATTATTGTTATTAGTTTCTAAACATTTTAACATTCAGATGTTGGATTTTCGAGTGCGCTGGTTTTGTTATTTATTCTCAAGACGCTTACTATTGTGTTGCCTCTTACCTGAGTGGGGAATCAATTTGTCTTTCTTTATATTGATCTTTTTGTAATGATTGCCTCTAATTAGTCTAATTGTAGTCCATGTGTTCTGTAATGCAAATCTGTCTCTAATAATATTGCTATATTGTTTTGAAATGCATTTTACTGGGAAGATATCTAAGTTGCCATTGATATTTTTTAAGTTTCTTTACCATTAGTGCTCAATTTTCTTACGTCAAAAATATTTTGGCATGCCAGCTTACCTGTCACGATGCCTCTCTTGCCATAAAGCCTGTTTTTGAACGATTCCAATCTGTTGTGATTACCTCGGGGACCCTCAGTCCAATTGATCTCTATCCTCGTCTTCTCAATTTTAATCCGGTAGTTAGTCGAAGCTTCAAGATGTCATTAACAAGGGATTGCATATGCCCAATGGTCCTTACGCGGGGAAGGTAAACATTTGACTAGATGTTGACCTCATGACTATACATATCTCAACCCCCAACCCACTCACAAGATGCTGATGAGAAGGAGAGCATATCCTTTTTGAGTGTTTCTTAGCTTGATTATGCTGAAGAATTTGGTACATGTTATCTGTTTTGTATTTCTCTTAAATTGCAGTGATCAGCTTCCTGTTAGCACTAAGTATGACCTGAGAAGTGATCCGGGCGTCGAGAAAAATTATGGGAAGCTTTTGCTAGAAATGGTTTCTGTTGTTCCAGATGGGGTTGTCTGTTTTTTTGTCAGTTACTCTTATATGGACGGAATCGTCAATAGTTGGCATGAATCAGGAATATTAAAGGTGCCACTACACCTTTATTTTGTTCTCTTCTCAATTTTCAGATAGACCACTATGAACTAATTGAGAATGTTTAAAGCTTGGCAACAATGCCTTATCACACATGTGGCTACTTCTCTCTGTTGTTTTTTCTTATCTTCATTATATGACGCAGGATATAATGCAACATAAACTTGTATTTATCGAGACCCAGGATGTTGTAGAGACTACATTGGCTTTGGATAATTATCGCAAGGCTTGTGATAGTGGGAGGGGTGCGGTTTTCTTCTCAGTTGCTAGGTGAATCCTTTTTTGGAGTTTATGCATTTAAAATATTTGTATTTCCATGCCTTGTTTCTTATGTGCCAAACACAAATTACCAGTCTTAAATTTCTTTCAAATGTGCAAGTGAGTGAGTGAGTTGTTTTAGGTGTGAACATGCACTAAATTCTTTGTATTTGATATTATTCTTCTTTTTGAATGTAATAGAAATAAGTGACAAAATTGTACTTCCTCCGTTTCAATTTGCTTGTCTAGTTTTGACTTGGCCCGAAGTTTAAGAAAGTAAAGAAGACTTTGAATCTTGTAGTCTTATATCTTACTAAAGATATGTAGAATGTACCAAAATGCCCTCTAATCTTGTGGTCTTAAACATGCCATGTGAAAAGTTGAAATTAGAACCTTGATGATGACACTGAAGTGCACATTAAGTGAGGCAAAGCGCTCAACACGTTGAGCCTCGCTTCAGGGTTTAACCGCACCTTTGACGACACTGTTGCCAACTTGCCATCTATCAAGTAGGGAAGTTGTTTAAACTTGTTGAGAGAGTTGTTATTTTGAAACATAACTTTGTAAGGTTTCCATGAGACTACTTTTCCAACTGCAAAAGTGCAAATATCATTTTTTGCAGCAATGATGATGTGAAATCCAGTGCAAATTGATCTGGTATACCCCTATTGACATTGGACTTAACGATGTCCCTGTGTTACTGTGCAGGGGAAAAGTGGCTGAAGGTATAGACTTTGATAGACACTATGGGAGGCTTGTTATCATGTTTGGCGTTCCATTCCAATACACGTTAAGCAGGTTAGTATAACTATGTGTTAGGCTTCACTTCCCTTATGATCTAATGATGAGAGAGTGGTTCTCTTTTTAATCAGAAGGAAGTTTCAATGGCACATCCTTTTGATGTAATATCAAAATATTGTTCTTTCTTTTTAATCAGATTCACGGATAGAGACACGTGAACTTTATCTTTTAGGCAATATATTGCACCTTGAGCTGTGTTAAAATTGCAGAATATTGCTTGCACGATTGGAATATCTGAGGGAGACCTTCCAAATAAAAGAGGGCGATTTTCTGACTTTTGATGCTTTGGTACTTCCCGACTCGGTTATAGTCCTTATAATCTGTATTTGTTTTTTCTCTCCGTTATTTAATTATTTACCATATATTTTCAGAGGCAAGCTGCTCAATGTGTGGGTCGAGTTATTCGTTCAAAGGCAGATTATGGCATGATGATTTTTGCTGATAAAAGGTTTGCTTCTTGTCCGTGTCAGTTGTATAATGTTAATAGAAAAGTGAAACAAAATTTAGAAATGATGCACAAGCAACTGGTGACTCTATATCATCGACAAATTTACAATGTACCAAGAAATTATTGTCTTGAATATGTTCTAGCCCCTCCCCCCAATTCACACACACCAAAAAGTATTGGATAAAGATGCTTATGATGCCTTGCCTCTTGTATCCTGTGATCAGATATAGCCGTCATGATAAGCGCTCCAAGTTGCCTGGATGGATACTTTCACATTTACGGGATGCTCACCTGAACTTAAGTACAGACATGGCCGTGTATATAGCAAAAGAGGTGAGCAGTATTAGTTTTATGTAGTGCTGTTAACTGTTTCCAGCATGCCATTAACAGTCGGATGCATCAGAGAACCATTCTGAGGATCATCAAATATGCTATGCATCTTTTGGAGGATCTTCTTATTTATCCTGTTTGATTAAAAAAATAGTTCTGTTTTGTCCGTATCTTTGGTCGTACAGGGAAGTGGGCTGGGGTTCGGATGTTAAGGTTGGACTATTCCAGTGAAGATAGCTAGGTTTGAAAATCTGTACATTCTATGACAGAAGGCCTCAAGCAGTGGAAAATATAGAGAACTACTCTTCCAGTGCTATCTTTTTTTTTGGTACTGATCCTTGAGCTGAGGGTCTATTGGAAACAAGCTCTCTACCTAGTCCCAAGGTAGGGATAAGGTCTGCGTACACTTTACTCTCCCCAGATCCCATTAGTGGGATTACACTAGGTATGTTGTCGTATAATAGTGGAATGATGTGAACTTAAATTGATCGACATGAATCAATGAGGATTTATATAGTCAAGCCTAGCTGGCCTGGAATCGAGGAGTTGTTGTTTTGGTGATGACATGTGCCTCAATTTGATTGCATTAATGGATACTGGTTCTTCTAATTTTAAATCTTTTCTACTCCCTTGAATGCAGTTTTTGAGAAAAATGGCTCAACCATATGATAAGAACGGTGCGCTGGGCAAGAAAACTCTACTGTCACAAGAAGACTTGGAGAATATGATTACCGGCCCTGATGGGGAAATGTTGCTTTAAGTGCCAGTACTAGGTGAGAAATCATTTTCGCTAATCTGTTCCCCGGAATTCTCAGTGTTCTATATGTGAAACAGCACGATTACTACATCAGTTAAAATTTGAAGTGAATTGATTCCTGTTAAAGATTTGCAGCAACCTTCAGTTTTGGGCGACTTCGCTACGTTTAGAGCTTACTTCATTGGAATTTAATGCAAACTTGTACATTTCTGGATCACCGAGACTTTCTTGGTTTTTTGAAAGTCGGAATAGGTTGTTTTTTTCAAGTTTACATAACATGGATGTCGCTTGTCTAATGGCGGAGAAGGATGCATTTATTTTCTACATAAGCTGATTGTCGCGAAGTCTGTTCATGCAAAAATGTATCAGTGGTAACTTATAGTTTGATTCTCAGTTGTAGGCAAATGAAAATTTTTGTTTATCAATTATGAATTGCAGTGTACTCAAGTGATCAACTTGATGAATCCATTTTGAAAATGTGTTATGCATATGTTTCAAATGTATGGACAATAGACCTATTGTTTACTGCTAATATAATCTATTTATTGATATCTTTTTCGGTTTCTTTGGGTCATCGGAAACAGTTTTCCTATCCCGCAAAGGTAGGGGTAAGGTCGGTGTATCTTACTTACGCTTTCAAAGACTTCACTTATGGAGTACTCTTATATTGTTGTAATTTTTATCTTCTGTTGTTTTTGTCCATATTATTACATGTTACTTGATTTGTTTAAATTGTCATGTTATTTGTTGTGTTGTTCTTTTCTCAAGTATTTCAACAATGAATTCTTTATGGTAATTCGGATTTATGAAATTATATTGGATATTTTACAGAAACTTTTTGATGGTAATTCGGATTTAGTTCGACTCTAATATGAATATTAGATATGAGGTAGAAAATAAAAGGAAATAAACTCTGTTTGAGCTTAAATTTGTGGGTCCATTAATTATGAATGGCCTATTAGATAATATTATTTGTTTGGAAAAGTAGAGGGTGAAAATATGCATGAAAAATGACGGGATATATGTAATACTTTTTCAATTAATTATGGAGGTTTTCATAAAAAAAATTTTTATAAAAAAATCCGGATGCCCAAAAGACGCTAGATTTATGGACTAATACAAATGGAAAATGACAAAAGTCGGTTAATTAATAAAGTTGGCTCGTAAATATATAAAATAATGGTGAGACAATATGCAATGCTTATCCAACTCATTACAGAGGTCAATCATATAACTTTTTTAGAAACTTTTTGGGTGTCTTTAAGGCGTCAAATCCATGTGCTAATACATACGAAAATGGTGAAAGATTGATAATTTCTAAAAGTTCGCTCGTAAGTACATTAAAAAAAGACGAGATATATGTAATGCATTCCAACTCACTACAGAAATCTTCGTACAACTTTTTTAGAAATTTTTTTTAGGTGTCCAAAGACTTTGGATCCATGAACTTATACAGACGAAAAACAATGAAATATAAGTAATTTCTAAAAGTTATCTCGTAAATGCGAAAAAATGTGTGGAAAATTGTGAGGCTGTGTAATGCTTCCCCAACTCCATTACAGAGAACTTTGTATAGTTATTTAGAAAAAAAATTTGCGTTGCCCAAAGGCGCCAGATCCATAGATTAATACACACGAAACCGTGAAGGTCGAGTAATTCCTTAAAGTTGTCTCATAAATGCGAAAGTGTGTGTGAAAAAATAGTGATAATATACGTAATGCTTCCTCAATTCATAACGAAGGTCCTCATATAGTTCTTTTCAGAAAAAAATTTGGGTGCTAAAGGCGCTAGATCAATTGGCTAATACATATGAAACGGTGAAAGTCGGGCAATTCCTAAAAGTTAGATCGTAAATGAGAAAATATGCGCATAAAAACAACGTGACTATACATAATTCAACTCATTAAAAAGGTCCTCAAATAGTTTTTTCAAAAAAAAAAATTTAGGTGCCCAAAGAAGCCATCCATGAGCTAATACACATTAAAATTAGCAAATCGAAGTTGGCTTATAAATGCGCGAAAATATCAACGAAAAAACGGCGGGACTATACATTGTGATTCATCTACTTATGGAGATCATCGTATAGTTTTTTAGAAAAAAATTGAGGGTGCCCCAAAGGCACCAGATCCATAGGTTAATACACACGAAATATGGTGAAAGTCTGGTAATTTCTAAAAGTGACTCGTAAAGAGCAGCAAGACTGCCTAATGCTTTCCCAACTCATGAAGGTCCTTATATAACTTTTTCAGAAAAAATCTTGGGTGCCCCGAAAATACCTGATCCATGGGCTAATAAAAACGAAAACGGTGAAACTTGCTAATTTCTCAAAGTTAACTCGTAAATGCGTGAAAGAATGACAGGACTAAATGTAATATTTCCTTAACTCATTACAGAGTTCCTCATATAATTTTTTATTAAAATTTTCCAAGTGCCAAAATCCACCAGATCCATGGGCTAATATAAATGAAAAATGATGAAAGTCTAGTAATTTCTAAAAGTTGACTTGTAAATGCGAAAATATGCATGTAAAACACAACAAGAATATACTGAATGCTTACCCAACTCATTACGAAGATCTTATTTAATTTTTTTATAAAGAGTTTTTGGGTGCTCTAAGACACCAGATCCATTGACTTATACCGGAAAATGAAAAAAGTCGGATAATTTCTAAAGTTGGCTCTTAAATGTGAAAATATGTGTGAAAAAATGATGGGACTATACATAACACTTCTCCAACTCATTATGGAGGTCATCGTATAGTTTTTTCAGAAAACAAATTTTGGATGCCCCAAAGGTGCTAGGTCCACGGGCTAATACACACAAAAGACAGTAAAAGTCAGATTGTTTCTAAAAGTTGATGTATAAATGCGAAAATATGCGTGAAAAAAAATTGTGAAACTATACATAATTCTTCCTAAACTCATTTTGAGGTCCTCATATAGTTTTTTCAGAAAAAAAAATTGTGTGCCCCAAAGACGTCAAATGCGTATGCTAATACACATGAAAAACAGTGAAAATATATTTCAAAAAGGTGGCTCGTAAATGTGAAAATATGCGTGAAAATGGAAGGACTTTACGTAATGATTTCCCTACTCATCACGAAGGACCTCATATAGTTTTTTCTAAAAAAAATTGGGTGCCCCAAAGACGTCAAATCTATGAGCTAATACACGAGGTGCGCAAAGGCATCATATACGTGAGCTAATACACACAAAAATGAAAAAAATTCGGTTAATGCCTAAAAGTTCGCTCGTAAATATGAAAATATGTGTGAATAAATGGCAGGACTATACGTAATGCTTACCCAACTCATTACGGAGGTCCTCATATAAATTTTTTAAAAAGAAAATTCTAAAATGCGCCAGATCCTTAGGCTAATACACACGAAAAACGGCGAAGGTCAAGCAATTCTTAAAATTGGCTCGTAAATGCGATAATATGCATGAAAGATATGGCGGAACTATACATTATGCTTCCCTAATTAGTTGGGTGTCCGAATGGTGCCAAATTCATGGATTAATACACACGAAAAATGAAAGTTGGTTAATTCCTAAAAGTCGGCTCCAAAATGTGTGAAAAAGGCGGGACTATACATAGTCCTTCCCAACTTATTTCAGAGGTCTTGTTATACCTTTTCCGGAAAAAAAAAATCGGATCCCCTTAAGGTGCCAGATCCATGGGCTAATACACATGAAAAATGGTAAAAATCGAGTAGTTTATATAGGATGACTCATAAATGCAAAAATATGTGTGGAAAAATGGCGGAACTATACGTGAAGTTTCCCCAATTCATTATAGAGGTTCTCAATCCTCATATACATAGTTTTTTGAGAAAAATATTTGGGTGCACAAAGACGCTAGATTCATGGGCTAATACACTTAAAAAACGATTAAAGTCGAGTAATGCTAAAAGTTGGCTTGTAAATATGAAAATATACATGAAACAATGACAGGACTATACATAATGTTTTACCAACTCATTATGGAGGTCCTCATATAAATATATTAGAAAAAAAATTCGAGTGGCCTAAGGCGCTAAATTCATGGGTTTATACACACGAAAAACGATTAAAGTTAGGAATTTGTAAAAATTGGTTCATCAATACGAAAATATGTGCAAAAATACGGAAGGACTATATGTAACGCTTCCCTAATTAACTACGATGGTCCTTATTTAGTTTTTTCGGGAAAAAATTCCAAGTGTCTTAACTGCTTCATATCCATGGGCTAATACACATGAAAAATGGGAAATGTAGGATAATTCCTAAAAATTGGATCATATGAAAAATATGTGTGAAAAAGATGGTGGAACTACACAAAATGTTTTCCTAACTTATTATAGAGGTCCTAAATAGTTTTTTCAGAAATATATTGCGAGTGACCCGAAGGGACCAATTTCATGAGCTAATACATACGAAAAACGACGAAAGAAGGGTAATTTCTAAAAGTTAGCTCGTAAATGCGAAAATACGTGTGAAAAAAATGATGGGATCGTACTTAATGCTTCCTCAATTCATTACGGAGGTCCTCGTATAGTTTTAAGGAAAAAAAATTGTGTGCCCAAAGGTGCCAGACCCATGGGTTAATACACACTTAAATGGTGAAAGTCGGGTAATTACTTAAAGTTGGCTTGTAAATTCGAAAATATGCGTAAATAGAACTACAATACTTTATATAATGCTTCCCCAACTCATTACAGAAGTCCTCATATGCTTTTTTTCATAAAAAAATTCAGGCCAAATTTATGAGCTAATACACACGAAAAAAGTGAAAGTCGGATCATTCCTAAAAGTTGTCTCGTATATGTGAAAAGATGAGTGAAAATAATGGCAAGACTATACGTAATGTTTCCCTAACACATTAGAGAGGTCCTCATATAATTTTTTCAGAAAATTTTTTTGGGTGCTCCAAAGGTGCCAGATCCATGGGCTAATACACACGAAGAATGAAGAAAGTCGGATAATTCCTAAGAGTTGGCTCATAAATGCAAAAATATGCGTGAAAAATACGGCGAAATTAAATGTAATTCTTTCCTAACTCATGACAGTGGTCCTTTTATATCTTTTCCAGAAAAAAAAATTGCGTTCTCAAAAGGCGCTAGTTCTGTGGGCTAATACACATGAAAAAACTACAAAAGCAAGATAATTTCTAAAAGTTGCCTCGTAAATACAACAATTTATTTGAAAAATGGTGGAACTATACATAATGTTTCCCCAACTTATTATGAGGTCCTCATATAGTTTTTCCGGACATATTTTCGGTGCCGCAAAGGCGTCAAAACCATGAGATAATACAATAAAAAACGGGGTTGGCACGTAAATACGAAAATATGCGTGAAAAAAAGAAAAAATTTCACTTACTCATTAAGGTTGGCACGTAAATACGAAAATATGCGTGAAAAAATGGTGGGACTATACATAATGTTTCCGGTTACTCATTAAGGAGGTCTCATGTAGTTTTTTCAAAACGAAAATTTGAATGCCAAAAAAGCGTTAGATCCTTCGGTTAATATACATGAAAAATGACGAAATTGAGTAATTAAAAATTGGCTTGTAAATTCCCCAACTTATTATGAAGGTCCTCATATAGTTTTTTTTAGGAAATATTTTCGGTGCCGCAAAGGCGTCAAATCCATGGAATAATACACATGAAAGACGGTGAAAGTCGGGTAATTTCTAAATATTTGCTCGTTAATGCGAAAATATGCGTGAAAAAACAACATGACTACACATAATGCTTTCCTAACTCATTACAGAGGTCTCCATATAATTTTTCAGAAAAAAATTTCAGGTGCCCAAAGACATGAGATCCATGGACTATTACACATAAAAAACGATGAAAGTCGAATAATTTCTAAAAGTTGGGCCGTAAATACGAAAGCATGCATGAAAAAAATCTTTAACACTATAGATAATGCTTTCCCAACTCGTTACGAAAGTCTTCATATAGTGTTTTCAAAAAAAAAATCAAATTCCCCAAAGGCGCCAGATCCATGAAGTTCACATGAAAATGGCGAAAGTCGAGTAATTCCTAAATACTGTCTCATAAATATAAAAAATGCGTGAAAAATAATGGCACTATACATAATACTTCCCCAACTCATTAGGAGGTCCTCATATAGTTCTCTCAGAAAAGGCAGATAATATTTTTTTTGATTTATATGTCTAAATAGGAATACCCGATTATCGATTTTCATGTGCTAGTCCATGAATTTTCTAGAATACATGTGAACGACTCAGTTTGAGCTTAATTGTGGGTCCATTGGTAGCGTCCTATTAAATGATACTCATTGATTTTGAAAGACGAACATTGTTATTTTTATATTCACAAAAGAGAATTTTGGCTCAATTTTTTGTGTGTATTAGTCAATGATTTTTCATAAATTTTCTGGAATATGTGTGACCGACTCTGTTTGAGTTCAAACTTTATGGATTCATAATTAATGATCCATAATAATACACATTATTTTCGAGAGGCAAAAGTTGCTTCTTTTAAAATATATGAGTCTCGAAATAGAAATCCACGAATATCTCAATTTTTTGTGTGTATTAATGTTCAATTAATTAGAATATGTGTGTCTGACTCTATTTGAGCTCAAATTTGGGGTCCATTTGGTAAGGACCTATTAACTAATACTTATTGTTTATGAAAGGTGCACACGAATTTTGAAGTTTATGTTTCACGAAGCGAAAATTCAAGATTATCTTTCTCTTATGTTTTAATAACATAATATCAATGAATTTTTATATAATGTGTAAGTGATATTGTTTGACTTTGTTTCCCTTAAAGACTATTTCAATTTTTTATATGTATTAGTTCATGAATTTTTCGGAATATGTGTGTCGACTCTATTTTAGCTCAAATTTTGTGAGTCCATTGGCGACGACCTATTAAATAATATTAATTATTTTCGAAAGGCGGATGACTCCTTTTTGGAGTTTATGTGTATCAAAACAAGAATTCGAAATTATCTCAAGTTTTCATGTGTATTATAGTTTATAAGGTTTTCAATATATGTGTGACCGACTCTGTTTGAGCTCAACATTTGTGGATCCATGGTTGACAACCTAGTAAATGATATTCATTGTTCTAGAAAGACGAAGTCATTTTTCTTTTTTTTTGGAGTTCATGTCTCACAAAATAAAAATATTTTTAACTTTTTATTTATATTAGTCGATTAATTTTTTGAAATATGTAGGATCAACTCTATTTGAGCTCAAATTTGTTGCTCCTTGAATGACAACCTATTAGATGATACTCATTATTAGTTCATGCATTTTTCTGAACATGTACGACCTACTCCATTTGAGCTCCCATTTTTGCATCCATTGATACTGACCTAATGAATGATACTTTAAAAGACACAAACCACTTCTCTTTTTTGAGCTTATGTTTCATAAAACCAAAATTCAGAATTATCTCAATTTTTCGTGTATATTAATCTGAATTTTTCCGAAATATTATAACCAACTCTATCTGAACTCTAATGTTGTGAGTTTATTAGTGAACCTATTAAATAATACACATTATTTTGGAAAGGCAAAAGTCCTTTTTGTATTATATGTCAGGAAACAACCCTGCTCTATGATTGACGTTTATAGTCTTCATATCTATGGAAAAAGGAAGCTAGGAGAGGATTCTAAACATTTCAAGTGAGATAGTCAAATCAAAACTCAACTGATCTAGAGAAGGGTTGCTAACTTCTATATCTGTCCTCCAACATTTACACAATAAAAATTTGTAAAAAGCTTCCTGATATTCTAAAAGACTATGTTACATTACCAGTCCTCCTTGAGAGCTCATCTAGCAAAGTTCAAGCTCCCCTCTATGATCATTTCAGCGGCAGTACCCATAGCACCAACACCACTAGCTTCCAAAAGCGCCAGAGCTAATACTTCTTCATCGCACCGTTTCAATCCCTTGCTCAGCCTCTTCAAAACTTGAAGATCCACCTCCAGAAGCCAGCTTGGTGTGCATCCTACTATCAAGCTTATGACTCCCGACACGTATGCTCTCCATGTAGCCTTGTTACAACCAAGTGATATTTTGCCATCTAATGCACTCGCGAGAAATTCCAAGTGTGCTCCGAGCATACTTGGTCGCCATTTGGATGTGGGTGACGATGAATCCACCCCCCAACAAAATGTTCCACACAGCACTGCCAAGTATGCAAGGGCATAACCCCTTAGCCTTGCAACCATTCCTTCTGAGACACCACCGTTAGGCTCTGACCTATGTGCTGATATAAACCAAGATGGCAATGTTTCTTTCAGTAAAGATTGGACTAGACTTAAACCACCTGTAATCCAAACTAATGAAGCACCCAATGAAGCTGCAAGCTTGACACGGACCATTGCTGCAGCAAGAGAGACGTGACAAGATGCAGGGAATCCAATATCTGTTTTCTGACTAGAGAGAGACCTTATATCACCTCTAGTTTTCTTCAGTTTCTCCAAATCCTTAGCAGGGACTCCACTATCCGCAATATCTCTGACAAAATGCATCAAAAGGGAGACGATCTCTTCTGACATAAACATCACATTTCTGACAGCTCTATGAACACGCAAGTAGAGTATACCAGGGGCAACAGCAGAAATGCCACCAGAAAAATGCGAACCAAATCCATGACCAAGAAGTGAACCGACCCCACCATTGCTTTCTATAGAAGATGTACCTAAACCTAGTGTAGCTGTAAAGCAGACCCGGAGAAGTTGAACCACTGCATCACTGCTGTGGTGGAAAACAGTCCGGGACGCAGAGAAAACAAGAAAGTCACTCCAACGTCTAACCTTTTGAGCCCATAGGGCAGCCATAACAGGCATACATGGCCAAGGACAACTTGTAGCCAGGTTACTCACTGCTGCACCCATCAAGTTCAGAAAGCGGTCAGTATCTCTATCAAGTTTATATGTAATGGTGAGGCTCACAAGGACTGCCAGGGGCAAAGGAAGAATAGCTGGAGAACTTCCACCTACAAAACATAGCATTAGCTAAACATCGAGATAAATGAATCAACAGTTAAATTCCCTGCACCTACTTCTTCCTACACACAGATGTATATATTAGATAGATATGGTAGTCCAGGTCTATAGCATAGCAAGCCAGGACGGTTTTTTTAACTGATGCATCAATGTTAGAATCGACAGACGACCCTTGTCAGCTATTTAGCACAGGCAATATACTTCAATATGTCAAAACAGGAGATTAGAGATCTAATCCCCCAAAGCCAAACCTCAATGCCATGACAAAAAGGAACGGAAAAAGAAGGGAGTGGGAGTAGGTTTGCGTTCAGTCTACTACTGTTTGATTCCTCACCATTTCTTTGAGAAATTTTTAAGGGGTGATCAACTTGTCACTGTGGTAGCTTAGCCCATCGGTTAGAAGAAAAGAGGAGGGTAAGTATGTCTCTTATGTCATAGTTCCTCGTCTTAAAAGAATTAGGTGATCAAATGAAATCAGATAAGTGCACACCTACAGAGAGACTGGGGACATCAACACCAGTGTCAGCTAGGATTTTCTTAACTTGTTGTTCCACTGTTGCTAAATTTGCAGCAGGACTTGGCCAATCAGTTCCATTCATAGAAGCAGGCTTCCAAATACCCCGTGTCACTTCAGCTGAAAAGTAACTTGTAATTGTTGCCAAAGATGCAGGAAGAAAGTCAGCTAGATGCTTAAGACCTGAGATGGAGAAAGTGCAGCACTCAATATAATAACTCATAGAACTCATCGAAAAAAAATAAAAAAAAAATAATACATCAGCTATGAAATAAGTTCAAGTGTGTCATGTGAATTTTCCTCCTCTTTCTATCTTCTTTCACTGTGTTGCATGTGTGTGCATGGTGAATAGATAGGGTCTACCAAGTGGTAGTAATGTGAAGAAAGGGGATAATATATCTCACATCAAAACTCCTCTCTCATTAAAAGGAAGTTAAAAGACTTGATTCTTTTCTTTGTTGTTTGCTCTTTATGGTCGGGTGGGGGTGTTAGCATTCAGGCATTGTACGATGTGCCTTTAGGCTGTAGCTCTGACAACTGGCTTAAGTGTTCCATTTGTGTGGGTGTTCTAGTATATACCATGTTTAGATGTGTACCTATCAAGCATAACGACTGTTCTTGAAGTCTAACTGTAGACATTATGTCAAATGACTAACCTGTGGCTAGTTCACGCGGTGACAAGGTCCCATGAGCACATGCCGTGAGAGCAGCGTTAAGCACAAAAGGAACAGCTTCCAAAATGTCCCAAGCAGGCAGCTTAAGATGAGGAGATATCTCTTCATTTCCAGACCCAGATGAGTTACTACCACTTGAAGTTGGAGGTATAAGGGACTGACCAGCACTATTTATTTTTCGGAACATGAAGTTCAGCAGTGCTTCAACTATCTGATGAACAGGAGTTCCAGGGACGAGACCTGAGAGAGGTGACGCAATACATGCTTGATGTTGCCGGTACCAACATTTTAGTTTAGGAAAAGAATCCATAAATATGGGTTCTCTAGGTAACTGACTGAGAACTCTAGACAATTGCTTGCTTTTGCTTTGATCTTTCAGCAAATCTTCGGAGAATACCAACTGGGAGTTGCGAACCAGCAATAGATATTCAGGAGTTAGATGGGATCCCACAGGAACATCTCTCGTGACATGCTCAAGCGGTGGCTGATCAAACCTCCACAATGTCAATAGAAGTGTGAATGCATTTGAGAAAACGGCATGTGAAGTAATTTCTTCCGACATTAGAGTCCACGACACATTGGGTGGACAAGAACCGAAGGCTTCACAAATTGGCATCAATGCACCAACAAGCTGTGGAACCTGAAAGAAATTTAAGTACAACATCAGCACATCGGTTGGTTTCTCCATCTGTATCTTAAGCCCAGTTGCTACTCAGTGGTACTTTTTTTCAAAACCTATTGTCGACAGAATTTAGTGCTTCAAATCATTGTTCAGGTATCAATTGCCTATAGAACTAGCAAAAGTACATTAAAGAGGCAACCATCAAAATTTGACAGGAAGACACTTCTAACAACCATTTCTGGCCCAGAATCAATAAGATATATGAAATGCCAGCAATATAAATGTCCAGGGCCCCCGGCTTCGGTGTTGTTGTAGTTTCAAACATGTTGTATAGGTCTTCCATACATAGATTTCAACATGTAGAACAGGAAGTAACTAATGGTTATGTTTCAATTCATTAGTTAAACCAACAATGAACGTTGCACAAGTTAATCCATTAGTGAACCAACAATAAATGTTGAAATGGCGCACAGAGGACAAATTGCTTCTGCACATCTGTCAATCGGAGAGATCAGTAGTGCAACTATATGCCAGTATCTGATTTGTGCCAAAGTGATCGTCACCGACACTAACATATGAATGGCAGAAAACATAATTCAGAACAAGAAAAGCACAGCTGAAGAATTACCTACCAATCCATGCAAAGAAAGTATCTGGATACAGTCGACAGATGATATACCAACAACAAGAACATTCAGAAATGGAGCATAGCTAATCAAATGGCTATCACTTCCAGAATAATCAGAAGGAACACAAGGTGAAAGCAGCCTAGTGATAAATAGAACCGTATGTTCCTGCAAGCATGTAGATGAAAATACAGTGAAATGGGTGTGAAAGACGAGAAATGGAACATACAAGATACCAGTTCTGAACTTGAAAATGACTTTAGGACACCAGTTTTCTGAACAGGATGCCTTCATCTGAATTTATTTGCAAAGTACAACCAAATATACTATAATATATGAAAAATGATTTCATCCCTCAAGAGAGTATATTGTGTAATTTTCAGATCCAAGATCCAAAAAATTTCAGCAGTCCTGATTGTAGTGAGAGCTTCTCAAAAAAAAAACTATTTTTTCTCAACATCTAAAAGGAGGGTTCCTTCAGAAACAGATAGCACTTCATCTCAATAGAAAATGTTGCTTTATTCTCTTCTTAATCTTCATCATCTACCATTCACTTCTAACAGCAAATACTTAATCGCAGCTACTCCCTTCTTCTATATCTCTCTATTAAAAACTCTTGTGAGCACTGAGCAGTGTCATTAAAGGCGCACTTAAACCCTTAAGCAAGACTCAAAACGCGTTGAGCGCTTCGCCTTGCTTAATGTGCACTTCAGTATCATCATCAAGGCTTTAAGACATACTAGTCTTGGTATATATATATATATATATATATATATATGTTTTCTCCATTTGTTTCTTCTCTCAATAAAGCCCACACTTCATTTGTGCTTTAAACCCCAACGAACCTTAAAGCTTTTTTGCACTTCTCTTTTTTTTTTTTGGATAAGGTAAGTGATATTAATAACAGCATCAAGAAGATGCAAATAATACAAGATATGGCATTTGAGCTTACAAAAAGAACTCTGGCTTTGCACTTCTCATTTTTAATAACACTGCTTGTGAGCCACTAGAAGTGAGCAGCCTGCTTTATCTAATTCAGCTCTTGTAGAGAATACAAGGTATACACTCTCCCAGTCACACAAACACCCGACCCACCAGAGACGATATGGAGATCAATACCTTCATTCAGCCTCTTCATTGTCATTTACAAGATTAGTGATGGTGGACAGGTGAGTGTTCTTCTGGTCCAACTATGTTAAAATCTTTCCTTAATTTAACCTTATCAGGGGGTTGTGGATCCAACCCATTTGGCAATTGGCAGTGCTTCTCAGTCTTGTTTTCTAATTACATTATTCATTTAACTATAGCTGTTTTTCTTTTTTATTCATTTAATCAAGGTTGTTCTTTCCTCTGTGCAATAATCATTTGTTTGTGAGGACACTTGTGCTAAGGTCATGAAATTTTTCCTTCTTGTCATGGGTTTATGGGAGGGTAGGAAAAGGGAAACAAGAAAACAAGGTTTACTAGAAAAAAATCAAGCAAAAATGCAGGCTCTCAAAGAGGTTTCCCGGAGCTGAAGATAGTTGAGGCTTTATTGCTACTATAGTACAAAATACTAGTTCAATATCAGGGAGATCACAAGTGTTACCTGTATATTCCAACCACGAGCAAGAGAAGCCCCACAGAGAATAGTAGCGGCAGAAATCTTGTCTTCAGCTGGACCATTGACAGCAATCTCATATATTTTCTCTATTTCTGCTAAGCTTCCATCAAATCCATGAGCTTAAATTCAGTTGTCATACAATATAAATTTCAAGAAAGAGAATTTGATATGACCAGGCTTCAAAAGAGAAGGATATTCAACTGAAAACCAAGCTGTAGCTAAGAGAAACAAGGGAAAATAATTCTACTTAATGATATGACTGCAATTCCCGATATATGACCACCGACATGCATACTCTAAGCAATTTAGATTGATAAAACAGAAATCCAACTGGTTAATCTATCCTTAAATCTGCTCCAAAGCCCCAGAAGATGCAGTTTCAAGATCATAGCCACAGGGAATATTTGATGTTAAAGGTCAGCTTCTCTTTCAATCGGAGTGCACCAAATGTGAATACTAATACTTACCATCTGCAGATGTTTTCTTAAGTAAAAGTTATAAACCCATTATTTTTTAATTATAAACTGTTTTTAATTTTTATGACACATTCTTTAACTCTGAATATGTTTGAGAACTCCAAATACGACCTTAAAAGAAACCATAAACCAGTGGCATGGGATATAATTACTGCTTAAATCTATAGACTCTTTTTAAGAATCACGCTATTTTCCAGCTACAAACCGATTTTATATCATTAGCTCCGATATGTAGGAAAACTCCTAATTTGAAATCAAAAACCGCCACTGGGGAACAACCACTACTGCATGGACCAACTAACCTTGGCAGATGATGGGATGAAGTGAGCAACCCAGAAATAAAGAACTTTATTATAGTCAACTTCTATACCTTGAAGCGGGTGTTGAAACCAATACACTGACCATTGGAGGAGTGAGGGGAGACCCCTTCATCAATGATGACCAGCTAGGCGATGGGGCTGACATGTTACGAGGCACTTGATTGCATTGACCTTTTACGTATCCCGGCCATAAATAAGCAGACGTATCCAAAATGTTTCTAGCAATGCAAGCCTCAACAATAAGGTGCCACAAGCTCCCAGCTAGAAATAATTACAGATGATTAGCATACACTACCAGTATAACATACTTATGCATATAAGAGTAAAATAATAGATGCATTAGATTGGTTAGGAGTTTCCAACATATAGTCTAAAAGCAATCTGCCCAAAAAATTAAAGGAAAAATATTTAAAAAGTAAAACAAAGGTGAGGCTGAAGGACGGAGGAATAGATGAGGGAGGTAAAAATATTCTCGAAAAGGTCACCAACCACATGGATGGGGTTGTGGGAATAAAGAGGAAGCAAATTCTAGAACTTGGACAAATTGAAAAGAATACAAGATGGAAACCAGGCAGCGAGTGACACAAGGCTGACACAACACAAGCCTCTCTTGAAATCTACTGGACTCACCACAATTAACAGGCATGTCATTCAATCTCATCCCATCAAAATACTCACTTCCCCCACTTATCCCTGAGAGGAACATCATTGCTTTCAAAGCAGCTTGGTTTGCCAAGGGAATTGCAGGCAGTGGTGGGGTCAACAAGCCTTCATAATCATGCAATTGCTGTAAGCTAGAAACCAAGGCCTGACGATGTTTTCCTGTGGCCTCTGTTCTTTGATCACTAGTGCTGCTATCATTTTCCTCTTCTTTAATAATGTTGGTAATTGCTAGCGGTGTAATAGACAACAATAAGCATAAGCACGTATCAAGACGAGGTACTGGTCCCTCACTGGGATCCCTTTCCTAAATTGACCAAAAACAGTAATTTAGTATATTTTCAATATCGACATGAAGCTAACATTAAATTTGACCAGCTCAAATACCGAACTGTAGTTTCAATTCTGATACGTAGTTTCATTTAACCTTCTACACAAAGGAATGAAATTCTAGGGAAAGAGGAAACCCTATAGTTAATGCTTAACTAAAAATTAGTTTAGTTTGGTTTACAGAACTTTGAAACTTGCATGCACTTGTGAGCAAAATTACGTAACAAAAGAAGACCTAGAGCTGAAGATGGAAAATGGCGGGATGGATCGGAAGCGTAGTTTTTCTGCCATCTAGCAACCTGGATAAAGCTGATGAAAGAAGGGATTCATTGATTCTTACTCTATTAACAAGCCTTAGGGCTGAAATCCACAACCCAAAAAATGTGTTCTTCCACGATGTACAGTTAAATGCCCGCAGAGCCTTCACCAGACCTGCACAATAACTCCAGTTTAGCAAACAGAACAGAGTATATTCAATATTGAATAAGACCATTGACTACAGTATTTACCAGTAAGGGTGTCAGCAGCACTTGTAGCTGCCACTTTTGATCCATCCATCGTATCTTCAAGAAAGAGATCAATCGGTAGCCAGAGAACTGATGTACTAGCATCATCACACCGACTAGCAGAAAGTGCAAATGATCCAGAAGCCATAACAGCATGAAGAAATTTCCGTGAGCTTGTTTTGCATTCTCTGGAGAGGACTCCACGGCTTTTGGATATCAACAGTACCAAAGCCTCCGGAGAAATTTTCTTAGAGTTTCTTAAAGCTGACGAATTTGACACTAGAAGGTGTAAGTGCTGCATGAAAGAATCCCAATGTGTGGGCCTAGAGAAAGAAAAAAAATGCATGTTTAGCTATCAATAATATCTCTTAGACTAGCATACTGAGCATTTTGTTAAGCACTACTTCTCTCATAGCTCAAAAGAACTGTGAGAAACAAGGCATTAGTAATAGACATGTTGATATTTGATACAGCACACAACTTATTGAAGAAAGCTGTCAGCTTCTCATCTTACATGTTCCTACGTGCCAAGTAAAGAATCATGGATGTCAGTTTGTCTCCAAAAAGTTCGCCAATTATTTCAATAGCCTGTACAGTGTTCATTCTACATAATCCTTCACGATGTTCAACTCTTTTCCCAGCAAAGCCATCACGGTTGCTGATTTCCATATCTTGAGTTGCAACTGGCCACCTAGACTTCTTTTCAGCAGTTAGTTCCAGCAGCCCCTCATCATCAAGTGAGGCATCAAGTAACTGACATACAACTGTGAAAACATATTCAATCACATGCATTCCACTTTCAGATCCCTGGAGTTCAAATATCTGGGAAAGATGAAGAGTATCATTTATCGATTCCATAATCCTGCAATAACACCTCCAGACATGTTAATTCTTCTACTGAAATTCATCCACAAAAACTGAACTAGCTCAAAACAAAAATTAATTAGGGAAATTTGAATCAGTCATGAATATTAGTATTGGTTTTCATTCACATGGACATCTGTTTACCTCCCAGGAAATATAGGATGACAAACATTCACCAGACAGTACAATGAAAAAATTATCTCCAAGAAATTTCACTTCAGATAGCATTTGCACAACAGATTGAGGCATAAATTTACAGGACCTCACTCTGAATGAAAAATAGAAGATATTGAAAACCAGAAAAGAAACGAATGAACCTCCATTGACAAAAAGAGACAATTGGAAAAAGAGTTATGCCAAATTAATACTTCCATAGCAAAAAAGGTAATACTCTGGGACACATCATACTATGTTGTAATAGTTTGAAGATTCAATGAGTGTCCAAGGAAATTATTAAACAGTGAAGACATGAGCCACTATGTCCAAAGTAATTGAAACTGTTATGAACACCTTAGCAGAAGAGGTCCAGTGTCATGACCCATTTAAGGATTGTGACTGGCGCTATGGGGGATAATCCCAAGCAAGCCTTGACAGAGATCTACACAAAATCGGGCAAAATTTCCCTTGTTTTTGGGCCTATTCAATTTTTCCGTCTTAATATCATCAATACAACTAACCAACACCACCAAAGTAGTACACAATATCCATTAACAATCTATTAGCCACACTACAATACTAATCCATCTCCAAATACGGAAAAAAATTTAATACCAGTCACATGTCTATAAAAATATAAGAATACACGACTCAAGTAAAAGAAATGACTATGGAGCGACTCTAAGAGTTCAAAGAAAGATCCATAACAAATAGATAATTTTGTTGCCTACACGAACAAGTGTGGGGCTCACCATGGAATTTTGACTTGCTAGCTCTAGTTAATGAAATTCTCGTCAACGTTACCCGTGTTCTTTATAAAAATATTAGTGGGGACTGAGACGCTAGCACAGTGAGTAATAACATTTAACCACAACCTTCTTAATGAGGGACAAGCCAGAAAATATGCTGCTGGTGTGATAATCAAAATCATGAAATAAATGCCTTTTCAGAAAACTGTAAAGATAACCAATCTTGTTTGTGTCATGAAACAAACGTTTCAATTTAACCATTTAGAAATAAACTCAGTACATACTTTCATATCAAATCTTATATTTGGGAGGTTTCCAAGAATGAATCAGGTAATCAGTGTGACCTTCTTTTTATTGGACAAGCGTAACTTATTCAGTGTGACTTCATTTTTTAAGAAGTAACCAATAACAGTGAACTCTTCATAAAGGAGTCAAATATTCATATCGGTAGATCCCTAGTTAGACCCTCAGCTTGATGGTTTGAACGGCTCGGGATTTACATGATGAACCTAGACAAGTCCAAAGACTTTAGGCAAGGTTAAGCTCAAGCTAAGGCATGTAAGGCAAGACATGGCTAAGGCATGTAAGGCAAAACGTAGCTAAGGCATGACAAAGGTTGGGCCAGCTAAGGCAAGGCTGTGATCGTGGCTAAACAAGTTTGACGGCTAAGTGTTGGGCAAGGGCGATGACTCAGGAAACTGGACCACAATGGCAAGCTGGATTAGGCAGGAGCTGCGCACAGGGCAGGCACATGGGTAGGTGCGAGTTGGGGCAGCCAGAAAAAATTTGGCGCCAGATTTGAAGGTTGCCCGTGTGCGTCTCACACATGCATGGGCAGTTTCTAGCCGTTGGGCCTTTGTAGATAGACTTGCTTATTTGAAATTCGAATTGACCTATGTCAACTGAATTAATTAGACATGTGACTAGGTGTTGTGACATAACACAAACAAGATTGGTTATTTTACAGTTTCTGAAAAGGCATCCACAGTCAGCACTCAGCAGCCAGGTTATGTGTTTCCAGGAGAACGAAATTTTAAGGCTTAGCATAAGAATACGCAAATCTCCAACAGTGATCTCATTTGGCAGCCTGGATAAGGAGTGCGTGAAGAGTGGAGAAGGATTTGGAAGAAGCAAGACCTAGTATAAATATGAAGTAGTAGTAGAAATATAGTATGCTGATTTTTTCTTTTACTGTTCCATCAATTTTATATTTCCTTTGTTATCCAGTTGAGTAATGAAATCCAATCCATTAGTTCATTTCCGTTTTACTGTGTTGAGTTGGACTAGTAAAACATTACACAAACTACATTTTTTTATTTTTTTGGGACATTATATAGCACTTGATAGTAGGACCAAGATGAACCATGAAGTCTCGGTACCAACGAAGGCTTTTACAGAACATCAAACCATCATCCTAGAAATAAATAATATAGTCTAAAGCACCTAAAAACAGGGGAAAAAAGTTCTTATGGATCAAACTAAAGAGACTACAAGAAAATGACTTGAAATAGGAGAATGGAACGTGCTTTTGATAATTTGTACCATTAGTTAGAAATGGTAATGAAAAAGCACATGGACACAAACTATCAGTTCCTCTTATCCCCCTTCTTTTATTGTTCCACTGATTTTCTATATTTTGTAATCTAGTTGAAGTGATATCCAATCTATCAGTTCATTTCCATTCTTGTGTTGAATTGAAACAGTAACATAACACAAACTATATTTTTTTAGATTTTTTGCCATTATATAGCACTTGATAGTAGGAATGATATGAACCATGAAGC
Organism: Solanum sitiens; assembly: GCA_016801875.1. NCBI lineage: Eukaryota > Viridiplantae > Streptophyta > Magnoliopsida > Solanales > Solanaceae > Solanum > Solanum sitiens. The sequence continues at coordinate 1,918,010 of JABWTJ010000074.1, read as the reverse complement.
CTCAGTACCAAAGAAGGCTTTTTCAAAACATAAAACCGCTACCACCACCACAAATAACGATAACAACATACCCCGAGTAGTCCCACAAGTGGGGTTTGGAAAGGGTAGTGTGTGCGCAGATCTTGTCCCTACCTTGAGAGGTAGAAGAACATCAAACTACCGATCCTAGAAAAATATAGTTTAAAGCACCTCACAGAAGAACAAAAAAACAAGTTCTTATGGATCAAACTAAAAGAATGCAAGAAAATGACTTGAAATAGGAGAATGAAACTTACTTTTGATAATGTGGACCATTAATTAGAGATGGTAATGAAAAAGCATATCTTTTTAGAAGTTCCATATACAGCCTGTATGCCATCGGATAGCTCCTTCGAGCAGGAATTACTCTGCAATAAACAAGGAAATAAAGTCAAAATAATAAAATAGATTCAATCACTAAATCAATTATTATGCCTCAAATTCCCCACTATCCATTCTGTTCTATTCAACTCCATTTCAAATTGGTAATCAACGTTAGACCCTTTTTTATGCCAGACATCAACCTAATGCAATTCTCCTCGAATTCCATTCTGTTAGTAAAAAGCACAATATTGAAAAATTGAAGGGCAAGAAAATGACGTAGGTGTGTAAATAATATGACGAAATTGTTAGTTACACATTTAAATTATGCAATGGTAATGTTAGCCGCCATGAAAAAATTTCACTTTTTTCTGGAGTTGAAAACAAAAACTACTTTTTTTCAAATTTCACAATGAAACATGGCCAAACATCCACTAACTTTTCCATATTATTTACACTCCTAAGCTATGTGAGGATCATATTAACCCCCTGAACTTTGACTCAAATCCCCCATCTGTTCAGCCCTATTCAACTCCATTTTCAAATTGCTGATCAAATGCCAGCCATCAACCTAATCCAATTCTCTTCTTTTTTTTTATATTCGGGCCGAAATCACAAGGAAATAAAGTCAATACAACAAAATAGGCTAAATGAATAAATCAATTACTTATGCCTCAAATCCCCCAATATTCATTCTGCTCTACTCAACTCCATTTCAAATTGGTGATCAAAGTTGGACTTTTTTTATGCCAGCCACCAACCTAATGCAATTCTCCTTCTCTTCTCCTTTTTTTCAGATCCATTCATGTTTGGCCATAAAACTCTGAAATTCAACTTGAAATTGAATACCAGAAATTTTATGAATTTGATAAACAACAAAAAGGTGTTTTTACTTTTTTCCACTCCAAATTACTCACAAAGAGTAAAAAGTAACTCCAATTTGTACTCATGGCCAAACACAATAACATAGCCAAACACCTGCTTAATTCTATAACTTACACTCATATACTATGTGTGGATCATATTAACCCCAGCTGTTCAGCTCTATTCAACTCCATTTTCATATTGCTGATCAAATGTCAGACATCAACCTAATGCAATTCTCCTTTCAATCAATTGGGGATGAAATCAATTTTGTAAACTAAAAGCACAAAATTTGAAACATTGAAGGGAAAGAAATGACCTTGTAGAGAGAAGGGCGAGAACGAACAAAGGAGGGACAATTCTAAACACCAAAGCTTTCTCTAGAAGCTTCCAAGCATTAGGAACATTATTGGACCAGCAAATATGAGATACGAGCAGTTCGGCAACGTCGGTCGACGGCATAGAGATGCCGGCGGAGTTAAGACTGGATGAAAGCTCCATGGCCCATACCAATGGATCGGTATTTCTTTCCTGAGCCAATTTCGTCAGCTCCGTCACTCTGTCCCATTGGCTCGAATGTACGGCTACCGTTTCCATGGATTCGCCGGTCGGGAAATTGGATTCCGGCGGGTTACGCCGGCAATTATGTCGAAGGAGTATGTTGGCTTGCTGGAAACAGAGTCCCGGGTATAAGTATTTAGGGTAAAAAACTTAATCAAAATAAATTTAAAACGCTTATTCATGCCATTATTTTATAAAACGCTCATTTATGTTATTACTCTCATTAATTTTTTTAATAAAAATAACATAATTCTAAAAAAAATTAAATTAATTTTTTTATTAAATAAATTGATGATGTTGCCGAACTATAATTGGTCACGTCATCAATTTTTTTAATAAAAAAAATCAAAATTCTAAATAAAAATTGATTATTTTTTTTTGATTATTTTTATTAAAAAAATTGATGATGTGGCTGAATTATAATTGAAAAAATCAGAATTTTGAATAAAAATTGATTATTATTTTTTGATTATTTTTATTAAAAACATTGATGACGTGGTCGAATTATAATTGGTCACGTGTCAAAAAATAGTTTTGCAAAACCACCGTTAAAAAATAATGGCATGAGTGAGCTTTTTCTTTAACGGTAATAACATAAATGAGCCAAACTTTTAATTAATAGCATAAATAAGCCTTCTCTAAAAATTCGATAGCATATTTAAGCATTTTCTCATTATTTTATATACTTAATTGGTGATATACTCACTCCGCCAAAGGATCTATACATTATATACTTACAAAATTATTCTTAGTAATGTAAATTTTAAAATAATACATTACGAATATTGAATAATTCTAGAAAAAGAATAAGAATTTTTAATTTTTAAAGAAAAGTCATACAAGTAAATAACTAGCTATTTCCCCTACTTAAGTAATTAATTAATCGTTGAAAAATGGATTTGATCCCTTTATAAAATCTACTATTAAAGTGTATTATATTAAGTGTACATGAAAAAAAACAAAGTCTTTCGTTAGTTGTAGTTCTTTTTATTCTAGTTTAATTTGACTTAATAACTTTGATTGTCATTCAACTATCAATTGTTTTCACAGAAAGTCACTCAATTTTCATTTTCAACTCAAAAGTCACTCAACTATGATCTCTTTGCACAGAAAGTCACTCAACTTTCATTTTCAACTCAAAAGTCACTCAACTATGGCTTCTTTGCAGAGAAAGTCATTCAACCTATTTAATTGTTTTTTTCATTAAAATTTAGTGACATATAATTATAATTATTAACCAAAATTTTAATAAAAAATTTTAATAAAAAATTTTAATAAAATTTTAATCAAAATCTTAAGAATAATATATATACATATATCCATTTAATTCATTTAATGACCCACCCATTTAATCCAACACGCTAAAAATATAATATTAAACATTTTATTTTTTCATTAATTCCTAAATCATTCCCCATTGAACATTGAACATTTTATTTTACCATTAATTCGCTAAAAGAATGTGGGAGACAAGGGAGTGATTTAGGGGATTAATGGTGTTTTATCGAAAATTTTAACCTTTTATAAAGATTTTCGGTTTTTTAGAGTCGCCACTTAATTTTTGAAGAAAAATCAAGAAAACTATTGTTTTCAAATAACTTAACAGAGAAAATTGCTTGAAAACATTTAAAGGGTTCGGGGATTCAAATTAATGTTTTAGGAAGGTGTTAGGCACCTAAAACATCCGTCTAAAACGGTTTTCCAGCAACTAACAAATTTGGCTAAAACTTCGCTTTTAACTTAACTTGAATAAAATATTTGGAAGTAGAGAGTTGAAATACTAACTTATTTTTTAGGTCATTTCATTTTGCAAAATTATTTTAATTTTGAGTTGATAAAAACATTTACGACATTCGTGGGATTCGGATTTTTCTAACTTTTAAAATTAACGACAAGTATGCAAACAAATAAGCAAATAAAGTAAAAGAGAGAAATAAAGAGAGAGAGGGAAAGAGAATTGGGTCCAAAATCGGGTTCTCTGTCCGCCTTGACCAATTTTTGGACCCACCTGTTTTGGGTTTTTGACCCATTTTTCTTTCGTACCTGTCCTAGACTAAGCAAATAATTAATACTAAATAAATACAGTAAAGTAAAAGACGACAAGGGCTAATGCCTTAAAATAGATACAATACGAAATACAAAATATAAAACGGGTCTTCTAATTCATCTTTTCCGACTTTCTTCAATTCTTTAAATCTTGGGACCCGTCCATCGGTTTAATAGGTTGACTGGAAAAGAGGAATTTTGAGCCTTTACGGCTCTTCTCATGGAATGCAAAGGAGAGAGTGAGAGTTCACGTTGAAACTCGGACGAATTTTACTGATTCTGGGCAGCGAACCGAGACTACGAGTTTGACGGAGACGATTCCACCACCTCTCCAAACTCAAACAGCCGCAAAAATATTTTATAAATATTAAACTATGGAACCAAGAATTCCCGAAAATTTCTGGGTACTCTTTGGTCTCATCTCTATATCTTTCTTTGGTGTAGTGAAGAGAGGCTTATATAGGACCAATTTTTTGTCCAAAAAAGATGTGGGAAGCAATGTGGGACAAATGCAAAAATTTCAAAATTTCTATTTGAATGGTTCAAAGTAATTGATTAATAGGATGAATTTACATAAATTAATTTAGCAAGCTTCTTAATCTTAACAAAAAAAATAAAATAATTAATTTAATTGTAAACTTAGTGATTCAAAAAAAATAATAATAAAATAATATATATATATATACATATATATATAGATATAGATATAGATATAGATATAACTATGATTTAAACAAAACTAATTTAAAAGACTACTTACTAAATTTAAAATATTTTGAGATGATTTTTGGATAATCATAAAATATACTAATTATATACATAATTATGTAAAATATAGATATTATCTAAAAACTTTAAGAAATGGCAAAAATTATTATTCAATAACGCAATCGTTATGTTTTTCCTAAATTCACAAAACTAATTATTTTAAGTTGTTTGAGAATTTAAGAAGCTCATGAATTAATTTCTATTGTGGAAGTTCAAAATTGGGTGTCAACAGCTGTCCCTCGTTTGACTTGGATTGATGAAAGAAATTCGAGGCAAATGAAATTGACGAATCCAATTTTGAACGATCACATCTTCATCTTGGGGAAAAGGAATTTTGGTATGGGCTTTAGGAATTATGGCCGAACCCTGAAAATGTGTTTCCTACATGTCTCAGACTATATGAGAATTCAGGTCACTTGTAGTTCGATACGCTAGATTTAACGCACGATTTTGAAAGAAATCAAAAGTCATCTCGATACCGAGTTATGAGGGAATCGGGATGCTTGGAAATAAGATTCGAGTGGAATGTTAGAATACAGCCGAGTTTTCAACATCGAGCCCGCCTACATATCCTTAAACCATAGGAATCAGGCTGTTTGTAGTTCGACTCAATCGGTTGAAAAGGAAATCTATTATGCTAGATAACCTTTGGTTCTGGACAAGTGACAAAATTAAACGAGTATGAAAAGGAGGCTTGTAACCTCTTAGCCATGAATGTGGTGCACTTCACACCCATAATTAAGAACTCACATGGACATAATTTCCAAAGCTCTCGGTGCATTGTCACTCAGATTAGAAACTTGCTTCCGGTAGACCAAAATTTCCGAATGCGAGATCGAAACTGACAAAACCTAAAGAAAAACCCACATGCCTTCTGATAGGGGTGTGGTTTGATTGTGGTGGAAGTCGCTCCTCTGCTCGCGTCCTAAGAGTTTGACACTCCTCTTTGGACCATATCCCAGTTCGCTGCTAAGAAAAAGTTCCACGTTGTGCTGCATCCTTTTGATGTTGTCCGCACCTGTGGTTTGTTTTTGGAGAATTCATCCTTTCGGATGCTCTCGACAAACACTGAGATAAAACTCGTCAGCATAAAAACTCAATTAAAAAGGGAGACAGTGTCTTTTACCATGTCGACACTTAATTGTTCTCCTCGACATTTGACGTCAACTCGATCGGTTTGACGTAAAGCAAATAGAGCTTATGTCTTATGTATGCAATCTTCAATGTATTCTTCATTTGATGTTGAAATAAATAAAAACAGCTGCAGTGCGCTGATATTTATCTTGATGTCGTCTTTGATGTTCTTCTTGATGTTTAATAAAATGATGCAGTTGATGCCGATGAGTGAATATTTTCTTCAGATGCACGATTCCCTTTCTGGCAGTGCATGATTCCTTACGGGGCATGTGTATCTTCCCTCGATGTATGAATATTAACTCGCGATGCATGATTTTCCGTAATGCATGAATATTGACTCTCGATGCATGATCTTCTACGGGGCATGAATATCTTCCCGCAATGCATAAATTCCGCAAGGTATGAAATCCTCTTGTCATGCATAAATTTCAGCGAGGTATGAAATCTTCTCGCGATGTATAATTTCTGTGAGGCATGAATATCTTCTCGCGATTAACTTGTGATGCATAAATATTAACTCGCGATGCATGATCTTCCGTAATGCATGAATATTGACTCGCGATGCATGATCTTCTACGGGGCATGAATATCTTCCCGCAATGCATAAAATCCGCAAGGTATGAAATCCTCTTGAGATGCATAAATTTCAGCGAGGTATGAAATCTTCTCGCGATGTATAATTTCTGCGAGGCATGAATATCTTCTCGCGATTAACTTGTGATGCATAAATATTAACTCGCGATGCATGATCTTCCACAATGCATGAATTTGACTCTCGATGCATGATCTTCTGCGGGGCATGAATATCTTCAGCAATGCATAAATTCCGCAAGGTATGACATTTTCTTGCGATTCATAAATATCAGCGAGGTATGAAATCTTTTCGCGATGTATAATTTTCTGCGAGGCATGAATATCTTCTCGCGATTAATATGTGATGCATAAATATTAACTCGCGATGCATGATCTTCCGCGATGCATGAATATTGACTCGCGATGCATGATCTTCCGCGATGCATGAATATTGACTCGCGATGCATGATCTTCCGCAATGCATGAATATTGACTCGCGATGCATGATCTTCTGCGGGACATGAATATCTTCCCGCAATGCATAAATTCCGCAAGGTATAAAATCTTCTTGCGATGTATGAATATTAACTCGCGATGCATGATCTTCATCGATACATGAATATCGCTCTTGATGTCATCATTGGTGACAACTGAAAATAGTGCTTAAGTTGAGCAACATATTGATTTTCTGGATAATCATATCGTCTCAATTGAAAATAATTCTTCAGATAGTGTATTGTCCTGATCGACAATAAAATAAATGACCCCTCCGGGTAGTGTATTGTCTTGATCGACAATAAAATAAATGACCCCTCCGGGTAGTGTATTGTCTTGATTGACAATAAAATAAATGACCCCTCCGGGTAGTATATTGTCTTGTTCGACAATAAAATAAATGACCCATCCGGGTAGTGTATTGTCTTGATCGACAAAATAAGTGACCCCTCCGGGTAGTGTATTGTCTTGATCGACAATAAAATAAATGACCCCTCCGGGTAGTGTATTGTCTTGATCGAAAGTAAAATAAATGACCCATCCGGGTAGTGTATTGTCTTGATCGACAAAATAAGTGACCCCTCCGGGTAGTGTATTGTCTTGATCGACAATAAAATAAATGACCCCTCCGGGTAGTGTACTGTCTTGATCGACAAAAATAAATGACCCCTCCGGGTAGTGTATTGTCTTGATCAACAATAAAATAAATGACCCCTCCGGGTAGTGTATTGTCTTGATCGACAACAAAACAAATGACCCCTCCGGGTAGCGACACTATTATGTCTGATAATGTGATGCAGATGCCGTCAACGACGAAAACCGTAAATTATCCTTTTCGGAGTTTTTATTTGGTTCATCTTTGAGATTAGATGGTCGCTTATTATAGACTTCATGTTTTTGAGAATTGAATGAAATAAACCAATCACATTCCCAAATCTTCGATATAAGCAATATAAAATAATTCCTGCATCCACAAAAATTACGTTAAATTTTGGGAGAACTTTCTCCTCCCTTTACTTCTCCGTATTCGTCGATCGGAATAATTTGCTGATATCAAAGCAAAGCTATAAACCTGCATCCACAGAAAAATTGTTAGTTTTAAAACGAACTGATCTGTGCCGATTTCTTCAGTTGTCTGCTCCTTGTCATGCTATCTCCGGTTGATCTCCCTGATCTCCCAACTATTGATAGATAAGACAAAATTCTTTACGCCAAAACAAAGGAAACATAAAAGGAAAAATTTTAAGAAAATAAATTTTTTGAAATATAAAAAGATCACTGCCAAGTGTAATGTCACGTCAGACTTAGCAAACTTCTCTGAGCCTAATGCTTGGAGGTATATCTCATTATGCGATGGGGAGTATTCAAAGCCAATCTAGACTTGTCGATAAATCCATGTTTGAAATTTTGAGGCCATCCTCAAAATTTCTGTCCCAGTTAACAGTATCGGCTTATCTTTCAACTGTCGCTAAGCAAATCATGGAATTTTGAGATCCTCTCAAAAATTTTATCCCAGTTGCAAATATCGAAATATCTTTAGTCTTGACTTGTTGAGGATTCGGAGATATCATTGCTTGTTTTTTGCATGGCAAACTCTGGTGATCTTTGCAACAAGCAAGCTAGCTCAATAATTATCCAACTGTAACGAGGTGGATGTCTCGATAATATTCCAACTGTAACGAGGTGGATGGCTCGATAATATTCCAACTGTAACGAGGTGGATGCTATAATATTCCAACTGTAACGAGGTGGATGCTCGATAATATTCCAACTGTAACGAGGTGGATGCTCGATAATATTCCAACTGTAACGAGGTGGATGCTCGATAATATTCCAACTGTAACAAGGTGGATGCTCGATAATATTCCAACTGTAACGAGGTGGATGCTCGATAATATTCCAACTGTAACGAGGTGGATGCTCGATAATATTCCAACTGTAATGAGGTGGATGCTCGATAATATTCCAACTGTAACGAGGTGGATGCTCGATAATATTCCAACTGTAACGAGGTGGATGCTCGATAATATTCCAACTGTAACGAGGTGGATGCTCGATAATATTCCAACTGTAACGAGGTGGATGCTCGATAATATTCCCACTGTAACGAGGTGGATACTCGATAATATTCCAATATAATTCAAGAATAAGAACCTAAAATGGAAAAACAAATATATGAACCACTTATGGGGTGGATCGCCCAACAAAACTATATGTTAAAGTCTTTGATTGGCCAATCAAAACACATAATCCACTTATGGGGTGGATACCCAACAAAGTAGGAATTTTGACTGTGACATCGTTAAGAAACATGTATGCCTAAATTGCTACACGACAAACGTACTAAAAACTAAATTGACGTATATGCACGTCGCGATTATGATTCTCTCTTTAAAGACAGAATCATCGAGGTGAATAACTTAATTCATTCACATGAAGATTAAAGACACTTTTGCCTTCCATGACAAACTCAACAAATTTAAGTTTGTTGTTGACGTTTCCAATTGTTAACAAAGACTTGTAACAATTCGATAACTTCGACTATCAAGGAAATATTGCGGGTCACCAACATCTTTGTGATGTGATGAACTCGATGATTTTCCCTTGCAACACTTCTAAGTTAGTGTCACTTTTGATCATCTGTCGATTTCACATACGATACTGGCTTTACTCATACTATCACCTGCAAAGCTCGACACCAAACGTTAGTATCGATGATGAAGTAAAGAAATTGAGTCACTTGGCTTATCGAGATTAGGCTTTAATGTGCCCAACTGTAACTTTGATTATGACATGCCACTAGCGACCCTCTCACACATTGTTTTCTTAAAACTTTGACATAATATGTCAGCGTTTGTCTTCAACATTCCTGCAAAATAAAAAAATTGTTTAAAAATCTCTTGAGGCAACATAGAGATAAAATGAGATGGAAGGTTTTCTAAGTCTTGTTGATGAGGCCACGATGGGTGCAAATGACGCTTTTTGACACTCTTGATGTCTTTATATAGCCATTTTTGTGACTTCGATGTTCCTGCATCCAAAGAAAAATTCTTAGTTTGAAAGACTGATTTGTGTTGATCTTGTCTCCACGCTCCTTCATGCGGTTGGCTTACACGGTCGCCCGTCCTTTGTAAGACAGTCTTGATCTGTCTTAGTCTGAAATATATTTAACTCTAGTAACTTGCTTTATTAATTTTGAGGTTGCTCATTCTGGAATTTTGAGGCCCCTCCTCAAAACGCTGTCCCAGTTTGCCTCGATAGTATAAGACTTTTAACAACGGACATGGTTGTGTGGAATTCTTGAGATCATCTCAAAAATTTGTCCTAGTTGCACATTTCAACATGATTCTCCATAAAATATCATCTTGGAATTTTGAGATTCACCCAAAAATCTACCAGTTGCATTTTGGTATTTCAGTGTTGACTTGTTGAAGAAGTCCATCTTCAAATGAATTTTTGAGATCCTCTCAAAAATTCTGTCCCAGTTTCCATTATAAAGTGAAAAATGGAAATCTTACTGGGTATATGACCGAGCCATTGTGGCGCCTACGTATCCCGTTGGAGCAGGAATCAGGTCAAACGTAGTTCCCCCCTCAAAGGTTAACCGAAAACAAGCTGGTATTCTCAGTCATTTTTCTTCTTTCTTTCAATAAATTTTGATTAGGAAAGTAATCTTTGAAAACTTTGAATGTTCAACCACTAATTAACACAAATCAGTTTCGAGTACCTGACAAAGAAAAATAACTCAAACAACAAATGTGTTAGTTTGTGTAGGTAGTATGTAATACAAGATCTCACACACAAAGCTGTAAGCACACAAAAGTCGCTTCATTTGAACAAAGACTAGCCCACATTTATAAAAAAAATGATTAGATAAACAGAAATTTGTCTCTCTGATTTTTAGCTTTGTGAGTCAAAATGTCGACTCGAGACGGGACAAAGTCGATTGATTCTTCTGGTTTTTGATTGAAATGTAACTCTAATTCTTTGTAAGAGTTGAAAAGATAAAATTTCTCAGAATAGGGACCGAACCTTGAAAGGCTGCCTACGTATCTCACAAAAGAGAATTCAGGTCCTACGTAGTTCGACCCATTCTTGAATCTTTTATATTTTTTTTTGTTGATATGAGAGTATTTTTTGAAAAATAAAGTTCGAGTTTATTGGGAGACTAAAGACTCGAAGAGTATTTGGACGTACTTTCGATAGTGATTTGATATTTATGCTTAAGGAGTTCTAGAAAATAATTTTCGAGAATGAGTAGGCTAAAATATCTCCAAATGAAGCAACATAATCATACAAACAATTATAACACATAAACAGTTATTGCGCGTTCTAAACAGATATGTGACCCTTTTATGCCAAGGGTAGGCCTAACGATTTGAAGGATGTATATGTCATTTGAAACATCCCATTGTCCCAAAACCCAAATTTATACAAATTTATTAATAAAACTTAAATGGGGATACATAATTGGGAGAAATGGGATACAATATAATCAGTCCCACGCAGGGGTACAATTCTGAACTATGCTTCCATAAAAGGTCCTTCCCTCTTCATTTCTTCTCTTCTCCGGGTTCCCGCGTCTTAGACTAGTAAATTGTGAGCTTCTTTTTTTTTTTTTTTTACTAGAATAAGCTACAATCTACTCCCAATCCCGAGGACAATGATTTTTTCAGATGATGTATATATCCTTCAAATTTAAACAAATAAATATAATCACCCGTTCAGGCCGTAGACCCTTTTGGACTCAAGGTGGTCTATCTAATGAGCCCAACACTCCTTGGGTGTTGGGTCGTCTTAGGCCAATGCGTTATTTTCGGGATTGGGTTTCGCTCTATCTTGGTTTAACTAAGAGTGGGTTGTATTTAGAGTGGAAAGGGTAACCCAAGCGGACTACTTGGGCTGGGACAGTTAACGATCGTTGACTATCAAGTAGCCAACTACGCTCGTCAGGGTGTCCCGAGAAAATATTTGGTTAACGAACGACTGCGAACCCGCATAATCGTTCTTTAGTGAAAATGAAACAATCGTCGTTTGACGGAATTATGATATGCCATGAATGCAACAGTTTAATAAAGCAATAAATAAACAGATAAACAGTTAACTCACATAGCCAAAAATACGTTAGTTTTAAGGTTAGAATCCTTCTAGTCCCCAGCGGAGTCGCCATTTCTGTTTTATCAAAAATTTAACCTTTTATAAAGATTTTCGGTTTTTTAGAGTCGCCACTTAATTTTTGAAGAAAAATCAAGAAAACTATTGTTTTCAAATAACTTAACAGAGAAAATTGCTTGAAAACATTTAAAGGGTTCGGGGATTCAAATTAATGTTTTAGGAAGGTGTTAGGCACCTAAAACATCCGTCTAAAATGGTTTTCCAACAACTAACAAATTTGGCTAAAACTTCGCTTTTAACTTAACTTGAATAAAATATTTGGAAGTAGAGAGTTGAAATACTAACTTATTTTTTAGGTCATTTCATTTTGCAAAATTATTTTAATTTTGAGTTGATAAAAACATTTACGACATTCGTGGGGATTCGGATTTTTCTAACTTTTAAAATTAACGACAAGTATGCAAACAAATAAGCAAATAAAGTAAAAGAGAGAAATAAAGAGAGAGAGGGAAAGAGAATTGGGTCCAAAATCGGGTTCTCTGTCCGCCTTGACCAATTTTTGGACCCACCTGTTTTGGGTTTTTGACCCATTTTTCTTTCGTACCTGTCCTAGACTAAGCAAATAATTAATACTAAATAAATACAGTAAAGTAAAAGACGACAAGGGCTAATGCCTTAAAATAGATACAATACGAAATACAAAATATAAAACGGGTCTTCTAATTCATCTTTTCCGACTTTCTTCAATTCTTTAAATCTTGGGACCCGTCCATCGGTTTAATAGGTTGACTGGAAAAGAGGAACTTTGAGCCTTTACGGCTCTTCTCATGGAATGCAAAAGAGAGAGTGAGAGTTCACGTTGAAACTCGGACGAATTTTACTGATTCTGGGCAACGAACCGAGACTACGAGTTTGACGGAGACGATTCCACCACCTCTCCAAACTCAAACAGCCGCAAAAATATTTTATAAATATTAAACTATGGAACCAAGAATTCCCGAAAATTTCTGGGTACTCTTTGGTCTCCTCTCTATATCTTTCTTTGGTGTAGTGAAGAGAGGCTTATATAGGACCAATTTTTTGTCAAAAAAAGATGTGGGAAGCAATGTGGACAAATGCAAAAATTTCAAAATTTCTATTTGAATGGTTCAAAGTAATTGATTATTATGATGAATTTACATAAATTAATTTAGCAAGCTTCTTAATCTTAACAAAAAAATAAAATAATTAATTTAATTGTAAACTTAGTGATTCAAAAAAAAAAAATATATATATATATATATATACATATATATATATAGATATAGATATAGATATAGATATAACTATGATTTAAACAAAACTAATTTAAAAGACTACTTACTAAATTTAAAATATTTTGAGATGATTTTTGGATAATCATAAAATATACTAATTATATACATAATTATGTAAAATATAGATATTATCTAAAAACTTTAAGAAATGGCAAAAATTATTATTCAAAATAACGCAATCGTTATGTTTTTCCTAAATTCACAAAACTAATTATTTTAAGTTGTTTGAGAATTTAAGAAGCTCATGAATTAATTTCTATTGTGGAAGTTCAAAATTGGGTGTCAACAAATGGTAAAATAAAATGTTCAATATTATATTTTTAGCGGGTTGGATTAAATGAGCGGGTCATTAAATGAATTAAATGGATATATGTATATATATTATTCTTAAGATTTTGATTAAAAATTTATTAAAATTTTTTATTAAAATTTTGGTTAATAATTAAAATTATACGTCACTAAATTTTAATGAAAAAAACAATTAAATAGGTTGAGTGACTTTCTGTGCAAAGAAGTCATAGTTGAGTGACTTTTGAGTTGAAAATGAAAGTTGAGTGACTTTCTGTGCAAAGAGATCATAGTTGAGTGACTTTTGAGTTGAAAATGAAAGTTGAGTGACTTTCTGTGAAAACAATTGATAATTGAGTGACCATCAAAATTATTAACTCCTATATAATATGTTTAAAAAATTATATGTGTGAGTGTGAGCGTGAGTTTGACCATATTACTTTTTACTTACCCTATAAATGGATAAGAAGCATGAAGGTTCAATTAAATTATACGAAATTACGCAACAAAGCAAATTTATTTTATTGAATTACTCATTATAGCTATATTTTGTTATAATTATCACTTGTGACTAACATTATACATTAATTACGTGGGTTGACTTTGATTGTATAATTAGTCACGTTTGTATATGTATAATTCGCCAAAATATACAAATACATATGTAAATATACAATTATCTAACCTATATACATATACAATTATCCTCTCTCCCAGTCTCTCCCCTTTCTCGCTCGCCTCTCTCCTCCCTCTCCCAATCTCACTTGCCCTATATACAAATATATATGTATAATATACAATTATATACATATACAATTCACCTCTCTCACACTCTCTCGCTCGCCTCTCCTCCCTCTCCCAATCTCGCTCGCCTCTCTCCTCCCTCTCACAGTCTCGCTCACCTCTCTCCTCCCTCGCACTCTCGCTTGCCATATATACAAATACATATGTATAATATACAATTATCTAACCGATATACATATACAATTCACATTTCTCCCACTCTTTCCCCCTCTCTCTCCCATTCTCGCTCGCCTCTCTCCTCCATATAACATGTAGCTACGAACTGTAAATATCAAACTATAGCTATGGAGAATAATTAGGCTATTTTTAAGTGGCTATATGTGAAAGTTTCCCAAAATTTAAGCTAGATAAAAACGGAGAGTTACAATAATTGACAGTTGACATAAAATTTATTAATTTATAATGAGTCCTTAAAATACCTAGTACATTAATAACAGTAAACTCAAAATTTAAAATTTACGAGTTTCAAATTTAAGTCCTTTCAAACTAATAATTTGTGAATATTCGATAAAAATAATATTTGAATCAACGTTATTATTTCAATTGTACTCGTAAGCTAACTCTAGTTCCGTCTTAATTTTTAATAAATGTATCTTAATTTATGCGTATGTCCTACGCATAACTTTTGACCTTTAATAAATGAAGCATATATTAAAATTAAGATATGCAACTACAACTTGACTTATGATAATTAAGTACAAGTAATAATGATAGTAGTAGTTTTTAAAATATTTCAGTTAGACTTTTAATTCCACAAATTAAACCTCAACTTTAGATAATAAAAAGCAAATTTTGAAGGAAATAAAAAAGTAATTTGTTGCATAAAGCATATTATATTTGTATATTTGGAAAAGAATTGTTAGAACGAGATTTTATTTATATGTTTATTTGATTAGTCAGTTCTTGAAAAGACCTGTCAAACAAAAGAACAACTAGCATAAGAGAAGAGAAGTTCATGTAGGCAAATCATTAAATAAATCGTTCATTATGTCTAATCGAGCAAATATTTTGAATGAATAACATAACTATACATGTGAAATATCTTTAAGATTCTAACAAATTGTAGATTCTAAATTTATAATTCTAAAAGTGCAATCAATGTAGAAAATTCAATGCATTTGAATATGGTTGTAGCCATAGGGCCATCTAGTGCATTATTAGTGGAAGTAGTTGTTATAGCCATGGCCTTATTAAATGTGGTGATTATAAAATAAAATAAAAATGAAAAATTCACTTTATGTTATTGGCATATATACTATGAGTTCAACAATAAAACTTTCAACAAACAATAGATTCTGAACTCGTTATATTAAAAGTTTAACGAGTCCAATATTATAAACTTAAAATGACATTCATATCTGCTTCCCTATCACATTATACTACACCAATTCATAGGTTCTTCTCTGATGACATGATCCATCGTTAGAGATCGATTCAGGTACGAAGACGATTCGTAGCCAACATAAGGAGAAGAGTTGTGGTAGCTTGAACCATAATAAGGTTGATCAACCATGGCTCCTCCACTAGTAGGATAGTAAGAACTTGGCTCATCCAATGCATGATTGTAGCCATAAGGTCCATCTAGTGAATTATAGTTATTATTATAACCATGTCCAATATGGCCATAATTATTGTGTCCATATTTATTTCTTGGATTATTATTAATAATAGAAGGATGCTTCAATTTCACATTTATTAATTCTGCATGTTGACCTGACTTTAACAATGCTAATAACAACCTATTTGGATCCACCTCTCCACAAACATTTGCTATTCCTTTTTCTGCATCTATTGTCAATGCATACACTCCTATAAAGAATCGAATTCAGAATCAAGAGTCAGTTAATATAAAATATTTGTCCTGATAAGTAAACACATAGAGCTCGTTTGAATTGGCTTTAAGAAAAAATAGTTATTAAATTAAGAATAAAAAGTCAAACTGAAATGACTTTTAAGTCAAAAAATAAAAAGAAAGGAGAGACCCTACTTTTTAGTTTCTGACTTATTTTAAGTTTTTTTTTTTTATATTTGTCAAACACTTTCAAAAGTTAAAAACAGCCTTAAAAGTAGGTTTGATCGACTTTTAAATCAATCCAAACGAGCTCTTAGTTATGCGTGAATAAAAGTCACATGTCATGAAAAGTATTCCCTCCGTCCACAGTTAATTGTCATGGTTTTTGTGTTTAGACTATATTATAAAAAATTTGACCAATATTTATGTATATATTTAATATATTGATATGCAAAAAAAAAACTGTTATTTATACTTTTTTTTTTTTATAGTTTTTGAATATCTATTTTTTTTTAAAAAATATCGAATTAACGTAATCTAATATAACATTAAAATTTAATCAAATTGACTTTCGAAAAACACAACATGATAAATAAAAATGAACACAAAAAGTATATGCATGCGCCTCAGAACCTATCAACTCTAATTTTTTTATGTCAAACTTATTAACGAAGAATTTAAGTTATATACACTAATTACCTCGTACAGAGTGCAACACTTCCATCATCTTCATTTTGCAGGAATCACAATGGATGTTCACTTTCAAATTGCAACTCTACAACACCAAATAAACAATTGAACGAAGTTCGATCAAACTTTTAAAAATATTTCATGAAATAAATTTTTGAAAAGGTAATATCATATAGTCAAATATATGAGAAAAATAAATAGAAAGGTATTTTTCTCTTACCACGTCTGCAATGGGCTCCATTGAAATTAATTATTGGTGTCTAAACAACTGTTTTAAAAAATTAATAAAAGATCAGTATGAGCAGAGAAGATATATTACAAGCAACTAATATTCAATATTATGTAATTATGTAAAATGCTTTTACAATTAGTTCACCACTAAAAAGAATAATTAATGACAGAACTAGTGTAAAAATTTTAAGTTCAATAAAATTCAAATAGTTTCGATCAAATCGATTGAATATATACAAATCATTAGCAATTTAAAGCTCAAGAACAATTTCGAACTTGTAAGTTTTAATTTTTGACTCTGTATCTGCATAAGAATCGATAGAATATTCAAATATAGGCATGAAAAAACTAACCTTAGAGTATAATGAAATTGCCAATTAAAGATATTATGATTAAAAGGAGTGATGATAAGGTTTTTAATAATGCAAACGATGTATATAATTTCCAAGATTTTATTTATGGCTAAAAATGGTAAAATAAAGATTTGTTCCTTTTGAAATTGTTTTGAGAATGGAAACTAATAAATGTAGAGATTAAAACAAGAAATCAAATATCTTATCAATATACATTTAAGTATATTATTTTTCATATTTGTTACTTGAACAGTATTTTGACTAGAGGAACAAAAAAGTCGCAATAAACCCAACGTGAAAATTATGATTATTTACACCGACAATATAAAGAATTTTATGTTATGAGATTATTTTTCAGAAAAATAACTACAAATATCAGCCTATAATAAGTTTAACGATTTAATTTACCATATTGAAAAAGAGTCTTAAGTTGCGTATAAATTTCTACACTATTTAGCATGTTTGATATGATAACATAAAGATCCTTTATATTATCGATATATATCACTCATACATATCGAAAAAATCGAATATAATCAACAACCGTTCAATTTTCAATATTGGAACGACTAGCACATCTAAAAGATTTAAAAATCCAAGGGTATGGTCTAGACACCTTAGCCGTCAAAAGCTAAGAACGGTCTTTGTAGATAAAGTTATTTCATACATATACAAGATAAATTAATCGAAGTGCACGTACACAAATGATAAGGTTGAAGATGATACTATCAAGACCAAAGAAGTATGAAATCACCAACACTAATTCATCACATCATATATACAACACCTTGAATAACAAAAGCAAATAAACTCCTTTAAGAAATTAGAGTAGAGTTTCAAATAAATGCAAAGAACATATATTATTAGTAATACCCAAAAAAAAAAAAAGATTTATAGGCACAATTAACAAGACTTGGATTTCTTTTGACACTTTCATAAAAAAAGATATTTGCATCAGCAATTATCAAGTCTTGTATTTCCACAATGAACAAATTAAAGTCATTCCTATTATCATCAATCAACCTGCCTAGAGAGAAAACCATAGTGAACCTAAAATCACCTAAATTATGAAGCCTCAGTTTATTACTTTCGAAACAACGCCGGCGCCAACTGTTCTACCACCTTCTCGCAAAGCAAATCTTTGTCCTGCAAATTTTTACATAAATATGGCATCGAAACAATTATATCCGTTCTACGATAAATAAAACACATAAACTGAGTATCATGTCTAAAATATAAATTCACTTGACTGGATAACACAGTCTGCATGATAGTGAACACCTATTTCATTCTTTTCAAATGCAAAGACAACATAAATAGTAGGTGATTTCTTTCCATCTTGTCCAAGCCTAGGTGGAAAAAATTACCCGGTATATACACTAGAAATAAGTAGCAAGTACTCCGTGGAATTAGTTGAGAAGTGTACAAGCCCACAGTTATAAATAAAAAAAATATTTGGATTTACTAGCCAAAAGAATATCTCTTTCCTGACCATCACAAGTGCATCAAAGATCATGACTGATCAAAGTTATTCAATAATCAAATTCATCAGCCCCGTTGAGTTATCTAGCATAGTTATAGGCCAGTGAGATGATATCATGTTAATCAAGACGTAATAGCAGGCATTACGGGGACAAGGTGTGTGATGGCCATGAATCTAATTAATTTCAGAATAAGATTGACCATCACATCAGTAGTGAGACCGTGACAATCAGTAAAAGCAAATCCCTTGTAAAAGTGACACCACCATCAGCCACCCGAAGCGAGGTGATTTGTAAAATTTATCTTCTGCCACTAGAACGAATTCTTTAATGATAATGAACATTTTGAATATATCATTGTCCATCTTCAGTTTTACAAGAATATTGCTTCCATATAAAACGAAAAGCCTGAATAATTTACTCACCTGCATCAAGGGGAACCGGGGACATCAGCTCAAAAGTAGCAGTAACATTATCCCCAGGCATAACCATCTTGACATTTTCAGGCAACTCCACTTTGCCGGTGATGTCAGCAGTCCTCATGTAAAATTGAGGCATATAATTTGAGAAGAAGGCAGTGTGTCGACCACCTTCATCCTTTGTAAGTACATATATCTCTGCTTCAAATTTCTTGCATGTTTTCACACTTCCAGGCTTTGCAATCACCTATAAAACAAAAGGCCTATAAATGTTTGCAAGATATGTACGTAAAGAAAATTATTTTCTTAAGATTTCAGACTCCGATTTCATCATGAATTACAGTACATGCTTGATACAATCACCAGATATTAAATAGAACTAGATTACTCCTATTTTCTGTCATTAAGGTGGGAAATCGAACCAAGAATTCTCTTTTTAGGCTGATGATAGAAGGGTACACCTTACATTGCAAAAAGAAACCTGATTCCTAATGCTTTTAATCTATTATTAAATTTCAGACAATAGAGATACAACATGAATAGAACAATAGTAGAGCAAACGATAAATGGAAAATAAAGATGAAGACAGGTAAGAAGTTCTACGAAGGAAGTCACAGCAGCTTGCCACAAACTGGCCACAAAATGTTCAACAAGTTGTAACAGAATTTTAAACGTACCATTCCTCGCGTAATGTCGTCTCGTTTCAAGCCACGAAGAAGAAGGCCAACATTATCACCGGCCTAATTAAAAATATTGAGGGGGGAACGATCAGTTAATGCTGTAAGAAACTCTTACAAAAGTGATTAAGATTAGGTTAGATTTTTACTTGTCCATGATCCAAGATCTTCTTGAACATTTCAACACCAGTAACTGTAGATTTCAAAGTGCCCTATAAAAGAAAATTGATATTAGGAGCATGTGTTACAAATAGCAGAATTACATACTTTTATCAAGTGCCAAACATTTAAACAAAGGAATCAGAGCTGTTAAAACTTCAAAGCCAGCTTAGATTGTCATTTGGATCAAGCATCGTAATCATCAGAAAAATATATAAACTCAGGCCTCAGCCAAAGCTTATGAATAGAACAGGTCGTCAAACCTGACAATTATATAATACAGCCATCTAACAATTTGCTTTTACTTTTAACTGATAAGATTGTCTAGAATTCTATCCAGTAGCCCATAATGTCAATAAGATAAAAGCAAAAGTTACTTGCATATTAGTCAGGTGATGACATCATGTTATTGTTGTTCTCGATTCTTTCAACCGAAACAGGGAGAACAAAAAGATATAATCAAGATAACTGCCCCCGGAAATTAATAGTCAAATTATGAAATAACAATTGCCTTCCCAAATGAAGAATAAAAACAAAAGGTAGTCAAATTATGAAATAACAATTGCCTTCCCAAATGAAGAATAAAAACAAAAGGACTACATGTTACCTGCATCAGTCCTAAAATCTCCACATCTTCTCCAACTT
Source organism: Solanum sitiens (assembly GCA_016801875.1). NCBI lineage: Eukaryota > Viridiplantae > Streptophyta > Magnoliopsida > Solanales > Solanaceae > Solanum > Solanum sitiens. The sequence continues at coordinate 1,897,257 of JABWTJ010000074.1, read as the reverse complement.
TTATGGTTCCTTGTTCAACACGCCCAGTAGCAACAGTTCCACGTCCCTACGAATAAAGAGGAAATAATCAACAAAAAGAATAACTAATAACTAATAATGAATACCACAGATGCAAGCAACTAAGAAGCATTGATCTGCTATTTCAATTCAAGTAGACTTTTTTGCTTAGTTTTGCAGCAAAGGATTTGTTTAAGCTTTAAAAACATAAAAATAAGAAAAAGTTAGAAACTTGAAAGTGAAGTTGAATTCTAAAAGACAGTTCAGAAAAACAACTCTTGAAAACCACAAAGTTAAAAAACATCTAAGTACCTGAATCGAAAATACATCTTCTATTGGCATTAGGAATGGTTTATCAAGCTGACGCACTGGATCAGGGATATATTCATCTACAGCCTCCATCAACTTCAGAATAGCTTTTTTCCCAATTTCTTCATTTGTACTCTGTAATGCAGAAAGAGCTGAACCACGAACGATAGGGATGTCATCCCCAGGAAATTTGTAGAAACTAAGCAGTTCTGCAAACAGGAAAGCTCTTGTAAGGAAATTTAGCAAAAATATTATGGAAGTTACCAAGACTTTGAAATGCAACAAAATTCACACGTGTCTGAAAAAGCTGGTTACCTCGGAGTTCCATTTCAACAAGTTCCAGGAGTTCTGGATCATCAACAGCATCAACCTTGTTCAGAAAGCACACAAGTGATGGAACACCGACCTGTGAAATGTAGGCACAGAGTAAAATTAGAATCATGACATAAAGCTTTCAGTTAGTTTACTAGTCTGTCCACAAACTGACACATATCCACCTGGCGTGCAAGCAGAATATGTTCCTTTGTTTGTGGCATGGGTCCATCAGGGGCAGATACGACTAGAATACCACCATCCATTTGGGCAGCTCCAGTAATCATATTCTGTGGAAAAAGAATTTATGAGAAAGTGGACAAAATGGGAGTTTGTATTAGGGAAAAAAAAGAACTATTATCTTGTACTGGAAATCAAGTTTTTGACATTGACAAGCATAACCTATAATACCAGACAAATTTATCTAAAGAGGTAGTTCAAACTTCAAACAGATACATTACTAGTTGACATGCTTTAACTATCACATGCTGTCCCAATAGACAGGCAGTTACTTTTTTAAAAAATGGCAAGGTTGTATAAACGAAGCACACAGATTGTGCCAAAAATTACATACAGATTAATTTCTTCACATTTACTGATGGAAGCTGACAAAATCTGCCATCCTATAAACTGCATTTACGTCTTCTAGTCTACACCAAAAACCCAAAAAGGAAATACATCTGTATTTCAGAGTATAAACATTATCATATTTGCTTTCAGCACACCTTTGCTTCCTCTCCTTCCAAATCACCCACCAAACACCCTCAGAGATGGTCTCCCATATCTTCCTCTTGTACTTCCCTATGCCCTTGCCAGTCAAGCATTGTAGCAGTTGTTTAATGGTTCTTGACATAACCAAACTGAGCTAGAAGAGATTAAGGAACATGGTTTCATAGCAAAGCTGCAGTGCAAAATTATGTGATAAGTTTCATCATCGCTCTTTTCACACGGCTGGCATCTACTGCGAAGAGTCATCTCTCGTTCTCTCCATTGTAATTCTGTTGAGTGAGCACATCCTCAACCTCCAAAACATTGTTACTTTTAGCTTCTTAATAGACAAATTGATTCCATTTTGACTAATGACTACTTTTTGTGGATATGGTAAATCCCACATCTCCAAGAACCCCTTTTCCCAGGATCCAACAATGGATTTCCCTTTTTATTAAAAAAGGATTTCCCCTTTTTCCTCTTAGTAACTCGAACTCTTGATCATATAGATAAGAATGGAGGGTGTCTCCTACTAGACCGCCCCTCTTCTTGACTAAGAACTAATTAAGCAATAAGCACCCTTTATGTTTTGAACAGCAAAAGTTTCCAACTTGTACTTTTCATATATTTCCAAAACATATAAGTTTTATCTTCAAAAGACTCAAACATCACAGAAATTTATTTCGAGGGTTGGTCAAAGTAATACCTAGAAACAAATAGATAATTGCCTTTGAAATTTGCAAACCAATGTTGCTTGGACTCTTCAAAAATGTTGACGGGTGGGTGTCAGATCCTCCAAAAATAGTGTATTTTTGAAGGATCCGACACGGGTGAGGCAACATTTTTGGAGAGTCCGAGCAACTTAGCTGCAAACTAAGAATAACATGCCACTTTTAAACAGTAATTGTAATTGTTTATACACAGTAAGCTCCATGTATGTGCTTTAATGTTAGTCACATCAAATCAAGCATTTTCAATCAAATATGAAACTATATTGAAAAGCATACCAGCAGAGGGTCTATCAGAAAACAACCTCTCTACCCCACAAAGGTAGGAGTGAAGTCTGCGTACAGGATACCCTCCTCAAACCCCACTTCCAGGATTACGCTAGGTTTGTTGTTGTTATTGAAAAGCATACCAATATCAAAATATTAGTTAATACTTTTTATCTTCTAATGGTAAAGAATGTAACACTACCTCTATTGTGCAAGAACATATAAAAAGGTTTACCCTATGCTCTACAGCTAGTGCCCAGGAAGGGAGTCAGCAATGACGAAAGGTGCTTCTAAAAATAGTTATTTAGACAAAGAAAATCTAAATATTATACCTTCTATACTAGTTTTCTACAGCAGAAAGAGAAAATGACCACTTTCAATGTATTAACAGATTGGAATCTCTGAGTGTTATCTTTCTGCTCAAACCTTACAACTTAAATCTTGGGGAACCAATTACAGTTCTCCTTTAATGATATTTTTATACTCCCTCCATTCCATATTAACTTAAGCTTTGAGCCCTTTCCCATTTTTCAAATTAACTTAAGTTTTCAATCTTCAAGACTATTTTTAAAATATTCTTCCAATTTTACCCTTTAAGTTAGTATTGGAATTAGTTATTATAATTAATGTATAGTTATTTTTCACAATAATTAATAAGGGTAAAATGGAAAATTGTGTCCTAACCTACTTTTCTTAAAGGGTGTGAAACACCTCAAAGCTTAAGTTAATATTGAATGGAGGGAATAGGCCATAATCCCCTAAAAGGAAAATGTCTCCGTGATACAGAATCTACTGCATACATAACAACATCGTAATCCCACAAGTGGGGACTAAATTAACAGCATACACATTGTTTTTTTTTTCAAGCTTAGATAAACTTGATATTAAGCATTCCCTAGGTAGCCGTTAATAAGTATTCCCCATGTAATAAGGACTTTATAAGTACCAAAAGGGCCTATGTAGTAGGCACTTAAAATCATAAAGTACGATGAATGAGATAATAGCTTCAAAATAGGTAGGTTATGCATCTTACTTTAACATAATCTGCGTGCCCTGGGCAATCAACATGAGCATAGTGTCTTTTAGCCGTCTCATACTCCACATGGGCCTATAAAGCATCAGTTCCATTGTTAAATTTTTATTTTATTATTTTTTTTTTAAAAAAAAAAAAGGGAGTAAACACAAATGGTGTAACATCCCCACCGTAGCGATAGTAATTCCTCTCTTTTTCTCTTCAGGGGCTTTATCAATCTCATCAAAAGCAACAGCCTTTGCCTTTCCTTCTTCTGCTAGAACCTAGACAATGCACAGGTTCTTCTTGTGTCACGGCTTGATTAGATAACTGAATGAGGTCACAACGGAGGAAAACAAAATAACAAATACCAAAAATAACCAACCTTACCTTTGTAATTGCAGCTGTGAGAGTAGTCTTTCCATGATCGACATGCCCGATAGTCCCCACGTTAACATGAGGTTTTCTGCAGGAACCCAAAAGATGTTATTAGATGAGAACAAAAATTGGATGGTGAAATTTTCAGTTCAACATTTCCAACTTAGCATAGTCGACTGAAGACAGAAACATGTTCCTATGTAGAACGGAATAGATATCACGGATTCATATAGATGACCCCAGCTACTTCAGGAGTGATTCATGATTTGTTAATTGTTTGATTGACGTGGCATTTCTCCTTGATATTTATATTTCTATCCAACCAGTAAAGAGAAACACGAAAATCTCCATATTTGAGGAACAATATATTCTGCTCTATTCGAATTTCATTTTCAAACAAAAAAAATCCCTTTAAAAGGCGTCTTTTTATAAATGTAATCTGCACAGTGATTCTAAAGTATGAAATATTAATCTTACGTTCGACTGAAAGTAGCCATGGATCTTCACTGTGTGTTAGGAAGTGTGAGAGTCAAATTTGCAATTTAGCTTTTCATTAAGTGAGCACTGAATGGAGAATAAGAAAATTATTAAAATGAGTGCTTGCATGCTCTAATCAATCAATCAACTACACCACAATCTGAAGCTAGCTCACCAATCATCTATATACATTCTGCTCTAATTTGAACTTCATTTTATCCCAACACAATATAGTTTTGCCTTCAAAAAGTGCTAATTTTATAAATGTGTATCATTATAAATCTCTAAACAATTTTCTAAAAAATAAATCTTAGTTTCAAGTGAAGGTAGCCATGGATCTCCACCATGTGTTAGGAAGTGTGAGTTGCATTTAGCTTTTCATTAAGTGAGAACTGAATGGATCAACAAGAAACTAACTAAAATGAATGCTCCCATACTCTAATCAATCAACTACACCTCAATTCAAAAGCTAGCCAAGGTTGAGCATATCAATCATTTGTATACATTCTGCTCTATTCCGACTTCATTTTCTTCTAACACGACATACTTTTGCCTTCAAAAAGTGGTTTCTATAAATGCCTATCATTACAAATCTTTAAACAATAAAAATTTCATCTTGCCTAGATCAACAATAAGATAATAACAATGAGTGCTCAGATACACTGATCAATCAAACAACTACACCTCAATCCAAATCTAGACAAGGTTGGGCATATCAACCACTAACACCACATAATTCCATTTCAATCTAACACAACACAGTTTTGTAAAAAGCCGTCTTTTTTATAAATACCTATCATAACAAATCCCTAAACAAGAAAAAATCCATCTTACCTGGATCAACAAACAAATTATTAAAATGAGTGCTCGCATACTCTGATCAATCAATCAACTACACCTCAACTAACACAACATTTAGCCTTTAAAACGCCGATTTTCGTAATGCGAATCATTACACTAATATAAAAATCTCTAAAAAAACAAAAAGTTCAATCTTACGTTCGAGTGAAAGTAGCCATGGATCTCCTCCACCATGGGTGGTTACGAAATGCAGGAGCTTCATTTGCATTAATGGTTTCGGAGAGTGAGAATTGAGCTGACACCGATCCTCTACAGCATGAAGAGTATAATTGAGGTGAAACTGCAAGCAATCGCTTTGAATTTGAGCTTCTAAAAGCAACTGACGCCATTGAAGAAGACGCAGAGCTGAGAAAAAAATGAAAAAAAATGGGAAGTGGAAATGTTTCTGATTTTACAAGGGTTTAGGGTTTAAGCGAGAGAAAAACGACGACGTATTAGATGACTTCTCAAATGGATATTATGGGTCGGGTTTAAGCCGTTTCGTCAAACCTCTAGAATTAGATTTGAATTTGGTTATATTTACGTTTAAAGATTAAGGTCTGATTTTAGTGGTTAAATACGTGAATTGAATATTATAAGGTCTTCATTGTACCTGATATATGATGCTAGTTAGAAGTGGCAAGTGTCACGTGAAATTTATCAAGGAACGAGATATTTATCCCGAACACCATGATATATATATAAGTTCGAGGATGGAGAATGAGATGGATGTGAAATCAAGATCATAAGTGAAATTTTAGCATAAAGTTTGATTAGAAGCTTCTCCACGTATTAAGTTTCTATATAAGTTCATTGAAGATCCAATTTTAAACAAGTACATGTCCTAATATATGAAGAGTTGCGTAATACATTAACTATCATATTAAATGTTCTTGAATTTAATTTGTAATACATCAAACTTTGTATGAAAACTTAAATTATATTTGAATTGAGTACACGTGAAATTAATTCTGAGATCATCGTTTTAGTTGAATTCACAATGCTTAAAAATTTGTAAGTTTGCTTCACTAATTTCGGGATAAATTAAAAATACACGTTTTTTAAAAATGTAAAAATATTATTGAAAGTTGGGAGATCACATATATAATTGAACTTTAGATATATATAATTAAAACTGAAATTATTTTTGCATGAATTTAAAGTACATATGATTGAAGATGTAATTCAGATTCATATAACTAAAATTGAAGTATTTTTGCATAAATATAAGATACAAATGATTGAATATGTGATATTTATATCATGTTTCAATCCCTTGTACTATATATAATAAAATATAATGAAGAGTCATTTTCATATCTAAAATATCAACAAATGAGATTTACTTATTTATTAATTTGGCTAAAGTTGAATGGTCTTTATAGGATAAAAGTCGTATCTAATAATTGGAGAGTGATATAGTTTAAACCAAAAGACTTTTATATGATAAAAAAAATTAGAAAAAAATACTTTTACGCAATAAAATTAAAATTCCATGATTATCGATAAAACTAGCTCATAATAATAGAAGTAAATTCTAATTAAAACACCACAAACTCAAATTTAAACTTGTATATTAATGAATTATGAAATAGATAGTTGATATTAGATACATAAAATTCAATATACACCCCTAATCATAGAGATTCTCAATCAATAATCAAAATGTAATATGTGCTTATTTAGTTATCAAACAAAAAAAACATCTCTAGTAATTCAGATTATAATTACTTTACAAAAAGGAGTAGCAATGGAATATACTACTCTGGTAGTCAAAATAACGGATTCCTCTTCTATATTACAATACATTTTCCCTTATATAGATATGTCTTATTTATGATGATATCTTCGAACAAGTCAAGTTTATCGTCAAATATCTCTTCTATTACAAAAATCGTCCAATCATAAAGCTTGTAGGAGATGTTTTTATATGCATTCATATCTTAAAAAAAAGTAATCTCTAAATTAAGTTGGAATCTAGAAGAAAGTATAGCCGCTAATTTAAAATTTTTAAAAAAATATAACTGTCTTATCAATAGTCGAAACTCAATTGAAAAATATGCTATATTACATAATATTATAATCTGTCCAATTAAGATCAACCTCCAAAAAAATAAATATTCTCTACACAACTTTAGGCCACCCCCTAAAGAATCTGATTCCACTTTTTTTTATTATTATCATTATTGTCATCATTATTATTCTAATAACGTGTAGATATAATTTGCATAATTTAACTAATTATGCTTTCACAATAGTAGATGTCTCTATTTTTATCCTTAAAAAGTGAAAACATGTTAGAAAATCACGAATATGATCCCCTTCCACTAACAAGAATCATAAAGGTTATCGTTTATCCGAACTTCTCAAAAAATTATATTATATATATAATAAAGTTGAATTTATTTTATTTTATTTGTACATTAATTTTTTTTTCATATTTTTAGTTCTCGTAATAAAAAATTTTATTTCACCATTCATCAATAACTTATAACATATTTAAAATAACAATTTCAAAATTTTGTTTTTTTATAAGGAAAGTCTTGACATAACCAGTAAAATTATAGTCATGTGACTTTAGATAACAAATTTGAGTTTGAGTTATGAAAATAACCTCTGAATGATAAAATTGCATACTATCGACCCTTATGATCTCACCGTTTAGTACAATCAAACACCTTTGCGTAAATCGAAAATGATAAGATTAATTAATAATTTCTTGGCATATATTATATACTATGTGGAATATCCAAGAGTAATTAGTCTTTATTCACAAAGAACATAAGTGTCACATGTTGGTTAATGTACAAAAAAACAATATTAATTCATTAATCTCCTCTTATTAATATGCTCTAAACCAAGCTCTTTCTTCTCAACAATAATAGTACTCTCAACTCACAAATTACTAGTAATATTTGCCTAGTGTTTTCTTGAAATTTCAAGAATCAAAATGGCAAAGAACAACAAAGACTCACAATATAAAAAGATTTTCAAGTTGGATAATAGAAAGAAACAAAGCCAAAGTTCTGATGAAATAAAAGGGAAATCAAAATCAAACATGGTGCTTATAGAATACAATCATGGTGCAGGAAAAGTTCATCAAAAGCAGGAAATTAAAGGTGATTTTTTTGTTAATGTTTTTATCTTTATTCATTCATTTTAATATTGTTAACATATCATGTAGTCTTAGGCTTCGCGATATGGGGATAAAGTCTGTGTACACTCTACTCTCTTCAGATTTTACTTATGAAAATTTACTTAATATGTTATCATTGTTGTATTGTCATCATGTCGTGAGTAGGGTAGATGCAAAGTGTTAATATATAATAAGTTTATCAGAATTTTATAGTTTTAGTTCAGACTTTATATATGTGAACACTTAATAAGTAAGAATAATCGATTTTGATCCAATAGATTAAATGACATGTCTAGAATCTCGAATCCAAATTCATAAAGTTTAAATTTTAAATTTGCTTTACGAATTCAAGTCGTGAAAATTGTCTCTTGTGGAATAATGAGAAGTAATAAAGGATGCATATATGATGGTCCAATCCCAATGTGATCCAATCGTTCTTAGAGCCTTGTACATCTGAAAAGCTTAATGCATTGAATTGCCTATTTTAATTGATTTTATAGATGCTTGTATTAGTGTATTTAATATGAATATTTTTCCAATCCTTTCTTATATCATTTCTTGACCCGATAAGTTTGAGCTTGTAGAATTTGATTCATTTCTTCAGTGAACGAAAACTATGAAATAAATCAGATTGATAAAAGTACATGCTATTATGTGAAATTGTTGGTATTTCCCCTTCCTTACTATTCCGTAGGTATAATACTATTTGAGTCAATAAAGAACCTTTATTACGTATAAATTGATATTATTTCATTTTTACCTTCTTGAAATTAAAAGAGATAAAATTAGATCTATTTTCAAAATGTCATTCAGGATATTCTTCAATATTTTGACATATAACTTTATTTATTTACAGTGAGCTAAATACAATGATGTTGATCACCAAAGAAATAATTTTGCATTAACATGTGGCTAAAATCTCTGATGATAGTATATAATATATATTATACGCTCAAGGTCTTTCTCGAGTCTTGATTGTATCGACGTTTTTATCTTAAGATTTTAAAATTAAGACAAAGAAATTTTCTTCGATCATTGTACTTCTTTTGTATGTCATTTTGTCAGCAAAAAGTAAATGTCAGAATTTTACACTTGTTTGTATTTATAGTGATCATTATTTGAATGTTGATTTTTTCTTCAAAATTTTCTAACAGATAACAATTCTAGTAACAAAAGTCATAATGACAAATACTTTTCTAGTTATATTAATCGAGTGAAGAACAAGATGAGAAAAACGACATCAAATTTTGATATGGTTGATGATGGTGGTTCTAGAAAGCCTACGATAAGAAGAGATAGTTTTAATGATACAATTTCTCATTACATCAATCGCGCAAAGCTCAAGATTAGAACTACAACAATTGTTAATCGTAGCGATCATATATAATATATTGTTTTATGATATATGGTATTGTATTGATGTTGTTGGAATAATGTTTAGATATATTCTAATGTATTTGACATGATTATGTTGTATAATAACATATGGATTAATTACGTGAATGAATTCTTTTTTAAAAAATAATTACTTATGTTAAATATACTCTTTAATATTATCATTTATAGCAACTTCTTAAATTTTTCCCTTTTCTCCGTCTCGCTCTTTCTTTCTTTCTCCTTCTATGTGCCTCTCTCTCTCTTTTTTTTTTCTTTCTTTCTTTTGTCCTTTTTTTTTTTGTTCTTTCTCCCTCTTCTACTATTGCTCCTTTTCCCTTTTTTTCGTAGAATAGTCAATGATTCTAGATTGTATAAAACTTGTATCAATAGTTAATTAGACAAGTAATATAATCGTAACAAATGAAGAGGCATAAAAAACTGCAAAATAAATTAAACTTTAATTAAAATGTATTACAAACATATTAAAGTTGAATTATTAGAAGAGAAGTGGTATAATCGTAACAAATGAAGAGGCATAAGAAACTGCAAAATGAATTAAACTTGAATTAAAAAAGTATTCAAATATATTAAAATTGAATTATTAGAAGAGAATTAAATATGAATGCAGAATGTAGCAAACAAAAGAGCATTCTTTGATTTGCATGTAAACTGAATAAAACTTGTATTTATAATGAACTAAACAGGTAACCAATCGTAACAAATCAATCAATTAATTGCAAAATGAATTAAAAATACAAAGTGTATTACACAAGTATTAAAGTTGAGGTAGAAGAGAGAATTAAGTATGAATAAAAAAAACGTAACAAATAAAATATTAGACAGTGATTTATAGAGTGAATTAAACTTGTATCAATAATGAATTAAACAAGTATCCAATAGGAACAAATAAATGAATATAAACTGCAAAATGAATTAGATTTGTATTAAAATTGTATTAAACGGTATTAAATTTGAATAAGAAAAGAGAATTAAGAATGGATGGAAAACGTAACTATGACCGACAAGACAATGATCTGTAGAGTGAATTAAATCTGTACAATAATGAATTAAATAAGTATCCAATAGTAACAAATAAATCAAAAGGCTGTGAAATGAATTAAAGTTGCATTAAAATTGTATTACACGGTATTTAAAGTTGAATTAGAAAAGAGAATTAAGAATGAATGGAAAACGTAACAAACGAAAGATATGACAATGATCAATAAACCGATAAGTTATATCAATAATGAATTAATTAAGTATCCAATAGTTACAAATCAATCAAAAAACTTCAAAATGAATTAAATTTGCATTAAAATTGTATTATCTAATTCAATTTTAATACATTTGCAAGACAATTTTAATGTTATATTTAATTCATTCAATATAATATTTCTCCTAAAATCAATTATAAACTTAACCAATCCCTCTTAAAATTGAGATATAAACTCCAAACGACATTTTCAATTATTTGTAGGAACTACCTATTCAAACTTATCACAAATTCGTAAAATTCAAATAATGAATTCAAAATTTAAAGCTTTATAATGATCATCAATGGAGAACTGTTGCTTCTGTAATTTTAATGATTTGAAATTTCTGCTTAAAAACATGATTTTATACAAATTTGCGGTCTTTTGGTTCCTCTTTTCATCTTCTTTTTGAATAAAAATAGTGACATGAACAAAAACTGATTTGAGGATAGTTATTTAGATGAAAAGTTTAAAGAAAAGAAGCAAGAATTAAAAAAAAAGAGGAGGAAGATAAATAACACCAGAGAAAGAGACAAAAAAGTAAAAGAGTAAAAAAAGAAGAAAGAAACGAAGAAGCAGAAGAGTAAAAAGAAAGAAAGAAAGAAAGAGGCGAAGAAGCAGAAGAAGAGAAAAAAGGGTTGAGAAAGAGGCGAAGACCATACAATTTTTTTAATTACAAAAAAAAAAATTATATTTAGTTAGAAAAATTATTTTTGACATAATTGTTAAATATTGTTATAATATAACATATGTGATTTATCCCCCACATATTTGGATTCAAATATGAATACATTTTACCCTATTTATTGTTATAATATTTTGAGTTATTTCTCTCATTGATATTATATTTCGCCTTTTGATGTAATTAGTAATAAAGTCAAAAATTCTAATGAAAATATCGAAAATTGCAAAATAACACATCTAAGTATGTTTGCTCCACTTTCACCACTAAATTAAAAGTTTTTTTTATTCAATAATTTATATGTATACAAAATATTTTGTATTTTTCCTTATTACACAATGTAATTAAATCTCCTCTATAATATTTGACTTTGCCACTATATACAAATAATCGTGTGCAAATTAAATACAATCAAAACAAGCAAGTTTGAATTGATTGGTTGTGTAATTATTGGACCATTTTTGGAAAATTTTGAATGGACGTTTCAACATAATTTTTTAAAATTATCTTTTATTTTTTAGTAAATAAATAGATATGAAATATAATTTATACTTGTAAACTTTCTAATATATAAAAAAAATTCAAAAAATCGACACAGACTTATCATTTTTATAATGAATAAGATATAGTTGTTCAAAAGTTATAACAATAAAAACTACTAATAACATAATTACCTACTATAATTATAATTAGTTACGAATACGTTCGATGATTCTTCCCGATTTCTTCCTTTTGAAAGAAATAACAAAAATAAAAAATTTACTAATTTAATTAGTGTTAAACTTAAATATCACATTGTGCACGGAAATGAAAAATTGACAATAGAGAGAGTGCGTTTAATGTAAGGATTACATATAAGAAATCAGAATTTTTTTAAGAATAATCAGTTGAACGCTGCGAGGCGATAATATTCATGTGCTAACAAACACAAAAATATTAAGATAGAATTATATAGTTGAAATCATAATTGATAGACTTCTTTACATATTTTTTCTTTTTGTTTTTGAAATATTATTTTATTTTAGCCAAACGTCTACTCAAATTTCTCAAAAAAATACTTATAAAGACAGTACATGTTAGAGCCAAATACCAATGATCATTTGTCCTTTTCTAATTTAAAGGTGTGCCTAGGGATGACAATGGGGCGGTGTAGGGTGAGTCGTGTGGGTTGAGTTTAATTCGTAAAATTTTTAATCCGCCCTTATAACAATACTTCTCATTTTAATCCGTCTCACCCGTCCCGTATATATCGCCCCACTTAATTTTTTTAATGTTTTCTTTTTCTAGTTATGTTTGATACTAAAAATAAAATTTATAAAAAAAAAACATTTTTTCATTGAGTTGTATTAATTTAATAGGATAGTGACTTAAAATTTTATTTTTAGAGGTCAATTGAGAAACATGCAAGAAATTGTACTATTTTTTATTGAACCATTTTCATTTATTATCTTAAATATGTTAGTAGCTTTAATAAAATTATTTTAATAAATAATGTTTTTCACTCTATAACATGTAAAAAGTTAAAATTAAGTTTGAACTCTCATAAAATTACATGTACCCGCAACCCGCTCCGCCCCGTATCCATTCCGTCCCATTGACATCCTTAGGTGTGCCATAATTATAACATGGACATGAACGGAAAAATGAGCTTAAAGTGCCTTTCAAGTTTGTAATAAAAAAAATAGGACAAGTGGGGCCCTTTTATTTTTCTTTACTTTTTTATTTTTAATATTAATAAAAGGACTAAACTAAGTAACATTTTCGTAGTTGTCTGGACAACCACTGAAGTTGTTTGGACAACTTCTAAAGTTGCTTGGACAACTATTGAAGTTGTCGAACGACTAAAGAAGTTGTTCCGACAACTACTACAATTGTCGGATGATTAAAGAAGTTGTCCCGACAACTATGACAGAATATTTTTTTTTTGTCACTTCTACCTAATTTTTAAAACTTGAAGGACTTTTACCTAATTGACAAACTACTTTGTCCCTTTTAATAGACCAACCGACATGAACCATAAATACAACTACTACTACATAATCAATACATTAGATGAAAAAAGTGATATACCTACTCTATTTGTCGTGTCATTTTTTTTTTTCGATGTTCGATATCTGTACTTAAGTTATAATTAAAAAGCGATTACATATATATGATATTTTTAACGTAATTTTCTTCATACTCAAAACTTAAATCTAAAATTTCTAGTTAAGAATAAACAGTTCTATCACTGAATTGTCGATTCTCATTTTTTTTCTTCCACTCTTATCAAATCAACTAGAAATTATTCATTAAAAAGAGTTATTTAGTAGCTAATTCGAGTTATGCAGAAACTAATAAAGTACAAATTAGTTACAAAGAAATTTGAAAGAAATAGTAGAGAGAAATTCTAATCATTCGTCTTCAATTTTGTATAAAATAATATAAATTAAATATAAAATGACAAAATTTTCTAGCAAACTGAAAATTTTATTTACAATAAAAACCTACAGCTATACATGAAAGTTCTATTTCTTTTCATTTATTATTTTTCTGCAAATATTTGTGGTCCATTATCTCAAATCAACATTTATTTGTAATTGTCTTGTTTCTCCAACATAAAAATTATATATAATTGTATATATAGAGATCAATTATGTATATGTTAGTTAGTTATTTTAATTTTTATCTTATAAAAAAATAATACATAAAAATATCTCGTAATTTATATATATATTTTTATGTAGACCATGAAATTACCGATAAAATCATATATTAACTTATATATGAATAACTAAATTCCTAACCATTTATCAATCATAATATTACTCATTCAAAACTCCAAATCAATTATCAAACGACTCTTCATAATACTGATAGAGTCATAGTTTTTACTTTTTAAAAATTAAAATATAAAAAAATTAACCACATAAATTTTTAAAAAAGAAATTCAGTAAAATACCATATAATTTTCTCCTAAAGAAAATATTGAGTTGACTATTAAAAGCACACATTTTAAAAAAAATATTCTAAAATAGGACTACTACATAATCAATACGGTTGCCGAAAGTGCTATACGGACAATAATTGTTTTCGTGATTCTCTTTTCTTTCTCTTTCGATAACGAAATTTATGTATTATTTTATGTTATTATTATAGTATATTATTTATATTAATTTTTAAATTACAAATTAAATAAGTAATATCTTTTCATTTTTATATATATAAAAAAACTAACCAAGTAATTAATTATCAAATATAATAAATATTAGAGAGAAGTACTGAAAATATTTTTCAAACTTGATGTAAGTTATTATCTCCGCTCTCGTATTATTGGTAATTTGAAAAATACTAACTTAGATACATCTGGATCAAACCACATGACTTAGTCATTTCAAATTCATATATATATATATATAAAGTAGAAGCACCATATATTAAAAGCATAAGCAGCACTAAAGTATTTTAAAATAATAATTACTCTATTTGTCTTTGTGATTTTTCTTTCTTCTTCTTCCCCATTGGTCTCAAAAAAGTCAAATCAACTCGAAATTTGAAATTTGAAAATTTGAAAAATGGAGGGTACGATTAGATGCTCTGCAAATTATATTTCGTTGAGTCCAATAAGCTTTTTGTTAAGATCAGGTGTTGTATACAGCAACAGAATTTCTATCGTTTATGGCGATGTTAAGTTTACTTGGGCGGAGACAAGACGAAGGTGTTTACAACTTGCTTCTGCTTTTACTCATCTTGGAATTTCTCGTGGCGATGTCGTATATTCTCTTCCGATCCTCATTTGATCATCGATTTTGAAGTTGAAATTTTACGAATTATATGCTCTTGTTTGATCATATAGTTGATTTTTGGAAATTTGAAGTTTTGTTTGAACATTTCGTTTAAGTTGATGCACGAATAGATATTTGGGATTTTCACATAGATTTTGAAGAGAAACTTGAAAATTTGATTTTTGAAGTTTTGTTTAGACATACATTGTGAACTTGCCTCTACTTATTTGATCTATATATTTTGATTTGTATCGGAAAATAATATTTTGACGAAGGGTGTTTAACTGGCCACATTTCACTAAAAGTTAGATAGGAACAGATTTGATAAGTACTAAGAACTCTCGGATAGAGTATCCAAATTCCCATTTGAAAAACACATATTTTTGATGATAAATTTTCAACATCTATTCGCAAAATCTATGTCAAACGATTAGCTATATATGCTTCCTTTCATCTTTTGTGCTTAAAAAAATTGTATGTTTTCATTGGAGTTGCTTTATCCATATATATACAACCTTAACATACAATTTTTCAAGCGATTAGCTCGAACTTGTGAACTTCTGGTCACATGACAACAACTTTACCAATTTGTTTAAATTACTTATTCATGTTTAGTCTCTAAGCCAAACTACCCACAAACACCTTGGTTTAAGTAGTAATTATATACAGAATGATTTTTTTCAATTTTTATCAGTTACCACATTATTTCGTTGTTGTTACTGTTATTTTTGTTGGATGCCCTATACTATTTTCCGTATTTTTTGACTTGTTTTCTCCACTGCCATATTTTCTTTGATTTGCTGCACTTGAGCTGAGCGTGTACAACCCTCTCTACCTCCACGACCAAGAGGAGGCAGGGGTAAGGTTTTCGTACATTCTACCCCCTTAGACTCCATTTTTGGGATTACAGTGGATATGTTGTTGTCGTCGTATGCTTTCTAAGAAATATACAACTTCTTGTTTTGAACTATGCATCTTCATACTCATGTTGCTCATAGTTTATTTTTTTGTTCTTCTTATGATAAGCAGGTTGCTGTCTTGGCTCCAAATATTCCTGCAATATATGAGCTACACTTTGCGGTACCTATGGCTGGGGCAGTTCTTTGTACTCTCAATATTCGTCACGATTCAGCAATGGTTTCGGTTTTACTCAAACATTCAGAGGCAAAAGTCATACTTGTAGATTACCAGTTCCTTGATGTTGCTAACGGGGCGTTACAGATTCTTTCGAAGGAAAATATTAAGTTGCCTCATCTAATCCTAATCCCCGACTGTGACAAACGCCCATCGAATTCTCATATTATGGAATACGAGGCCTTTTTAGCTACGGGAAGGCCTAATTTTGAGGTAGTATGGCCAAGTGATGAGTGGGATCCCATTGCCCTGAATTATACTTCAGGTACAACGTCGAGTCCAAAGGGTGTCGTGTATAGTCATAGAGGAGCATATCTTAATTCTCTGTCAGCTGTTCTTCTCAATGAAATGCCTTCAATGCCCGTCTACTTATGGACTGTTCCGATGTTTCATTGCAACGGATGGTGCCTTACATGGGCCGTGGCAGCACAGGGTGGCACAAATATTTGTCTTAGGAATGTTACTGCTGAAGGAATTTTTACAAGCATAGATAGGCACCAAGTGAGTCACATGGGCGGTGCACCTACAGTTTTAAACATGATAATACACGCACCTCCTAGTATCCGTAGGCCACTTCCGAGGAAAGTAGCAGTGATGACCGGTGGTGCACCACCTCCTCCTCAAGTTTTATTTATGATGGATGAGCTTGGTTTTAATGTAACTCACTCGTATGGTCTAACGGAAACATATGGTCCTGGAACTGTTTGCACTTGGAAACCTGAATGGAGTTCTCTGTCACGTGATGAGCAGGCGAAGATCAAGGCTCGTCAAGGGTTGCATCATATTGGTATGGAGGAAGTAGATGTGAAGGATCCAGCTTCAATGAAGAGCGTATTACCCGATGCAAAAACAATGGGTGAGGTAATGTTTAGAGGAAATGTTGTAATGAATGGGTACTTGAAGAATGCCAAAGCTACAGAAGAAGCTTTTAAAGGGGGTTGGTTTCGAACTGGGGACTTGGCTGTGAAGCACCCCGATGGTTACATCGAATTGAAGGATCGTGCTAAGGACATCATTATATCCGGTGGAGAAAACATTAGTACAATTGAGGTGGAGTCAGTAATATTCAGCCATCCATCTGTTCTCGACGCTGCTGTAGTAGGAAGACCAGATGATTACTGGGGTGAGACACCTTGTGCCTTTGTGAAACTAAAGGAGGGTAACAATGCAACTATGGATGAAATCATCAAGTATTGTCGTGATCGTTTACCACATTACATGGCTCCGAAAACAGTAATTTTCGATGATTTGCCCAAAACTTCTACAGGAAAGACACAAAAATTTGTTTTGAGACAGAGGGCAAAAGCCATGGGGAGTATTACAAAACCAGCTAGCAAACTATAATTTGTAATTTTCTGTGTTGTATTGTGGATAGACTGATAAAAAGTCTGGCAAGGCAAGTTGAGGGTCGATCAGAAACAGCCTCTCTATCTCTACGAGGTAGGGGTAACTTCTGTGTATACTCTACCCTCTCCCGACCCCACAAATTGAATATGATGTTGTTGTGGATTGACTGATCTATGTTTTATTTTATGGAATCACATTTATGTTGTGGGAATGCATCATTAGTTTTCTTTTAATATATATAGTAACAATGGTGAATGATAATGATGGTTGACAATATATGGTGATGATTGATGTGATTGTCGATACGTGATAATTAATTGACGGTGTTGTAATGATGATTGATAGTGATGATTGTTTATACTGACTAGTGACGACGATATCTGATTGTGATAATTGACGATAGTGATGCTAATTGTGATTAATTGATAGGCCATATTAGTCGATAATGATAGAAGGAGACGGATCAATAGTTGATAATGGTGGATGATGGATGATCGTAAAGAGTGCTACAAATAGAAAAAAAAAATAGTGAGTTACATTTTTTTTAAAGGATAATATAAGATTAGTCATAGGTTATTAACAAAATAGAATTCTCTCCCTCACAATCTTACCAAACTTTTATCCTTTATTTTTTATGAATCAATCATTTATAACCTCTCCTAAACCTTCTCTTAACCTAGCCTCCAATGGCTGCTTCAACTTCCTTTTTCCTAATGCACTATTCTAAATGCATGTTGCAGGATGGCCTTTTGGACTTCTCATCTCCTTGGCCTCCTGTTTTTCTTTCTACTAATTATCAATCAAATTTCCTTCATCACTACCACCACCACCCGCGTTGGCGTTATCTTGAAACCGACTTTCCTACACATTCCCGTCTTTCGAGAAGCGCCTGCTTTTCGCAATGGGAGGGATTGTGGTTCGTCCGCCGCGGACCGTATTCATGTGGCCATGACTCTTGATGCTAATTATTTGAGAGGTACTGTGTTGTTGAAATGTATGACCATTTCGCAGTTAAAAACTTTTGAAATTAGTATATTTTAGTTACTTTAAAATATTATATGTCTAAATGTCTTCCATGTGTGGGCCTACTTAATAGGTCACCAGCGCGCACTACCAAAAAAGAGAGTAGGAGCTAGCTATAAGATTCGTTGCTAATCTGTTACTAAATATCATGAAAATCTAATATAATTTTTTGATAATTCATAGTAAAATAATATAAGTGATGGATTTTTGTTCATTCATTGCTAAATTATCTTTCATTTTTCATATGTCAAACATGTAAATATATTTGAACTTTCATGAGATTTTTATGCCTACATGATACATATTGTGACCACGATATTATCTAATTACTTAATTATATTATGTCTCGTATATATAGGTACTATGGCTGCAGTATTATCCATCCTACAACATTCAACATGTCCAGAAGATGTCATGTTTCACTTTTTATGTGTAAGACATGAACCTGTGGTATTTTCTAGCATTAAGTCCACTTTCCCTTACCTCAACTTCAAGCTCTACAAATTTGATGTCCACAGGGTCCGTGGCCTAATTTCCAAGTCGATTCGTCAAGCTTTAGATCAACCGTTAAATTACGCAAGAATTTATTTGCCTGATTTAATCCCAATAGACATAAAACGCGTTATTTATCTTGATTCTGACATAGTCATTGTTGATGACATTGTTAAGTTATGGCAAGTTGATCTTGTTGACAAAGTATTAGCTGCTCCTGAATATTGTCAAGCAAATTTCACAACTTATTTCACAGACACATTTTGGGATGACTCTGAATTACCTAAAACATTTGATGGTAGAAAACCATGTTATTTTAATACAGGTGTTATGATTGTTGATGTTGATAAATGGAGATGTGGAAATTACACACAAAAAGTTGAAGATTGGATGGTTATACAAAAGCTAAAAAGGATATATCACTTAGGTTCTTTACCACCTTTTTTGTTAACCCTAGCTGGGGATATTACTCCTGTTGATCATAGATGGAATCAACATGGATTAGGTGGTGATAATATTGAAGGAAAATGTAGGAGTTTGCATCCTGGTCCTATTAGTTTATTACATTGGAGTGGTAAAGGTAAACCATGGTTAAGATTGGATTCAAGAAAACCATGTACTGTTGATCATTTATGGGCTCCTTACGATCTCTATCGTTCATCGAGACATTCATTCGAGGAATAATGCATGCTACAACAGAAGAAGAAGCAGATTCAGAATTTTCAATATTTTATGTTCTTTGTTACTATTGAAGAACAATTGTGTACAAACTTTTTAAAATTATGGGGTTCATAATTTAATATTTTATTTTGATTTTTTTTAAGTGATCTTGTGTTAAAAATGATTGTCCGGTTCAATTGAACTCAAATTAATTAACCTTTCTTAAATAGATATGACGTAGGTAATAGATCTAAAGGGGTGTAACGGGCGCAACTGAACTTATTTCTTTTAATAATAAGAATTATGTAAATACATCATAAAAATATTAAAATGTGTGTATAATATATGTAAGATCACCTACATTATCGATGAACTCAAACTGTATATACAAAATTTACCTCTAAAATTAGAGATATATACATGGTGATATATCTATGAGAATTGGGGTTCAGATTGTACAAGAGGATATAAATATACCAATTTAATCATGAATTTAGGCATAAATAAAGTGGATGGCGGATCGATGAGAGTTTGATGCTTCCTTCATTTATTTATATGACGGGATTCAAAATATGAGAGTCAAACTACTCAAAAATTAGAGATACATGGTGATATATCTACGAGGATTGGGGTTCGAGGATCTAAATATACCATTTTAATTATGAATTTAGGCATAAATAAAGTGAATGATGGATTGATTAGAGTTTGATGCTTCCTTCATTTATTTTATGTGACGAGGTTCAAAATATGAGAGTCAAACTACTCAAAAATTAGAGATACTTGGTGATATATCTATGATAATTGAGTTTCAGATTGTACGAGGATCTAAATAAACCATTTTAATCATTAAATTAGACATAAATAAAGTGAATGGCGGATCGATGAGAGTTTGATGCTTCCTTCATTAACTGTTGATCATCTATGGGCTCCTTACGATCTCTATCGTTCTTCGAGGCATTCATTCGAGGAATAATGCATGCTAACAGAAGAAGCAAATTCAAATTTTTAACCTGACGGTTCAATATTTTGTTTTTTTGTTACTATTGAAGAACAATTGTACAAACTTTTTAAAATTATGGGGTTCATAATTAAATATTTATTGAAATCTTAGTGATTTGTTGCATACACATGTATAAGTCTTGTTAAAAATGATTTGTTTGATTCAACTGAACTCAAATTAACCTTTCTGAAATAGATATAGCGTAGCTAACAGATCTAGAAGGGCAACTGGTTCAACTAAACTTATTTCTTATGATACGAATTATGTAAATACAACCTAAAAATGTTAAAATGTACTAAAATTAGAGATCACTCACATTGTCGATGAACTAAAGACTTTAAATTATAATATTTAACTCTAAAGTTAGAGATACATGGTGATATATCTATGAGAATTGGAGTTCATATTGTATGTGATCTAAATATTCGATTTTAATTATGACTTCATATACAAATAAATAGAATGACAAATTTATTAGAGTTTGATGCTTCATTCATTTATTTATGTAACAGGGTTTAAAATATGAGAGTCAAACTGCTCTTTTTTATTTTATGAATTAATATGACACATGGATCTTTAAGTTCTTTGAAATACAATTTACTTATCTAGAAAATTATATACAAGTCATATTAATGTAAGAAACATATTTAAAAAAGTTTTTAACTCTTCAAATAGGGACGATATAACATAAACAGAAACAAATAGAACATTTTATGTAGAAAAAAAATATAAGTCACGAAAATCAATAAATATATCTATCAGTTTGGTTATTGATTTAACTTATTTAAAGTCAAAAATCGATAATACATAAAATCGAACCGAACCGATGGATGCACACCCTCAAGAGAGCAAACTTTCAATTTTTTTGAACCGTCGTAAACTTTGAATTACAAATTTATCTGTTTTTAGTGAATCTTATTGATATGATCAATTCAATAGTGTTAATATGAGTCAAATTAGCGGAAAATTAGTAAAAAATATCTAGGTAATGAAGAAATTGAGCGACAAATTATAAAATTGTGATAAGAAAGATGAAGAAGAAAAAGTGCGCCTATTTTACTTTTATAATGATATGAATTAGATCGGCTTGTAACTTGTCCTGACCTAATTGATATTATTATCAAAGAGTTCATAATTCTCGGGTTTCAAAATAGAAGAATTCTAACTATCTTACGCTTTTTTAACGATCGTGATATCTTATGTAATAAAAAAAATTTCTAAAGAACTTAATGTATCGAACTGTTTATTTTAATTTTCATTTTGGGAAAAAAACATAAATGACCTAACCATGGTTAAAGTTGGCTAACCCACAGTTCCATTGCGACTCCAAGCCGCACTATTAGAGGAGCATAGCAAAGAGCCAAATACACACTGATACACAGTATTCTGCACTCAATAGCCTCTCAAACAGCAAAAGAAGTAGAAAAGAATTCACCCCATTTGCGATTTTCATTAGGAACAACATCTCTGTGAGTGATCTTTCTGATTAAAGTTGTTTTTTGGGGGTGTGGGGGTGGGGGAACACCACAAAACATGCAGAAAAATGTGTTTTCTTGGATACCCTTTTTGATTTTAGATTGAATTTATGCTGTATCTAGCTTTGTTCTTACATGGGTTTATGAGAAATGTTGTTTTTTTGGCATTTTACTTCATTGTGGCCATTTTTGCTGTTGTTGTTTGATTGTGTTTCTATGCCGAGTTACTTTGGGTTTTGGATTTTTTATTGGGTTCTGTGGAAGATTTTGAGCTGAGGGTATAGTGGGTTAAATGTTTGATTTGTTTCTTGGATGCCTTATTTGTAGATTCATCATTTATGGGTGTTTTCCCCTTTGATTGTTTTGAGCTTTTTTTTTGTTGCAGAAAATTTGATTCGTTGAAATTTTCACTTGTACTGTGTAACAGAGGTATGCTTGTTTTGAGAACTTTCAGTTCAGTAGATAGTTTTGAGTAGTGTATAAAGAATGATGATTAAGTAGATACATAGGATGCTGGGTTTAGAAGGGGAGTCTTAACGTAATTGGTAAAGTTTCTCTGCATGTGACCTGGAGGTTACGTTTCGAGCTGTGGAAACAGCCTCTTGCAGGAATGCAGGGTAATTCTGCATGCAATAGACCGTTATGCTCCCGCCCTTTCTTGGACCTCGTGGATAGCGGGAGCTTAATGCATTGGGCTGCCTTTTTTTCTATGTAGGATACTGGCTTTGGTGATAGTGCAGATGAAATATAATTGATCTTATTCAGGCATGAATATTGTGAAATTAATTGGCATGGACTATAAATGTGTAGGACAATGAGGTGAGTAAGTGGAGATAAAATCAAAATGTTGGCTATTATGGCTCTACGAGAGATTTTTCATTCCAGAGTCGCAAATACGATACCTCTAGCTAAGGAAAGAAGGATTTCATCCATCCCATCATATACAATAATTAACATTAAAAACTCATACACTATGATTCGATGTGAACTTTTGAACGTCAAGCTATATTGTAGTAACTTATTAACATAAATTGGAAGAAGAAAAGGGTGACTTAACTAATCAGCAATGCCTAAAAAGCACTGAGATTAGCATCATATAGTTTAGTGATACTAATATTGATGTGCACCGAGAAGGCTCAATATGGAAGTAAAATGCTCTTTATACTAGCCCGACTAATTCATATTTGTGTCGGATAAGTTTCCTATGAACGGTGATACATTTCCTGTCAAGGAGTTCTTAATTTTAGGGAAAAAAGGATTCCAACCATCTTACCCGTCCATTTAGTGATCGCGATTTCATATGTAACAAAAAGAAAATTCATAAATCAATGGAGAGATACAATGACCTAAACCCTGGTTAAAGAAAATCAAAGACAGAGGGTTAAGTTAACCCACAATCCCCCACGATTCCAAACCGCACTGATGGACAAGCATAGCAAAGACACACCAGTATTGTGCACTCTATAGCCTACCAAGAGCAAAAAGAAATAGAATTTACCTCATTTGCGATTTTCCTCTTTGTGACTGTTCTTTTGATTAAAGATTTTTATTTTGGAATTATGTTCTTGTTAAAATGTTTGAAAAATACCAGAAAATACACAAAAGAATGTATTCTTTGGATACCCTTTTTATTGTAGATTGAATTTTTGCTGTATCTAGCTTTGTCTTACATTGGTGTATGAAAAATCTTTTTTTTCCTTTTCATTTTATTTCACTGTGGCCATTTTACTCTTGTTCCTTGATTGTATTTCTCAGTTAAGTTACTTTGGGTTTCTAAGTAGTGGATCTTTATTGGGTTATGTGCAAGATTTTGATCTGAGGGTTTATTAGGTTTTATATTTGATTTGCTTGTTGGTTGACTGCTGCTTGATTTGTTGCCTTATTTGCATATTCTTGAGTTATGGTATTTTCCCCTCTGATTATTTTGAGCTTTTTGTTGCAGAAAATTGTTTCTTTGGCAGCTTCACCTTTACTGTGTTACAGAGGTATGCCTGTTCTTCATTTATTTATTTCTGAACAAAGTTTCTTTCTTTTTTTTTCTCGTTATTGTTATTTTTTTCTAGAATCAGATCATCTGATGAGAATCTTTAAAATAGATAACCCCTAGTTTGTCTTAAAAGAGCAAATGTTGAGTATCGAAATAGCAGAATGAATATAGAGGATTTTGTAGACCTCCACTAATTTTGGGATGAGGTGTGGTTGTATTTTAATAATCTAGTATTGTTCAGTCAATGCAAAAATCTATCTCTTTGTTTTCTCTCTCTGTCTTATTTGTTATGAAATGAGCTTAAATGAAGATGTGGTGATTCATCTAGCCAACCTCAACTTGTCGGGACCTGAGTTGTTGATGTCTATTATTCTATATATAGTCTCTATCTTTTTGCTGCTATTTTTCTTTTTATTGTTTGTTTCCCCTGCGCCTACCACATTATTTCTGAATGGTCTTTCGCTGCAACTTCTGGAACTGCAGATAAAGATACGAGTAATAGGATTTGTGCAGAACATTTCATTATCATTGAAAAGATAATGAATGTAGGTGATCATAACAGCAGTGATGGTGCCAATGAGAAGTCATTGGTGATTTCAGCCCAGGAAAAAGGTAGTAGGAACAAGAGGAAGTTCTTATCTGAGTTTCCTCTAGACGTTCCTATTGATACACCTGTTCTATCCCTTACAGAATTCCCAAGGTATGAGCTATTAGAAGAAAAACTCTTAAGCACGCCTAACGAGGCCGGTTCACTTGAGGGCAGGTGTCATCAGTCCAATGAGAAACAAGGAGTGGAAACTTTACAACAAGCCGACTGGGATGATACAATAGCGTGTCAGCTAATGGAACTTTTATTTCATAACTTGTCCGCAACTTTCCAGAGTGCAATCAAGAGGATTGTTGAATGTGGATATAGTGAGGAAACAGCTGAACGGGTCCTTTTGAGGAGTGGCCTTTATCATGGTAGCAAGGATGCTGTCTCAACTATTGTGGATGGTGCCTTGGCTTTACTAAGTAGGGAAAAAGAATTGGATACTTCGACGTATCTCATATTTGAGGATTTGAATAGCCTGGTAGAGTACACGATGTTGGAGATGATATGTGTGCTGAGGGAGGTTAAGCCAGATTTTACTGTGGCAGAAGCAATGTGGTGTCTGTTAATATGTGATTTGAACCTGTTACATGCATGTTCCATAGAAAGAGATCTCTCGGTTGACTCATGCAGTTTGGAAAGTCCGAGAAATAGCTCATCTGGTTCAAAACCTGCCCAACCAAAGGAGGCTTTTGTAGTGAGTCAATTGGGCCTGGATAAACTACAATTGTCAAAACCTTCAATGCCAATTGCTAAAAGTTTGCAGTCTGAAATTCCTTGTGATGATCCAGTCGCTCTATTGTCTAATTCTATATACTCACATCTTCATGGAGTGGGCATTACAGCAAACAGAAGTTCAGCTCGTCTTCCAGTAGCGAAGAGCAACTCTGCAGGGGTTAGCGGAGAGAGTGTACTGTCTATAGCGAAAGCAGCAATGTTGGAAGAAAAAAGTGGAACTGGGAGAAGGGGGTCATCTCTGATCTCCAAGAAAGATATGCTTAGACAAAAGACATTTCATTTTGAGAAAAGCTATAAAGGTCGTATGGGTAAGGGTTCCTTTAAAGCAAAACTCACCACCTGGAGCAGTATGGTTTTGGACAAGACGCTGAACTCTGAATCTTGTTCTTCTGGTCTCGCAATGAAGAGTACTAACTCTAAGGTAACTACTACAGTTAAATGCAATGGCCCTTTAGCAGTAGGCTGTTCTCATAGTTCAAGCACCTCCCCCTCCATTGCACCTTCAAGTGAAACGGCTAGTGTGCCAGTGACCCAAGATACTGTTTGTGCATTGCCTGCTGTAAACACAAATATTTCTGTATCACTGACTCCGGACCCCAAGTCTTCCTCAAATACCCCAGGCAGCACTCCTGCCCCTCCTAAAGTTCTAGACTATTATGCTGGTATCCCATACGATGAGTCTTTGGGGAAACATGTCCCACAAAATCAGAAAGACAAAATTGTTTTGTTGCGAATTGCCCGTATACAAACACTGCAGAAAGAGCTCCAAGGGTGGACTGATTGGGCCAATGAGAAGGTTATGCAGGCTGCTCGGAGGCTTGGTAAGGACCAGGGGGAGCTTAAAATGCTGAAGCAAGAGAAAGAAGATGCCGAGAAATTGCAGAAGGAAAAGCAAATGGTGGAAGAAAACAACATGAAGAGGCTTTCTGAAATGGAGTATGCGTTGTCAAATGCCAGTGGCCAGAGTAAGATGGCTGACTCTACTCTTCACCGACTTAAGGAGGAGAATGTTTCACTAAAGAAGGAGATGGATGCTGCGACGCTGGCTGCCCTGGAGTCCGCTACAAACTTCCACCAAGCAGTTGCGAGGGAGCAGGAGATGCTGAAGAAGTGTCAAGCATGGGAGATGGAGAAGGGCTCTCTGCAGGATAATTTCTCAACCCTGAAACGAGAAGCAGTTCATTTTGAGCAGGAACTAGAGAGAGCCAAAACGCGCCAGAACCAGTTGAAGGTATGCTTTTGTAGGAATAAATTTATTTGCCTGCTTGATTGAGGTTGTAACTCTTAACAAATATTGTTACCCCCCGCCGTTTCAATTTATTTGTTTTACTTTCTTTTTAGTATGTTCCAAAAAGAATGCCTCTTTCCTTTTTCGGTAACTCTTTAATTTCAATTTTTCACAAGACCTCAAGATTAAAGGATATTTTGGTACATTCTATATATTTTTAATTTAAGATCTCAAAATTCAAAAGTTCTCTTACTTTCTTAAATTTCGTGCCAAGTCAAAATCAGGCAAACAAATTGAAACGGAGGGAGTAGTAAATATGACATACCTTTTGTTCAAAAGCTAGTAGAACGTCTGCTGATTTACAATTCGAAGTATTATTAATTTTCTTGATCTGAGGGTCTATCATAAACAACCTCTCTACCCCACAAAGGTAGGGGTAGGGTCTGTGTACAACCCTTCCCAGACCCCACTTGTGGAATTATACTGGGTGTGTTGTTCTTTGCTGATTTACTTATTAACTTCCGGTAATAGTTGCTCTAGCATGTATCAAGCAGTTTGGCTTTTGATAATTTATTGGCAATCTGATGTTCTTTCTTGTATAAGCTATCACATAAGAAGAAACCTGGTAGGGTTTTATTTGAAATGATTTAATTCAATTTCAAGTGATTTTTACCATACTGTGCTGTGCACGCTTTCAACTTACACTATAAAAAACATGAATTGCAGGTTCTGTTGGAGCAGGAGGAGAGGGAGAAACGAAGGGTTCTTCAGCAGGCTGATTCCCTTAAAGCTGAAAGGGAGAAACGGGGAGTTCAGAGTAAAATGGAGGAGGATAATATTAGAGAAACGACAGAGAGAAACATGCAAAAATGCAAAGAAGATATCAAGAAGCTTGAAAGTGAAATCTCTCTATTAAGATTTCAGTCTGAAGGTTCAAAAATAGAAGCTCTCAGAAGAGGTATCAACAACACGAGGCCTCAATCTCCTAAACTCACAAAGAGCTTGGCAGTCTTCGAGGAAACTCTTGGCTCTGCTAGTGTGGAAATTGAGAGGGAGTGTGTTATGTGTTTGAGTGAGGAAATGACAGTGGTTTTCCTCCCATGCGCTCATCAGGTTCTTTGTGCACAATGCAGCGTGCTTCACGAAAAGCAAGGAATGAATGACTGTCCTTCTTGTAGGACGCCAATTAAGAAGCGGATTAACGTTCAATTTGCTCGTTCATCTAGAAGTCAACACCAAGATCATCTTAAGAATGATGTCAAGGGATAGACAAGACAACTTATCGTTTCATATTGTCCCCTTTTTTGGCCTTTACATCATACCTTAGCTGAAATAGTTGATACAAAAAGGTACAGACAGGTAGTAAGTATTAAAAGATTGTAAATTTTTAGTAAAAGTTCAATTATCAAGTGTTGGATCTTCTTGTACTTAACAAGTGAACTTGGTTCAATGTCTTTTGTATAATGGTTTCTTTTTGCTTGCTGATTCCAGTTTCCTAGTGCTATTAGTTCTTTTTTTCATTATTTTCTACTTGATTTCATTTTCACACTATTTTTTTTATATGTTTTGCTTGAGTTGAGGGTCGATCCCTCTACCGTTACAAGATAGGAGGATTAAGGTGTTGTGTACATATCACCCTCTCCCGATGCCATTTGTGCGATTAGTCTAAGTATGCTGTTGTAAAATATTTTTCAATCTTATTATATTGGAAATTTATTAGTTGGTGTTTATGTTGGCAAATCTAACATTAGGAAATGACTAGTTTTTTTCAAAATATACATTGATGAAAAAATATTTTCCTTTCATAGTAAATAGTTTTCATGAAAATGTTTTACTTTAAAAAGCTATTTTCTTGATCATTTCATTTTTTTCCCTTTCATAGTAAACTGTTCATTTTTTTGCTTCTTTAAATGTTTGATATCAAATTGCTTATTAAAATTTTTTGCATACACCCTTGGAGTCAACGTGTAATCTTTAAGAGTTATAAAATCTATCATTTAATCGTATATATCAAGTAAAAGGTCTTTGTAAGGAGAATTACGTCAATTGTAGTTGATATAAATAATAAGTCGGGACTATAAGGAATGGAATTTTATTTTTTTAGAAATTATTTATCTTGGCTACTTTACTTAACATATATATGATTGCTTTGATTTTGCTTTTTTCTTTTGAGACGATGATCTTTCGAAAACGATCTCTCCATCTCCACAAGTTAATGATAATATACGTGTACATACACACCACTCCTCAAACAGCACTTGCGGAAAGTTTTTTCCGACGGACAGAAATATTAAATTAACATGCAAAAACAGGTCTCAACAGGTCGATATGTCCGAGTGGTTAAGGAGACAGACTTGAAATCTGTTGGGCTTCGCCCGCGCAGGTTCGAACCCTGCTGTCGACGTTTTTTTTATTTTTATTTTGCCTACTTATCGATGTTTTTCGTGAAGCTTATTATTAAATGCATCGTCATAGAAGGGTGTTTCCGTCATTGGATATAACAAATAGATATAATAAATAGGTTACTATGATCCAACCTGGCGTTATATGTGCATCCATTCATTAAAATCGATTTCTACGATCTAATTTAGCGGACGTTTGATGGTGTTTAACTAGTATACTTTTAAGATTTTCGATATTGACTCATTGCATGTTGAAATTATGAACACAAATTTAATATGAATCAATATATCTATATTTCAATATGTCGAGAAATTTGAATTCAGAGAAGTTCATAGTAAAAAAACTACATTTAAAGTAAGATTCTCAATTGGAGCAATATTGATAATCTTCATGAGATAAAAATTCCTCATTATAAACGATGTGTAATTAATGGGGTCTCATCCAATTTGTTGAGAAAAAGATAACTAGTGTAATATGTGTATAAATTTGGCTAATACAATCACTCTATTGTCTATTTCTAATAAACACAATAGATCAAATTTCGGATCTTAGTAATGAAGGAGTACTAACTATTAATAGCGACTATTATTCAAGGATTTATCAAATAAGTATAAATTACCTAAAAAAAACAAGAAAATCCAACGTTTCAAGCAGAGTTATTTTCCTCAGCTAAACACAATAGACCTAATTTTTGGTCAATTTTGAATCATGTAATGTAGTACTAACTGTTAGTAGCGACTATCACCAAGGAAACACTCAAGGATGGACTAAATAAGTATATGTTGCTTTGGAAAGGTAGGAGAATCCAAAATTATTAGTTTCATGCAAAACTCTTTATTTCAACTTACTCCATTCAACAAAAAAAAAGGATAACCTAATACACTAAGTTTTCGCTATGCGCGGGATACAGTAAGCAACCTTATCTTGCGTTTCAGCAAACAACTATTGATAACTCAAACTCGTGACTTTCTGATCACATGACAATAATTTTACCAATTACGTTAAGACTCATGTTCATCAACTTTCTTCTATATTTGGTTAAATTGGTTGTTTCAGTTCAAACATTACATGTTAACAAATATTTTTCCTACAATATTATTTGTATTAGTAGAGAATTAAATATAATTATAAAAATAAATAAACTTAAACAACAAAATGTCGATATGTCCGAGTGGTTAAGGAGACAGACTTGAAATCTGTTGGGCTTCGCCCGCGCAGGTTCGAACCCTGCTGTCGACGATTTTTTTTTTTTATTTTCGACGTTTTACCGTGTTTCTTCGATTTCTATTATTATTTTTATCTTATTATTTTTTTGTAGTTACTATTCTTTTTTTATATTGTTTGGTATTTGGCCTTTGATTTTTTTATTCCTGTTATTTTCTTTAAGCCAAGGGAAAAACGGAATCAGTTTCTCTACCTCCCGTAATAAGGGTAACATCGACATACACAATTCCCTCCCCACACCTCACTTTATTGGACGATGCATCTAGAAGTCAACAATACAATCATGTCATTTTAAGCACGTCGACATACACAATCCCCTCCCCACACCTCACTTTATTGGACGATGCATCTAGAAGTCAACAATACAATCATGTCATTTTAAGCTCGAGCGATATAGTGGAATCAGTTTCTCTACCCCAAGATAAGGGTAACGTCGACATACACAATCCCCTCCCCACACCTCACTTTATTGGACGATGCATCTAGAAGTCAACAATACAATCATGTCATTTTAAGTTCGAGCGATATAGCGGAATCAGTTTTTCTACCCCCAAGATAAGGGTAACGTCGACATACACAATCCCTTCCCCGCACTCAACGAAAAAGGTCGAAAAATAGGAAGAAAAGAAATTAAAAAAACGTCGACAGCAGGGTTCGAACCTGCGCGGGCGAAGCCCAACAGATTTCAAGTCTGTCTCCTTAACCACTCGGACATATCGACCAATTGATACTTAATTATTGTTTAACTGGTATATTAATGTTTTTTACAAAATAATATAATAATCAAATGATGAAAAATAATTACTTAAGGAATGAGTAGTAGTGATGACTGAAATAATACCTTATAATAATAAATAATAATATATATTTGATGAGATGTCAAAATTTAAATATTCATAATTTTTTAGAAACACATAATGCGACAAGTCAACAAGAATAAACTTGCAAGCATGTTAGTACAATAAAAATGAAATATCGTTATTTATTCCATTCTAGTTAATTCTTTTACTATATTTCTGTTTTTTCATTTTTAAAATCCGAAATCATAAAGATAGGTTTGATTTATTCTTTTTATTCAGGAAAAACTGTTTAGTGACGAGTTTATCTGAATCTATTACTTTCGATGCTTTTTATATATAAAATTCACTAAAATAACAATAAATAGTAGGCCTAAACACACAACTTTAGTGATACAATCAGTTCAATGCTAAGAATTTGAATTCATAAAGCTTAAATCTTAAATTCGTCTCTAATAATAGAGAGTAAAAGTAGATATGTAACAAAATACAATAGTATTCGACCTACCAAATTCTTGTTTCACCCGTTATTGGATCCCTATATTATCTTGTCCACACTCTAGTTTTCTTGCCGTGTGTGGAGGCGGGGGTGGGGGTGTTACTCAAAGTCAACTCTAATTAATTTGAACATGTCTTTCTTTTTAACTAGTATATCCATGAATAATCTATGTATATCGATTCGAAAAAGTAAACAAGAATATTGCTATGCATCCCAAAAAAGCAACTAAAACTAAAAGTAGTAAAAAGAGTTGTAGAAAAGATATATAGACCTATATATTTTTGGTGTAAACATTACACTTTGAATTCAAGTAACCGATCGAGAAACAATCAACCTATTGATATCGAAATAAAAAGCAAACGAAATCCCTCATGTATTACATAGATACTACCTCCCTGAGAGGATAGACATGGTATAAGAGCGAAGCGAATTAGTATCACTAGATCTTGCCATGGCTGCAGCAACCCTAGGTAACCCGGGATGATGATCAACACCCTCGTCTAATAGATCGAGGATCATCATTGTCGTTTGTGTAGGCGCTTCTACTAGCACACGACCTTCTAACATGTCCACGACTCGTGCCATTGTTGGCCTAAGACTAGGCCGTTCTTGGATGCAAGACAACGCCACACACGCCAATCTTTTCACTTGCATTTCAACAGCTACACCTCCTGTAGCTGCCTCGTGGACGAGCCTCTCGTCCACGACTTCCATGATCTTCCCCTGCTCCAATTTCTCACTCACAATTTTAGGGAAGTAACTGAACTTACTCTTTGAATTAGTACTCTTTCCATTTTCAGCTAAAGTGATGTTTCTCCTCCCTCCAATCAACTCCAATAACACCATTCCGTAGCTATAAACATCACTTTTCTCAGAAATCCCGTTCTCCAAGAGCCACTCGGGGGCTAAATACCCTCGAGTACCTCTAATCGTAGTAACAACTCTACTCTCATCTTTCCCCATCAACTTAGACAACCCGAAATCAGCTAGAATAGCACGATGATTCTCGTCTAAAAGTATATTCTCAGGCTTTACATCGAGATGTAAAATACACGATCTACAATCATGATGCAAATATGAAAGTGCCTTAGCCACATCTAGACTAACTCTACACCTCAAATCCAACGACAAACACCCTCGATTACCCCTCTTTCGAAAAATCCAATTATCAAGTGATCCATTAACTATATACTCGTAAACTAAATATCGAGGTCCTGATGGAGGAACACTACAATATCCAAGTAAACGTACCAGATTAACATGTTGAACACTAGCAATAGCTGCAACTTCTGATTTGAATTCCTTATCGCCACGCTCTTCTCCATCGATCCTTTTAACAGCTACTGATGCACCATCACTTATAAGCACACCTTTGAAAACACAAGCTGATGATCCACGACCTATCAACGATCCAAAGTTATCGGTTGCTTCTTCGAGCTCTTTAAGCTTAAATCTTGTTGGAACACCAGCTACTTTCCTTAGGAAACTAAAATCGATCCTCAGCTCGCGTCCATCAGAGTCTAACTGATTTTCTAACAATAACCTCCTGTTGTGGAACTTCCTTCTTATCAAAACACCAGCAAAAACACCAATAATCAACGCGATATCAGCTCCGAAAATAAGGAAAAATGTCTCAGAATATTTCAACGTTATACGTGCAATAACGATTAGTGTGATCAATAATATCACAAGTGAAATGGCTAAGGAATAAGCTTTTTTGTCCTCCATCAATTCATCATCATAAAAATTCAAAATCAAACTAAATATAAGTCAAAACTATGAATTTATTTTTGGTCCCATAAGTCACTATCTGTATTTATTTTTTCTTCTAAAGCCACTTGATAAACTATTAAATTGTTTTGAATATGTTCACCAACTATTACTCTTCTACATTAATGTCTCCACTTTATTTTTATCGTTTTCTATCGAGGTCTGATTAATTTAAATTCGTATTTATGGCTCGAACCTGATACGTTTAGTAAACAAAGGTCTCTGACTAATTAAATTTGTATTCAGGGCTTGAACTTGATACGTTTAGTTAAGGATGGAGGAGAACTTATACCGTCTGAGTATGTTCTGGGGTTGATTAATTTAGATTCGCATTGTAAAGTCTCGTTTTTTTGGGGGTAAAGGAATTTATATCTTGGGTTCGAGTATAGGATCTTTAGTTAAGGATGGAGGAGAACTTACCACTTGATCTGTACATGATTTGAAGATGTTTACCGACTATTACTTTTCCACATGACTTTCGTTTTGGGGTTGACTAATCCAAATTTGCATAGTAATATCTTATTTTTTTGGGGGTAAATTAACAATTATTACTAAGTGACTCAGGTTCAAATTTGAGATTTTTAGTTAAGGATGAAGAGGTACTTGTTCTTTTCCATATGGTATTTGGTATGCGAATTACTTTGATTCGTATCGAGAAGTCCCACTTTTGAGGGTAAAGAAAGCAATATCAAAGATGTTTCTGTTATCAGAGCTCGAATCATGGACTTATAACTAAGAATGAAGAAAGACTTATCACCGAATCATTGCAAAGGTGAGCTAGGATCTGAACTTTATACGTTTTAAATTCTAGGACAACGACATTAGATGTTAGTAACAACGAAATTCAATTTTTGGGATAAAACGTTTAATATCAAAGGTAAGACTCGAACAGTCAAACTCGAGATCTCTAGTTAAAAACGAAGGGTACTTACCATGACATTAGATGCTAGTAAATGGAATCTAAATTTAGTTTATTATATGTGCAATTTTCTTCTCTTTCCATTGACTTCCTCAATTCTTTTATCAATCGACATCGACTAGGGTTATTGACTAATCAGTAATAACAAATCTTAAGAATATTTCAACTTTTTTTTTTATCATAAAGTATTCAATCGTATAAACATTTCTTTTTCAATTTATAAGAATATGAATTAGTCAAGGAAATAGAACAAGAATTATTTATATAAACTTCAAGATACATAGTACATATATTCAAAATATTGATATTTTTTTAACCTTTTAAATGTATTTTAGTCATACATAAGAGTTTGTAGATTCAACTCTTAGACAACGGGTCGGATTCACCTGAACACAATACTTTTACTTCGAACCATACATATACGTGCAAATACTCCCTAAATTTTCAACAAAGCACGATAAATACAATGCTAAAAACCGTAGAGGCTAATACCATCAAATTAAAATCCTGAATTCGCCTCTATTAAGGTACCATCAAGTCAAGCTACATGAATTCATACTTTTATTTGAGCTTCAATTTATCTGTATGCAAGAAGTCGTTGCGTCTTAGCACATCCCTTTTCTTATAGAAGTGCTAATGCACGACCTTACATTTTCTTCCGCTTACCCTGCAGTACGAGCCATGCATACAGAGTCACACGATCCCCAAACGATCCGAGTACTATTTACAAAATGCAATGTACATGTTCGCCTTTATTTATGTACAATACATGTATATCAAAATATCGATCATGTTTCAGCTAAAGTTCGCGTTCACACAGTTACTATACATGTTGGTGTAACATCGTGAAGTTCTTACCGTGTTTTTTCTTTGATAACCGAGAAATCTCCGAGGGCAGATAGCATTTAAAAGAAATGCCTTCTTCTGATCTGCTTCCTTTTTGGAGGGAGTGGTGCTTCTCCATTTCCAGGGAATTCCCATTTGACAACATCTCCATCCCAAGAAGAGCTAACAAGCATTGGATAAGTAGGGTGCCAGCTACAATCTCTAATCGTCGACCGGTGGTGCTGCAATTTCGCAACTTGCACTCCGCTTACCTAGAAACCAAGAGCATCGTTACATAACACGTATTGATAAGAAGAATCCTTGTCGTTTGGTATGGGGGATAAGGATAATAATCCCGAGATAAAATGCAGGATAATTTTTTCCCGCGTTAAGTTATAGGTATTAATTAGTCCTGGGATCATATTATCCCACTAAAATGATGGAATTAGTTATCCCATATAGAAGGTGGGATATCCTTGTCTATCCTACACCGCATACGAAATGACCCTTTATAGTATAATTGCAGGAAAATCATTCTTCCTAACCACAAACTCATCCTATTCTAGAATATCATTTAGACAAGAAAAAGGTTTAAGGATTGGCCGGAAATCATCCTATTCTAGAATGGCTCGAATTATACAATCCCTCCGTCGATGAAAGGGGTGATCTCGTAAGAAATTCCTTTTTAGAGATAAATAAGTTGATGTATAGCCTCATACTTACCAAATCATAGATGTATACGCAGGCATCATGGGATCCAGTGTAAATGTATCTTTGCCCAGTGCTGTAAAACATAACACGAGAAATATTTAAGTATGTATTACGCTAAAATAAGGGTAATTGAAAGTTGTCATAGACAAGAAACGGAGAGTCAATGCAGTATATTTCTAGCACTAACCTATATTCTGGTGAGAAGTAGCAGCGAATTAGAGTACGCAAGACAGAATGACCCTTATAAGTGGATATTGACTGATCATAAGGGTGCTTCACGTCTCTAGCTTGAGCAGGGTAGTCCATCCATCTATAGTCCCACTCATAATTCCTGAACCAGATATTGCTGAAAACAAGAAAGTGTATGTGTCTCGTTTAGTCGTATAAGTAAGCAAGTGAAACAATAACATATCCAGTGTAATCCCCACAAGTGGGGTTTGGAAGGGCATTGCGTATGCAGACCTTACCCCTACCTTGGGAGGTAGAGAGGCTGTCTCCGATAGACCCTCAGCTCAAGGAGAAACGCTCTTAAAAAAAATAAAGCAGCGCAAGTACAAAAAACAGTAGATAAGAACCAAAACACTGTATCTATCCCAAATTTCTCCGTTGATTTCGGTCAAAGTACCCAAAATCAGTTGACGAAATCCATTATGGATCCCACATCCATGTCGTGTCGACACTAGTGCGACACCAAAAGCGAAGAGGCCGAGCAACTTAGCTGGTCATAAGATGTCTCAAAATTGGTTTTCGTGAATTTAATCTGCTTCATGTATTAATAATAAAGCACATGGAATCTCATGTATTGTACTAGGTTCATACCCCCCCCCCCCTAATCTTACTAGTAAACCAAAAAATAATAGACATAGACCATCACGAAGAAGAATCACAGAGGAGATCCATAGCCAGAGAATAAGCATACCGAGCAGCATGAGAAGACATTTTGCGGATATCCCAGAGCTTGATGGACTGATCTTTACCGTTAGAAATGAAATAACGACCATCCCCCCGACTATCAAGGAACGTAACGCCTTCTAGGTGTCCCATCAGGACTCCGGCTGGCTTTTCTTTGGCCCTAAAGCAACGTCTATCCCAGACCTACACAGAGCAACAACCTCGTTACTCTTAAAAAAGAGACCTGAACTCATGAAATAAATATCGTGGAGCATACATATACATATATCAATTCATCCAGACTCAAATTATTTGGTCCTTAGAGGATCAAGAAGAACAACAATATATGCAGTGTAATTTCAAAAATGGGGTCTAGGGAGGGTAAGACGTACACAGACCTTATCCCTACTTTGTGGGGTAGAGAAGTTGTTTCCAATAGACCCTCAGCTCAAAATAAGTGTAATCAAAGCAGGATTGAAAGAAAAATAACGATAATCAAATAGCAAGATAAACCAAGCAAATGAAGCAACTGGTAACAGTACAAATGAAGAGTGAAATACCACGCAAATACCAAATAAGGAGAAGATGAAAAAGGAGACTAGCCCCTGCCTCTCCTACATAAAAGTACGACAACACTCGACTACCTATCATTCTTCTACCCTAATCATGGACCTCCAACCCTTCATACAAAGGTAAAGTCCTCAGTAAGCTAAACAAGTTACACAAAATGAATCAAGATACCAAACAGCAGAATATTAGAAGATTTAGCATCAGTCCTCGGCCTCAAATCACTCAGAGCCGCAATGATTATTCCACAACCCCCCAACCTAGCTCTTCTGTCGACAAAAAGAGAGTAAGTGCAAATACTTTCTAATGTACATAAATATGGTATCAAAAGGAAGTATGCATAATGACTCTTTCCATAGTTTCATAGTCCATTACTACCCGTCTGTTTTGTCATTTTATCATTAATTCAACAAGTATCTTCAATTAGCATCTTTCAGAAGGAGACCTTGATTCTTAAGCATTTCTTCCAAAGTAAGATAGGATGATTATCACCTTACACAAATTGTCATCACTTCCAGAATAAATGAGATGGCCACTTTCGTCAGCAAAACATACAGAATTGACATCAGACTGCAACAGAAAATTATTTCAGCTCATCAACAGAAAGAGATTTGTGACACACATCTATAATAAGTATATCCATACATTGTGTGCAGATATTCGAAGGGAGAGTTTGTTTGCTTCAAGATCATAAACATAGATCGCATCATCACTACTTCCAGCAACAACTTCCCGACCTTCAGTAGAAAATTTTACAGAGAAGATTCCAAAATCATCATTATCAGTAGACAAAAGCAAACCATCATGAATTTCCTGCATTTAAGTGAGCTAGCATTAAGTTTTCATAAAAAAAAAAAGATAATAGTGAATTAGTATTAAATTGCCAGTATAACAGACTAATATATAGCCCAGATAGTAGTTGCATATGTCACTCCTATCGAATTTCCAATAATCCTTTTTGGACTTAATCTTTATGCCAAAAGTTTAATGGTAGTAGCATATAATAATGCAATCAAAACTCCAGCAAGCTCCTTAACTTACAGGATCTAAGATATTAAGTACGGTACGTCTGAATTCATCAGAATCCCGCAGCTTTGGGGAACTGTCATTTGCGAACCAATGCCATAGGTAAAATACTCAATGCGTTAATTTTAATCGAAAGATAGATTACCCACACAAAACTTCATATCAAACAGCTTTAATGTACAAACAACACCTTATAACAAGTCAAACTCTCTGAAATAAGTTGCTTGTTCGGAATCCATTTCCAGAAAAAGAAGACGATAATCTTTCATACTTGACTTAGTTACTGTTTTCAGCGTTGAGTCCAGTGTTGTTATCCACTAGACGAACAGAACTGTGAATATCTGCTCCTAGGCCTAGAAGGGCTTAGAAATGGTACTTGTAAGTGATCACTGCTAGATATTGCAGTCCATGAAGCTGTTATGCATATAAGTGATAAGAACTCCAAAGAAAGAGAGATCGATAGCCATACTGTGATGTTGGCTACAGATTCAGTGGCAGCAGATCCTACGTCTACAATATGTATGATAGGTGACATGGTAGCATACACCTGAAAAAGCAACACAAGCGTTACTCTACAACACAAACATAAAGATATTCTGTGATAAAGTGTAAATTTATCATTCTTCAACAACAACAAATACCCAATAAAATCCCACAAGTGGGGTCTGAGAAGGGTGGTGTGTACACAACCTTACCCTTACCTAATGAGGGTAGGGAGGCTGTTTCCAGTATACTGTCGGCTCAAGTAAAACATAATAAAACAAGAATGAAAAAAGAACACTGTAGAGAATACCAGTAGCATCAACAAATAATACGATAGCCGAAGTAAAGGAAACAACAGCTAATAATAAGAAGTAGAAGAAAACAGGAGGAGGAAAAAAGATACTATTACCACTGATAAGAAAAACTAGACAGTGCAACTACCTACTAACCTTCTACCCTGATCCTCGACCTCCATATCCTCCTATCTAGGGTTATGTCCTCGGTAAGCTGCAGGTGTTTCAGATCCTGTCTAATCACCTCTCCCAAATACTATGCCGTCCTACCTCTAGGCTCTACCTCTACTCAAACCCACCATAGCCAACCTCTCACATCTCTGCACTTGGGCATCTGGATATCTCGTCTTCACATGCCCGAACATCTCAGTCTCACTTCCTTCATCTTGCCCACCACTAAGACCCTCTCCCACCTTATGTCCAATATCTTCGTTCTCAATCCTATCTCGCCTAGTAATGCAGATCTAGAAGTAATATCTTAACTTGGATTCTTTTAGTTGAAGTAATATCTTAGCTT
The DNA here is from genome assembly GCA_016801875.1 of Solanum sitiens. NCBI lineage: Eukaryota > Viridiplantae > Streptophyta > Magnoliopsida > Solanales > Solanaceae > Solanum > Solanum sitiens. The sequence continues at coordinate 1,857,416 of JABWTJ010000074.1, read as the reverse complement.
AGATTCTATTAGTCAGAAGTTACTGGTCAGTGGTCAATGTCCATTTGCTATCAGCTTAAGTTGCAGTGGTCCCGGTCTACCTTTCGATCTAATGTGCAACTTAAGATTTTCTAAAGCTGGTTTCACTTTGGAGTTCCATGAACTTCATGTAATGCTCTCGATTTTAATAGCCTTATATTCTAAATGTATAGCAGAATTAGCAACACCAGAACAGATTGAGATAACAACAGTGATGAAGCTCCTTCAACAACAAAGATAATTTGTTTTAACCTTTTCTGAAAGACACCAAGAATAGCTGTACAAACTCTGAAAGAACTTGACCACCAATGCTTATGGTCTAGAGATATCAGTGGGAGTCTCCACAAAATAGGTGTCTGTTCAATTCTCAGTATCCCCCTTTCCTAATCCCCCAGTATAATAAAATCTTCAAGAGAAAAAGAAATCTGAAAGAATTTTAGACCATCAGCAGCAGTTTTGAACAGAACACATGTCTCTTTTTTTATCTTTTTGATAACTATGGTGTTCGGGCCAACTTTCGTGCAACTCAACGAATTCCATGGGGTAACTACTACCTGCCACCAGGACAAGTATCAGGCAAGGCTTGAACAGATTGGATGAGATCCCCTAGTGTTTTCGTCTCTGCTGGGATTTGAACCACGTGCCTCTTTTCAAAGACATTCTTGAACATATTTTAACTATACCCTTCAAATGTCACAAATTAGGAGAAACAGAACACGCAGGACTGAATATGTAACATAGCATGCTCGTAGTAATGACAGCTCATGTTTTTATCTGTACTATGCCTTTTATGAAAAGAGAAAAACTGAAGCCTGAAACTAAAAACAAAGCAAATTTAGCAGTTGCAAACTTGATACCTGTAAAATAGAAACTCACCAAATGATGTTGATCTGGAGAAAGAGATGTATCAGTAACTGTCCATCTCAAACTTTTTGCATGAATATTCTTGTGAACTTTCCACCCTCTTTCCACATTGTATATTCTAATATGGCTTCCCTGTTTTAGACAAGAAGAAGCATCAGAATGCAACATAACTCAAATCTGTCTAATGCATTGTTAAGAGTGTAGTCTTTAGAGAACTTAGGGATGTCATATTTAAAAAAAAAAAAACAGGCTTCTGATTCGATATGGAAAAGTTTTTTTATGACCGTGATGTTTGCGCCAGCTTTCGCGCCCCTCGACTAATTCCACGGGATACTTGGCACCTCCCATTAGCAACGGGAACCAAGTAATTCTGTCCACCAAGGTTAGAACATATGGGAATAAATCACCTAGTTTTTTTTTGTTTGTTTGAAGCTGACTTAGATATGGAAATCTTAAAAGAGAAAAATGTAATACTGACACATGTCATGCCTAATCTTCTCAATGCCACAAAAATACAATATAAACTACTGCTAGTACCTGAAAGGCAGCAACAAAAAGGGAACCATCTGCTGAAAATTGTGATACATAAGCCCTGGTTTCCATCTGGTCCACAATCCAAGGACCACTAACCGGCAAATATTTACTTAGAACATGACAACAATCTGCCTTCGAAAACCTTCCTCTACCGGAAATATTGGCTTCTCGAGCAGCTAACATCTTGAATGTGGACACATGAACTTCCTTTTTCCCTGGTAGGATTCTACTGAGATTTTCTCTGCTAGCAACACCGTGATTGGAACTTGAACCATCAAAGAGTCCGGTCTCTACTTCTAACTTACTTAGAGAATACCCCATGTCTTCAATGGACTCTGGATGTAAGAAATCAAAATACATTTTCACATGTAAGACAGTGCAGGGTGATTGTCTGAGAGCCGCTTTGAAGTATCATATCATCCATAATCAAGTTCCTACCATGCCAAACCTGCCAAAAATGGTGGAAACACACAGAATATATTGATCAAGACCAACAATTACCAATTTCAAAAAAAAAAAATTGATCAAGACCAGTGTATATGGGAAATGATGTTGCGCTATTTAGAAACCATAAACACCACACTTCAAGGACCAACAACAACATACCCAGTATAAGCCCACAAAGCTGGTTCTGGGGACGGTAGAGTGTACACGGATCTTACCCTTACCTTGAGGTAGAGAGGTTATTTTTGATAGACCCTCAGCTCAAGGAAAAAAAATAGTCCAAAGCAATACAGAAAAGGAAATAAAATGAAGAAGCCATGACAAATGCTTCAGCGGAGCTTCAACAAATTAATCAACAACACCTCAATCCCAAACTAGTCAGATCAGCTCTATGGATCGTCCGTACTCGTTGTTCTTAATAGAATATACTAGAGATTCATAATTGTTATGACTGTTTTTGACTAGCCATCAACCTACTGCTGTCCTACACAACTATTTGGCAATTCTTAGGAGGAGTTAATTTAAGAAAATTAGCTCAAGTTTGCTATTCTAAATGAAACCCTACACGTATAACAAGCAAATTCTCTTCAGAGTTTAGAAGGCAGAAACTGCCACCTTCAGCTCAACAAAATAGTAGAGATATTAATATACAGAAATTTTATTGGGTGTATAAGTTCCATCCAAGCTAATGTTACAAGCTACGAACAAAGCAGATAAATGGAAAGCCAAGGTTTATGTGAATTTGCCATCACAACGGGGCAATATACATGTTTCTCATTCCTTACCAATAATAGTAGCATTATTCTCCTTGTTCCCGGTCCTTCAATTCGTGTTACTACATGATGTTTCTTGTGCTTCGGTTATCGAGTTATTTGTTTGTTGCAATGCTATGCAATGTTTTCCTTATGATTTATTATGTCCTCTTTGATTTTGTATGTTTCTTTTCTCCTAGCTTTGATATGCGTTACTTGAGCCGAGGGTCTTCCGGAAACAGACTCTCTACCTCCACGAGGTAGGGGTAAGGTTTGTATACACTCTACTCTCCCTAGACCCCGCATATGGGATTACACTAGGTATGTTGTAGTTGTTCTTGAAAGGGCTAAATAGCTCAAACTCGAAAAGTCTAAGCTGAACTCTGCTAAAGAGAAGGAAATATTGTTTATAAGCAAACTTTTCTAAGAAGTATGAAAAATACCATCTTTAGCTTAACATAATTCAGCAGAGATACTAGTACATAGAGATTGTCTTAGGCATATAAGTTTCATAAAGCTGATGTGTATTCAAACAATCGAGAAAAGTCAACAAAAGGAATAAACCAAGACTAATGTGAATATGCAATCATAAAGGGATATATAGCTCAAAGCTCAAAATATTTAGCTCAACTCTTTTAAATGAAACCCAAATATTGTCTAACATCCAAAATTTTCTTAGAAGCCAGAAAAATACCATCTTTAGCTCAACATAATACAACAAATATATCATAATACAGAGACTGTCTTAGGCATATAAATTTTATTAAAGCTGATGTTTTTACAAGAAACTGAACAAAGTGGACAAAGGGAAAACCAAGAATTCTGTGAATTAGCAATAATGAGGGGTAGGGGTAGGGGCGGAGCTAGGTAGGGGCGGAGCTAGGTAGGGGCGAGGGGTTCATCCAAACCCCCTTCCCTGCAAAATTAAATTATATATATATATATATAGTACACTGAATCCTTCCAGCTTCTTCATGTGTTCACTTCTTTGTATTTTGAACCTCCTTAAGTGAAAATACTGGTTCCATCACTAGGTGGGGGAGGGGGTATCCTTCCAGCTTCTTCATGTGTTCACTTCTTCGTATTTTGAACCTCCTTAAGTGAAAATACTGGTTCCATCACTAGGTGGGGGAGGGGGGCATAGCTCAAAATCTTAACTTTGCTATTCAAAAATGAAAACAAGTCGAGATTTATGTAAATTTGCTCAAAATCAATTTTTTTGACTACAACTCCCCATTCTAAATGAAATTAGCAAAACCCCATATGAGATTAACACTTTCTACAAACATTTTGATTATATAGAAACTCTATCAGAGCTGACTTCTCACAAGCAATTAAGCATAGCAGAAAAAAGGGAAAATCAAGAATTCAGTAAATTTTGCATGTACATGAAAAAAAGAATAAACTGAAAAAAATCAAAACTTTACAAACCTGATTGCTAAATCTTGGAGTTGTTTAAAATTTCCAATTTTTCACTTCTTGTTTACTCTTATCTCTTCCTTCATTTCTCTTCTATTCTTGATTTTTGGTGGACATGTCAAACACCTAACAAAGATATTGAAAAAATGACAGAAATGATTCCTTACTTTTGGTAGTAGGTTCAAAAGTAGTCCCTAAAGTATTGTTTTTGAACAGTTTTAGTCCTTTTATCTTTGTTAAATACGAATGTTTTTATTCTGTGTTATATATTTATTAAACTCATAATGTCTCTTATAGTTGAATTCAATCAGAAGTATAAGAAATATTAAACCCTAAACACTAAAAAATCTATCGAAATCTGAAAAAATACATCATTCAAACAAGTTAACTCGAGATAATTTGTTCACAAATTAATTTTGTGCTCAACCCGAATTGATCCACACTTTTAACAGGTATATGACAAGTTAGTTTGGGCTATTTATTTTTTTTCTCTATTTCAACTGTTTATTTTAATTTTTATCTTAATTTTATTTCAAAGGACTAGCTAGTAAATATTGTTTGAACTATATGTCATTTCCTTTTTTTTCCTATTTAATTAACAATTTTTTAATTGTTGCCTTTGACTAAACCATGTTTATTGGTTCAATTTTTTGAATCTTCATGTACCAATACCAAAGCTTGAAAATAAATTTTCATTCTTTTTGTAGGTTTAGTTTGTTGTTTTGGTTGTATTATTGCCTATAAAAGTGGTCGTTGAGTTGAGTTATTCGTTGTCCTAATTCATCTTGACTCAATCCATTTTGATCTAAGTAAATTTTGATGAATGCAATCTTAATTCAATAATTTACTTCATTTAACGTCGTTCAAATTTAATTTAATCCACCCATTCAACGCCCCTAAAGTAAAGGCCTCTAAGCCAATGTAGAAAGGAAAAGCTTTTAGCTCTAAACTTTTTCCTACATGCTATAACCTTTGGGCCTATGTAACAAAAAATCATTTGGAAGTTGAGAGATGGTCCATATAAAAATGACAACAATTTGGAAGCCCAAATAGATAGTTCATAGAAATAATTATTAGATCATATTTTTATTCTTTTTCGAATTACAAAAATTTCTTAAATTTGGTGAAATTCGGATACATTTCAAAATATGCTAGCACATTGCGTTTCAATTTTTGATATATCTTTTAATTTCTCGATACATTGCGTCACGATTTCGAATACATCATTCAATGCTCTGATACATCACATAAAGTGATGTATCTGACCTATACACATCGGTGAAGTGATATATCCGATCGATATATCGTGTAAAGTGATGTATCTGAGAATAGAAGAGAGTAGAATTTTTGTAATTTTTTAAATGATAGGAAATTTTAGAGAATATGGTAAAATAATTTTTCCAAATAAATAGGAAGTAACAAATTATTTTGGTTTTGTTATTCTTACTTTTACATTGTGTGTAATATAAAAATTATGATGTATAAAGAAAACTAAATAACAAAATATTGACTGTTAGTCAAGTTATCATTGTATATTAATTTGAGATCGTTGTGAGAATTCATTAATTTCAAATTCTGGTTTTGTTCGTGCATGTTACAACGGTAAATTGTAATTATCATGTTTGAATAACTCAATCTTCCAACTCCTCGCCCTACCCCGCCCACCTTCCACCCTCCCAAAATAAAATGCAAAAATAATATCATATTTAGTCTAATCTCACAAGTGAAGTTTGGGGATTGAAACTAAGATGAAAGTTCTATATAAATCTAAAATAATACAGTACATAAATGTTCCCTTTAACTGACCTCAATTGTCATCTACGTCCTCCAACTTTGATTGTGTGCAGTAAGCATATAAACTTGTATAAAATTAAACAAGTAGATATGTGTGTGTTACAAGGCATATACAAATCAGTTCGAGTGTATTTCTATTATATTATCACGTATAACACATGTGTTTATATGTCTAACTTTATATAAATTTAAATATCTACTTGGACACATCCAAAATTGAAAGTCAAATACTGATATACTTAACCTTAATGATTATCAAAAATCTTGATTTCGCGCTTGAGCATCATATAATTATTTTTTATTGAAAATGATTTATTTTTTTAAAGTGAAATTTTCTTTTCGAATTTAATTTAGTTTAGACTTTGAAAAAAAAATATGATTTTATTTGTTGAATCATTTCATGTACATTCCTTCACTAAAGTTGTATGTTATGGAATTCCATCAAATTTAAACACAAAAAGTATGCTACTATAAAGTTGTTTTTATTTGTTATGGTCAATTAATTTTTGTCTTTATATTACTCCTACTAGTCAATTCATCATCAAGTCCTATATTCCATTGGTTATAAATATGGAGTAGAAGTCAAGGAATAGCATCATTGGTAGATGCACCTACTAATCGAAAATTTTAAATTCGAATTTTGAGCATAAAATCATTTCGTAAAGAACGTTTTTATTTTTAACGTGAGATTGAGTTGAACTGAAATACGAGTGTCAAATATTAAATTTATTTTATTTATATCTTTTAAAAATGCATTAAAACAAAAAAAAAGTGGTAATAGCATAGTAAAAACTATTCACGGACTCTTAACTTAAAATCTTGAACTCAACAACAATATACTCACTAAGTAGGATATGAGGAGAGGAGGTAGAGATGTGTTTACGAAAGACCACTGATTGCATCGAACAAAAGAAGAAGAAAATAAAGAAGAAAATATGATCGTTAATAAGAAAAGTAGTATAATCTTGAGCGTGAACCCTAAATATAAAATCGTTTTTATCATAAAATATATTTATTCACCTATATATAGCTTTTTCAATCGTCTATTTTTTATTATTAAAAAAGAAAAACAAGAAAGGAGAGCTACTACATGAGCTTTAATATTATATGAATTGAATTCAAACAGTCAAAATAATATAAAGTAAAATAAGATGCTGTCAAGTAATATAAAGACAAAATTTATTGTCTTGGTGGTGGGGTTTTATTTTTTTTTATTTTTTTTTAAAAAATAAAACAATAAGTCCAAAAATGTTGTTGTTACTATCATTATTATTTTTATTATTAAAAACATGAAAATTATTGCCCATTTGATGACAAGGACTTGAGCTTTGTCACCTTCAAGTTACCCACAATATTATTTATTTCCAAAATAATAATAATACAACATGCATCCAGCTGCTAATATTCATAAAACAACAAATACTAGTACGTATATGAGATCCTTAGGTATAGGTCCCCCACCCCTAACAAATCTTTCGACAATCTATGCTCGAAATTTAATATTTATCTTAAAATATTGATTAATTTAAATATTATGAAACTCAAAATTAGACTTCTGATTGTAAATGGTGATCATATCACCCTCATCACATGAATCATGTGGTGGTTGTCTTTAACGATCCTAACCTCAATACACAATCATCCTTCATCGACGTAAACCCTCCATCTTCCTATATCAGTTATTTCGATTTTAATTTATGTACTATCACTTCATATAAAATCAAATAATAAAGTATATATTGTCATATCATGTTTAAGAAGTTGGATAATTTTGAAAGAGAGAAAAAATTCGATACATATGATACAAGTTTAAGTTTATTTGAACCCTTATACATTAAACATTTATCAAAAATAGCATTTCCAACATTAAGATAAAAATGAAACTCATGAATCTAAAAATAAAATAAAATTTAAATTTTAAATTCATCTCGATAACTTTCGAGGGATAAAATGTCAATGTCAATCATTTCTAGTATATATCCCAAAATCCAAAAGAAGATGCATGAGCTGACAAAGGAGTATATCAAATCAACTACAATGATGATATAATTGACAATTACATCCATCTCTCTTTTCTTTGGTGGACACATACTCTTTTGCAATTGGCTTTTTATGGTCCACTATAAGGTACACAGTTAGAATTATATAAATATTAATAATATGAAGTTTAGGTATAACATGAATAACTTGTTTCCTTATTACACGTAATGTTATTTATGTAAAATTTAATATTTACATAACTCATCTCTAAATTAGCTATCAAACGATCCCTTAAGGTGTGTTTAGTACAAGTATAAGGTGTGTCGCGAGGGGTGGAGGGGGTGAGGCTATGAGGATGGGAATAAAGATGAGAGGTAATGTACAGTGGCGGATCAAGATTTTCGTTCTGGATGTTCGAAAAATAAAAATATAAACGTATAAATAAGTCTTTCGAAATGGACACTTTGAATTTTATTAGGTTTAAAACCATACTTTTGGCACGTTTTTAAAATAGACGCTTTGAATTTTTTTAGATTTAAAACCATACTTTTGGCACGTTTTTTAAATAAAAAATTCTTGAAAAATAGATGTGATTTTTTCAAACAAAAATCAACTGAAACTATAAAGGAAAATAAATAAATGTTGTTGGGATTTGAACTTGGGCTTGCAGCTTAATATTCAGAGGTCTTACCATTAAGGCATCTATTTTTATTTGTTATTGAGGGGGTTCAAATTATATGCATCTACAGAAATACAAAAAATTTACCTATATATATCGTGTATTTTTTTTGCCGAGGGTGTTCAGGTGAATACCCTGGACCAATGTGGGTCTGCCCCTGGTAATGTAGGGTGAAAAAAATACAATTAATGTGAAATGTCATTCGTGAAACTGTTTTATAGAGAAAATCTTAAAATTTTTTACTAGTTGAACATGAAAAATTGAAAATATTAGTCTTCATGCCGAACACCCCCTTATTTACATTTACTTAATCTAATTTCACTTTTAACTTAAATAATTAATGAAAAATTAGTGATATTTTGATATAAGTTCCATATGTCGTATCGTTATCAATTATCATTGTTATTGTTAGCTGTTATTATCATTCATCATAATTATCACTCGTCATCATCAACCATTATAATTATCAATTTTCATTATTCATCACCACCATTCATCATTATTGTCGGTTGCATTATTTTTATCAGTCAAGCTATTTTCTATTTCTTAAATTTCGTATCAGATCGGAGACGTCAACTTATCTAAGATAAAGGGGAACCCAATTGATGGCTGTCACCTTTAAGCTACACTACAAGGAACTTAAATTCCATAGTGGGATACCAAAAAAAAGCTTTTTAGAAAGATAAAAAAGGTGAATAAATAAATAAATAAATAAATAAAAATCTTTAAGATTAACAAAAAAAATAAAAAAAAATCAACATCCATCACAGTAATAAATCCACTCACATCAGAATAAGTTACAAATTTTGGATACAACTTTTTTTTGTGGATGATATAAAAGAGAAGTGGAAGATGTAGACATTGATTCTTTAGCCTTTTTTCATAAGAAAAAACATTACATGTCAAATCAATAGTCATTGTTTTTGTATAGACTATACCTTATTTGGTTTTAACTTAGGATTGTTTAAGACTTTTTGAAAAAAAGTAGTTAACACCAAAACTTGTAAAAGACTCAAATTCCATAAAATGAAAGGAAAAAAAAAACTACAATTATTGGAATAATGTCTGTCTAGTATTTTCGTTAGCGAAGATATCGAATAACTCTATTCATAACCCTTGTATTAGCAAGGCAAGGATTAAACTCTGTAAAGACAAAAATGTCCATCATATATAACAATCTATTTATAATAATAGTAGTTCGTATTGTATTGGTGTAAACAGCAACAGCAAATATAGAAGATCAAATTATGGGTCATAGCTTAAAAAAAAATGCAATGAAAATGAACAAACATCTTTTTATATATATATATATTCCTCAAACACAACATACAAAGTTGACAACAACATCATATTCTGAAAATTACAATTCCACAAGTTACAATTCTCAGGCACAAAGAGAGCTAACTTCACCTAAGAAAACACGTTAATCGGGCTTTAGAATCGAGAAGATCAAGCCAACGACAACCTTGCAGACGATGACTTGAAGGCTTGAACGCTCGTATCACCACAAGAGTGAAGTAATTCTACATCATATAACTAAAAACACCATTCTATTCACTACAAAGAAACGAAGAAGAAAAAAACGCGAGTAACATATGTCAAGCTTTTGTTATGTATAGCTGAAGTTAACTTAATCTATGAACAGTTAGGATGGATGAAGTTCGTTATCTCCTCCATGAGGCAAGGAAAATGATCGTTGTTTGGCAAGAAATAAAAACCGATTGTTGCCTGTTTTAGATACAAGAGACTTACCTCATGCCCCGAATTCTTCAAACCATCGACATATGCCAATTGCCAATCCTGACTAAGATCCAAACCAGCCACCACGACTAGACTTTTCGGAAACTTTAGCCCTTTGAGGCTTCTACTCCTCGAGCCAAATATGTTACATGCCGGATGATCTCTATCTTCCCCTTCGGGTAGATATGCCCTCCAGTACCAATCCCTGTCTTGTACGGTAACAAAGTATTTCCCGTCTAATCTCTTCTCAGATTCTGTCCTGTTTTGCCCACCGAACATTGGATGAAGATGTATATTACCTAATACTTCGACACCTGCTTCAGCAGCCCTCACCGCAACGTGGTGAGCAATATTACCACCTGAACTATCACCAGCCATATAGACGTGGACTTTCGAGTCCTTCCCACTTTGAAGCCATGTCCTTGATTTTACCCATTTTAGAGCAGCCCATCCGTCATCATATGCACAGGGATATCGATGTTCTGGAGATCGTCTGTAGTTCACAGAAACAACAACAGCCTTGCAAATCTTAACTAGGCGGCGACAAAATGTATCATAAATAGCACTATTGGCTGAGGAATGAGTAAAACTTCCGCCGTGGAAGTAAATTATAACAGGAACAATTTCCGTGGTGCTCAGAGGTTTCTCGAGCTCTATTTTACCCCAATCAGCCTCATTTTCAGGAGCAGGTCGATATATTCGATTAAGAAGACTCGTCACACGATCAAATACATCAAAAGAATAAACACCATCGACTGGAATCGAGTTTGTAGGGACCTTCCGGTCTATGAACTCGGCTAAATCACGATCAAACGTGCCATCAGGACGACGAAGCATGTTGTAAGAAAGCTTGAAATTGGATATAAGGATCCATGTATTAAGTGGAACCACCCTCTGCCAAAAGAGATATAATGCATAGTTATTACAAAAGATCTACCGATAGTATGAACTATAATAGACATCTCCTCATGACACTAAATGCAGATTGATGATAGACAAATGATTTTTATGATTTCACAAAGGAGGCTAAATCAGTATAAACATAGCAAAAGAAACACATGTATGACTAAGCACACACATTCACAGAGCTCACATCATAAAGTTAGTACCCCTCCGTTCACTTTTACTTGTCACGTTTGGCTTCTCGAGAGTGAAACTGCGTGGACTTTAAGATTTATTTTTTCATCATATTAATTAGAGAAGGATCATTACTTTGTAGTATTTTTCATATAGTTTTCGACATCAAAATTTTAAATTTACAGTATCAAATTAATCTGATTCAATTTTAGCTTCGAAGATTAGTCAATTGACTCTCGTGAAGCGAAACTTGAGAGAGTAGTGAACTCAGGGTCTGGTTTCTCAAAAACCTTATCACACACATAAAGTAATCCCTATAACAGATTATGAATCAGATTTTGGATTCACCAAAAAACTCAGTTTTTCTTACATACCTAAAGTCAAACCTCTATATCAGATTATGAGACTAAGCTAAAAATCAAACAAATCATATACATAAATAAGTAGACCTCAAATCCTAAAATCATTAGTAAAGATTCAGCCTTTGTACCAAATCAAACTTTGGTTTCTCAAAGAAAAAAAAAAAATTCACACAGAAAGTCAAACTCTCTAAATCATAGTATTAATTTCTCAAGAAACTGATGTTTTTCTTTAAACACCTAAAAAGTCAAACCCCTATATATGATTATGGCAAATCATATGCATAAACAGAAGTCAAATCCAGAAACTAATGGTAAAAGATTCAATCTTTACTCTAAAAAAAACTCAATTAAGACACCTAAAGTCAAACCCCTACAATAGATTACAAAACCATGGATTAACAAGCAAAATGATCCCTTGATTAGCTAAAAACTAACAAAGTTTACTACAGATTAAGGAGAACACAAATTGGTAAAAAGGGGCATTAATTTCATTAGTGAGAGCAATGACTAATACTCAAAAAAAGAAGGGAAAAAAAAATCAAATCTTGAAAAAGCAAAATTTGATCCTTTTTCCTTGGTGGTAGGGAAGGGGATAATCAGGTGGGGATTGAACACACACATAAAAATTTCGATAACCAACCAACTAAGCTACTAAAATTTCCCGCAAAATGATCCTTGATTAGCCAAAAAAAACCAACAAATTAATACCACTAACAAAGTTCATTATAGATTAAGGAGAACACAAATAAACAAAAAGGGGTACTTTAAATTCATTAACTATTACTCAAGCAAAACAAGAACAGTGCAAAAAAAATAACAAATCTTGAAAAAAGATCAGTCTTTTATCACTCATAATTTGCTGAGAAACTTTACTAACACAAAGAGAAAAAAAGGGGTTACCTTAGATTCATTAGCATTAATTTCATTACTCCCAGCCATAACTATTCCTCAAGCAAAACACAAAGGGACCCAAATAAAAAAAAATCAAATCTTGAAAAAGATGAGTTTTTTATCTGTCATAATTTGCTGAAAACTGACCAAGAGTAGACAGTTTGACTGTTAATTAGACAAAAGGGTATATGTAAATAATATTTATATACTGATTTATTGATTCCGTAGTTTTTGGGTTTCAATCAGAAAAGACAATTTCTGAAACAAAAACAGAGAGAAAAAAAAATAAGACAAAAGAGGATATAGAGAAGAAGAAGAAGATGATGAGGAAAAAATATAGAAAAAAGAGTAAAATTTAAAGCTTAAAATAGAGATAGAGATTGATGAAAAGAGAAGAAAAAGACAAAGGAACAAGATGAAGAGAGAGAGAGAGAGAAAAAGGGTCAAGCACAAAGGGACAAAAATGGTGGAAGAAAAAAAATATGAAAGAGACGACAAAAGCAGGCGGCCGAAATAAACTGTTCAATGGGACCCAACCCTTTTTCTTTTCTTTCGGTAAAACTTACGTTCACCTCGATTAATTTTTATAACTTTTATCATATTTTTATAAACAATAAATATCATGAATTAATTATTTATTATCAATACGAAAAAAAAAACACTTAATAAGTTCTTTGTGATGAAAAAGTTATGAATATTTTCTAAGAAAATACCAAAAATAATTTTAATTTTTATAAATGAAAATGATACAATTTGAGTTACTTCTTTTAGGAAAAATTACATAAATTGGTATATTTTAATAAATAATTACTGATTTTACCAATAGTTTTTGTTTATTATAATTAGAGCAATACTATGTTAAATCTGAAATATGTAATAAAAGTGAATTATGTATACAATATATTTGAATTATATATGAATTATAATTGTTTTTTAAAATATATTATGTTGTTTGGTAAAAATTTGACACACTATATTAAAATGTGTGATAAATGAATTATTTATCATTAAAATTTGTATCATATGTGAATAAAAAATTATTCTTTATAATATGAATTAAACTTGTATCATAAATAAATTAAAAGTGATCAAATGAAAAAAAAATATTATTGCTATAAATAGTAAATATTTTTTTATTATAATATATTTATGTAAGTTTCCCATTAATTTTATGTTCTCTATAATATTTCTATGCTATATAAATAATTATTTTCTCTATTTTAATTTATTTATCTTATTTTTTGTTTTTAGTTATTTGTAATATAGCATCACTTTCTTATAAAATAAAAGATCATTTTAGTAGATTTTATGTATTTTTAGTTTAAGCTATAAAAAAGTTTTAAAAATAAATTAAAACAGAGAAAATATTAAATATTTAAGCAATATGTAAATTTATTTATACTAGTAGTTTCTTGGTGGTGTAGATTATTATTAATCTAAAAATGTTTTTTTCTTCAAAAATCTGTCCTTTTTAATCTAAAAAAAAAAAATTGATAAAGCTTAACCCTGACCATTCCTTTTTTTCATGAAAAAAAAAAGGGGGCTAATATAGACCTTACTTTAGGGATCTAAATATTCTTTATATTGGAGAATTTCTTTTTATCTATCTAATCGTAATTATTGATAGTAGCTATTATTAGTATATAATAAGTACGGATAAAGATTCGGTTAAGTATAATTATATCAAGTAATATTTAATAATTTTATAGATTCATGGCACGTGTAGGGAATAATAACTTGTGTTCGAGATCTGTTTAAATTATATACTCATTATAATAATAAAAATAACAAAATTATTAATTATTTTTATTTTTTAAAACTATCGAATAAAATAATTCAGTGTATCCTACCTAATATTTTCAAGAAAAAAATAAGACTAGCGGCAATATGCGGACTTTCTCGCTTTTTTTACCTGCGAAATCTCGTACTTGTATTGTATTTTTCAAATTAATACTAATTTTGAAGAACTCGACATTTTTGAAGAATTTGATTAAATATATTTTTATAATTATTTAAAAATCACCAAATACGTTTTCTTTTTATAAAAAAAAATGTATTATCATGTTTTTTAGTTAAATTTTTATTTATAACTCAATCGTGTTTTAAGTTTGATCTATTTTTGAAGATTGCTTCAGAATTTCGAGAAAGCATGTGTGAAATTACTCCCAAAGAAGTTTGGCGGGTAAAAAGTCAGGAAGTTCGCTTATTTCCGTCAATCTTAAATTCTTTTCTTGAAAATACTAGTTTGGGTACATTTAATTGTTTTATTTGATAGTTTTAAAAAAATAAAAAAGTTGACAGCTTTATTATTTTTGTTATTATAATGAGTATATTATTTAAATGAATCTCAATCATAAATTATTCTATAGTACACGTATCATGAATCTATAAGATCATTGAACATTACTTGACCTAATATTACTTGATCAGATCTTTATTCAATAAGTACATATGATTAATAAAATTGGTTTTTATCTAATATGTATTTATGCAGAGTCTAAAAAAAAAAAGAGGCCACACTTTAAGAAAATGATGTAGATAACTTGCTCAAAATATAAATATTGTAGTAATTATTTTGACGATTTAAATTTATAATTTATAAGTTATACGAAAATAATTTTATTTTATTTTTGCTGCCAAATAATTAGGGTACGTGCATGTATGTATATATATATATGATTGTAAGTTTGATTGATTATCGTATATATGCACAAAAATGGTTCAAAATTGAAGAAATTAAATGATGATGATTAAGTAGGACCGTTAATGATGATGCAAATTATACTCCATAGAGGAAAAAATATTTGATAATTTATTCTATTTTAATTTTAATAATTAGAGTAATTTGACTATTGTGTGATGGTAATATATATATATATATATATATATATATATATATATATATATATATATATATATATTCGAGAGAAATTATTATGCGTTATTTTATTTTATGTGATACATTTTTATATTTAGTTTATTCAAGGAAACAATTTAGTGATAATGGATGCAAATATTAGAAGTGTTGTTTCAAATTACGGAAGAGACAAAAATATTCGATAGTAATTTCTTTTTATTTGCTTATATTTTAATAGATAAAGTTATTCGATATGTGTGTTGCTGTGAAATACTTAACAAATATTTCATAGAATAGTTAAGGATTAGTATGTTAAAGGACTAAGATATACACAAATTAATTTGTTTTTTTTTTTAATTTCTCAATTTTTATCAATTGAGATATTGGTTCTAATGTGAATTAGGGCGATTCAAAATCGAATCGAATCGAAAAAAAGTTATTGATTTATTAGTAATGGATTATTGATATAGCAGTTTTAATAACGGATTTGATTTATCTTTTTATCGAATTATGGTTTTTAACGATTTGAGATTTTTTCTTAAATTTTTTATTTTATTCTTAATAATTTTTATTTTATTCTTAATAAAATTCTATAACTTATTTTAAATTGTAATTTCTAAAAGTCTCTATTTTGTTCTTAATTAAATTATATGATTTAATCAATTAAAATTCCATAAAATAAAATAATAAAGCAATGAGTATATCATTAATAACCATTCTAATTTTGACTAATTACATTTTAGTCTTCAATATGCATTAAAACTAAATAATACTATTAGGGGCCGTTTGGTTACGATATAAGAGGTCATGTTATTCATGTATAAAATATTGTATTAGATTTACTATGTTTGGTAAAGTTTTTTTATTAGGTTGAAAAGTCAACATGATTTATACAATGTTTTGTTGCATTTTTCTAGTTCTACATAATTAATAACAACATAACTTATGAGGGAATCTATGTATAAAGTTGTGCAGGGTATGGTAAAAGGTGGATAAATTATGTGGAATTAATTATACATGTATTAAAGTGATACATTACATATTTACCTGTTAATTTATTTTATTATTTTTAATTGGAAACTTTATTGTTTCTCTATATATAGGTTTGTTATTTTTATATCTTTTTTATATTTAGACCATTTTTATTTCTTTTAATTATTTTATTTTTTTTAATTGGAATCAACCTGTGATGTTTTTATTTCTTATTATATATAGATTATTTTCATTTCTTTTTATACTTACCGTTTTAAATGATTTATGCAAATATAAATATTTTTAATATTAGAAATTGATTCTATATTTTTTAACTGTACATATGCTAATCAAATATTAGCATTATATATTAGTCAATATTTTTTTCCACATTTTATTAGCATGTATTATTATTTTGTAAATAATATATAATAATAATTTACAACAAGTTTAATATTCAATAGTTAAGAATTCATGTATTGTAATTTCTACGTAACTAAATAATATTTACATAGCTAATATCCGCATAACTAAACTCAACATAACTAAACTTGCATAATTAAACCCTGCATAACTAATACCTGAATAACTAAATCCTGCATAACTAATACTTGCATTTTCTATTTTCCACACCACATAAATACACAATAAGTACAAGTGACATCCCTTTCCTTCTCTTCTCTCCATCTTTTTTTTTTTAAATTTTTTTTGTCATTTTGTCATGTCATTAATTATTAGTATTTCTAAGTTTTTTTGTCTTTTTCCATGCACCTTCTTGGGATATACATTGGATTTCTTGTGGCTTTATACTACTATATATAATATTATTTTATAATAAGAATAAGGTGTGAAATGATGATTTCATATGACACATTATAATTTAATTTAAATACATTATAATATCCTTTTTAATTAATCAAGATTTTCAAAACTAATAGAAAACTTCGTGCGTACTATTAATCA
The DNA here is from genome assembly GCA_016801875.1 of Solanum sitiens. Lineage (NCBI taxonomy): Eukaryota > Viridiplantae > Streptophyta > Magnoliopsida > Solanales > Solanaceae > Solanum > Solanum sitiens. The sequence goes on along the minus strand of JABWTJ010000074.1, from coordinate 1,840,070 downwards.
CGATTCGTAACATAAAATATTTTGTGTTTAGAGATAAAGTTTCAATACATGTTGCATATTTTTAAAAAAATAAGGCAAATAGTCTATATTTATAGACATAAACCTTGGTTGTGCACTAATTTTAAGTTTCAATTAGTTAGGAATAAATCACATAACATAATTATATGTACAATTTTCTTTTAATATTATGCGTATTTCAAAATAATTTCTTCTTATTTACTTAATTAACGAATAATTGAATGCATAAATATTAATATTCACTCAAAAATTAAAAGCGGATGCACTCTCTTGAGTAAGGGAGGGGGGAGGGGTGTTATAGGGCTATAAGTAAACATAAATATCAGTTGTGAATTTGATCGTTCGAAAATCATAATCTATTAATGCATTTATCGTTGTTTTAAGATGTCTCAAAATAAATTCTTTAATCACTTGCTATAGGCCATGAATTATAATCCACCACATTAATTTTTATAAAGTTATATTCTCCTTTCACATGAAAGAAAAAATTAAAACAAAAAGATGAAAAGTGGAAGCAACCATATATTCTCTAACGTTATTCTTCCATTTTCTTTTTATTTCATAATATGAAACAAACAAATAAATAAAAAGATAAGTAGATTCGTTTGGCATTTATTTATATTTGATGTCAGATATCGCATTACTAAAATTAAATTAAATTTATTATGAATTTTATTATCACATTATTTCTTTTAATTGTCTTTCTTCACTGAATCGAAGCTCTTCATTAACTTTCTCTACTTTTTTCAATTAAAGATAAAATATGAATGCAGTCTATCTTTTTGAGACCTCATTTATAATATTATACGAAATATGTTACTATTGATATTATTATTATAAAAAAATTTAAAAAATGTTTGACTCACTAGATATAATAAATTTATTGTTTATGGGAGAGAAAAGTAATAAACAAATAGCTTTGTCATTTTGGTTGAATGTATCCAAGAAAAAAAGAGTAAAAAAAAGTTGCTTGTTCTTGTGGACAAAGCTATGTACAATGAATATGAACAAGAAAGAATCCTCTATGTATCTCACACCTTCTCTTTATAGTTTTGTCTTTTGTCTACACATAAAATTTTAAACAATATTTTCACTTTTTCTTTTTATTTTTTTTAAAATATATTTTTTAGTTCAATTAATTTAGATACACGATGTTCAAAATGCATTCGATAAAGTATTTTTACTCATTCTTTTAATATTAGGATCAAATCAAAATTCTAATTAAAAGAGAAATAGAGCTATCTGTTGCATCACATCTTTTTGTGGTGAAAATATTTCTACTACCACTAGACAATTGAATATTTATGTTATTCTCTATGATTTATCAAAAGTTCACTTCTTTTTATATATATAAAAAAATAATCTTTTACGATCACTTATTATAAATCATATTAGCATGATGTTTTATACGTAAACTAAAGTAACATACACTAGTTCATCTCTTTCATAATGTTGTTAAAATTCATAAGAACATCAATAAAATGGTTTAATTTCTTTCTAGGTCTCACACGTCAATGAAACAAACATCATTTACTTTCCTCTCAATTTTTGTGATTATAAAGCACATATAGTATATATGAAATGCACGCTACAATATACTTTAAAACGTATATCATTTTTCTTTTGTTATATCGTATAAAATATATAATGACAAAGAAAAATCTTATTAAACTTAAGTAATCCTTTTGGTACGTATATCATTTTTCTCTATTTACACAAATATCTCGATGATTTTCACTCGTTATTACATAGAGTCAAATAAGATATCTTGCGTTGATATGGAAATGGGAACCCCAATAGTCGGAGGCAAAAGATTCATATGAGAAAACAAAAGTAAACAAGCCTCTACTTGAGCCAAATTTGATCGTTGGATCGTGCTAATTCAATACGAATTAGTACTGAGAAACATGTGTGCATCACTCTAGCAATGACAATGAATATGAAATATAGAGTATCTGGTTCCTTGTGGTTAGTGGAGAACAACCATCCGGCCGAATTTGTCGTAAAAATGAGATTATTTCGTTTCATTCTTAGTAGAGAGGGGCCTATCGACCAATTTTATATCACCCATCAATTCGAATTAGCAAAAGTAATGTCTCATTGCATATTATGATCTAAATATGAATGAGTCGAATGACTTATTCCTCGATCTATTAGTAAATCATCTCAAGGATAGTGAAAGACGTTCTACTAGAAATATTTTTGTTAAAGACTCATATTATAGTATATATTACTACAGATTTGAAATTAAGTTAAATTGTCTTTGTATTTGCTCCAGTTTAAGTGTCATTTAGCATTTATTATATTTTTTTGTTTTTTTTTTAATCACAATATTTCATATTCATTAGCCTAAAATGAAGAACATGATTATAGATTCATACAATAAATTTTAACTAGTTCAAAAATTGAAGTGTAGTTAATCGATGATTAGGTGACACCGACAACTCAATAAAATGAACGATCTAAAACCAAAATTTAGAAAAAGATAACATAATCAGTTTGAACTTGAAATGTTTAATTTCAAAGAATTGAAATCAATATATCTTACAAAGCTAATATCAGCTAATTCAAATTGAAGTATATTAGACAAATTAAGAAATAAAAAGTAACTATAAAACTTAATTATATATGACTTTTAATTATAATTACATCAAAAACAAAATTTCAAAAATATGTACATAATAATTAGTAAGAAATTAACAACAAACTATTAATTTTTTTAAAAAATAAATACTCTCTCCGTTTCTTTATGACAGTTACTCCTTATATTCAATAACAGTTGTCCACAATTAACATGGTACAACTCTTATTAAATAATAGATATTATATTACTATATTATTATTTAATTTTATTAGATTTTATTATTTTAAAATATGTTAGATTAAATAATATTTAATATTAAGAGTAAAATGAATTTTTCCGAATTATTATTGGATAACTATTTTAAGTATCGTAAATAATTATTATTGGACGTAGAACGTATTTTGAAACATATATTTATATTATACGTGACAATTAAAAGGGAACGACAACTTTATAATATTCTACTTAGGTAGGTTAGTATTTTGTTTTAATTCATCAGATCTGGTTCTCTTTTATTTGTGTAGTGTAGCTCAGTGCTTTTGCTGGAATTTGTTTCATCTTCGGTATGTTTTCGTAACTGAATTTGGGGGATTTTTTAGGTTAGGGTTGAGCCGCCTTTGTAATTCATACTCTATTTTCGGCATATGAGAATTTGATTGTTTGCCATGGAAACTGTACTAATACATCATGTTAATCTGTACGAGTTTGTGTTTAGAAATTTGCTCTAATTTGTTTCTTTCTGTATGTTTCGTAACTGAATTTTTTTTTTTTTTTGCTTGCCTGCCATTGCTTTAGTAGCTTTAGGGTTGAGCCAGCCGTGGACTGACCGGAAAAAAAAAGAAGGAAAAATATGTAGTATGAGTAAACTGTAGTAATATTTGCTATTGGTGCTTAATTTCTGGGTTGAAGTGGCAAATTTTGAGCTGTATAATTAAATATTTCAGATGATCAAGATGGATTTAAGTTTGTAACTGTTGCAAATTTGATAGTTTATTTTTTATTTGGGTAAATGGATGTATTTGTATTACCAAGGGAAATATTTACAATCAAAAGAAAAAAACTATGCTCACACTAGGAGGTTATGGTGGGCACGGATTAGGATAGAAGATTAGTAGTACATTGTTGCGTGTTGTCTTGCTTTTTCTTCCATGCTAGTTAGTCGTTGTATTGCTCTTGTAGTTTGTGGTCCTTCAATGTCTGTTAATATATGTTGTTTCTCGTAATTCTGTTATCGTATTATTTTGTTGTAGTTACTGCTCCTTTTTCTAGACTGCTTTGTCATAGTTTCTTTAGTATTTTGTGATGAGTTCTTCACTTTCGTTATTTCTATTTTGAACTGCTTTTCATCTAAGCTGAGGGTCTATCGGAAACAACCTTGATTCCTCTCAAGGTTCAAGGTAGGGGTAAGATTGTATCTTCTTGTTGTTGTTGTTGTTGTTGTTGTTGGGGTTTTCAAGAGTTCCATTTTTTTTCTTGCAGGGTGTTCTACTCTTTTGTGTATACAGAATGCCTCGGTATGTTTAATCCAATGAATTTGATTATATTTTGTAAAATTTCTTCCATTTCCCCTATTTGATTCTCACCCTCTTTCTCCTCCTCAGGTATTACTGTGACTACTGTGATACTTACTTAACGCATGATTCTGTAAGTCCTCAAATCATCTTTCAAGAATCTCTGATTTCAACATAGGAATTTTGTATACGTTATTGGATGTTGGATTGGGCACTTGGTCTAGAAGCTCGAATACGAGTTTGGCTGAATCCAATAGCTTTTGTTGAAACAGTGTATTTGTGTTTAAAATCATTAAATAGTTGTTTCTAAATTGCAGCACCCATAAAATTGAAATCCTAGCTCAAGCCTTAGATGCGTTTGTTCCCACCATGCACTTGATTTGCTAAGCGCCGCTTTTATTGAGCTTAATTAGGTCACACATAACATTAAGTTCTTTAATCACTTAATCTTTATGGGGCCTTCTATGTTAGATTTTATTCACCTGAAATATTTTCTTCGAGAAAGTTTAACCTGAAGATTGTTTGGTGTTTGGATGAGATCTAACACAAGCACAACACAAGTATCAGGTAACTCTGTCCACCAATTCTTGGACAGATGGAAGAAATCACCCAGTATTTTTGTCTTTGCTAGGATTTGAACCTGAGGCCTCATGTATCTCAACTCACTTCCTGCTAGACTATGTTGGATGCATTAACTTTCAATATTAAAGGTTGACAATAGATAACAGTGTCTGAAAAACATGCAATCTCTTAGAATCCATGTAGGCTTAGTGAAATTAGGACATAATGGAAGGAAAAAAAATCTTATATAGATGATATCTATTAGTTGGCAGTATGTCATGCTAGTAGGAATGCTTAAGTCCTATACTTTCTAGGTGTGTTTTAGTCTTAACAGATTATGTTCCGGTAGAAAATATAGAGAACTTTTAGTAATTCCTTTTTTTTTTTTTTTTTGTATAATATTGGCCTGACATGAGTTTTAATGGTGCGACATGGACTGTGATGGTCCATATAGCTGGCACCGGCTTTAAGTGCACTCATAGTTTTTGTGGAAAGGTTGATAATAGTGTTTACATATTGGTTGAAACAAGTGAATTGAGGTAAGAAGAGTTGAGAAATTCTCTTAGGAAAACATTCTGAGCAACCCAACTATGGCATAAAAGCATTTCTTGGGAAAAGGTTTAAAGAATACACTAAATTATCCTAAATGTAATCCTTTTGTAGAAGTACATTTGAGTTGATTGCAGGTTTCTTGTGTCCATGACTCCTCGTTGGAGCTTTTTAGAAAAAAATACTGTAATTATTTGTTGAATCCATTATGCTGTACCTTCAATTGACAACACTACTGTCTTGCTATTTTCAGCCTTCTGTTAGAAAGCAGCATAATGCAGGGTACAAACACAAGGTATTATTTCCATTTTCTCAGAGATTAGGCTTATCACTTTGAACAAGTCTCACAAAATTATATTTTCAGGGAAATGTTCGAACTTATTATCAACAATTTGAGGCACAACTGAATCAAAGTCTAATTGATCAAAAAGTCAAGGAACATCTAGGGGCCTTTAGACCAGTTGGCCTTCCTTTTCCTCAGCTAAGGCCTGGTCTTCCTGGTCTTCCAGCTCCTCAGATGCAGATGCCTGGCAACCCTCAAATGCCAGCTGGTGCCCAATGGGTCCCTGGTATGCGGCCTCCAGTGCTTCCAAGGCCCATGCCCGGTCTTCCAGGTATCAGTAGCATTGTAAACTCTTATGAGTATCTTGAAGATTATTTTATATTAGGTCCTCCATCAAACTTTGAAGATGATTGTCGACTATGAAAGGATTTCCAATCTTATTTTTGTTTTTTAGTTGACATCAGCGGCAGAGGTTGAGTGCTGGCTGCGGTTTCGACTGAACCCAGTAGCTTTAGTTGAAAAACTCTATTTATTTAAAATTTATTGAATATGTACAAACTATTAATTTAGAATCCAGTAACTTAAAAGATTAGAATGTAGAACCTATAAACTTCAAATCCAATCTCCTCCTGTGGTCGACTCCTAGATTGTCTGTTTGTGTACATATGAAGGTTTAAAGATTTTACAACAAATAAGCTCCCATAGGAAGGGGTAAATCCCTGTGGTATCACTATTATCTATTCAAAATGGAATGTTGTTCTTGTTTATGTGGTTTGGAATTTTTTTATGTGAACTTGGGATTAGAGTTCCTTTTCAGAAGATGTAGGTTCAATTCTCATCAGCTGCTCCATATTTTGATCAAGTAGGTCTATCCCATCAATGAAATCACATATCTGTTTACTATTATTAGAATGACATGCACCCTCAATAGCGCGGAATAGATATAGAAGATTCATATTAACCGATACTGATTAGTTTAGGATTGAGTCCTAATTAATTGATCGAAACAATTTGGCAATAGGTCTTATTAAAATCTATAGAAGCTGTAGGTCACCATAAAATATTTAATGTTTCCTTTGATTGGGAATGGAGGACATATGTGGTGAAAGGATACAAGTTTCATCTGTGAGACTATCTCTAGTTTTGAACAACTCCCCAAGAAATGAAATTAGTGGAACTATGCTTTTGCATCCAGCTTTGAGAATTCCAATAGCCTGGGTTCTGGAATGCATTGTGGGATACATAAATCAACTAAATTTCAGTCCTTAATTAGTTTCGTTTTTGTGTGTGTTTGGGGGAAGAAGGGGGAGGGGGGGGGGCGTCTATATGAAACCTCTGCATCTTTGGATGATTTGATGATATTCGACTATTTTTCTGCAAACTGTCTACCTACATTAACAGCCCACCTCTATGTGAGAGTGATGTGATAATTCATATTCTGCAACTACTGCACAATGTTTTGGGAGGATGTAGCAAGCTAGTTTTGTTTGACATTTTTCTTTAAAGTATAGAATTCACTAATGCAATTGAATTCACTAATGCAATTGAACTCCCTTTAGCTCATAATAATTTGAAGTTGCATATGATACCATCTACCTATTTGTTTCTCAAGCCATTTTGTATTTTTCTTGTTTGAATGCTAGAGAGAAACTGTGTCATGCTGTAGTTTTTGGAAGTTTGCAAGTCGATGTTGCCTTGGAAAGTTTTCCCTAATTATAGTATCTGGATAATAGACCTTTAAAAACTAGAGTATCTTTCGATTGTTCCAGGTTATGCACCTCCGCCAATGCATCAGATGTTGGCACCTCCCGGAGCTCCTATGCCTGGTCAAGTCAATAATATGCAAAGACCTGTCGGTCCACCAAGTGCAGTTCCAGGAAGTATGGGAATGCCTGCTCCTACTGGCGGCCCTCCAATGTTTGCACCACCTCCCGTGTATCAAGGAAGTACCACTGTGCCAACAAACGGAGGAGGTGATAATTCCAGTATCAACGCTCAAGCTGCCGACTCTAATCAATAGGCCGGTCTATGTACGTAAAATCCAGATGCTACTGTCCTGAAGCTATTCTTGATCTTGGGTTCAACATGTTTTATTTTCTTTGTTGTGATGTTAAGTGCTAGAAATCCATGATATGGTTAGATGTAAGGTTTTTTTTTTTTTGGAAAGAAACTGGTCAGGGAAGAGAGACAAATCCATTTACTCAGGGAAGGTTTTGGCTAGCAACATTGATTGTACCTTTGAAATGCTTGTATGGTATTTATTTAGTCCAGTGAAACTATTTTAAAGTCTAAAGCCATAGACAACCCCTTAGGGGTTGTTTGATGAGAAGGATAACATTTAATTAGTCCTGGGATTAAATTACGGATAAATAACAGAAATTTCACTTTTAAGTTATTTTATTATCATTATCTCCTATTAGTTTTACAAATTTCTAAAATTTCTCATTTTCACGCGGGATTAAATTATGGATAAACGACAAAAATTCACCTTTAAGTTATTTATCATATCCCCTATTAGTTTTACAAATTCCTAAAATATCTCATTTTCACGCATCAAATTAATGTATCAGCACAGAAAATTAATCTATTTCGCGCATAAAATTAATTAATCTATCTCGCGCATCATATTAGTGTATCATGTATAAAATGTAATGTATCTTACTTAACGATTAATGTAATATCGCACATCAGATTAATGTATCGACACTTATATTATTGTACCAATTTAAGAGACTTTTGTAATTATAAACTTATAAGGGACAAATGTTAATTTTGCCTTAAAAGTATGTGATTTATGTCCTTTGCTCTTAAATTATAGTGCTACTTTATTTGTTTTTCGGTAGGCAAGTCCAAGATAACTTATTCTGGAATTAATAATTAGTAATGACTACTTGGATAGTTATCCCTCCCCTTTGGATGGTATAGTAAATTTTGGGATAGTTATTTCGAAATAAAATAGTTAAATGATAAATTTATTTCTTTAAACTCTTTTTATACATCACTTTTCACAGTCTTTCATTCACCGTCATGAAAGAGTATTTTTGTAAATAAATACTTTTTTCATAAAGTTCATGCAATACGTGCTATTTTAAATACAACAAATCAATCACTCAATGAGAAATAATCTTAGCATAACTTATCTCAAAATAACTTATCATAATTTGTATTCAAATCAAATGATTCCTAATACTTTCGGTTGTTATGACATATTGAGTGTAGTACACTTCTTCATGTAACATTACTAGTAGTTTCTTTGTCGAAACCTTTTTTTTTTCTTTCTCCTAAACTTCTATGTAAATAAAAGTATGCACCCTATTTGTACAGTTCACAAATAAGTTGCAACTCCTCTCAAAAAGAAAAAAAAAAATCTACAATGAAGTAGCACCAACAAGAACTTGTTTTTGTCCCTTCAGAAGTTCAACAACGGAGACTTAATCTTTCCCATAAAAGTTACACTATCACAGTTGTGTGTTCAGGCAAACATTGCCTTTGGGGATGCATCAACTTTATCTTGACGAAACATCGGATAATCTAAGTAGAAACAGAAAATATTGTACATATGAAACCGAAAAATAAAAAATGAAACAGGAAAATTTGAACCAAAGATCAATGTCTTGGCTCACCATTGCCATTTAGATGGAGATGCACCTCTTCCACATTGACCGTGATATGATCTCGATCACATGGGGTGCCATAAGATGGTCTCAAACAGACGAGAGAGTACTGGAGTTAGACCGAGACCCATCTTGCAAATCTCGACTTTCCTGGGTAGACCTTTCACAAACTAAGCAGCTGTAGCATCGGCACACACCACTGCCCATCATAGTTGCAGATTTCAGCAGGACCTTACTATAGGTATGAGAAAACATCAAGCTGTCTGAATAACTGAGGCCGAAGCATCCGGCGAAACCATCAGGATTATTTTCCAACATGTACAGGAAGGAAATGTGAAATAAAATAAGAGTAATTTTCTGGATTCTGGAATCCATTAGAGCCACAATGGGCATCATACAGGAATGGATATACTTTGCAGCATATTTTCAGCGACGTGATGCAGGTGGGCCAGCAAAAGGATACTGAGGTAAGACTGACGATGATCTTCCAGGCTCATCTCTAGGATGCTGATATATGTGGCCATAACCTGATAGTGCATAAGGAGTATTTGGTGCATAAGGAGTACTTGGTGCATGAAATCTTACATTTTCAGCAGGCAATCTTCCTGGATGGCCTCTGATGTCACTCACATAGTTGGAAGCACTAGCAAATGACTCTCTGCCTGTCAAAGGCAACTCTCCAGGTGTTATCATTGTCCTTGGAAGAGAAAGATACCGGTTCACAAGTGAGGTGGTATCCTCGTCATAAGGATTTACATTTTTTAGTAAACTATGATTGGCAGCTGCAGACATTGTATTTCTACTTTCTGCAGCAGGGGTAACAGTACCAGGTTGCCCATGGAGACTATTGAGGCCGTAACTACGGTATTCCCTTTCATTTGGAAAACGAGCATCAGAGTAAACATGTTCATTCCGTGCAAAAGCTGCATCACTTCTCACACCAGCAGGGGCCCTCACTAGCTGCTGTATTCCTTGTTCAGATCCATAATGATCCAATTTGTGGGTCACATGTACTGCAGAAGTACAGGGCTGCAGATGTTTTGCCTGTTGAAGACCATAGCTTCTGTATTCTTTCTCAGTAAAAAAATGCGGATTACGGGCAACCTCTCTAGGCATGACATGATGGTCCACAAACTGCTGCCTTCCATGATCATGTGAGAAATTCTGACCTGCTTTACTACTGTCGTATTGCGCTCCATATACATGCTCCCTGACAGGTTCATAACCAGATAAAGGTGGTGCTGCCGAGCGCTGAATAACTGGCTGAGCCACAAGATCCTGTAGTACTGGTTTGAGAGTTGGATCCAGACATGGTGCAGGTCTAAACATCTCTGTTAACTTCTCCACCTGCTCAAAGATAATTGAATTCTGATTTTCGGAAAACAGTGAATAACTTACTAATTAGGGAGGTCATTTGGTACCTGCATAACAGTCAGCTCAGTCTTAAACTTGCGTGTCTTTTCATCATAATTGTCTTTAATTGCTTTCTTGAACACATTCTCTGGTAGTGGAATACAGTCCTTGTGAATCCTGAAAGGAACCTGTTGGATAACCAACCATCAATAAAAACACCTCACAGACAGGAAGAAGATGAAAATTCATAAAATAAGAGCAGCATATTTGACCTGAGCAGGGAACGCCCCACCGAATGCCGCTGGTTGAAGTCTCATTCCACCAGCAGAAGATGCCTCATAGATACCATACATGAGCTTAAGATCGAAATCAAAGAGGAAAAGCTTAAGACCAGGTTTGATTCCCATCACAAAGTGTTGTTTGCTTGCAGAAACACCCATCACACGATATCTGAAACAATCTTCTTTCGTTCTCGCATTGCACATGAAAATTACTCCACCAAGACTATTCAAAGTTTTTGCATCCTTATTTACCTCTCCCCGTCCTTCATTTAGATCAAGGCTCTTTTGAGTTTTTTCATACTTACTCATCTCTCCACATCTTTCACTCATATCCAGTTCATTGTTTCCTTTATTAATATTTTCAGACTTACTAGCATCTTTTTCACCAACATGATTTCCTTTGTTGCCATTTTTTGCCTTCTTGTGTTTGTTTCTGGCTTGCATTTGTGAACTAATCTCAGCTTCTTTGGTTTGTGCAGAGTTTACGTGAGAGAATTCTTTTACAAGCTTACGTTTACCCTTCAGTGCTTGGGGAGTTTTTTTTTCAGCAACTGTACTTTTAGAACTAGATTCAGCAGCGTTATTGCTCTGTTTCTTTTTCTTTTTTGGAGCCATAGTATTGCTCAGTTTCTTGTTCTTTTTTGGAGCCATGGAATTTCTTCCTGTCAAAATCAGAAAAACAATCAATTTCTCCCAATCTAGCGGAAACTATGAATAGGAATAGGGAGGTTACATGTTGGGTAGCACATCTGTTTCAGATATAGAGTTCATCCAAATTTCCTTCCCCTTATGCATGAGTACAAGCAGCAGAAAGAGAAATTCACTAAAAGGAGACGAACTGTCAAATCACAAGGCCACAAAATCTGAGAAGGAAATTTCTTTAGAATTTTTTTTTGAGAAGAAATTTCTTTAGGATTTTGTTCATACAATAATCCCCTCCTGTCACGATATATTAGTATACTACTCTTTTTTCCTTCTCAGCAAAGATAAATTTAATCCCTAATTCCCTGCATAAAATTATCTTTAGATCAAACGATCCCTAACTGTGTGTCAATAACCACTATGCATAGGTTACGGAGTTTCCCATATTCAATTATCCATAAGAAACAACAACAATCACCCAGTCTAATCCCACCCCACAAGTGGGGTCTGGGGAGGGCGGTGTGTAGGCAAACCATACTCCTTCCTTTATAGGATAGAGATGTTGTTCCGATAGACCCTCGGTTTAATAAAAACATTTTTTTAAAACAGGTTTGAAAAATACAAAAGTCAAGAAGCTATGATTCATAGGCTTTAGTATTCTTTCAACATTTGTCCTGCCATCTTTATATGAGATAAAAAGTAACAAGGAGATCCAAATGCCTATCGAAGAATTAAAAAGGCACAAAGGGGGGTCCTGAGGAGTTTAAGGTCATCACCACAGGGAAAGCAAATCATCACACTGCACTTCAATCCTGAATTGATCAAAATCTGATGTATGAATCATATGTATTCAATCCCTTCAATTCAGACTCATTTTTTTTAATAACCGTGGAGTGGCCAGCTATCGCGCATCTCAAACTAATCCCACAGGATACCTGTCACCCCCACCATCAACATGTATCATGTAACTCCATCCACCAAGCTACTCAATTCCTAAGTTGCTCGGACTCTCCAAAAATGTTGCCACACCATGCCAGATCACTATTTTTGGAGGATCCAACACAGTGTTATCAAAAGCATGCTTTAAGCACAAAGCGAGGCGAAGCGCACCTACTGCGCTTTTCTTCCCTGAAGCGAAGCGACAATCAAAAAGAAATCGCTTCAACAGTTGAAGCCAGAAGCGCAAGTAAAGAAAAAGCGAGAAAAGGTGCGCTTAACTTTAAAATGCGCCAATTAGGGTTTTCTTAGAAAAAATTGTAAGGCTTTTTTTTTAAATTTATTTCTGAAATATACTTTTGCTACTTCAGTATATTTATTTTTGCGACTTCAAAATATTCCCTTTGGACTGCTGCGACGCTGCGACTGCTGCAAGGTAAGTTCTCTCTTTCTTCTCTTCTTCTCTTTGGTTGCTGTATCTGTTGACTGTTTTTTTCTATTTCTGGTTGCTGCTGTGTTTTTTTCTATATTTCTATTGTTGCTCTGTTTTTTTCTATTTCTATTGCTGCTCTTTTTTTTTCTATTTCTATGCTGGTTGCTGAACCTAACAATATTTTTTTTTTTACTTAGTTTATTTGTTGTTTTGTTACTAAGTTATACTTCTTTTTTGCTTGTAGTAACTAGTAAAGTTGATCCTTTTGTGATTTAATTATGTTTTTGCTTTATATGTTATGACTTATGAGGATTATTGTCTATCTATTAACGAATATATTACCTCTACTCACTTTTTTTTTAATACTAAATACCCCTTTACTTATCGCTTATCACTTCTATGAAGCGAGCCCTCTCGCTTTGTTTCGCTTCTTGCTTTCCAAAACACTGATCCAACATATTTGAAGCGATGGAGCACATAGCTCAATTCAGATTTTTCTATAATAATCGTGGTCTACGGGCCAGATTTCCCATACCTTCTACCTCACACCACACCAGCAATAGGTATAGGCGTATAGCCTATCAGGTAACCCTGTATACCAAGCTACTCAATTCAATTTCTTTTAATAGCAGTGGTGTTAGTGCTTCTCGCACCTCAAACTAATTCACAGATACCTCACACCTCCCACATGCCACAGGTAACTCTGCCCAACAAGCTATTCAATTCAGGTTCTTTTATTACAGATGTTGAATGCGAAATCAAAATCCAGAATTGACACTTTTATCACAGGAAAAGCAAATTCTGAATAGCGAAATCAAAATCCGGAATTGATACTTAACTAATGCAATTGGAGCAAATACAACGAGAATTTAACTTAAATCCTAAATTATTAGTAATATACTAATATCATCCATACAAAAGCGAATTAGGTTTTGTTTTATGTATAAAAATTGGAAATTCAGTTAGAGAAAACTAATAAACTTACACGCTTAAATTCAGAGATCGCCGGAGAAGATCGCCGGAGAAGAAGGAGGAGGAGAGGAGCTAGTATGTAACCGAGAGAGTCCGATTGTTGTTCCAATCGACTTTGTTGAGGGATAAGAGAGAGAAAAATGGAGCAGGCCGAGCCCATAATCAATTGGGCTTCCGAATTTTGAACTTCTATCTATGGGCTTTCTAAGGATTCTCCCTAAATAAATGAAATTTTATCCAAATCCGATAGCGTTAATAGCTAATTAGATTTTATTTACTCTTTACTCTTTTTCAAATTACAAAAATCTTTTAAATTTTATGGTAATCAACTACATCCCAAAATGTCCCGATACATCGCTTCCAGATTTCGAATACATCGTTCAACGTCCCAACACATCGCATCTCGATTTTGGATACATCACTCAACATCCTGATACATCGTATACGTCTCGATACATTGTGTAAAGTGATGTATTTGATAATAGGAGAGAGTAGAGATTTTTGAATTTTTTTAGAATATGGTAAAATTAAGTTTTGTATTTAGGTAATAATATATATAGTTATTATTGATGCATGTTCAATGTATAATTAGTACTTATATACTGACTAAAATTTGTTTAAAATACAAATTAGGATGATTTTTATTGTGGAATTTGTTATTTGTTAGACTAATATATAGTGTAAAATCTCTTTTTTTTTTAAAAAATAAAAATGTATAGTACTATTATATATTACTTTCATTTCAATTTATGTCTTATTTTTAAAAAAAATATTTGAAAAGAATGACACCTTTATATGTTTAGTTAGTTTCAATTTCAATATTTTCATTTTACTATTAGTGACACAAGACACTACCTTATAAAAAGACATGAAAATAACATAAATAGAGCTTAATTGGGCTAATTTTGTTTTCTCAACAAATCTAAAACAAAAAAGAACATTGAGAATTTACATTTGTTCAAAGGTTAGCAAACCAATTGAATTTACATGGGAATAGATAACAGACAACCTTTTCTGGACAAACTATGAAAACTTAGTTACTATACCAATATGATACAATACCTCTGTCCAGCTAAACTTTCGAGTATCAAGTAACACAATGATATCATCATCTGTTACTTGGACTAGTAGCGTTTTTTAACCGATACACAAGCAGTTGGGTACGAAGCTTTCTTCGTGAAAAAGCTGGACAGATTTTCATTCTTTACAGTTTTCTTCATGGAACTTTGTGAAAAGCTGATGCCTGTACTTGAAACAACAATAATGGAACTCAACCAGTTAGGCATTCTCATATAGATGGTACAAAAAGCCAAATAAAAAGCACATGACTCAAAATGATCCTAGAACAACGGCATCCAAATGTACAATCATTTTAACTATAGCTTGGTTCACATAAATAGGATCATTTCATTCCCGAACAATATTGTAGGATAAGGGCGTCATAACTTTAGTACAATCTTCATTCTTTTATTTTGTTAAACTGTTCATAGGTCTTATCAGATTGTAGGGCGTGCCTGTGCTGTAGCGCTGAGGCCATTTTTGCACAATTCTTAAACAGCAGCCACAAAGTGATGGATTTGTGCAAGTTTTCTCAAAAGTAGACGTCTACAATAGCTTTCATGGCATGACCAATTGCTCAACGTGAAGAATTCCATTATATCAATTACTTAGCACATAGATAGCAAGTTTGCATTTCATGCAGATATATTAGAAGGGTCAATTTTTTGTCATGGGATTTCACTAAATCCTCTGGTTATGCAAAATATTGCTGCCCATAATAGAAGAACACCAAACACTATGGTAATTTTGGCATTAAAGAGAAAACAGATGGACAATGTCGTCTTCTTTTAGAAATACATACCTATTGTACTCCAGTTTCTGGATAACAATCCCATTAAGCAAGAGCTCCGAACTATAAACCAGAGTTCCTACAATAGTGATACTTGTTGGCATTAGTCACAAGAAAGCAATTACCAGAAGGACAAAAAAGAAAGAAATGAAATCATACCCTTTTCCAGATATGGAATGCATGCTTTGTAATCTTCATCACAGGAAAGAATTAATAGATCATCACTAGTGATTTTACTATTAGATTCGTCCACCACCTGATAAGATCAAAAAGGAAAAGAAAGATCCTTAACTGAAATCACTTTGTCATATTTCAATAATACATATAAAACAGCAATTTACAAACTTGGTTGATTTTTTCGCAATGCACATCAGTCACACATCAAGAGTAGAAACTAAAACAGCATCAAAAAAGTCAAATCAATGCCATGGTTGTGTGTACCTCACCACGCACTGCCTTGACCAAGGTTAGAAGGGTATCTCTATTAAGTTTTGCATTTGGAGTAATAATGACTCTTTGACCCTGTTAATTCAGACGAAAAAATGAACTTTATGAAAGGCTGAATATTCCTCTTTAAGTAACTAAAAGTGTACGCTCTCAAGCAACTTAAGCTTTTGGATTAGATGGTTACACAATTATACACGCATACCTCTAGAAGGGGATGCTTTCTAGCATGAGCAAGTGAAACAGGCATA
The DNA here is from genome assembly GCA_016801875.1 of Solanum sitiens. Lineage (NCBI taxonomy): Eukaryota > Viridiplantae > Streptophyta > Magnoliopsida > Solanales > Solanaceae > Solanum > Solanum sitiens. The sequence continues at coordinate 1,823,789 of JABWTJ010000074.1, read as the reverse complement.
CTAAAACCGAGTTCCTTTTCCTTTTTGGCATCTCTTAATATATAACTTTTCTCATCAACACAACAGCTTGCTCTTCCACAGCTCTCAAGCCACAAATGTGTTACAATTGGTTTTCCACAGGCAATGGCTTCTAGCATATTCTTTGTTCTAACAAAGCTGTCAGTGACGAAGTGTGTGGCATCAGAACAATTTGATGTGGAGATAAATCCGAGTCTTGCCAAAATCTGCATTCAAGGGAAATTAGGAAAACCGTAAATCATTGTCCAACACTTGTTCAATTTAAAGTTGAAGATATCTCAGATAATGGGGAACAGTACCTTTTTCTGCTGCTTGATTAATTTGCTATCCAAGCCTTGGCTGAACAAGACACAAATGTCGCCTGCACCTTTTCGTCGTCGTGAACCTCTAGGCAGAAAATCAGGTAATTGCTCTGCATAACCTAATCTAATAAGCTCTTGAGAAAGGGGTGATCTGGAGACACTTCTCATGTGTTGCTTGCCTTTCTTGTGATCATTAAGACAGTATGATGGATCTGAGATTCCATTTAAAAATACGTCAGATTTCATCACTTTTGTCAAAACATTAGTGGATATGGAGGTCATTCCATTTAATTTGGCAGACTCAGTAGATTCAACTATTTTGAAGTCCATGGGTGTCATCTTCTGACTTGTGACTGAATATTTACAAATTGAGGAATAAGGTTTACTTGCGGTCTGAATTGACAAGAGTCCTGACTGGATCATTTGTAAAGACTGATTCTGACTTTTAAATTCCACAGGTTGGCATTTTCTCTCTGCCTTATGATTCAAAACTGGAAACTTAAAGTCATTTCCCTGATCAGCAGGCATCAGTAGAGGATAGAGATTGCTTGATCCATTTGAAATCCGTCGCACCCCTTTATGTGTCCTTTTCCCCTTAGAGACCCAATTTTCCAATTTCACTTGAGTCAATGTGGCTGCTACACTTTGGCAAATTTCTCCTCGATTATTCATGCTAACTTTTCTAGCTTTCCTTGATGTGTTAGTACTTGATTTGGAAACTTTCCCTCTTACAGCAGCCACTTTGAACAAATTGTCATTTAACTCTTCAAGCTCATGTTGCTTCCTTCTTTTCTTTGGAAAATTAGACTCTCTGATGGAATTGGTTGCTGGGTTCTCCAACCTCCTCAAATTTAAAGAAGCTTGATGCCTAGTTCTATGAACAACAGAAGACAACTCTACTTCAGCTGAGCTACATAAAGTAGGTTCTGGTGAACTATCACCAATGTTAAACTCTCTTGAGATAGCGATCTCAGGATATTTCCTTTCTTTAACTAGGCTGGTTTTTTGAATAGGAGGGGCCCAAAGCAGATCACTTTTCAATGGAGGAGCGTGTAGTAGAGTTTCCATAGCTTCAGCAGCCAGTTGAGTATCAAGGCCAACATCGTATGTGTCTAATCCATCTGATCGATTTCCGTCATAATCAACTTGTTGCTCAAATGTACCCATATCAAATTGCTCATCCGACTTCCTCAGCAAGTTGGACTCAACATTCATGTGAGCTTCCGGGAGAAACTTTGGTTCCGCCTTATTTAAATCTGTCCTACTTTCCATTGGTTCCTTACTGGATTGGATACAAGATACTTTTTGTTTCTTCAGTCCGTAATTCTTTCTGTGATAGGTCAATATCTTTCGGTGTCCTGAAAAAGAACCATTTGCACTCTCACTTTGCCTCTCAGGCCAGTCAAAAACTCCAGAGTTTTTTACTGCATTTTGAACATTCATTCTGCTTGCCAATTTTTGCGATCCCACACGGCTGAAAAATGGAGGTGATACAATCTTATTCACTCCTCTATCTTTGACTTCATTGAGTGCATCCTCATTGTAAACTGATAGGTAGTGGTCAACGAAGTCCAGAACATTAGCTTCTGACAGCTCTCCAGATACTTGAGATTCAGTTTTGCTTAACTTGGGGAGTTCTATTTTACAAGAATGAAGTGGAAAATCTTTATCTCCATTCACACCATATACAGTTGAGCCTTCCGCTTCCAAATTTCCCTTGTAGATTTCTTCATTGGTTAATTCACCAGCCTGACACCAATCCTCTTCAACTCCTGGTTTTGTATTAACACTGCTCTTATCTATTTGTAGAGATAGTCTGCCATTAATCTCAGAACACTGTTTCTGTTGATCAGTTTTCTCAAAATCTGTGGTGCTTCTGGCTGAATCCAAAAACTTAACTAGATTCTTTGACCTCCGTAGACATCCTAATAAAAATATAGACAAGATTCAAGGTGCAATTAAAATAGGAGATACACAATTGAAAAGAATTAATGAAATGTGCATTGAAAGATGCTATGAAGATCAAGGAAGCTATAAAGATTCGGATTAAGAGGGTTTTTCTAAATAGACGTAGAAATAGTTAAGTCATGATTATGTTGATAGCTATTGATCAACTTCAACGCCTACACTTCAGATACTTTTACTCAAGTCAAGCTGAAAATTGAACTATGCCGTATATCACGGACAAGTCATTAGTTTATTAGCTTCTGTCATAAAGGCTTCCTAGTTTCTATACACTTCTTGCTTTTGAATCTTCCATAATTGTGAGAATAAGACGGTATTCAGTCATAGGTGAGGAATGATAAATCAGAGAGTGTGCTATTCAACAATAAAATATGAGTCCATTCACAATTTACACAGCCCAACAACAACTTTTCCAATGGCACTGATGCACATAAACCTATACAACAAGTCATCCTCCATCAAAATGTTACAGCTTCTAGAGTATTTAGCTAGTGCATTCAGGAGTACTTTGAGCTAGAAAGTTTTTAGATACAGAGCTTCAGTAGGATTACAAATGGGTAAATGAGCATAAAATCATATATCATCAGTTTGATGATTATAAGAATGATATTGAGTGAAAGGTCATGCTTGTAAAACAAATGCTTACCCACATAGGTTTGTTTAGGAACCGGTGAGAGTTTCCACTTACCCAGCTGCTGTTTATACCTTGTATCATCAGAGGATCTCAACTTTGAGACACTTGCGACTTCAGTACCATGCATTCTTTCATCATCACTGTCAAGGACAACCTCTTCCTCACATTCATTTGCGATATGAGAGACCTCATTTTCAACACAATCAGGGACATCCAAGATCATTGTAGGAAAATCAAGGTTGTTCATTCCAATTGAAGGACTCTCAATGTTAAAAGTATCATAAAAGGGAAGTGTGTATGCATTCTTAGCTTCCATTCTACTCTGATTCTGTCCGTTTTTAACTTGCTCTCTGATAACAATATACAAAAACAACAACTACCCATCAACACCAAGCACGTTGGAGTAGGCTATATAATCACTAATCATTGCATTCATTTTGCTCTCTCATCACAAAATCATGTACAGTTTTCTCTGATGAAATGACCTAAATCTAGCAGATTGTATGTTAAATGTATAGAACTCATATAACCGACTGCAACAATCAAAAAAATGAGATTGTGTTTGTCGTTGCTTCTTAATTAGCGTACACTAGCTGAATCTACTTGTTTTTTTTATAGGGAGTGTGTGGTCTGTGAGAACAAGCAAAGATACAGAGATTTGAGGAATATATCCATAATTCCTCACCTTAACCTTATTCATAGATTTCGTAATTTGCAGTTAAATTATTAATCTAGAGAGAATTAATACCTTAACAGCTCATGGCCAACCCATTTGAAATCCCTAGCCTATCATTCAAGGAGCAATGTTTTTGACCAACCTCAACCAAAATCTAACTTTGTTAACTTTTCCAGCAAAATCAACAGCAGAATTAGTAAATACACATACTATCAAGTTGAAATTTCAACTATTTTACTAGGAGACTTTATTTTCAACAGATCATCAGCAGCAACAACACCAGGATAATCAGAAGACAAATCCATCACAAGCAATGAATAATCTTGAATCCCCATATTATTGAATAATCATGGTATGCCCCCGAAAAAAATTAGAAGTTCATTCAAGCAGCAACGTGTTTGATCAACCTCAATCTAACTTTATTATCTCATCCTGCAAATCAACAACAAAAATAGCAAACACACAAACAAAAATCTACATTCAAGGAACAATGTGTTTCAATCAACCTCAACCAAAATCTAATTTTGCTAATTCCTGCAGATCAACAACAAAAATAACACATATACAAAGAAAAATGTTCATTCAAGGAGCAATGTGTTTTGATCAACCTCAACCAAAATCTAATTTTGATAATTTTCCTGTAAATTCAACCACAGAAATAGCAAAATACACAAACATGTTCAAACTTCAACTGTTTTACTAGGAGACATTCATCTTCATCATGAATTCACGATCGTCATCAACAACAACATCAGGATAATCAGAAGCAAATGTGTCACAATCAATTAATAATCTCGATCGCATATTACTAAATATAATCATTGTATGCCCAAAACAATACAATGTTCATTCAAGGAGTAATATGTTTGATCAACCTCAACCAAAATCTAATTTTGTTAATTCTTCCTGCAAAATCAACAACAAAAATAGCAAACACACAAACAAAAATGTACATTCAAGGAGCAATATGTTTCAATCAACCTCAACCAAAATCTAATTTTATTAACCTCTCCTACAAAATCCACACAAACATATACACATTCAATCATCTTAAAACTCTTAATTATTTCACCAGGAGACATTTATCTTCATCATGAATGAAGCCTAACGTATAGGTTCAGCATAACCTAATAGTTTCAGGTCAAAACCTGTAATCATGTTACAAAATTACTAAATATATACAAAATTAAACTTAAAACTTACTCACTTACTAATACCCGATTGTCAGTTATCACTATCCTAGAATTTTAGAACTCAAATTCCAAATCCTAATTCTCCGTCTCTGTTCACGATCATCATCACCACCACCACCACCAACAACAACAAAATCATGCCTAATGAAAAACAGAATCCATTGAAGAAATTAAAGGGCAGTAATTGACAGTTTCTAGCTACATATACAGTTATATAGAAGCGAGAATTAATCACCTGAATAAAACGCGATTACAGAAAACCAGTTGAAATCATTGATATGAATTACACTTGAGGATTATGGAAACGCCGATACAGAGTAGACTGTAGAACTGTGAGCTTTTGTTAATGGCGAAATGGGTTTTTTTTTTCGAGGAGAAATGGAGAAGGCAAAAAGTAAAGCGGCAACTTTTTGGAGGGAAATAGTACATAATATTTTTATTTTTTTTTACTACCTATGTAATAAATTTGATTAAAATTAAGGCATGAAAAAAAAATATGAAGCGTTTTAATTAATTTTGAAATTTGATTGTGAATTGCGATATGGAAAGGGGTTTAAACTCGACTTTAAAAGTTTCAGTTGTCTTTCTTTTTTTGTCCTATAATTGAAAAAAACAAAAGAGTATCGCAAAAAGCCAACCTTTTTTTTAATTGGTTTGACAAGAAAAGATCTAATCTCACTTATTTCATTGCGATTTTTTTCTTTTTGATAGTCCTCTTAACATGATTTTTTTAATCGGAGTTATTTCACAAGACTTGTTAGGGTAACAAGCTTTAAGTTTCTTGTGAAAAATAAAATTTATATATGTAAGACAATTATTAAAAGTAAAAGTATCATAGATCACAATAAGTTATACTTAAAATATATAAAGAAATTCTGATCAATTTTTTTTTATCACGTTCCGTAAAAGTTAATGGAAAATGACAACAAAAATATTGGGGGCGTTCCGAGAATCGAACTCGGGACCTCTCGCACCCAAAGCGAGAATCATACCACTAGACCAAACGCCCACATTGGTTCTTCCATTGTAGACGATTTTATATATCAAAATTATGTATTTAATTTGACTTTCAAGTTGTATAATATTAAAAATGGTAATGAAATACATCCCATCTTCAAGTGATGTTTCCTCACATTTTCAAAGAAATTTCGTTTAATGAGTTTTTTTTCGAGTTGAAGATCTTATCAAAAACAACATCTCTATCTTCCTCAATATAGGGGTACGGGTTGCATACCACCTTTCCCAAACTCCGTTGTGAATTCATACTCGGTGTGCTTATTACTTTTCCTTCTATTGCACCTATAGAGATGGATATTCTTACTTCATTATATCTTCAAAACATATATTAAAAAATCGACTAGTTATATATAAGGGCCTAAGGGTTGTGTTTGGTATGAATTGATGGGTATGTAGCAAGAATTGATGGGAAATAGAGGGAAAGAGAGGAATTTGAAAAGTTGAGAATTTGAAGAGTTGGGAACTTGAAAAGTCCTCTTATGCTTTAATGAAAAGGCATTTGTCCCTCATCGGTGGTGGAAAGAAAAATAGGAGAGTTTAAATATAGAAACACTCCTATTAATTGTTAAAAGGTTGGAAAGAGGGACCCCATCGCGCCGCCGCCGTCGTCGCTCGGCTTGGCTTCGGCTTCGGAAACGTTTCAATTCTTTAGTTGATTAACCCGACTCGACTCGGATCTGCGCGTGACCCGTTTGAATTTAAAATATCCGCCATGACTGTTCTGAAAGGTTGCAACTTTCAGGAACAGTCATTACCATTTGAAAAGTTGCAAACTTTTATTAATGGTTGTGAATTTTCTGATCTCTTCTACTTCTTATTCTGCACAACAAATTACTTTGTGTATTTACTGTTGTTGATTGATCCGCTAACACCAGAGTTTTTGGTATTTATACTCTGGTGATTGAGATCATTTTACCCTGGGAGGTCATATTCCAAATCAGACCGCGGATACTAGAGGGGAATAATTTCCGTAATGGGACAGTGTGAGTTCAGTGGAATTGATCTTTTTCCTATTAAAAATTTCCAGATTCTGGTACGTGTTTTTTACATATTTTAATTTTTACTTAACTGATTTCTGTTCATCTTTTGTACTGATTCTGAAAACTTTAAGTTACTTCGTGTCTCTATAAAGTTTTATCAGAATCAGTAATTTTGTATTTCAAACACAGATTGATAACATGAATTATATCAAGAAAATTATATGTAATCTAGTATTCCGCTGTCCTTATGTGACACACCTATTAAGAATATGATAATTCATATAGTGAGTTTGTCATTTACCCCTATTAATTATGAAATTGATGAATTAAAAACTACAGATTTTCAAGAAATTCTAAATTTTTTAAAGTAATTAATTCAGTGTATAATACATAAAAGTTTTTTTTATTCTTTCTTGATTTGTCAAATGGACATATAATTAAGGACAACTAAAAAGAAAAAATATTTACAATTTGGTTCATAAATCGCGCCTAACAAACGCGATTTATTCCTTGTAAATGATCCCCAATGTATTTTTGTTTTTGTCCCTTTTTATAGCGTTAGTGGAACTAGGAAGTAGCATACATTCTCTACTTTTATTAAAATAATAATTTAAAAAAATCAAATTTCTCTAATTTTCAAATACTTTTATCATTTTTACTTTGAAAATAAAACTTTTTAAAAAAAACAATTCACAATAAACATGGTCAAACATATGACAAATAATTTCACTAAAAAAACTCTCATAGGATAAACTTGTGAGATTTTAAAGATAATTTGGTCATCAGCTCATTCTAGATGGCATTTTTACCTTGGATTAAAAGTGAAGTTAAACAACCTTTCCACCTATGAGGTAAAGATAAAATATACGTACATTTTATTTTTTCAAACCTCCTTTTGAAATACATTATACATGTTGTCTTAACAAGAGTTTTTGGCTAAAATCATCCTTGGAGTATGACCAAAATCTAAAGCACATCCTTGTGTTATATAAGTGTACAAAAAACATCCCTAAACTATTCAAAAAGTTGCAAGATTCATCTTTCTGTCTATTTTTTTAAGAAATTCACGCCCCAATAAAAAATGTGTCAAGTCGAATGAATATATGTACACATGGTTAAGCTAATCAAGTTAGGTGCTTTTTTCATTTTTGAAATTGAGGGTTTAAATTATATTCAGACAAAATATATTCAAATTCTAAATATTCTTTGGAAAATAACAAATACTGCTCCAACTTCAAAATTTTCAAATAAAGTAATTATTTTTTTATTTTAATAACTAAACACCGACGTGATTTCACTAAATTTCCAGCATTTTTGTACATTGTATAAAATATGAACATTGTATATATAGTATATACTCCTCAATATTTTACTAAAGAAAATCTCTAAATAGTTGGATGCAATATATTTGAAATGATTATTCTAACTTTTGGAACATACTATATGAATATTTCAAAACTTATGTATTGGTGCAAGTCAATTTACTTGATGATGCAAAAAAACATACTCTATAAACTAACAACACACGAAATTTAAATTCAAGATTCATTTTCTGTCTATATCCTTATTCTTTTTATGTAACTTTGATCTTTTGTCGTGGCCAAGTCGTGACCAAATTAAAGAATACTTTTTTGTTGGTTCAATCAGTTTCTTAATAAAAATAGGCTAAAGAATGATTTTTGTTATTTTTTGGATAGTATAAGGATGTTTTTTGCTCGCTTAGATAATATAAGTATGTACATTAGGTTTAAGTCATAGTTGAGAGATGATTTTAGCCAAAAACTCTCTTAACAATGCGGTTGAAGAACTACAAAATAAAATGAAAGAAAAAAAATGGAAAAAGGGAATTGAAGTCATAGTTATAATAATATATGGAATAATTATAAGAGAATCTATGTATTATTTTATATGATAGTATATGAATTAGTTAGCGATAAGATTTGAACTTGAGACCTCTAAAATAAAAGTCCCCATCACAAACCACCAGGCCATCCCGAAGGGTTTATCATGTACTCACTTCTTTGTAAAAGAATGACCTCCTTTCATTTTTAGTTTGTATAAAAAAGAATAACATCTTTCTACTTCTTTTTTTTTGGGGGAAAATGCATAAGTACCCCCTCAACCTATGCCCGAAATTTCAGAGACACACTTAAACTATACTAAGGTCCTATTACCCCCCTCAACTTATTTTATAAAGAATTTTCTATCCCTTTTCGGTCTAAGTGACACTAGTTTGAAAAAAATGTCAACACACACTATGCCCACAAGATAGTGTCACGTAGGCCGAAAAGGGGTAGAAAATTATATTTAAAATAAGTTCAGGGGGTAATAGAATCTGAGTATATTATAAGTGTGTCTCTGAGAATTCGAACATAGGTTGAAGGGGTACTTGTACATTTTCCTGTTTTTTTGATAACATTTTACTTTCAGTTTTTCATGTTGCATGTTTAAGTCAACAAGATCAAAGGGCAATTTAGTACATTTGACATAACTTTAATTTAGGATTCAAAAATCTTTTTTATTTTCTTAAACTCCGTGTCAAGTCAAACTAGATCACTCTTTTTGAAACAGAAGGAATATCAGTTACTCTACACTCTATCATGTATAAAATAATACATAAATTTCATCATAATTTATACATATATTAATTATACAAGTTTCCAATTACAAACCAAATACCATATTAATTTTATACAAGAAAAATTTACCTTCTAAGTAGCTATCAAACGTGGTAATACTTATACATAATTTAATACATATATGACTCACCTTTAAATAAGCTACCAAACAACTCCTTGTAGTTTTTAAAAGACTACCAAATGTTTACTTAAAAGCTCATAGAATAATAGGAGGTTGTTGCATCTTGTATCATTTCCTCTTTGATTTACTACATCTTCAAGAAGTTTCATAATGAGTATAATGATCCTATATATCCTCGATGTAACTTATTCTGGACAAATAAGGGTTTAACAAAGCATGTAAGAAAGATCGAGAAATAAAATCATTTAATTTAACTTGTTAAATTTATTTTTACTATGGTAAAGATAAGTTCAATTAATGTCGCGATGAGTTAATTTGAGGTCGAGGCATTCTGAGAATCAAACTCGAGACCTCTCGCACCTAGAGCGAGAATCATACCACTAGACAAAAACGCCAACATTTGCTCTTCAATTGTTGATAATATATATATATATATATATATATATATATATATATATATATAACAATAATGTATTAGTTTGACTATAGTAGCACGTAGCAAGTTGTACAATACAAAAAAATGGTAATGAAATTCTATCTTCAAATGATGTTTCCTCATATTTTCAAAGAAATTTTATTTAACAAGTAATCTTTTTTGAGTGGGGAATCTTATCAGAAACAATATCTCTGTATTCTTCAATGTAGGGGAAAGGGTTGCATACACCCCACCTTTCCCAAACTCCATTTATGAGTTCACACTCGGCGTGCTTCTTACTTTTTCTTACTTCATTATATCTTCAAATATATATAAATAAATCGATTAAATATGTACGAGGGGTGTGTTTGGTATGATTATATCTTCAAACATATATATATAAGAAAAATTATATGTAATCTACTACTCACTCTGTCTCTAATCACTTGTCCACTTTTGAATTGATACACCTATTATGAATATAATAATTTATATAGTGAGTTTATCATTTATCCCTATTAATTATTAAGTGAGTGAATTAAAAATTTGAGATTTTTCAAGAAGTTTTACATTTTTTAAAGTAATTAATTGAGGCTATAATAGGTAAAAAAAAATATCCTTCCTTGATTTGTTAAAATAAAAAAGTAATTATAGACAACTAAAAAATAAAAAATAAATACATAATCAGGAATATGAGGAGTAAAATAATATGAATTTACCTAAGTATAATATTATATACTGGAATACATAACCTAATATTCTATTTTTCCAGTTATACGATATATATTTAAAATCTTCAAATTTTGTTCATAAAACGTGTTTGACTATAACGTTTTATTCCTTGTCATGATCCCCAATGCATTTTTGTTTTTTCCCCTTTTTATAGGGTTAATGGAACTACTAAATAACATATATTATATTATCATTTTTACTTTGAAAATAAATTTTTTTTTTTTATTTCAAATTTCGCAATAAAACATTATCAAACATCTGATAAATAATTTCATAAAAAAAACTCTAATAGGATAAAATTGTGAGATTTGCACTTTAAAGATAATTCGATCGTCAGTTCCTTCTAGGTGGCTTCTTTACCTTAGATTAGAAGTGAAGTTAAACAACATATCCACTTATGAGGTAAAGATAAAATATACGCACATTTTCGGACCTAATTTTGAACTACATTAGACATGTTGTTGTAACAATGATGTTGAAGAACTACAAAAGACAAAGGAAAGAAAAAAAGGAATTGAAGTTATACGTATAATAATGCATGGAATAATCATAACGTAATCTATGTATTATTTTATATGATAATATATGAATTAGTTACGCGACAAGGGGTTTTGACCTTGAGACCTCTAAAATAAAAGTCTCAAGTCCAAATTACTTGTCTAAATAATTCCACCAAAAAACTCTAATAGGATAAAGTAGTGAGATTTGCTTTTTGATCGTCAATTCCTTTTGCGTGGCCTTTTTATCTTGGATTAGAAGTGAAGTTAAACAACCTCTCCACCTATGAGTACAGATAAAATATACGTACAGTTTAATTTATTTCGGACCTCATTTTGGACTACATTAGACATGTTGTACAATGCGGTTGAAGAACTACGAAAGAAAAAAAAAGGGAAAAAATGAGAAAAAGGAATTGAAGTCATAGTTATAATAACGCATAGAATAGTTACAAAATATATATATATATATATAAAAAGAAAAATTATACATAATTTATACTCCGTCTATTTCAATTACTGTCAATTTTTGAATTAACACATCTATTAAGAATACAATAGTTTATATAGTGAGTTTACCATTTTACCCCATTAATTTTAAAGTGTATAAATTAAAACCTTGAGATATTCAAGAAGTTCTACATTTTTCAAAGTAATTAATTGAGGATATAATAAGTAAAGAATTGTATTTTCTTGATTTGTCAAAATGAACAAGTAATTAGCGATAACTAAAAAATAAAAAATAGACAAATAATTAGAAACAGAAAAAATGAAATAATATAAATTTACCTAAATATAATATGATATATTGAAACACATAACCTAATATACTATATTGCCTGTTAGACGGTATATCTTTAAATTTTTCAAAATTTGTTCATAAATCAAGCTTAGCATACGCGATTTATGCCTTGTGAATGATCCCCAATGCTTTTTTATTACCCCCCCCCCCCTCCCTTTTTTATAGAGTTATTGTGACTAAAAATATATCACCAAAGTAGATTATATGTAAATAATATTTTTTATCTATAAATAAAGTAAATTATGTATATATATATGTGTGTGTCGGTTTGGTTTGAGTTCGGTTTGATTTTTTTTTTTTCTAATACCAAACCAAAGGAAGTGTGGTCGTTTTTTTTTTTCAATCGCCAAACCAATCAAACCAAATCACAAGTTGGTTTTTTTTTCCCGGTTTGATTTGGTTCATCGGTTCGGTTTGACTTAATGATTCGGTTTGTACACCCCTAATGGTAAAGACAATTTCAATAAACGTCGCGACGAGTTAATTTGAGGCACCAAAAAATTTGGGGCATTCCGAGAATCAAACTCGAGACTTCTCGCACCTAGAGCGAGAATCATACCACTAGACAAAAACGCCCACATTTGCTCTTCAATTGTTGATAATATTTCTATCTAATATATAGAAGAGCCATGATGAGGACAACCAATGGCAATTTTGTAATTTTAATCATTATTATGGGCAAAGTTTTAAATTTATAATTGTATAATTAATTGTCAAAATAGTTTTCTAGAAGAAACCAATTTTTCTTTTCAAGAGTCACAAAAAAATTTGTTTCATGTGTGGCCCACAAATTCATTTTATTTTATTTTTAAAAATCAATTTGTATTTGTTTGATTATAATAATAATGTGAAAAATATTTTTACTTTTATACTCTTGACAATTCAAATCGTTCATCTATGTTTATTAATACTATAACATATTTAGTATAATCCTACAATCTTCCATGTATGTAATTTCCTTTTTAATTATATATAATGCTTTTTAAACATAAGTATTCATATAGTTTTATTTAACTTATTTTATCTCCAAAATAATATTTGTTCTGTCTTTAAAAATTGTGAATTAAATAAGAAAACAAAAATAGTACAATTCTTTTTAATTACATATAATGCTTTTTAAGCATAAGTATTCATATAGTTTTATTTAACTTATTTTATCTCCAAAAAATATTTATTTTAACTTTAAAATTTGTGACTTAAATAAGAAAACAAAAATAGCACAATTCTAAAGAGATAAAAAAGAAGAATATAGAGTTGATAATGTAAGAATTGATAAATAAAGATAATTGTAGTTTAAGAAAATACATAACCAATTAACGGGATAAATTTTAAAATAGTATAAATATATGGGATCAAAAACTAATTTGTCATGGAATTATATATCATATACTTAGGAAACTTCCACAATAGATAAACTACAGATTGACTTTCATATAATAGTGAGTTGCACTTTTTAGTCTTGATTTCTACTTCTTACAATCTTGAATCATGATAAATTAGTGTCATTCGTCGAGAGTAAAAAGCATATTAAATATTAGATTATTAAATTCTTTACAATTATAAATAAATATTTTCTCAATTAATATCAATACTTGAATTTCAGAATTAAGTTACTTTATTACCTTATTTATATTAAAATTTTGGTTATCATCGACTAGATATTGATAAAAAAAACTATAAAACATAATTGTGAAAAAGGTTTAGCATTTTCATTTTAAATTTTGTTAAACATCAAAATAGTTAGAAAAAAAAAACTTAACCAAAGTTTGTACTCACTCTATTTCGATTTATGTAATGTTTATTTGACTTAAAATGATTTTTTTAAAAAAAAAACTATACTTTTAAAACTCGTGGTTTAAAACAAATCATAGATGTTCATATGACTATAAATCTTCTTACTAAGAATAACATGTATATTTTAAAGTCAAAATGTTATTAAATATATTAATACATCATTCTTTTTTAAACTGACTACAGAGAAAAATATGTCACATAAATTAAAGTTAAAATGACATAAATTTTCATAGTTTTAAGAGTTAATTACATTATATCTCTACTTCTTTTAAATTACAAAAAATTCTTAAAATTAAAAAAAAAAAGATTTATCAGCAGACAGGCGGATACATCGGTCATGATACATTGCTATTCAGGAAAGGCATAATACATAAATATACCCTTTAACTTGGCTTTGAATCATATTTATGCCCTTCAACTTAGTGTGCACAAGTAGACACTTAAACTTGTATAAAGTTGAACAAATAGACACACATGTCCTACATGTCATCCTACATGTCTTTTTTTGTCCAACATGGTGTCCTGCGTGTATTTTGCCATGTAGGACTCATGTGTTTATTTATTTAAAAGTTGGATAATTAAAGTGCCTGTTTGTGCATAATGAAAGTTGGAGGTCAAAGTTAAAATTTGAATCCAAGTTTAGGGTCCAATATATGTATTATGCCCTTAACTTGCAGACACATAGCTCACGGATGAATCCGAGAGGAGAGAGGTATATTTGGAGGGAATATGGATGTACCCGAGAGGAGAGAGATGTATACAAGAAACGATAGAGATGTATTCAAGAGAGGATGAAGATGTATTCGAGAGAGGATATGTATGTATTCGAGAGAGGATAGTGATGTATCTGACAGAGGAGAGAGATGTATCTGATAAAGAATTTTTGTAATTTTTTTAAATGCTAGAAATTTTAGAAATTATAATAAAATAATGTGAATTTAGGAAAAAAAATTAAAATTGTAAAGATAATTAATTATATTAGGCCCGTAAACGGCCTTCAATTATCTAGTATATATATATATATATATATATATATATATATATATATATATATATATAACAATAATGTATTAGTTTGACTATAGTAGCACGTAGCAAGTTGTACAATACAAAAAATGGTAATGAAATTCTATCTTCAAATGATGTTTTCTCATATTTTCAAAGAAATTTTATTTAACAAGTAATCTTTTTGAGTTGGGGATCTTATCTGAAACAATATCTCTATATTCTTCGATGTAGGGGAAAGGGTTGCATACACCCCACCTTTCCCAAACTCCATTTATGAGTTCACACTCGGCGTGCTTCTTATTTTTCTTTACTTCATTATATCTTCAAACATATATGAATAAATCGATTAAATATGTACGAGGGGTGTGTTTGGTATGATTATATCTTCAAACATATATATATATATATATATATATATATATATATATATATATATATATATATATATATATATTAAGAAAGATTATATGTAATCTAGTACTCCCTCTGTCTCTAATCATTTGTCCACTTTTGAATTGATACAACTATTAAGAATATAATAATTTATATAATGAGTTTATCATTTTATCCCTATTAATTATTAAGTGAGTGAATTAAAAATTTGAGATTTTCAAGAAGTTCTACATTTTTTAAAGTAATTAATTGAGACAATAATAGGTTAAAAAAATGTCCTTCCTTGATTTGTCAAAATGAAAAAATAATTATAAACAACTAAAAAAGAAAAAATAGATACGTAATCAGGAATATGAGTAAAATAATATGAATTTATCAAAGTATAATATTATATACTGGAATACATAACCTAATATTCTATTTTTCCTGTTGTACGATATATATTTAAAATCTTCAAATTTTGTTCATAAAACGCGTTTGGCGATAACGTTTTATTCCTTGTCATGATCCCCAATGCATTTTTGTTTTTTCCCCTTTTTATAGGGTTAATGGAACTACTAAATAACATATATTATCTTATCATTTTTACTTTGAAAATAAAACTTTTTTTTATTTCAAATTTCGCAATAAAACATGATCAAACATTTGATAAATAATTCTATAAAAGAAATTCTAATAGGATAAAATTATGAGATTTGCACTTTAAAGATAATTCGGTCGTCAGTTCCTTCTAGGTGGCTTCTTTACCTTGGATTAGAAGTGAAGTTAAACAACATCTCCACCTATGAGGTAAAGATAAAATATACGCACATTTTCGGACCTCATTTTGAACTACATTAGACATGTTGTTGTAACAATGATGTTGAAGAACTACAAAAGAAAAAGGAAAGAAAAAAATGAATTGAAGTTATACGTATAATAATGCATGGAATAATTATAAGAGAATCTATGTATTATTTTATATGATAATATATAAATTAGTTACGCTACAAGGGGTTTTGACCTTGAGACCTCTAAAATAAAAGCCTCAAGTCGGAAATACTTGTCTAAATAATTCCACCAAAAACCTCTAATAGGAGAAAGTAGTGAGATTTGCTTTTTGATCGTCAGTTCCTTTTGGGTGGCCTTTTTATCTTGGATTAGAAGTGAAGTTAAACAACCTCTCCACCTATGAGTACAGATAAAATATACGTACAGTTTAATTTATTTCGGACCTCATTTTGGACTACATTAGACATGTTGTACAATGGAAAAAGTGGGAAAAAGGAATTGAAGTCATAGTTATAATAACGCATAGAATAGTTACAATATATATATATATATATATATATATATATATATATAAAGAAAAATTATACATAATTTATACTCCGTCTATTTCAATTACTGTCAATTTTTGAATTAACACATCTATTAAGAATACAATAGTTTATATAGTGAGTTTACCATTTTACCCCATTTTAAAGTGGATAAATTAAAAACTTGAGATTTCAACAAGTTCTACATTTTTCAAAGTAATTAATTGAGGATATAATAAGTAAAGAATTGTATTTTCTTGATTTGTCAAAATGAACAAGTAATTAGCGATAACTAAAAAAATAAAAAATAGACAAATAATTAAAAACAGAGAAAATGAAATAATATAAATTTACCTAAATATAATATTATATATTGAAACACATAACCTAATATACTATATTGCCTGTTAGACGGTATATCTTTAATATTTTCAAAATTTGTTCATAAATCGCTATTGACATACGCGTTTTATTCCTTCTGAATGATCCCCAATGCATTTTTTTTGCGCCCCCCCCCCCCCCCTCTTTATAGCGTTATTGTGACTAGGAAGTAGTATATATTCTCTACTATTATAAAAAATAAAAAAAAAAAATAATTTTTTCTAATTTTCAAATACTCTTATCATTTTTACTTTGTATTTTTTTTCAAATTTTACAATAAAACATGGTCTAACATCTAACAAATAATTCCACTAAAAAATTATTATAGGATAAAGTTGTGAGATTTGGTCTGTAAAGATAATTTGGTCTTCAGTTCCTTTTAGGTGACCTTTTTATTTTGGATTAGATGTGAAGTTAAACAATCTCTCCACCTATGAGGTAAAATTAAAATATACGTGCATTTTAATTTTTTTCGAACCTCATTTTGTATTACATTAGACATATTGTTGTAACAATGCGGTTGATCAAGAACTACAAAAGAAAAAGGAAAGAGAAAAAATGGAAAAAAAGTTGAAGTTATAGTTATAATAATTCATGGAATAATTATAAGAGAATCTATGTATTATTTTATATGATAACATATGAATTAGTTACACAACAAGGAGTTTTGAACTTTAGACCTCTAAAATAAAAGTCTCAAGCCCATACCACTCGGGCATTCCAAAGGGTTTATCATATACTCCTGTCAAACTAAGCTACTGATTTTGAAACGGAGGAAATATCAGTTACTCTACACTTTATTATATATAATTTATACATGTATTAATTATACAAGTTTCCAATCAGAAATCAAATACCATATTAATTTTATACAAAAATAATTTATCTTTTAATTAACTATCAAACGTGATATTATTTATTCACCAAAAAAATGGGGGCGTTCCGAGAATCGAACTCGGGACCTCTCGCACCCAAAGCGAGAATCATACCACTAGACCAAACGCCCACATTTGTTCGTGAATTTTATATAACATCATAGTCTTCTTTAATGTAGGGGCAAGGGTGGCCTACACCCAACTTTTCCCAAATTCTATTTATGAATTCACACTCGGCGTGCTTCTTACTTTTCCTTCTATTTGCACCTTTAGAGGGAACATATTTTTACTTCATTATATCTTCAAAGTTCAAATATATATGAAGAAATCGATTAATTATGTACAAGGGGTGTGTTTGGTATGATTTTATACATATATATATCAAGAAAGATTATACGCAATTTAGTACTCCATCTGTCTCTAATTATTTATTCACTTTTGAATTGACACACCTATTAAGAATATAATAATTGATATATTCAGTTTATAGTACTCTTTACGTAGTTCAAAAATACATAAATTTCACTTCAAAAAAATTGAAAGTTTCATACGTAAATGTCCAGTCAAAGTTAAACTGCTCTCGAAAAATGAAAAGTGTCACATAAAATGGGACAGAGGGAGTAACATTCTACTTTCGGTTTTTCATGTTGCATGTTTAAGTCCACAAGATTAAAGGACAATTTTGTACATTTGACATAATTTTAATTTAGAACCACAAAATTAAAAAGTCTTCTTTATTTTCTTAAACTTCGTTCAAATCAAACTAGATCACTCTTTTTGAAACGGAGGAAATATCAGTTACTCTACACTTTATCATGTATAAAATAATACATAAATTTTATCATAATTTATACATATATTAATTATACAAGTTTCCAATTACAAACCAAATACCATATTAATTTTATACAAGAAAAATTTACCTTCTAAGTAGCTATCAAACGTGGTATTACTGATGCATAATTTAATGCATATATGACTCACCTTTAAATAAGCTACCAAACAACTCCTTGTAGTTTTTAAAAGACTACCAAATATTTACTTAAAAGCTCATAGAATAATAGAAGGTTATTGTATCTTGTGTCATTTCCTCTTTGATTTACTACATCTTCGAGAAGTTTCATAACGAGTATAATGATCCTATATATCCTCGATGAAACTTATTCTCGACAAATAAGGGTGAAAGAAAGCAAGTAAGAAAAATCAAGAAATAAAATCATTTAATTTAACTTATTAAATTCAATTTTACTATGGTAAAGCCAATTTCAACGAATTTTATCGCGATGAGTTAATTTGTGGCACCAAAAAAATCGGGGCATTTTAAGAATCAAATTCGGAACCTCTCTCACCCATAGCGAGAATCATACCACTAGACAAAAATGCCCACATTTGCTCTTCATTTTTTATAATTTATACACACACACACACACATACTCGTTAACTTGGTTTCAAATCACATTTATGCCCTTCAATTTTGGGTGTGCACAAGTAGGTACTTAAACTTGTATAACGTTGAACAAATAGACACACATGTCCTACATGACATCCTACATGACAATTTTTTGTCCTACGTGTATCGTGCCACGCAGGACTCATGTGTCTACTTGTTCAAGTTTATACAAGTTTAAGTGTCTACTTGTGCATACCAAAAGTTGAAGGGCATAAACGTGAAATGAAGCCGAGTTAAAGAGCACATTTACGTACAATGTCAATAATAATAATGTATTAGTTTGACTATAGTAGCAAGTAGCAAGTTGTACGATAAAAATAATGGTAATGAAATACATTCTATCTTCAAGTGATCTTTCCTCACATTTTCAAAGAAATTTTATTCAACAAGTAGTCTTTTCGAGTCGAAAATCTTATCAGAAACGATATTTGTATATTCTTTAATGTAGGGGCAAGGGTTGCATACACCCTCACCATTCCCAAATTCCATTTATGAGTCCACACTCGGTGTGTTTCTTACCTTTCCTTACTTCATTATATCTTCAAACATATTTGAAGAAATCGATTAAATATGTACAAGGGGTGTGTTTGGTTTTTATATATATATCAAGAAAAACTATACATAATCTAGTACTTCGTCTGTCCCTAATTACTTGTTCACTTTTAAATTGACACGCTTACTAAGAAGAATAAAATAATTTATATAGTGAGTTTTACATTTTTCCCTTATTAATTATGAAGTGAGTGAATAAAAATCTTGAGATTTTCAAGAAGTTCTACATTTTTTTAAAGTAATTAATTGAGGATATAATAGGTAAAAAAATTTGTCCTTTCTTGATTTGTCAAAATAAACAAGTAATTAGAAAAAACTAAAAAATCAAAAATAGACACATAATTAGTGACATGGGAGTAAAATAATATGAATTTACCTAAGTATAATATTATATATTGGAATACATAACCTAATATCTTTAAAATTTTCAAGTTTTGTTCATAAACTCGTTTTATTTCTTGTCACTGATCCTTAATGTATATTTGTTTTTGTCCCTTTTTATATCGTTAATGGAACTCAAAAGTAGCATATATTCTCTACTATTATAGAAATAATAATAAAAAAATCATTTTTTTTCAATTTTCAAATACTCTTATCATTTTTACTTTGAAAATAAAATATGTTTTTTTCAAATTTCACAATAAAACATGATCAAACATCTGACAAATAATTCCATAAAAAAATTGTGAGATTTGCACTTTAAAGATAATTTGATCGTCAGTTTCTTCTAGCTGACTTCCTTACCTTGGATTAGAAGTGAAGTTAAACAACCTCCCCACCTATTAGATAAAGATAAAATATACGTGCATTTTGATCGGACCTCATTTTGAACTACATTAGGCATGTTGTAACAGTGCGGTTGAAGACATACAAAAGGTAAAGGAAAAGAAAAAAATAATGAAAAAGGAATTGAAGTCATAGTTATAATAATGGATGGAATAATTATAAGGAAATCTAAGTAAGTATTATTTTGTATAACTAGTTTTTTGACACGTGCGTTGCACGTGATTATCAATTCAAAAAATTTAAGCAAAAATTTGAATAAATAAGTTTTGCACAAAATAATATTGCAGATTCTTTTGTGAATGTTCAATGTGCATCGTCATATATTATCTTTTTAAACTATGATTGTGAATTGCAATATTAAATGAGATTAAACTCGACTTTAAAAGTTTCAATTGCCTTCCTCTTTTTGTACTATACTTGAAAAAAAGGAGTACCGCAAAAAGGCAACATTTTTTTCTTTACTGGTTTGATGAGGGAAGATCTAATCTCGCTTATTCCATTCCGGCATTTTCTTCTTGATTTCTTAACATCTTTTCTAAAAAAAAAATCAGAGTTATATCACAAAGACTTTTTAATGTAACATTAATTTTTTTTTTGAAAAATAAAATTTATATATGTAAAAGCTATAATTAAATGTATCATAAATCACAATAAGTTATACTTATATATTAAGAAATTTAGATTTAAAAAATTTTTGTTTGCATTATGTAAAAAACAACAAAAATATTGGGGCGTTCCGAGAATCGAACTCGGGACCTCTCGCACCCAAAGCGAGAATCATACCACTAGACCAAACGCCCATATAGGTTCTTCAATTGTAGACAATGTATATATAAATATAATTATGTATTTAATTTGACTACAACTACCAACTTGTATAATTTAAAAAGTGGTAATGAAATACATTCTATCTTCAAGTGATGTTTCATCACATTTTTCAAAGAAAAATCATTTAACAAGTGTTTTTTTCGAGTCGAGGATCTTATCAGAAATAATATTGCTATCTTTCTTATCGTTTGGTAGAGTATATAAGAATAATACTAAATACAGTGTATTGGTAATGCTTTAACAATGCATGTATTAGTTATGCTTGCATTAGTTATACAAATATTATTTTTATCCATTATTTGGTTTGATGCATAAAAAATAGCATGCATTGCATTATAAAAATAATTTATACCCTTCACTATTATGGTAGAAAAGATGTAAAAAAGGTTTTGATGGGCAATTGGATCTTTAATCGTGTTAATGCATGCATTAAAACCATTGCATTGCTAATACCTATAAATCCATGGTATTAGCAATACACACCTTAACATATAATAGAGTGTATAACTAATATAAGCATGTATTATTTTTTCTAATACACTCTGACCCCTAATGTAGCGGTAAGGGTTGTGTACACCCACCTATCCCAAATTCCATTTATGAGTTCACACTCGGTGTGCTTATTACTTTTCCTTCTATTTGCACCTATAGAGGAAACATATTTTACTTCATTATATCTTCAAACATATATGAAAAATATTAAATATGTACAAGGGGTGTGTTTGGTATGATTATATATATATATATATGTAATTTAGTACTTTCTATGTCCCTAATTACTTGTCCATTTTTGAATTGACACACATATTGAGAATACAATAATTTACCTATTAATTATGAAGTGAATGAATTAAATTTAAGATTTTCAAAAAAGTTCTACATTTTTTAAAATAATTAATTGAGGGTATAACAGGTAAAAAAATTTATTCTTTCTTGATTTGTCAAAATGGACAATTAATTAGAAAAAACTAAAAAAAGGAAAAATAAACACGTAATTAGAGACCGATGGAGTAAAATAATATTACGTTACCTAAGTATAATATTATATATTGGAATACATAACCTAATATTATATGTTACCTGTTGTATGGTATATCTTTAAAATTTACAAAGTTTGTTAATAAATCGCTTTTGTCTAAATGCCTTGTGAATGATCCCCAATGCATTTTTGTTTTTGTCCCTTTTAATAGCGTTAGTGGAACTAGGAATTATCATATATTATCTACTATTATAAAGAATATATTTTTTTCAATTTTCAAAACTCTTGTTTTTTTTACTCTGAAAATCAATAAAAAAAAATTCAAATTTCACAAGAAAATATTGTCCAACTTCTGATAAATAATTCCACAAAGAAACTCTGATAGGATAAAGTTGTGAGATTTGCACTATAAAGATAATTTGGTTGTCAGTTCCTTCTAGGTGGTCACTTTACCTTGGAGTAGAAGTGAAGTTAAACAACCTCTCCACCTATGATGTTAAGATAAGATATACGTACATTTTTCGGACCTCATTTTGAACTATATTAGACATATTGTTATAACAATATGGTTGAAGAACTACAAAAGAAAAGAAATAAAATGGTAAGTAAATAGGAAATAAGTTACCCGTACACCTAAAAGGAAAACTCTTAGCTTTCGCGACAAGGTGTTTCAAACTTGAGACCTTCAAAATGAAAGTCTCAAAGCCTAAAAGGATTTATCATATATCAATTACTCTACCCTCTCTTGTGTATAAAATAATACATAAATTTTGTCATAGTTTATACATGTATTAAGTATACAAGTTTTACAAATCAAACACTATATTAATTTTATACAAAAATAATTTACCTTCTAATCAGCTATTAAACGTAATATTACTTATGTATAATTTAATACAGATACATGAGTCACCTTTAAATAAGCTACCAAATTAAACAACTAACTTATAGTTTTAAAAGACTACCAAAGTGTTTACTTAAAAGCTCATAGAATAATAAGAGATTGTTGTATTTTCACTGTGTCATTTCCTCTCAATGTAACTTATTCTCAACAAATAAGGGTGAAAGAAAGCAAGTAAGAAAGATCGAGAAATACAATCATTTAATTTAAAATTTGAATTTATCATCGTATATTAAGAAATCAATTAAATATGTATAAGGGGTGTATTTGGTATGATTTTTATATATATATATATAAAGAAAAATTATTAATCTAGTAAAATAATACAGATTTACCGAAGTATAATATTATATATTCAAAGAAATAACCTAATATTTTATGTTACCTATTGGACGGTATATCTTTAAAATTTTCAAAATTTTGTTCATAAATCGAGAGTCACGCATGCGTTTTATGCATTGTGAATTATCCTCATTCCTCAATGCATTTTTGTAGCTATAAATTTTTATAGTGTTAATGGAGCTAAGAAGTAGCATATATTATCTATCATTATTTTTTTAAAAAATAAAAATAAAAACTTTACTTTGTTGCATATATTAAAAGGTAATTAATATGGAAATTGAAATAAAATCTCGTGATTTTGTTAGATATCAAGGAAGCATTATCACTAAAAAAAAATCATTTTTTTCCTGATTTTCAAATGCTTTTATCATTTTTACTTTAAAAATAAAACTTTTTAAAAAAAAAAATCACAATAAACATGGTTAAATATCTGACAAATAATTTCACCAAAAAAACTCTAATAGGATAAAGTTATAAAATTTGCATTTTAAGGATAATTTGATCGTCAGTTCCTTCTAGCTGGGCTCTTTACCCTGAAATAGAAGTGAAGTTAAACAACCTCTCCACCTGTGATATAAAAATAAAATTTATGTACATTTTTTCCGGACCTCATTTTGAACTACATTAGACATATTGTTATAACAATGCTGTTGAAAAATACAAAAGGAAAAGGAAAGAAAAAAAAGAAAAGAATTGAAGCCATAGTTATAATAATGCATGGAATAATTATAAGGAAATCTATGTATTATTTTATATAATAATGTATGAATTAGTTATGCATACATAGATCGTTTGGTAGACGGATGGTAGATAGATTGGAAATAAGTTATCCCTTGCTAACTCAACCCAAAAAGCAAACACTTAGCTTTCGCGATAAGGGTTTCGAACTTGAGACCTCTAAAATGGAAAGTTCAAGCCCAAACCACCAGGTCATCCCAAAGGATTTATCATTTATCAGTTACTCTACACTCTATCATGCACAAAATAATACATAAATTTCGTCATAATTTATTAGGGTGAAAGAAAGCAAGTAAGAAAGATTGAGAAATAAAATCATTTAATTTACTATGGTAATATACAAGTTCAACGAGCTCTATCATGAACAAAATAATACATAAATTTCATCACAATTTATTAGGGTGAAAGAAAGCAAGTAAGAAAGATTGAGAAATAAAATCATTTAATTTACTATGGTAATATACAAGTTCAACGAGTTTCGTCGCGACGAGTTAATTTGAAACACCAAAATAAATAGGGGCGTTCCGAGAATTGAACTCGGGACCTCTCGCACCCAAAGCGAGAATCATACCACTAGACCAAACGCCCACAATGATTCTCCTTTTACAAAGTATCAAATAAATTATCTTCTGTGTTTAGTTTGACTAATAACAAAAAAACACTACAAAAAAAACTAATGAAAGTAAAATTTATGTTTGTCAATGATACATGTTATAAATCATAATTTCACATTAAATATTGTGCTATATACAACTATACAAGCATGTAAGTAAGAAATATGAACTCGGTGACAGAGCCAGAGTTTTCACAAAAGAGAGATTTCTAACCAAGAGTACTTGGATGAATCCCTTTAGCTCCGGCCTTGATCATAGTTAAAGAACTTTACTCTGAAATCAGTAAGTTTAACAGCAAATTCAAGAAACTCTGTTGCTTTGACACTGTCAATATTGATCACATCCTCCCTTTGACAACTCAGGTGCATCGGGCACGAATCCCCTGCCTCCAAATAGGGGTCGCATAAAAGCATCATCGAACCTTCTCCAATGGTTATGAATAGTGTAAGAAGGTTCCTTCAGTAGAATGCTCAAACCAGATGGTCGTAAGGGATCAACATTTCCCATCTCAACTTCGAGTTCTTGCTCGTTAGTGAGAAGTGGGCGTGCAAACGATTGTTCGGAAGAGATCAGGTTGTTGAAACCTTGTGATGAAGGCAACAAGAACCTTACAAGAGGCTTGGTTATCAGCCCAAACACCTAAAAGGGGTCAAAACAATCGAAATTAAGTCACTATAACTTCTACGTACTTCTTAGTTTTAATATGGCCGAGATGAGTTTATTTGGAGTATAACATGGTCAGTGATGATTTATATAGCCGACACCAACTTATTTAAGACTAAAGTGTAGTTCTTGTTGTAAATAAAACATGTCAACTTGAGAACTTTCTTATCTTCCAATGAATGCACACAAATTTTTAAACATGTGAGGACTACTTTTTCATCTCATTTTGAGGCAAGGGCTAGCAATGACGGATCCAGGATTTTCACAAACGAACGTTAAAACACGCTAAAAAATCAAGGGTATTCAACGTATAGTATATATACATAAAAAAAAGAACTGGAGAAAGGAAAGACGAAGTTACCACTGTACTGAAGAGGACTATTGTAATTGTGCTGGTGATCATAACTGCATTTCCTGGCTGTTGGGTGTGGCCAAACCTCGTAAACTGCACACCAGGAATCACGCTTCAATGAACGCGATGTTACTTTTAAAATACAAATACATTCGTTCTGAAAAAGCCTACACTCACTTATTTCGGGCAAACAAAAAACTAAATGTAGCGTACTGAAGATTCCAATTTTATCGGATTGTCCCCAAAGGACACATGTGCTATAAACATTTTAGAAGAAGAGCTGATAAGTTCAAAAATCGACCTGGTTATAAGCCAATGCCATGGAAACAGATCCTCGCATTAAACCAGCCCACCATATTGTAACCTGTGAAGTTGATGAATTATTATTATTCCGATAAGATATAGCAACACAGGCTGCTTTAGGACAAAAAATGAGATATAACCTGTTGTTTAAGACCAAACTTGTCATGCTCAGATCGCTTCAAGCAATTGGATAACAGAGACAGTGGGAACACGAAACATGCCCTTCCAATCAGAACCAGACCAAGCAGCGCAGCGCTTACCCCAACAGATTTTCCAGGACTATGAAACGGAAAATCCACAAAATGAGAATTGAATTAGATTAAAAAGACCAATAATTGGAACTCGGAGACAATTTATGAAATGGATATGACATCTTACCTGTCTTTAACGAATCTCCATTTCTCAATATCTAAGGCATCCATACCAACATAAAGGAAAATGAAAATCTCCGCAATAAATGAGAGTGTTGCAAAAGCATGTCTGTGAAAAAATAAAATTAGTTAAACTAGGAAATTAAACACGTACGTAACTTCTTTGAGAAGTTCCTAAAGAAGGTTTAAGACGTTCAGAACAAGTGATTTCTGAGTGTAAACATACCTTGTTGTCACTTTAGAATTAAAGGTCACATTATGCCAGGTATAGTGTGACATGACAATACCACAGATAAATACTGTAAGAATTCCGCTTAAGTCAAACAGCTGAAAGGCAGGGACAAATTATCACGATCAATAATTACATAAACTACATCGATACAAGTGTTCACATTGTACAGAAACTTACTTCTGCCATCACATATGAAAGGTAAGCCATGAGAATCATGAGACCAACTTCACGATCAGTTGAGTGCCTACAAGTGGAATAGACGGCTTTAAGAGTTACAAATGCCGAATACATATCGGTATTACATACACGTTGATTTATAATATGGAGAGAAAAGAACTCCTATGGTAGCTTATAGCATTCAATAAGTTAAGAATTTTCCTAGATTTATAATCACTTTTTCTTGTGTAGACAAGTGAGCCGAAGACTTGAATGGTGATGTGCTGAAGAAAATAAGATCAATTAATAATTGGACGCGAAATGAAAGAGATATAGTAATAAACTAATTAATTAATTAAACTATAAGAAAAAGAAAATTGGAATAAAGAGAAGAATACCTGCCAAGATATATCTTTTTTATTAGGTATGCACTTAGCAATCCAATCTGCATTCAAGAGCAAGATGTCGTAAATAATGATAGATGGTTAGCATAATCTGATCAAACGAGGAGGTAGAAAAAAATAGTGGAGCCGAGCGAATAAGAAAGCTATAGGTAATGCAACTATAAATCTTATGGAGAATTTGATCTTGGCACAGGATGAACAATTGGATAGTAAACTCTGCTCTCATGGATGGCAAACAACAACAGCATGAAACGACTGTTAGTACCCCGTGGCCTGATGAGAAAAAGGAGAAGTCTGCCGAAGAGGGCTCATGTCTTATTAGCTCGTCGGTGAGAAAATATATACGAAGGATGATCAGCCACACTGGGACTGAGACACGGGCCAAACTTCTAGAGGACAAACGTAGAAAGGATTGGTGAATGCGCGTAAAACATAAAGCAAGAAAGTGTGCTACTTACCAAAACTCCCAGAAAAGTGCTTGCAAGAAATAGGTAGAGAAAATTTCCAGTGAACACTAAGGCAGCCCTTGAGTTGATGTGGGAGAGGTCCAACTTCTGGATCGCATTAAAGAGCACCACAGATGTTGCATCATTTACCACCCCTTCCCCAAAGACTAGACTATAGAGTCGAGGCGTCTCGTCCTGATTAAGCACCTGAGAATTAAACTCATAACGTTCAGTTTACACAAGTTTCTATATCAATAATTATCCATTTTACCACAGTACAGCCGCATTGTTTAGAGGAAATCCATACCTGCAAGGTGCAAACAGAGTCTGTTGCTGAAAAAATTGCTCCAATCGCTACGAAAAAAGTATTTGAAAATATCAGAAGATAAGAGGTCAAAATCAATTTACAGGAGAATGCCAACCGCGGAAAGAATGAACTTAAAACTTTATCTATATCATTGAACCAAAATATTATATGACGATTGCTTCTCAGGTTATGTTGCTCGGACTCTTCAAAAGTGTTGTCACACCCGTGTCGAATCCTCCAAAAAGGCAATACTTTTGAAGGATCCAACATGCACCTGTTGACATTTTTGAAGAGTTCGAGCAACATAGTTCTTACGTACTCAAATCCAGTCTAAGAAAATACTCCCACAGGGTCATGGTACCACAGTGGCAGAGGTGGAGAAAGGACGAGAGATAAGGGATCGAAGAAAATACTAAGAAATTACAGGTGGAAATTAAATTTATAACTTAAAATATCTTTTGAAACTTTTTTTACAAATGCATAGAAGCTTTCCTTGTGCTAATGAGATACTACAACCAATATATATACATAAATGATAGAACACAATATTTTGTTCCTGACCCTCAAAAGTACAACATCTACAATTGATAACCTGAAACATCAACTGCAATCGAAAGAAGAGGAAAGACTGGTACCGAGATAATCTCGTAGCTCCAGAAAGCCAATATCAAGCTTTCCCAATAACTCCTTTGCGCCTAAAACAAAATTTTCAAGTTAGGGCGACCAAGAGAGATATCCCATGTAAAAACTAAAAACAAAATCAACAACTAGTGAACTTCTCAAGGAGGAAGGACTAAAATGAACCATTGGTAAAACCTTATAACTAGTAAATTATTTTTGGCTTCTACACGGTGAAGAATTCAACTATTAAGAAACCATTTTGCCGTATGCAGTAGAAGAAAGGACAAGACACTTGGAATATACAAACACAGTAACCTCGATCTTCTTCTTTCTTTTTTGTTCTTTTGAGAACGACAAATGCTAATTTATATGGAGTTAGGGACATGTCATTCAAATGCTAATTCACACCACCTCTAATCGATTCAGATTTCAACTAACTCTAGCCTAAGACCGACTCCCCCCCCCCCCAACAAGATCACTACAACCATTAATATAGTAAAAATGCTAATATGAGAGTTCAACTTCAGCTCATTTAACATCGGAACAAGTAAAAAGAACCTCGCTTCAGCTCCCTTTGCGCAAGGTATTCACTTTCTTAAGTTGACTGAAGAGGACTGAGAAAGTAGGGCATACCAAATGATATGATGCTGAAAGATATCAATGTGCCGACGGCACCAAACAACATGATGGTCACAAAATTCCTGAAGAACTGCTTCTTTTTCACCTGAAAACTGATAAGGTGCAAATGCTGAAGTCAGTCTCATAGAATTTAACATCTAAAAATCTTGCCGCTCTTTTCTTTTTTGTTTTCTGTCTAATTGTCATTATCAATAACAACAGCAGGCGTTAATGTGGTATTATACTATCATCTTACTTCTATTTTGTCAAGATACTAAGCTCCGTTTTTATAAGGAATTACCAATAAAGTCAAGATATCTGGTGATAGCTACAAGATCTAAAATTCAGGCTCTTTACACTTTCTTAACTGAAATTCTTCATTTTGTTATTTTCTTTGTCTTGTTCATACTGATTCAACAGGTTATAGCATTCTAGTCTCATACTTTCGTTAACTCAATCCATGTGTCCTTCTTGCGTATAAATTCAAGTATTCAACTGTGCCTTTTTTGGGCTAAACACCTTAGTCTAAATGTTCTTTCTCTTCCACATTCAGATTAGAGAGAACAATACTTGTAATATGCAACAATGCAATAAACGAACTCAAATAACTGTGGCAACCACATTAAAATTGACATGTCACTATAAAGGCAAGAAGAAAACAACTTACCCGGCATTAAATATGATGGGTGGTAGAACATAAATGAAGAAGAGTTGTTCGTCAAATTCTAGGAGATGAGAGCTCTTTCCTTTAGTAGTTAACAAAATGATGCCTCCTGTACATAAGCCCTGCCACGAGAACAACAAAGATCGTCCATTGCAGAAAAAATCCACTAGCATAGTCCACTATAAAAATGTGCTGAAGAAAATTTTCACAATAAATATCAGCATTCATACATGTATATGCTTCTACACAGACTAAAGTTGTGGTCTAGCGTTTACAACTTTATTCTGCACCAATTAGGTGTAGAGTCCAAATCTTACTAAGGGCATTCCCTCTTCGAGCTCATACAAGAGGTAATGTTATGCAATGCGTGCATGGACTAAAATTGCAGCCTACTGGTTACAACTTCACGCCACTTGAATGCAAAGTTCAAATCTTACTAAGGGCTTTCCTTCTTCTAGCTCGTATATATGGTAACATTATGCATGTATATGTGTTTTCTCAGGCTAAATTGCAGTATTGTGATTAGAACTCTACTTGGTGCCACTTAGGCGCAAAATTTAAATCTTACTAAGGGCACTCCTTCTTATAGCTTATACATGAGGTTACATTATGCATGTATGTATGTGCTCGGGATAATATTGCAGCGTAGGGTTATAACTTTACTTAACACCACTTAAGTGCAGAATTCAAATCTTACTAAGCGCATCCCTCTTCTAGCTCAAAGACGGGGTAAATTATGCTTTATATGTGTGTGCTTGGGCTAAAATTGCAGTCTTGTGGTGACAACTTTACTCTACGCCACTTAGGTGCAGAATTCAAATCTTACTAAGCGCATCCCTCTTCTAGCTCATAGATGAGGTAAATTATGCCTTATATTTGTGTGGTCGGGCTAAAATTGCAGTCTTGTGGTTACAACTTTACTCTATGCCACTTAGGTGCAGAATTCAAATCTTACTAAGGGCATTCCCTCTTCTAGCTCGTAGGTGAGGTAACATTATGCTTTATGTGTGTGTGCTCGGGCTAAAATTGCAGTCTTGTGGCTACAACTTCGCTCTACACCACTCAGGTGCAGAATTCAAATCTTACTAAGGGGCAAGGGCATTCCCTCTTCTAGCTCGTAGATGAGGTAGCATAATGCTTTCTATGTGTGTGCTGGGGCTAAAATTGCAGTCTTGTGGTTACAACTTTACTCTACGCGACTTAGGTGCAGAATTCAAATCTTACTAAGCGCATCCCTCTTCTAGCTCGTACTAGCGGTGTCCTTTATATATGTGCATACAAACAACATTGATTCAATAAAGGAAAGAGGACTCACGATAACTAGAGCGGTGATGGAATCATTAATCCAACGACTCTCTTCAAGGAGATGACCAATCACAATGCATCCACAAAGAAGAGCCACAAACAGAGTTATGGAATCCACAGAAACCTGATCACCATCCGACAATATACTCACCCCCAATCTCGCCACAGCATCCAACCCCATGATTGCAACTAGCCACAACTGGTCAAGAAACACAAGTGTCAGCAGGTTCACTAAGTGCCTGGAAAGGGCGCTAGCGGATACTCCACCTACTATTTCATTCAACTACAATTGTTCATCTAAGTGAACTAAACACACAATAGATACAAACAAGTATACATTCCTGACATTGCCACAACTATGTATCAATGTTCCAGTAACTAATACGAGCTATGGGTTCGGTTCCAAGTTCAAAACCCATACACTTCAAATCCTGACTTCAAAATCCATATACTTCAAATCCTGACTCGGTCTCTAATCATATGAAACAACAAATGACAATTAACGGTAAAAAAAAATTCTCTTTTTTTAACCCATGGATGCAAAAAACAACTTCTACAAATGACATTACACATTGAATATATTATATATCCTCCCCACCCTCCAACACACATAATAATCGCCCATTTCCACCACCGTCACTCTCACCTTGTCTAGATTATATACGAATACTTTTAGAATACTCACTTTATTTCAATTTGATGATATTTGTGTATTCTTAAACTAAACATACTTAGAATTCACCGAAATATCTGTTAATTTTATAATCTTAAACATACTATATGAAAAAGATGAAATAAAATAATTGCCCCCCAAAAAATAATTCTTTTCTAAACAGACTTAAAAATAAATAACCCTTTCATAACATAACAGAAATACTCATAAAATTACCTTCAATTTGCAGAGCAAATGCAGAGGCAAAATCACAACTAAATGAATGAAAAAAAGTGAAGTAATAAAAACTTTACCTTTTAATTTGCTGAAAATCTGCAATTTAGCAAAATCACAACTACATGAATGGAAAAAAAAATGAAGTAATAAAAACTTTTGCCTATTAATTTGCTGAAAATCTGCAATTTAGGCAAAAAATTTAATTGTATGAAGACAATTAAGAACAAAGACTGATTATTTTTTATTTTTTTGCTTAAGGAGTAAGATACGAATGAAAAAAATAGAATTAGAAGCAAAGTTGGAAAATGATGTTTTATATACTTTTTATAAGACTCTTTTAAAGTAAACAAAAATATGTGTCTAACTTTGTTACACTTGTGATACTCCAAGTTTATTATTTGCTTCCTTAAACAGAGGATTTGGATTCTTAAATTGATTCTATATATATACTGAGAAATCAACATAAAAAAGTCAAGAAATAAGATTTAAAATTGATTAATAGTTAATTTGTGTTCTTAAAATAACAATACGCTTTATATTTGAATTTTCACATATAGCCACTTAAAAATAGCCTAATTACTCTCCATAGATATAGTTTGATAATTATAATTCGTAGTTACATGTTATATTGAGGAGAGAGGCAAGCGGACTGGGAGAGGAGGAGAGAGGAGAGAGAGAGGGGGAAGAACGGGAGAAAGGTAAATTATATATGTATATCGCTTAGATAATTGTATATTATACATATGTATTTGTATATACGGCAAGCAAGAGTGGGAGAGGGAGGAGAGAGGCGAATGAGAGAGGGCAGAGAGTAGGAGAGAGGTGAATTGTATATGTATATAATTGTATATTATACATATACATTTGTATATAGGGCAAGCGAGATTGGGAGAGGGAGGAGAGAGGTGAATTGTATATATATATAGGTTAAATAATTGTGTATTATACATATGTTTTGTATATTCTGGTGAATCATACATATACAAACGTGACTAATCATACAAACTCGAAGTCAGCCCACGTAATTAATGTATAATGTTAGTCGCGGGTGGTAATTATAGCAAACTATAGCTATGATAAGTAATTAAGTAGTATAAATTTGCTTTGTTGCGTAATTTTTCCTTTGTATATTGCTAGACTTTATTTATAACTGATTTACACTTAATTTGAGTGTTTTTTATTACAATAGTTCAGTAAAAGTGTGACAAATTCATAATATTCCTCATCTTTTGCAATGTATCATGTTTTTTTTTATTACTTTTCTATTTGATGAAATTATTATTTTAATAGATGTTTTTGATTGACGAATATCGGATTCATCGAATAGAAAAGAGTGTTTAAATTTAACTATGAACCTTATCTGACTAGCAAAATTCACACATTATTGTCTTCTTCGTTAACTCCAAAGAAAAACTCAATGAAATCTAATATCATTGTTTTTACTTTCTCTAATAAAAATTTAATATTTTCTCTTGCTTTAAAACATAAATGAGTTTTGGGTTAGTGGAAAGAAGCAACAACAACATTGATAAGAAAATTAGACAACACTTGACTACTTGTTAACATTCTATCGTAATTCTACCCTTCATATATTAGGTCATATTCTTCATTAGGTGTAGGTGTAGGTGTATCGTAGCTTGTCTAACTTCCGCAAATACTTCTTCAATCTACTTCAACCTCTTCTCAGATTCATCATGGTCGACCTATTACACATCCTTACCGAGACATGTGTGTATCTTCTTTTCACATGTCCAAATTAATGCTGTCAAAAATAAAAAGATCCACTACAAAGCAATGGAAAATTATGGTGTAAAACATAATTATTCACTGAACCAGCTCACTGGGAAGATATATGATCAAAAATACATTCTCACTGAATTAATGAGAAACTTCTTACTTTTTAGTTTTTTCATATGAAAACATTATTATTTTTTCTATGATCTCATTGAAAATATTGATGAAAATAACTAATGAACATTTCGTGTAAAAAATATAATGAGAAGATAATATTTTTTGGGTAGTGTAACTTAATTTCGCTTCCACTAGTGAAAACGTAGAATGCTAAATATTTATTTATTCTTAATAAAGATTTTTAAGTTCGAGCATTCATATATAAAATCATATTTATTAGAAAATACTTTACTTCTAGTTATAAAATCTATAAACATAAATAAAAATTAATTATCTAATATATTTATCGAACATCGAGTGAGCAATAGATGGAAAAAGGGTATATCTAGCCGTGCATTAGTTAGGAATCATGAGATTCTCCTTACACCATTTTCATCACATACAATAATTACACTTTAATATATTTGGCAAACATAAAAAAAATTAAAAAAAATAGAAAACGACCATTCACTAATGCTACAACCCCACAATGTGTGAATTGATTTGAACTATTGCTTTCAACTTCACTTTTTTAGTTTTTTTTTTCTTTACAAGAATAATAATTAAATCAAATGATTTGGTTTGAAAACAAGACCATTTTTTCAAAAAAGTATTTAGAAAATTATTTTTTCAACATTTAAGCAAATTTCCAACTACTTTTTACTATATTCCAAAACGTCTCGTTAAAAAAGGACTACAAAATCTCAATCATGTTAATTAATACAATAAGATTTTTTGTATTTTTAGTTATAGTCATAGATGAATTTAATATCACTTAAAAAATTAAGTTATGAAAAATTATTTCATATATATAAAAAAAGTTCTTACTAAAATTATTGAAATTTTTGAGACCGTAAATCGTAATCAATCATCTAAGCTTTTATCCGTAATATTCGAATAAGTTTTCTTTCACTTTTTCCAATAGGAATATATATTGTTTTATGTACCAAAACTTCTACATATGAATCTTAGTTTTTTAAAATTTATTATTATTATGGGTTAATTATATATAATTTGTGCATTAACAATGTCACAAGTTTCAATATTACAAAAAAATTTAGAAATATAAATCCACGCAATTGTATACAAAAAGGGGTTAATCAATAACCTAAAATAATAATAATTTAATAGTATTAACGTATGTTAATATGTTATATTTTACGAAATTCAAAAAAAGTTTGAATATTAAATAATATTGTCATCATTGTATGAAAGATTCACAATTTATATTACTTTTGTATAATTTAAATTTTTCTTAAAAAAATTGATTAAATTAACCCTCTAATAGTAATAATAATAACAATAATTATACAAATTAGTATTTTAATTATGTCTATCTTAAATCATTTGAAATTATAATGTATAATTGATTACTTTTATATCATTAGATTCCTTAAATTTCTAAAGCCAAAATCTCTTACTTTTCGTCTCGTTCCATTCATTGGACACGTGTCCATTCATGTACAATGACATAATTGTCCCCACATAAAAAAGTAACCCAAACACTTGACTCATCTTAACCATGGTTATATTTTAACCCAACACATTTCCACCTCTTTTTGTTTTTCTTCATTTAAAAGTCGTTCGGTAGCTGGTTTGAAAGTGAGTAGTTATATAAGTATTAAATTTC
Organism: Solanum sitiens; assembly: GCA_016801875.1. Taxonomy (NCBI): domain Eukaryota; kingdom Viridiplantae; phylum Streptophyta; class Magnoliopsida; order Solanales; family Solanaceae; genus Solanum; species Solanum sitiens. The sequence continues at coordinate 1,788,008 of JABWTJ010000074.1, read as the reverse complement.
ACATACGTAATATTGTATTTGATAGTTGGTTGAAAAAAAATGAGCTATTCATATATAAAATTATGGAAAAATAATAGAAATTCCACCTTTAAGTTATTTTATTATCATTATTCCCTGTTAGTTTTACAAATTGCTAAAATTCCTTATTTTCACGCGAAATTAAATTATGGATAAATAACAAAAATTTCACCTTTTAAGTTATTTATCATTTTCCCTTATTAGTTTTACAAATTTTCAAAATTCCTCATTTTCACGTATCAGATTAATGTATCAACGCATCAAATTAATGTATCTCGCACATCAAATTAATGTATCTCGCGCATCATATTAGTGTATCATGTATAAAATGTACATCAGATTAGTGTATCATGTATAAATGTGATGCATCTTACTTAATGATTGATGTATCTCGCACATCAGATTAATGTATCAACGCTTATATTATTGTATCAATTCGAGAGAGTTCTCTAATTATAAACTTATAAGGGACAAATGGTAACTTTGTCTTAAAGTATGTGATTTATGTCATTTGCCTAAAATTATTAGAGTATTTGATTCACAATTTAAAAATTCGCATAACTAATAAATATATATAACAATATAAATTGTGAAAAAAATCTATATATTATTTTACATAAAAAACAAAAAAATAACTAAATCCAACATAAAACAATACATGAATCCCCTCATAATAAATGTCTGAATTGTTAATACTAGCATAGTTCTAATCAACTAAACGAATTATCCAACATTTACTTTATGATTTTGACTAATTAGTATTCTAGTTGTATAAAACACTTTTTTTTAAAATTATTTTTGAATCATAAGATCTTAAAACTAAAAATATTTATAATATCTTAAAGGAAAAAAAGATAAATATATCTCGAATTATTATAAATATTATATATATATCCTCCGTCATACATTTTGGAGTATTGATTCTCATGTCGTAAAAAAACTAGAGTATATATATCTTTATATTAAAGGACATACAAATGTCATAATCTCATTCACTCGATCCGACATTATTTAAATATCAAACGGATAAGATAGCGCCACATGTCATTATTTAGTCTTACTTAAAGTGAAAGACATATAAGGTTTAATTTTTGAAAGACTGAAATATCAATATCTTAAAAGTATGACAGAGGATATCTATACTATTTACGATAGTTCAACTATATATTTATCCTTTTTCCCTATATTAAATATCAAATATATATTATTTTTTTAAAAGAAAATATACACTAAATAAGAATATAAGACACATAAATATAATATAAAAAACAAAACATTAAAATGTCTTATTATTTTAACATTATATTTCCTTTTAGCATTAGTCATTCTCACTCCCTTTCCCTTCCTCACAAGTCTCCAATCATCTCCTTTCCTCTCTTTAGATTCCATCCAACAAATCAAAATCATAACTTTATTACCCCCCACCCCCCTTTAGGTATATATTATTTTTTATATTTAATTTATATAATTATATTAAATATATTATTATTATAAATTATACCATTCAAGTAATAGTTGAAATACTAAATTTTAAATTGTAAATCAATTTAATATAATAATTAATCAATTTAATGTATGTATTCATTTTATCAAATCTTTTAATCACCATAAATTACATTGATATAGAAAATTGATTATTTGACTATTATTAATTTTTTTTAATCTTGTTTTTAACAATTTTTTTTGAGCCGAGGACTATCGAAGAAAAAATATTTTTATTTTATATTTCACATATAAAATTACGATAAATCTGTTATCGTTATCGTTATCATAGTCTACATCAATAGATATCATATACATAAAATTTAAATTTTGAATCTGCTCGTGTTCAAATCTTTTTCTTCACCCATGGTTAAAGTTCAACCTCACCCCACCCCCTTCTTACCCCCCACCCCCCAACACTGCTTTCCAACATCACAGCAGAGTATAACCTTATCTTCTCTGCAGTAGAACCCCCCCCCCCCTTCTCTTACAAGTCTTCAAAACCCACCTACCCCCTTTCAACCACCCCCATATCCTCTTATTCAGCTCCCACACACTCCCTCTCTAGTCTCCACAGATCTGAACTTTCATTACTCAAAAGATTTAAAGATTCTTGAAGTTTTTGAAAAAAATTGAAAAAAAATGTCAACTTTAGCACCCCATTTTCGTACAGTAATGGTGAACTCGCTTCCCTTAGAAGTTCTTGAACACATCTTCTCTGACATAACTTCAGATAAGGACAGGAACTCAATATCATTGGTTTGTAAATCTTGGTATGAAGCTGAGAGGTGTTGTAGGAAAAGTGTGTTCGTTGGGAACTGTTATGCTGTTAGCCCTTCAATCTTGATTAGACGTTTCCCAGATCTCAGATCTGTAACGATTAAAGGGAAGCCACATTTTGCTGATTTCGATCTTGTACCTGAAGGTTGGGGTGCATATTTTTATCCATGGGCTGTTTCAATGGCGAAGGCTTATCCATTTCTTGAGGAAATTAGGCTTAAGAGAATGGTTGTTTGTGATGAGTCATTGGAGCTGATTGCTAAGTCGTTTAAGAATTTCAGAGTCTTGGTTTTACAGTCTTGTGAAGGATTTACTACTGATGGACTTGCTGCCATTGCTGCTAACTGCAGGTTTATCTAGCATTTTTTAGCTGTTTTTTTTTTTTGGTAGATGACCCTTGTCTGAGTAATGGTGAGAGAGAAGTCTTAATCTTTGCATCTGGGGTTAACTGTGCTTGTTTGTAGCTGAGGGGTTGAGGAAAGTTTTAATCTTTGCATCTGGGGTTGACTGTATTTGTTTGTAATTGAGGGTGGTTGAGGAAATGGTATGTTTTTAGAGCATTGTTGTCTGAGTACTCTAGTCGTTAACGGTGAAAAGAAGTCTTGACCTTTGCATCTGGGGTTAACTATACTTGTTTGTAACTGAGGGGTTGAGGAAAGTTTTAATCTTTGTATTTGAGGTTTAACTGTATTTGTTTGGTATTGAGGGGTTGAAGAAACGGTGTGTTTTGTAGAGTATTGTGTCTGAGTACTTTATTTGTTAATGGTGAAAAGAAGTCTTACTCTTTGCATCTGGGGTTAGCTGTTCTTGTTTGTAACTGAGGGGTTGAGGAAAGTTTTAATCTTTACATCTGGGGTTGACTGTATTTGTTTGTAATTGAGGGTGGTTCAGGAAATGGTATGTTTTTTAGAGCATCGTTGTCTGAGTACTTTAGTCGTTAATGGTGAAAAGAAGTCTTAATCTTTGCATCTGGGGTTAACTGTACGTGTTTGTAATTGCGGGGTTGAGGAAATGGTATGTTTTGTAGTACATTATTGTCTGGGTATTTTCGTCCTTATTGGTGGAAAAAGTCTTAATCTTTGCATCTGGAATTTACTGTACTTGTTTGCAATTGAGGGGTTGAAAGTTTTAATCTTTGCATCTGGGGTTAAGTATTTGTTTGTAATTGAGGGGTTGAGGAATTTGGTCTTAAGAGATTTTTTTTTTTTGTCATGAGACATTGGAGCTGATCTCAAAGTCATTTATTCGAAGTCTTGGTTTTACAGTCTTGTGAAGGACTTACTACTGGACTTGCTCCCGTTGCTGCTAACTGCAGGTTTATCTAGCACTTATTAGCTGTGTTTTTCTTTGTAGATTACCCTTTTCTGGTAATGGTGAAAAAATCTTTAATCTTTGCATTTGGGGTTAGCTGTACTTGTTTGAAACTGAGGGGGAGGTATAGTTTTATTCTTTGCATCTGGGGTTGACTGTATTTGTTTGGTAGTGAACGTTGCTGTCTGAGTACTTTAGTTGTTAATGGTGAAAAGAAGTTTTAATCTTTGCATCTGGGGTTAACTGTACTTGTTTGTAACTGAGGGGTTGATGAAAGTTTTGATCTTTGCATCTGGGGTTAATAACTGTATTTGCTTGTAATTGAGGGGTTGAGGAAATGGTAGGTTTTGTAGTCATTGTTGCTTGAGTTCTTTAATATTTACTGGTGAAAAAGAGTTCAAATCTTTGCATCTGTGTGGTAACTGTTTTGAGGAAATACTAGAAGGTTTTGTTGAGCACTGTTGTCTAAGTACTTTAGCCCTTACTGGTGACTTCATTAAATTATTTCTAATCTGGGATTAACTGATTTGATGGAACAGTAGGTTTTGTGGAACATTGTTGTCTGAGTACTTCAGGCCTTACTGGTTAGGATAAGTTTTAATCTATGCATCTGAGAAACTGTTCTTGTTTGTAATTGAGGCATTGGGGAAGCAGTGGGTTTTGTGGAGCATTGTTGTCTGAGTACTTTAGTCTTACTGGTGAGAAAAGTTCTAATCTTTGCATCTGGGGTTTGGATGTTTCTTGTTAGTTATTGAGGATTTGAGGAAGCAGTAGGTTTTGTGAAGCATTCTCGTCTGAATACTTTAGCCCTTGAGATATTCCTCCCACATTGTGTGAACAATCTCTTCTCGTTGAGCATGCATTTCCCCATCAGCTGACCTAGAAGATGAAGCAACATTGTTAATCTCTATCTCTGGTTGGTCGCTGATATTAAAGTTGGGGTTGTTATAACCAAAAAATTAGGGTAAAATTTGAAAATAAAATATATTTCCAACATTTGATAGCGAGTTGGAAAACATGTTATAAGTTGTTTTCCAAATTTGATTTACAACTTCAAGTCGGCTTCGAACTTTTCGTATACAAACACTGGTTTTCAAATAAAGTGGACATTATTCCAGAAAAAAAGTAAATAATATTTATGGCCAAAAGGGTCCTTATTTAAGTCTTTCAGTTCATTCCTCTGTTTTGCTTGATTGGATTGTATTTCACAGTAGTTGGTGGAAAGAGTAGCAAGAACGCCATAGCGAAGAAATGCCTTAGTACTTTGATCCGCTTACTGGGTAAAGAAGCAAGAGCATATAGTTGTATGACTTGGCTACAACAAACGAAAGGGATGTAAGAGGGCACGATTTCGTCCACCTTTAGAAACTAAGCAGAAACTGAATCTAATTAAACTTTTGTTTTGATATGTGCACTTTATTAGCAATGGTTCACAGAAAGTGTGAACTACTGGTTCAGTATTATGAGTAGTTCAATGAATTTGAATTATTGAAAGGGTTGAACATCTTGTAACACGGTTATCAAATTAATGTTGCATTTTTATCTCTTTCCATTTGATTTATGACAACTCCTCTTATATTTGGACCTTCTTTTGCTGCTATTCTTGTTTAGCGCTGGGAATAAAAACTATAGAAGCAATGTAACTCATTATTTGCTGCAGGAACCTGAGAGAACTGGACCTGGGAGAAAGTGAAGTAGAAGACCTGAGTGGCCATTGGCTTAGTCATTTTACTGATAGCTGTACATCACTTGTGTCACTTAACATTGCTTGTTTGGCTTCTGAAGTCAGCTTCTCAGCTTTGGAGCGTCTAGTTGCTCACTCTCCTCATTTGAGGACTCTTCGGCTCAATCGTGCTGTTCCCATTGAGAAACTCCCAAAGCTACTTCATCATGCTTCGAAGTTGGTTGAATTTGGTACAGGATCCTACTCTGCTGACATGCAGGCTGATGTTTCTGAAGTTTTCGTAAATGTATCTCAAGCTTTTTCAGGCTGTAATCAACTCAAAGGCTTGAGTGGGTTTTGGGATGCTGTGCCAGCCTACTTTCCAACTATTTATCCAGTCCACTCCAAACTCACCTCTTTGAATTTAAGCTATGCTACCATTCAAATACCTGATCTTGGCAAGCTCATTGGCAACTGTTTCAATTTGCAGCGGTTGTGGGTAGGTTCTAGCTTGTGTTTTACTTTTGTATACTTATTGCGTGTTTTTAATAGTCATGGCTCAATACATTAACTGTGTTTGTGATAAAATAGATAAATTGATTGTTAGTTGTAAACACACAAGTTTCCAAGAGAAGAACAATTATCCTAACTTATTAATTGTCTGGCTAATTCTGAAAAATGCCAGGGACAAAAAAACAGCATAATGAACTTCAGTGTTTACTGAGATAACATAGCTAAACAATTAATGTCGAGTGAACTCTTTGAATAATTTGCTGGTCTGCCATACAAAGAATAAGTTAATGTTGAAACATAGCTAAACAATTAATGTCGAGTGAACTCTTTGAATAATTTGCTGGTCTGCCATACAAAGAATAAGTTAATGTTGAATCTTAGTGTCGCACGAATCCTACACTTTGACAATTCATGTTTATCTTTCCGGGTTAGACGCTTCCATTAGTTTTTAAGCTTTTCTTGTCCAGTGGCTGTGTTGCATAATTAGTTATCCAGCTTACGCTTTAAGGCACTTGGAATGGATGTGATTGCAGGTTCTAGATTACATTGAAGATAGCGGTCTTGAGGAGATTGCCAACACTTGTAAGGAACTTCACGAGCTTAGGGTGTTTCCTTCTGATCCATTTGCTCCAGGACCTAATGTATCCTTGACAGAGCAAGGCCTTGTAGCTGTCTCAATGGGCTGCCCTAAGCTTCAGTCAGTTTTGTACTTCTGCCGCCAAATGACAAATGACGCCTTAGTTACTATTGCAAGGAACCGTCCTAACATGATCCGATTTCGTTTGTGTATTATCGAGCCTCGAACTCCTGACTACTTAACCCTTGAACCACTTGATGCTGGTTTTGGGGCCATTGTGCAACACTGCAAGGAACTGCGGCGACTTTCTCTTTCTGGCCTCCTTACAGATCGTGTGTTTGAGTACATTGGGGTCCATGCTAAGAAGTTAGAGATGCTTTCCTTAGCTTTTGCGGGGGATAGCGATCTAGGCCTCCACTATGTTCTCTCTGGTTGTGAGAGCCTCCGTAAGTTGGAGATTAGAGACTGCCCTTTTGGCGATGAGGCTCTGTTGGCTAATGCTGCAAAGCTTGAGACAATGCGATCCCTTTGGATGTCTAATTGTTCAGTAAGTTTTGAAGCATGTAAGCTGTTAGCCCAGAAGTTGCCAGGGCTTAATGTTGAAGTTATAGACGAGAGGGGTCATCCGGATACGAGACCAGAAAGTTGCCCTGTTGAGAAACTTTACATATACAGGACAGTGTCAGGAAGGAGGTTCGACACTCCTGGTTTTGTTTGGATTATTGATGAAGATGCAGCATCGACTCCATATAGCAATGGGGATTGCTCTTTGGCTTCTTCTTAGGAAGACTTCAGGTATTAGTTCTATGCTGATCTTTCAGCCGCGTTTACTTGCTTGAGCCTTGTGTAGTTGCAGTTCTGGTTATGGTGGCAGTGAAGCGATTTGAGTGAACTTTGCAGCAATTAATTACAAATAATGAGTTTAAACTCTTGTTATTGTGGTATATCAGTAAGGACAACTATTGTATTTTCAACTGTGTATCCTATTTTGTATCAGTTTAACTTTCTCTAGTGACTTGTTTTTTCTGTTGAAATGATGCTGTCAATCAATTATTGTTGTAATTCTCTTTGAAGATTATTTAATGTGAACCTTTCATTCATTTGAGTGCTCGAAATCCCATTTAATTTGTTGAACGTTTTAGAAGAAGGTATGAGTCAGTTTGATAAATAAAACATTTACCATACGTAGAACGACTGCTCAATTTTATATCTACTTGTACAAATTCAAAGTTAAAAGGTAGGTCATGTTATGTATTATGCCAAACCTACGGCGTGTCTCGTGGCCACCCATATACAACATACAGCATGTGTGACTTGCGACAACAGAAATGGACAAATCAACAAATGACACGTGCATTTATAAAAATTAGGGAAAAGGGCCAAAAATATTTCTAAATTTTGATTTATTGTTTAAATTTACCCTCGTCGTTAAAATAAAGTTAATTTTACCCTTTCTATTACTAATTTCACCAAATTTACCCCTCATTAGACGAATTGACCTCTTTGACATATTTAATGGAGATTTGGGAGAATGGGTAAATGAGTATAGGAAATTTGGGAGAATGGGGTTGGGTTATTTTAAATGATTCGAGTTAATGGATTAAAATAAGAAATAGGTTTTATTTTTAACATTCGGGTCAATTTGGATCAATCCATCTAATGAGGGGTAAATTTGGTGAAATTAATAACAGGAGGGGTAAAATTAACTTTATTTTAACGACGAGGGGTAAAATTAACTTTATTTTAACGGCGAGGATAAATTTAAATAATAAATCAAAGTTGAAGGGTATTTTTGAACCTTTTCCCTAAAAATTATAATTTTTGTTAAAAGAAACTTTAGAGAAATCCACAATTAATATTTCATAACAACTGCAACAAAATTTTCTTAATCAAAGTACAATCTACTTTTCAACCATAATGCTTACTTAAATAACGGGATATTCTTCTGGCCAACGATCTGAAGCTCGTCTCCTCCCCTCATATCTTCAGCGTTTTTCTTAATCTTGAGAGCGGAATCTTCAAGTTGAGGGCTCTTCACAATTTTGATAAATTTCAATGAATAAATATCTCCAAAACTAGGCGGAATCTCCTCAAGCTTACGACATCCCTGCAGTTTTAATTTCTCAAGATTTGGGAAGGATTCCTCTCCAACAACCTCCCACTTGGAAAGAGTCACTTTATCCAACTTCAGATATTTGAGATTCTCAAAGTTGTCTTCCTCTCCCATGTTCCATTCTCCCCCCTGAATGATTGTATCACAAAGGGTCAACTCTTCAAGGTTGGGCAGTCTTGCTATTGTTGATAGTGAATCGGATGTCAGAGGAAAGTCATACAATAACAAGTTTTTCAAACTCGAAGGGAAGTGAAAATCCCATGGCCGATTTATGGACCCACTGTCATTTGTGTTTGAACTTTCAAAACCTACAGTGAGGTCTTCTAGTTCAGTTAGGCAATCCAATTTCGGGAACCAATATTTCCCTGTTGAATAATCCCATGATTCCTTGAGATCAAACTCAAGCAATTGAAGATTGGGAAGCCTTTTGAAAATATCCTCTGTATCTTTTGAATAGGAAAGCACGAGATTTCCTAATAATCTCAAGTTCTCTAACTTTGTATACTCTGCTATCAGTATTGATTCATCAAAGAAAGAACAAGCACCCACAGACAGCACTCGCAACTTTACAAGATCCCAAATTCTCGGTAATAGTATCAAGGTTGATTCTTTGTTTTCCACCGACAAGATTTCTAGATTCCAGAGGTTTGAGAAAGACAAAGGCAGTGATTTAACTTGTGTCTCAATTCTTAAATACCTCAAATGATTCAACATGCATATTTCATTCAGCAAAGAGTCATTCACCATGATAAAAGAGGGATCCAGGTCTAAGGCTCTAAGAAGCCTCAAGTGTCTTGGGTGAATATCAGAAAGATGGTCGTCCAGCTTGTCTCCAATTATGGTGAAAGAATAGAGGTGTTTACCAGAATGCCTTTTCTTATTTGAATCGAACAGGACAGAATGAAGCCCAAAGTGCTCCTTATAATAATCAATGCTAATTTTACGTGGCAACAAATCTGATGGAGCACTTGAACTTATCTGCTCAAACAACTTTTCCTCTCTTGCTTTTATCAAACAAAAGTCATGCACAAGATCATGAACTTGACAACTCGGTTCAACACCTATCTCATTGAAAAGAATTACCAAGCTACTGAAAATTAAATCATCCAAATAAGTCTTCACCACTTCTTCCATACTCTTCATCTCCGTCTTTTCCACAAATCCTTCAGCACCCAATAAAACTCTCAACTCATTGATTGTAAATGCTCTGTCCTTTGACCAACTTGCAAAGTACAGCAAGCATGGCTTGAGGTGATAAGGTAAGTGGTTATAACTTATTTCTATAACTTTCATCACTTCCACTTCATTCTTGAAAATAAAGGAATGCAAATTATTTACAACTTCAAGCCACACACTCTTTTTCTTTTCCCTCCCAGCAATGACTCCAGCAATCAGATCAGCCACCAAAGGAAGTCCTTTACAATTTTCGGCTATTTCTTTACCGACATCCAATAGTTCATCAGGGCAACTCTCGTTTCCAAATGCCCTTTTCTCTAATAACTCCCAACTTTCTTCTGATCTTAGCAATCGAAGATTAAGAGGAGCAGTGTAGAGCTTTCCATGCAAAGCCACTTCCATTTTTCGAGTTGTCAAAATAATTCTACTTCCTTTCATACCTTTAGGAAATGGTCTTGTTAAATCATCCCATGTAGTAGTATCCCACACGTCATCTAAGACAATAAGATACCTCTTTCCATACAATTGCTTCCGTAGCTTATCAGCAACATCAATATTCTCAATCAATTTTGAATCCGAGCCATTAACTTGATTGAAAATTTTATTCAACAAATTCTTCTCGTCATAATCTTGGTCGACCGTGCACCATGCACGAAGGTCGAAATGCCTAGAAATTGATTGATCATTGTATACTTTGTACGCCAAAGTAGTTTTACCTGAACCTGGCATGCCAGTGATCGAAATGACATCTAGATCTGTTGGTCCACTGGTGAGCTTTCTAAGTATCCATTTTGTCTCCTCCTCAAAACCTACAATTGTTTTACAAGTTTTCAATGACTTGCTCTCTACTGGCTTCTTGGGAGAGTTCACAACAATGAGACCTTTATTCTTAGGAATCTTCTCATGTAAATCGGAGACCTCTTCTTTGATAAGCTTGATCTTCTTTATGTTATTGGGAAGTGAGAAAATAAGATGTAAGAGACCATTATCTCGAACAATAATAGAATCAATGACATCTTTTGCCTCATATGCCACATTTAAAACACGTGCCCAAAGATCCTTATACCATTCTTGCTCAATATTTACAAAAAAAGATCTTATTGATTGTAGGTCTTGTTTCACCAGCCCAATTTCTTCCTTTATCAAAGCAATTGAATAAGCATTGGAATCCAGCAAATCATCTAAGTGTCTCTGTAGCAGATGCATGAAGAGAGGTCCATCACTCATGGGGAAGCAACATTGAGATGAATCTCGAACTTTCAGATAAACATGTTTGAGATCTTCCTTGAGGAGTTCAACATTTCCCAGCAAGTCTAGGGTTGCACGATTTGTCTCATCGGTACTCTCTTTATTCCTTAATTTATCTTCCAAGTCGCGTACAAGAGTTGATACCTCCCTGGTAAGTGCTCCAACATGAGCCAAGAGATCAAATAATTTGTCATGATGAATAAAGTCCTTGTGCATATCAGAAAGAATAATTAATAGGAACTCTATCATAACATGAATGTTTCGAGCCGCTGAAGTGCTAGCAGTAATAACAGTTACCATGTGCTCTTGCAGATGAATTAAATATTCCCTCAGAATATCTGGAGAGATTTCCAGGAGCTGCTTAATGAAGCGTCCAACGTCAGCTGAAGTTGAGGCTTTCAAGTTTGTATAACATATGTGCATAACCTCCAGTTGAGTTGGAACAATCTTCAAGAGTAGATGTGCTAGCTTGAAGAGTTGAGAGTCTTTATCAGTCTCAGCTAGCTTGAAGAGTCGAGACTGTCGATCAATTTGATCATCCCAAAGGAAGTGTCCTACTCTCTCAGCCATCTGTTGAAATTGAGGAAAGACATATTCAACTATCTCGTGCTCAATGCAACCATTTACTATCAACCCATGGAAATCTCTTACGTTGCCACATATATTCCGAAGAACCTCATATTGAGTCACTCCAGGAAACATCTTTTCAGAACGATGCTTGGATAGATGATAGAGATTCAAGAGGAGGAAGTCCAATTGCTCATCCATCACGGTGGCATCTGATTTAGAACGATGATGCGAGCTGATACAGTAATCCATATTACTGGTGAGGCTAGTAAGGACATCATCATCCAAAACTGGTTGAAGCAGATTCTCAACCTCTCGTCTTTTTCTAGTCATTATATATAGAAACTGCTCCAAACCGGAATAAGAAAGCTGGACATATGTACAAATAAATGCCAGCTCCGATTTTAGCTTTTCAACTTGATCTTTGTCAAGAGCTTTTTGATTTTCCTCATTCTCTAGGAAATCCAGAACATCAGCAATGTCCTTGCGAAGAGCAGAAAATAACACCAATGAGTTGTTTGCTTCTTCTTTCTCTATTTCTCCTTCATTATCTTTTCGTTTTTCCATGATTTTAATTTTCCTTTTAGGTTTTGAAGACCTGATACATAAAAAGTACATAAAAAGTTTATAAGGACCAACAAGTAAGAAAACCATTTTTACTACTTTCACGTGGTACCTAACCTTTATATCTCTAATAGCTTTAGAAATATATTTTCATTAGTGAGGGGAAATTTTCGTCTTTCTTAGAAAAAACTTAAAAGATCTGCTTCTATTCACTCCGCTCTCTCCAACCCCCTCCCTCTCACGGTAAGAATTCACCCGCACTAGATGTTAATACCAAACTAATACAACTTATCACGGTTAAGTAATAATTTAATGAGGTGAAAATATACATTAACTAACCACGATTAAGTGATAATGGCATGCATAATTTTCCTTATATTACTTTTACTTTTCCATAATTTTGCTTCAATAGAGATGAGAGTAGTAAATATTAGACAGAATGTACTATAAGATGAGTTTGACTAACCTTTTCACCATTGAAACTATATATCCTCTGCTTGCTTGTTATTTGATCAATAGAGCTCAAAATTCTGGAAATAAAAGAGGAATAATTAAGACAAAAAAATGATGCATAGTATTATTTCAATTACAGTGAGGCCTCCTCACTTATCTGCTACAAAGGAAAAACATAAGAAAATTAATTTATGAATAATATATTTTTTACATTATATCATTTTATTCTGATCAGAGGCGGAGGTCCACTATGCCAATTGGACACCATTCATCGGAAAATTACATCGTATATATGAGTAAATTTATATTTTAAACGGTGAAATAAGACATTTTGGACACCCTCAAGGTACACTAAGGATTCTCCGCCCAGCGGTATCTTGGTCCAACCTGACAGATGCTGCATTTGTTTTTACATTTTCAAAAAGCTCCTAATTAATTTCTAATTATAGTTATATTTAGTTAATAAATTAGTTATGTTTTTAATAATTCAAAATTAATATTATCTATTAAAAATCTTAATTAGAGACCTAATTATAGTTACTAAATATTTTATTTTTTCAACAATTCAAAACTCATATTATCTATTAGAATTTAGAATAACAAAAAAAGCATGGTAAACAAATATAAAATTTCTATATCAAAATCATAATAAAGGGAGGACTAAAAAAAAAATCTTCAAGTCAACTATACACTACAAACATTTTTTTTAAAAGTTAATCGTGCATTTTTATTAATAAGTTTATACACTAAAAACGTTTATCTTTTTACTTTTCATATTTTTATTGCAACTCAAATACTATTTTTAAAAAAATTATGTGATTTTTTAATAGTTCATATTCATCGTTATGAAGTAAACGTGCAACGCAGTGCCCATATACTAGTATTATTATAAGAGGAAACCAAAAAAGTTAAAAGTTGAATTACGATTTTACCCTTATTATAAATTAAAATGTTATAAAATAATTTAACTATTTAATTTAAATATTAAATTACATTAATTATATATATACACATGAGAAAATAAGTCATAAATCTACTTGTTTTCCAGGAAAACATTTTCCTTCATAACAAACACACCCTTAACATATTTGATATTCTTGAAAATTGTAGCTTTTTGTATATTTTGATATAATGTATTGCTTCACACTATATCTACTTGATATGAGCATGAGTTTATCTTTCATATATACAAGGTACTATTATAATTTTTGCTGCCTTTTCACAATGCACATATCCTGAGTATATAATACAAATAGATTTAACTCTTATTCATGTTATTTCAAAAATCTATATTATATTGATTGATATGTGATACACGTGTCTTGTTGTGAATAAATGAAAAGAAAAATCTTTCTGTTATATCATTGAATCATAATGAAAAATGAAATCCCTGCAGGTAGAAAATAAAGAGACTTTGAACAAGATGTTACCTTTGAGGCCGTTGTTTGAGAAATAATGTTGAACAGTGAGAAAGAGAGCTATGGATCAAAAATATGTTTGTGAGAGTAGTTCAAGTTATTTGGTATCAGAATATTTGGTTTGAGAATGATTTTAAGTGTAAAGGTCAACAATAGAAAGAAGCTGGATCTAGATCTTGGGAAGTTAATACAGATTTTTAATTAATGTAAAGTCAACTATCACAATTCCAAGATCATTAATAATATATACAATTTGTTAATCAATTGTTAATTCTGCTGCTTTATCTGTATGCATTTAGTTGCTCAATTGAATGAAATATTTTTTATTGAAATAGAATTCATGATAGCCTTTTTTAATCAGTTATTTGCAGTCTCTTGTCTTGAACCTGTAAATTGTAATCTAATAATACAAGCAGAGCCAATTGTTGCTATTTTATAAAAAGTTCATTTGTGACTTTCATCAAACAAACAAATTATTAACATTCCAAATTTTTTATAAAAGTAAAAATGTGTGTAAAGGGATCAGAAATAGTTCAGTTAGGACTTTCATCAAACACATTGTAGACATCTTTTAAGAACAGTAAGAACCTGTTGGTGCTGCCAATTGGTCTCCACAATATCGATCTTTTCCATCATCAATTTGATTTACTTTTTCTCCAGGATATTGTGAAAAGTTGTTCTTGGGGCTGAATTTTGCTTATCTCACTCAATATATGCCTGAATTATAACCACTTTTATGTAATGTACGAAGAACAGTGTAATTTTCACTTGATTTTTTGGAATTGTATTGTTCTGACATAAATTGTTACAGTTCTCGGCCCAAATTTAACTAGAATATTTCAAAATTCAGAAAACTCCAAATACTTGGAATCACTCAAAAAAAAAATCAATAGTTCTCATTGACCAACAAAGACACAGCTGAAGTTATATTCATGTCCAAATATCACTCCAATACTCCCTTCGTTTAAAAAAAAAATGACCTCTTTCTTTTTTTGATAATAACTTTCCACGTGGCATGTTTAAGATCATAAGATTAAAAGACAATTTTTTACATTTGACATAACTTTAATTTAGAACCACATAATCAAAAGTCTTTTTTATTTTCTTAAACTCCGTGCCAAGTCAAACTAGGTCATTCTTTGTGAAACGGAGAGAGTATCATTTTTCAATTTTTTACCCAAATACATTTCTTCTTTTTTTTTTAAATTTCAATATACTCTGCTTGTTTATTGCTAGAAAGTTGCAACAGATTGCATAATGTAATTAGTGTTCAAAAAGAGTACATGACAACACCATTGATATTTATTACTACTACTAGTCCCTCGGTCAAGGCCAAAATTGATCTTCAAAAGCCTTTTCCATAACCTTTAGCTTCCCATCTTCCATCGATTACAACCAGCAGGCTAAAACTACAAAAAGGGTCTCGAGCAAAAGATGGAAAGTGGCTGCAATCCCTTGCAGTGATGGACGATGGCCCCAAAACAAGCATTTAGGTAATCACAAGTTTGAGGCTTGAGTAAACACAAATGAAATCGGACGATTCCTTGCAATAGTAACCAAGGCGATATTTGTCATTTGGCAGCACAAGTATTGAACTGAGTGGAGCGACAAGGCCTCTCTCTGTCAAGGATACATTCAGTTCTTGCACATAAGGAAATTCCCTAATTAAAATTTTCAAGCTAAGGTCCTTACAATAGTTGGCCATCGATATCTTCAATATAATCTAGCACCTGCAGTCGCATTCAAATACGTGATCGAGTCTATGGTGGACCAGATGTATAAACGGAACCCAAAACTTGGAAACAACATATCACGATTTAAATGGGAATTTAGCACCAAGGGATGCATGATTTAACCTACAACAAAGTTGAGATAGGACATCCTGCATTCACACAGGATTTTTAAAACCACTTACTGTTCAAACCTGTTTGAACATCTTGATCAATATTAGATAGAGAAGCCTCTCAACTCAAACTGCTTATCGATGGTAATTCTTTGTGCACGTACGTTACGCATCACAATTCAAACTCATTGCACGTGAATATCCCACGTCTTGATAACTTCATTGCCTGTAGAGTTTTCACATGTTTTTGGTGATGGTATTTCTTGAGTGATTTACGAAAACAGAGATATAAGATAACTTTCATATAGAACCTTTTGTTTTCTTTTCCACAATAGCAACACTTGTTCACATGATACTTATTGACACTTCCAAATCAACACAACAAAGGACAGAATAGCATTTCTCAGAACACTAACCATATGCATCAGGCTTCTACTACATTGATCTTGAAATCTCCCTCCGCATAGTATGTGCTTGTCACCTTAGAGTTGGAACCACCATCTGCTGACTGCTCAGACTTCACCTCATTTAGTTATTTTTTCGAGTTTTTCTACCAAAGCTCATCAATCCTATACTTAATGGACTTAAAGTTACCACCTTCAGAAAAGAAGCCACAGTTAGAAGATTATTAGTGATTAAAATGAGTGTCTATTCAAAATTGAAAAAGAATTAACTAGGATGAAGAATGTTGTCTAGAAGAAGTGAAGAACCTATTTGAACCTATTGATCATAATATACAGCCTTCAACTCCAAATGTTTATCGATGGCTGATTCTTGGTGTATCTGAATTCCACCATGCTGCAACACAATTCAAAATGTTTGCACGCAAAGATCCCACTGCTTGCTGCATTGGAATTTCTCGGTAACTTTATTACCTGAGAGTTTTCACATGTTTGTGATGACGGTATTTCTTAAAAGATTAGTTATATAATTAATACATTATCAACGTAAGAAGTTCAAAAGTTTTATCTGCATATTGATCAATGTAAAAAGCTCAAAGGTTTTATGAAGGTTGAAAAATTAGAATATAACTTCTTAATTAATTTCCAAACAAACTCTATAACTTATTCGAAAGATGCACATATAGTATATTGTATTTATATCTGATATGATTGTTGCTTAGTATTTTAATTAATTAAATATTAAATATTTTATAATATTTTAATTTAATAAAAGGATAAAATGGTAAATCAACTTTTGGGTTTAACTCTTCATGCTTATAATAATATATGATGTGTTAGTGTTGCTTTTGAGCAAGACACAATATATCAATTCATGCATGGGTTTATTTGATCTGTCACCATGTTTCTAAGTAATTTTCAATTATTTATTCTTTATGTCAAATCTTTATGGTTAAACTGATAATGATCAATAATAACAGATAAATTGATAATCGATAAGTCAATATCTTAATGGTTCTTAGCGGTTTAGCATGTCTACAAATTGATAATCAATAAGTCGAACCAATAAACTTCAAAACCAAATTGAAATGACCGATACACAATTCGGCCTACACATGAATCATACATAACATAATACACATAAAATACCATATAGGACACAAGTTACAAAGTATAATGCCACATAGGACACATATATAAAGTTCATGATAGGTAATTATCAAATGACTAATAATTAGGATCAATTAATATCTCACAAAATACATATAATCACAAACTATTACAACATTGATCATATACTACCATGACCTTGATCTACATGACTAGTGTCATTAGTCGATCGAGCCACTAACTTTTATTCGTTTGTTATTTTAACATTTAAATTTCTTTAATATTATATATCTTCCTAATTCATAAAGTACTTTCTTTTTCTTATTTCCCTTTAAAAGCGAATAATTTCACTCTCCAATTCTCGAATTTATTTTATTTTAATCAGGTAGATATGGCTTTAGGAGTTGAATTAGGGATCCTTTGAGATGAAGTGACATAACTTCATTTGTTGATCCAACTAATTTTCCCCCTATAAAAACTGCTGGAACTGAGACATTACAACCCATCCTCACAAGAGCTTTTTCCATATCTTTTCCCTCAGAATCATGATCAAGTTCATGCACATATGGATCAACACCAAGATCTCGAAATAGTATAGTGACCGCGTAGCATAAACAACACGTACTCTTGCTAAAAATCATCACCCCGTGCTCTGATGACATTCGTTGTACCTTGTCAGCCATTTACAACGACTAGCAGTATGATGAAATATGAGTATAAAAGGTGGTAGGGTTAGTTTTCAAAAATTAGGGTTTTTTCCTTATTTGATTTGGTTGACCTAAAAGCTCAACAGATAGATTGTTACGAGCTATACTTGATATTCTGATATGTAAAAGTTGTTGAAATATAGGGATAAATTTGAAGGTATTCTTTAGTATAACATCGGATCTTAAGTTCAACAGGGTTTGAACATCGATCCGATGGTTACAGAATTTGATGCTAGAAGAGATGAAGGAAGAAACAAAATAGAAAAAAAATCTTGTTAAGTCTTTTTTTTTTTTTTAAGAGATTGCTTGGAAATAGAGGGTTTTCATAGCTACACTATTTATAAAAGAAAAAATAATTGGAACATCTACAAATGAAAGTGGAGTTCTCTGTCTAAATTGTAAAGATTCAAAAAGATGGTGCGCTTTATTTAGATGCTCAAAAAGATAGGGGTGTACAAAATCGAACCAAACCGCAAAGCGAGTCAAATCAGAAAAAAACTCGACTAGCGGTTTGGTTTGACTTGATTTGGTATTGGAAAAAAAAACTGACTATATTTGGGTTGGGTTGGTTTCAACTAAAAAAATCAACCCGACATTATATATATAATTTTAAATTTTTTATTCTATACATAAAAATGTTTACTTTGATATATTTTTATATATTTCTTATACATTTTCATAATTTTTTATCTTTTATTATATTTATTTTTTGTTTGAAAGTTAGAATTATTAATGATCCAATAAAGATTATAGTCCATATATATTGGTACTTATAATAATACTTAAATCAAAATCAAATTAATAGTAATGCAAAAGGAGAAAATTAATTCAACACTAAGAATGACAATAATATTGAATATTTATTTTTTAGTTTTATATAGGTTTAAGAAATTAAAATACATAATCTAATCTTACTTTCTTTTAATATTTAGTCATGTAACTAATACTTATTAAATTCATTTTAGCATGATTTAGTACTTTTAAATTATGATCAATTTCATTATAACTTATTAATTTGTAATATTTGTTTTACGCCATTTCATTATTATTTTTTCGTTGGATATTTTAGTGTCATTAATCATTTCATATTTTGTGTTATTTTCTTAAAAAAACAACTTAGATAGTTGCATTATAGTATGACTACAAAAATATTTGAAGTACAAGCAAATTATATGTTTGTATGAATACTTTACTGGAAAAACTCAAAAAAACCCGAAAATTTAAAAAACCCAAAAAAAACGGAAGTTGAAAACCCTAGTTTTATTGGTTTAGTTTGGTTTATAAATTCAAAAATTTGACACAAATAATTTGGTTTGATACTTGAAAAATCCGAACCAACCCGATCATGTACACCCCTACTCAAAGAACTGGACTACAACTCTACTAAAGAGAATTTTAATAAATAAATAAAAGAAGAGAATTTTAATTAATAAATTTAAAGAAAAGTTTTTAATAAATAAATAGTAAAAAAGAGAATTTTAATAAATAAATAATAAAGAGGAGAATTCTAATTAATAAATATAAAGAACATAATTTTAATAAATAAATAATAAAGATTAGAATTTTAATATATATAAATAATAAAGAAGAGAATATTAATATATAACTAAAAAAGAAGAGAATTTCAATCATAAAAAATAAAAATAAAAAGATACTGTTTCATTCCACAAATCAACTTTGAGCAAGTTGGAAGATAGTACATATATTCTATATGGTCATGCACTTTTTGAATAGAATCTTTTTGGTGGAAAAAGCTAATTTGGAACACCTAAATATATATATATATATATATATATATATATATATATATATATATATATATATATATATATATATATATATATATATGCACTTTCCATATAACTAATTAGGATTTTATTAATTTTCTAGTACTTATATAATTAGACATTTTTATAATTGGTGGTGAAGCTACGTGATTATCAGGGTATTTTTGTCGGGAAAAAATATTGTATACATAAGTAAAATTATATACAAAGTGATTGAATACATATTTTAGACATCTTGATGCAATAGGTTGTTATAGCATAGTAATTTCAGACGCCTCGAATGAGACAATACTTGCGTGTTCGAATTTGACTAGCAACAATTTTTTTTGACTTTTTTAAAAGAGCTTTTGTTGTGTAATTTCTGGATGTCCTTTGTGAAATTTTTGTCTATGCATTATAACAATCATTTTATGTAATAACTTTTCATTGTAATGATTAAGTTTTCGTTCAAATAGTTTTTTCATGTTATGTTATGTATGTTATACTTCCTCCGTTTATTTTATTAGTTTATTACTTTCTTCGTTTCATTTTATATATCATCACTTTTTATAAATAGTTGGTCCATTCATTTCATAAAATCATTGCATAAATTAGCATATTGTTCTTTTTTTACCTTGTGAGTTATTAGCATTGAAAATAAATATTTGACCAATTTAAAAAAATTAAGTAAGTGATTCATATTCATTGGTTAAATTAATTAATTAAAATGAATTAGTTCACATCCATTGATTGAAAACTAGATTTTGAAAAGAATTAAACAAGGATAGAAGGGTAAAGTTATATCATTTCTTAATGCAAGTGCAAAGTAAAAATGTGACGTATAAATTGGAACGAAGCGAGTACTATATTAAAAATACATTTTCACTTTCACATGTCTTTTTTAGCATATATAAGAGGAATATATATATATATATATGGCTAAGAAAACTTATACTATTTAATTACTCATCATAGCTATAGTTTGCTATAATTATAACTCGCGACTAACATTATACATTAATTATGTGGGCTGACTTCGAGTTTGTATAATTAGTCATGTTTGTATATGTATAATTCGACAGAATATACAAATACATATGTATAATATACAATTTTTTAACCTATATACATATACAATTCACCTCTCTCCCACTCTCTGCCCTCTCTCGCTCGCCTCTCTCCTCCGTCTCTCAATATCGTTCGCTTCTCTCCTCCCTCTCCCAATCTCGCTTGCCATTTATACAAATGTATATGTATAATATACAGTTATATACACTTATATACATATACAATTCACCTCTCTCCCACTCTCTGCCTTCTCTCCCTCGCCTCTCTCCTCCCTCTCTCAATCTTCTCATCGCTCTCCTCTCTCTCTCTCTCTCTCTCTCCCAGTATCGCTTGCGCCTCTCCTCTCTCTCCCAATATCTCTTACCATATATAGAAATACATATGTATAATATACAATTATCTAACCAATATACATATACAATTTACCTTTCTCCCACTCTTTTCCCCCTCTATCTCTCCTCTCTCCTCTCTCCTCTCTCTCCAAGTCTCGCTTGCCTCTCTCCTCCATAAAACATGTAGCTACAAATTATAATTAACAAACTATAGCTATGGAGAATAATGAATTATTTTTAAGTGGCTATACGTGAAAGTTTCCCAATATGGTATTATGATAAAATATTTAATTATGTTAATCGTTATTTCTTAAAATGTGTGTAATATTTAAACTAGATAAATAAAAGTGAACAAATAAAATATTATATGAAATAATAATAAAAATATACTTAAAGTAATTCATAAATGACATCGATGGGAGTATTATATGTTATTTATAGTAACACTTTAAATATTATGTGTGCGTGTTAAGATAATTAATTAGATTGATGATTATCCATAATTAGTCATTAATTCATACTATAAGAAGTTCTCTAGACACGTGGACACAAAACTAGCCGTGCAAGATAAACTATATTATAAAAGTTTTATTCTTGAAGATGCATAATATAATAATGATTTTTCTATAATATAATGTGTTGTCAATTTTTTAAGATTCTTTTCCCAATATTCTTGGATTATATTCTTTGCTCGAATATATAGCAAAAAAATTGAAAAGTTTTTGGTGGCTTCGATTCTTTCTTCATGTGTCCACTTCCAACTTGAGTTATTCTTCTCACACACAAAATTTGATCAATGGCCGTCACTTGTACATACACTATTAGTGTACGCGTGTACGATAGAGTGACGAATTCAGAATTTTTATGAGAATTTGAAAAATAAAATTTTAATACATCAGATTTGAACATTTAAATGAATTTTGAACCCCTAGATCACTAAGTTAATATGTAGTCTTATTTTCAGGAGATCTAAAATATATATATGCGTTAGAAATAAAAAATAAAAACTTGTATAAAGAATTAATTTTTTATCGAATGATTCAGGATAATATCCTAGCCTCCTCCTAGATCCACCCCTGATGAAGCAAATACAAGTTTTAGCCAATTAATTGGGAGCATAAAAATATGTATTTCTTATCTTCAATGGGAGTTAAAAGGGGTTAAATTAGCTAATAAATTAAATTTCTACTCACCGACTTATATGATGTAAAAGTATTTGACTAGACGTAATGACACATAATTAAAAATAACCAATTTCTAGTTTAGACATTCCCCCTAATTAATTATTAACTATATTATAGTTTCTTTCATTGTAGTACAAATTCAAACATCTACCAATGAACCAAATTAAAGAAGATCAGGCCAAAATAGATTGGAAACTCGACTAGTGACAAAAAAATTTAAAAAAAATTAAAGGTGTTCAAAAGTATTTAAATATTAAAGTAAATATATGCATAACAAAAAAATAACATTTAAAATATTTGACTGATGTATAAAAGTGTTCAACTTATTATCTCCAACATACGTAGCTACGCTCCATCTCTCTTCATCTTAGTGTGTGCTACATGAATATTTTTATCGTCACTTTACTATAAAGTGAGTTGAGGGATCGAATATATAAATATATATATCAAAGTTCTTGTCCTATCTTTAGCTTTTATTCCAAAAAAGGTGATAATTAAGTTTTTCTCATGGCTATTTCTTTATATTCTTTTCCTCACTACCCGGAGGAAAAGATAAGATATTATATTCCTTCTAGTAGTAACGAATTCAAAATTTATAATTTATAAATTTTGTTTTTTTATATAGTATGTGTCGATTCTTTTCTCACACGTGATATTCTTTTACGTTTGTTTTGTCTTGTAAGTGATTTCGGATGCTCCTTATCCTAAGCCTTATGAATTCGATGACCTTTATGAGTGTATGTTGCTTATTTTTTGTGTTATTGTTACTTAATTACGTTGTGTCTTCTCTTACACAAATTATAAGTTAGTACGTTCAATTTAAAATAATTTATTTGATGAAGAGTGATCAGAGTCACTTGACTGTAAAGAGAGGAGCTTCAACCTCTCTACTTCCAAACACGGTGACATCCTTCCAACCCTCATTCAATCTTAAAGCTTTGCTTTCAATGCCTCGAAGACTTAACAACAATTCAGAGTACATGATTATTGACTAATAAGTCATATTTTTTCTAAGTATCGAAATGAGAGGTTTTGACTTTTCGAAATATTTAACATGACTAATAAAAGAAACGTGTCCTTTTTAAAATCATGTAATAACCTGCAAGGTTTTGAAAATAAATTTACATCTTAATTCATGTTGGAACTTCAATACGTACTAAAGTTGTTGATGAGTAACTTATACATATAATACAAACGATGTCCGGTCTAAGTTCAAATGATTCTTTGCGACTTGAAAATATGAAATTGAAATCTCTAGTAATCATATATCAAACATGTTGTAGTAAATGTCTTGGGCCCTATATGCACAGCCCATCACACTTTGAAAATTGATTTTCCATGTATCGAACCAATGATTATTCATGACTTTTTTGGCACTCTTCCATGCAAATTAATTAAAAATGATGCTATAGGAGGCTTTTGACAAGTGATTTAATACGTAAAATGTAATTGAATATCCTTATCGTATATGAATCACATCTCAAACCACAGTAATAATTGATAAAGAAGATGATCCAAACAAATCCAAATTGGCTAAATATAAAATTTTATAAGTTATATATGTATATAATATGTTTATTTTGAATATATATATAATATGTTTATTTTGAATAGACACGGTTAAGTATGTAATATTTAAATTCAAAAGTGAATTTAGAATTTTTAAGTTTATGAATTCTCGCAATTTCTTGTTTGTCCCTGAACCCTGCACAACCCATAGGGTTCGGTCGCAATTTATTATACATGTACATTGATGAATTCTTTCGCAAATACTAAGTTCTTCCAAATATATACCATAATAAGTCCGCCTCTATTCGAATTCAAATTGTCACATCAAACAGGAAGAATAATAGCTTGAGAACATATACAACAACAATAGTTATTACTATGTTTCGATCTCAAATAAGTTAAAATCGAAGAAACATAAAAATTTTACAAGTCTGAGAAAAGTTTTCCATTATCAGCCATTTTGACAAAATATGGCTTCCTTTTCTCCCTCAACCTCCATTCCTTTAAAAGGAAAAAGAGGATTATTTAGAAAGAGAAAATAAAAACATTGGGTTAAAATTGACACACACACAAAAATATGTACAAGCTAAGAACCTAGATATTGTTTTTTAGTACAAAAACTTTCAATAAACCTAATTTGGTCCGATGCTTTGTTCGGACCTGTTCACGCTAAAAACTTAGTGCACTGGACTATTCTTTTTCTTCTTTCTTTTTTTCACTACTAGAAATCAATCAATTTCTCACTTACAATCCGTCAAACCCTAACCGAATTTTCAATGAAAAGTCCGTCGAAAACTGCTTTTTCGATGGTTTTTCGACTGAATTGCTGATTAAAAGTCCGTCGGAAACATCCCAACCGAGTGTGTTTTCCGATCGAAACACCTTCGAAAACATTCTGTACGAGTGCTTTTTCGACGTTTTTTTATCGAATTCCCCATTAAAAGTCCGTCAGAAACATCCCAATCGAGTGTGTTTTCCGTTCGAAAAATCCCGCACGAGTGTTTTCTCAATGGTTTTCTGACAAAATTCGCGATTAAAAATCCATCGGAAACATCTCAATCGAGTGCTTTTTCGATCGAAAGACCATCGAAAACATCCCCTACGAGTGCTTTTCCGACGATTTTTCGACCGAATTCCTATACGCGATCGAAAAATTGATTGATTTCTAGTAGCTAGTGTATTTTTATTTTATTTTTTTGTTAGTTATAACCAAATAGCTTTGGCATCAATGAGCATTTGTTTGAGTGAACCATCAACTTGTAATGTTATAATATCCTTAGATGATCCAACATATTTTCCACCAATAAAAACAGCAGGAACACATGGATTACAACCTAAACTTCTCAATGCCCACTCCATTTCTTTCCCTTTTGGATCTTCATCAAGTTCATGAATTGCTGGACTTGCTCCAATATCATAAAATAATGATTTAATACTATGACACATAAAACATGAACTCTTTGTGAATATTACTGCTGCCTTTTTTGATGCCAACTCACCTATTCTATCCATACCTAGCTCGATATCGATCGATACAAATAATTAATCGATACGTATGACCAAAATTATACGAAAACTATGAAGAATATTGATTGATGATGTACTAGTGTTATAAACTTTGTGTGGTAGATGGTGATGATATTTGACGTTATTTATAGAGATTTTTTACATAGTAGATATGGATTACATTGTTTATCCAGAAAAGGAAAAAAAAGAAAAAGAAATTATACTGATGCATAAATGAAAAGGCAATGTTCCTTAAAGATATTTTTGTTTTTGGATAAAGGAATGAAATTCGTCGCTAATTTGTAGCTAAATATTTAGTAGATAACGTGAAATGTTTTCATAATTTGTTGCCAAAAGCGACAAATTTTATTGTTTAGCTATAGAACTTGTTTGTCTTTATTCAAATTTTCGTCAATTTCTTATATATATATATATATATTGAATCTCTTTAGTGAAAATATCAAGTTGAAACCGTTTGTTTGAATTCAGATCATGTAAAAGAAAATTACAATGTA
The DNA here is from genome assembly GCA_016801875.1 of Solanum sitiens. Classification (NCBI taxonomy): domain Eukaryota; kingdom Viridiplantae; phylum Streptophyta; class Magnoliopsida; order Solanales; family Solanaceae; genus Solanum; species Solanum sitiens. Next base: position 1,762,184 of record JABWTJ010000074.1, on the reverse strand, counting down.
TGTAATTCCATTTCTATGTTACCACTTACAACAAATTAAAATGCACTCATGTAGAGTAAATTATTTTCTATTTTGAGTGTAAATTAAACTAAATTCTTCTAGATTTTGACCCCTTAATGCAATGAAAAGTTGATATTAGACCATAACGATAATACCCGACTCCTGTAGAATTCTAGGGGTGTACATGATCGGGTTGGTTTGGATTTTTCCAATATCAAATCAAACCATTTGTATCGGGTTTTTGAATTTATAAATCAAACGAAACCAATAAAACTCGGGTTTTTCAACTTCGGATTTTTTCGGGTTTCTTCGGTTTTTTCGGGTTTCTTCAGATTTTCGGGTTTTTTCGATAAAGTATTCATAAAAACATTTACTTGTATTTCAAATATTTCTTTAGTCCTACCAAATGTAATTATCTAAGTTATTTCTCAAGAAAATAACAAAAAATATGATATAATTAATGACACTAAAATATCCAATATAATAATAATAATAATAATAAAATTGCGTAAAACAAATATTGCAAATTAATAAGTCATAATGAAATTGATCATAATTTAAAGTACTAAATCATGCTAAAATAAGTTTAGTAAGTATTAGTTAAATGACTAAATATTAAAAGAAAGTAAAATCAGATCATGTATTTTAATTGTCTAAATCTATGTAAAACTAAAAATAAATATTCAATATTATTGTCATTCTTAGTGTTGAATTGATTTTCTTTTTGCATTAGTATTAAATTTGATTTTTATTTAAACTTTATTATAATTACCAACATGTATAGACTATAATCTTATTAGATCATTAAGAATTTTAACTTCCAAACATGAAATAATTATATTAAAAGATAAAAACTATGAAAAAGTATAAGATTATTTTTAAAAAATATATCAAAGTAAGTATTTTTACGTATAAAATAAAATTGTAAAATTATATATTTAATGTCGGGTTGGTTCTTTTTAGTTGAAACCAAACCAACCCAAATATAGTCGGGGGGGTTTTCCAACACCAAATCAAGTCAAACCAAACAACTAGTCGAATATTTTTTTCAATTTAATTCGATTTTCGATTCGATTTTATACACCCCTACCTACAACTTATTCATTACTAATATATTAAAGGCAAAGATATTATTCCATGATATTTTTTCATGAAAAATTCTTTGTTTAGTGGGAAAATTAAAGTACTTCTAATTTTGGAGATCTAGAAACTAATACAGTATGCAATATATAGATTTTTTTTCAAAACTTTAATGATGTGTAAAGACAATGCTACTGGTACAAGAGATGTATAGGAATATCGAATAAAGAAAACAAAACATAAATATTATATATATATATATATCATGTTGACAACTCAATTCATTCGATTACGTTACGCTGTTCGACCAAACTCGTTGGCTCCGCGTCCACCGAAAGTCAGTAACCTTCGTCACCATCAGCATTTGGTACTCTCTCGATAGCTTCAATAGTGACTCACTGAAAGCCTTTGGTGTAATAAACCGCAAGCCCTTCAGAAAGAAAGACATAATATAATAATGAATTAATTAATAAAATATATATATATATATATATATATATATATATATATATATATATATATATATATATATATATAACTTGGTAACAAAATTTAATATTATTTTTGTGAAGGTTAAATTTCTAAGGACCAATGCTATAAATAGGTGAGTTTAACTTCCATACACAAGGATATTTGATTTGCGAATTAAATTATCTGAAATCATAGTCTGAAAGTCAATATTATAATAAAAGAAAAAAAATCTTTAAGAATTAGTAATCGAAAAGATAATTATAAGAACGGCTCATAATTTTAGTTTAACTTGAAGAGATTAACTTATATCCACGGATGGTAGACAAAAAAATTAACCGTTAGTTCACTTTTAAAAATAATTATTCTCTTTCTCTAAAGAATATAGAAAGAAAAAAAAAACTTATTACAACATCGATCGCCTTAAAGATCATTTTAAATATATGCAAGTAATATGTAAAACTAAATAACTGAAACTAACAATCTGCTACAATATGTTAGGTTGAATTAATAATATAAAATCAAAAATTTACATTAAATAGGTTAAAAGCATTTCATAATAATGATATTGATATCTTGAAAAATTAAACAAAATCAACATAATGTTATACCAATATGATCCTCAGATGATGTGGAAAAGATAAGAGCTTATCTATTATTTTTTGTTCTTATAACCTTTCTTTATCTATGAGATTCAATATTCTTTGATCACTAGGGATGTGTCTCAATTTTAACCAAGTTTAGTACTCTTTTATTCTATTACATTTCTTTTTTATTATTCTTATCACAGATATAAAGAATATCGTTGTGCAGCGATGCAATTGAACAAGGGAGTACTATAGATATTCATGTTTCATGTAGTTTAATCTATATACTTCTTATTGCATTTTAAGTTTCCGCTTCTACTTCATTTATAGGAATCGTTATCATTTGATAGAGTGTATAAAAATAACGTTAAGTAGAATTGTATTAATAATACATACATTAATGATGTTTGTATTAGTAATTCTTGCATCAGTTATACATAAATTATTTCTTATGCTTTGTTTGATTTGGTGTATTAAAATAGTATGTATTACATAAAAATATTTGTTTAAAACGTTAAGTAAAATTATATTAATAATACATACATTAATGATGTTTGTATTAGTAATGCTTGCATCAGTTATACATAAATTATTTCTTATGCTTTGTTTGATTTGGTGTATTAAAATAGTATGTATTACATAAAAATATTTGTTTACAAAAATACTCTTTACAATTATGATAGAAAAGATGTTTAAAAATTATGAGGGGTAATAGTCTTTTACCATGCTAATACATGCATTAGCAACACGTAAAAGTCAATGGTATTAATAATACACACGTTAATACACAATAGAGTGTATAACTCATACCAACATTAGTTATACATAGCATGAAAAATTGTACCAAACAAGATAATGACAAATACAAGGAGTTACATGCATTATTTTTGCTAATATATTCTACCAAACGATCCCTTAGTTCTAAAGAAACTAAGAGAGATTATATAGATCAGAAATAAGGGAATGATTGGAAACACAAAAAGTATCTTGTGGTGATAGAGATGCATCTTAATTTGCTTCATCTCTTTCTCTACAGAAAAGTCTGGTGCAAAAAGCATCCCGCGTTTACGCAGGGTGGGGGGAAGGGCCGCAACCTACTTGGTCCAAATAATGACACATACCTATATTTGGATGAGTTGCAACTTCATACCATTGATAAAATGAGACGATGAGGAGATACTTCAATTTTAAAGAAGATAACATTAAGCTATTTATTGATGATAAATATACAGAAATTACCAGGAAAGCATTAAATAAGGCTTGCTGTTTACATTAACTTCACTGGCCAACTTCCCCGACTCGACAGTTGCATATTCGGGATTGAAGAAGTACCAGATGCTGCACTATGAGAAGGGATCCACCTTGGATCCTGTAACAAATCCGGGTTGTTACTCTGGCGATGAAATAGGAGCCAAAGTAAGGGAAGATCCCGACATGTAAGGAGCATTCGGTATATCAGGAAGAGAAGAAGCTGATGGACTATATCGTACTGTTCCCATAGGATGATCGAATTTACATGTGCCACCGAATTTGCAGAATCCTCTTTGCATGTAAAAGGAACAAGGCTGCACCCCCTGCATTCAGAATGAAACTTAGAGTTAACACACAGCAATACTATCAGACTCGAGAAAGATCATATAACAAGATGCTCTCTCCTAGCTCAAATAAGTTATGTAAAAGTGTCCGAAAAGGTTCAGATATGTTGAAACGCAGCTAGACAATGGAGTCGATAAGAAATACATAAAATGTACACCGATTATGAAACCTTTGAAGCCTGCATTCATAAGCCAAAGAAAAACAACACAGTAATCCTTTTAATAGTTATACAGGCAGACGAGTGTACTAGAAACTCAAGGATAATAAAAAAACAGCACGAAAGAAAAGAGAGGAATTTACACTTCTTCCAAGAAAAAAAGAGAAAGAAGTATTCTTGTATCAGACTTAAGATGATAACAAGCATGCTTGTTTATACTGGATTCTGGAACAATCCACGGAGACTGACATCTCTAGTGTAGTTATATGTTCTGAAGTTAGAAGATATGCTGCCATCATTTTGGCATTTGAAAAATTAGACGATTGCGAAATTTCAACTGTTTGTAATCTGTGGGGACAGGCATTAACACTAGATATCGTGACATTTTCAATTTGTAACATTTTATGTTTTTCATTTCTTGGGACGGATAACTAACAGCAGCCTATTAAGTCATAGGGACCAGCTATATATCAAACGCAAGTTTGAACAGAGACTGCTGCAGAACAGATAAGAGAAGTCAGACTGCCCTTTTGCAGTTTCTCTACATGGCACAGAGCATGCAATAGGCAAGTATCTCCATAGCTCCAAGAAGAACTGTGAATATAGATTCAATAAAATAATACTTCTTGAATTCGGTAAACAACCAAGCGGAAGAACCGTGAATGTAGATTCAATAAAATAATACTTCTTGAATTCGGTAAACAACCAAGCGGAAGACAGCCAAAGAACGGCATGCATACAAAATCTTCCAAATCACAATGCATCCAGCGGCATAATAAGGCTTGACGTGATCTCAGTTTCATGCAGGACCAGACAAACAACAATGCCCATCACAGATATCCAGATTGGATTATAAATTAGAGATGCCAAGGCAAACAAAAGGGAGAAAGAAGGAAATTGGTCATACCGGACGCAAAGGAAGGCCTAAGGAACTGAAAGCACAATCTGTCTTTGATGCGATCCAGTCGGCAGGATGATGAAACTTACAGGATGATCCAAATTTACAGTCCCCAGTTTTCATGTAATATTGACATACTGGTTGGCCTAGTCTTTCTGGAAAACGATTTTCTTTCAGTGCACTGCTTGAAGGGCCAGCAACAGAGTGTAATGGAGAGTAAGGTGCTGCAAAGGCAGCCGTAGAAGATGCTAGTTGCTGCATCCCATAAATAGATGCCATCCCAGCAGAGGGTTGAGCACCAGGAGATAGTGCAGGACTCACTGGTCCCTGCAAAAAGCAAATTAATCACCCCATAAGATTATTATTTTAGTCCTATCAGATTATTGATTGAGAGAATAACTCTATCATTACTGAGTAAGTGCTCCAGTTCTGAATGGTCACCACTCCTGGGTGAAGCAAAACTGGACCATAAGTACCAGGTACATAAGGACCAGGTAAGAGTTGAGGTCCTGCTACTCTAGAGCTAGTTGATGTACTGTTATATTCTTCAGGAGGAGCAGGAAGAGAAGGCGATGTTGGATAAAATGGACGTGCAGTCGCTGGCGCTGATACCTCCGCATGGTCAGGGTGATGGAATTTACATGTTATACCAAATTTGCATTGCCCCGTTTTCAAATAATAGGAGCATTCTCTTTCCTCCTGTTGCAATTGATGAAATTTGAGAAATCTTAGTAAAACTTATCGGTAGAGTGCACACATGCATAAACACACGATACAACACAACAGATCAATTACCGGGTGTAATGGGTATCCATAAACATTTAGTGATATATTGCTCAAGGATCCACCCAAGTTTCTCGGATGGTGGAACTTGCATGACGCACCAAATTTACAGGTTGCTGTTCTTAGATAGTACTGCAAATAGAAATTATCCATTCATCACACATTAAATCAATATGCTATCCACAGAATGAAAAGAAAAAACAGAGATGAAGGACTTGCATACTTGATCAAACACGAACAATCTCAGGATGAGAGATAGAGTTACCTGGCATGTAGGCTCTCCTATTCGCTCAGGATATTCACTTCTTTCCATAAGCACAGCACCAACCTGAAATCCGAGCGACTCCCAAGTAAGGGTTAAAAGAACTCATGTTTGCAGCTTGTCATTCCAAGAAACTAATAGAATATCCACAAGATGAAAAATCTAATAAAAATAGCCCATTTATTATCATTATAGTCTTTCTTCACGCGCTCAAGTTTTAATTAGATGCCTTAGCTTTTCTCAGGAACTAACTCTTACTAGGTGTCAGTCCAGTGTCTGCTCACTCTAAACTAGGCCTAGTTAAAATGTAAAGTTAACTCCGAGTTACTAACGGTGTATAGTTTTCTTTTACATCAGCAATGTAGCAATGTGGCATTAACTGGTCCATGTATACAAGTTAAATCCAATTGAATAAGCTTGTGGGTTCACGATTCGCTATGAAACTATAGACATTAAAAAAGTAAATGACAATAGTAAGCAGGGGCGGATCTAGCCTCTTAACCACAAATCTTTTGTTCAAACTCTACATATGACTGTGAATTCAGTTGCTAAAGTATAGTAACTCGAGGACGCTCAGTAGGAATCCGTAAACTTCAAATCTTGAATTCGTCAATTGATAGTAAGCTTAATTAACACAAACATACAACTATTACACGAGATCAACGACTTACAGAGCTACGATCAGGAGGATGATTATACCGGCATTTAGCACCATATCCACAAGACCCTGTACGCATATAGAAAGAACAATTCGATGTCCCCGACCTTTCCGGGTATGGTTCCCTGCTCCACAACCCCAACCTCCTCATTGATTCTACATTGTCAAAAAAAAATAAAAAAAATTGAGTCATCAAAAACCCTAAAAAAAAATTAAAAAAATCAACCCCAAAATTCAAATTCATCAAAGCAAAAATACAGATGGAAAGTTGTTCCTTTCAATGAAATGAACAAAAATGAAAAAAAAAAAAAACTATAAACTATAAATCCTGTATTTTTTTTTTATTTTTTTTTTAAATTTCTCTGCCATTCTGTGCAATGACCATGCTGGGAATCTTAGTAGCTCAATCCATTAGCTACTAGAAATTTCATCTTGTTGGCGAGAATATTCTCATTATATTTAAAAATTTATCAAAAAAAAAATTATTAAATTTTGTTTATATGAAAACCTACCTTCAAGACCGGTTTCGGGTCCAACAGGAACCCATTCCGACTGTTGATCGGAGTGTGACCGACCGTATAACTCCATGTTTACCTGAATCTGCTTAGCTTCAGCTAACAAAAAACTGGAAGAATCAACCAAAAAAAAATGCTAAACTGATAAAAAAAAAAGTAGATCGCGTATATATATGTACAGAAAAAAAATTCAATTTCTGTGTAGATTATGAGTTGTGAGTAGGAAAAAAACACAGAGTGAGTGTGTGTTTTTTGGGAGTTTTCTCTCTCTAGAAGTAGAGAGAAAGAGAGACTGTTTGTACAGTGAGTTCAGCTCTGTGAAGTGAAGTGAAGCTATTTTGTTTCTTGACAGCATTTTGCCTTTATATTTTCTTTGTTTTTATTTTCTTCTTTCTCTGTACCCGCCAAAGTATGGAAAATGGGGCTTATGCATTAAATTACACCCAAATACATATCGAAAATACTCGTAGATTTGACGTAAATTATAAATTTAAATTTTGAATTATAGATAGTCTTGAAAATATTAAACTTGACTTGTCATATGATATAACAAGTATTAATAATTATATTTTTAAGAGCATAGAGTTCTTAATAAAAAGCATAGAGAAGTATTAAAAATATTCTTAAACTTCACGATTATGGATATATTTCACTCTATTTACAAGATTGGCGATACATTTAAGTTCACTATAAAATTTGGCACAATCCTTAAGAAAAAAAAATTAATAAAAAGTATTGTTATACTAATATATCTCTTATTAATACTTAAGCTTGTCATGTACAACCTTAGCTTGACATTCATCTTACTGTTATTAAGCATATTTTGGAAAATGTTGTTGACACACTTTATCATAGTTTCTTTCGACATAATGTATAAACATGATTCTTAATTTGGCGTCAGCTAGCAACTATGACCTTTAACTTTGGGTGTGCACAAGTAGGCACTCAAACTTGTATAAAATTGAGAAAATTGACACATTCGTCCTAAACATCCTACGTGTATTTTGCCATGTAGAACACTTGTGTCTACTTGTTCAATTTTAAACAAGTTAAAGTGTCTACTTGTGTACATTCAAAGTTGGAGGTATAGTTATTCGCTGAAGCCAAGCTAAGGGTCATGTTCTTTACTACTCCACTACTCTTTCATTTCATTCCATCCTTCCTCCATATTCGGATGCAGATTAAACTGGAAAGACTTTGATTGAGAAAGAGGTCTCCTCTGCCTACGGCCTGTTCACCACTCACCTGATTGACTATGACACTAGCCGTAAGAACTCGAGTTACTACTTCTGACTTAGACGTCCTAAAATTCATGTATTTAGATTGAGTTACGATCTCAATCTTCATCAATTCGAAAATAATTATAAAATAATTAATGTTAAGGACAAAGCTGAAAAAAAATAATTATTTCTCTCTTGATTGTTGATGTAAGGCCAAAAATATGCAATTGGAGCAACAATTGTTTAAATTGACAACTATTTTAAATAAATATTTTTAGTATACATGATAATTTAAAATTAAAAAAAATATTTTTCTGTGAATCTAAGTTAAAACTACTCAATTTTAATCCATACGTATATTATATATATACATATATAATATATATGCATTTTTATTTTCATGCGAGGTGTATGACTCACATTATGAATGTCGTTGTTAAAAATAGTTAACAAAAATTGTTGTGTTTAAAATAATCTTTAATGTCTCAAGTTCCAACTATTCATATAAAAAAATTTGGATATTCTTTAATGTACAAACTATTCACAAAATGTGAAAAGCACCTGAATAATTACTTGCTTTTAAAATAATCATTTCTTATTCCCTGAAATTAGGGCATCTCTAATCCTATCCTCGTCTTCAAATATAGAGTTTTTTATTTTTTCAGATAATTATTTTCAATTCAATTCTTTATCTTTATCTCTCTCCTTAATAGTATATTATTATTTCTATTTCATTTTTCTTTTCTTATTTAATATTAATCCTTTATTTTTTTTCCAATAACTACGTTGTATAATTTTCATGTGATATAATAATTAATTTTTTTAAAATTTTTATTTAATATAAAATAATATTTTATTCTAAATTTTTAAATAACATAAATTTCAAGAAGATATGCCGTAATATACAAATTAATGGACAAATTATAATAAGATTTAAATACACTTACATAAGCACTCAATTTTTGAAATTATTACGTTGCTTCTATAAATACTGTATTAATGCATACTGAGTTCAAAATGAGCATTATAATCCTTAATTTTTTTTATGTATAGCTAAAATTGTTCAAATCGGAGATTTTCATCTACCACCATTTCCGTCGTTGGAGTTAGAACCTCTACGACATCTTGAATTGGTACATTAAGATCATGTTCATCCTCAATTATCATGTTGTGCAGTATAATACATGTCATTATTATTCATGTACCACTTCATTTCCTCAAAAACGTGACGGTCCTATAATAATTGTAAAACTCCGAATGCACGTTCAACATCTTTTCGGCATGATTCTTGCTTCATTCCGAATTGATTATTATGTTATGTATTGTATTTTATCTTGTATTCAAATTATAATGCTATGTATTGTATTGTTATTTTGTATTTAAATTATCATATGATGTAATTTATTTTTAAACTAAAATTTTCATCTTATCTTTTTAATTGTGTTTATACTTTACAGTGAAAATTATTAATAAAATTAAATTATATCATTGATGAAAATTTAGAAAAAATTAAAATACTACTAATTTGAAATGAAAATACTATATATTAAATAATATATTTTTATAAAATATTATATTACATTTAAAAATAAAGCACTAGAGGAGAATATATGTTTAAAGTCGGACGGTGAAGAAAATATAATTTTTTTGAAATAAAGTATAAAACAAAGACCTTTTTATATTTTTATTCTTTCTCCATTTGATAAATAGTTAAAAACTTCAGAGTTTCACCAAAAATTGAAAACGATTGAGAAACAACAACTTCTTTTTATTATAATATATTCAAAATAATTTTACGATAACTTATTCAAATAAATTTTCTTTTAAATTAATTATATAGTAATATTTCAAATATTTATTGAATTCGACTTAAAGCCACTAAATTTGAATGGATTATCTCTATATATTCCCTTGCACTTTCATGTGAGGTACATTACTCACATCATGAATATTATTGTTTAAAATAATTTTTTTTTAAAAAAAGATTCTGTCTATTAAATATATATTAGATGTTTAGTAAAATCTAATAAGAAATTTATCAGTTCTCATTGATTCATCTATTAGGTTTAATTATAGGGCAAATGACATAAATAACATATTTTTAGGGTTAAATGACTATTTGTCCCTTATAAGTTTTTAATGATCAAAATCTCTCAAAAATATACAAAAACACGGATACATAATAGGGCTGATACAATAAAAAGGTGGCGGATATATTATATATTTTTTGTCACATTTTTGTATCCCCCTCATTTTTTGTCACATTTTTGTATCCGCCTCATTTTTACATTTTTGTATCGCTTTATTTTTTTATCACATTTTTGTATCCGTTTCATTTTTTGTCACATTTTTGTATCCACCTCATTTTTTTACATTTTTGTATACGTCTCATTTTTTATCACATTTTTTGTATCCGCCTCATTTTTTATCATATTTTTGTATCCGCCTCATTTTTCGTCACATTTTTGTATCCGCCTCATTTAACTTAAAAATGAAGGATTTTAGGTATTTTTAAAACTAATAGGGAATAAGGATAGTAAGTGAACTTAAGGGAGGAATTTTTGTCATTTTTCATAAATGCATTCGGCTCGATAAGTTGTAAGTACTCTGTATTTTCTATACGAGATTAATGTGTATAACTAAAAGAGATAAAGTGTTTGAACTGAAATATTTTATTAAAATTTAAGATGTTCAAATAAAACATGAATAACATATCTTAGACAACTAATATATCAAACTTAAAATACATATATTAATATATATTTATACATATTTTTAATTAAATAAATATAATAAATATTTTTGTTTTAGCAAGAAAATGCATCAAAATCACAGCAACCGACACTTGTTTTCATTGAAATTATTGAAATTACTATTATGACCTTCACCGTAGTTGTTACGATTGTGTTTCGTCATAGAGTATCCGTGATAATTGTCTTTTTCCAATTAATTGAATGAATATGACATTTAATATTTAAGTTTTTACTTGATTAGAGTAGTAGTTAGTTAACATTTACTACTAATTGTTATTACATAGGTACTTTATTATTAATAAGAAGAATTGAAAGATTTTAAACACTTTTTAAGTCGAAAGATTATGAATATGTCTTTTAATTTGATTTCATTTTACATTCAAATCTTTTAATTTTAAATATGCATAAGTAGACATTCAAAATTTTAGAAATTTCAGTTATCTTTCTCTTCTCATGGTTAGTTCTCCTTCTTTTTGGTCTTATTCCTCTTTGAAGTGCAATAAAAAGAGGTTTGCAGTTATAATCAATTTGGATGGACTGAAAGTGCATGAGTAGTTTTTAGAGTTGTTGAGCTTGTATTCTATTACAGGAAGAAAGCATCTTTAAGAGAGGAAATCTTTCTTTGAATCTTTCTAAGAAGTATGTGCGTTTACTAAGCCTGTATTTGAGTGCTATGCCTTTGCTTTAACGGGTCTTTAATTTAAGAATGTATTTGCTTTAGCGCGTCTTTAATTTAAGGATGTTCTAAAGAACAATGGCGAATCTTGAATTTTAAAGTAGTGGCGAATGTAGGATTTTTAAAGTTGTGGGTACTCTAAAAGTGACGGAATTAAAAATATAAAAAAGACATGTTAATAGTGTGATTCAAAATCAGACTTCAACAACACAAAAAGAGCCTTAAACGCCCACCCAAGAGTCAATGCACAATCATATCATTTGTTTATTGGGTGTTTTACGTTAATTTTATTCAAATACTTCTTAATATCTCTCATACAAATACTTCTTAATCTCTCTCTCTCTCTCTACATATATATATAAATGAGGTTAATGGGTGCTCGAGCAACGGACGAACTCTACATAGGTCCGACCCTATTAAAGAAGAGGATGGAGAGAATTGAGTTGATTATACTTTGGGTCATCGAGAAACTTCGTTAGAGTGGAAAAACATAGAAACATTGTTGCATACACACACGTCATACATAACATTTTACATGACAATTTGCGTCTACATGGTATTCTACATATATTATGTTATATAAAACTCATATGTCTACTTATTCAATTTTATACAAATTTAATAAGTGTTTATTTGTATATACCAAAAATTAAATAACATAATATATAAGATAAAATCAAATTAAATGACACATTTATATATAACGCCAATTTTGCATTTTGTTCAATTTATAAGAAGAAACGAAAGTGGTATAATTGTTATTATGTTTTTTTTAAGGGGTGAAATAGTAATTAGATATGAAGGGAAAGAAGGCAATGATATCCTAAGAAGGCAGACATGACACAGTGACAGTTTGGTAGGCTTCTGAAGGAACCAATTAAAAATGTACACCTGTAATTGTACTATATTAGAACTTGTGGGGCCTACAAGCCACCTCATGTGTGTATGGAAGAAATTATTAGGACAACTTTCACATATAGCAAATAAAAAATTCATATTTGTATGCTATAGCAAAGTTTGCATAATTGCGCTCCATAACAAACATAGAAACTGTATAATTCGCTATACATATACAGTTGAAGCGAATTGTATAAAACGAAGTGTATAAAACGAGAAAGAGAAAGACACCTGGGCAGAGAATTATATAAAAACGAATTGTATAAAACGAATTGTATGATTATAAGTGTATAGAACGATTATATACAATTTGAATTTGTATAAAATGAGAAAGAGAGAAAGACAAAAGAGACTTGGCAGGAAATATACAATTGAATCGAATTGTATAAAACGAGAAAGAGAGAAATTAGATACAATTTAAAATTTGTATAAAACGAGAAAGAGAAAAAGACAAAAGAAATTGGGCAGGAGAGTATTTTTATTGTATAATTATAAGTGTATAGGATGAAAATATATGTACTTGTATGTGTATATACAATTTTCTCACGCTTTATACAAACAGAAACGCAATTATACATTTCGCTTCTGTTTGAATAAGTGAGAAAGGCGAGGGTGGCGAGCGAGATTTGGGAGAGTGGCGAGCGAGATCTGAAAGAGGGGAGAGACGGGAACAAAAATATATGTATTTATACAATTTCCTCTGCTTTATACAATTAGAAACAATTTTTATACACTTGTGTTTGTATAAAAAGTGAGGAAGCGAGCGAGAGATTGGAGGAGAGTGGCGAGCGAGATATTTGGGAGAGAGGCGCCTGGCAATTTTTTGCAAACGTTTGCTATGGAGCACAATTAAATCAAACCCTAGCTACTTTATTTATTTTAGGTTATTAGTTTGCTATTATATACAATTATCCCAAATTATTATTGGTTAGAGTCCACTTGACATAATAGGTAACTCCTCCATATACAAGTTAATCCTAAATAAAATTGTGTGGATATAATATCGACTATTAAATTATCTGTGATCCTTTAAAATTGTTTATATAAGTTATTTAGACATCTTAATTAAAATTTGTATCTATTGAATATTTCTATTTTTACGAATTTGAATTATTCGAATATTTTTTACTTAAATAACATATGGTTTATGATTCACGTCGTATAAATGCGTGAAAGATATCTATTTAGGCGTTTTTTAAAAAAAGAGTAATAGTTTTTCTTCTTCCTCCTTTTTGTAATCACTATTGTTGCGGAAGCCGAATATATAGAGTGATGGAATCACAACTACTATATCTAAAGGTAACTAATAAATAGTAAATAAGACAACAATAAAAGGAACACCAGAAATTAACGAGTTTGGCAAACTTTTTGTTTTCTTTTGCCTATTCCTCGGACACAACCAACCAATATTTATTTCACTCCAAAAGAGTACAAGTGAAATACTACAAGAGAGAAAGAAGAACAAATGCCTTAGGAGATGAGAAGGCAAGTGAGAGGTGTGATACAAATGAATTAGGAGCTACCTATTAATAGGAGTGAATTCTTCCTATTGATGTCATCCATGACATCACAATATGTTAAAATGTCAAGATTTACCTTGTGAAACCAATTTATTGTTCACCTAAATTTCACCTACAAAAGGTGCTATCTTGACTTTTCTACCAATGAAGAATTATCCTCCTAACTACCATATCTTCTCATTAATCCATTTTTGAATCTTGTCAAATTTAACAAATCTCCACCTTGGCAAGATTCTCCATTTTCAACTTTCTCTCAACAACAATTTTGATTGTGTCTTCAACCTCAATCTTCAATGTTTAACAATGTCGATCAAGTTCAAACAACGTTGAAATTTGACCACAGCCACCACTTTTGTCAACATATCAGCAGGATTATCCGTAGTATGAATTTTCTGCACTATGACTCCACCATCATCTATGATGTCTCGTATGAAATGATATCGAACGTTAATGTTCTTCGTCCTTGCATGATAAACTTGGTTCTTTGCTAATTGAATAGCACTCTGACTATCACAAAATATTTTGATTCCTTCTTGTCCAATACCAAACTCTCTAAGCAATTCTTGAAGCCAAATTGCGTCCTTCACAGTAGTTGTCACGTACTCTGCCTCAGTGGTAGACAAAGCAACTGTTGACTGCAAAGTAGACTTCCAACTAACTGGTGCATTTGCAATAGTGAAAACATAACTAGTAATTGATCTTCGTTTGTCCAAATCACCTGCATAATCCGAGTCACAATATCCAACAAGATATTGACCATCTTTCTGCTAAAAAATCAAACCAACATCTACAATATTATGAATATGGCGGCGAATCTATTTTATAGCCTGCCAATGATCCTTTTTCAGAATTGTGCATGTACTAGCTTACAACTCCAATAGCATGTAAAATATCTGGCCTTGTGCAAACTATTGCATACATCAAGCTACCAATAACATTCGCGTATGGTACTCTTGACATATATTCTCGTTCAACTTCATTCTTAGGTGACATAACATCACTAAGCTTAAAATGAGGAGTGAGCGGAGTGCTAATCGATTTTGTCTTTTCATTCATACCGAATCGATTTAGTACTCTCTTCAAATATTCTTTCTGAGATAGAGTTTCTTTGAATGTCTCTCTTTTTATCTCCATGCCAAAAATCTTCTTTGCTTCATACAAATGCTTCATCTCAAACTCCTTTCTTAGTTGAATCTTTAGCTTCTCAATTTCCTCTTGACTTTTGGAAGCTATCAACATATCATCAACATATATGAGAAGGTATATAAAGGAATTATCGTCAAGCTTGCGAAAAAATGATCGTATTTGCTTTTTATGTACTTTTGCTGCAACATAAACTTGTCAAAATATATGGTGAAACACACAATCAAAGCATATATGTTGACATATGTGGTAAAACATACATGTTGACGCTCCTGTGCTTATTGTCACTTATATATTTGTAGTAGAAGTCGTACATTTTACTAATATATAAGTGGTAATAAACAGTTATGTGAGTATTTAGTTATTTGGTCGGTTGATTGAAACTTGACACTACTAATATATAAATGGTAATAAACAATTATGTGCATATTTAGCTACTTGGGCTGTTGGTCGGAGCTTGACACTACATGTCACAGGTCTCCGATTTGAGCATGAGTGGCAACATTATTTTTATTTCACTGTCCATTTCGGACCTCAGGTTCGAACCAGAGACGTTTGACATGTAGCGTCACACTACGAACCAACAGCCCAAGTACTGAATATGTGGTGAAACACGCAATTAAAGCATACATGTTGACATATGTGGTAAAACATACATGTTGACGCCTCTGTGCTTATTGTCACTTATATATTTGTAGTAGAAATTCAGCCGTACATATCTCAAAAAATATTTGGAGTTTGAATGCACTTTTAAAAAGTAAAAAGTGAAAGCACAATAATTAACAACTTATAATAGTTGAAAAACATATTAAAATGGAATTAACTCTCAAAATTTCACATATGCCACATAAATTGGGATAACATGAGTAATGTATATTATTTATAAATTATGTTAAGAGTACTATAAAGCACAACTTAAAGTATTTAAAATATATTTTAAAATTGATTAATTCTCAAAATTTCCCTTGTGCCACGTATAAATTGGAACATGAAATATAACATATATTATTTTAAAATTACGTACTCAAAATATATTAAATAATTAATTAACTCTCAAATTACCATATGTATCACATATATATTATTTATAAAAAGTATGTTTAAAATATTATAAAAAATAATTAATAGTAAAATCATCAAATTAAGATAAATAAAATAACATATATCAAGTCCAAATCGGTTTAGAATTTTGTATCTAGTACTAAACATAAAATCTTATCAATAAAGCAAACTTATTGCTATATTGACTATTTTTATCCTGTTTCTTATTTTGATTTCTCTTTATTGTCGTTTTTTTTATATCGAGAATTGTTATCTTTGAATAGATGATTTTTCAATAATAACTTCTCTTCCTTCCTAAAATAGAAGTGAAATCTATACATATTTTACTCCGACTATATTTCATTTGTGAAATTTCAATAAATATATTTCTATTATAAACGAAGCCAAAATTTGAAAGGTATTCATTTTGAAGAGAATTCGGATAATCACCCCCACAAATGTGGTTGTTTTTGGTAAGAGATCCGACCAAATATAAAACCCGACCCGAATATTATGCTGACAACAAAATTACAAAAGTTTGAAAGTGTGATGAACTCTCCTTTCTTGATTTGCTCAATTTGCTTGCTCGAACAAAATTCAATCACCCAAAAACCCATCTTTTCTACTCAATTTCCCCAATTAACAGCAAATTGGAACTAGGGTTCTAACATAATTTCAATTATGGTGGAAAAACGGAAGCCTTTAGTTCTTTCTTCCACCAAAAATCTGCTAAATTCACTCCTGAATTCAGAAACCCAAACCCAGATTTCATTATTGTCAACAGTACAATTGAGAGCTGGAATTCTTCAAGTATCAAAAGATGCAAGCAAGATTTCAAACCCCAAATTTGTTAATTTTGATGATTCTGCTTTGGTGGGGTTAACTACTTCTCAGCTTAGAAGACTTTGTGTAACTTCTGGTTCACTGGTATGATATACTTATACTCATATATTTCATTTTACGTGCCAGTATGATTCCTTTAGAGAATCGAATAGTATGTTGGAATAGATATTGGCTCGTCTAAAAACTTAAACTTGGTAAAATATTATTGGTGTTGATGGGTGATGATGAGACCCGTGTCAGAGCCAGAATTTGAAGCTTATGGGGTCGGGATTCTAGTTATTTTAAGTTACTAGGTTCTAAATCAATAATTTGTACATTTTTTTTACCAAATCCGTAGTCTAGCTGCTACTTGGGAGGAGGCTTGAAAAATATGTTGGAATTGATATTGCCTCGTCTAAAGACTTGAACTTGGTAAAATTATTATTGGTGTTGGTGGATGATGATGAGAGCTGAGTCAGAGCCGGAATTAGAAGCTTATGGGGTTGGGATTCTAGTCTTTTTAAGTTACGGGGTTCTAAATTAATAAATTCTGCATTTTCGATGTATTTTGTAAGAAAATACAGGTTCGAACCTATACCCAATTGGGTTCAGACGAATCCGTAACTCGTATTGTAGCCGTGTCCATGGAGGAGACTCAAAGAATATGTTGAATTGGTTGAAAGACTTAGATTTAGTAAAAAAGTTATTGTTGTTGACGGATGAGGATGAGGCATGAGCTTTTACTCTAATACCATATGTCGAATTGAGTATAAAATCTGAACTTTGGAGAATGATGTTTTTATTTAAGCATTAAGTTTTTTTGTCCTTACTCTTCATTGTATTATGCTAAAGATGGAAACTTTAAACTAGGATTCTGAGGATCTTCATTTTTTCTGTGAAGTTTTGACTTAAGTGTTCTTGGTTTCTTCTTGTTTGTTATCTTTTTAGATTCTTGGCTGCAATGCTGGCTTCCAGAAGTGGTGTAGTTTTGTCCCCAAATGACAAGTATTAAGATGGAGACTCTGTAGAGAGTGATTTAGTGTTCATTATACATTCATTTATTTGTTTATCTGAAATTGGAATGTTACTTGGCATGCTGATTGCTATTGTTGATTTAGCTTCTTCCTTTCATACTTCATCACATAATTGATCTTCTGAGCATTAATTTTCAGCTAACCAACAAATTTCAGTAAGGCTAAGCAGTAAAGATATAGCAGTATTTGCATTTGCAAATACCATAGTCTAGCTGATAAAATTACCATCAATAGCTTACTCCTTTTATGGATCTTGTTTTAACTTGTTACTGCCTCACCAACTTAGATATACGTGATTCTGTATGACTTTGTGCTCCATGTTTGCCATAGGTACTCATCAAGAATGTCAATACAAGTCAACAAAGAATTGGACAAGTGGTAGTTCTAGATCCTCCCAGTTCGGATAAAGTTTTATCTGAGAGTAGCTCATTGTCACATTCTTCCCTGACAACATTTCTCTTGCCATTACATAGCTATCCTGATTGTCACAGTATTAAACCAGATGGAGAAGTTGCTTATTTATCTCCGATTCTAGCATTTAACCTTAATTTACATTTGTCATGCTTGAGATCAATGATTCACCAAGGCAAAGAAGCTTTGTCACCAATATTTGAGGCCAAATCAGATAACATAGTGAGTGAAAAAGATAATACTCTCATTACTCTAGGACTTGAACCTTTAGATCAGTTGCCGAAATATGCCACACACCTGAGGGTTTCTTTTGTGAAGATACCAGAGTGTGGCACTGTTGACTCAGCCAAAAAAGATTCATCTATAGAAGCTGAAGATCGTCAAGAGTTGATCGATATGGAATTGAATAAGTACTTTGGAGTAGATAGATTTCTTTCTAGAGGTGATCTTTTCAGCGTATGCATCAATTGGAACTGCAAATCTGCTCTCTGCATTCCTTGCAGTCAAAAGAAGCAAAATGATGGTTCAGACCTTATATATTTCAAGGTTTTAGTTTTATTTCTTAATGTCATAGGTTCATGAGCAACTTAAATGCCTTGACACTCACTCTTATAAGTAAGCATCCCAGGTTGTAGGTATGGAACCTTCTGAAGAACCTGTTCTAAAAGTCAACCGTACTCGAACCGCCCTTGTACTTGGAGGGAATGTACCTTCTGCTGTTCCTCCAGATTTCTTGATTCCTCGGCCACAAGGTTCCCTGCCTTTACAAGTGAGCACGGTGAAGACTTTAGCCTCCATACTTATACCACCATTATGTCCATCAGCCCTTTCATCAAAATTTCGGGTTGTTGTGTTGTTGCATGGCTTGACTGGTACGTTTAGTCTTTGTCATCTGTTGGTTAATTGGAAAGATGCTACTTACTATATGCATTTTGATCTTCTTTTCTTTTATTAACTACTTTATGGTATTTTCTTTTATCACGTTTCACTCGACGTTGCAGTAGCATGATGGTTCTCAAGTTTGTTACATATCTGCACATAATTTCTAGGTCTGGAGTTCAGCGTTTAGATTTTAAAAAAATGAACTTGGTTTATATGTCTATAGTGGATGAGTCGGATAATGTTTAAGTTATTAAAAATGTGATAATATACTTTTCTTTGATAGATTTTTTACATGTACTTTACAGTTTTTTTTATACAGGTAGCAGTTGCAGCTTCGTCTATTTATAAAGTTATTGTTCATTGATGGGTGATTTGAAATTTCCTGCAGGATGTGGGAAGAGAACTGTGGTTAAATTTGTTGCTCGTCAATTAGGCCTCCATGTAGTGGAATACAATTGTCAGAGCATATTTGCAAATTCTGATAGAAAAACATCTGCTGCCCTTGCTGAAGCCTTCAGCATGGCTCGCAGGTATTTTGGACTGTCTAGGATTTATTGTGTATTACCTAACTGCGTTAGAGCTCAACCATCAGGTTGTTGACTGAAATTGGAATTCAATATGTCAGGAACCTGATTTTCAATGTTCCCTGTTAGATTGACTACATAAGGCTAACTTAAGATTTTGTAACTTATACGATGCTACTCAGCCCTCAGTTAATTTGTCTTTTCCTCTACCTCAATGTCCTGCCTTGTAGGAATAACTTCTTGTAATTGAGAACATACAATAGGGAATTCATCACTAGTTTCATGAGAATACATTACATATGAAAATCTTCATGTTTAAGTAATTACTTTTTATTATGATTCTCATATATATTTCATGATTGTCTTTAAATGGTTCCTCTGAATTAATTTATATAAGCTACTTTCCCTTTCACTTTTTCGAAGTTTATTTGGGCCTTTTTTTATAAGGTAAAAAAGTTCAAAAGGATTACTTGGGCCCAAAAAAAATTCCACAGAGAAGCTGAAGGTAAATTTACTGAACCTACAAGGATTTTAAGCCAAAGACTCAATTGAATCCCACTCAATTTCAATTTACTCAGCAAAAAGCTCAGTTTCTAGTTTATTTGGCCCTATCTTAAAGGAATCATCTTCCGTATTTGAGAAATCAAAATTGATAAAGTACACCAAATTTATATTCTTAACTATCTTTTTTCACATGGTCCGTGTAGACCAACGCCAACCAACCACTTTTACAACATTTTGATGATGAAATTGAACATGTGTTGAACCAACCTCAGTTCAGGAGGTAACACCGTCTACATTGGCCTTCCCCCAAGCCTGCATAGGTGGGAACCTTCTGGCCCTGGGGTCCGCCTGTTAAACTAACCTCAATTAAAGTCCATTCCAACTCTATTTCAAATTCATCTTGTCAAACAATGTCAAGTAAATTAACACAAAAAAACTGGTTGTCTTTAATGTGTTCTTTTATTCCTTTGAAATCAAATGTCACTACAGGTACTCTCCTACTATTCTACTTCTTCGCCATTTTGAGGCCTTCCGTAACTTGGCCTCTAACGAGGGTTCACCACATGACCAAGTTGGTATGAATTTAGAAGTTGCATCTGTCATAAAGGAATTTACTGAGCCAATTGCTGAAGATGAAGAAATTTACTCAGAAGGAAAGTCAAATGCTCATGATGTGAGATAAAATCCAAGTTCCTTTGAGTTTCATGTCTTTGTAGTATTCATATCATACTGAACAATGTTGATGAATTTTTTTATGAATTATAGGTATCATCATCAATTGGATTATTTTGTTATTCTTTCCTGTTCACTTTTCCAATGTTTTCATGTTGTTCTAATTTACTTGGATTCATTGCATTTTTTGAATTTTTTCTACCACAACTCACCTCATGTTCTTTCCTTTTAAAATGAATTTCTTCTACCACAACTTACCCCATGTTCTTTCCTTATAAATAAAATAAAAACTTACCCCATGCTCTTCCTCATCAAGTCCATTATGCATATGGTTATTATCATATCCTTTGTTCTTTAGGGGTTGGGTGGACATCTTGACAGATAGAAAAGCAATGACAGAGACATTACTTCTTATTGCCACCCCTCTTTCTGAAAGGTGCTGCTTCACTCGATATACGGTAGAAGAGTCGGGTTAATGCTTATTCTTGTCTTTGTTGATGCAGCAAGTAAAGGTTGCTCAACCCATAAACCGGCACCCGGTGCTGTTAGTTGCTGCTGCTGATAGTCCTGAAGGCCTTCCACAACATATTAGGCGTTGTTTCAGTCATGAGATTAGCATGGATCCGTTGAATGAAGAACAAAGGAAGGAAGTGCTCTCCCAGTCTCTTCAACATGTTAGTGAACTACTTCCAAATGTAGGTAAACTTGATGTTTCCTTTTCCAGTGTTTGTGATCTTAATATTCACTACTATGTACGATACACTGGCATTGGGTATGTTGTTGTTGTTGTACAGTACACTGGTCCTAATGTCTTATATTACACTTTAGTGGCTATAGGCCAAAGGAGCCCTAGTGCATTGAAACTCTGTGCATGAGAATGCCCATGAAATTGAGAAACTTGAGGAGTATAAAGGGTGAGAGAAAGGAGGTGGTTTGGGGAGTCGACGACCAATGGAAGGACTCTCATCTATTCTTCTGTTATTTTCTAATTACTGAAGTTATGGGTGCCAATTGTCATCATTTTTGTTTCAGACTTCTTTGGAGGACCTTGTGAAAGATTTGGTTGGTCAGACATCAGGATTCATGCCAAGGGATCTGCGAGCTTTAGTTGCTGATGTTGGTGCAAATCTAGTCCATAGTCAAGCTAGTCAGGATGTGAAGGTTGTGCATGGAGATCTGAAAGAGGGCTCTGATGAGAGCAAGCCAATTGAGAATGATGGCTCACATGACTCGGCAAAGTCACTAAGCAAAGAAGATGTGATGAAATCACTGGAACGATCAAAGAAAAGAAATGCAACAGCATTGGGTACTCCAAAGGTAAAATGAGAAAATGCTTACACAAACAAAACTCATCTTCTTGTGCTTCTTTTGGGCTGGTTGGACTCACTCAGCATTTTAATGTTTTCTGCAAGAAAGCGAAACATCAAACTTTCCTTCTCTCTTTTTTTTTGTGTGTTGGGTTGGGGTTGGGGGGCGATAAAATTTGGTGGAAGTTCAGATATTCACAATTGGATTCTTATGTGCTGACTGCTTATATTGGTTTGGTACATCTTTTCTCATCTAGTATTGGATTGTAATACAGGCAGTCAAATATTGTCTTGAAAAGTCTCTTCTGCTTGAGAAAATGCTTATATATATGGTTTACGCTAGTTTAGGTTCCAAATGTCAAATGGGAAGATGTTGGTGGGCTTGAGGACGTGAAGAAATCGATTTTGGACACTGTACAGGTATTGCTTTATCATACTCCTCCATAGCACTTGGAAAAACTAAAGTGAATAAGCTTTCTATTAAAGTTGACACTTGGTTATGCTGACGTGTGTCAATTGAAAGTTACACTTTTCAGTTCTGTTGATCTTTCGGATGATGTGACTTCCTTTGTCTTCTTCATTTGTAATGCAGCTGCCTCTTTTACATAAGGACTTGTTTTCGTCTGGATTGCGCAAGCGATCTGGGGTTCTTTTCTATGGACCTCCTGGTACTGGAAAAGTGAGTTTATGAGTTGCTTTATATGGTGTCATATCATCCGTATTGTTCAGTCATGTTCCGAGATGTTTATAATACAGTCTTTTGTTATTAACATTTTGTTATAATGTTCAGACTTTGTTGGCAAAAGCTGTTGCTACTGAATGCTCCCTGAATTTTCTTAGTGTGAAAGGGCCCGAGTTGATTAACATGTACATAGGAGAATCAGAGAAAAATGTTCGGGACATTTTTCAGAAGGTAATCTATTTTTTGCTTTTGCTAGGATGCTTTAAAAAAATATGCTGCTTATTTGCAATTTTTCTGCAATATTGCAGGCCAGATCAGCTCGACCATGTGTCATCTTCTTCGATGAACTTGACTCGCTTGCTCCTGCCAGGGGTGCTTCTGGAGACTCCGGGGGCGTTATGGATCGAGTGGTTTCTCAGATGCTTGCTGAGATTGATGGCCTGAACGACTCTACCCAGGTTAGCTACTCTACTCAATCACAAAATAGATCTTTGTTCTCTTTTTTGATAATCGAGAAATACCCAATGTCTAGCTGGGGCACGTTTTGAAATTTTGGTGGAGAATGGGCCCGCCCTCTACCCTTCTTCACTTAAATAACCTACTTTTGTCTGCAGTAGGATTCAATATCGTGACGTGCACCTAATTTACACTTCACGGTTTGCGCTCTTACCACTAGACCAAAGCCTAGGGGCTAGCGTTTTGTTCTCCTTGGTACTTATAAACTAATTCGTGGCCCCTCGTCTATACAGGACTTGTTTATTATTGGAGCTAGCAACAGGCCAGATCTTATTGATCCTGCCCTTTTGAGGCCAGGGCGATTCGATAAGCTCCTTTATGTTGGTGTTAATTCTGAAGCCTCGTACAGGGAGAGGTACTCTTGTATTCTGACCCTCTTCTTTACTATCTTTGTATTCTCCATTTGATTTCTTGAGTTTTCTATAATATTTAGGGTCCTTAAAGCACTTACGCGGAAGTTTAAATTGAAAGAAGATATATCTTTACTCTCAATAGCAAAAAGGTGTCCTCCAAACTTCACGGGAGCCGACATGTATGCACTGTGTGCTGATGCTTGGTTTCATGCTGCGAAGCGCAAGGTGAGTGCTTGAATCGCATATTTCTAATTTTCAAATACTATACTTAATAGTGTCGGGGCAATAGGTAACAGAGAACAACTTGGCAGTTCTAACCAAGCAATGGTATCTCGATTTTGTTAAGCATATGTAAAGTCTTTTGTGCATCATTGTCATATCTGTTTCGTGAAAGATATTGAGCAATTTAGTGTTTCTTCTGTAGGCATTAGCTTCAGATTCGGATTCAACTGGCTCAGAGGAAATGGATGTCTCAATTATCGTGGAATACGAGGATTTTTTAAAGGTAAGACAGCCACTAATGGAATGTTTTGAGGTTTCTCTATGGGTGGACAGAGGTGGATCCAGAATTACACATGAGTGGAACGCTTAAATTCTTACCATTTAGTCGTTGCATTTGTTATTATGGATTTATTTAATATTCGTCGAAATTTTAGTAATTGTCTTAGCATATATATTACGCTCCGTGTTGATTTAAGTTGAACCAGGATACATCTGCCTCTGGGAGTGGATATATATCCTATACTACTAGTTAAATGATCATCTTTCCCCATTTTGAAGGTCTTGGGAGAGATCTCTCCCTCGTTGTCAATGGCGGAGCTTAAAAAGTATGAGTTGCTCCGGGAACAGTTTGAAGGATCGTCAAGATGACAGAGGCGTTGCTCAGGAAGACTGAAGTGTCACCGTGCACGGTTAGGGTTCCTCCTACCAATGGGTAAGGAATTCGAGTCGTGACTCACCCAAATGCCCCCCGTTTGCCCTTTCTCCTTACGGGTCTGGATTTTTTGTGTCATTTCAGTCGTTTCGACAGGAAGAAAGAAAGATAAAAAGGATACTATAATAGATTATGGATCTGCCATCTACTTCCCATTTTGAGCTAGAGTTGATAATAATTGTCATTCAGCATTTGTTTTTGTGTATAGAGTAAAATAAAATCATGTACTGGTTGATTTAGCAATGAAGAACTGTATATTTCTATATGGTTATTCACTAGTCAATTTTAATTTACTTCAGAAATTGAATGGAATAAAGAATGAGATAGTCTATATCCTGTATCGATTATAAGATCACTGTAATATCTCACTATTCACGACATTCTTTGTTTTTCGCAAGAACGGCTCCTAGATGGAGGAGTAGAGTGTTCGTCTTCTTCGGATAATTTGTTTGTTTGTTCCGATTGTTACCTATCGCGGAGTGAAGAAAGAGGAGCAAGAACAAGAGGTTGTCCTCTCCTAGCTTAGTAGTTCTGCAATTAACATTAAGTAACACTACAACAAAAATGATCATTAGCGGCAATTAATTTTCAATTGTCGCTAAATATGTATTTTTAGCGGCAATTGTCATTCTTTGTATATGTCCCTAAATCCTTTAGCGACATTGGTTCTAATGGCACTTAACTAATGCCGGTAAAGACTTTAGCACTCTTTATTAATATCAATATTTAATGCCGATAAAAGTCATTTTTGTTATAGTGTAATCATGTTAAGCTAATAAATGCTTGATTTATTTTTTATTTACTTAACCACAATTAATTAATGTGTATTTTTATTTTTATTCATAATTCCTTAGGTCAAATTAAAGGGATGCTGGCCTCAAGAATATGAGGGATCACAAGAAGAATATTCAGTGTCATCATCTCTTTTGGGATTTATAATTTTGATATATCAACAAATATGTACAGGATAAAATTAATTTGGAAAGAGACGTTTTTCTTTATAATTATATAATCGCTTTAAATAAATCGACTAACGAAACGTAAAAAAATGGAGAAAATGCTAAGCAGAACAAGACAAGAGAATTAAAACATTTGTGAGGTGATTAGGCTATATTTTACATCATTAGTATTAGAGAATAGAGATTGAGACTTCATAACTACTAGCTATTACCATCAATCACCTTTGCTATTAGTGATAATGATTTATTTTGTTAATAACGTTACTGTTAGTTGCTATTATATTTATCACTTTTATTATTATAATATTATATTTAATGTGACCAATTCTTACCATTGCGATCACGATCACGATCACTCACTGTCATCAAAGTGATTAAATTCTTACCATCAAATATTAATTACCTCCACTATCGCAACTAGTTCTGCCGTCAACCATCACCAACACCATCATGAATCATCGCACAATCTTCAACCCCCATTACACCACTGCGAATTACTAACTTCAATTGACCCTGTTACCACAACAACTTCCATCGCTATCAATTTTTACCGTCGCTTCAGTCATTACAACACCACCTATCATCTATAAAAACCATCTCTACCATCACTAATAAACATAACAATATCATTTCTTTTATCAAATAATGGTTTTATTGAATTTATATATTTTTCTAATGTTAAATTACTTTTAAATTTGAATTATGTCTAAAAAAAAAACTATATTTTACAGTTTAAGAAAAAAAAAACAGTTCTTTTTCTTTATTTAGAAAAAAACAGTCAACCATACAATATGAGGGAAAAAAAAAAGAAGTAAAAGGAGGCTTTTTCTCTCTCTTTCATTTCTCTTTCTCTCTCATCATTTTTGAGCTAAACTGAGATCGCACTAATTCGATCCAATATATATTAGAAATTGAGATATTTTGAGCTTTTCATATACAGTTTTTTTTTTTTGGTGAATTTGTTTTATTGTTTAAAAAGGTCAACTTTGTTGGTAAAAGATTGTTTTTTTTCCCCACTTTTTTTGATTGGTTGAGCAGAATTTTTTGGGGGTTTTCTGGGTTTTTGCTAGGTTGTAATTTGGTGAAGGAATTTATATTTTTTAATTTTATGTTGTAGTTGAATTTAGGGGTTTGGGGGTTTGAGAATATTCTTTGAAATTTCATTTTTTACGATTTTGATTTGGTTGTGAAGCAAGTTTTTGCTTTTATTATTTATGGGTTTTTGTTGTTTCATGTTGTAATTTGGTTAATTATTTTATTTTAACTTATTTTTTGTAGTTAAAGTAAGGGGCTTTGAGAGTTTTGAAAGTGTTCATAAATTCCATATTTTCTAGGATTTTGATTTGGTTCTGAAGCAAGTTCTTCTGGGTTTTTGTTGTTCCCTGTTGTAATTTGGTGAATATTTTAGTTTTTTTTTTGTAGTTGAAGTTAAGGGGACTTCAAGGTTTGAAGATTCTTGAAATTCCAGTTTTTTCTATAATTTTGATTTGGTTCTGAAGCAAGTTTTTGTTTTTGTTGTTCCATATTGTAATTTGGTGTAGTTGAAGTAAAGGGGATTGAGGGTTTGAAAATTCTTGAAATTCCAGCTTTTGTTGAATGATTTCTGTAGGGAGTGGGATGGAAGAAAGGGGTTAATTTAAGAATTTGGTGTTAAAACAGAGATGAATAAGAATAAGTTTGAAGAAGGAGAGACTTGTGATGATTCGACTGTCGATCCTGATATTGCACTCTCATATATTGTATGTTCTTTTCCTTCCTTTTTCTTATTTATTTTCCAAGATACATTTTTATTAATCAATGTTACATAGGGATATATGTCGGTAGAAAATGTAGAGAGAACTTCTAATACTTGTGTAATAGTTGTCTATGATGAGCTTAAATGGAGAGACAGGGTTAGTGAGGATTCATTAAGGTGTAGTAGTTGTTGCAGCAACAGTAGTAGAATATATAGGTTGCGTGGAAGCTAGAGTATAGCTTGTTGACCATGATATTGCACTCTTCTATATTGTATGTTTTTTGTCCTTCCTTTTCTTGTTCACTTTCCAAGCTTACATTTTTATTAATCAATGTTACATAGGGATATATGTCAGTAGATATTGTGGAGAGAACTTCTAATACTTCTGTAATAGTTGTCCGAGATGACCTTAAACGGAGTGACAGGGTTAGTGAGAATTCATTACGGTGTAGTTGTTGTTGCAGTAGTAGTAGTAGATTAAATAGGCTGCATCGGAGCTTGAATATAGCTTGTTGTTTCGGTCGTAGCTTTGGTCCAAATCCTACACTTGTCTTAAAAAAGTTCAGTGAATATGTGCAAATTATTAATTTGGAATCTAGTAACTTAAAA
The DNA here is from genome assembly GCA_016801875.1 of Solanum sitiens. Classification (NCBI taxonomy): domain Eukaryota; kingdom Viridiplantae; phylum Streptophyta; class Magnoliopsida; order Solanales; family Solanaceae; genus Solanum; species Solanum sitiens. Next base: position 1,733,986 of record JABWTJ010000074.1, on the reverse strand, counting down.
GAACTAGAACCCCGAAATCATAAGCTTCAAATCCTGGCTTCGCTTAACATGGGGAACCAGGCAAGGGTAGAAGTCGGAATTGGACCCATACGGATTGTGTGATAGATTTCAAGCAGTAACACTAGACTATAAGTGTTGGTTAGCGTTACATTTTCTAGCTTTGAACTAAGATTTGGACTTCAACTTCTTATAATCATTAACTTTCCCTGTGTCCTGAACTTGATGAGTCCGCCTCGTGATACTTTTCATGAATCCTTTGCTCATTTAACAGTAGACTCGGGTGCCTATGTTGCTTCTTGCTTGTACCATGATAAATTGTAATTTGTTTAGTTTATATTTTAATTTGCTTTGTCTTGATTTTTATGTTTTGCCTAATATTTACTTAAGCCTCAATCAAGCTCTAAACTTTTTCATCGCCATGTTTATGCTTTTAATATCAATTTTGTGATTTACCTTACCAAAGAAGTATCATTCTGCATATAATTCTTGCGCCATCTTAGCTTTCTCACTTTTGTTTTCAACTGGCTGTCATGTTGAAAGTTGAAACTGTTAAAAGAACTTGCTGTTGCAACAGCCCGTTTCATACAATTATATTATGCACTTCCCAGCTTCTCACGTAGCTGCTCTTATTCTTTCAAGGATGAGAAACTCCAAGATGTTTTGGGACATTTTCAAAAGGATTTTGAGGATGGAGTTTCATCTGAGAACTTGGGTATTACATTGGCATATCCTTAAAATCAGAAGTTCGCGGTGACGTGCCTCGAATTAATGACTATCGATTTGTATGTGTTGCAGGGTCAAAATTTGGTGGATACGGTTCATTTTTACCTACATATCATCGTTCACCTTCTTGGGCTTGTACAAAGACTCCACCAGATGCCTACAACAGTAACATATCAATATCACCAAGCAATTTGCGCCCAGAGGTAGCTACTGTTGGGAATATAATTAAGTAAATAAAAGTGTGCTCTCTATAATAACGTAAACTTTTAAATGTGATGGTCACACACTTCCACTGTTCCACATAGTATCAAAGCAGATAGAGGTCATGGGATCGAATAATTGATTAATCTTTTAGATGAGATAGTCACATACTTCAACTACCTTCTAATGAAGTTGTGTTTTATTAACAAGTACAATTGCTTTCCTCACATATTTCTACTTTGATTAAGCAATATGCATCATCTTGTTATGCAGGGTGGTCGTCGACCCTCATCAGCGTCCTCATCTGCTTCTCTATCAGGAAGGCCCCTAGCATCTGCTGCCTATTCGTCAACAATAGTACCTGCACTGAAGGCTCCAGCAGCTAATGGGAAAACAAATTCAGCTCTGCAACCTGCACAAGATGAAGACTCCACTTCAAGAAGTGAACTAGTCAAGAAGCCAACAAATCTCTCAGACAAGAAAGCTCCCAAGTTGCTTGCGAGAATTGGTGTAAAAAAATTGTCTACCCAAAAGAAAGCTGAAATCTACAGCGGCCTTGGCCTTGATGTATCTCCAACTTCATCGCTGGATGACAGCCCGATAAGCAGTGAAGGCTTATCCCATGACCTTAAGGATTCCCGATATGAATCTCCGACAAGTATACTTCAGGTGAATGCTCTCACCCTCTCCTAAAAGCATAATTTTTTTCTTTACATCTCTACCTTTTTTTGGTCAACTTGACCTTGGGTTCTGCATTTTTTTCGTCCATGTGTTGAGGCAGATTATGACCTCATATCCAATGCATGATGGACTATTGCTCTCCCCGCTTTCAGATGATCTGCTTTGCTTGACTGAAAAAGGAAAGGTACGGGGGGAATGTGGATCTGAATGTATGATCCAGGAAAGCCTAGAAACTTCTGTTGCCTTAGTAAATGGAGCTCATTATGCAAATAGGAAATCTTCGGAAGCTAGGAAATGGAAATCGTACAATAAAGATGTTTTAGGAACTGGCTATGGCAATGACAATCAAAATGGTAACGCAGTGCAATCAAAGGAGGTTGATGTAAATGATATCACCTGTGAAGAACTTGTTTCTGAGGCATTAAAACTCCCTCTATTATCTAATCCAAATCATAATGTTGCTGATCCTCTAAAAGATGCTGGCAGAATAAGTGACAGTCCAAGAACAGCCATTAGGGATAGGGCAACAGAATGCTCATCCTATAAAGCTGGTTCACAGGAAAGTCGTTCACCAGAAATGCTGAAGGTTTCTGATGCTGTCGGTAATAAAAGTTTGGTTGAACATAACTGCTTGATAAAGGAAAGAGTTAATGTTGGAAAAACTGTGAAGCCATGTTCATCCGGGGAGTATCCAATATTGACTTCAAATGAACCAACTTCCCTTGATGCTTTGCATGCCAGCCAAGACGACCATCATAGTGCAGGTATCGATTCCAGTGGGAAGAAAAGATATGGATCAAAAGGTTCGTCAAGTGGAACCAAAGAAGACGGCTCACAATCTTCCAACTACGTTATGATGAACCATCAGGAGAACCCGAATTGTAGAAGCTCAAGTGTTACTTCTCGTTCACTGGATAAAAATTGCAACCAACACTCCGGCGTTCCAAATAGCTTAGTTGTAGAGAAGAGGAGACATAAAAACAAAGAGAAGAAAATTTCTCATGACAACCACTCTGATGGAGGTATTCATCTTTAGTAGTCACATTTTGAACTTGCTGCAATCGTGAAATTCTGGTATTTATCTTTATTTTCTGTATGGATGTTTGACAGGTACGAAGGATGCAAATACGAGGAACACAGGTGAGGTGGAATCAGATGTATCTTCCAAAAAAATTATGCGAGATGATGCACATGATGACGAGAACCAGACCTTCTGCCCTGTTGTTGAAAAGCCTGTATGGAGTTCAAGCAGTAACGTGCTAGTAATGATTCGAGATAAATGTAAGAACAGGGACTTAGAGGATGATTCAAAGAAAGACTTGGTTTCATCAAAGAAACCAGAAGCCCATATTTCAGATGTATCAACGCATAAGGGGAAGTGTGACAATAATGATTCTCCAATTAAGAGAAAAGGGAGAGAACTTCGAGATTCCTTGACATGTAATCCCCAAGATTCTATGGAAAAGATATGTAATGACATCTCCAGGAAGGAAAAGGTAGCAAGGGTCTCCTTGTCTGACCGGAAGGACACTAGTGCAAGCAAAGGTAGTGTTGGAACAGGTCAAGTTAAAAAGGAACAGCAGGCTGGGCAAGATCTGGATAGTACTCTATCTTTGCAGAGTGTTAAAGCTGTAGATTCTTCACAAAAGGATCTATGCAATTCGCGACCTTCTGTTGCTCCCTCTTCAGCCTTTCCCACTTCTAGTCCCAAGAGGTCTTCTGATGGTGAAAATGATGGGTTCTCCAATGAATCCAGTATGGTTAAGAAGGATAATGCCTGCAATGGCAAGAGCTATGATCTATTATCTGAAGCTGATTTAGAGGAGAAAGATGTACATTGTGAATCAGGTACAAAAGTCAAACCAAAGACCACATTTTCTGGTTATGCAACTCAACAGGATACCAATGTAAGTGCAGATCCGTTATGTCAAGCTAGTCAATATGCTTGCAAGACTGGAAACTCAGACCAAGGCTCTGATAAGGAGAGGAAGAATGACCATCAGTTTCAGAATAGTGGATCTGTGTCAAATAGGAAAAGAGGTTCCTCGTCACGGCGTAAAGAGAAAAATCGGGCTCCAAAATCTGATTCTGACCAACGTAAGACCAAAGATACTGATATCTTAAGTTTATCTTCAGATCAAATGCCATTTGATGAAGAGAAGACGGCACCAGGAAAAAATAAGTCTCAGGAGAAATCTGTTGTTGGTTCAGATAGATTTAAAAAGAGTTCTAAGAAGGATTCTTCTGGAAAATTATTGGAAAAAAATGTTAAAGGAGATAATGAATCAAGATTTGTTCATCGTGATGATGCAGAAGTTCGATCGGATGTTGTGGCCCGCCTGGATAAAAGGCAGGCTACACTGCCTGAACGAGATGATCAGAGATCATCGAAGGTCATTTCCAACAAAAGTGAGCAGATTATCGTCTCTTCCAAGTCTCCTTTAACAAGAGATCAGAATGAGACAGCTGTATTTAAAGAGCCAGTTGCTGGATCTGAAAGGGAAAATGGCAATGCTTTTGAAAGGGAAAGGTCAAATGCTTCAAGACAGGGTAAAAAAGCTAAAAGCCACCATGGAAATCTACCTAATAATACTGCTAATAAGGTCAGGGATCAAGATGTTCCCAGTCCTGTTCGGAAGGATTCATCAAGTCAAGCTGCTACAAATGCCATAAAAGAAGCCACAAACCTTAAACACCTGGCAGATCGTCTCAAGGTTAAAAGAATTTACACTTGCGTCCAAAGAAAGGAGGGGACAACATATGGTGGATATGCTTTATTATTTGTTTCATTTATATATTTATGTTGGCATAACTTTGGCTATTTGTTTCAGAATTCTGGATCAAGTGAAAGTACGGGTATCTATTTCCAAGCGGCATTAAAGTTTCTCCATGGCGCCTCCTTACTAGAATTAGACAGCTCCAAGCATGGTGAACAGAACCAGTCAAGGAGCATCTATAGCAGCACTGCAAAACTCTGCCAGTGAGTTCCCTCTTAATTTGAAAATGGTTCATTCATTGAGATGACATGCAAAAAACGGTTGCAAGCATGAATGTATTGTGTTAGAAAAGATTGTAGAGTATTTATTGTTCCTACATGCCTAAGTTCTTAGGGTCTGAGACACATCTGCAGCATACTCAATGGAGCTGTTCATGTAAATCTCCCATTAAAGACCCAGTCTGGCCAGTATGAATTGTCTCAGCAACTCTTAGCAAATGACATGCTGTTAAAATAGCAAATAATTCCCCTAACTCAGACCTTACCCCTAAATAGCATTCTTTTACTCCCTCCATTTCAATTTGTTTGTCCTACTTTCCTTTTTAGTCCGTTTAGAAAAAGAATGTCTCTTCTTTTTTCCGGCAACTCTTTGATTTCAACTTTCCACATGGCATGTTTAAGACCACATGATTAAATGACATTTTGGTACATTCTGCGTATCTTTAGTTTAAGACAACAAGATTCAAAAGTCTTCTTTATTTCTTAAACTCTGTGCCAAGTTAATACGATAGACAAACTAATTGAAACGGAGGGTGTATAATTTTGAGTCTTTTTTGACTTATAAGAATGAAGTTTCAAAATTACAGAATTTTCCTTGACACTATGTTTTCCCATTCTTTACATTTATGAAGGATCTAAGAATAATTGAAGATTTGGATTTTCTTGAAGCCACAGTAGCTGTAAAATTTGGTTCATATGTTGGTGATTGTACTGTATCAGCTACTTTATGAGTGTTGAACTTATTAGCATATTCTTCTCTTGTTGACAACAACTTTAGCAGCCAGATATAACAGTACAATTTTAGTGCTATGAAAAAATCTAATCCAAAGTTGTGTTTCAGTTTATATTCAGTTATACCTCATATAATTTTTGGATGCAATTTCACTGGTGTCATGTATTATGAAAAACTTTGTGACCTAATCTACAACTACAACATACCTGGTGTAATCCCACAAAGTGGGGTACACAAACCTTACCCCACCTTAAAGGTAGAGAGACTATTTCTATAGATACTCGGCTCTTTGTGACCTAATCTATTCTTCTGAATATGATTAGTGCTTTTCAGCTTCCATTTTGAAGAGATGTCTATGTGGCCAAGGTGTATGGTGCTTTTTTACTCAATTGGAAGAGCAAATTTCATTGGATAGTACTTTTCAAACATGTGGAATTTATGCTACTTGTGGATAATCATATATAGTTTGTTGTATTTTCGATATCAGTTGTTCCAATTTAATGAAAAACTTGACCTACCATCTAAAATGTCAACAAGGATGTATGTTGATTGTTGGTCCTTCTTATGTGCATAGGTTTTGTGGTCGTGAATATGAGAAATTGAGAGATATGGCAGCTGCCGCACTTGCCTATAAATGCATGGAGGTTGCATACATGCGAGTAATTTATTCTTCACAGTCCGACGCAAACAGATACAGAAACGAGTTACAAACAGCTCTACAAATTTTTCCTCCAGGTAATCTGGATTGAGATGCCTGGGAAATCTACATTTCATATCTTGGTGCTTCTTTAGGCCACTACTTTAACTTTTGATATTACTAATCTGCTCTTTGATGGTTACTCAATCAACATGTCAAATGATTTCTTGTTTTACTCCATAATCATCACGTGTACGTATTGGCTAATGCGTATTTACACTTCTGTCCTACTAGTCGGGGAAGTACGTCATATGTCAAAACTAGTGATATCCACTGTTGATGAACAGAATTGCTCAGGGAAGAAAGCATTAATATAAAATAAGAGTACTGGAAATAGTTAAACTAGTTAGAATGTGTTACAAATTCTCTAATGAGGATGAGCTGCATTGGACTTTTCTTCTTAATGGTTATTACTCTTGCCGAAGGAACCGTTTGCGTAATTGGTAAAGTTGTTTCCATGTGACTAGGAGGTCACGGGTTCGAGCTGTGGAACAGCCTCTTGCAGAAATGCAGGGTAAGGCCGCATATAATACTCTTGTAGTCCGGCCCTTCCCTGGACCCCACGCATAGCGGGGACCTTGTGCACCGGGTTGCCCCGTTTTTATTTTTTTCGTTATTACTCTTACCAGACTCATTATTATATAATAGGTGAGTCTCCTTTCTCTTCTATCTCTGATGTTGACAATTTGAACAATCCAACAATAGTAGACATGGCTGCATCGGCAAAAGTTGTTGGTTCTCCTCAAGTAGCGGGAACTCATGTTATCTCAGCAGGAAATGGTTCTAGCTTCACGCAGCTAATCAACTTGGTAAGTAGAGATATCTTATCATTTTAATGATGAACCAACACCTCAATTAAAGAAATAATTTGTGATAACTAACATTGTGATTAGATAGAATAATTGCCTAAAGAGCAGTAAGGCAAAATTAGCTGTTGGAACCAACATTCATTAGGCTTCATCATCTTTCTTCCAAGGGATTGAACTTCGTTTTCCTGTCCCCTTAATTGTTATCAACCATTTTATTTGGGTAAAGGACATGAAAAAAGGGTTACTTGTCAAAACCTTTTTCCATAAATATCCGTTAAGAACTCAGGTTCTAGGTTCTGAATTTTTGATAGTTTGACTATGCAATGTTGTTTAAATTTTCTAAACATATAGTTTTGTTATTTTACAGGCACAGGCAGTTAATTTTGCTATGGAGGCCTCCCGGAAATCACGTGTTGCTTTTACAGCTGTTTATCCAGGGCCGGGAGATTCACAATGTAAAGAGGGTGCATTATCCGTTAAGAAGGCCCTTGATTTCAACTTCCAGGATGTGGATGGACTATTGCATCTTGTGCGGGTCGCCATGGAAGCTATCAGCCATTAGAGTGCAAGCTGTTGAAATTGTTCACTTCTTGAAACATAGTTTTGTACCAGCTCTCCATTACTGTAAATTGAGCAAGTAAAAAAGAGGATCTCTTCGTTGGAGTTGCGGGTGGATTTTGCTATATCATCTCCCAAAGTTTTATCTTCTCAATGCGCCTGTACAGTAATACCTGAATTTTACTGTTTGTAAGATATTTAAGCAGAAGGGGAGTCTTGGAGTAACGGTAAAGTTGTCTCTATGTGACATGAACTGGGTTCAAGCCGAGGAATCAACCACTGATAAGCATCAGGGAAGGCTGCCTACAACATACCCCTTGGAGAGTGGTCCTTCTCCAGACCCTGTGTGAACATGGGATGCTTCATACACCGGGCTGTCAGAAATTCACATCATTCAGTTGCCCGTTACTTGTCCTGCTTAATTGGTAAGATGAGCATCCGTATCTGTGTTAAATAAATTTCCTCAGGGGTCCTACTCTTAGACCAGATTACCTTTTTCTCAGGTACATAAGAAACCGAGATAACTTGTCGGTTTTGACACAGAAGGAAAGATGTTGGGAGTTTTGCTTCAAGGAAAGTGCAGAAGTATAATGTAACCAATATATATGCTTCACATGGATTGTTGATTAGAGGACGAGGAGTTACTATACCTTCTCCCTGTAAGTCGATTGCCCACAGCTGAATTCTACTTGCAAAACCAGAGAGATATTTGCCTAATATGTCTTGGTTTGTTTGTTGCAGCTCTACTTTTTGCAGATAGCTTACTTGGCTACTGCAGTTTCACCTCTTCATTTGGTTAGAACTCCATTATTTCTTCTTTCGTAGGAGTTTATCAAATTACATATCATCTTATATATAATAACTAGTAAATTTACCCGCGCTTTGCGCAGGAATTTAATATCACAGAATTTATAAAAATATTTTAAAACTATCACGTCACTAAAACTAAAACACTATATTATCTTACATACAATATTACGTGGTAACAAACATTAATAATGTAAAGGAAAATGAAATTTAGTACGTCTTATCATTTATCCTTAATATAACAAAAGCATAAATTAATGACTGTAAAAATACATAGCAAGATCTTTAACATAAGCAATGGTGTAAGTGTGCCACTCAACCGGAACAAAGTACACATATTTAGTTGTGAAGAAGAAGGATGAGGATGAGGAGGTGGTTTGGAATTTTTGTTGTTTTAAAATGAGAGGAAACCCTCTATTTATAGACAACAAAGGGTAGCATGCACAAATGTTATGTTTATTGTGATTTATCGGAAATGTTACAACTATTTGAAAAAGTTGAAACCCTTCGGAAAGGTCACAATTTTTCATAAAAGTAGCAACTCTTCATTAAAGTGTACTCTTCAGAAAAGTCGTAATTATTCATAAAAGTCACAACTTTTTTTCATTGAAGTCTCAAGTCATCATTAAAGTCGCAACTCTTCGTAAAAGTCACAACTTTTCTTGAAAGGAGAAGACTAGTTTTGGAAATAAATAAATTTGAAAGGGAATTCTGGTTTGTGGTGGTGCCACGTTGATGGGCCTAAGGTTTTCTTTTATATATATATTTGGAAAAGTTGCAACCCTTTGGAAAGGTCACAACTCACAACCTTTCATAAAAGTTGCAACTCTTCATTAAAGTCACAACTTTTTATAAAAGTCACAACTCTTCGTAAAAGTCTCAATTTTTCATGAAAGGGGAAGACTAATTTTGGAAATAACTAAATTTAAAAGGGAATTCTGGTTTGTGCAGGCCTAAGGTTTTCTATATATATTATAATAATCATATCATTATCATCATACATATACTATAAATCGGAAAAGCTTGACCCCAGAGTTGATATACCGTTTTGACCCTACAATATTACTTAAATATTAATTTATTAAAATTGCTGATAATCTCAGGCCTAATTTAATTCTCCAGAAACGTATAGTTTCTGCTCAGCGTCACTCGATCAGTGTAACAACCTTTTTCCAAAGCTTAAGTTCCATAGCTTTAATTATCAGCTGATGCAAAACCTTTTCAGATTCTTCAGTCATCTCTATAAATGTCTCCACCAAAATGTTGTTGTCCATTAATCTGTTTCTCTTTTCTGTGCCTCATCCAAATACATCAGGTTAACTTTTTTTTTCTCCTCTTTATTTATCAAGAGCTGGTCTGTTTCATTCTCTTTATCATGAGTCGCTCTGTTCTTGATATTGTTATTTCTGTGATATTGGTGTTTCTGTTATGTCACGTAAATTTGTTTTCTTCTTTATCAATAGCCACTTTGTTTCCCCTGTTTTCTGTTTGTTCGTTGGGAATTTTGGAATTTGGAGTAGGCTATTCGAACTTTTGTTCCTGTTGTTAGCTGTTCTCGCACAAACATCAATTTGGTATTGCAAAATTCTGTGACTGCTTCTGGTGTCTCAGTTTTGTGATGTCAAAATACCTCCTCCCTATCTTGGCCTTAGCTTCCACGTTGTAAGATGAATTAACTTTTCTCATCCAGAGAAACTCTCAACCCTTGTAACCAATTGTTCACTTCTGCTGGAACTTCAAATATTAAGAGATCACTGTGATTCGAAATGGCTCTAACACACCGTTTATCAAGGCCAGAGGATAGATACCGTGTTTTCCATTCATCCTACTTTAAAAAACAAAAAGGAATATCCACCACTTGATATTCGTTGTAGTTTTTCTTTTATGTTTTGCTTCTAATAGTAGTCCTATCTTTGATTTAGGTATTATGCCTTGGGATTCCTGTTGCTGAATGTTTACTAAAGTTCACAGGGACTAAAATTGCAGAAACTTAGCCAAGTGGAAGAAGTTTTTGTTGTCATCAAGCTCCATGTCCTCATTGACAAAACAGTCGACAAGTGCATATACCATACCTTAAATTTCTATTATTCAACAACGTATATTGATGCTTTTGTATATCCATTCATGAACAATTAGCTTAGCTTTCCTATTTATTTTGAAATCTATATATTGTGATATGCATATTATTTTTTGGGAATGTTGGATTGTCATTGACAACAAATCTAGCATATACCTTCAGGCTTCAGATGTGTTCTTTTTTCTTTTGTTAGTGTTATTTATGCTTCTGTTTAGTTTTTTGGTCTATGAATTGGAAATTTGGGAAATTGCCTTCTGCAGGCATCATTAGACCTTGCTTCTTCCTTTTTTTTTGGAAAAATTACATGAATGAATACATTTTAATAAATAATTACTGATTTTAGCAATACTTTTTTTTATTATCATTTATAGCAATACTATGTCAAAACTGTAATATGTATTAAAAGTGAATTATGTATGAATTATATATGAATTATAATTGTTTTTAAAAATATATTGTGTTTGTTTGGTAAAAATTTAACACATTGTATTATAAGTGTATTAAAATGTGTGATAAATGAATTATCTATCATTAAAATTTGTATTATATGTGAATAAAAAATTGTTCTTTGTAATATGAATTAAACTTGTATTATAAATGAATTAAAAGTGATCAAATGAAAAAGAAATATTATTGCTATAAATGGTAAATATTTTTTTATTGTAGTATATTTATGTAAGTTTCTCTTTTTTTTTGGGTATAAATTTCGCTCAAGTAGATAAGCTAACAAGCTGTAGATGCAGCTATTAATGCAAGCATTAAGATAAATTAACATCACAACTCTCTCTTGCGAGCACACGTATATATTATCTTTTTTATATGCATCATGTAATTTTTGATTTATATTTTTTTCTCTCTATAATACCATTAAATGTTAATATCTTACGAATGATTGTATTGTATTTCATAATTCAATTATATGTATATAACTTGAAAAAAAAAATCTCTTGTCAAAATTTACAGATGACAGAATTGATAATTTTGAATAAGTCAAAAGAAGGCGAAAGGGTATATATATATATATATATATATATATATATATATATATATATATATATATATATATATATATATATGGAATAAAAAAATTGAGAAGTTAAATTACGATTTTGCCCCTACTATATATATATATATATAAATTAAATTGTTATTAAACATTCAATTATTTAATTTAAATATTGAATTGTATATTTTAATAAAAATGTTAATGACTTTTGCACTTTCTTAGATTAATTCCTAACTAAATTATCTAATTAAATTGTATTTTATATATATATATATATATATATATATATATATTAAATGACCATTTTTCATTCACTAAATTAACATTATTCCTCTAATAACTTATGCTTTGAAGCTAAATTATTACGCAAATATTAATGCTTCAATGCGCAAAAAAAAAAACTGATCCTTTTTAGGAATTTCAAAGGTTATTTTGAAATTTACGAGCAATTTAATATGGTTCATGTATTAGCTGTCACGTTATCCAAGAAGAATTATTGATATTCTCATGCATTTATATCATGATTTGCACTTAATTATCTAACTCTTGACTATACACATTCTCTTATAATATTTGGATTCATATTATAAAATAACAAAATATTATCATATCACTAATGATACAATAAATTTATTTCAAAGTGACTATTCATGATAAACATATATATTTATTAGCGAAAAATGTTATAATAAATACATATGTTTAAATAAATAAATAAATAAAAATTTGAAAGGTCATATGAATTTTTGGATTCTTATTACAAAGCTTTGTTTCCCAACCTCACCCTATAGTTGTAATACTCAAACTTGTTGCTACTTGACTCAAAAGGTAACCATTGGTCCCTCACTTTCTCTGTTTCCGCAATCATAACCGCTTATCATTTCGATCACTTCATCCATAGTAACTTGAATCAGACAAACATTTCATAACTCCAACTCTTCTGCTTAGAACCCCACTACGTCAAAATTCTGAATCCGCTACTGCTTATATAAAAAGTTAACAATAAAAGACAGACTAGATTTGGGTGAGGTAAGAGTACAGTTTTAGGAAAAAACAATCAATTGTAAATGTTGGCATTACTGCAACCACCAAAGCATAAGACTTATACAAAGATCCTCATTCCACAAATAAGAACAAAGGGGAATACATAGTGATACTGCTAAGTATTGTAGTGATATCTAAAACTGCAAAAAGTTTCCTATTCATATAGGAGGGCAAGGTGCAGTGATTGTCAACATGAAACTGCAAAACGCGTTAGCTACAACCAAGAAACTAGCAGTACTTATTCAATGTATTGTCAGACGCAGACAATGTCAACCAGCCCAGGTATGAGATCAGCACCTCAAGCAATGTACTTGTATGTGTTTGTGTTCTCCAGGTCTCTTTCCAAGTAATCTCGAGTGATAAGATCTTCGATCCTCTTTTTGATTGCTTTGACATCAGGCTACATAGGTAATAATTCAAGAATCAAACCGAGATAAAAGCTAGTAAATGAAATGTCCAATGTGGAGGTACTGATTTAAAATATGGATTTCGAGGTATTACCAAACGAAGCTACAACAACATAAGTGGGGTCTGGGGAAGGTAGGATGTAAGCAGACCTTACCTCTACCTTCGTGGGGTAGAGAGGTTCTTTCCGATAAACCCCTGGCTCAGAAAAAGCAGGAAAGTAAAAGAAAGAAAACAAGACAGCAAAATAACAATGTACAAAACAATTGTAGCAACAGATATTTAATACAGATTAGAGAAAAAATAACTATGCAATACCTATGTTATACTACTAGAAGTACGAGAATACTCGACAACCTACTATGTTTAGATATCCAAAGTGGTTGAAAAATTGTGGTTACCTTGAACATTTTGCTCAACTGCTCAACACACTCCAAAATTAGCTGTTGATGAGTTAGAACTTTCTTGGCCTTCATTATACGCACCAGACAGGCATCAATTGCATAACGTCTGTCCTTGCCAACTTCCTCAACCATTTTCTTCCTATCGTCAACAGGAGGCAAAGGGACCTGAAAGGTACAAACAAGTCGTGTTTCTAAAGTATAAGTTCGAAGTATACATTTATAAAAAAAGCATCATTGTGGAGTATCATGTGAAGTTCTCAAGTATCTATACCCGAATCCTCCTCATTTTGTCAGTGAACTGGGAGTTGAACTCAAAATGATCAGTTGATGAAACAGTTCTACCACTAGGCTCCTTGTTAAGAATTTTGTACTTGGCACATGACACGGACGCCAACACTCTGACCAAGTCATCATCGGCCAAATTTAACTCAGTCTTGATGTCAGAGTAACTCCATTTATCAGAAGCATTAAACAGTAATAGAGCAGCAGCCTGAAAAGAGGAAAAATGTTAATCCAACAGCATATTTTGCAATAGAAATACTTGACAAATCGATCACCTGGTAAGTTCCCAGAATCAATTCAATAGTTTTCTGTTCAAACTTTCCGTTAAGGTTACATTGTCCCAATGAGAATATCCATGTTAATTTCCTGTGTTTCGTTTTTTTCTGATAAAATTCCTTGAAGGATTCCACACCCTTTGCCTGAGACAAATGAATGACAAAACCAAAGAGCTCAGAAACAATAAGAACAACAACATAACGAAGTGGAGTCTGGAGAGGGTAAAGTGTATAGTGAGATTGTTTCCGATAGACCCTTGTATCAAGAAAAAGCAGTCCAAGAAGAAGTGATGGAAGTGAAAGCATAACAAAGTATTTTGGATCGTAACTAAAACTAAATAATACGATAACTGAAGTACAAGAAACAATATATAGTAACAGATACCGAAGGACAAGAAACTACAGGGGGGATACTAAACTACTAGTATGGACGGATAGCGCGAGAGAAGCACATCTTACCATTTCCACAGGGAGATTCAGATCACAAGATTTATAACTAGGCCAGAATCCAGTTGTAAGAACAGTGACAGTCATATCGATTCCAGGATTCGTTGCAGGGTTGTTGCTGATGTATTCCTGAAAGTGAGTCTGATTATCCTTCACCAATGACAAATCTGTCACCTGTTTTACATTTTCCAACCAGCCGTTTTTTAGATATTTAAGAAGATGGGAAGAGACAAAAACTTTAAAAGTCCATTAGACTATCCTAACCATTCCCTCCATCTTGGATGTAAACTGTCCACCACACTGCTGCTTTAGCTTTGATAAGATAAGCCTTTCATGTTCTTCATTGGCACTTCTATCAAAAAGCAATCGGCGAGAAAGCTTCTTCCTATCATTCATTAAGACAATTAGCATACCAAATGGTTAAAGATGTAACAATCAACTCAAATGATTTTGTAAAAAGAACTGCTGGCAGTAGATTCAAACCTGTAGAACTCAGCAAACACATCTTTGTCACTGATGTACGTAACAAGTTTGACCACCTACGCAAAAAGTAAACCATTTTGACGGTGTTAGAGCAAGAATATGAAGTTTTGACCAACAAACTGAAGAGGGATGTATATTTTGTGCATACCTTTTCCAATGTATCCTCAATAACATCGTCACTGAGTTGTTCACTCCCACCTTTCTTAAGGGTATTATCACAATAAGAAGCAAGGAGCTCCGCAGTTGAAGAGCCGGCAACACTTTTGTTACAGAAGACCTCAAATGCCTCTTTCAGAGCCTATGAAAGTCAAGATTTTATACATCAGCGAGTAGGGGAATGAGTGAAGACGATGCTTGAGCCCTTCTATATTCACACTTTTCCTTGTAAGAGTCACATTTATCCTTGTGGAACTCATATGTATACTTTACCATATCACATCTAACTATTTTCTTTACATGGTATATATTAAATTGTGCATGCTCCAGATGCCCATTCTTGGGCATGAGGTCGGGTGTTAAGTTTCACATCGGTGGGATGAGAAGAATTTTCACTCCTTACATGGACTTAGACAATCCTCTCCGCAAGAGTTAGACTCAGGATCCATTTCTTTACAATAATAGTGATAACGTCTCAAGTAATACATCATAAAGGGATCAACACACAATGGTTAACAACAGGAATACCTTGTGAAAGATAGAGTTATCGGCAAAACAGCCTTTCACATACACCATATACTTGTCATGCAGCTCAAATGCCTTCTTGACAAAGTCCTGAGGGAAGATATGGGTCCATCATTGAACCAACTAACAATTACATAAAATGGACCTCTATTCACAATATAGGAGATAGTATTTTACCTGCTCGTGTGAACCACCCGAGCTTTCGGTCTGTAGAAGAACATACATATCATCATTTACAAATACAACACCAATAAACTACAATGCAAAACAAGATTACTTGGAAACCATAAGCATAGCCAGTCGCAAAACCAACTTCAGATATATGTTACTTATTTTGCAAAAGCTTTTTACTCCACTCAGATTCTAGTTTCTCGGGAACTTTGAAAGTTTTCTCAGATTGGGATGCTGATAGATATCTACCTTGTCCTTGTCTTGTTACAGTTCATACAAAATCATCCCTCACAGTGTTCAAATGAAGCATTATTTTTTTCCTGAAGCTTAAAAAACTTTATCAAAGAAAGAGGAGCTAATGGAAGCTAATAGTAAAGTCAACATACAGCATTGTCAAGTAAAGCACAAGTTTCGGTTATTGGATATCAAACCTTGTTATTTGCTACATCTGCAGCCTGTTGCACCACGACCATGCCTTCAGCAGCTACGTGCTGCAAATATGTACCATCAGACATTGCACAGTCCCAAATCGGAACAAAAGAAGAAACGCAAAATCTTCAAGTGTTGGTTGCTCAGCATATGGTATGGATCATGATTAAACTACCTGCTTAAATATCTCTGCTACTAGTTCTATCCCTTTAGGAAATTTGTGGAATAGACTATACATTCGAGTTAAATCCTCAACCTGTGATGGGAGAAAGGAGGAATAAGAAAAAGCAAAACAGCTTCAAATACAATGTAAGATCGATAACAACAATTAAGCACATAATGTTCTACAGAAAAAAAGAAATGAAAAAGGGGGTTGGGGGGCTTAATACCTTCTCATCTTTAAGCAAAGCTCGACATCCAGAATCCTCCTTCTCAAGCAACTGATTGGTATATGTAATCAATACCTGATTTTGCATTTTCTGCAGCAAAAATGTTGGTCTCAGCTTTGGAAAAAAAAAATCCAACCAAAGAAATATAATCAACTGACTCTTTCTGAGTAAAAACTAAAACATTATATTTGTGCGTTTGGTTCAATAAAGAAAAGGTTCCATAATAATAGAACAGTTAATAATTGACAAAGAGGTACAACTTCTCGAAACACAAGACACATCTGCGCTTCCCTCTCCCAACAGAAAGAACATTCTTCTTCTTTTTTTTGATAACCATGGTTGTCTGGGCATAAAGAACATTCAAAAAAGAAGGTTCTGTAAAACAAAATCCGTCCCTGTTACCAAGGGGGAACGTATACAATCAAGTACACAACATCAATAACCTGACAAAACTCCACAAAAGTAACCCCTTCATTCTTCCCTTCTTTAGGTTCTAGAGAACATAGAAATTTTATCAAGCATCAGTTATAGTACCAGTGCATAGTCTTGCTGTCCGTTCATATTATTAGTCGTACTATTGCTGCTATAGTTTCTTATCCTTCAATCTTGTTACTATCTGTTGTTCACATTGTTTCATTATAGTTTCTATTTTGTTACTATCTGTTGTTTTGGTTGTTATTTGTTATTTCTTGTACTCGTATTACTTTTTTTTTAAGGACTACTTTGGACTGTTTTTCCTTGAGCTGAGGGTTTATTGAAAACGGCCTCTCTCTAAGTTACGAGTAAGGTCTGCGCCCATTCTACCCTCCCCATACCCCACTTTGTGAGACTCCTTCGGGTATGTTGTTATTATTATAATACAAGATACAACAGTGTATCTTCGTAACACATCAATTTGTAAATGAGAACCTTTTCAGGCTTTATGTGTATCTATATGTCATAATGTACGGCGAGATGGAAGATGCTACTAGCTATCGCATGACATAACACAGATATAATTGTGGAACTCCAAAACTGACCTCCAGAAGTTTTGTCTCAGTGCTGGAGTGCAGATAATGGGACACTCTATCCTTCTCCTTTTGCAAGCATTCCTCTGCCTGTGTTAGCAAAGAACGGGCGTTAGAACCTATTCTAGTATAAGAAAGGAATACAAGAGCAATTCTCGAGGTGAAAGAGGTGTGAAAATCATTTCTACCTTAAGCATATATTCTGGACAAGAATCTTCAACAATCCAGGTTGAAGCTTTTCGAGAATAATGACAGGCAGAATCTCGAAGCATTGCCTCTTCAAAGTCATTAACGTAATAATCCATCCTTCCCTTTCCCATATCAATATACAAATCTATCACATTCTTCAGTAACACTCTGTCGATTTTCTCACCCTCACGTTCCTGATCAATCTGATACAAAACGATACTTCATTAAACCTCATATCTAGAAGATAGAATTCTAACACATTGTGTCTAGCAGAAAAAAGAAACATTTACCAGTGCTATCACAGCATCTGTAACTCTACCTTTCACATCATGATAAACCTATTATCAACAAACACAACGATATAAAGAGACTTTATCATAATAGTAACTCAGAGGCGACAAATATAGTAAGAACAATTAAACAGAAGAATAATCATTCCAAAAGCTAACCAGATCCCGGAAGCAACTCAGACCAACTTCATTAAGTGCAGGGACTTCAGCTCGTTTGATAAAAAACTTGTCAAGATAACGAAAAAACTTTAAAAGCCATTTGACCATAAGTTTATGAGATGCCCATCTTTTCTCAAGCTCCTTCAACAAGAATTCATCATGCTTCTTATTCAGAGAAGGCAAAACCTAATGGAGCGAATGGAGACTGGTTACCATTTCGAACATCATCACAAAACAATGAGATTGAGATAGCGAAATGTTCTTACAATAGTAAGGATGTAATCTTCAACTGCTTCTTTGTACTTATCGTACAGTTGCTGAGAGTAATCATGAGGTGCTTTCTGAGTACACATGTTATAGATAGTGCTGTGCTTCAAATTAAGGAGAAACTTGTTCGACAAATGGAAATGATAATCGGGAAGGACTAACTAAGAATGAAAACATGCACACTAAGCTCAACGAATGCCAAGGATACGTGTAGAGCATCACGTACTCGTCTGAGGTGAATGACTCCGGCTCTCCTTCTATGATTATTTTCAACTTATTAAGTCCCTTTTGAACACACTCCATTCCTTCCTCCAACTCGATAGTCTTCTCCTCAGTCTCCTCCATCTCGGAAAATTCTTGTTAACACGATCTAATATAACAATTAAAAACCACAAATAAAACGACATTTCATACTAAAAGAAATGCACTAAGTCTGGCTTATTAATGTTAGGAACATGCAAAAAGCTATTACAATGATCAAATTACAAATAAATGTTGATATAAAACATCTAAACAACAAAAAAAAACAGTTTTTGGAACATCAATTCAGTTTTAAATCCTAGATCCGCCTCTGTTATTCGAGTAATTGTTAAACCAAAACGAGTTCAATTTCGACTCAAACCAATATAAAAATCACAAACATTTCAACAAAAACTAGATTTTGAACTCAGTTTCAAAAGTAGAGTGAGTTTATTTTTAATAAAAAACTTCAAATCCTAAACCCGGACTCTGACATTCAAGTAATTGTTAAAGCAAAACAAGTTCAACCAAACCCAATACTTTCGACATCAGATCATATATATAAAAATAATGACTGAAATTTTCAACAAACATCAGATCCCAAACTCATAATTGCAAAAGTACAGTAAGTTCAATTCTAATAAAAACTTCAAATTCTAAATCCGCCTCTGTTATTCGAGCAGTACTTTTGACTCAAACCATTTATATTAAAATATAACATTAACATTTCAATAAAATACTAGATTCTCAACTTGTAATTTCAAAAGTAGAGTGAGTTCAGTTCTTATAAAAACTTCAAATCCTAGATCCGCCCTGTTAAGCAAAACGAGTTCAATTTCGACGGTATCACTAAAAATTTCAACATTCTGATCTCGTAATTTCAAAAGCAGAGTGAGTTCAATTCTAGATCGGTTTCTCGTAACTGTTTAAAAAAGAAGCAAAATGAGTTCAATAAGAGAGCGAAAATCGTACTGTAGCAAATGTGAATGGACTTTTTCAAACTTAGGAAAATGGTGATCGATTGAAGAAAGCAAATGGAGATAAATAAAATATGAATGCGTGGAATTCGGTTGCATTTTGGTTGAAAAAAAGCCTAAAAATCGCATCATCAAAAAATGAAGACCCAAAAATGGCGCTACAAGATGTGGAATACCTTCTATTCCTTTTCTTGTCAATTTTATTTATACTAACCAACTTAACTGTCCTGCTTATTTTTCTTTCTACTAAAAAGGACAAATATACCCTTCAACTTTGTTTCGGATTTTGTTTTAAACACATTTAATATTACTAATATATTTGAAATTTTTTATAGTAGTTGTTAAAAGTTAAAACATTGATTAATGTCTTCACAAATATACTATAATAAAAAAATATTTACCATTTATAGCAATAATATTTCTTTTTCACTTGATCACTTTAATTCATTTATAATACAAGTTTAATTCATATTACAAAAAACAGTTTTTTATTCACATATAATACAAATTTTAATGATAGATAATTCATTTATCACACATTTTAATACACTTATAATACAATGTGTCAATTTTTTACCAAACAAACAGAATATATTTTTAAAAACAATTATAATTCATATATATTGCATGCATAATTCACTTTTAATACATATTGCAGATTTAACATAGTATTGCTATAAATGGTAATAAATAAAAAATATTGCTAAAATCAGCAATTATTTATTTAAAATATATCAATTTATGTAATTTTTCCAATTTCCTTTTTAACTATATTATAGTCCGTTACGTGTGTTTAAATGCTCTTTTGAAAGTTTAAGTGCTTGCTTTTACACATCACGCGTTATATATTATGCTCAACTATAAAACCTTAGTCATTGTGGTTATATAATCATCACTGCCAAAATTGTAAGTAAAAAAAAACACTGATTATAGTTTCAAACAGAAAGATTTATCAATGTTGGAACAAAGCAGATGAAGGCTTTTAAATTATGGCAATATCAAAAGCAGCAAAATTAGCTACAGTACAGTACCAGAACTAATGCAAGCTAAATAATTAAAACAAGTTACAATGAGGGTGAACAATTTGTAAACAATACCATAAAATATCACAAATTGTTATTAAAAGCAGAAAAAAACTACTTCACAGCAAAGGCGAAATTCGATTTCGATTTCTTTCATCATCAGAACTGTTTACGAGCTCGAGCTGGAAAGCCACTACCTTGCTCACTGCTGGCAGCAGAATCAACTCGGCCTATTAATACTCCGATAACCTCCCACCAACATAGATACCATGTAACTTTGTCCACCGATCTCATTTTTTCTTATCTACTCTCTTGTCGTTCCTTCCTCTCTTTCTAAACTCTCGATTTTCAGAAGGGTACTGCTTCTTGATTAATAGATTACACATTGCTGTTTTCACTGCTTCTGCAGCCGCTGATAGTGCATCTTTCTCAATGAACGAACTCCCCTGCAACGTTTGAAGGAGTTGTTCACTACCTGGTAAATCTTTATCTTCTAAAACACGTGCCTCCTGCTCAACAGAGTCCTTGTTGCTCTCGCAGAAACCATTGAGAACCTTCACACAAGCCAAAGGTGCTGAATGGGAAGTACATAGAGTCGATGCACCCATGACCATCCACAATTGATTCGATGAAGAGGCGGCTGCTAAGCTTGTGGGAATAAAAGTCTCCCCAGGAATTGGAACCACCTGGAATTTACATCCAAGGGAAAAGGTTAAACAAATATAAAATAAATGGGTAGCCTGGTGCACTAAAGATTCCGCGATGCACGGGGTTCAGGGAAGGGCAAGACCACAAGGGTCTACGCAGCCTTACCCTGCATTTCTGCAAGAGGCTGTTTCCACGGCTTGAACCCGTGGCCTAAGTCACATGGCAACAACTTCACTAGTTATGTCAAGGCTTCCCTTCCTTCAGAATTTAAAAAAAATAAAAAAATGTTGTCAAATAGCATCATATAACATTTCCACTTGATGCTGGCTGTTGATACTTTGAACGATACAAAATCTAAATAGATTTTCGTGATTCAGAGATGGTAAAGGAACCTACTCTTGCAACATGGAGAGATTTAGCTGAAAGGTTGCAACTCAAAAGCATGACGCCTGCCACGCTACAGTTCAACGGAGAAAGGTATTATGATTCAAGAACAAATTAATAGAGCTCTTTAAAGGATGAAAAGGCAACATGTTGACATAACGAGAGACTTACCTCTGAATAGCCACCGCGATTAGTGATCCACAAGGAGTGGCACAAAGATCAGTGACAGCGAGCAACCTGTCATCTATTCCTTCTTTTGACTGTAATAGTCCTGTCTTCACAATTGCAGAGAAAATTAAGAACTAAGCTAAACATTAAAGCTTTAATGCAGTTTCTTGTTTCAACACAAGAAACGTAGAGGAAGAAAGGAAATGGAACAAAGAAAGATCGATCGCTTCACGCCCTATTTCACAATTCACCACAAGCTTATGGACTGAAAATCAGCCAAATCAAATCACTAAAGATTTATTTTCTAGCAAGAGATTCAATCAGCCAATTAATTATTGTGATGGAGAGAGAAAACCAAATTAAATCTATCAAGTATCTCACTCCAAAAGAGATGAAGCTACCTCTCCAACATGACAGGTATCAAGAAGAGAACCACAAGTGAAGTCCCACAAGCGTACCTGGAAAAAAGAAAAAAAAAAGAAAGAGCAATGGTCAAAGTAGATAAAAAAATGAAATTGAAATAAAATACTCATATAATTCTTAAGTAATAAATTTCATTTAGCTAAACACTTAAAAAAAAGTATTTGTAGTTTACGTTGCCAATTTTGTTTTGTATCGAACTCAAGGGTGTGGCCTAGGAGTCACTGGTCAATGAAGTTGGAGGAAAATCATGAAAACTCAGGTTTAAATTTCAGCAGACACACACACAAAATAAGGAGAAAAAAAAAAAGGGGGGGGGGGGGGGAAGGGGAGAGAGAGATTATTTCCTCCCATCTGCCAAAGCTATGGTGGGCAGTTACACAATTGAATAATCGAGGTGCATGCAAGTTGGCCGAAGTTGGAGGTGCATGCTACGTCACCGGCTAGTGTTAAATAGAGAGGATCAATAGCCAAATGCAGAGGATGACATTTGTTATCTTTTCCAAATTTAGCTTTAGAAGGCGTAAAAAGGTGATTTGGGTTTAAAAAAATTAGTTCATTTTAAAAATTTACTCACAGTTGAATCACCACCTCCTGAAAGCAAATACCACTGCTGGGAATCCTGGTTGCAGATGAAGGCAAGGCAGGAAACAAACCTGACAATTGAGACAATAAATGAGCCATGACCATGATAACCAGTAAGCATTGTCAAAACTAGAATTTCTTCCTGTGGAAATGCATGCCGAAGTTCAATACTCAACAACTATTTTCATCTATCTTTTATTTATCCTTTGTTTTTTTTTTTGAGGGGAGGATGAATAGAATTGCTGGAAGGCAATAAAATGCACTTTTAAAAACGAAAGAAGATCGTCAACACAGGTACCGAAAGA
The DNA here is from genome assembly GCA_016801875.1 of Solanum sitiens. Taxonomy (NCBI): domain Eukaryota; kingdom Viridiplantae; phylum Streptophyta; class Magnoliopsida; order Solanales; family Solanaceae; genus Solanum; species Solanum sitiens. Next base: position 1,711,028 of record JABWTJ010000074.1, on the reverse strand, counting down.
GAAATACAGATAACAGTAACACCAACGCCAATGCCATGTTTCTATCTCTAATTTTGGTACTCTCTTTTCTGTACTCATTAGTGGAATTTCTCTGCTCCACACCGAGGATTAGGTCTCATTAATTGAACCACATTATTTGCTTTATATTCTGTGTATTTGCTTTTGTTATTGTCATTATAAGGCCACTTTTGTCTAATTACACACCACCCGTGTTCACAAACCTACAAAACGTGTAAAAGAAGAATAAATTCGGCAAAGACATGCATGGTATAAATATTTCATCAGATGTAACAGTTGGATGACACAAAAAATGACCACCTAAATCATCCCGGTCAAAATGTTTTTCTCCTTTCTTGGGTGAAGTATCCTTATCAAATGTCAAGATTGGCTTTTATCAATAATGACCAGAGAACTGTCACTAGATTTTAAATTTTTATTAGTATAACCAACATTTCAACAGAAAAAGACTATTCTGGATCAGCTTGATCATCACTACTGAGGTGTTAGGACCACGAGAATTTCAAGAAATTCTTACTCTGAATGGCCAAGGCAAAAACTTTGAATCTCATGAGCCCCATTTGATGGCTTTTCCGGGAACACAGAGACCTGTAATTATGAACCAGAAGAAATTTTGATGTTAGCAAGAGATCATCAAGAAATCTTACTAAGATTCATGGTTAATAAGAAGCATGACATTACTCGGATTTTGAAGTCCCGATCGGCACTAATAATGTAACGTCGATCCGGTGAAAACTCCTGCAAAGATGGAAAATTCTCTTTGATAAGAAATAACTAGCTTTTGAAACCAGAGGCCTTGATTAGGAGATCAATCTAGTTTGATAAAAAAAAAAAAGTGGGGATATGATACGTGGGGGCTAAGAATAAGTTGAACTTAATCTTATATGGCGTAATCATAGACAATAGGAGTATCATGATCCATTCACCAGAACGGATAATGCTTTACACTTGACCGCCAGAATGGACAAGGCTTGCAAGAAATTGTGCAAGAGATGTGCATCGAGACAGTAGATCTTTATCCATGATATTTGTGTAAAAGAGTTTAGCCAGGAATACAATTGCCAACCAAAAAACACAATTTCCATAGAAAACCGCTTAGAAGGACCACTCATGAGTATCACAACAATATCTGAGTAAATCACTAACCCTCGTATATAGAAGGTAAACGAATAGATTCACAGAAAACTTAAGCAATTCACACAAAGGGGAAAAGAAAAGAAATACCAGACTAGTAATGATGCTGCAGTAGTGGGCGAGAATTGGGACTGCCTTCTTATTGGGCAGACTTTGATTTTCATGAGAACCTTCTATTTCAACTGCATAAATTACACCAAATTTATCCGCGAAGGATACAAAACGCCCATCATTACTGATGGCAACAGCAGTAACTCTCTTCTCGGATGACCTATTAAAACCATAGAAGTTAGACAACTTCAACTCCTAATGAGGAAAAATCTAAAACAAACAAAAAATGGGAAAGAGGAGGAAGAAAAGGAACAAACATCTGCAGTGGTCAGTGCAACCAATAATTATCAGTATAAGAAGAATTTAAATAATCAACAGACATCCACTTATCAAAAGATTTTCTGACACAGAAAATTTAGAAGAAAAAATATTATTATTATTACATGTGATTCATTCTATTTTGGCAACATTTTTGAAGAGTCCGGGAAACTTACTGTTAAGTAGGTCTAAGAAAAAGCAGAACTTGGACATCAGAAACTTACACCGAACTTATGCACCGCCAAGAATCAGTAACCCAAATCTTAACAAGTTTGTCATCGCCAGCAGATACAAACAGCTTTCCTTTAGCGCCATATTGAATTGCTCTTATTGAATCCTTATGCATGTGCACTCCTGAATCATCCACCAATGAAACCGAACAACCTTCTCTGCATCAAAATTGTGGAATATAATATATAATCCAGCTGCAAACTGTAAGTCTTTGATAATGTTGTCAAACTTCCCTCTAATTTGTCTTAAGAAAAAACCAAATTGCATGCCAATATTAGAATGACATCAGCCCAAAAATAAACCAAAACTATGTATAAGATTACTTCCATTATTGACCAGAGATATAAAATATCACCTTTAGCTATTGTTGTAAAGAACCTTTATAATCTCCAGTAAAATCTTTATAAGAAACTTTCCTTTAAAATGTGTGAGAAGTTTTAAGACATAATACACAGATAAACACTTTAACTTAGTCTCAACTGGTAACTAAAGCCCTGGTAACTAAAGCCCCAACTTTGAAAATGCACATCTAGAATGCACCCCCTTAAAGGAGTTTAGATTTGCATTTTTAAAGTTAAGGTGAAATCCATACACACCTATATCATGATTCATGTTGAAATGTGTGGATGATTACGATGAAAGTTGAGAAGTTCAACTATCCGTGGAGGTCAAGTTAAAGAGTCTATCTCTGTATTATAACAAGTTTTAATATATACTCACCCATTCCAAACCAAGTGTCACTTTAGCAAAAAAAATTGTCCCAAAAATAAGTATCACTCTAGGAATTCAACTGAATAATTAGTATGTCATTCCAACTATATACTTATAGTCCATCTTCTAAATATTGTTCAATTCTCAAGAGACATTTATCACATATGAGTAGTTTACGCTCATATTCATTGATTTCTTAATGATTGTGATATTTTTTTTAAGTGACACTTATTTTGGGACCGGGGGAGTATTTTATACCTCTAATTTCATTGTATGACTCTATTACTAGTCCGTCCCAAAAATAATGACATCAATTTTACTTAAATTACATGGTTTACTATCACAAGTTACAAAAAATCTCTCTTTTCTTAAATTTCATGATAAGTCCAACTAAGTCAACATCATTGAAATGGACAATTACTAAGTTTGAACATATTATCATAATCATAAAAAAAGTAGAAAATAAAATGATTATTTTTGTATAGTGACTTACTGAAGATTAAAGACGCGGAGATTCGAACCGACGGCAACGGCGACGGATTTCTGAGTTGGATGAACTGCAATTAACGCCGGAGCAACCTCAGATTCACGGTTGTGTTCACAATCATCCATGTTAGTTTCCTCCATTGTTGTTGAGTAGAGTTAAACCTTCGTTTTTCTTCTCCGCTAGGGTTTAAGGTTCTACAGATTTAGCAGCGGATAGTATTCGGTTAAGTCCGTTATTTTTGGACGGCCCATTTCTTTAGTGGTCCAGAATTCTCGGCCCACGATGATTTTTTTTTTGTGAGCGTCGATGGTTTATCAGAAATAAGGGTGAATAAGAGAAGTCGAGGGTGTTCACCCAAATCTTCTCGATAAAAAGTTGGTGTCACGTTATTGGAATAAAAATATATTCTCTAGACGTAAGATAATAAGGATGGTGACATGGGAGTGAGCACCATGTAATTAGGATAAAAATATATTCATCTAGGCATCATGTAAGATAAAACTGGTGACATGATAGTTAATAGTGCAAGAGTAAATATGTGTCCAAAATTGAATGATAAAGACAAACATATGAAGAAGTATGAGAAAGGGCAAATATAGTTTTTGTTTCTTAATTTTAAATTATAAGATAAATATGAACGATGTTAATGTTATGAAGTGAAAGTCTTGAAATTATCCTTAATTTATTTTTACTTTTTTTTTATTATTGAGAAAATTTTTGAGGGCAAATGACGGTTAAATCCAAAATCTCATCTTCTCCTTGTTTAATCTCTTTCAATCCTGCTATGTTTATACTTTTTTTTGAGTTGAGGATCTACGAAAAAACATCTTTACTCCACAAAAATAGAAATTTGGACTAAAGATCTTTGTATACATTCTACCCTTCCTCTAAACTCCATTTGTAAAACTATAATTGATATGTTGTTGTTAGGACAAACATGCAAACTTTGACTAATATTTTGAGCAAAGAATGGATATACACCAATAGAGAGTTAAAGGGCGATAATAACAATAATAACTACGCCTCAATCTTGATTAATTGACGAAAAGTGCATATTTAATGACAAGCATGGATTCAAGCAACCAAGTAAGCAACGAGTTAATCCAACTTAAACTACAACAACGCAACAATCTCAAACAAGTTGAGGTCAGCTATGAATCCGACCCTATTACTCCATTTAAATTCATCTCATATTACAAACACTAAGAAAACAAAATACTAGTGCTCCTTAATGCAAATACATGTATTTTATCAAGTCAAAATCTCCAGTTCTCAAAGTTAGGGTGAACTTCATTCCACTCAAGAACTCAGCAAGGAAGCTGAACATCTCGTTGCTTCCATGTTTCTGGCGCGGGATTTCATTTACTGTAGATAAAATAAAGTCGATCACTACTAAGACAACTCATAGAAGTCATGTCCAATACGATTTCCATCATTTTCAGTCTACGACAAAGGAGACGAGGGCAAGGCATGGAACATGTTTACCCTCAAACATCATCCACCATTAGTAATCTCAATTTGCTTTTTTCCCTATTCACTTGTCTACTTCATGCTATCCCTGGCAGCCCCTTTAGTGCCAAATGTTTGTTGTAGCATTTATTCGATAACACTGAAATGAATTTCATCCCCATTTATGCATGTCCTAAATTCTCAGTTGTGTGCAGCCAAGGATGGTCCCTCTGCACCTTGTCAATGGAGCAACCTTACGCCACGCTGGCCTCTCACTTCCAAGGGTCAAGACATCAACATCAGACAGCACTTTGACACCGCAATTCCAGTAATCCGGTCCATTAACCCCTCCAACTATATAAATATCATCTCCCAACCCTATCATAGCATACCCGATTCTCCTACGAAAATCAGATGCTGAAACTATCATTCTTCTTGATTCTCCTTCCTGATTATAAATTAACCAATTGCTCATAACATAAAGCTTTTCCCTAACAACAGTCATCGGGCCCTGGAGCCAAGAATACTCGTGAGCAATCCAACCCTGCTTGAAATTTTCTAAAACCTGAATAGTTGATAAACCTTTATGCAAGACATGAACTTTACCACCAAAAATTACTCCCGAGCATGCAGAATTGTGCGCATGATGGAGATCAGGTAATTGTACCCAGACATCCGTCTCAGGATCATAGATTTCTGCATTGCATATTGACTTTCTGCGGTTAGTAAACCCCCCTGCAGCGACTATCTTCCCATCCAACACGCAACAAGCAAACATGGCACGAGGGACAAGCATAGATGCACGCGGATTCCATGCTCGGGTTGCAGGATCATATGACCAGACCTTGTCAGTTGCAAAAATTCCATCTTGGTCACCTGTCAATGGATCCACAGCATCACTGCCACCACCTAAAACAAACAGCTTCCCAGCAGTAGAAACAACACTGAAGCGAGCAAAATGACTGATGTTGGAGGGGAGAATCGGGAGAGTAATCCAAAGGTCATGTGTAGGATCATAGAGCTCCCATAAGTTTTCAGGTTCAAATGCGGATACACATAAAAATTCTTCAGATGAGTTGACCTCCTGTCTAGCTTTAAATAGTTCAGCACTTTGAATAGCAGCTCTCCAGGAATGGGAAACAAGCTCTAACTTTGGATGAAGGTAGAATGGAACCCGTGCAAGGCACCTAATGGCAACAGCATCAGGAAGACCTTCGATGAGTGCAGTCATAACCACCAAGCTTGAACCTATCTTTATCAACAACTATAATGTTGGTGCACTACTATTGGTCGATGTCAACCTGAAATATGCAATTTGAATCATTTGATTGATAAGCAAATGAGTTAACACGGAACATACATTATTATCCTTAAAGTAGAATAAAGAGAATCATAATGTGAACTATTAGCATTTTATATATCAGAAGTAACACTCTTCTTAATAGAAAACGCAAACTTTGTACAAGTGGGCAGTGGCGGCAGAGTGACTAGCATACATTAGCAATACAGTCAGTGCATTGAGGTTTTCAAAGGATTACAGAGAAACTCGTTCCTGACTTGCCTTTATCTAGAGATAGTGTAACAGGTATAAATGCCAAGCGCACATCACATTTAAAAACTTCCAATTCAAAAAAGCTAAAAACACCTGGCTATATAGTAGACCGAAACAACAAGATGAATAATCCTTCTTTTTTTTTCTTTTGTAACCTTGCTCCATGATGAATTTAATATATCACTACCTAAAATTGTCAATTATCTCATTTGACCAATTCCGTGTTCAAGCTCACCTTGCATTTGAATACCCTTCCCTCTGTCCTCTTTATGCCCATCCATTCAGGTACAAACTTGATGGTTACCTATTAGACCATAGTAGGTGGTAATTCAGGGTGATACCCTTTAAATTAACAAATATGGTCCCGTATGCATGATGTCTTTGGAATTTACCTAAGGGAATCATTCTTGTTTTCTTGGATGTTCTAGTTTAAGGCTTCTCATTTACAGATTAATTGCAGCAAGTAGAGATTGTGCTTAGTTGCTAAGCGAGTGTCATTTGCCTGCAAATAAATCCAAGGGGCGTACTTGGGGGTTGGATATACAAACCCTGTGAAAAAGTGAAGACTAACCGAAAATCGATGGTAAGGCTTTGAAGCCAAGCAAGAAGCTAATTGGAAAAAAGTCAGTAGAAATGGAATAAAAAAGCAGAACTGGCCATGTCATGCACCCAAGGGTGTAGCCTGGGGGGCAATTAAGTGCGACAAAACCTTGACCAGGGTTCACAAATCCTACTGGAGACAAAAAGAACTAGGTGATTACCATCAGCCTAAGCTTTGGCGAGCCGAGTTACTTGATAGTTGATACTTGTGAGGGAAGAAGGTAGCAGTTATTCAGCAAGATAGTCAAGATGAGCACAAGACACCACCATTACGGCATTATCAAAGAGAAATTCGCCATAGTCCTTGTCAATCAAGGAGCTGAAGGAATTCCTCGACCTCATATTCTATCACGGAGGCCATATACGAAATTATGGAAGATCAGCAGGCCCCTTACAATACCACTGAAGAAGGGATATTTCTTCACGGACTCCGTGAAGCCACCACTGCATTCCTAGACCTCAAAAAATCCATAATAGAGGCACACAGCACTACAGAATTTTACCAGAACCTTGAATGTGACATTGCATAACTAAGACTAAACGGATAGGTGATGTGGTGATGCAAGAAGGAAAACCTATTGCAATCCCTAGTCAAGCACTTAGCATTAAACATCAAGTTCTCTCAACCTTTGAGAAAGATCTCATAGACCTCTCACTGGCTGTATTAAAAAGGAGACAATATATATACCTGTCTCATATTATCATTATGACTGAACATTTCAGATTTTAAGTATCTAAAGAAGAACTCAAAGATGAATACATCTTAACATACTGTGTTGACCAATCTATTGTAACTAAGCTGCAAGATGCAATAAGGGAAAAAAGGAGAGAATGATCCAGTTGATGCAATGTGCAGAAGTAATGAAGAACAGTCTACTTGCAACACAATCAACAGGATGCAACCAACATGAATAAAGAATTCATAGACGACTATGCAGATGATGGCGACACCATCAAGGCCATTGCATCCCTAAGCAGTTGGCCAAATCCTATTTCTCATGTAACTCTTCAGATAAGGTGCTCAGATATCAAGGAAAAAACATGGGTGGAACGGGCAGACAGCCAGGAAACAGCTTACAGAAATCATGCACGCTTCAGTCGTTATTGCACACTGAGGTATAGTAGCAACTCAATAGAAACCAAACTCAGTTTCAAATTGGTCTAAGTAATTAGATGATGCGTTCAATAGCAGTTTCAAATTGACCTAAACAAATAGATGATGCAAAAAGGGTTGTGCAGGAGCGTGATATATGACAAAGAAGTAAACTTGACAGCAAGAATATGATACATGTCAAAGAAGTAAACATACAAGTGTCATAAACTCAAGGTTCCAACAACCATTTTTTCTATTCCTACAAGCACTGGTGGGGCCAGGATTTTCACGAGAAACAGTCAAAATATGAAGAAGTAAGCACGAAAAGAATCCAACGAGATTCAACAAACACATAAAAATATTACCTACCTACACAGCATAATTTTCCATCGAATGGGTGTCAACTGACACCCCTTGGACAAGAGTGGCACTGCCACTGCCTATAAGAGCTTAGAAACATATTATAACCATCCACACTAGTTCTTAATCTTTCATGCTCTCTTAAGTACATCACATAAATGGTATTTTCCATCGAAATAGTATTCTTGTTTATTTTGATGATCATCGATACAGAAGAAAGACTTATGTAATCATGTATTGCATCATCAATGAAGTGAACTTGCTATAGTTTCACCTAATTTCAAAACATTTCTGACTCAATCTTCCCCTTACTGTTTTTCTCCCATTACCCTTATATTTCTTCAGCTCCAATAACTTTAATCATTACAATACTTAGATTCTTTGAGCAAACCCAAAACCCCATCTACCTAAAGATTCCCCTAATTGAAACTCAACACCTAACACAAAGTAAATGAACACAAAAGAGCAAACCTTGGGGTGTTTCAGATTTTGAAAAAAAAAAACAATCTTTACAAGAAACAGAAAAATTTATACTAATTCCACAATGAAGTAGCAACAATCCAGAAGAACAAAACTTGGGGTGTTTCAGATTTTGGAAAAGTACCAATCTTTACAAGACATATAGAAATTTATGCTAATTCCACAATAAAGTAGCAACAATCCAGAAGAACAACTCTTGGGGGTGTTTCAGATATTGGGAAAAAAGCAAATCTTTACAAGAAAAACAGAAATTTATGTCAATTCCATAATGAAGTAGAAATAATCAAAGATTCCCATATGATTTCAATGGAATTGTTGAAAAATAAATAGAAGCATTTACCTTGCTAAGCAAAGAAGATAACTCAAGAGAAAAGCCCCAAATAAAAATCAGATATTGTGCTGAAAAAGACGGTAGCAAATGGAATTGCTGTGAGTTTACAGATTTATTGCTTTTGTCAAATTGACAAATTGAGAAACGTGTAAATTAAGTTAATACATGAGAAAATTTGTATAAATGATATTTTTCCTATTATATGATTTCAAAATGCCAAAATGTCGTGGATCATAATCAGACTATACGTCTTGTTTTCCAATTCATTACGGAAGGTTCCATAAATGTTTTTTTAAAAATCGAATGAAAGATATAAGACCAAAATATTCATGAATTAACACATGAAAAACTAAGAAAATTACATAATTTTATTAAATGGCTCCTAAACACCAAAATATGTCATCGATCAAGGTGAGACTATACGTATTGTTCCATATAATCAACTACCCTTGGGTCGCCTCAAAAACCTAAATGTCTTAATATGGAGGGTGGTACATATGAACCTCATTACATTATCTGTCAATACCAAATTACGTTATTTTGAAAATTCTAAAAAAAATAAAATACTTAATAAAGAAATGTGTGAAAAATTCTCATAGCATAAGATGTGTTGTTAAAATTAATGTCTTTGAAGATATTTCATTTGGTAGAAGTAGAATTGCGTTTTTTATCGATTTAACTGATCGATAATGATTTATAGACATACTAAATGTAAAGGGGTCAACCCAAGATGATCTAACCATATGACCTTGCCTTGCATGTCTACGACAATGCCAAGGTCTTCCTTTCTTGAACTTATACCTTAATTGGAGTCATTGGACCTTGACTTTGGTTCATCTTGTAAATCCCTAGCCGAGATCGAACCGCTTGAACCATCAATTTGAGGGTCTAAAACTTAGTCATTATAAAACTATTAAGATATTGTTTTATCAGTGGTCGTTGTCGGTTCGATTATCGGTTAATATTTAAAATTTGACACAGACAAAAAATCACATTGAAAATCACTTGTAAAAAAGGTGACAAACTAAATGAATCATGCACATTAGTTGACAGATTGCATCTTGTTCAAAAGCAAACACTGACACATCCAAAAATAACCGAGTTTGAGACAACCAAAACTAAAAGTATGAAACTAAACCTTAAGTCAGGAACTTGATATAACGAACGATATAAATATAATTTATTGATTTACTATCGAATTATCTATTAACGTGTTAAGAATAATAAACGTCCCAATAATAAAATAAATAGTCATTACTAAAACCGCTAAATCGATAAACCAATATTTTTTTATTCAGATTATCAATTTCGATTTATTGATAATTTTTCCGATTGAGAGATATCATGTTATAATTCCTAGTTTTTAGTAAACTAAGTCTCTAAATACCAACTATAAAGAAAGCACACACAACCACAACCAAAAAATTCCCTACAAAAATTGGTTATCAACCACTTTAATTTGAGGCATTTGATGTCTCAAAACACCTATAAATTTGATATTCAAATCATCTAAAAAGCAAACACAAAACAACAAAACATATTTTAAAAAAAACAAACAAAAAAAAATCAATAAAAATTAAAAATGGAGGCATCAAAGAAGCTTTTTGGAATGTTTCTCATTTGCATTTTTGTGATTTCTGCATCTGTAGACGTCTCCATGGCTAGCACAGCAATTACCAATGAAAAATACAGAACAACATATGAACATATTGGAAGTGAAATGGATAATTGCTACTATAAGTGTCTCACTGTATGTGCCACCACTGACACACCTCAACCTAAATGTAATAAACAATGTGGAGGTGATTGTATTCAGAGGATTCTCCAAGGTAAATTTTTAATTCCAAATTATCGTAAATGACATACAGATATCTTCCGTCATTCTTTTGGGACATAAATTGATGCCTTTGTCGTCTAATTGACTAGAGCATATATATACCCTTTATACTAACAGACATACACGAGTCATAATCTTATTCACCGATTAGGAATGGCTTGACAGTATTAAAAAAAAAAAGACATGTGTCGTAGGCCCCCAAATTTAAGAGGCCTCATTTTTAATAATAATAGGTTATAAGTTATTAATTTTTAACAAATATTAAATACTAGTTGTAGAAAAAGTAAACTTTTCATGAAAACTGAAGAATTATTAGAAGAAATTTGACGTATTTAGATACATTATCTCATGAAAAATAATTTAGAATAAGAATGGTTATATTATCAATTGAAAACTAGAAGAAATCAGTTATATAAAAGTTATTAGCAATTCAAATATAAGGCCCCGTTTGATTTTTGCATTAGGTCACTAATATGCTTGAGCCGCTCCTGCCACCGATCCGACATTTATTAAATATTGGATCGACGGATAAGATTGTGTCATGTGTCTCTATATAGTCTTTCTTTAGAGTGAAGGACATATATGCTATAGTTTTTGAACGACAAGGGGCACCAATGTCCGAAAAATACGACGGAGCATATCTGCATACCATTTACGATAGTTCGGAGTATATTTGTCCTTTTTTCTTTTTTTCTTTTTTCAATATAAATATGTTTATCATAGAAATTAACAAGTAATTATTATAGAAATGTTCTCATGTTTTCACTTTCTAATATATATATATGTTTTTATCTATAGTTTTTGCAGAAGATATTGAGAAAATGAAAGATTAATTTGAAGCCTCAAGATGGACCAAAGGATGCAAAATATATTTCTTAGAGAGAAAGAAGAATAAAACAATGTTTTTTTCATCTGTGACATTGTACTTTGTAATTTTCAAATTTAATAAATTCATTTAATTTTCTAATTTTTAGATTCAATAAAACAATGATATATATATATATATATGCCAATGAAAATAACATATATAAGCTAAACATTTAGCGAAGGACATAAATGAGTCTTTTCACAAAGTTCATTCACAAATTTGAGCTTTTAAAACTTCGTATCGTTCTATTATGTTTACTTCTAAATTTTACGATCTTCCTATCATTCACTTTGATTTATAGCAATAATTGCTAGACAAACGCGATATTAGTTAATAGTTTCTATTCTTATATCAATACGACGGTAGGTAGGGGTGATCACAATTTGGATAAAAATTGATTCAAACTAGTCAAATAAATTGATTTTATTTGAATTTGATTTTATATTTTTAAAAAAACAATAATATTTTATTTGATTTATATTTTAGAAAAAAATTGAAAAATAACCGAATTGAATTGATAAATTATTGTTCTCTTGAAATCTTGTTTTCTACTCCATTTTGTTTGATAATATATAAGTATTGTCCTTTTCGTGTCAAAATGTTTCTTATTAGTTTGGTTTTTCTCTTTTCTCTTTGACCTTTTTTGATTCGTTTATTAGGTCATGTCAATATTTTTTTTTTGGTAACCACTGTAAACATTACCATAACATAAAAAATAATTACAAAATAAAGAGCACCTATTCGTCCTAACAGGACTTAGGCCTCCTACAAAACCAACTAATTACATTGTAAGTGCTGGACGAAAAAACTACTATTTCTTGCCTTCTTTGATTTAAAATTTCAGCTATTAAGTACTTAAAAGAAGAACCCAAAAATGAGTACATCATCTTAACATATTGTGTTGATCAATCTATTGTTACTAAGCTACAAGATGCAATAAGGAAAAAGAAATTAGAGAATGATCCAATTGATTCAATGTACAGAAGGGATGAACAAGAGTCTACTTTCAAAGTTTGGTAAGAATTTGTGGTTTTTAGATTGTTTTGAAAGACTTAAGTTGGTTAAAAGTGGTTTTCGATGTCAATGGGAGTTTCGAGTCTCAAAATGAACTTTTATTAGTCCCATCAGCTTCACAATGTGGAATTAGGTGTAGGAGAGTCGTCGGTTTAAGATTCAGAGTTGTTTCGTGATTTTGAGGTCTTAAGTTTGGAAGTTTGGGTGATTTTGGCCTTTAGTTTACTTTGGTCAACATTCGGAGTTTTGAAGCTCGTATTAGACTTCCAAAAATTTCATTGAATTCGGGGGATGATTTTAGGCGTAAGAGAGGTCTTGGTTGAATTTTTAGATATCTCAAGCTTAGTTTGGTCTTTTTATGCAATTTTTTTAGTTATTTTGACTTTTACGAGTTCCGAATCAAGGATATCTCATATTTATATTTATGGTTCCATTGAGTCCAGAATGTTGAGTTTAGTTGGATAACATATTTAGTTTGTGTGTATGGAGTTTGAACGAATTCTGAAGGTCCTTTCGAAACTTTTGGTGGTTGTTGATTTTGTTGCTACATCCGGTGCCCACCGCTCTGGCGGTTAGGCCATCATGTTCGCAGAGGGCCGGATTTGTGGGCTTCATGTTCGTGTGGAGGCCACCGTGTTCACGTAGGGTTATTTAGTTAGCCTCTGTGTTCACGAAAGGGAGTGTTGCGTTCATAGACTTTAATGAATTGTTGGTCCGAGTTCGCGAGCAGGGTATTGTCATCTTGGTTATTAATCATTGTAGTTTTAACCATTAAGATTTGATACACATAATAAATCACATCCAGAATAACTTAGAAGCGAGGTGACAACCCAAATGAATCATGCAGATGAGTTGATAGATTGCATCTTGCTCAAAAGCAAATAGTGACACATTGTAGAAAATCCGAGAGTTTCCGACAACCAGAAATAAAGTATGAAACTAAACCTTAAACCAAGAACTTTATATACCAAATGATATAAATATAATTTATTGATTTATATAAATTAAAGAAAAACCTCGAACCATTAAGAATTGATAACCCAATGGTTAGAAAATTAATAAAGTTACATTATCGATAAATCAATTAAAAAAATCGTCTGAATTAATGATTTCGATTTGATTTGAACATTCCTAGATGTAAGTATATCCCCATAATCCAATAAATTAAAATTTTCTGGTACAAATTAACAACACAAGAACTAAAAATAAATAGATAATAAAAAAAAGTATAATCATGCCTTCTAACATTATAAATTGTAACAGAATAAAGGATAATCAAAACAAAGAATTCATTAATAACAAATGTATAAAGATCATTAATAAGACTTTAATAAAAGGGATCATTCTTATCGTAAATGGTTTGCAGATATCCTCCATCATGTTCTTCGGACATTGGTGCCCCTACCATCCAAAATGTAGAGCATATATGTCTTTCATTCTAACAAAAGACTAAATAGAAACACGTGAAACAATCTTATCCATCGATCTGATATTTAATAAAATGTTAGATTGACGGATAAGATTATGACACATGTATGTCCATTTGTATAAAGGGTATATATGCTCTAGACTTTGGACGGTAAGGGCACCAATGTCCCAAAAGTACTATGATGGAAGGTATTTGCATATCATTTACGATAGTTCAGAGATATATTTGTCATTTTCCCCCTTAAAATGAACATAGACAAAAAAAAATTAAATATTTCTTGGTGAGATATCATATAACAATTCCTAGTTTTTAGTAAATTAAGTCTCTAATACCAACTAAAATGAATGGTCACACAACCACAACCAAAAATTCCCTACAAAATTGGTTATCAACCACTTTAATTTGAGGTATTTTGATGTCCCAAAACACCTATAAATCGGATATTCAATAACATTTATCAAATCGTCTAAAAAACAAACAAAACAACAACAAACATATTTAAAAAAAAAAACAAAAAATAAATAAAATGGAGGCATCAAAGAAGTTTTTTTCATTGTTTCTCATTTGCATTTTTGTGATTTCTTCATGTGTGAACATCTCCATGGCTACCAAAGAAGTAAATGATGAAAAATTCAGAATGACATATGAAAATATGTCTAATGATTATGGAAATTGTTGCACTAAATGTGTAATTTTCTGTACTGCTAGTGGCAAGGAAAAATCTGCTTGTGAGACTCGTTGTGGAGGTGAATGTATTGCGCAGATTTTCCGAGGTAAATATTTTTTGTATTATCAACATATATACGTATAATTTAACATGTGATATATATTGTACGTTAACTTAATAAATTTAAGTTATATACGCTAAGAATGTAACAAATCTTTGTTACACTAAGTTATTGTTTTCATTTTCTAATAATATAAATATGTATGTTCTTGTTTGTAGTTTTTGCAGAAGATATTGAAAAAATGAAAAATTTAATTTGAAGCCCTCAAGATGGACCAAAGGATGCAAAATGTTTCTGAAGAGAGAAAGAAGAATAAAACAATGTTTTTTCATCTGTGACATTGTACTTTGTAATTTTTCAGATTAAATAATAAATTCGTTTAATTTTCTAGTTTTTAGATTCAATAAAACAATGATATGGTTGTATGTATATTAATCCGGAGTCAAAATGCAATAAAATTGATTAAAAAATAAATAAAAGGCAAACAATTTAAGGATGAAACCAAAAGGGTAACAATGTAAGCATGTTGTCAAGCAGTGGCGAAGTTAGGAATTTTACGAAGGGTGTCTAAATATTATATAAGTATTTCTTTTCGATAAATAGATGCATTGAAAAAAATTAAAATTGAACTACATAATATTAATATTAATTTTTTTACGAATAAATGTTCCAAAATTTTAAAAATTAAACTACATAATATTTAGCTTTAATATTTGTGTTTAGTTTAATATAGAGTGAACGAACAAAGCAAAAAGAAGAAAGAAAGAGGGGAGCATTAAGCTTAAAATGAAATCATTTTTACGTTTCAAGCTTTCACTAATCTACAGTGATGACAACAATAACAAAACATGAATAATAGAAGCAAATCAAATGAGGTGTTCTTTTGTTCGTATTTAATGGTTTTATAGAAATAGTTTAGAGTTTGTTTATTAACTTTAAATTAAATAATTACATTTAAGTTTTATTTCAAATTTTAATGACAGAAAATAAAAAGTCAAATTCATTGAAATTCGATTAGCTACTAAACCTAAATTTTTAATTACGAATGTAATTTAATTAGTTTAGACAATTAAAGAAATAAGTTAATGTATAATAAAATAAAAGTGTTATATTTAAAATGAAGTTTTATTTCAAATTTAATAGGAGGTAATAAAAAGCAGACCCTTGGGCCAAAGCATGTCAATGTGCTTAGGGTGTCCAATTTATTTATTTTAACCGTTACAAGTAGCATTTTACTTGTATTTACGGTATAATTTTTCTGTTGAAGGTGTCCAATTGGACACCCTCGGGATACTGTAGTTCTGCCACTGTTGTCAAGGACGTATTCAACAAGTAACCACCTAAACAAAACAAAATTATCTAGAATATGATGAGTTTCTTTATCCCAAGTAAGCCGCCTCAACTACAACCTGCATAGAAATAAGCCAATCTACCAGTCTTCTCATGCTCCGTGCCTACACCATGTGCGGGACAGACACTCGAAGACAATTGCTGGCCTCTAGCGAACCCTTGACCTGACTTACTTACTCAGCGGAAGACTTAAACACAAGAGATATAACTCATGAAATAACTTAATAATATCTTAGCCAAAATGACTACTCAAGTCTTAAACGAATACAAATGAGATGAATAAGACTAAAGAACCATAAGTATTTGTTTATGAAGCCTCTAAAACAAAGAGGGATGTCGGGATAGGACCCTCGATCATCCTAACAACTGAAAATTAAAAGCAATGATAAGAAGGGTCCTCCGCAATGCAAGGAGACTTACCTAGAAGGGTCCTCCGCAATGCGAGTTGAAATGCTAACAATACATAGGCTTGAAAAGAATCTAGAAGAAACACTTACCTTGTCTCTTCTCAACTCATGAAATATAAGGCAATAAAACACATGCAATATATGTAAACTGGTAAAAAACAATGGAAAATATCTTAGTTACTTATATAACAAAGTAATATCGTTTCTGTGGGAGATTAATCTCTAACCGAAAAATACCAATATGAGCTTAAGTGATGGTACAACGTTTTACCTCACGCTGCTAAAGGCCGTTATATACCTTGTCGAGGGTATAGAACCTAATTCACTAAGTGGATTCACTAGTCTGTGCTAAAATCATCTTAAGAAGTTATCTAAAAAGTATGATCCCTTAATACTCGTGATGATTACATGGTTTATGGAGGCTTGAGTTAATATGAACTTGCATTTCCATATCGGTGTTCAATACTATTCCCAAAATATATTTAGCTCATATATTTTATAAAACCAAACTTCTTTCTTTGGGTTGAGATAATTACTTAAAACTTAGCTTAAAAGATCTAGGGATCGGTGCTTCCTTTTCTTACTCAAACATGACAATATTTATAACTCTTTGGGAATACTTAGTTCCCTTATAGCTTTTTGAGAAATGAACTCAACTCCTTACTCTGTGCTTAACTTGAAAATGAAGTCTTAAAACAAAGTTAAAACGTTTATAAAGACTTTGAAAATAACTTTAAGAGCTTATCTTAACTTGACTCTTGACTTCTCTTGAATTTGACTCTTAATTGATCTTTGAGTTGAATTATGGATTCAAGAATGGTGATTTGTGATTGGAAAGATCTCATGATGTTTAGATAGCTAAACATGAGGAAAAAATTAGAATTATCAAGATTTGAGGGTGGGTCCGCGATGCGGAGAGCTGGTATTTAAATTTTGATTTTGAAAACGTATTTTGAGGCAGACCACCTTGTGCCAGCCCAACAACATGAAGAAGAAATTCCTAAATCTTGAGAGTTTTTGCGCGACGCGCCACCATGTTCAAATTTCGTTCAATGAAATTTCTTCTCCTAAGAACCTAACTCGAAACAACTCTATAATACGACGTAATAATTGCAGAAACTTCCTAAATCAATCAAATTCCAGAACAACATCAAAATCAAGAATAGGTACCAAAGATCAACTATCAAACTCTTTTAGGACGAACCCATACTGAAATAAATATTTTTGACACGTGGGAGAACGATCCCAACGTTATGAAAACCTCACATACCTCATAGAAATAAATCCTTGGTGAAATCACAACTCGATTGACCGATTTTGATGAATCTTGCCCTTTCTTCTTGTTTCTCCCCTTTTCTCCTTTCTCCAAGCCCGCGTAAATTTCAAATTGCTAAAAGACTGACTAACTTTTGATTTGACCCATCTTAAACTCCTAAAAATAGATTAAAATAATAGTACAATGAAAAGACTAAAATACTCCTTAAAATTCGGATTAGATATTTCTTTATTCCAGCTTCCCAACTTTCAAATGACATATCTCACCCATACGAACTCAGAATTGCGCAAACTTGACGGAATTGGAAAGATCGTTCCAAGAGCATTCAAACCATATCTAGAAATACACCTAACTCATTCTGACCTAGGAGTTATAACCATTTGAAGTTGACCAAAAATTCATTTTTCCTAACTTAAACAAATTTCCAGATTCTTTATTATTTCCAAAATGATTATTTCAAATTCTTAGCTTCTTTCTAACTATTTCAAATTGCGAGATGTTACAGTTTTACAATTCACAGGACTCAAGGATCATCAATTATAGTCTAACAGTCATTGTTCGTCAACCAACAAGTATAAAGTATGTCAATCACAAATATTAAGTAGATCAATTACAAGTATAAAATAGATCAACTAAATATAAGTATTAGGTTCATCAAATCATAATAATCAAACAATTGCCATAGTCATATTCCATCGATACAATATAAGTGGCCGGAACCATTTTCTTTTGGTTTTATACAGAACCACTTACCGAAACTATTTCCCTTCACAATATCACTAGTCGAAATCATTTTCCTTTGATTTTATATCATGTTACTTGTTGGGACCATTTTCCTTCGACACAATATCACTAGCCAAAATCATTTTCATTCGGCTTTATATCATGCATATCACTAGCCGGAATCATTTTCCTTCGACTTTATATCATTTTACTTTCCAGAACAATTTCCCTTCCGCATAATCGTCAATGTATCATCACGGTAAACATAATACAATGTAAATAGTCAATTTCACA
Organism: Solanum sitiens; assembly: GCA_016801875.1. Taxonomy (NCBI): domain Eukaryota; kingdom Viridiplantae; phylum Streptophyta; class Magnoliopsida; order Solanales; family Solanaceae; genus Solanum; species Solanum sitiens. The sequence continues at coordinate 1,692,287 of JABWTJ010000074.1, read as the reverse complement.
CCATAAGAAAGAGATAATAACTCAAGAAATTCAAGTCCATGATAATGCCATCAATTAAATCATCTCATTTGCATTACTCCCCAACACACTCATAATTAAGGAAAATACAAGATTCCATAAGTTTTATGATCAGGTTTAGAAGTTTACTTGCCTCAATTAAATCAACAGTCAATTCAAGACTTGTGCCTTCTCTTGTCGAACAATATTCAAAGCCACACAATCTAATTCAATCAAGTAGTCACAATAATATTCCAAAAATAACAACTTTCATAGCATATATTAAGGTTGCGCAACGAAATGGGATGTACCGGTCCCGATTCGGTTCGTCCCGGTTTTATTGCCTACGTGACGGAACGGAACATCCTACACGGGTACACGAAACGGATTGGAACCGAGGTTTCGTATCGGTGTACCAATACCTCTTTATCCCGCTATATTCAGGTACCGGTCCGATCCGGTCCGGTTTCGATTAATTAATAAATATTAATTAATTTATATTATATATTTATAAATTAATATGTATAATTGTTTTATCCTTATTTTTATTAAATTTTTTAAAATTTTAATTTTAATTTATGTATATTACAAGTTATATATATATCATAAATTATAACATATTAATAAATAATAAGTAATAACTTATAAACTTCAAAAGATTTAAATCTTGAAAACTTAATTAGACTTAACTTGCAAACTTAATAAGTAATTATAAAAAAAAATATATTTAAAATAAACTTAAGTAAAAAATTACATTATAAATAAAAAACTATTAATTTAAACTTAGAAAAATAAAAAAATATATTCATATGTTCGTAATTCAAAAAAATTATTTTTTGAAATAACTAGATGTGTCGTCCCGTTTATCCCATCCCGTTCCATTCCGATCTGTTTTGGTTCCATCCCGATATATAGTGGGATGGGATGGAACCAGTATCCGTCCCAGTAATTCTGTCCAGTTCATTCCGGTACCGGTCAACTCTTCCCATTCCGGTTTGGTATCAGTTCGTTCCGGTTTGAATTAAAAAATCTTTACTCAAAATGTTACCCAGACTTTTAGAAATAATTAGTGAAGACTGTTTAAAAAGGAAGAGTTAAAATTAGCTCACAATCACCGTTTTACTTTAGAACTCAAGTTCTTGAGAAACCTTGTCATTTGCCGATCGATATCCCATGTTTTGATGTTAAAATTCAAACATGATAAACATTAGGCTTAAGTCATTGACGGCCCCTTAAAGTTATCTGCATAATTTACTTAGACATCTCAACGAAGACTTGTACCTATTGAACACCTCTATCCCTACAAATTTGAACCAGTTGAACATTTTTTTGACAATAAACTAAAAGTATAAAGTGTGTGAAATACACTCGCGATGACATGACAATTTGACGAATTAAATACTGACATATGATATTTTGAGTCCAAAAAAATATTTTAAAATATATTATAAAAGATAAAGAAAATTATTTTTAAGTTAAAAACTAAAAAAGAAATCTTGTAAATACCCTGTCATTCCATGGGAGTCCAAACTCATCTCCTTCTATTGTTTTACAAAGTGGCATACCAGAATTTTCACAAAGTGGATTCAAGATATAATAAATAAAACCAAAATGTGGTAATGGGGATTTAAACCTGGACAGGCTGGGAAAATTAAGCCCTTTTCACCACTGGACTAACGGTCACATTTGTTTTAATAGGGTCAAAAGTTAATATATACATATAAAATTTTAAAAAACAGATCAAATATACATATATATATACGATGTTATTTTTCAACGAAGTGAATTCATGTGAACCCACTTGACCCTCTGTTGATCCGCCCATGGTTTTACAGTGCCCCACCCCAACACAACAACCCATCTTTGTAAATATGATATTTTTGAACCTTCATGGTTCATCTGCAACAACCCTTGTCATGCCTTAGTCACGCCTGGTCTTGCATGTCTTAGCCACACTATATGGAAGGTGTGCACGTGCACTCGCTAACTTTCGAAAAAATATATGTATATATATATATTTACTTTTAAAAAATTGATAGAAATTAGAATATATTTAACAGTGCACCCATAAAAAAAAACATAAAAGTGTCCTTGTGCAATTGGTTGAAGCTAGAGATATCACCCTATTAACTAGGGTTCAAATCCTACTCAAGTTTTTTTTTTTATTGTTGTTATTTTAAGTTTAGCTTAGACCTAATATTTGAGCTATGTTTATATTGGTGCACCCAAATACTTCAAATTATGGGTTCGTCTCTGTCTAAAACTAAATCATTATAGAACCATTAAGATATTAACTTATCAGTTATTGATCGTTGTCGATTCGGTTATTGGTTTAGCCGTTAAAATTTGACACACATAAAAAATCACATTGAAAATCACTTAAAAAGAATGTGACAAACCAAATGAACCATGCACATGAGTTGACAGATTGCATCTTGCTCAAAAACAAATACTGATACATTATAGAATAACCAAGAGTTTGAGAAAACAAAAAATAAAAAGTATAAAACTAAACCTTAAGTCAAGAACTTTATATGCCAAATGGTATAAATACAATTTATTGATCATTTACTATCAGGTTATCTATTAAGAATAAAAATCATCCCCATAATGAAATAAATAAAATCATTACCGAAACAGCTAAATCAATAAACAAATATTTATTTAATTCAGGTTATCAATTTCAATTTATCGAATTTTTTTTCTTATTGAGATATCATGTTATAATTCTCTAGTATTTAGTATACTAAGTCTCTAAATACCAACTAAAAAGAAATCACACAGAACCACAACCAAAAATTCCCTACAAAAATTGGTTATCAACCACTTTAATTTGAGGCATTTGATGTCCCAAAACACCTATAAATTGGATATTCAATATCATTAATCAAATCATCAAAAAAGCAAACACAAAACAACAAAACATATTTTTAAAAAACAAAAAAAATCAATAAAAATTAAAAATGGAGGCATCAAAGAAGCTTTTTGGAATGTTTCTCATTTGCATTTTTATGATTTCTGCATCTGTAGACGTCTCCATGGCTAGCACAGCAATTACCAATGAAAAATACAGAACAACATATGAACATATTGGAAGTGAAATGGATAATTGCTACTATAAATGTCTCACTGTATGTGCCACCACTGGCACACCTCAACCTAAATGTAATAAACAATGTGGAGGTGATTGCATTCAGAGGATTCTCCAAGGTAAAATTTTAATCCCGAATTATCGTAAATGGCATACAGATAGCCTCCGTCATACTTTTAGGACATAATTTGGTGCCTCTGTCGTCTAATTGACTAGAACATATATATACCCTTTATACTAACAGACATACACATGTCATAATCTTATCCACCGATCCGACATTTATTATTAAATATTGGATCGACGGATAAGATTGTGGCATGTGTCTCTATATAGTCTTTCTTTAGAGTGAAGGACATATATGCTATAGTTTTTGAACGACAAGGGGCACCAATGTCCCAAAAATACGACGGAGCATATCTGCATACCATTTACGATAGTTCGGAGTATATTTGTCCTTTTTTCTTTTTTTCTTTTTTCAATATAAATATGTTTATCATAGAAATTAACAAGTAATTATTATAGAAATGTTCTCATGTTTTCACTTTCTAATATATATATATATATGTTTTTATCTATAGTTTTTGCAGAAGATATTGAGAAAATGAAAGATTAATTTGAAGCCTCAAGATGGACCAAAGGATGCAAAATATATCTCTTAGAGAGAAAGAAGAATAAAACAATGTTTTTTTCATCTGTGACATTGTACTTTGTAATTTTCTAATTTTTAGATTCAAATATGTCGAACGAAAATAACATACATAAGTCAAACTTTTAACGAAGAACATAAAAGATTTTTTTTCTTAAAGTTTAATGACAAATTTGAGCCCTTAAAACTTCGTATCATTCTATTATGTTTACTTCTAAATTTTACGATCTTCATATCATTCACTTTCATTTATACCAATAATTGCTAGACAAACGCGATATTAGTCAATATTTTCTATTCTTTCAATGATATAATATGAGATACTTATATCTATATGAAGGTAGGTAGGGATGTTCACAATTTGAATAAAAATTGATTCAAACTGATCAAATAAATTGGTTTTATTTGGATTTGATTTTATATTCCTAAAAAACCTATAATATTTTATTTGATTTTAATTTTAGATTTTTTTTGAAAAATAATCGAATTGAATTGACAAATTATTGTTCTCTTGAAATCTTGTTTTCTACTCCATTTTGTTTGATAATGTATAAGTATTCTCCTTTTCGTGTCAAAATATTTCTTATTAGTTTGGTTTTTCTCTTTTCTCTTTTGAATTTTTTTTATTCGTTTATTAAGGCATGTCAATAATTAATAACATAATAAAAATCATATTTGCAAGTTGAAAAAATATATAAACAAAGAGAAGTAATATTTTATCTCTTTATTATATTTTCTAATATAGATATACACCTTTCTCATATTATCATTATGATTTAAAATTTTAGCTTTTAAGTACTTACTTAAAAGAAGAACCCAAAAATGAATACTCTCATCTTAATATACTGTGTTGACCATTTAGAGAATGATCCAATTGATTCAATGTACAGAAGGGATGAAGAACATTCTACTTTCGACACAATCAACAAAATGCAACCAACACTTAAAAAATTTAAATCTAGTAGAAGCGCATCTCTGATTTTGTTATTGCATCCAAAAAGTCTCGATGTTGTCTTCTCACACTACATCAAAATGATATGATGTAGTGCATATACGCTCTACTTTGGATGAGCCAACGCTTTATCACAAAATGGAAGATATGCCTGGAAATGCTAGAAGTGCATTTATCTTAGATGAATCGTAATTGCCAAATGTTAGGATTAGATACGATAAGGCCAATTTTTTTGTTAGCTGAATGGTGTTTTTAGACTAAGCTTGAGAATGCATCATGCTATCTTTTGTTCATTCTCTTTTTGTCTTGATTGCTTTGCAATCTGTGATGTATATCCGGGGTAAGGCATAGTCCCCCCCTTTTTTGTTTTGTGGGCTTCATGATCAATATACATCACCAGGTTCCATCTTGGTTTCAAGTGAAAAAAATATATATATCGTATCATTCTCAACTTCATCATCAACATTGTGTAATGGCCCAGAAGGTCATTTTTTAATTTTTTTTGTAAAATTACAATTTTACCCCTCTTGATTGTTGTCTTGAGTTATCTCTGATTGCTTTGTGAAGTTGATTACAGAGAGGTCTTGGTTGGATTTTTAGAGATCCGTTTGGTCTTTTTATGCATTTTTTAGTTATGGTGACTTTTACGAACTCCAAATCAAGGATATCTCAGATTCATATTTATGGTTTCATTGAGTCCAAAGCGTTGAGTTTAGTTTGATAGCCTATTTAGTTTGTGTGTATGGAGTTCTGAACGTATTCTGAAGGTCCTTTCGAAACTTTTGGTGGTTGTTGATTTTGTTGCTATATTCGGCGCCCACAACATTCGTGTAGGGTTATTTAGTTAGCCTCTGTGTTCACGGAAGGGAGTGCCGCGTTCATAGACTTAAATGAATTGTTGGTCCGAGTTCGTGGGCAGGGTTCGCATCCGCGGGGAAGTTTTGTATAGAAATGTTTTCCAAATTTTGGGTTTTTTAAGAGATTGGCTTCTTGGTTATTGATCATTGTCGTTTTGACCGTTAAGATTTTTTATACACACAAGAAATTACAGCGAGAATCACTTAGAAACAAGGTGACAAAGCAAACACTAACACATTGTAGAAAATCCGAGAGTTTGAGACAACTAGAAATAAAAGTATGAAACTAAATCTTAAATAAAGAACTTTATATACCAAAGGGTATAAATATAATTTATTGATTTATATAAATTAAGAAAAACCTCGAACCATTAAGAATCGATAAATTGATAATTAAAAAATTAATAAAATTACATTATTATGGATAAATCAATAAAAAAAATTATTTGAATTATTGATTTCGATTTGATTTGAAAAATACTAGATGTAAGTATATCCTCACAATCCAATAAGCTTTTCTGGTATGAAATCAACAACACAAGAACTAAAAATAAATAAATAATAAAAACCTAGACAAAAGTATAATCATGCCTTCTATCATTATAAATTGTAATAGAATAAAAAAGATAATCAAAACAAGGCATTCATTCATAACAAATGTATAAAAGATGATTAATAAGATATTAATAAAAGGGAAAAAGGATAAATATATCCTGAATTATCGTAAGTGGTATGTAAATACCCTATGTCATACTTTTGGGATATTGGTGCCCATGTCGTCCACAAAGTAGAGCATATATGCCCTTCACTCTAACAAAGGACTAAATAGGGACACATGGAGCAATCTTATCAATCGTTCTGAGATTAAATAAAAGTAAAGTTGATGGATAAAATTACGACACGTGTATTTCAGTTAGTATAAAGGGCATATATGCTCTAGACTATAGACGGTAAGGACACCAATATCCCAAAGTATACCACATACGATAGTTCAGGGATATAATTGTCCCTTTTCCCTAAATAAAATGAACATAAACCAAAAAAAAAATGTTTCTTGGTGAGATATCATATAACAATTCCTAGTTTTTAGTAAACTAAGTCTCTAATACCAACTAAAATGAAAGGTCACACAACCACAACCAAAAAATTCCCTAAAAAAATTGGTTATCAACCACTTTAATTTGAGGTATTTTGATGTCCCAAAACACCTATAAATTAGATATACAATTAGCATTAATCAAATCGTCTAAAAACCAAACAAAAAACACTAAACATATTTTATTTTTAAAAAAAAACAAAACATAAAAATGGAGGCATCAAAGAAGCTTTTTTCATTGTTTCTCATTTGCATTTTTGTGATTTCTTCATGTGTGGACATCTCCATGGCTACCAAAGAAGTAAATGATGAAAAATTCAGAATGACATATGAAAATATGTCTAATGATTATGGAAATTGTTGCACTAAATGTGTAATTTTCTGTACTGCTAGTGGCAAGGAAAAATCTGCTTGTGAGACTCGTTGTGGAGGTGAATGTATTGCGCAGATTTTCCGAGGTAAATATTTTTTGTATTATCAACATATATACGTATAATTTAACATGTGATATATATTGTACGTTAACTTAATAAATTTAAGTTATATACGCTAAGAATGTAACAAATCTTTGTTACACTAAGTTATTGTTTTCATTTTCTAATAATATAAATATGTATGTTTTTGTTTGTAGTTTTTGCAGAAGATATTGAAAAAATGAAAAATTTAATTTGAAGCCCTCAAGATGGACCAAAGGATGCAAAATGTTTCTGAAGAGAGAAAGAAGAATAAAACAATGTTTTTTCATCTGTGACATTGTACTTTGTAATTTTTCAGATTAAATAATAAATTCGTTTAATTTTCTAGTTTTTAGATTCAATAAAACAATGATATGGTTGTATGTATATTAATCCGGAGTCAAAATGCAATAAAATTGATTAAAAAATAAATAAAAGGCAAACAATTAAAGGATGAAACCAAAAGGGTAACAATGTAAGCATGTTATCAAGTAGTGGCGAAGTTAGGAATTTTACGAAGGGTGTCTAAATATTATATAAGTATTTCTTTTCGATAAATAGATGCATTGAAAAAAATTAAAATTGAACTACATAATATTAATATTAATTTTTTTACGAATAAATGTTCCAAAATTTTAAAAATTAAACTACATAATATTTAGCTTTAATATTTGTGTTTAATTTAATATAGAGTGAACGAACAAAGCAAAAAAAAGAAAGAAAGAGGGGAGCATTAAGCTTAAAATGAAATCATTTTTACGTTTCAAGCTTTCACTAATCTATGGTGATGACAACAATAACAAAACATGAATAATAGAAGCAAATCAAATGAGGTGTTCTTTTGTTTGCTTTTAATGGTTTTATAGAAATAGTTTAGAGTTTGTTTATTAACTTTAAATTAAGTAATTACATTTAAGTTTTATTTTAAATTTTAATGACAGGAAATAAAAAGTCAAATTCATTGAAATTCAATTAGCTACTAAACCTAAATTTTTAATTAAGAATGTAATTTAATAAGTTTAGGCAATTAAAGAAATAAGTTAATGTATAATAAAATGAAAATGTTATATTTAAAATGAAGTTTTATTTCAAATTTAATGGGAGGAAATAAAAAGTCAAATTCATTGAAATTCAATTAGCTAGTAAACCTGATTTTGTAATTAAGAATGTAATTTCATTAGTTTAGACAATTAAAGAAATAACTTAATGGATAATAAAATAAAAGAGTTGTATTTAAAATTAAGTTTTATTACAAATATTAATGGGAGGAAATAAAAATTCAAATTCATTGAAATTCAATTAGCTATAACCTAAATTTTTAATTAAGAATGTAATTTAATTAGCATAGACAATTAAAGAAATAAGTTAATGAATAATAAAACAAAAGTATTGTATTTAAAAATGCAGTTGTGGGGATTCTTCGAACCCACAACTTCAAAGTGGGCAGGCGAGCTTTAAACCGTTGGGTCAAAGCATGTCAAAGTGCTCAGGGTGTCAAATTTATTTATTTTAATCGTTACAAGTAGCATTTTACTTGTATTTACGGTATAATTTTCCGGCTGAGGGTGTCCAATTACTGTAGTTCCGTCACTGTTGTCAAGGACGTATTCAACAAGTAACCACCTAAACAAAACAAAATTATCTAGAATATGATGAGTACTCCTTTAATCCGTAGTAAGCCGCCTCAACTACAACCTGCATAGAAATCAGCCAACCTAGCAGTTTTTCTCATGCCCCGTGCCTATACCATGGATGGGACAGACACTCGAAGATCATTGTTGGCCTCTAGCGAACCCTTCGCCTAACTTACTTACTCAGCGGAAGACTTAAACACAAGAGATATAACTCATGAAATAACTTAATAATATCTTAGCCAAAATGACAATTCAAGTCTTAAACAAATACAATTGAGATGAATAAGACTAAAGAACAATAAGTATTTGTCTATAAAGCCTCTAAAACAAAGAGGAATGTCGGTATAGGACCCTCGATCATCCTAACAAGTGAAAACTAAAAGCAATGATAAGAAGGGTCCTCCGCAATGCAAGAAGACTCACCAACTGACTCTGAGTGTTGAACCTGATCAACGTGGCGCTGGATGCTGATCCTGGTTACCTGCGTCTGCATCATCTCAATTGGCATCAGTACATTGAATGTACGAGTATGCGAGTTGAAATGCTAACAATAAATAGACTTGAAAAGAATCTGGAAGAAACACTTACCTTGTCTCTTCTCAACTCATGAATAACATACTCAATATAAGACAACAAAACACATGCAATATATGTAAACTGGTAAACAACAATGGAAAATATCTTAGTTACTTATATAACAAAGTAATATAGTTTCTGTGGGAGATTAATCTCTAACTGATAAACACCACTATGAGCTTAAGTGATGGTACAACATTTTACCTCACGCTGTTAAAGGCCTTCATATACCTTGTCGAGGGTATAGAACCTAACTCACTAAGTGAATTCACTAGTCTGTGCTAAAATCATCTTAAGAAGTTATCTAAAAAGTATGATCATTTAATACCCATGATGATTACATGGTTTATGGAGGCTTGAGTTAATATGAACTTGCATCCCCATATCGGTGTTCAATACTATTCCCGAAATATACTTAGCTCATATGTTTTATAAAACCAAACTTCTTTCTTTGGGTTGAGATAATTACTTAAAACTTAGCTTAAAAGATCTAGGGATCGATGTTTCCTTTTCTTACTCAAACATGACAACATTTATACTCTTTGGAAATACTTAGTTCCCTTATAGCTTTTTGAGAAATGAATTCAACTCCTTACTGTTTGCTTAACTTGAAGCTTAAGTCTTAAAACAAAGTTAAGCGTTTATAAAGACTTTGAAAAAAACTTTAAGAGCTTATCTTAACTTGACTCTTGACTTCTCTTGAATTTGACTCTTAACTGATTTTTGAGTTGAATTATGGATTCAAAAATGGTGATTTGTGATTGGAAAGATCTCATGATGTTTAGGAATGATTTTAGATAGCTAAACATGAGAAAAAATTAGAATTATCAAGATTTGAGGGTGGGTCCGCGATGCCGAGAGCTGATATTTAAATTTTGATTTTGAAAATGTATTTTGAGGCAGACCACCTCGTGCCAGCTCAGTGACATGAAGAAGAAATTCCTAAATCTGGAGAGTTGTTGCGCGACACGCCACCATGTTCAAATTTCGTTCGATGAAATTTCTTCTTCGTTTTTCAGCCCCAATTCACCCAAACTCGATCCTTTTTCTCAAATCCCTTTTAGATACAGATACCCAACAATGCACCTAAGAACCTAACTCGAAACGACTCTATAATACGACGTAACAATTGCAGAAATTTCCTAAATCAATCAAATTCCAGAACAACATCAAAATCAAGAATAGGTACCAAAGATCATCAACTATCAAAATCTTTTAGGACAAACCCATACTGAAATAAATATTTTTGACACGTGAGAGAACGATCCCAACGTTATGAGAACCTCACATACCTCATAGAAATAAATCCTTGGTGAAACCACAACTCGATTGATCTATTTTGATGAATCTTGCCCTTTCTTCTTGTTTCTCCCTTTTTCTCCTTTCTCCAAGCCCGCGTAAATTTCAAATTGCTAAAAAACTGCTAACTTCTTATTTGATCCATCTTAAACTCCTAAAAATAGATTAAAATAATAGTACAAAATACTAAAATACCCCTTAAAATTTGGACTAGACATTTCTTTATTCCAACTTTCCAACTTTCAAATGACATATCTCACCCATACGAACTCAGAATCGCGCAAACTCGGTGGAATTGGAAAGATCGTTCCAAGAGCTTTCAAATCATACACCTAACTCATTCTGACATAGGAGTTATAACCATTTGAAGTTGACCAAAAACTCATTTTTCCTAACTTAAACAAATTTCCAAATTTGTCATTATTTCCAAAATGATTATTTCAAATTCTTAGCTTTTTTCTAACTATTTCAAATTGCGAGATATTACAGTTTTACAATTCACAGTACTCAAGGATTATCAATTATAGTCTAACAGTCATTGTTCGTCAACCAACAAGTATAAAGTATGTCAATCACAAATATTAAATAGATCAATTATAAGTATCAAGTAGATCAATTAAATACAAGTATCAGGTTCATCGAATCATAATAATCAAACAATTGCCATAGTCATATTCCATCGATACAATATAAGTGGCCGAAACCATTTTCTTTTGGTTTTATATAGAAACACTTACCGAAACTATTTCCCTTCACAATATCACTAGTCGAAATCATTTCCCTTTGATTTTACATCATGTTACTTGTCGGGACCATTTTCCTTCGACACAATATCACTAGCCAAAATCATTTTCATTCGGCTTTATATCATGCATATCACTAGCCGGAACCATTTTCCTTCCGCATAATCATCAATGTCTCATCACGGTAAACATAATACAATGTAAATAATCAATTCCACACCATAAGAAAGAGATAATAACTCAAGCAATTCCAGTCCATGATAATGCCATCAATTAAATCACCTCATTTCCATTACTCCCCATCACACACATAATTAAGGAAAATACAAAATTCCATAAGTTTTATGATCAGGTTTAGAAGTTTACTTGCCTCAATTAAATCAACAGTCAATTCAAGACTTGAGCCTTCTCTTGTCGAATAATATTTAAAGCCTCACAATCTAATTCAATCAAGTAGTCACAATAATATTCCAAAAATAACAACTTTCATAGCATATATTAAGGTTGGACAACAAAATGGGATGTACCGGTACCGGTCCGATTCATCCCGATTCGATTGCCTACGTGACGGAACGGGACATCCTGCATCAGTACACGAAATGGAATGGAACCGAGGTTTCGTACCGATGTATCGATACCGGTTTATCTCGGTATAATCAAGTATCGGTCCGATTCGGTCCTGTTCCGATTAATTACTATTTATTAATTAATTTATATTATATATTATAAATTAATTTGTATAATTGTTTTATCCTTATTTTTATTTAATTTTTTAAAATTATAATTTAATTTATTTATATTACAAGTTATATATATATATATATATATATATGTTTTGCTGTTAAAATTCAAACATGATAAACATTAGGTTTAAGTCATTGACGGCCCCTTAAAGTTGTCCGTATAATTTACTTAGACATCTCAACTAAGACCTATACCTATTGAACACCTCTACCCCTACAAATTTGAACCAGTTGAACACTTTTTTGACAATAAACTAAAAGTATAAAGTGTGTGAAATACACTCGCGATGACATGACAATTTGACGAATTAAATACTGACATTTGGTATTTTGAGTCCAAAAAATTATTTTAAAATATATTATAAAAGAAAAAGAAAATTATTTTTAAGTTAAAAACTGAAAAAGAAATCTTGTAAATACCCTGTCATTCCATTGGAGTCCAAAACTCATCTCCTTCTACTGTTTTACACTGTGGCGTACCCAGGATTTTTACAAAGTGGGTTCAAGATATAATAAATAAAACCAAATTGTGGTAATGGGGATTCAAACCTAGGCAGGCTGGAAAAATTAAGCCCTTTTCACCACTGGGCCAACGGTCACATTTGTCTTAATGAGGTCAAAAGTTAATATATACATATAAAATTTTAAAAAAATGATCAAATATACATATATATATATATACGGTGTTATTTTTAAACGAAGTAGGTTCATGTGAACCCACTTGACCCTCTGTGGGTCCGCCCATAGTTTTACAGTGCCCCACCCCAACACAACAACCCATCTTTGTAAATATGATTTTTTTGAACTTCTTGGTTCATCTGCAACAACAGAGAATTTAAGCAAAGGGATGAAATTTATAGTTATTTTTTATGAGTTCTGGCAGAATTGGCCATAGGTAATAAAAATTAATATTTTAACTTAACCTTGATTGAAGTCATTGAACCTTGACTTAAGGTTCATCATGTAAATCCCTCGCCAAGCTCGAGCCGCTTGAACCATCAAACTAAGGGTTTAAAACCAGGGGCGGATCCACACTATATGGAGGGGATGCACGTGCACCCCCTAACTTCCGAAAAAATCATATGTACATATATGTATATTTATTTTGTAAAATTGATAGAATTAGGATATATTAACAGTGCATCCATAAAAAAAATCATATAAGTGCCCTTGTGCAATTGGTTGAAGCTAGAGATACCACCCTCTTCTAGGGTTCAAATCCTACACAAGCTTGTTTTTTATTGTTTTTATTTTAAGTTTAGCTTAGACCTCATATTTGAGCTATATTTATATTAGTGCACCCAAATACTTCAAATTATAGGTCCGCCTCTGTCTAAAACTAAATCATTATAGAACCATTAAGATATTAACTTATTAGTTATTGATCGTTGTCGATTCGATTATCGATTTAGCAGTTAAAATTTGACACACAAAAAATCACATTGAAAATCACTTAAAAAGAAGGTGACAAACCAAATGAACCATGCATATGAGTTGACAGATTGCATCTTGCTCAAAAACAAATACTGACACATTATAGAATAACCAAGAGTTTGAGACAACAAAAAATAAAAAGTATGTAACTAAACCTTAAGTCAAGAACTTTATATGCCAAATGGTATAAATACAATTTATTGATTTACTATCAAAAAATAACCAAGAGTTTGACACAACCAAAACTAAAAGTATGAAACTAAACCTTAAGTCAGGAACTTGATATATCGAATGATATAAATATAATTTATTGATTTACTATCGAATTATCTATTAACGTGTTAAGAATAATAAACGTCCCAATAATAAAATAAATAAAGTCATTACCAAAACCGCTAAATCGATAAACTAATATTTTTTTATTCAGATTATCAATTTCGATTTATTGATAATTTTTCCTATTGAGAGATATCATGTTATAATTCCTAGTTTTTAGTAAACTAAGTCTCTAAATACCAACTAAAAAGAAATCTCACACAACCACAACCTAAAAATTCCCTACAAAAATTGGTTATCAACCACTTTAATTTGAGGCATTTGATGTCTCAAAACACCTATAAATTGGATATTCAAATCATCTAAAAAGCAAACACAAAACAACAAAACATATTTAAAAACAAAAAAACAAAAAAAAATCAATAAAAATTAAAAATGGAGGCATCAAAGAAGCTTTTTGGAATGTTTCTCATTTGCATTTTTGTGATTTCTGCATCTGTAGACGTCTCCATGGCTAGCACAGCAATTACCAATGAAAAATACAGAACAACATATGAACATATTGGAAGTGAAATGGATAATTGCTACTATAAATGTCTCACTGTATGTGCCACCACTGACACACCTCAACCTAAATGTAATAAACAATGTGGAGGTGATTGTATTCAGAGGATTCTCCAAGGTAAATTTTTAATCCCGAATTATCGTAAATGACATACAGATATCTTCCGTCATTCTTTTGGGACATAAATCGATGCCTCTGTCGTCTAATTGACTAGAGCATATATATACCCTTTATACTAACAGACATACACGAGTCATAATCTTATTCATCGATCCGACATTTATTAAATATTAGATAGACGGATAAAATTGTGTCACGTGTCTCTATTTAATCTTTCTTTAGAGTGAAGGGCATATATGTTATAATTTTTTTAACAACATGGGCACTAATGTCCCAAAAGTATGACGGAGCATATTTGCATATCATTTACGATAGTTCGGAGTATATTTGTCCTTTTTTCTTTTTTCTAACATATATATATATATATATATATATATATATATATATATATATATATATCATTTCAATTAACAAGTACAATATGTGTCGCTATTTAGTCTTCTTCTGTTAGAATAAATATATGCTAGAGTTTTTGAACGGCAGGGGCATCAATGTCCCAAAAGTATGACGGAGGATATCGACATACCATTATGATAGTTCAGAGATATATTTATCATATATATATATATATATATATATATATATATATATATATATATCATAGCAATTAACAAGTACAATATGTGTCTCTATTTAGTCTTCTTCTGTTAGAATATATATATGCTAGAGTTTTTGAACGGTAGGGGCATCAATGTCCCAAAAGTATGACGGAGGATATCGACATACCATTATGATAGTTCAGAGATATATTTATCCTTTTTTCCTTTTATATATATATATATATATATATATATATATATATATATATATATATGAGATTATCATAGCAATTAACAAGTAATTATTGTAGAAATGTTCTGATGTTTTCATTTTCTAATATATATATGTTTTTATCTATAGTTTTTGCAGAAGATATTGAGAAAATGAAACATTAATTTGAAGCCTCAAGATGGACCAAAGGATGCAAAATATATTTCTTAGAGAGAAAGAAGAATAAAACAATGTTTTTTCATCTGTGACATTGTACTTTGTAATTTTCAAATTTAATAAATTCATTTAATTTTCTAATTTTTAGATTCAAATATGCCAACGAAAATAACATATATAAGTTGAACTTTTAACAAAGGACATGAATGAATTTTTTCTCAAAGTTCAATGACAAATTTGAGCCTTTAAAACTTCGTATCATTCTATTATGTTTACTTCTAAATTTTACGATCTTCATATCATTCACTTTGATTTATACCAATAATTGCTAGACAAACGCGATATTCATCAATATTTTCTATTCTTTCAATGATATAATATGAGATACTTATATCTATACGACGGTAGGTAGGGATATTCACAATTTGGATAAAAATTGATTTAAACTGATCAAATAAATTGGTTTTATTTGGATTTGATTTTATATTCCTAAAAAACCTATAATATTTTATTTGATTTTAATTTTAGATTTTTTTTGAAAAATAATCGAATTGAATTGACAAATTATTGTTCTCTTGAAATCTTGTTTTCTACTCCATTTTGTTTGATAATGTATAAGTATTCTCCTTTTCGTGTCAAAATATTTCTTATTAGTTTGGTTTTTCTCTTTTCTCTTTTGAATTTTTTTTATTCGTTTATTAAGGCATGTCAATAATTAATAACATAATAAAAATCATATTTGCAAGTTGAAAAAATATATAAACAAAGAGAAGTAATATTTTATCTCTTTATTATATTTTCTAATATAGATATACACCTTTCTCATATTATCATTATGATTTAAAATTTTAGCTTTTAAGTACTTACTTAAAAGAACCCAAAAATGAATACTCTCATCTTAACATACTGTGTTGACCATTTAGAGAATGATCCAATTGATTCAATGTACAGAAGGGATGAAGAACATTCTATTTTCGACACAATCAACAAAATGCAACCAACACTTAAAAGGAATTTGCAGCTGCAAATTTCTTCTATAAAAGGAGCTCATTAGCTCATTTCTAAAACACACCAAGTTAGAGAGAAAAAAACATTTTGAGAGCAAAGTGAGGCATTTCATAGACTATACAAGAAAATAGTTTGTGAAGAAAAAATAGAGTGTGAGCGATATTTTAGTAAGGTGGAAATCAAAAGAGTGTTGTTCCTTTTGAATGTTTAGTAGTCACTTTAAGTATTGTATTCGTGACTACACAGTGTAAAATTCCTTACAATAGTGATATAAGTTGCTCCTCTTGGCCCGTGGTTTTTCCCTTATTTAGAAGGGTTTCCACGTAAAATTCTTGGTGTCGTTATTTTCCCATTTTATTTCCATTACTTTTACCATATATATTTTTGTGCTTGTCCGCGTTTTCCCAACAAACTGGTATCAGAGCCAAGGTTTTATCTGAGTATGCTCTGTGGTTGCAGCACACTCTGAACTTTCACATCAGAAAAGATTTACTTTGATTTGCGATAACTATATTTTTGGGGGAAAAACGATGGAAGCCAACACAAGTAGAATGGTTACTTTGAATGGTGTTAATTATGCCATTTGGAAGGGAAAAATGGAAGATCTGCTTTATGTTAAGAATTTTTACAAACCAGTATTTACCACTGTAAAGCCTGATAATAAAATAGATGAAGAGTGGAATCTGTTGCACAGACAGGTTTGTGGATTCATTAGGCAATGGGTTGACGATAATGTGTTGAACCATATTTCTGGGGAGACACATGCTCGAACCCTATGGGAGCATCTTGAAAGTTTGTATGCTCGAAAGACTGGCAATAAAAAAATATTCTTAATAAAGCAGATGTTGAGTTTAAAATATCATGATGGTTCTCCGATGACAGACCATCTGAATAATTTTCAGGGGATCATGAATCAGTTATCTGCTATAGGCATCAAATTTGATGAAGAAATTCAAGGCTTGCTTCTACTTGGTTCCCTACCAGACTCTTGGGAAATATTTAGAACTTCATTGTCAAATTCTGCTCCGGATTGTGTGATCTCTATGAATTCCGCCAAGAGTAGTGTCTTGAACGAAGAGATGAGAAGAAAAACTCAAGGTTCCTCTTCGTTAGATGTCCTGATAACTGGCCCAGGGGGAGAAACAAAACTCGTGGTTCTCATAATAGAGAACAAAATAGGAGCAAATCCAAAGGCAGACTTAAGGATATTGAGTGTTATCATTGTGATATGAAAGGGCACATGAAGAAGTTCTGCAGGAAGTTGAAGAGGGAGAACAAAAACAAAGAGGAAACTAAAGAAGATGGCAATGAAAATTGCCTAGCCACCGTTATCACCGAAGATCTTTTTACTATCCTTGATGCGGATATTATAAATATTGCTTGTGACGAGTCAAGCTGGGTTGTGGACACTGGTGCCGCATCTCATATGACATCAAGGAAGAATTTTTTCTCTTCCTATACTCCTGGTGATTTGGGAACCTTGAGTATGGGTAATGAGACTGTTTCTAGGGTGGTTGGTATTGGTACAATTTGTTTGGAAACTAGTGTTGGAACTAAAATAGTTTTGAACAATGTGAAACATGCTCCTGATGTTCATCTGCACCTAATTTCTGTTGGTGTTTTAGATGATGAAAGATATGTTAGTATCAACGGTGATGGAAAATAGAAGCTCATTAAGGGTTCCTTGGTTGTGGCTCGTGGTAACAAACGTCGTGGTCTATACTGGACTACAACCTCTTCTTGTGTTGGTATGGTGAATGCAGTTGAGAGCGATAGCTCTTCAACATTATGGCACAAGAGGCTTAGCCACATCAGCGAGAAAGGACTTAATATTCTAGCCAAGAAGAAATTATTGTCAAATTTCCAAAGTGCTAAATTAGAAAAGTGTGAGCACTGCTTGGCTGGTAAACAAAATAGAGTTTCCTTTAAGTCCTACCCTCCTTCGAGAAAGACAAAGTTGCTTGAGTTGGTGCACTCTGATTTATGTGCTCCAATGAAGACAAAGACATTAGGTGGTGCACTCTACTTTGTCACTTTCATTGATGATTGCTCGAGAAAACTTTGCTTCGATGTCTTGAAGACTAAAAACCAAGTGTTAGGTGTCTTCAAGATGTTTCAGGCTTCAGTTGAAAGAGAAACTGGATAGAAACTGAAATGCATTTGTACTGATAATGGTGGTGAATATTGTGGATCATTTGACGAATACTGCAAGCATCAAGGTATTAGACACCAGAAGACTTCTCCCAAGACTCCTCAGCTTAATGGTTTGGCTGAGAGGATGAACATGACCTTGATGGAAAGAGTTAGATGTTTGCTTTCTGAAGCAAAGTTACCGAACTCATTTTGGGGTGAGGCTTTATTGATCGTTGCACATGTTATTAATCTATCTCCTGTTGTTACTTTGCAAAGTGATGTACCAAATAGTGTTTGGTATGGAAAGGATGTTTCCTATGACCATCTGAGAGTATTTGACTGCAAAGCTTTTGTACATGTGCCAAAAGATGAGAGGTCAAAGTTAGATGCCAAGACAAGGCAATGCATTCTTCATTGGATACGGCCTAGATGAATTTGGTTACAGGCTATATGATCCAATTGAAAAAAAACTTGTGAGAAGTCGTGATATTATTTTCATGGAGAATCAAACAATTGATGATATTGACAAAGCGCAAACGGTAGAATCTTCAAGTTTTGATGGTATAGTTCATCATGATGACGTTCCTCACACAAGTATGCATGATGTTGTTGGGCTTGATAATCATGGTAACGCCCAGAATTATGTATCGAATCAACATTTTGATATTGATAATAACAATGATATTGTTATTGATGATACTGTTGCTCATGAAGTTGTGGACGAATCAAATATTCCGCTTTGGAGGTCCACAAGACAGCGGTATCATTTCTCCCGTTATTCACCCAATGAGTATGTGTTATTCACTGACGGGGGAGAACCTGAATGTTATGAAGAGGCCATGGAAAATGAGCACAAGGATCAATGGATTGAAGTCATGCAAGATGAGATGAAGTCTTTGCATGAGAACCACACTTATGAGTTCGTCAAATCGCCCAAGGGCATGAGAGCTTTGAAGAACAAGTGGGTTTTCAAAGTTAAAGTTGAAGAACACAACTTGAAGCCCAGGTATAAAGTTAGATTGGTTGTTAAGGGATTCGGTCAAAGGAAGGGTATTGACTTTGACGAAATATTTTCTCCTGTTGTGAAAATGTCCTCGATTCGCACGGTTCTAGGTTTGGCTGCTAGTCTTAATTTAGAGATTGAGCAATGGATGTGAAGACGGATTTCCTTCACGGTGACCTAGAAGAAGAGATTTATATGGAATAACCTGAGGGCTTCAAAGTAGAAGGTAAAGAAAATTTTGTGTGCAAACTCAAAAAGAGTCTTTATGGCCTAAAACAAGCTCCCAGACAGTGGTACAAGAAGTTTGAATCTGTTATGGGGGAGCAAGGCTATAAGAAGACTTCTTCAGATCATTGCGTATTTGTACAAAAATTTTCTGACAATGATTTTATCATCCTCCTGTTGTATGTGGATGATATGTTGATTGTGGACAAGAATACTTCCAAGATTGACGAGCTCAAGAAAGAGTTGTGTAAGTCTTTTTCTATGAAAGACTTGGGCCATGCCAAGCAAATTTTGGGCATGAGAATTACTCGTCTCAGAGATAAAAGGAAAATTTATTTGTCCCAGAAGAAGTACATTGAATGTGTACTAGAGCGCTTCAATATGAAGAATGCTAAGCCTGTTAGTATACCTCTTACTGGTCATATGAAGTTGAGCAATAAGATGTGTCCTACATCTATGGAGGAAAAAGAGAGCATGGCCAAAGTTCCATATTCCTCTGTCGTTGGAATTCAATGTATGCAATGGTGTGCACTAGACCTGATATTGCTCACGCAGTTGATGTTGTGAGCAGATTTCTCAAAAAACCGAGAAAAGAGCATTGGGAAGCTGTGAAGTGGATACTCAGGTATCTTAGAGGAAGCTCAGATGAATGCTTGTGTTTTGGAGCATCAAATCCAATCTTGAAAGGTTATACAGATTCTGATATGGCAGATGACCTTGATAACAGAAAATCCACCACTGATATTTGTTTACTTTTTCAGGGGGAGCTATATCATGGCAGTCGTAGTTGCAGAAGTGTGTTGTACTATCTACAACTGAAGCTGAGTATATTGCGGCTACTGAAACAGGCAAGGAGATGATATGGCTAAAGCAATTTCTTCAAGAACTTGGTTTGCATCAGATGGAGTACATTATCTATTGTGACAGTCAGAGTGCAATAGACTTGAGCAAGAACTCCATGTACCATGCAAGGACAAAACACATCGACGTCAGATATCATTGGATTCGTGAGAAAGTGGAGAGTGAATTATTTCACGTCAAAAAGATCCACACAAGTGAAAATCCTGCAAATATGTTGACCAAGACGATACCGAAAGACAAGTTTGAGTTATGCAAAGAACTTGTAGGCATGAGCTCTCTCTGAAGAGGATGAAGATACCTCCTTCCAGTGAATGGGACTGGAGGGGGAGATTTGTGGGGTCCAGCCCCATTATGCCACTATTGACTTCAACAATTGATGCATACAATTTTCAATGGTTGGCAAGGTTGGCAAATTGTAGTGGCAGCAAATGTTGAGAAACACAACAATTAAAAACTTTCGGTGGCACAACTTTGACATGTTGTGGATAGTGGTGAATTTGCAGCTGCAAATTTCTTCTATAAAAGGAGTTCATTAGCTCATTTTTAAAACACACCAAGTTAGAGTGAAAAAAATATTTTGAGAGCAAAGTGAGGTATTCCATAGACTATACAAGAAAATAGTCTGTGAAGAAAAAATAGAGTGTGAGCGATATTTAAGTAAGGTGGAAACCAAAAGAGTGTTATTCCTTTTGAGTGTTTAGTAGTCACTTTGAGTATTATATTCGTGACTACACAGTGTAAAATTCTTTACTATAGTGATATCATTTGCTCCTCTTGGCCCGTGATTTTTCCCTTATTTAGAAGGGTTTTCACATAAAATTCTTGGTGTCGTTATTTTCCCATTTTATTTCCATTACTTTTACCATATATATTTTTGTGCTTGTCCGCGTTTTCTCAACAAGTATATCCTCACAATCCAATAAGCTTTTCTGGTATGAAATCAACAACACAAGAACTAAAAATAAATAAATAATAAAAACCTAGACAAAAGTATAATCATGCCTTCTAACATTATAAATTGTAATTTAATAAAAAGGATAATTAAAACAAGGTATTCATTCATAACAAATGTATAAAAGATCATTACTAAGACATTAATAAAAGGGAAAAAGGATAAATATATCCTGAATTATCGTAAATGATATGTAAATACCCTCTGTCATACTTTTGAGATATTGGTGCCCATGTCGTCCACAAAGTAGAGCATATATGCCCTTCACTCTAACAAAGGACTAAATAGGGACACATGGAGCAATCTTATCAATCGTTCTGAGATTTAATAAAAGTAAAGTTGATGGATAAAATTACGACACGTGTATGTCAGTTAGTATAAAGGGTATATATGCTCTAGACTTTAGACGGTAAGGACACCAATATCCCAAAGAATACCACATACGATAATTCAGGGATATAATTGTTCTTTTTCCCTAAATAAAATGAACATAAACCAAAAAAAAATGTTTCTTGGTGAGATATCATATAACAATTCCTAGTTTTTAGTAAACTAAGTCTCTAATACCAACTAAAATGAAAGGTCACACAACCACAACCAAAACATTCCCTAAAAAAATTGGTTATCAACCACTTTAATTTGAGGTATTTTGATGTCCCAAAACACCTATAAATTAGATATACAATTAACATTAATCAAATCGTCTAAAAATCAAACAAAAACCAATAAACATTTTTTTTTTTTAAAAAATAAAAAATAAAAATGGAGGCATCAAAGAAGCTTTTTTCATTGTTTCTCATTTGCATTTTTGTGATTTCTTCATGTGTGGACATCTCCATGGCTACCAAAGAAGTAAATGATGAAAAATTCAGAAAGACATATGAAACTATGTCTAATGAATATGGAAATTGTTGCACTAAATGTGTAATTTTCTGTACTGCTAGTGGCAAGGAAAAATCTGCTTGTGAGACTCGTTGTGGAGGTGAATGTGTTGCTCAAGTTCTCCAAGGTAAATATTTTTTGCGTTATCGAACATATATATGTATAATTTAACATGTGATATATATATATATATATATATATATATATATATATATATATATATATATATATATATATATATATATATATATATATATATATAGTATGTTAAATTAATGGATTTAAGTTATATACACTAAGAATATAACAAATCTTTATTACATTAAGACATTAACTATGTAGTTTAGCCTATTATAGAAATTAAAACATGTAATTTGTTAGTGCCTATATAAATGTTCTATTGTTTTCATTTTCTAATAGAAATATATATATGTTTTTATTTGTAGATTTTGCAGGAGATATTGATAAAATGAAACATTAATTTGAAGCCCTCAAGATGGACAAAAGGATGCAAAATATTTCTTAGAGAGAAAGAAGAATAAAACAATGTTTTTTCATCTATGACATTGTACTTTTGTAATTTTTTCAGAGTCAATAATAAATTCGTTTAATTTTCTAGTTTTTAGATTCAATAAAACAATGATATATGTAGGGGAACACAAAATCAAGTCGAATCGAAAGAAAAATTCGACTAGTGATTTGGTTTGATATTGGACAAAAAAACCCGATTATATTGGGTTGGTTTGGTTTTAACTAAAAAATACCAACCCGAGACCAAACCAATCCGACATTATATATGTAATTTTAAAATTTTATTTTATGCATAAATATATTTACTTTGATATGATTTTAAAATATTTCTTATATATTTCATAATTTTTATCTTTTAATATATTATTTCAAGTTTAAAACATAGAATTCTGAATGATCCAATAGAGATTATAGTTCATAGATGTTGATAATTATAATAAAACTTAAATGAAAAATTAAATTAATACTACTGCAAAAAGAAATTTAATTCAACCCTAAGAATTACAATAATATTGAATATTTGTCTTTAGTTTTACATTGGTTTAGATAATTAAAATATATAATCTAATTTTAATTTTCCTTAAATATTTAGTAATTTAACTAATATTTATTAAACTTATTTTAGCATGATTTAGTAATTTTAAGTTATGATTATTTTCGTTATGACTTTACAATATTTATTTTATATGATGATCTCATTATTATTTTTTATTGAATATTTTTTTATCATCAGTACTCATCTCATATTTTGTGTTATTCTTTTAAGAAACACCTTATGTAATTGTATTTTGGTTAGACTAAAGAAATATTTGGAGCACAAGTTAATTATATTTTTGTATGCAAACTTTACTAGGAAAATCCAAAAATCTGAAGAAAGAAAAAGCAAAGTTTATTAGTTTGGTTTGATTTATAAATTTAAAAATTAGACACAATGATTTGGGTATTTGAAAACTCCGAACCAACCCGAGATTGAAAAACCCAAAAAACCTTGAATTTTATTAGTTTGGCTTAATTTATAAAACAATTTTAAAAAAAAATCACAAATAGTTTGGTTTGATATTTGAAAAATTCGAATCAACCCGGTCATATACAGCCCTAAATATATGTATATATCTTATTCCAGAGTCAAAAGGCAATAAAATTCATTAAAAATAAATTAAAAGACAAACAATTTAAGGATGAAAGTGATGAAAGCAAAAGGGTAACTATGTTGTTAAGGACATACTCAACAAGTAACCACCTAAACAAAACAAAATTATCTAGCATTGAGTACCTCTTTCATCTAAATTAAACCGTTTTATCTATAATCTGCATAGAAATCAACTCAACCTAACAGTTTTACATTTCACAGTAACAGTCACAGTTCGTCAACCAACAAGTATTAAGTATGTCAATCACAAATATCAAGTAGATCAATTCCAAGTATCAAGTAAATCAATTAGAAACAAGTATCAAGTTAATCGAATCGCGATAATCAAACACTTGCCATAGTCATTTTTCATTGACACAATATAACTAGCCGGAACCATTTTCTTTTGGCTTTATATAGAATCACTTGCCGAAACTATTTCCCTTCGGCACAATATCACTAGCTGAAATCATTTTCCTTTGGCTTTATATCATGTCACTTGTCGGGACCATTTTCCTTCGACACAATATCACTAGCCGAAATTATTTTCATTCGTCTTTATATATCACTAGCCAGAACCATTTTCCTTTGGTTTTATATCATTTTACTTACCAGAATCATTTCTTTTCCGCATAATCATCACATGTCTCATCACGATAAAAAGAAATCAATGCAAATAAGTAATTTCACACCATAAGAAAGAGATAATAACTCAAGCAATTCAAGTTCATGAAATGTCATCAAAACATTTCATTAATGAATCAATTGGGGTCGACAACAAAGCAATTCAGAAAGCACAACTATCAACACCTTGCTTTTTTCGCCAATCCCCTTTTTATTCATTAAGATAAATTGAGTGGAATAATTGAACACATCACTTCATTCATGTTACTCTCCAACACACATAATGAAGGAAAATACAAGATTCTACAAGTTTTATGAGGTTTAGAAGTTTACTTGCCTCAATTAATCAGCAATCAATTCAAGACTTGAACATTCCCTTTCTGAATAATGCCAAAGCCACACAATCTAATTCAATCAAGTAGTCACAATAATATTTTAAAAATAACAACTTTCATTGCATACATTTTGAAAAATGGGTCAAATCAACTCAAAAATCCAATTCTAAAAATTAGGTTTGAACTCAAAAATATTTACTTGAAATGTTATCCAAGGCATTTAGAAATAATTAGTGAAGACCATTTTTTTAAAAAAAAAGAAGTAAAATTAGCTCACAATCACCGTTTTACTTTAGAATTTGAGAAACCTTGTCATTTGTCAATCAAAATTTCATGTTTTGATGTTAAAATTCAAACGTGATAAAAGAAAAATGAAGCTTTAGGGTCTCAAAGGCTTACCCAAATGATTCAGATAAAAAATCTCTTCAAAATCGCCTCTGATGATTTTTGAAATCTCAAAATGGGCAAAAATAGGGTAAACCCCCAAAATTTCTGTCAAAAACCCTCTTTGATCTCGTTTTTGCAAACTCAGGGTCACAATCACGACCATCGTGAAAGCGACCAATGGTTCACAAAAGTAAACCTCTCAAAATTTCTGACTTTTCTTTAGCGATCACGCCTTCGCTAACGAGAAGGTTGCTAAAACGGAAGACCTATCGCGAATGCGGAGAGCATAGAACTCAGGCATCATCAGAAAATTAGTCAACTCTCAAGTCATCGAAAGGTCCCTCGGATTCATTGGGAACCCCGTACACACAAAACATATATGCAAATTGACTGCACTCGACGTTCAAACACAATGTAACTATTTGAAACATGAATTTGATGTCTCTTTGACTCGAGTCTCGTGTAAGTCACAAGAAACTAATCATAACGCCTCAAAAGGCTAAATCAAGCCCGGGACCTCAAAAAATCAATAAAGACCTCGTTTAGGCCTAAAATTATCCTCCAAATCCAATTAAACTATTCGAAATCCAATTCGAGCATCTGAACCCCGAATGTGGACCAAACCAAATTTGAGCATCCGAACTTTGAATGTGACCAAAGTCAACCAAAGGCTAAAATCTCAATAATTTCCAACTTAGAACCTTTCATCCTAAAAAGACTCCAAATCAAAAACCGACAACTCTTTAAGACCGATTTTCATATTCTAAAACTGGTGGAGTAGACAGAATTTCATTTTAACACTCGAAACTATAAAAGACACCGAAAATCACTCTTTAGTAAATTTAGCCTTTCAAATTACTAAAATCAATATAATTCACAACTTTAACCCAAAACTCGAAACTCATTTCAAAAACCGTACAAACTTTATATGGAGGTAATGTCGAGAGGGCTAAAATGGTAATTTTATGAAATTTTCTAAAAATGACCTTCCGGATCATTACATCCAAGTTCAAGATTCTCTTCAAGATATATCTATCTAATATTTTCAATCCAAGATTTTTCTTCACACTTCATCTTCCAAGATATTTCTTCGAGATTCATCACTAAAGTATGTAAGGTTATTCATACTGATGAACTAAGTTCGTCCTCATGACTTACATCTAAATTCAACCAATAAGATTTAAATCTAAGATTTTACCCCAACTTTTTTAAATACTTAATAACTTATCTGAATCCATACCAATAAATTAATCCAAATTAAAATTCAACTTGATTTTTCGATATAATCCAAATAATACATACCCTATGAAGAGGTGTTTATGACATTTTCTTCCAAAGACTATTTATTTTCTTTTAATGGTTGGATTCGTGGGATGTACGTGTATAATTATATATTTTATTCATGTTTGCGTAGAACTTTAGAATTCATATTATTAGTAATATTTTCAACACTTCACTTAACTTCTAAATTTTATATTTTGATTTTCTCGTAAAACTTAAAAGATTCATAAGATTTGCCATCTACGATCTGACTCATGCTTCCGCCTTTTAAAAACATTGTTATATTAACATGTTTTACGTCCCAATTATAAGTTTTATTAAAGTATTGGGTTAAGACAAAAGCATCCCTTAGATTCTTACCAAAATCTCAGAGACTCATCTTAGCTAATTAAGGTCTTATTAACCCCATAAACTTATTTTTATTGTAAACTTTTACACCTTTTAGTCTTACGTGACACACTCCGTGACTCCACACAATTGAAGCACGTGGAGAGATATTTGAATGTCATGTAAGCCAAAAAGGTGCATAATTTTTTTTAAAAAAAAAAGGAAAAGGCTCAAATATGCCATTGAACTTTCAAAAAAGGCTCATTTATTTCATCAGTTAAACGTTTGGCTCATTTATGCCATTACCGTTATAGAAAAGGCTCATTCATGCCATTATTTTTTAACAGTGGTTTTTTGCAAAACCATTTTTGACACATGGCCAATAAAAATTAGCCACGTCATCAATTCTTTTAATAAAAAAATCAAAAAATAATAATTCAATTTTTATTCAGAATTTTGATTTTTTTATTTAAAAAGTTGATGACGTGGCCAATTTTAATTCGGCCACATCATCAAATTATTTAATAAAAAAATCAAAAAAAATTAATTCAATTTTTTTCAAAACTTTTTATTTAAAAAATTGATGACATGGTCGAATTATAATTGGCCACGTGTCAAAAATGGTTTTGCAAAATCATTGTTAAAAAATAATGGCATGAATGAGCATTTTCTTTAACGGTAATGACATAAATGAGCCAAACTTTTAACTGATGGCATAAATAAGCCTTTTCTGAAAGTTCGATGACATATTTGAGTTTTTTCCCTAAAAAATAAAAAGGTTCGGGGGTAATAGGACCTTAAGTTCAGTTAAGGTGTGTCTGTGGGATTTCGATCATACTCTAAGAGGGTACTTGTATATTTTCTCTAAAGTATTTAAAAATATATTGAACGTTGATTCTCACAACTCCAATTTCTTTAATTAAAATTTGTTGAACGGTTCTCACACAACTCCAACGTCAAAACCACAAATATCCTACAAAATTGGATATTCACTCATTAATTTGAAGTGTATTCTCAAAATTAAAATGCTATAAATAGCAGAATTAAAAACATAATCAAATCGTCCAATAATTTTTTTATTAAAAAAAAACTAAACACAAGCAACAAGCACTAATTTTGTAAGTACATACAAAAATGGAGGCATCAAAGAAGCTTGTTGCAATGTTTTTGTTATGCATCGTTATGATTTCTTCATCGGTACACGTCTCCATGGCTGACGGAGAAAGTAACACAGAAAAATTCAAAAAAGCATTTACCGTTGTTGCAACTGAATACACAGTTTGTTACAATATTTGTCAGAAATTATGCGCCGATGCAGGATTCGGATACACTCATTGTGAAATGAAGTGTGACGAAGATTGTACCGCTAGATTGCTTAAAGGTATTATAATACGAACGTATCGCGATTCTGTTTATTTTTAGAATCACTTTTTGTTTAACGGATTTGTTAGTTTTGATTTTATAACACGTTATTTATGTTCGATTTTTATTTTATTTTTTTTGCAGAGAGACTCCAAAACATGAAGAATTAAAGATTTGGAAATTATGGACCAAAGGATACAAATGTAGTGGGAAAAAGAGGATAAAAAATAGTGGATTTATTTCTACGAATTCATTAATTCATTGCCACTGTATTTGTATAATTTATAAGATTCAATAAAAAATGTTTCTTTTTCTAATTACTGTTGTTTCTCTCGAGTCAATTGCAATTTTTTATTTTTTAGGTCATCTTAATCTTCTTGATATATATATATATATTTGGCAATATTATATTCCTTTGATAACTGTTTAAGTGACTATTAATTTGAGATGAATGAAGTATCCTACGTATGGAAAAAAAGGTTTAAAATATTCTTAATTATGTAAAATGGAACAAAAATATTCTTTGTTTATAATTTGGTCCAAATAGAGCAGCTAATAATTTTATTCTTCTTTATTTCATTTTTATCAAGTACGATATAATAACTTCATATACCCTTTCAACGGATAATATATACAAGTCATATATATATATATATATATATATATATATATATATATATATATATATATATATATATATATATATATATATATATAAAGAAGATAAAATTAAACTCGTCATTAATTTTTATTCAGATAATGAATTTTTTTAATAATAAAATGAAGATTTTTAATAAAATAAAACTATTAGGAAAAGAATATTTTCGAAAAGAAAATAAATAATATGTTTATTTGAAAAGGACATTTTTGACCTATTAAAAGACGTACTAGTTGAAATGGAGGATCCATTTGAGAGTACTTTATGTTGTCTCGATAAAGACTAGTCCAGTCATTTTTAGCACTAACATAATAATTTTATAACGAAGGTAGAGAATAACAGAAGAAAAGTATATTCAGAAAACTTTTTAGTAGCCCAAGATCGTTAACTAAGATCGGGAGATTCAATTTATTAAGGAAGAGGAAGCCAGAAAGGAGAACTTGTATATGAAAGAAGACTCTTGAATTGTCTTTGTTTGGGTTATTCTTGGGTTGAATACGAATGTACAAGACCATCCCTTATTTATACTTGTTCATGGATGATTCTAGAAATTCTTCTAGACTATTACATGATTCACGACAAATATCTATTTAATTCTCTAAAACAATTGCAATAAAAATTCTAATTACATTATCTTCTACTTTAAAATATTTAAATATTTATGTAAGATACTTATCCAAGTGATTACACTAGATTATTTCTAGACCTTGACTAGAAAACAATGATATTTGTTCTTGAAGAAAAATCACTTTAGATGAAAAAGAAAATTAAGATATTGCTAGCCAAACATTGTGTATACATATATTTTGTTATATAATAGTAATTAAGGTACTTAATCCGTATACTTAAGCTTTTTTCCCCTATATATAATCGTTCTCATTTAAAGTAAATATATATTTATACATATCTTAAATAGAATGACAATCGACCTTAATTAGCTTGTTATTTAATTTGAAAATAGTAGTCTTCATATTTTTGAAAGTAGTGTAGTTCTTTAGAAATTATAATTTAATTATTAATTAAAATAATTCCTACTTTTTAGTAAACTAACTCTTCATTACCAACCAAAACAAGAAGAAGAAAAACACACAAGCACAACCAGAAATTTCCTACAAAATTGGTTATCAACCACATAACTATTTGAGTACATATATAACAACAAAGGGAAAAATCGAAAAACGAAAAGTGAAACACATATTTAAAAAAAATGGAGGTATCAAACAAGCTTATGGCAATGCTTTTTGTTTGCATTATTATGATTTCTTCATCCATGGCTAATGATGAAGAAAATAAAGGAGAAGAATTTAAAAAATCATTTGAAAATGTGGCAAGTGATTATAAATTTTGCTACAGTGATTGTGAAAAGGAATGCACTAATGAAGGATTTGGATACACTCAATGTGAGATGAAATGTGACACTGAATGCAGTGCTAAGATGCTCAAAGGTAAATATTTATGTAAAAACATATTCGAACTATCGTAAATGGTTTTCAGATATCCTTGATCATACTTTTGGGACATTGGTACTTCTGCCGTACAAAAACTAGAGCATATATATCCTTTTATACTAACAGACATACACGTGTCATAATTTTATCCACCTACCCGACATTTGTTAAATATTGGATCGATGAATAAGATCGCGTCACGTGTCCTTGTTTAGTCTTCCGTTAGAGTGAAGTACATATATGCTCTAATTTTGGATGGCATGGGCACCAATGTCCCAAAAGTATAACGATACAGGGTATATGCATACCATTTTACGATAGTTTAGGAAATATATCTATCCTTTTTCTGATAAAATTAATTTAACACGTTATATATAGAGTACGTTAATGTTTTTTAGATTTAGAATTTATATATATGACTATACAAATTAAAGGATTTTTATACAATATTTTATTATTGTTTTAACATATGATTTTTCTATATTTAATTAGTAATATACATCGAGAACTTAGAGAATATTTGCAATTACTAGCTACTTCGCCCATCATCATCATCATCATCATTATTATTATTATTATTATTATTATTATTATTATTATTATTATTATTATTATTATTAATATTATTATATTAAAACTATTGATTAATGTTTTTATTTTAGAAATTAACATATTGTTTAGTTAGTTATCGTATAATTGACCTGATTATACAAAATTTATTGTTGTTTCTATTTTCTAATTTGTTATTATCTTCTATTTTTTTGCAGAAAGAATCGAGAAAATGAAAAATTAATTTGAAGCCTTGAAGATGGACCAAAGCATCCAAAAACATTTCTTTTAGTATAGCAAATATAGGGAAAGAAGAATAAAAAAAGTAGTAGTATACATAATGTATGTATACATTACGTTATTTTAAATTTTTTGTATCATTCTTAGTAGTGTTTGAACTTTATATAAAAATTTTAGTACTTTATTTAACTTCTAAATTAATAGTGTTATAATTTGTTGCCACGAATGAATTTTTCACTTTGGCATTTCAATTTGTTATAATATGGTAATTTTTAATATTCAATAAAATAGTTTGTTTATTTAATTATTATTGTTGTTTATCTCGAGTCAATTGTAAATATTAATATTAAGTTAGGAATATTTAAAAATTGATTGCATTTTACGTTCATTGTCTCAAAACTTTTATCTTGTGCCCAAAATGATGCCTTTGCCTTTTAAAACATTGCTATTGACATGTTTTCAGTCAAAGATAGTAAGTTATTACTGGAGAGAAATATTGAAAATATCAATAAATTTATTGTAAATTTTTAATTACTCAATAAAAAATTGAGAAAAATGTTGAAAACACTTCTAAAGTTGACGAATATTTAAAAGTGTATTTAAGTTCAGTTAGTAAAATAAATAATTAGATATATTTAAGTTCACTTAATAAATAAAAAAATATTTTAAAAGACTGTCAATAATTATAGATGTAAATCTACCTCGAACAAAGGCAATAGTTTTTTAGTTTATGAAATGAAGTCAAATTTAAAATGTTGGAAGAATTTTAATTCACAATCATTAGTTTATTTGGATCATAATTACATTTTCTTATCACGACAAATTTTCTGTTTCTATCTATACGAGGACTTGATTTTGAAAAAATTGTCAACTAAAATTTAGTAAGTATTTCAGTCGTCCAGTGTATATATATGTATATAATAACACCGTAATTGACTTCATAATTATGGTTAAACTTTACGCAATAGTCATCCTCAAAAATATATACTTGTTCTTACTAATGAATAAAAATCCTACACTATAAACTACATGTATCCATGAACAAAAAGTGGAGTATAATTATCTAGTGTTAATGTCCATATGAAATTGATTGAGTACTGAGAAAAAGGAAAAGAATAGAGAGTCAGTGGATGGGTCTAAGTTTGCTAGAGCTTAGTCGTGAAGGGAAAACCAAAACTATTGTCATACCATTCCACTAAATTCAAATCTATCCACTCGTGTTATCTATAAATACATTTTGAGTGAAAGTCACTATTGAGGTGAAAATAATTTCAATTTCCATTGAGAAATTAGATGATTGACAACAATATGTAGTTTCTTGTATGAAAGTTTGGAGAAAAGATTGATAATCATGCTATATATAATCGATTAAATTGTAATGATAGTATACATTATTCACATTTTAGTGTACAAAACTAAAATCCAAATTAATGTTCTGTATTTATACTCTATACTCTGCTCGAACTGTCATATGAAATTAAAATTCCATAACTCCAAGTCATAGGCATAATTTTAGACCTATACCATAGTTATATAATTTTATAATATAGAGAGAGAAACTTAACCATAGATATGAGATCACAATATTAATAAAACATTAGAGAATAAGAATGATCAACAAGGATTGTCAAGTTTTAGCTTGCCCAAAATTACAACTTTCAGCATAGGATGAGCATTTCTAAGCATGGGAAAATGAATTTGTTGTGAATGTCACAAGCATGAGTAACACGGCCTGCAAATCAAATTAAATGGATGATATAAGTTTTTTTTTTACTGCTTCAAGAGTTATGGAGAAGGTGTTAAAATAAAAAACTACACACGTGCAACTATAACTAAATTGAAGGCAACGACCCATCTAATTAAAAATACAAAAAACAAAATTCAGAAATAGAAGGAAAAGAAAATAGAACTAAAACAATACTACAAAAATTAATTCACCCCTCATCAATGGACTAAAACACACACATACTTTGAAACGAAAAACAAGAAACACAAATAAAATATAAAAGTCAATGATGAGATCTCACTAAAACAGAGCATAAACGATAGAGGAAGGGAAAATATTAACACAACCAGATCGGACTTGATCAACAGAAGATAAAATCAGAGAACATTCAATATAGAGTAAAATAAAGACGTTAAAGAAAATAAAAAAAAAAAATACTTTGTGAAGCCTTACCTGGTAATTGTGATGAGTGCCAGAGAAATGAAAGGAGTTTTGGTGAGCAGTGGAACAAAAGGTGGATGATGAAAGCATACAGTAAACAATGAGGTGTCATGTATACATGAAAGGTCCCTTAACAAGACACGTAGTTGCAATGGAGCAGTAAAAAGACAGGTATATCCTCAGAATGAAATGTTGAACTAAGCTTTTCTAATATAAGTAAAAATATAGAGAGAGACAAAGGTTGGTCAATAAAAGATATAATATTGGGATAAAGAGTTTCAAAACATTTTAATTTTTAAGAAAAATAATTCTTTCATTTGTATATTCAATTTTGATATATTATGGAGTGTTATAAATTGTGAGAAGTATAGAAAATATTCTTAAATTAGGTGTGGATTATTAATTTCATCTCTAAATTATTGACAATCTTAAAAATATATATTTACTAACAGAATTTAAATATACACTTGATCTTGCAATATGAGTGAAATACACCTATTCTTCGCCAAGTTTAAGGGTTTCTTAAAACACTTTCATGTCTTTTTTTATTAAAAATCTCATGCTCCTACACGAATTTAAGACTACTTGCTATGTCATGTGGCAGATCGGAGATGAATTTAAAATTTAGTTAATAAAGTAAAAAAAATTAAGGCTATTAGTAATTCGTAGACAAAACTAACATTTTGTGTCAGGTGCAAGGATTATTAATTTTATAGCATAGAATTATTGGTAATGAAAATTTCATATATATCATTTGGTGGTGTATATTACTATAATAATGTTAATATTGTAATTGGGAGATTAGTACGAATTATAAACCTTGGTGCTGAGTTGCTCAAATATTTGCTCTCAATTAATAATAGGTGTGTATATTAACGTAGCATAGATGTGTATTTTACAACAAGAAGAGAGTGATAATTTAAATAGGTAAATGAAAAAATAGATAGTTGAGTTATAAAATTAACTCATAAAACGTGTTACTTTATGTATGTTTAATGATTTTGACAGTAATTTTAATAAGTCAATTTGAGCTATACATTTAATCCAAATAATCCCAACTTTTTAATGAACAAGTCAAAGTTAAACTAATAAATGAGCGGATGTTCTAACGCGTCGTAAAGCAAATCAGATAGGCCATATTTTCAACTTTAAAATGGGCAAAGGAAATTAATAAAAAAGGGCAACTTTCACATATAGCAAATAAAAAATTTATATTTGTATGCTATAGCAAAGTTTGCATAATTGCGCTCCATAGCAAAGATAGAAACTGTATAATTCGCTATACATATACAGTTGAAGCAAATTGTATAAAACGAAAAAGAGAAAGACACTTGGGCAGAGAACTGTATAAAAACGAAGTGTATAAAATGAATTGTATGGTTTTAAGTGTATAGAACGATTATATACAATTTGAATTTGTATAAAATGAGAAAGAGAGAAAGACAAAAGAGACTTGGCAGGGAATATACAATTGAATCGAATTGTATAAAACTAGAAAGAGAGAAATTAGATACAATTCGAAATTTGTATAAAACGAGAAAGAGAGAAAGGCAAAAGAAACTGGGCAGGGGAGTATTTTTATTGTATAATTATAAGTGTATAAGACGAAAATATATGTACTTGCATGTGTATATAAAATTTTCTCACGCTTTATACAAACAGAAATGCAAATTCTACAATTCGCTTCTGTTTGTATAAGTGAGAAAGGCGAGGGTGACAAGCGAGATTTGGGAGAGTGGCGAGCGAGATCTGGAAGAGGGGAGAGAGGGGAACAAAAATAAATGTATTTATACAATTTCTTCTGCTTTATATAAATAAAAATAATTTTTATACACTTGTATTTGTATAAAAAGTGAGGAAGCGAGCGAGAGATTGGAGGAGAGTGGCGAGCGAGATATTTGGGAGAGAGGGGCCTGACAAATTTTGGCAAATGTTTGCTATGGAGCACAATTAAATCAAACCCTAGCTACTCCATTTATTTTATGTTATTAGTTTGCTATTATATACAATTATCCCAATAAAAAATAGTTGCAAACGACCTTACTAATTTAACTAGGAAATAGTCTTGATATTTTTGAAAATCTCTCGATCTTCACAAAATAGAGATAAAATTACATACACATCATCTTTTTCATATTAACTATATATTATTAGTAAAAGCCTAATGGTTATAATTTACTTCTTCCTTTGAAAATACATACCCTAATCAATAATAATTTTTTGTGTATTCCATAAATCTTATTACCAACCACCCAAAATAAATAATTGTTACAACCAAAATTTTCCTACAAAAATGTATATCCATCACTTATGTCCCAAAACACCTATAAATAGGAGGAGATTGAATAACATAATAACCAAAAATAAACACAAAGCAACAAACACATAAAAAATATATAACATAAACCAAAAACGAAACACAAATAACAAAAATAAAAATAAAAATAGAAATGGTGACATCAAAGAAGCTTGTTACATTATTTCTCGTTTGCATCCTTATGATTTCTTCATGTGTTTACGTCTCCATGGCTGACGGAGAAAGTAGTAACGCAGAAAAGTCTGAAGAAGCATATAAATCCGCTACAACGGACTACATAGCTTGTTATAATGATTGTCAAAAAGATTGTTCAGGTGGATACACTCATTGTGAGATGCAGTGTGATGAAGATTGCACCGCTAAATTGCTCAAAGGTATCGCTCTTTATCCTGCTTGGTGGACGAAATCTTTCTTTTTTTAAATACTATATATATTTTACAATTTTAACGTTTAATATGTTTGGTTATGATTTTCTAACACGTTATTATGTTGTGTTTTTTTTTTTTCAGAAAGAATTGAGAAATTGAAAATGTAGTGTGGCAGTGTGGGGGCAGAACAAAATGTTTTTTTTTTTTTTTTAATTTCTACTAATTAATTAAGTGATTTGTAATTTTTAAGATCCAATAAAATTGTTTCGTCTCAATCTTCTTAAAATAGTTATGTATTATAGATCATCTTATTTACTGTTTATATTTCTTTCGTTTTAATTTATATGATGATAATATGAAGATGTTGTTCGAGTTAAATAATTTTCTTTGACTATTATTTTCTTTAATTATATTTTGACTTTTTAACTATATTGTTGGTTTGTAGTATTTTCTTTTTTTATATATTTTCGAATCTGTAAATATTTTAACCCAATTTTAAATTAAATTTAAGTGTTTATACATATATATATTAAAAAAGAATCACTAAAGATTGTAATGAAGTAGTAAATACTTCTTTTATTTTTAATTAAAGGTGTTGAGTACTCGTCGAGGAGATAGAATTGTCTTTGATATTAAACGATTTATCTTTTAAAGTAAAACTTTTTCACAAAAATTAAAATTAATTAATCAGATTTCCACACGAATACTCACATTAAGTAAAAAAAAACACTATATATTGTAAATTGCGTAGCACAATCTGAGCTGTTTTTTATACATGAAATTACTTTTAACCAAAAAAAAAAACTAGTAGGACAAATTTACTTAAATAAAAGTAAAAAAAGACATTTTAAAATCTATATGTTAAACGACATAATAAAACATTTTTCAAATTTTAAATATGAAATATTGAATAGTCCATTGAATGTTCTAAAGTTTTCTCACCAACTTATTCCATTCACACTCAGTATTTATCATATCAAGTTAATTAAGTACGTGCTAAAACTAAAGTAGATTGATATAGGCTTGAATTATTATAACTTATTATAAAAATAAAAATAAATCAGAGTTAATTATTCTTCAAATATTTAATTTATAAAATATGCATATAATATATATACTTTATATATAATCCAAATATATTGTTTGGCATATATTTCGATTCACTAGACAACTAACTTTACTAAACATTAGGTTGCCATTGTGGACTTTTAAGTAGTTTGGGATAAGGAATCTTTTTCCTTTCCCATGGGAGTCAAACTCAAATGTTTTAAAAAAACGTTTTTGAAGCAAGTCACGGAGTGGAGTATAGATAAAAATTAAAGACGAAGCTGCTTTGAGGTTAGGTAGATAGAGAATTATATCGTTTAGATATAATTAAAATTTAATTTTCTCTTTTGCTTAGTTCGTGTATTTACTTCATTTCAAACTCAAATGTTTTAAAAAAATGTTTTTGAAGCAAGTCACGGAGTGGAGTATAGATAAAAATTAAAGACGAAGCTGCTTTGAGGTTAGGTAGATAGAGAATTATATCATTTAGATATGATTAAAATTTAATTTTCTCTTTTACTTAATTCGTGTATTTACTTCGTATGTTGAATTTTCTACGAAATCCAACTTGTTATAAATGTTAAAGAAGTTGAAAAAAAATTAAAAGTCAAAATATATTTTTGTTTCTTAGTCCTATTTTTTATTTTCTCATTCTTTGATCACAAGGTAAAAAGGAAACAAAAAATGATCAACATGCAAAGTATAATTAGTGTTGATTATAGTCAAAATATATTACAATTATATATCATCGATTGATCTTTTTTTTTCCTTTTTATTTTACCTAGTAATAAAATTTTAATTAAATATAAATGTATCTCTAGAATTTCGATCATACTCTAAGAGTATGTGTGCTTTATCCCAAATTATAATGTAGAAAC
This sequence comes from Solanum sitiens, assembly GCA_016801875.1. NCBI lineage: Eukaryota > Viridiplantae > Streptophyta > Magnoliopsida > Solanales > Solanaceae > Solanum > Solanum sitiens. The sequence continues at coordinate 1,654,161 of JABWTJ010000074.1, read as the reverse complement.
TCCATCATTCTTCTTCACTAATTCTGATTTGATGTTTCTAATTGTAAGTTCCTTCTTCTATATTTTATTGCATAATACATAATTATGTCCTTCAATTTAATTTCAGCTGATATAGATGACCTTTAATTTTGGGTGTGCGTGTGCACATATACATACTTAAACTTGTATTAAATTGACATAATACAGAAATATGATCCGCTTCAACGGACAACTATGACATATAACTTTGGATATACACAAGTAGACGCTTAAATTTGTATAAAATTAAACAAATAGATATATCTCATCCTACATAATAATTTTGTATCCTACGTAACATTCTACGTATATTTTGTCATCTAGAACATGTGTATCTGAATACATACACAACTTTGGCTTACGCTTTGCTCCCACTATGGGGTAAAACAAAGGTCAAAACAAAACAAAACAAAAGACCAAACGTCATGGCTAACGTGAACATTTCCCCACTTATCTTAGATCCGATGTCACATTCAGTAAAGATTTATGATACGTGTATAGGATATCCAAAATTTCTCTATAAATTATAATTTCCAATTTCTGCAGAATCACATCAAACAAAATTATTAATTATTATTATGGATTCACAATCACCAAATGGTTCAATTATCTTCTCTACTGTTGGTAGAACCAACTACGGTTTCGATATCTTCTCTCTCAAATCTCCATTGTCTTTCCTCAATTCCCCAATCACGGAGCACCGTCTCACAGACGGTGCATCCGTCAATTTCAATGGTCAATTCATTGACGAACACCAGGTGCTCCTCGCATTCACTTGAGTCGTCCTTCAGGAATCGAACTAATTCCTATTTCAATCAATACCTTATTTCTCGATCGTCCAATTCTTCGTAATAATCGCCTCTATTACATCTCTGCTCATCAGCATTCTGAAAAAAAATTCACAAGCTCTTCTGCTCTTTACTGCAGTAGTACTATCAATGGCGATAATGAGGTAAAAAGATTGACTCCAGAAGGATCCGTTGATTATAGTCCTTCGATTTCAAAATCCGGACACATGATTGCTGTTGCTTCCTACGGAAATCGTCGTTGGCCTACCGACGAATTTCATGATCTGAGTACTGATATTGTTGTTTTCCCTGTATCTAAACCTGATTCGAGAACAATTGTGTGTCGACACGGTGGCTGGCCAACTTGGTCAGGTGATTCAACGATTTATTTTCATCGAAAAGCTGATGATGGATGGTGGAGTATTTTCAAACTCGATTTACCAGAAGATTTATCGAATTTGGTTGATGAGGTTAATGCTTCGATTCGAATTACTCCGCCTGGTGTGCATTGCTTTACTCCTGCTGCAGCAGTAGCATCATCATCACGAGACCACTCTAAAACATCAATTATTGCTATTGCAACTCGAAGACCCGGAAAGAGCTATCGCCACATCGAATTTTTCGATGTGGAGTCTCAGAAGTTCTTTCCGGTCACGGAATTGATTAATCCTACAATTCATCATTACAATCCCTTCTTCTCTCCTGAATCGACTTACCTCGGTTATCACAGATACCGAGGCGAATCGTGTTCAGGGGAAACAACAATTCCTTACTTGGACTCTGTAATTTCTCCGGTTAACGGACTGAAAATGCTGAGGCTTAACGGATTCTTCCCTGCATCCTCTCCGTCTGGTGAATTCATTGCATTCAATCCAGGATTCAAAGGACTCGAAATCGTCAAATCAGATGGATCGAAAAAATGGACATTGATTAAAGATCGTACATCTTTCTGCAATTCGTGGTCTCCAGCTGAAGCTGATGTGATTTATACATCAATCGGACCTATATTCGAATCAGTAAAAACAACGGTACAAATAGCACGCGTTTCGTTCAGCTCATTGAACGTTAACAACGATGAAATTCCGGTAGAGATAAAAGTTCTAACAGGGGAAGAGACTGGTAACAATGCATTTCCTTCTTGCTCACCTGATGGAAAGCATGTAGTGTTTCGTTCAGGTCGTTCGGGGTATAAAAATCTGTATGTCATCGATGGAATCAATGGAGAAACGGAGGGAGGAGAAATACGTCAGTTGACGAATGGGGCATGGATTGATACGATGCCAAATTGGTCACCTGACGGAAAACTAATTGCATTTTCTTCCAATAGGCATAACCCGAATGACATAAATTGTTTTAGCATCTACGTTGTTCATCCGGATGGATCAGGGCTTCGGAGGATCTACGTGGCTGGGCCGGAGGGATCAGAGGAAGTGGATAAAGAGAGATTGAATCATGTATGTTTTAGTAAGGACAGTGAATGGCTCTTGTTTACGGGTAATTTGAGCGGAGTGACAGCAGAACCAGTGTCGTTGCCAAATCAGTTTCAGCCGTATGGTGATTTATATGTGGTGAAATTGGATGGGAGTGGATTGAGACGATTGACGTGTAATGGATATGAGAATGGAACTCCAGCTTGGCACTCCTCGACTATGTCTATGGAGACTACTACAGGGGGAATAGAACGGAGCGAACTAGTAGGAGAGAAGTTAAAGGGTGAATTTGACGATGTGCTATGGATGAAGTGTTGAAGACAATCATAACATATTCAGTGTAAATTCCACACGTGGAGTGTGGAAAGGGTTCGTTGTATTCGTAGTCTTACCTCTATCTTTATGTCTTTTTTGTTGCTCGCTAGTGAGTTCAAATATCATGTTGTACTTGTTTGTATTGGTTGTAGTATGGAATAAACATTATCAATAAAGTTATGTTAGCTTAAATGAGTAGTTAAATAAAACTAAATAAAAAGAATATTGAACATTAATAAATACAAGCAACAAATCGTACAAACCAAAAAGTGGGGTCAAATAATTATTTTTTAACATTAGAAACAACTAAAGTGAATTTAAATATCCACGGTTTTGATTCTTTATGCTTTGTAACTTAGTCTCATGAAACTATAACAAAAATAATTATTAGCGGAAATATGTATTTTTAGCGGCAATTGTCACTCTTTGTATATGTCCCTAAATTCTTTAGCGACACTGGTTCTAATGACACCTAACTAATACCGGTAAAGGCTTTAGTACTCTTTATTAATGTCAATATTTAATGCCGCTAAAAGTTATTTTTGTTGTAGTGTGAAAATACCAAAAGGTCGACCAACAAGCTTGATATTTAAGCTTGGAATCAAATAAGCTATATGTATACTCGACAATTAAACACTTCAACTTTAAGGATTCACATTTAGACATCTGTATTTATTATCAGTGAGCCAATTAAACACTCCAACTTACAAAATGATCATTTATACAACTTCAAAATCTATGTGTCACATCAACGTCATATGTACACGTAACGCACAAAAAAAATCATTTACACAATATTGGGACAAATTGAAATGTCTAAATGTGTATATTCTCAAAGTTAAAATGTTTAATTGTCGGTTGAAGTCAAGCTAAGATGCGTATATATAATGTGCGATCCATCCTTTTCCTAAGTGGGAAGCAAAAGACATCCTTTGCTTGGGAATAAACTCCATTATCATTTACTTTTGAGCATGTCAACCGTTAAAGTGGAATTATCTCATGAGCTTTACATTAGAGATTCTCTAAGCAAAGATGTGCGAAAACAATAACTATCTCATCAAAAAGTTTAAGCCGTACGTACACACCCTATTGGAGTGGATTATTTGATATATTTTATATAAGAATCTGTCTTTATTTCCATGGCATATAAGTACTAAAGAACCCTAAGAAGAGTAATATATTTGAACATACTCTCTATCTTTTTCTCTTCTCTATAAGAACAACATAGAAAGAGAGAGACATGTAATATTGTTGAGGAGAATGTCGTCTGGTTCGAGATCTTTCATAAGAAGGTAAAATGAATGACAAGTTTTCATAAGAAGGTAAAAAGAACGACAAGTTTTCATATATGTGGCTTGAATGATTTCGGACCAGGCTTCATTCCCCTCAACTATGATCCAACAAGTATGTGTTCTTAATTTTTTTTATTTTATAATTTTCTTTAGGGTGTGTTTAATTAATCAAAAATATGTTTTTTTGAAAAAGTTTGCTTGTTTCCTTGAGTAGGCCAAAAACGTGATTCAATTGATAAAGAGGTGCACTTGACTTTGGGTTAAAATGAATCGAGTCAATAAACATATACATGTTGAATCACAATCGTATGTTTGTTTGTGATTAGATGAGCTATATAGTTTATTTGAACTAAAATATGGATCATAAATCTTTTTACTTTTCCTTAAATTTCTTTTATTCTGATAATAGATTTTTTAAAAATTTAATCCCATCTAGCAAAAGGGCTTAAAGGTATAATAAGAAGGTAAGTATCAAAGCCTAGAAAATCCAACTAATACAAAGATCATTCTATTTTATCTTTACTCCAAACAAGTAAAAATTGTTGGCACCCACTAAAACTTGTTTCGAGTCAATCTCATATATCAAAGCAAACAACTTCAATAATAGAATCATCACATTGCATGGAGTTCCTTGATCTCGATTCAAGCTCGAATCTTCTCTTTTTAACTTTGGCCTCACAAGCTGGCCTAGCCTGTCCATGCATGGGCTTGGGCTTTAAGGCCTTGTCCTTTCGATGTTATAGTAACATTTTTTATAGTTCGAGTTTCTTAAGGTTGACAACCTTTCAAAAAATGAATTGTAAATGACACTCTAGGAAAAAATGAAGGAATCGTAAAGTGTTATATAAGACAGACACAAGTTCACATGAATGTATTTCATAGGTATTTTGAAGATTGCCTTAGGTAATACTTTGAAGTTGCTTTCATAGGTATTTCAATAGAAAACCAACCAATGATTCCACAACACAATATAATGAATGTCTTAGTCATATAGGTTGTGTTGCTTTCATAGTAGTTGTCTTTCTTATTCACAAAAACAAGTGACAAAAAGTGAACATAGAGAACCAAATTCTTTGGGGCACTAAATTAATATATTCTTTTGTTTTCTAGATGCTATGCTTACTATATTCCACTAGAAGATGCTCTACCTTACTATCAACTATTAACAAGAATAAAATCAAATGTTATCGAGTACACTTTTTTATTCCTTGCAACTACTTTTCTAAGTACATTCGATGGAGCAAGAGGAAGAACTCCTACGCAAACATAAAGGATTGGGATCGTAGTTCATTTTCACTACGCTTCTAGTAAGATTAAACATTTTGTAGATTCATTCATATATACAGAGATTGAAAAAAGTTACTTCCTCCGTTTAAAAAAAAATATCCCTATTTTCTTTTTAGTTTGTTTCAAAAAGAATTACCCCTTTCCTTTTTTGGCAACACTTTAACTTTCCACGTGGCATGTTTAAGACCACAAGATTAAAGGGCATTTTGGTACATTTAACATAACTTTAATCTAGAATCACAAGATTAAAAAATCTTCTTTTTTTTCTTAAACTCCGTTCCAAGTCAAACTAGATCCTTTTTGAAACGGAGGGAGTATCAAATTCACGTAAACTTGTAATATAAGTATCTAGATGGTTGTCGTCAGCTCGTGTAATAAGGTGTTGGATTAAGTCTCAAACCGCCCCCAGAGGAGGGGTGAGGGACACAGATAAAAGGAATATAAATTTTACTTTGCATTGTTACAAATCAAAATCTACAACCTGAAAGCATGCATATCACAAAACTAAGTTACCACAATGGCTAAATTACAAAAAAAAGGATTCATACTTGATGAGGAAATATTCTTACAACCAGGAAAATCTCGAATCCTATCGCATAGTTCTTCAACCCGGAATTGATGTTTTCTCCATCAAAATACCATATGTACAGTAACAACAGAAGCCAATCGATAAGAGAGTACACAAAAAGCTGTCGAGGACTGTGATCTGCTTTGTTAAAGTTTCCGATAGTTTTTAGGTATTAGCCAATTGTGATGGCAACCTGGGATGATTATGTTCACCTTCGTATGTCACGATAAGCATTGAAGCGTCTTCTAAGCATCTCTCAACATGTTTCCGGGCAGGGCAACCTCTCATGCTGCTACATTTATAGTATCCCCTGTATATATCAAGAAGGCGTTAAGTCTACGCAAAAATGCATTAAACTTGTACAGAACCAAAGCAAGGATTGGTCGTTGTGATCAATAAACGCAACTTGATAGACCAACTATCACACCACAGATCCAAGAAGTAAAAGCGACTATTGAGTATCAGTTGATTGAATGAAAGAATCAACAAGTCAAGCATAACAATTGTTCTTTTTCGATTGACAAAAATATAAAAAACGAAGAACGTTAAGTCGATCATTATAATAATCAAGCTCCTCACTTCACCACCCAAATATATGTCTAAATGCCAAACGAGAAGGACGGGAGTCATGTGAAAGTGATAAGCTTTCATGTTAGACTGGAGCTCCTTATAACGTATCTTCAGGATTGAGGTAGCTTTTGCAAAAACCAGCAATACAGATGGATGCGGAACAAGGTTCTAGACAAAAGTTAATTGGTTCACAAGAACATGTACTCATACTCTGCATCCGCCACCAACCACATACATTAAACATGACAATTAATCCAGGGAATATACTTTTTCACTCTCCAACTCTATGATCAAGATGCACATGGCAAGAATGTGATTATAATTGATAATCATAAAGTTCCGATTTACAAAACGTGGTAATTGAGATGCAGCTTACGGAAGGAGGTCTGAATAGTACCTAGGGTGCGGAGAACCTTTGATCGGCTTTTGTCCATATTTTCTCCAAGAATACTCATCGGTAGGAATATCAGCTAGCTTGTTACTTACCGCAGGTATTTTGATTGATCTCTTTACTCTGTGTTTCCTATACGAAGACAACTCCAAAGTTCTTAATCACCTATAAGACATTATATGATTAAAAAAGAAACAAATATAAAAGCAAGATAAAATACAAACCTCTTCTTTGAACAGTGACATCTTCCACTGCTTCCACATTTTCCGCTTCCCTCGTCTCCCCTTCCGGAGCACTTCCTCTTGTGTTGGAATGAGCTCTGATCCGCTGAGTGTGAAGCCCCAATCAAATGAAAGCTATTACCATTAGCAACGCTACCGTCCACACTCAATGAGGATATAAATGACCTAGTCGAAGACATGGTCGGAGTACATGTCGAGCTATCAAAATTTAGACTAACACCACTATTGCTCCGCCTGTACATCATCTCCGCAGGCTGTTTCACTTGCTGCTGCTGCTGAAGTAGAAACCGCCGTTGTTGTTGCTGCTGTTGTTGCTGTTGAAGATAGTTATAGCTCGGGAAAGGCATTTGTTGTCCAAAATTAAGGGGATTTCTACTATTTGAACTTAATTCCAGAGAAGGGCTTCCTAAAGTTAGATTACATTTCACATTAGCACCCATCTCTAGGACTCGGTTAACAGGAGTGTCGATAGGAAGTAACCTAAGAGCTTTCGCTTGATCATCGATTTCGCAATTCGGGTTTTCAACAAGGATGTTATGAGGTAAAGGGGTCATGAATTTGTTGGATTTCCTCACTCTTGCATGACCTAAAGTTGAATTCAAAAGAGTGACAACTTTCTTGAACTTGTGTACAGCTTCTCCGGTTTCTCTAACTAAATTCGTATACGAATTCTGATCATGTGTCCTAGATGATAAAAGACTAATCACTCTATGACAATTCTCAACTGCAGCCTTGTTAACTTCTTCTATTTCCTCCATTTCACCTCTCTCAACCCCTAAAAAAAAACACAAAAATTCCGCAAACTCAAACAAGTACTACTATTGCTATACCTCAGGCTCAAACAAGTCGGGATCAGCTATATGAACACTAAATGCTTCATTTCAGCTCAACCCAAACTACACAAAAGGAAGAAAAACAAAACACCACCCCCTCAAAAAACCGCCAACAAGTTCTTTTGCGAATCTATAAATTCATTTCAGCCAATTGAACATTCTTGAACTGTTTCTTTTCAAGGACCAAAAAGATTCTTACATAGATAGAAATAACCAAAAAAAGGGCAGAAAGAGTTGCCCCCAAAACACAAGAACAACTACACATCCCCTCAAAAACAAAAATAAAACTCAAGATACACAACTTCAATCAACCTGAAAATTATGGAAAAAAAGAAGGAAAACAGAAGCAATCAACACCCATCTACAGTTTTTTTTAAAAAAACAAACAAAAAAGGGGTTCTTGGAATGAAATATCAAGAAACCAAACTCAACAAAGAAACCATGCTCAAACAACCAGCTTTTACATCAAGAATGAAAATTAACAGAAAATAAAACACACCCAAATGGAAATATCAAGATAAAAACAGCAGCAAATGCATTGAACAAGACAAAAAAGCAATAAAGATTGGATTTTTACACTTCTAAGAATGAAATTAACAGAAAATAAAACATACCCAAGATGGGAACATCAGCTATAATAACACCAGCAAGATAAAAAAAAAAGCAATAAAGATTGGATCTTTACACTTATATGATGTGTTGTCAAACCCTAGATTCTTTCAATCTTCATAAGGGGTTGGGGGTTGAGGTGAGGGTGGGTAGTTGATGGGGGAAAAAAAAGGTTTTTGGGGTGTGTGAAAGAGAAGACTTTTTAGCTCAGCTAAAGAAAATAAAAAATTTACAAAGTCCAAAAGTATACAAAGCTGCAATCTTTAATATTTATTCCAGTATTATGATTGTTTATTATTAGAAAACAAATGGAATAAGATTAGAGAGAGAGAATCACACAACAGTAGACTCATTAGTCAAGTATAGTACTAGCAATTGAGTGCTTCAAGATTGAGGGAGAGGGAATCTCTCATTATTATTATTTTTTTATTTTATTTTTTTGACCATTTTGATAACAAATTTAGAATTTTCATTCACGAGTTTAAAAAATATAAATATAAATTTGTCAATAAAATAAAATACAATTCCAAGGAAATAATAGTATATAATTTATAGATACAAAAAGTTAATTTGATGCGAGGATTAATTTAAAAGGTGATCGATCTATCACGATGCTACAAACTTGTTTCTTGTTCTCATGAGGGGGTCACAATTAATATATATCTATGTGGATCCGCCACATGGATTACGGGTTCACAATTAATATATCCATCGATGGAGTTGAATCCCTGTAATCCATGTGGATCCGCCACTGAATGAGAAAATGACCCAAAAATGATCATTTATATTTGTCGATAAGTTCAAAATAGTTTATGTTAAATACTTTCTCGATTTTAATTTATTTATTATATTTTAATTTGATATAAAATTTAAAAAAAACATAAAAAATATTTAAATTTTGTGATTTTAAATACATTAAAATAGGATTGTTATCTTCTTGATGTTTTAATTAATATATTTTAAAAAGGTTCCATTATTTTTTGTCTAATATAAAACTATTAAATATTTGATGAAAACTAAAAGTATCAAATTTTTTATATACTTAATAGGATTAAAATGCATTTAGTACATATTTGATTGATTAATTTGAATATATTCTCAAATATATTTTTGTCATTTAGTGGTGTATTAATTGTCAATTATTGTACTAATAATAAGACCTGAGAAAAACAAAGGACCAAACTAAAACTGATGTCTCTGTCATAGACTCACAGATTTCAAAGTGGGTCCCAAAATAATTATTCCTTCTGTTTTCTTAATTATAGTAATTTCTTATTCCTTAGCTTCTTTGTTGGTCTTATTTTTTATAATAATAATAAATTTGATGTAATCAATCAGAATAATAATATAGTGATAAGTATTTTTTTATTTTTATTCAATAGATTATAGATTTGAGTTTCTTTAGATAGCGTTAGAAAGTATTTTATCCTTAATATAAACTTTTCGATATAAATTAAATTTAATCAGATTTTAATATGAATACAACAGCGAGTGAAAAATTAATATATATTCGATGTAGTTTACACATAGATAATAGTGCGCGTAAAGATTTTATCACTAAAGAGAAGTTATTGCTCGTAGACGGTTGATTCATGAAAAAATAATTTGATTATATTTTTTTCTTAACTTCAATTTAGTATTTCATTTATCTTTGAAATTCTATTAATTTTTAATTTACAAAAACTCTATTTCGAAGGTGGTATTTTTAATTTCTATAGAAGCTGAAATTTGAAACCTTAATTAAGACAAATATTCATTTTGATTAAATAAATTACTTTTTAAAGAAATATATAAATATATCTTAAACTATAACATCAAATATTCAATATAATTTTACGAGTGTTGTCTAACAATGATAATGCATTTTAGACCTTGCTTTTACCTTGTGAAAATAAAGAGATTTTATCTTTCTTTTCATATTCAGATTCGAGATCATAGTATTATCTAAGAAAGTTACAAACAATCATAACACAAATTTTGAATTAATGTCTAGAAGAAGTCTCTGATTAAATTAGGTTTTACAAGCACAAATTTGAATTATGCGAGATCTCAATATGAATATCAAATACTAGTGGAAACAATAAAAAAAAAAAGATGAATCGAACTTTAGCTTCTTAGTACTTTAGCTTCTCTTTTTTTTTTTTCTTTCGAACTGTTTTGAGATGATTTACTTTGTTTATAAAATACAATCATTCTATCTCTACAAGGTCAATGTGCACTCCACCTTCCCCAAATCTCATTTATAAGATCCTCCATGGTGGTGTTATACAAATCAGTCAGATCGTATCTACTTGTTCAACTTTTGACAAGTTTAAGTCCACTTGTGTACGCCTAATTTAGAGGACATAAATGTCAGCTAAAAATTAAAGGACATGTTTATGTATTTGTAGTTTTATTGGACCAAGTCCACGAAGGACTAGCAATAGTTTGGGTGCAACCATGCAAACTAAATAAACAAAGAACACCACATAGGACGAAATTGTCATGTCAGATGTCACGTAGAAGTGTGTATCTATTTATTCAATTTTATACAAATTCAAATATCTACTTGTGCACACTCAAAGTTAGAGGACAAAAATATGAAATGAGGCATATTTATAAATCACGCCCAAACGGAGCCAAGTTCAAGGTGAGCAATTCACGTATCACTTGAGTAGTAGTAGTACAAAACCTTAAGAAAAGACGATCTACTAGCTGAAAAAAGAAGGAACTGTTGAAGAGTTTATGAAGGGTGCAGTTGAACACACAAAAACTGCCCTAAAATTTGTGTTTGTTACTAAAACTATATGCTGGTTGAAGGTTAAAAACAGACATTAATATGAAAGCATAATAATCCTAATTCACCATCTAAAATAGTACAATGTAGTGTTTCAAACTTACAACAGATAGGAGAAACACCATTTCAACTTGAAAGCATCGTATCTCGCGAGTGCCATAAGTGCTAAGCTCTTCTCCTTTATGGTCTCGTTGCTAATTTGCTTCTGACTTGTAACAGTAGCAGCGCCAGCTGCTGTAAAATAACCTGCACATCTAATAGCTCACCACATTTCTTAATACGAAACTTACTAGCTAACCAGTTTTGGGCTGCTACTTCAACTTATGCACGGGGGTTGTACAGATTAACGAGTATGTGAAGGCAAAAAAGAACAGTTCAAGAAGACATAAGGCTTGGAACCTTGCGAGCATAAGCCAACACCATTACAAAATCGTTAGCTGATGAACCAACTATTGCTGGAACTCTTTCGGATGTGGTAGATTGAAGCCACATATCAACTAAGCTATTCAGTTGTAGAGTGGGAACTATCAACTGTCCCATATATCTAATCTCAACCTACAAGAGAACAAAAACAGTTAGCATGACATAAATATCATCAAATTTAGTATGTTTTGACACTGAGTATTACGACAAGAGAAAACTCTCTTTCTTCTAGCTATGTACAAGGACAATAGTTTCTTTATTTTTCAACAAGACAACAAGTGATATCAGCCACACTTATCACCCACAGGTTATGTTGTTCGGACTCTTCAAATCCTCCAAAAGTAGTGCCTTCTAAGCAACATAGACTCTTCAACAATGTCACCAAGTGCATGTCGGATCCTCCAAAAGCGGTGGCTTTCTAAGAAAATGGATCTTGGATCTAACTCAACCCCAAGAGCTATCATAGGGTGAGGATTGTCCAAGACCATATAAGCCGACCAACTACCCATCCCATATCAGATGTGGGACTCTTAATAGCCTTTTTGGATGATCCGACACAAGTGCGACAGTACTTTTGAAGAGTCCGAGCAACCTAGTCCATAGGTACCTTCCGGACAAGTCTGATTGATAACGTAGATATGGAAGAGATAGAGCATAGGTAATGCATAAAAAGAGAGTAGTTCATGGAGATGCTACAAATACGAATAGCTGGAAGTTGCCTACTCGTCTTGGCATTCACTCAAGTCAAATGACAGTAACTTAGAGCCAAGCTCATGTTTACAACTTTGTCCTCATCAATTCCTAAAAAAAGAGCACTTTAAAAGGAAAAGAAAAAAACGAAGATAACAGGTAAACTATGTATTTAGCTTCCAAATTCCCACTTCACAACAAGCAATACCTATTGGCCATTTCTTCATCCTTATATTATGTAAAGTTATAACTGTTCTATTAATTCAAAGTTCTGTCACCAATGCACAAAAATGTCGCGCTAGGGGGGGGGGGTTGTGCAATACTGATTACCCCTTAAATTTTCATACTCGACCAGTTATCTTGAAAACCAAGTTCTAAAACTGACAGGACCAACATTCCACCCAACAGAATTATGAATTACAGGAAATCATGCCCTTACATAATTTTTTTCAACCTTGAAACCAGAATAGGTAGGATTATAAACAAATGCGAATAACATTTATTGATTGCTAAACTGCCAAAAATACAAAAAGATAATTACCTCATCTTCGCTAGAAAGATTCAACTTCTTCATCAAGTACTTTTGAATGAACAAAACTGGAATATTGCCATCCCTGCAGTAGAAGGTAAAATATATGAATACAATTATACAATCAAGAGCTATGCCTTTCAGTGAAAAGCAAAAAAGGTGCATAGATGCTATGTCAAATTCTCAACCTAAAGACAACTTAAATCAAATGCTAAATTTGTCCTCACAGCAAACTTCATGCAATCAGTTTTTTTTTTTGTTTGTTTAGAATTAATCTAAATGTGCTCATACTTAAAGCATAACCAACTATGAAGGTCCGCTCAAGTGATCTTGAAAAGAAACAAAGTAGTCACCATAATCTGTCACTTCTATTCTTCCTTATTATTTGTATTCATAGACATCCTATACCCAAACGCAAACTATCACACAATCACGGAAATGGAGAGGAAGAAATCATAATTATCATTATCTGTCAATTCTAGTTTTCCTTTTTACTTGTATTAGGAGAAATTGGATATGATATCCACATAGATATGCAAACAGAAACTATCACGAGATTGTGAAATTGGAGAAGAAGAAATTCAGCATCCCTCTTCCAACTTCTCACTCCAAGGGCATAAAATATTAATCCCTCCGTCCCAATTTATGTGACATTCTTCCCTTTTTAAACAGTTCCAAAGAGAACCATTTTATTCTTTAATTAGATGATTTATTGTCACCGAAATACCTAGAGTTTGTTTAAGATCAAAAATTTCAACGGTTCTCATTCTTAAATACCGTGCCTAGTCAAACACCATCACATTAATTGGGACGGAGGGAGTACCACGTTTCAAGTGTCAAACTTCATGAAGCAATAGACATTCTTTGTGCAAACTAAATGACTTATCAGAGCATAATACAGAACCTAGACAGAACACACTGGACGGGCGTGCTTCGACCGTGTCTCCGGGGGTTTAGTAAAGTCAAGTTTTTGGCCTTATCTTGCAGGTGACGACGACGTCGAGTTGACGGCAGAGAAAGACTCGGCATTCAGGCGAGCACAGCAGGATAAATTAATTGTTTCACTACGAAATCAAATGATATCACAAAAAAAGCATACTTTATTCTCAAGTAACCTGCAGAAATCTGGGGCAAAGGTGCACTTCCGTCCCTGACACAGTTAATTGCAGAGTTAGTATTAAAACAATTAATAGTTCAATCTTTACTCTATATACATAATAAACAGAAAAGTTTTGTAAAATAAAAGCAGATTCTTACTGGTCTTCAGAGGCCACTAATGAGAACCAAATTGGATTAGTCCTTCTTTCACATTTGACACTAATTGAATCCAGCACAGCTTGTGGTGATATACTAAATTCTCCAAAAGTTGATGCCTTTTTTCGGCGAATTCTTCGCAACTTTTTAGTTTTTTCTGATTCTGCAGGAACAGTAACACAGCTGTATTTTTCGGTTTGGACCTTCAATTTCTGTCCATGTTCTTTGTCATGGCAAGGCAAACTTTCTGTTTTACAAACAGAACCCTGTGAAGTAAACCTTGAACATTTGTTCTTGTTTGCTACTTCCACCAAACAATCCAAAGGTTTCCACAAATCAACTCTGCCTTCTTGTTGTTCCGTGCCATTGTCAGTTCGTTTGTCCGATGTGGGATGGCTAGAAGGCTTGGCATTGGAATAATTCTGGAAAAATCACATGAGTTCAACCGATATAGTAATATTCACAGTTAAATCGGGATACCATTGACCAAAGAAAAACTTATCAGGAAAAATAGATAGAACATTTCAGATGCCGAAAGTCAAGAGAATTAATATAGTTATATTTGACAGTGTTCTAGATTCACTCTGCGTGAATACGTTAATAGTATAGAGTGTACTTCCTGATTCTGAGATGGTAGAAAAATCAGTATTTAGACAGATTATATTATCTAAAATAGCTTATTTTTAACTCATGTACTCTGAACTTTAACTTATTAAGTAGAGCAAACTCCTGTATAAGGAGCTCTCCTTTGAAAATTGAACTTTTTGGTTACGGTTCTAAATGGCCTTCTACTTTTCTCTTTTCCTACGCTATCAGAGTTGATTATCAAATTTGTGGCCATTATTCTGGAAAAGCCTTATTCCCTTCTCTTCTTGGAATTAGAGTTTGAGTAATAAGTCCCTCCTTCAAAACTTGAATTCCGGTTATTATTCCATCAACTTATTCCGTTACTTCTTAGCCGTCAATTCAAGCTACACGGATGATGTCCTGGTGATTTGTAACACCATTCCTCAATCCGGTGGTTGAGAACAGATTACTTCCGGTATGTGATCAACTTATTCCGTAACTTCTTAGCCGTCAATTCAAGCTACACGGATGATATCCTGGTGATTTGTAACACCATTCCTCAATACGGTGGTTGAGAACAGATTACTTCCGGTATGTGATTCGAGAAGCACTTCATTTGCTGTTTCAGTTATCATAAAGTTCTGAGGAAGAAAGGATTCTAGCACCACTTCTCTTTATGGTGACTGTGCACTATTTCAATGACAATATTTGGACAACATTATACAGCTGGTTGTTCCCTCAACAATAACTTGTCTGTCACACACCAATTGACTTCACAGTTTCAGTTGAAAACTCAAGTTGCTCACTACCTTGAGTTTGAGGTGGGATTTTAAAAGCCAAGAGAACTAATACCGTTACATATTAAACTATTCTCAATGCATTCTATGTATCTAAGTTAATAATATAGGATATTCTTGCTAATTCTGTCTTCGTTGAGAATCACGATATTTAGGTCATTTTCCAAATTTCATGTTCTACAAAATTACATGCATAAGGTCCAAAGGACATGACTTTACCTGCCTTTTACTCTGAGAAGACTTTGTCAAAGTGTCTGGTGAGCTAGAGCTATCTGACTCTTCCCCAGAATCTTCCTCATTCTTGATAGCTTTCTCAGTGGAAAAGGTAGAGCCACGTAATGCTTTCCTTGCCACTGATTTTGATCTTCTTCCTGTCATTCCAGTATGTGTAGATACTCTGGGAGTGCTGACGCCCAATGATGAAAGTGATCTCTCTTTCCTTCTAACTGGCAATGTAACTGAAGGCATAATTTCAGGCGCCTTCACTTTTCGCCTCTTATAAGGGAATATCTTTGCTCTTACATCTTCTAGCTTATGATCAGGCCTGAAAAATCAAATTAAAAAGGAACAGGAAACAACAAACATTGTCAGGAAATCTCCTAACATTTATGGAATGATAGAAGAAAAATAATAGGCATATTAATAGATACAGACAAAGTAGCAAAGTTAGTGCTAAAAAATGAAGAATTATGTTGAACTTACTTAGTTAAATGGTGAAAACGATCCATTAATACTTGCTAAAGGCTAGATGTTTAAAGAACATTTTTGGTTGGTGTAAACTTGACCATGTAAATAGACTTGATAAATTAGGATTCTGTTAGCCCCTTGAATTATATCTACTAATCACAGGAACCATGCACAAGAGCTAATATTTGCACAGCTTTCCTAGTCATCAACAAACTTTGGATGCAAATTAACGAAATTATCACTTACTTGATGATGAAAAAAGAAAAAGAACGAAGTTACTAAACTTAGAAGAAATCTTTGGCTTGAAGTTCCAGGTGTCGGGACAAAAAGAAGAAGGAAATATGTAAAACTAGAATATGACCTCAATTTCTCTAATGGCACACAGCCTAAGTCAATACTGCATACTGGACAGCATTCCCAATCTTCATCCGAAAGCTTCTTATAGATGCATTTCCTGCAAACTTGGTGGATTTCCCAAAGAAAGTTGTCAAAACAATGCATTCATGTAAAAAAAACAGTTTTAACGTAGCACAAACCAGAATGCAAATTTCTCCCTTTTAATATGAATTTAACAAACAATCAGACCATTGATTCAACAAGATGTCTCAAACAATATATACTGGTTACGGAAATCACATGATGTTGCTTCTCAGGGGATGATAAAGAAATTAACCTTAGAAATTATCGCAAAATATAACAGAAGCATTTTTTATCCCCAATTTGCTTATATGCCTAACGACAGAAATGAAGCGAGAAGCATATATTGGCACCTATGCTTGAGACCAATTTGTTACAGAGATCACATTACTGGACACAATGAAATATAATAGGTGTATAGGATACAAATAAATATTTCCATTTACGGAATTGTGTGGAAGCTTCAATTTCTACAATCTACATATTAATAATCAAGGGTTCTCAGTACAAAATATTAATCTCACATTGCACGTAGCATTACAAAGAGAATTCAGCATACCTCAACCAGCTGATTTAAGCTACCTAACACGTATCAACACATAGCTAATGGATGCAAATGGAGCAAACCCAAATCAAATAGCAGATTAATTAAGCAACTAATATAATTAAACGGAACAGAATTAGTCAACTTACATGTATGAAGACATTCAGAAATAGTAGTAGCATCTCTGAATAGTTTGTGACAAAGAGGGCAACTCATGCATGCCACAATCGACTCTCTCTTCACCAATTGATTCTTCATATTTTCTTCTCAATCAAAAACTGAATTCTATCTTAACATTGCATGCTACCAAAGAAATTCAACACATTTGGGTCTCCAAAAATCACCTACATTTCTGAATTCGACCCGGAAACACAAGTAAACAACCCGGAATCATCCAAAACGGGTCGTATAAATTTGAAATTGAGCAAATGGGTCGGGTTGATTTGGGAAAAGGGAAAATGGGTCGGCGATGAATTTGGTAGGGTGGGGGTAGAAATGGAGGTGGGGGTGGGATGATCTCTTCTTCTTCTTCTTCTTCTTCTTCTTCTCTGTGTGTATAAATCTGCAGTTTTGTGTATTGGGTTTGAGACTCAAAAATACAGAGCCGCAGTCAAAGTTGTAGTTTTTGTTTTGGTTTCCCACGTGTTAAGTTTACTTCTCCTAGTCCATATCTATCGGGTTTGCGAGTTTTCTATTTAAGCTAATAAACTCTAGTTGATATATATATATAAAATATTTAAATTAAAAATATTTTATCATATATTTAAGAGATAAGTATCAAAAATATCTTTAAATTTCACTATTTGAAGCTAAATACACTTCCGATCTTACAACATTAGTAAACTACACTCCTAAATTTTTGTCAAGTTTAGGGGTGTATTCAATACTCCTCTTTATTTTTGTTAAGAACTTCACGCGCTCTTACAAGAATTTGAGATTACTTATTATGTCTTATTCATATCGGGACTGTATCTAAGTTCAGTTAGTCAATAGAGAATTATTCTTAAAACTGTCAATAATACAAAAATGAAATTAATAATTTATATTAAATTTAAAGGTATTTTTAATACTTCGAATATTTAACTCCCTCTTTTTCTCTACCATGGAAATGATATAGCCATGAATGAACATGGCCTAATTAAATAAACTTCCTCCCTATCTTTATTGCGATAAATTTGGTCATACAATTAATCGTTATGGGGGATAATTCTGCTAATATAAATAAAATAAACCTCTAGATGAATCAAATAAAGCCACTAATTCTGGTGAAAGGTGGTGGCAAAACTAACCCTACAAAGGATAATACTTGGGTGAAACTATAAAATTACATCAAATAATTATATATTGTCTCACTAATTATTAATTCCATAAAAGATTAATTTAAGAAATATATTTAGAATTCATAATTTTTGCTACCAGATTCATTGAAATAGAGAAAGAGGTGGACGAGAACATAAGGGAGATAAATGAGATTTGTCTATATATTTCATATACATGCGAATCACACTAAATATACACTAGATACATGTATATTGTATCATGTGGATTTCACATGAATTTACATGTATATGGGATCAGAGGCGGACGAAAACATGAGGGAAGCGAATGAGTTTTGTCTATATATTTCATATACATGCGAATCACACTAAATATACACTAGGTACATGTATATTGTATCATGTGGGATTTCACATGAATTTGGTGTAATTCACATGTATTTGGGATCAGAGACGGAGTCAGAATTTTCAATAAGGGAGTTCAAAATCTGTACAAATAGACACATGGAATAGGCGAAGAGTGTTCAAATCTACTATATATACATATAAACCTATTTTAACCATATATAAATAATATAATTTTCCGTCGATGAACCCCCTTCGTTTAAGGTGGCTCCGCCTTGTTTGGGATACCAAATACACGAGCAAGATAGGAGAATAACGAATAATATTTGTCTATGTATCGCAATGTATCGCAATGTATCGCAGATACATGTTAATCCACATGCATGTAATTAATTTTGACCCCATATATTTGAATGTATCTGAACATACTAAAAATCGATAAAATTTATAATATTACAAATTAATATATTTAATAATTAACTCGTAAACTATTAAGATTTATTTAAGTTACCCTAATATTTATGGTTCTTGAATAGTTCATGAAAATATAATGCCAAAAATAATGAAAAAAACACACATGAATATTCAAATCATACAATTATTTTGTTCATATAATACATAAAATATATGGTAAGATTGGTAGACATTGCACATGAATATGTTCCCTATGTGTTAGGGAATAAATGCCTTCATTATTAACAAAAGAATATAATACAACAACAAGAAGGCATTAAGCAACTTATACTAAATTATTATTAGACAAACGATTTATAGGGTTGTATTAAACAAGAAATATTATAGCTCTAAATAAATAACATTTACAGAAATAAATATGCTACACTCATTATTAATACATACAAGCACTTCATAATAGTAGCATTAATACATAACACACTATTCAATCCCGACAAGCATTAGCTATAATCGATGAAATTTTGATCGATCAAATTCATTTTAAAAAAAGTCGACTTGATTTCATCCATTTCTGTTCTTGCATTTCTCCATAGCCCTTGGTGCTGAATATTAAATTCGAAAAATAATTCAATGTTATGATCAATATCAACAATATGCCAAGTAAGCTATTTGATTAATTAACTAAAACAATTTTGAAACAAATTAATCCAAAGATAAAATAAATAACAATAAAACAGTAATTAATTAATGAGTAATATATATCATATATCATACCTAGTCCTATTGCTTCAGTTCCTTTCATGATGCGCAAGCGTTTGCAAGAATCAACAAACATCCTGTTTATTGAAAGTATAGTGTCATGTCCATGATGGAGGATGGGTCACGGATGGATCGAGATAGATTCTTAGGTTGATAAGCTTTTTAAAAAGGGTGCAGATAACATGCCTTAGGAAAATTTCACATTGAAACGAGAGAGAAAAATAATTTTTTTTATAAAGCATAATATAAATTCACATGATACGTATACACATTTATGATTTCGAAAATAGCATAAAACAAAGGACAAATATGTAAGGTCTATTAGGCCGAAAGAGACAATACAAGTACTATGTTATAAGGTGTAGTGACAAATAAATTTATATAAAAAAAATATGTTCACAACAAAAAAACACTTTTATATACGCCATTAGTATAGTTTAACATGTGATAGCAAGTTAATTAAAATCATATCATTATCAGTTATCGTCTATCATAAAATTTATTTGTAATTACCTTATAAACAACTTCATTATAATTATAATTTATACCATCAGAGTATATATAAATTATTTTTTTAATATTGTATATAGTTGAGGTGTCAAAGTCTTACCCCCATGGGACATCTCCAACAAGCATCCAATCACCATCTTTGTCTTCATAGGTAGGAACATAATCACAACTATTCAAAAGGTCCATCAGTTTCCTCTCATTCATGAAATCTTTCATTCCTTGGACTATTTCACAGTTCCATTTCAGTCAGTAATAAAACATATACATACAAATTATAATATATGAAAAAATAGAATTTAACTTATATACACTCATATTTATTGATCTATATGTTTCGATTAAAATTGAAACTTCCAAAACAAGTGACCGGTATATATCTACAATAATCAAACCTCCTTTTTTTATTTGATTCGGATTTATGTTGACTTCCTTGGAAGGCTCGCTTAGTTTGTTATGTCAACTCTAAAAGGATAAGTTGTGTTAGGATTGATGAAGTTCCATGTTTATGATTTATTAATATAATTTAACACTTATTGTGTATAGGTTATCTTTCATATTTTCATGTGATTAGTTTAACCTCAATAAATAATTTTTTATAGTTACTTTTTAGGTAATCAAAGTGTTGGTAAAAAAATAAAATTTTAGTGGAAAAATTCAAAATATAAAAGAAAATATAGACATGGAAAAATCTAAGAAAATTAAAATAATATAGTATAACACATTAAAATAAAAATAAATTGAGCTCTGAACTATTCACATAACGTAATTTTTCAATAATAAGGTGTTAATTAACTTCTTTTGGACAAAGATGACTCCGTGAAACTACAAATAATATAATATAACTAAAATTCACTTTTTGTACTTATCTTAAAGTGTAATTCTTTTCTTGTATTCTTAAGGTATATAAATAATATAAGTAGATCTTGTTAAAGTATCAGTTACGAGTTCAACAAATAATACAAATTAAATCATTTTAGCTTACACATATATGAAGAAATCAATAATTAATCAAGAACTCAATATAGAATCTATAAATTCAATCTTTTATATTTGTTCACGATAAAAAGTTAAATTCATAGAAAATATAAAAAAGTAAATATGTCATACCAATAGTGAAGGAATTGAACATCTTGGTTAAGGCATCAAATAATTCTTGATAACTCTTGTACATGTTTAAGTCCACTTTCCTAAGGTAAGGTGCACCATCCATGCTCACCTTCACTAAAATATTATCATTCTCTTGATCGAGCTTTTGAGAAGTCAAAATATTCTTTCGAAAGGACCTTACGGGTGGCCAACCCACAACCTGTGCCCTGATAATTTGAATTATAAATTCAAAGGAGTCATATATATTGATAGCATAAGTTGGTATGAACTTGTTTGTTTGAATTCTTAAAAAATATTTTAAAATATTACTAATTATGTGTCAGAGTATTTTTTGAAAAATTCAATATGAATATAACATTATTTTTAAAGAGTCTTAACTATATAGGAAATAGACACAATACATCGATAAGAAATTTATCCGAAACTCTATTATTTGTTGATAATGGTACGATGCAACTTGAGGGCACCATAACTACTTCATGATTACCTATCTACCTCTTATTTAGGAAAAACTATGTGATTTTAGTCTAAACTCTATATTTATATTCAAACGTTCACATAAATATTTATAGAAAATTTCTCCATAACCCTACTAAATAATTATATTTTCTAAAATACTCTAAATTCATAAACTCAAAAATTCTAACTTTCTATTTTTCACATCAACACAAATAATTAATGTTTATCAAAACTCGAATAGATGAACAGAAAGCACCACTACAAAAACAGAGTGAATTACTTGGGGATTTTTCTGCGAATTAGTATGAAAATTCGCAGGAAAAGAATACTCTAAATTCATAAACTCAAAAATTCTAACTTTCTATTTTTCACATCAACACAAATAATTAATGTTTATCAAAACTCGAATAGATGAACAGAAAGCACCACTACAAAAACAGAGTGAATTACTTGGGGATTTTTCTGCGAATTAGTATGAAAATTCGCAGGAAACTTCTTTTCCTGCAAATTTTCATACTAATTCCAAAAAAGATTCCAATGTAATTCATAGTTTTCTAGTAGTGCACCTAACGTTTCTTTAATTTTTTTTTTTTTTTGGAGAAGTAGAAAAAGATAAAATTAAAAGACACATACTTGGCTGCTGGGGTTTTGATTATTGAATTCTTGATGTTGTTAATATCAGAAGAAAGATTGAGCTTCAAATCCACAAAGCCTCTTTTACCATTAACATTACAAGTATCATTATCATCATAAACATTATTTCTTGCTCCAACAGGCAACCCTAGCCTTAATTCTGTCTCCTCAAAATCCAACTTATTACTACTCATTTTTTGTTATTTTTTTTAAGAGTATTTTTGGTTTGAGATAGAAAAGTGAAGAGTTAAAAATATATAGGGTGGAGAGAAGGAGATAACTAGCAACTAGATTGGACATATTAAATTGTTACCCCACTCCTTTATTTTATATAACAATATTTGACTATGTACAAAATAAAAAATCGAGGGAGCAAAGGATTCATCCGAACCTCAAAAAATAGTATTTATATAAGGTAGCATTATTTTTAATGTATATCTTGCATCTAGGAAGAAAGACTTTTAGTTTATATAAAAATGTATTCTAGGAAACAAGATAAAATTATGCTATTTTGAATAGTTTAAAAATAAAATCAATCAACTTTTTTTTATTTTATTGGAGCAACCGTTAATTAGTTAGAAGGATATTTTAAGTTATTTGAGTATAAGTTGAAAGGTATTTTTAAGCTAGTTAGTTAACTAATAACAAAAGCATTTTCTAGCTAAAAAATATAAGGAAGGATGAATTAAGCTATTGCAAAATAGTTCAAAAATACTTTCTATAAAATAGATGGAATTTTTTTTAAAAAAATTATATCATATAAAATAAAACGAAAAGAATGCTAATAAATTACTAGCTACCTAGTGGCTACCAAAAAAGAAACTATTGAAAAATAAAAGGAGACAAAGAAATAACAATTAAATGAAATGTAGAAGGGTGTGTTTGTGCTAAAAAGAGTGTATAAAATATATGGCATATTAAATTAGGTGGTGGGGAATGGGTTTGCTTTTGTCTTCACTTACTTTGATAAATGATTTGTTGACACTTGCTAAAGTTTATGAGCTGGATTTTTATATCTTGTTGGCTTATAATCATATGCTTGATTTATAGTCTCATGCATTAACATTTTTTCGTATCGGATATTTATATTTAATTAAAAATAAAAACATGTATTTAATATGGTAAATTTTTATCTTTTTTCATCCTTTATTATTCTCGATTGTTTAATTATTCACATCGAGTTTAATTATTCACATCGAACTTAATTATTGATGATTTGATAAAGTTGTGTGTGGCAACAAATTAAATTAAGGAATGGTGAAAAATCACATTATTTATTTATGTTATAATAATTTAAAATATTTTTATAAATATATATAAAATGAGGAATCCTTTGGATATTTTTTGAGAATTTACTTTTTTATGTTATAAAACTCTTCAATAAAATTTTTGATTCCACTATAAATAGAATAACGGAAAAAGGGTTAAAATTGTTTCTGAACTATGCGAAACAGACCACTTATACCTTTCATTACATTTTGGGATCAAAAATACCTCCTCCGTTATCCTAGGAAAACACAAATACCCTCAAGAGTTAACACTCAATTTTTAGTGACGTGAAATATCACATGAGACTAATCCCACCACCTAAGCGTTGCCAACTAAGATTCACTACAAAATAACTTGACCTTTAGTAAATCCCAAAATATTGTCACTAAAGGTTATGAGTGATTTTTAGTGACGACTAAGTTTTCAACAATCATTCGCTAGTAAAACCTATTTTTTCAACAAAAAAATATGATGATTAATTTCCGATTGCAACCTAATTTTCTAAAATAAATAACTTGCAATATCAAGATCAAAAACATCCAATATTATTACGAAAAATCATTAAAGTTACTTCTCGATTCACATCTCCTACGATATAATGCATCATTGTATGTTTTATACATTTACATATAACATAAAAATAAAACATACAATGTCTTCAAACTCCTACTCAATCGATATCATTTTCGTTTATTAAAAAATAATGAAAAAAAAAGACAAAATTAGAATTTGATGTTAAGAACTTTTAGTGACGGTTTTTGGGCTTTTGTGGCGACTATTGTCGCTGCTAAAGGTCTAGTTTTTTTGTAATGAATCCTAGTTGGCAATGCTTAGGTGGACGGATAAGTCGCACGTGGCTTGCCAAGTCAACAAAAATATGGAGTGTTAACTCTTGAGGATATATGTGGTCTATTAGAATAACAGGAAGAACATTTTTAATCCCAAAATATAACGAAAAGTATAAGTGATCAATTATTTCACATAATTTAAGAGCAATTTTGACTATTTTTCGATAAAATAACGATGTAGAATTGTGATGTTGGATTCCTTCCAATTGCATCAACTGCTCACTCACTTTTTCTCTTAAAAGACAACACTGTCTCTTTCACACACCTCTATCAATTAAAAACAAATATATTATTAACTTAATTATTACTCTTTTCTTAAATATTATGTATCACTTCCATGGTTCACTTTTGTTTATTTATTTGAATTTAATTATTTTTTAAATAATAATTAATATGAAAATTTTATTATAATGTTTATATTAATTGATAATTAGTTTTAGATTTTGAAAAAAAATTTATGAAATAAATTATTGATTGTAAAACGTGAAAAAATAAAATATTTTTCTCTTTATATGGTAAAAGTGATAAATAATAGGTAAAATATATATTAAGTATCGTGGACAAAAAAAATGAAAAAAGAGAATGTTATAAACTATATACAACATTTTTCTATACTTTATTTTAAATTACGCAATTTTCTTTTCAAAAACATTGAAAAGAAAATCTTGAATCAATAGTAAATTATATTCTATGACCTATAAATCAAATATTAAAGCCACAAGATAGGACCATTTCATAAAATATTCATAAACGCAAAATGCTTTTTTATTTTAAAAAAATTTAAAGAACATAGGTATTCAACTTAATTCACACACGCACAAAAAAATCTTAATGTGACTTAATGCTTAAGCACCAAACTATTCTTATTATTTAAAAAAATCTTAATGTGACTTGATGCTTGATGCACCAAAACTATTCTTATTATTTTTTGGGAAAATTACGCGGATAAGCAAACTTATATTATTTAATTACTCATCATAGCTATAGTTTGCTATAATTACCACTCGCGACTAACATTATACATTAATTACATGGGTTGACTTCGAGTTTGTATAATTAGTCATGTTTGTATATGTATAATGTGCCAAAATATACAAATAAATATGCATAATATACAATTTTTTAGCCTATATACATATACAATTCACCTCTCTCCCACTCTCTGCCCTCTCTCGCTCGCCTCTCTCCTCCCTCTTTCAATCTCGCTCGCCTCTCTCCTCCCTCTCCCAATCTCGCTGCCATTTATACAAATATATATGTATAATATACAGTTATATACAATTATATACATATACAATTCACCTCTCTCCCACTCTCTGCCCTCTCTCGCTTGCCTCTCTCCTCCCTCTCTCGATCTCGCTCGCCTCTCTCCTCTCTCTCCCAGTCTCGCTCGCCTCTCTCCTCCCTCTCCCAATCTCTCTTGCCATATATACAATTACATATGTATAATATACAATTATCTAACCAATATACATATACAATTTACCTTTCTCCCACTCTTTTCCCCTCTCTCTCGTCTCTCTCCTCTCTCTCTCCCAGTCTCGCTCGCCTCTCTCCTTTATATAACTTGTAGCTACAAATTGTAATTATCAAACTATAGCTATGGAGAGTAATTAATTATTTTTAAATGGCTATATATGAAAGTTTCCCTTATTTTTTAGCTTGCAAAAAGTCAATGCACATTGGATTATGAATAAAAAATATATACTCAAATTCACATTTATTTTAATGTAAAATACTCCGTACAACACCAAACAAGCCTTAATTTTATGTGTGTGTTGGGGAGGGGGCGGGGGGGGGGGATAAAAGAGGTAGAAGAACATACTAGGAATATAGGCAAAGGAGCCAACACAATGGGGATAAAATATGACAAGTTCATTTCTTAGCCTGCATGTGAACTTGTTGGGTTTTTGTCACCTTCGAGTCAAACCCTATTCCATGTGTAGGGCATCCCACAATTAACCCCTCTCCTCAAACCCTAGTGTGTATATATATATCGAAAAATATGATTGAATGATTAGAATTTCTCTATTCTTAATAAAATATGACAAGTTCAGATTTTACTATGATTGAAGAACCTTTCAACAAAGAACGAGATACAGCAGAGACAACAAAGTAGTTTACATATGAATTTACAAAAACCTAGCTAGTATAGAAATTAGTAAATATTTATAGCTATTGAATTTTAAATTAGTTTATATTAAAAAAGTGAACAAAATTAGTGAAAAATTATTAAAATGTATTATCCATGATTTGTGTGTATACTTAACACATCCTCAATAGTGTATTTCATAGATTTCCCAATGCATCATTCACAAAAAATATACATTTTCTGCCATCGCCAAATGAGACACTTCCACCTCGAAGTGCCTTGAGAGAGAAGAAGTTTTCAGTTTCCAGTCACGTGCTTTGAGCATCTGCTATTCATGAACCAACACTGATGCTACTACTACTTCTCACATGAATATCATATCACTTGTTAGCTTTGGGAATCCACTTTAGTTGGAGTTCCCAGTAAGCAGTTAAAGGAGTGATAAAAAAATTCTTTGTCCAGTGAGGTAGATTGATTTTTTTCAACTTAGGAACAGAAGCACGACTAGGTCCTTTCTTCTGCCAGTTCTTCTGTTGACCAGGTCCCTTCTTCTTTCTATTCATCTGTTTAGAATATATTGAGAGGTTATCTTGCATCATTTTCAAAGCTGGACAGTCTTTCTTCAAATGGTCATCACGACCACAATGAAAGCACAAAAAATTGCCAGACACAAACACATATTTGCTATAGAGATTGCAAGAAGGACTTTTGCTTGAATATCCTAACCCCTTCCTATCATTTTGACCATGACTGGTAAGATTGACACGCAATTTTGAGGAGTTAGTCCACTTGAGAGATTTATTCAGTTCTTCTTTGACGTGGACCAGGTCCCTCTCTAACTGATTATTTCTCTCTAAGGCCATAAAAAGTTTTGTTTCAGCAATATTCAAACTGGTTTCTAGCTCGATTTGCAAGTTGTTGACCGCCCCCTGACCGCTGCTACATCTCTTACTCAACATCTTTAATTTTTCCCTAAGTTCTAGATTTTCAACTTCTAAAACTCTCACTCGTTCTTCCACAACAAACATTTGGTCAACTAAGGCTACCTTTTCTTGATGAAAGATATCTAGGCTATTGTTCATCAGATACTTTTCATTTGTTAACTTAATGAAAGAGTCAATCAAAATAGCGGCTAGACTTCTCAAGTTCTTAACACAGTAAACATGCAAGTTTTGTTTATGATCAGAAAGGGTTACCTCTTCACCAATTTCTTCATCATCAAATTTTGCCATCAAAGCAAATGTAGCATCAAGCACCTCTTCATCACCTTTGACTGCAAGCATGGATGCATCTTTAGGATGTTCTGACTCTTTTGAGTTACTTGAGGAATCACCCTTGACAGGAAGAGCCTCCTTCACATCATAGTCAACAGTTTCTGTTCTGCTTGACTTGTCAGGGTCCTGGTCCCTGCTTTTGTTCTTGTCTCCTCCAGACTTGACACATTTCTTATGCTCATCTTTGTGCATAGGGAAGTCTCTAATGAAGTGGTCTGATTTACCACACTTGAAACACACGTCATTTGCAATTTTTGTTTTGTTGGAGTTTTCTTTTTGTTGAAACCCTCCATGTTTTAAAACTATTTTTGAAACCTTTCAGTCAAATCCCTCATCTTTTTTCGTCTTCAGAAGCATCATTTTGAGAAACCTTTAATGCTACTGACTTCTTTTTTTTCTGTATGTTTCATCACTCTCTTCTACACTTGGGAACCTCCTGAGTTAGATCTCTTTTCTTCACGTTCTTGATGGGAATGTGAGGACCATCAAGAACCAAGTCCCGCAGCTCACTGTCTTTCGCCATGATATAATTATGCAGTCTGGTCTTCCACCGGTAGCACTTAGACGAGATGAAGCAGATACAACACTACCCACTATACTAATCTTCACCGATTAATATAGATTTTCCTAAGCGGATACCGCACCGCCTACTAAACCCCCACCCTTTGACGATTTATATTTTGACTAAGCAACAATAATGTTGCCCACTAAATCACCTAACTCTAGATGATTTAGACTTTTAGATACCGAAACAATATCTTAATCCTTTATAGATTAGGATCAGATTTACAATGTAAGCACATAGACACAAAGCTCTAAATACAACAAAGACTCTTTTTCACTCTATCAGGTCACTTTGTTGAGTTGAGCAATATTCTTCCTTGAAGATGACCTTCTTTTCAAGCTTGTGAATTTTCAGAGAAAATCTAAGTTTAGTTTGCCAAGTCTTGAATTTGTGTTTGTTAGAAAGAGATAATATAATTCACTACAAATTCGTTGAGACCATCCCATTGTCTGAAGGCCTGCTGTTGGAAAAGTTGTGCACCTACCGCATCACAGGTGACAATTTTCTGACAGCTATCTTTTCACCTTTTCATATCGCAGTCTTGCAGGGACTAGGTCCCTTGCAAACTTCTTTGTGAGTTCTTGAAAAGTCTTGTTGGCTGACTTCCTTCTTCGGATGAATGAATTTATTTGTTGTTTGTCATGTTGATTAAGTCAATCATAAAGAGTTATTGACCGTTGGACAAACAACTGCGCCCATTCTTATTGGTGTAGTACGCTGACGCCTCACCAACCTCTGACATGACAACTTTACAGTTGTTTCTAATAATGGATCTGGACGAGAGAACTTAACAAGGGACCATGTCCCTTTGTTTGTGA
The DNA here is from genome assembly GCA_016801875.1 of Solanum sitiens. Taxonomy (NCBI): domain Eukaryota; kingdom Viridiplantae; phylum Streptophyta; class Magnoliopsida; order Solanales; family Solanaceae; genus Solanum; species Solanum sitiens. Next base: position 1,624,764 of record JABWTJ010000074.1, on the reverse strand, counting down.
GACACTGAAACATACAATCTCATCTGCTCTTCCTATTGGTGTAGGACACTGCACTTTTCACCTACCACCTGATATGAAAGCTTTACAGTTGTACCTCATTTGAATCTAGCGAGAACACTCTGACAGGACCAGGTCTCTACAGTTGTGAGGATCATCAAAACACCTAGAATATAACATTTTCTCCTTTTTTGATGATTACACAAATATTCATCACACTGATTTTATTCATTCATTTCACTGTCAACAGTCTCAATAACAAGGATCAGGTTCCTTGTTAGATCGATAAGTTTGTTAAATTATCAAAACTTCATATCAAGTTCGAACTAACATATATATATATATATATATATATATATATATATATATAAAATACGTGTAGACATAATTGTTGGTCGATAGTTTAATTAGTTTGAATTTATATTAGACCAGCCTACTTTGAGGAACAAAACACTCATTATGATTTTCTTTTTTGTTTTCATAATTTGAATTTGAGACAATGATTAAGGATAGAGAAATCTCAATCATTTCACAATTACTCAAGCCTTATAAGGATCTCACGATTCCATTTATTCAATGATGCGAGACATTCCACTTATTACATGCTCCTCACGCTAGAATACAAACGTTATTTATTCGAGTTTTCACTATCTGATCTGGTAGGTTCATATCGGGTTTGGCTCTAATACCATATTAAATTAGATTTGGTCCTAACTCAACTTCAAAAGCCAGCTCAAGAGGAGGAAAATTGTCTAATCCTTATAAAAGATAAGTATTTTATTCATTCATTGGTGTGTGACATTCCATTCATCACTCCTCCAACCAATTTTTCTTTGTTTAACCATTCACATCGAAAATTTACTGATCTAACTAATTCTAATTCATAGAAATATGTCCACTTCAAGGAGAAAAACACTTACATGCCATGAAATTTTCCATTTCCAAACTCGAATTTAATTTTTTTAATTTAAAATAAAGAAATCTAAATTGTTCCACCATATCTCTAGAGACCTGACAGTCATTGGTCACATGGGCCTTGCATAGCTTCAACTTGCAGCCATCAATTTGGAGCCTTGTTTGTTTCAAGAGGTTCATAACACACACATGACCCATATGATGTTTTAATACAATGCCATTAGTAATCTATCTTATTATTAAGATTATTAACCTATATATATATATATATATATATATATATATATATATATATATATATATATATATATTAAAAAAAATTCACTTGTCAGTATATTAAATTTAAATTCGAAAAAGAACTATGTATATATATACTTAACATTAAATTAGACTTCCAAGAATGCCAATCGAACATGTTAAATTTGTAACGAAACTTAAGTGTATGATAATGGACCTGACGATTGACCTAAATCATCCCCGAGTTTACTTAGATCAACATAACTAAAACATCTTTTCCATCGCTTGTCTTTGAACTCAAGCTTTCAGATAGGATGATTTGTATACACTTAATTTTTTTAACCGGTTAACGCATAAATCATTGAGTCAATCCCTCCAAATTTGAATAGTTTGGGAGGGGTACACATTTACGGATCAAAATCGACTTCCACGTGGAACTTCAATTATTTTTTTTATAAAATAAATAAATAAATTATTATTTACCCATGCATTTAATGGGCCCTAAGGGAAGAAGGAACATAAGCTCATGATAATGGGCCCATAGGTATTGGGCTGACCCAAATGAAACCCAAACCAACAGACAAGAAAGTAAGTACTTAAAATAGGATGTAATAAAAGTCCAAAAATACTCAACTACACGTGTGGGAGGCCCACATCTCACCTATCACCAATTTAATACGTCGCGTCGCACGTGTGTATTTTTTTTTATTAAATAAATTATCATTGATTTCATCATGTGTGTGGTTATAAAAAAATCTAAGTATTATAATATTTATTAGGATGTTACCTGTTGTATTATATCGTATTATTTTGATTAATACAATCCTTATTTTGAGTGAATCGTATTGTTAAATTTGTTGTTATGAAGCAAATTAGACCAATACCACTAGTCAATATTTGTATTTGAAGGTGTCTAATCAATTGTTATCTTTTTACTATGTATATATTATATATAGAGAACTTATTTTGAAGTTAACAGAGTCTCATAATTTCTCTCTCTTCTACATAGGTCCGCCTCTGAAATGCAAAACAAAAACAAGATCACGGTTATTATAAATTCATTGATTTAAGTAATTCTATTAATTCCTAAACTTTCCTCGGTTATATATGTTGTTGAAATGAAGTTTATATCTAAATTTTTATTTATTTTTAGAAAATGTTAAATATTCATAAGCATATTAATTTAAGATCATTATAATAAATAATTCTTTTACCTCATAAAAAAATAGAAATAAGATCGACATATAATTAATTGCTTTTAAACATCATCAATTATAAAATTAAATCAAATTCTAATAAATTGGACATCTATATATTCACACGTTCATGGCTGGTAAACTATGCCAAAAATATTTAATCAAAGAGTTTAGACATCTGGCCTAGAAAATCATGAAAAAAATCAAAAAAATATTAATTATGGTAGGTCATATATATTAATCACAAATCCCATATGGCCTAGAAAATCATGAAAAAAATCAAAAAAATATTAATTATGGTAGATCATATATATTCCCATATGTCCATGCCCCTATATCAACAGACATAGTTGGGACCTATGTCACATGAAGGTTGTCCCTCCTTTCCAACATTAATTTTTTTATGATACCAATATATTCAGAGTAATTTGCTAATAAATTTAAAAAGAAAAAAAAAGATGTTAAGATTTTAAATTTTCTAATCTTAAATCGAAGATATGTAAAATGCATTAGAATGTGTATAAATATTATCTTAATTTAGACGTTACGTAACTTTCAATGTCATAGGACTCTAGCTTGAATCAAACCCAAAACAAAAATTTCGAGTTTATCAATATTATTTTAATTTAGGTGTTTTTGTTTTACCTCATGAGAGCATGCACGGTTAATATATGTTAGTTTTTGTCAGTTTCTTAAAATATATATAGATATATGTATATATGATTTTTCCGAAAGTTAACTAATTCACATGCGCCTTTATCTATACATGTGAGTCCATCTCTAATTAGAATATATACCTTTTAATCTTATAATATTAAATATGTTACATAAAAAAAAACTAAAAGATTCTTAGAAAGATAAATAAACACTTTATTCAAACGAAGTAAAAAGAAAAAAACTAATAACTTGAAATAAAGAACATAATAAATATTCTGGATCCGTCACGATTAGTATTTTGTGTTAATGGGGTTGTCCCTTCATTGTTCCCTTGTCTCACATCATATCAACCTAATTTTGCCTGTCATTTAGATATTGCCGTGCATCAGAGTTAGCGTGTAATGACACCTACCTGATCATTCCATACCAACTCGCAATTTACATTGCGTCTCTAACAATTGCAGATAATTTTAATATTTATATAATCAATATACTTCGAACCATCGTTAATGGTTTATAAATATCTTTCGTCATACTTTTGGGGTATTGGTACCCCTGCCATCCAAAAAATAAAGCCTATATGCCTTTCACTCTAACGGAAGACTAAATAGGGATATGTGGCTCTTATCTATCGATCCGATGTTGGGTCGATGGATAAGATTATGAAACATGTATATCCGTTAGTATAAAGGGTATATATTATATGTTCTAATTTTTGGACGACGGAATACCAATATCCTTAAAGTGTGACGAAGAGTATCTGTATACCATTTATATAGTTTAGGGGTATATTTATCTCTTTTGCCTTATTTATTTGGAATTTCACTATTTGATCGGGAGGTGAAGAGAGTATTTTCACAAACTCCCCGCTGTCTGGAGCCCTAAAACGGACTCAACAAACCTAACTATGATATAATGTTAAATTAGATCTTTAAGGCTAATTACACCATCACAAATTGGCTCAAAAGAATCTAAAATTCTCGTTTCGATCTGATATAGGTATATTGAAATATATGTTTCATTTTATTATACAAAATATAATATGATTTTTGTATTGTTACGTGCTAAAAAGGAGCGTGAAGGAGTTATTTTCCCTTTTATGAAATTCATGCACAAAGAAAATAAGTCCTCTACATATTAATTATACGTCACCCTAATTATTAATCAATTTTATATTATATAATGCTACACTTATCTTCCTCTTCTCATTCATCATTCACATTTTGATAGCTCAACACATTCTTCACCAGAAAAAAAGTCGCCGTCGCCGGACATACGCCGGAGAAAAAAAAAGGGATCATCAATAACAAAGTACAACCAAATTCGATATATTATATACAGTCATATATATCAAGAATATTGAAAATGGCAACAATCTACGAGAATAATGATCTTGCAACTGAGCTGAGATTAGGGTTACCTGGTACAACAGATAAACCGAAGACACAAGTATCTTCGATTAGTACTACTAAAAAAAGATCTTTATCAGAGATGGATAGCTCCTCAGATATTATAAACCAAAATGATCAACAAGATTCCTGCCCTCCACCAAAGTAAGTTGTGTTATTGATTTTACACTATTAATATTATTTCATTAAAGGGTTTTAAAGAAAATAATATAGAAATACTTATAGTTATTTTTATGAGTATATGGACTCATGAGTTAAGAGTAAATAGAACAAAATGATTAGACACATAAAGTTACCCTAACTTGTTTGGAACTGAAGTTTATATATTCGAATTCTTGATTTAAAAGGGATTGAAATTAACAATTTTTTTTATTTTTTTCAGAGTACAAATTGTTGGTTGGCCACCAGTAAGATCTTATAGGAAGAATGTTGTTGTACAAGCCAAGAATTCAATTGATATTTCCTTAGGAATGTATGTGAAAGTTAGCATGGATGGAGCACCTTACTTAAGGAAAATTGACCTTAGGGTTTACAAAAATTATCAAGAATTACTCAAAGCTTTGGAGAACATGTTCAAGCATCCCATTGGTGAGTTTTAACTTTCACAAAACTCTATTAATAATCCGTCATTGAGTCAGATCTAGAATTTTAAGTAATTATCTTGTATGGTATTATTCAAATTTAGTAGTGTGAAATCGAAATCAATCCATCATTATTTTGATTTTCGATACATATTTTAATAGATTGGTTAGAATGATCAGAAACAAATTCAAAATTTTAGATTAATGTGTGTGAATTTTCACTTCACTCACTAAAAAATAACTATATGTTATAAAAAATGTACTTATGTTTTATTGTTGGATTATAATTTTTCAGGTGTATATTTGGAAAAAGAAGGCTACACTACTAGTGGATTTGATTATGTATTAACATATGAAGACAAAGATGGTGATTGGATGCTTGTTGGAGATGTACCATTGGATATGTTTGTTAATTCTTGTAAAAGGCTTAGAATCATGAAAGGGTCTGATGCTAAAGGTTTGGGGTGTCTATAGGGATCTCATAGAGTAGAGCTAAGGCGGACTCTGTGGGTTCAAATTTATTTTTGATTCGATTTATGTATATATACACACACAAAAAGAATAAATTAATATATAGTAATCATGAATAATTATAATGAGAATATCATACTCGTTTTCTCTAAGTGATTTTAAAATATAATAAGTTTGAGTTCATCTGGTCACCTTAATAACGGAGAAGGCTCAATGAGCTTTTTGATTGAGATCCAAAATCATATATAGGAGCAATTCTCCCTAAACAGATCGTATTATATGACATGAATCTGAATTATTAATTGAGTTAGTATATTTGTTTGAATACCGAATGATTATAGAAAAAAAGGATCAATGATTAAATAGATCGTATAAATTAATTGAGTCGATATATTTCAGATACTATAATATACTCCCTCCGTTCATAATTGTTTGTCATGTTAAGATCATGCACACCCCTCAAGAAAAATTTAATACAGTGTGTAATTTGACTAATATAACACTCTTAAGAATATCAAAAGTCTACCTGACTTTCCAATTGAACTACATTATCATTAAGGGCAAATTTAGAAAAAAATGACTAATTATTTTTTGATTATTTAAATTGACAATTAATCTTGGACATCTATTTTTAGTATACCTGCCAAACAATTGTAGACGGAGAGAGTACATTGATTCAAGATTATTACAATAACTACAAGGCTGAGAATTCATATCTCTATGGTTTCAATTGTGCATATGGGACAAAATACAAAATGTAATTTCAGCTATAATTCTTGGACATAATTCTTTTGGATTTTTTAAAAAATGTTTTTTTTTCTAAAGAACTTGTTGTATATTCAAAGAGTATATTTGGCTCTTCTCCAGTAATAGATCTCTCCAGTTTCTCCATTACCTTTTTAATATTTTGATATGTGTCATACAAATAATTTAATGACTCAGATTTCTTTGGTTAACTAACGAGAGTTTTATTATAGTTAATATTTCTCTCACGTTTATTTTGTGCTTAGAATCCTTTCTTCTCTGTCATAATTTATTTTTTCAAACTCTTTTTTGCAACAAATCAACAATGATTTCTGGATTTTATTCATAGTGTTGATATTTGAGACTTTAAAATCATTTTATTTTTAATCATTGATAATTTTTCAATTGAGACCTCTCTCACAAATTTTAATTGAAATTTCACCCATGATGAAAAAAAAAGTTTATGAAAAAATATTTTCCCACCCATTTTTCGTTTTTCAGATCCTTTAGTTGGCTTTTGCAGAAACTCCAAATTGAAAAAATAGTTGTTACGAAGAAGACGATAGAGTTTTGTGGATCACCATTGTGACCAAACCAAGCTTCAAAAAAGTAGTCTCATGGGTTGGATTTTTTTAATTTTAGAATTTTGTCTTCTATTATCACGGCGTGAAAATAATAAAAAGAAAAAGCGATTTGTGATTAACTAAGCAAATTCTTTGCTGATTGAAAAAAGGTTTGTTGTAGAATTAAATGAGAAAGAAAGAGATGAGAAAGGGGTGAGGAGAGAGAAAGAGAAATAGTAATAACTAGGGTTAATGATATTTGACTATGTTTTAAAGACTACTTTATTTGAATAAATATGAACCATTAGATTTTAAAATTGACAGATGTCATTAAATTTTAACTATGCACTAGATCAACTGCACAGATTAATGTACTAGAGAGGAGCTTCTATCCTATACATTATATATATACACAGGGGAGTACACAATTGAATTCAATACAAGAAACCATTTTTTATTTAATTAGTTTATTTTGGTCTATATTGCCACGATATTTTTTATATAAGTTTAATCATATATAAATTACTGCTAACCGGGAAAGAGCAGAGAAAAATGGTTAAACATATTTCAACAAATAATAAGTAGGACAGGACAGGACAGGGGTTTTAGATGCAAAGAACAATCTCGAATTAAACAGAATATTTACTATGACATTTTTTTTCCTAAAAAATATTAAACGGGTCAAGAGAAGACAGGTCAAAATCTTAGCAGATCAAGGCTTAGCCTACGCTATTGCCACCCTTCCCGATGTCCTGACCTTACGAGCAATACTTAATTTCGTCTATGTGAACTTGCTCTCTTGCAACATCATCAACAACAACAACATTTTTAATCTTGTTTAATTTAATAAAAGAGTTATCTTTAGTTTTTCAACACAAAATATAAATTACTACTAATATTTTTTAAATTTGATATTCAATATTTATATTGGGCCTCGAGGGAAATGCTCAAATAGAATTGTTAATGCTTAATTGTGTAGACACACACATTGCTAAATAATCAAATTTTGGATATTTATGATGATCTATGTTTCAAAGAGGTTACAAAAAGTACAATTAAGATTTTCCATCACACTATAGATATAAGGAAATAAACGAGGGTCAATTATGGCCCATGAAGCAAAAATCAAAATTAGAAAATGGAAAAAGAAGTACATAGTTATGTAATCTTTAGAATTTCTTCCTAAAAAGAATGAATTAATATTGCTCCATAATTGCCACAAGATATATATATATATATATATATATATATTTTTCAATTAGTAGCCATAACAAAGGGGACCTTATAAGGTTGTGGATAATCATGAGTTGGAGTAGGACGAGCAACCTTTTTACGACCTGCAAAGTTCCTTTCTGATATTTGATTTGTCATGCCAATTGAAGGAACGGTGGTGCCATGATTGGAAGATGGTGGCGATATGGATGGTTTCCATTGAAGAGATGACAACAGAAGGTGTTTGTTTGTGGTTTTAGGACCTGCAAAGTTCCTTTCTAATATATGACTCTTTATGCTAGCAGAAAGTGGAGTGTTGCCTCCACCATTGGGAGATGGTGGCGATACGGGTGGTTTCCATTGAAGAGATGACAACAAAAGGTGTTTGTTTGTGGTTTTAGGACCTGCAAAGTTCCTTTCTAATATCTGACTCTTTATGCCAGCAGAAAGTGGAGTGTTGCCTCCACCATTGGGAGATGGTGGTGATACGGGTGGTTTCCATTGAAGAGAGGACAATAAAAGGTGTTTGTTTGTGGTTTTAGGATCTGCAAAGTTCCTTTCAAATATCTGACTCTTTATGCCAACAAAACTTGGAGTGGTGCGTCCACCATTGGGAGATGGTGGCGATACGGATGGTTTCCATTGAAGAGATGACAACAAAAGGTGTTTGTTTGTGGTTTTAGGATCTGCAAAGTTTCTTTTTAATATCTGACTCTTTATGCCAGCAGAACGTGGAGTGTTGCCTCCACCATTGGGAGATGGTGGCGATACGGGTGGTTTCCATTGAAGAGATGACAACAAAAGGTGTTTGTTTGTGGTTTTAGGACCTGCAAAGTTCCTTTCTAATATCTGACTCTTTATGCCAACAGAACCTGGAGTGGTGCGTCCACCATTGGGAGATGGTGGCGATACGGATGGTTTCCATTGAAGAGATGACAACAAAAGGTGTTTGTTTGTGGTTTTAGGACCTGCAAAGTTCCTTTCTAATATCTGACTCTTTATGCCAGCAGAACGTGGAGTGTTGCCTCCACCATTAGGAGATGGTGGCGATACGAGTGGTTTCCATTGAAGAGATGACAACAAAAGGTGTTTGTTTGTGGTTTTAGGACCTGCAAAGTTCCTTTCTAATATCTGACTCTTTATGCCAGCAGAACGTGGAGTGTTGCCTCCATCATCGGGAGATGGTGGCGAGATGGGTGGTTTCTGAAGGAATGACAATAAAAGGTGTTCATTTATTGCTTGAATTACAAACTTGTTTTCACTATGTGAAAGAATTCTAGCAGCTTCGCTCTGTGTAGCGCCTAGAAAAAGCAAAAACAATAGTGCTAGTGTCATTTTACTACATGTAGAACCTAAAATGTTGCTTTGTGATCTCATTGTTGATATTGTTTGGAATAAGAATATAATAAATGAGGATTGTGAGTATGGTGATTGGTTGTTGAAATTGGCTGCATATTTATACCCTTATGAAATAATTAACGTGTTAGAAAGACTTCAAAATTTTCCAATTTTTCTATTTCATGCAAGAATTTTGACCATTGACTGTTAGGGTTTAAAAAAAAATCTAAATTGAATTCTAGTCTTATATTCAAGAGAAAAAAAAAAAGATGAATAATCATTTGAGAATTAAAATACACGATGTTGACCCCATAAATAAAACATCTTTAAAAAATAATAAAATTAAAATTATCTAATTCAGTTAATTCAAAAATATAGGAGTTTCAAGTTTTACAAGTAATTGATCACAATATGGAGTTCAAACAAATTTAAGATCTTATAAAAGTGAAATATGAGAACAATTATGCGCGAGTACTTCAAAGCTTTGCCAGTTCAAAATATTTTTCGAATTTCAAATGTCTAGTTCAAACAACGTGAATAATTTCGTTTAGTTTGAACTTTTATAAATTTTTTTTTTTTGGAATTTTTTCGTATTTTAGCTAGATATATTCTTATCTAATTTATTGTCACATTAAAAGATATTAAATATTTGAATAGTTATAAAAGAAAAAAAAGTGGTTAAATATTAACTTCTTTGAGTCATGATTTATTTGACTTTGTTAATAATAAAATCTTTTTTATTTTCTTAGCATGTTTTCTAATGGAATTAAAACGTTTTGACCTTTGACTACGTGGAGTTTACATTGAAATATTAAATCGTGATACACTATAAAAAACGTAAAAATAATGTTAGAGAAATTTATATGCATTTTCGTAGCTTATATTTGTGTGTGGATACACTTTAAAATAACAATAGTTTAACTTAATAGGTTGTTATAGCAAATACACATGCAGATACAATTATTATCAAAATAAATATATTTCGATAGAAATATTATAAATGTGTTGATTCAGCTACATATTGTATTTTCTTAATGGTTGGATATGCCATTCTAAATATATTTACTAAAGTTTGTTGTTAACAAAATTCTAATGACTTTATTAAATACTAAATAAGTATGCCACTAGACATTAATGACATTCGTTGGTTTTGTTTTAATCTTCCTTTATTACTATGTTAGTAGATAAGTGCATTTTTTATTGAATTATTATTTTCTTTTTTTCTTTTTAGATTAAGCAAACATTACTAATACAAATTATTATCGAACAAATAATAATAGGTTAACTTGTAAGAAATCAAAATAAAGTATACAAATCGCAGTGTTAACATTTGAATAAGTAAAATTCAAACCTAAAAAATAATAATTGTGATCTTAATAATTAGTCTGTTTAATAATGATTTATTAAGTACGAACAAATAAAACATTTTCTCAATTGTGATGTTTATAACCCATAAGGGGGAGCAAGTATCGAAATTTTGAGCCATATAAAGTGAACACTTCCATTTTCCTTTTTGAGGTTTCAAAGTTTGAACGATTAAAATTCAAAAGTGAAAAACAAACAAACTTAATAATTAAGACCTGAATTATTAAGATTAGCAATGTTTATTAATAGCAAATAAATAAAGCCTTTTCCGACTGATTAATTGTTATATTCACAAGAGGAGCAACGAGCAAGTATCGTAATTATGAGGCAAACGGTAGAATATTTCCTATTTAAGGATTTCATGTCTGAATGATTATAATTAAAACTTAATAAATAAAAATAGTCAATAATTTAGATATGAATTAAATAGACGTTTATCAACCACAAACAATTAATATGTTCATAGGAGGAGTATGAATTATGAGTGGTAAAAAGTTGAACACTTCTATCTTCTCTTTTGAGGATTTCAGGTCTGAATGATTACAACTCAGACCTAAAAAACAAACAAATATAATAATTTAATAATATGAATTAAGATTATAGACGTTCAATCAACTGCAAACAATTGTTATGTTCATAATGGTAGTAAGTATCGAAATTCTGAAGCATAAGGTTGAACCTCTATCATCTTAGCTAGGGATAGAGATTTCTTTTCCCCCGCGTCAAGACAATCCATCATCGACTTTTTCAAAGAGCACGAGCTTGGTAATTGGCTGTACATCCATTCGATTAGCGACTCCATATCATCCGCAAAGTCTTTCATGTGCCATTGCATTAGCTTGGGCACCATTATCTTCTTCTTACTTGTCACTCCTACCGAAGCTTCCAAATACTCCATTTTTGCTCTCTCTAGCTCATTTGCGACTTCATCCGGTCTATAGATCCTTAGCTGTATTTATTGCAACAACACAACTTTGTTAACACAGTTACAAACTTACATTCACGTTGAATGTGTTTGACTGGACATCATGTTTAAGAATGAAGGTAAGATTTTTTTGAAACTTATCGTCTATATAATAGACAATAGATATTTTGAAAAATGACAAAAAGGTCACTTATGTTTAATGGTTGGTTCAAAATAGACACTTAAGTATGCAACTGAACAATTTTAGTCCTTGAAGTTTGTCAAAAATTAACACTTTAATCTACGTCAAATATTTAACGAACTCCGTCGATTAAATTTGACAAAACTATGAAAAAAGAAACATTAGAAGCAACTCACATTTATATTTGCAATTTTTATATCTTCTGCTATTTTTGATATATTTCTAGAGTCTGGTTTAATTATTTGAGGTATAATGTTTGGTATTTTTTCTGTAGTGTCTAGTTTAATGTTGTGGATTGAATATTTTAGGATTTGATTAGACTATTAGGCATTTATGATTCATTTTTTCACAACTATTTTCGTCAAATCTAACGAACATAAATTATGAATTGGTTGACCAAGACTATAACTTTTGACAAATTTAAGGACCAAAATTGTTTTTTCACATACATAAAAGGATTATTTTGAACCTACCCTCAAACTTAAGGGACCATATTTTCTCAAAATATTTACGTAACTAAAAATCGTCTTATTAAAGGTAAAATGAAAAGCTTAAAATCAAGTTATTTTTGAAACCAACTAAAAAAACGTGTCACGTAAATTGTAACGAACTTACTGCTGGTGAAGACCAACTTCCTCGACATAGTGAAAATGTGACATTAGGTTCTGGATACTCAAGACCATAAGCATTCCTCAAAAATCTTTCGTTATCTTCTTTCAATCCCTTTAAATCCAAAATAAATAATTGAATTCATTAAGCCAAAGAATGATGAAGATTAATTAAAATGTATCTTGTAAGTTCAATTTAATTAGAGTTATAGCATATGATCACTCAATTAATATTTCTTTGGAAGTCATTATTTTGTTTTAAAAAAACGACTTTCTTGAATAATATAACTAATAATTGAGTGATCATCTGAGTGTACTCACATGTTCAACGTCCCTTGGATGCCTAAGGATGAAATGTTCGATAGCTAACGCGTTAAGTACAATACCACCAATATTTATCGCAGCCTGCATGAAATTAGCAATAGACAATTAGACAAATTATGTAGCTGAATAGAAAAAAAAAATGTTGCTAATCCTATTTAACTCGACAAATTAATAACATATATATTATCAAAAAATTGTTAGTAATACGTCACTAATAATATTATCAAAAAAATTATGTTAGCCACGAGCAATTTGGCGATAGTAAAGAAAAAGTTCACAGGTAATTCCATTTTTTCCGGTGAAATAAAAGATGTGCATACCTTATTCACGAGAGACAATTGTTCCTCCTCCGTAGAAGGCAAACCGTGTTGTAGAAATGCCTGAATTTAGCATAAACAATAAATTGTATAAATCAATATTCAGGTCAATTTGTACGCATCAAGACTATTTTTTTTCAACCTAGCTCTTACAAACACAAATACGAGGTTTTTTCTAGTAATTTTATTTTCACTTTGAATAGAAAAAAAGCTTAACATGTCTTACAGTACATTCATTATGCAGATATTATAGATATTGATCCAAAATGCCAACTTCTGCTTGTATGTCAAGCAAGTTATGTCCACATTGCTAAATTTTTGCACCATACTCCTATAAAATATTAGGGAAAAAATAATAATTAGAAAAGATAAGAAATTAACGATAGACAAATTCCGTAGTTAAATAGCAAAATTCATCACTATTGGCCTATTCCTATTTACCAATGTATTAGCTACAACTTAGCAAAACAAACATGTTAGCTTCAAGCAATTTAGCGGTAGATTATTAAAAAAACAATATGTTAGCTACAAGCAATTTAACAACATATTATCAAAAGATGATGTTATATGCGAACAATTTAGTGACAAATTATCAAAAGAATATGTTAACTACGAGCAATTAGTGATATATTATCAAAATAAATTATTAGTTGCAAGCAATTTAGCTACATACTATCAAAATAATATGTTAACTATGAATAATTTAGCGATCATTTATCAAAAAACTATGTTAGTTACGAGCAATTTAGCAACATATTATTAAAAAAAAAAGCAATTTAGCAAAAATTATCAAAATAATATGTTATCTCCGAGAAATTTAGTGACAAATTATCAAAAGAATATGTTAGCTATGAGCAATTAGTGATATATTATCACAAAAAAATTATTAGTTGCAAGCAATTTAGTGACATACTATCAAAATAATATGTTAACTATGAATAATTTAGCGACCATTTATCAAAAAACTATGTTAGTTGCGAGCAATTTAGCAACATATTATTTAAAAAAAAAACAATTTAGCAACAAATTATTATGTTATCTACGAGAAATTTAGTGACAAATTAATATGTTAGCTATGAGCGATTAGTGATATATTATCAAAAAAAATTGTTAGTTGCAAGCAATTTAGCGACATACTATCAAATAATATGTTAGCTATGAATAATTTAGTGACAATTTATATATATATAAAAAAAAAACTATGTTAGTTGCGAGCAATTTAGCAACATATTATCAAAAAAGTAATTTAGCAATAAATTATCAAAAAAAAAAAAAAATTTAGTTGCGAGCAATTTAGTGACAGATTATCAATTGCTTAACAAAAGAATATGTTAGCTACGAGCAATTTAGCAATGAAGTTCATAGCTAATTCCAGTATTTTTGCTTATATCGAAATTTGAAAAAGGTACCTCAACTTTCCCATTTGAGGAAGACATTCAGATATATAGCTTGTATTAAGAGAAGTTCTTGAGACTTGGATGAAATTTTTGTATGATCCAATCTCTCTATGGCTTCCATCAGTGTCTAACAAGATCCCATAAGGATCAAGATTAGACGCGTAATCGTTGAACGCAAACGTTGGAGCATCAACAGCAGCTGATGAACAAGTTTTGGTACATATGAAGCTGCTTTTGGATTTCTTGGAAGAAATTAGAGATTGTTTTGCTATAGAATTAGATGTAGATGAACCTTTACTCTCTAATGATGCTTTGTTTAACTTGAGATATATACTTATTAAACATTTGAGTACTTCTTCTGACAACTTATTTGGCGTCTCAGTTTCCATTTCTATATCAGCAGATTGACTGTGGTGTCTGCGCCAGCTTTTTGAACCTCTGGAACTACTCTCAACTATTTCCTCTGCTTAATTGCGCAACAAAAAAGAAATTGATAGTGTTAGTGTATTTGGATGTTACTATAGCTATTAAGAGAAATTTACGAGGTTTTCAGTAAAAAAAAATTCAAACTGGTATCAGAGCTTCTATAACCTTAGTAAAGATTTCGAAGGTTGGTGACAAGTGCATCAATCAATGAAAATAAAGGAAAATACGGGTAGAAATTGTAATTATTTTTTTATGAGGGGTCAAATATGTAATTTTTTGAGAACTAAGTATATTGACTTACCGGTGAGATCAATTGGAGGGTGGAAGTCTATGGAGGAACCAACGGTGGCTCTTCTTTCTTTTCGAATTCGATATTGTTTTCTTAGTTGTTGATAGTTACTTGATCTCGAGGCCACATGGGGTTCAACATCTTTGTGTACTACTGGACGGGGAGGTGGTAATTGCTTTGAAATCAGTCGTTGATGTTGTACTTGTTTAAGTTGCAACATTTCCCATTTTTCGGCTAACTCTTTCTCTCTGTACAACTTTAGTTTTAGCACGTCGACTTTTCTCTCTAACCAAGCTATCTCTTCTTCCGCCGTGACCATTTCTTCTAATAGATGTTGAACCTATATTGACGGATTCAAAATTTAAAGTTTACGAGAGTTCCAACAAACATGCATAGAGAAGGGTTGACAAAGTTATACGGTTATTAAATTTTTCACTTTTTGCATTAGAGTTCTATCTATCCAAAATTGCAAATTAAATTAGAGAAGAACACTATTAAAAAATCGCTAATTTTCTTATAGATGTTCTAATGGAAATTTGGCTGGCGTTTCGTATGGAAATGCCGGCGATTTCAATAAAAAAAATTAGTGATTTTCTGACGGTGAAAAAAGCAGAAGATAATACTCCATCTGTTTCAATTTATGTGGCGCTTTTCGTTTTTCGAGTCAATCAAATTAAGTTTAATCGAAATTTTGCGCAAGAATCTTCAAATTTTTTTGAGATGAAATTTGTATATTTGTAAACTACTTAAAAAGTATTATAAATCACAGTAATTGATAACTTAAAATGTTTAAAAGATTTATCAAGAACTTACGATAAAAAATAGATTTATTTAAATCTCAAATTTAATAAATGTCACATAAAAAAGAGAGAGAGGGAGTGTATATGTATGCCCTCCGACATTCACATGCTTTGGTCTTTAGTATCTATTTGACTATCTTTATCCAAAAATTCAAACTAAACACTATCGAAAAATCGCTAATTTTTAATGGACATTTTCGTAGAAAATTGGGTCGTTGGTAAGCAGTTTCAGACAAAAATGTCATTAAAAACGTTATCAATGAGCCAATACCATCGAAAAATTAGTGATTTTCTGATAGTAAAATTAAGAAGCAGATGATATCTATACCCTACAAGGATACAACATTCACATAATTTGGTCTTAAGCGTATATTGACTATTTATATCAAAAAAATCAAATTAAATGAGAAATGCTATCAGAAAAGCGCTAATTTCTTACGAAAATTTCTTATGGAATTTGTCGAAAATTGACTTTGTGGTAAAATGTTTCAGATGGAAAAGTCATCAGAAACGTCACCAACAAGCCAAATTTCTGACGGATTAATAGAAAATTAGCGATTTTCTAATAGCGAATAAAAGCAGGAGATATATTTTTACGTACCCGACGAGGGAGGGTGGAGAGGGAAGGAAAAGAACCAACATTTGGTCTTTGTAATGCATATTGCAAAACTGTTTTCAGTTGAAGTTGCCCGTCTAATTCTTCTCGCAATTCCTCAACCTATTAACGATACGAAACATTCAAAAACATCAACAGATATATGATATATGTCAGATAGAAGTACGTACGATAATATTTTTGAAAAATACGAACAACATAGCTAGACATGAATATTAATATAGTTATTACCTCTTCTTCAAGAAGTATTTTTTTCTGTTTCTCATCACTTGGCTGCATCAACAAGTCTTCAAATTTCATCATTCAAAAATGAAATACTAAATTTTATTTTATTTTTGCCCAATTTTCAAAATTATTTTGCCAAGATATGTGTGAATATTTGATTCATCCACATATTTAAGATAAATGATAATTAATGTAAAAAAAAAAAAAAAAAGTGAACGTGAGTTGCACCAACAAACTTTTAAGAACAAATTGAGGTGAGACAGGACGTGATGTCCATGAACTGTTTTAATATTCAACCGTTTGTCTGGTTGTCACAAGGGAATCATACTGTTTGGTTAAGAATTCGATAAAATTCACTAATTTTGATTTAAACTTTATATTTCTAATAAAAATTTATTTGATAGATAGTTTAATTTATTTATCTTAGTTACTATGTGGACAATCAAAGATGTATTTTTTTACCATATTTTTATCAAATATCATTTAAATAATTTGAATTTTTACTACTATCTTTCATGAAAAAACAAAGAGTTTATATCAAATTCATATTAATATTAGTTATTTCGACCGATCTAAGTCAAACCAATTCAAATAGAAAGATATTGAGTATATATATCAGTTTAGATATAGAACAATAATATATCCGTTGTAATTTTACAAGTAAAGTTAAACCGTGGAAAGTGGTGTGCTACGACTAATTAAGAATGTGCAAGTGAACATTTTTCATCGAAAAATTACACCTCCACCTAATCTATTAGCTACCTCTGTTTTTTTTTTTTATGATTCGAATCTATGCTCTTTAAATGAGGTGAAGGTTGTTTATCATTTGAACAAATCCTAAATCTAATATGAAAAGAAAATATAGTAATATTTTGAAAAGTCATGTTGAAAATAGTATACAAAAGCAGATCAACAATAATAATAATACAATAATCAAAATAAAATAATAAATGGTCTAGAATCCATAAACTTCACTTTGACCTTTTATTTTTTATTCATAAATAAAGTGATTGCAATACAATCACGAGAATAATTATAGTACCTAAAAATATAAAATAATTATTTGACTTTGAAGAATAAACAAAAAATAATTATATGCTTTGTTAATTCTTAACAACTTTACAAGGCACAACTCATGGATTAAATATACTAAAATTAAGCGATGTAAATATTAATTAGAATTGTGTACTCGTATAAAATCGAATTGAAAATTAAATCAAATTGCAAATCGAGTCAAACCGAGAAAAATATCCGACTAGCTAGCTAGTGGTTGGTTTGACTTGGTTTGGTGTTAAAAAAAAAATCCGACTATATTTGGGTTGGTTTGCTTTTAACTAAAAAAACCAAGCCGAGATCAAACCAACCCGATATTATAATATAATTTTAAAATTTTATTTTATACATCAAAATATTTACTTTGATGTAATATTTAAATATTTCTTATACTTTTTCATAGTTTTTAATCTTTTAATATATTATTTCAAGTTTGAAACTTAGAATTTCCATAAAGTTTATAGTCCGGTAATTATAATAAAACTTAATTAAATTAATACTAATACAAAGAGAAAAACAATTTAACCCTAAGAATGACAATAATATTGATTATTTGTTCTTTGATTTTACATTGGTTTAGACAATTTAAATAATCTAATTTTAATTTTCTTTAATATTTAAGTCATGTAACTAATACTTATTAAACTTATTTTAGCATGATTTAGTACTTCTAAATCATGATCATTTTCGTCATGACTTGTTAATTGAGCTGAAATTATTGTTGGTTTGGTTTGGTTTATAGATTTAAAAATCCGACACAAATAATTTGGTTTGATATTTAAAAAATCCGTACCAACCCGACCATGTACACCTCTACGTCAAACAAAATAGCTTCATGCCTTCCGTTGTCTCAATTTATATGGTCCTAAATTGAATTTTGAAAGTCAAATTTTAGAATTTTGGTTGTGAATTAGATTATCTTTTTATATATTTGAAAATTATATTAAAATTATTTTAAATTATAATAATTGGTAATTAAAAATATTCAAAAGGTAAATGAAAATTTTGGAATTAAAAAAAGTTGGGTCGACTCTCGAAATTCGAATAGGACCACAACTCATGGCTAACTTCTTAGTGATTTTTTCTATATATATGTATATCTATTGAGCAATTGAGCCGAAATTATTGAACTCAGATAAACCCGCATCGTTAAGGATACATCCGTTCCTGCAAGGATATATGTTCTTCTAGAAGAATTAAATTCCGAATTATATGCTTTGTGAGAAATAAATTAAAAAAGTAAATTAATACGTACATTATGAGAAATGAAGAAATACAACAAAAACAAAATGAACAAGTTACATATTTGGTCGATCAGCCAAAACAATTAAATTTAGTAAGCAAATACACACTATTTTGTTTTTAAAAATATGTATATTTTATGTACATCATTCAATAATATACTAAGGAATACACATATATCGATTATTATTTTAATATACGACTAGACAATATAACTTGTACGAATAAAATAGGGTCCGAGGAATGTTTGATGGATTAGTTTTGGGCAATTTAACGGGTCAGGGTAGGGTTATTTCACCCAACCCGTTAAACGTTGGGTGGGCTAGACGGATTAAATGATGATATTGAATGTTGATTGCCGGTACCATCATTGGGGGCTGGTGGTCGGACAGGACGCCATTGCAGAGATGATAACAAAAGGTGTTCATTTGCCCTCAAAATTACATCATTTTTTTCATTATCATGTGAAAGAATTCGAACAGCTTCGTTCTGTTTAGTGCTTAGAAAAAGCAAAAACAAAAGTAGCATCAATATTTTAGTACAACACATAGAAGCTATAATGTTAGAACTACTTATTTGTGATTTCATTTTTGTGATAATTGGAATGAGAAATTGTTGTTTAAATCACAAGGGATATTTATAGTCATGAAAAATAATTAACGCGTTCCTAAAAGTTGTTCAAACTTTTACTATTTTTCTTTTATTTCATGAAAAAAGAATTTGACCATTGACTTTTAGGGTTTAATGAAAAAAATAAATTGAAATTGAACTAGTCCTATGAAAATTAAATGAAAACACATTGGATATTTTACAAATTAGACCAAAATCATCTATAGAAAACTATCAAAACAAAAAAAAAAAGATTTTAATTTGCTAGCCAATGGACATGTGAGCGGCCGATTACGAGTGTTTGATCGATTAGATCGGGAAGAAGCGAATAAAAAGTTCAATCTTCAAAAGGATATCATAAAGCTAAGCTTTAGGGTATAATACTTTTTGTGGTTTGCATATAAAAAAGTCAAGTATTCTACGCGAGACTTAATTTATTGAAATTTTATTGCTTGAAACTTAGTAGTTATATATACATAGGTGTATTTTGTAGGTTTAAAATCATTGAGAAAAGAATAATATGAAAGGAAAAAGAGTAATATTTTTTTTCTTTTTCTTTATAAAATCATTTTTTTTTAAAATTCAACTTCAAAGTTTAAAGATATATGTCCTCAATTACCAACTTTAATTCAAAAACTCAAAATCAATTTTCTACATATGTTAGAAGTCAAGTACACCTTTCCTCTTTTTCAATTTATAAACATTAATAAATTAGGATATTAAATTTAGAATTATTCTTCGACTTACAAATTAATTAATTCAAATAGTCAAACGTAAAGAAGAGGTAAACCCTATATAAAAATAGAGAGAAAAAGAGTAGGACATTTCCTCTATTTTATTAGAAGATATAATTTTATTAAACTTTCTTAGAAGGGAAAAGAATTATAAATTAGTCTTGTAATCCTCTGCTCTAAGTTTACTTATGATTACAAGTCAAACAAAATTTGATTTATAAAGAAATAATTCATCTAAATTATCATTATTTATCTATTAAAATAGACCTAATTGAACAATATAAAAAATATTTAAGTGTCAATGTACATAATAAGTTGAATTATATTTTGTATATAATATGAAATCCTTTATCATCATCACGTGATAAACATGTGAAATTAGGTCTTAGGCCTAACTCACCCCCCAAAAGCTAGCTCAAATTGCCCAGGCCTTATAAGGAGTCCACCCATCTCATTAACCACCGATGTGGGACTTTTGTCATTCTTTAACAAAACCTGCACTTAAATTTACATATTTAGATTTTATTTTTTATGTGGTGAGAACTGTTGAATGCATTGTTTTTTTTATTAGTTTATCCCAGACGATCGATATATTTTTGTATTTTAAAATATTCTTATCATTACATCTTTAGTTATACTATCAAGCATAAGCTTATTAGCTACAAAGACATCAATATATTTGAAATTTCAAGTTATTCGTTTCTTTTTTCACTCGTAAATATCATATCAAATATTGCTGTATAAAATAGAACTTATAATATAGTACATACTATGAAGTTTACTATGGTTGATTAATTTTGAATTTTTTTAGCCAAAACATTGCGCTTTTATTTAGACAAAAAAACACAGAAATATAACGAAGTATTTTATTTTCATAGATATGTTATATGTAAATATATACAACATAATAAGTCCAAACAATGACAGTGATAACTATTTTTTATATTATCAGATCATTTTAAAAAAGTAATTATAAAATTTTGACATTGGCAATTGAGAAATTGGAAAAGTATGTATCATATATATTGAGATAAAAAAAAGTACAAGAAAAATTAAAGAATCTGTCCAACTCAAAATGCACATAAGGCAGCTCAAAGCTAAAAAAAAATAAACAAAATTAATAACAATTACATTATCGGTGTGTAAAATTTAAACTCGATGAAGGACGTGAAAAACCTCCTTACGACCAACAAAATTCCTTTGTGATACTTGATTGACCATGTTAGTACGAGCATTAGTACCAGGATTTGATCCAGGAGGAGGAACTGGACGCCATTGCAAAGATGGTAACAAAAGATAATTAGTTTCTTCTTTATGTTCAAGAAATCTCGATGCTTCACTTGTTTCTAGTTTTAAAAATAGAAAAAATAACAAGATTATACAACAAGTAGCAAAAATATTGTTATTTGCCATGTTAATGTAATTTGTTGGAAAAAATATAAGATGGAATTTGAAAGAGTTTATGATTTTGGTGAATTAAAGTTAGTGTGATGTGATTATAATTAATTTGTTGTGTATTTATACTCATTATGGAACGTGTTTCTACGACTTTGAAAATTTTCATGATTTTCTAATTTTTCAATTTTGTGGTGATATTTGACCATTGACTGTTTGTGGGTCAAGAAAAGAATTAAGCCAAGAAAGAATATATACAAATAAATAAAAATAGAACTGGTCATACGCTAGAGAAGCAACTCAAAAAAAAAAACTCATAAAATTATTATTTAATTTCTTAAGCAATATTTGATAATCTCATAAATTTTTTGATTAATTCAGTTTCATATCACGTATTTTAACAGAAAATCCATATAAGAGGAAAACAATTCATTTTTGATTTAACCATATGATCATGTATACTCCCTCCGTAGTATTTTATATGTCATCCCTTTCTATAAATAGTTGGTCCGTAATATTTGTCATTCCTTTCTATAAATAGTTGATCCGTAATACTTGTCATCCCTTTCTATAAATAATTGATCCATAATACTTGTCATCCCTTTCCATATTGTTCCTTTTTTACCCTTTGTGAGTATTAGCCTTGAAAAAATACAATTGACCAACTTAGAAAAGTTAAGTAAATGATTCATGTTCATTGGTTAAATTAATTAATTAAAATAAATTAATTTATATTCATTGATTGAAAACTTGAGTTTTAAAAAAATAAATAAGGGTAGAAGGGTAAAGTTACATCATTTCTTAATGCAACTGCAAAGTAAAAAAATGACATATAAAATGGAAAGGAGGGAGTATAACATATCAATACGATTTATTTGAATATACGCATAAAAAGGGCTCATCATAGAAGTTTTTAGAGTTTCCTACAAAGGAATAACTTCTTAATTAAGGATCACACTCCGAATATCATATTAATAGTCATGTATCGGGGTCGATATTAAAGTCGGGGTCAGGTATCGGGTCGGGTCGGATCTTGAGTCGGGGTTGAGGTCAGGTGTCGGGTAGAGTGTCGAGGTCAGAGTCGGGTCGGGTCTCACATCTAGTATTGGGGTCGGGTCTCAGGTGGGGTATCGAGGTCAAATCCCAGCTCAACAATTGCATCCTGAATTAAACTGTTGGGGTCGGGAGTCGGGGTCAGGTCGAGTCAGATACCAAGTTGGGGTCGTTCTTGGATTGTGTGTCAGGGTAAAGTTCGAGTGTCAGGATCATATTCCAATTTGAAAGTTGAGTCTCGTATCGGGAGTACTCTGGGTTAGGTCATGTGTTGGGTCTTGGGGTCATGTCTCATTTCGGGTCAGGGTCAGGGTCAGATCCCAATTCGAATGTCAGGTCCCGAATTGAGTGTCCGAATCGGGTGTTGGATCGATTATTAACACATCCGCCTCCTACACATTTTCATAAATAAATAGAAAAATAAAAAGATGATATATATTATTCCACTAATTACTACATGACTTATGATGGACAATTAGTACAATTGGCCTTTTTTTTTACCCTTTTACTTCGTGTATGAAATAAATAAAAAGAATAAAACAATGAAACAAAAGTAAGGTCTATAAGTGCAAAAAAAATGTCATGAATTGAGTCATTTTAAGTGTCTTTATTGGGATGTGATATTAACCGAATGGTGCGCATCGCCTCTATATTTATCGTTCTTGCTCAGGAACCCAAACCACATATACTATATTTTTGTGGATGTTGCTTTTATGATGTTGACACTCTATCGTTGCTGGAGGAAGGGAGAGGAGGAGGAGGAGCCACCTTCTTACGACCTGTAAAGTTCTTTTTTGACATCTGACTTGTCATGTTTGTACAACAATTGGTACCAGGATTTGGTTCGGGAGGAGGAACAGGACGCCATTGTTGATATTGTTCATTACCCCTCCAAACACTTTCTTCTTGATCTTCTTTATTTTCAAGAAATCTTGCTCCTTCACTTGTTTCCATGATTATATATGAAATGTAAATGAAGCAAAGATTATACTAATTAAATGTAGAAATACCCTTCTATACATTCATCAAATTTGTTAATGCAAATAGAAGAGATTAGTTATATAGATCTCCTTCCACATTTAAGTTATTAAAAATCAACTAGTAAAAAAAAAAAAAATGCCTTGTCAAAATCTCCTTCTTATGCTAGGTAATTGCCATTTGTCGAGTTGAAAAATAATTTGTATTTATATATATACTCGAAATTCGTTTGGTTCAATATGTGAAAATACTTGGTCATGTTCTAATTAGATCACACAACTTGACCTAATTTAAATTGACAATTATTTTCATATATTAAAAGTAAAAAGTTTTCAACTCATTTTGTCTCATACGATTTTTAATCATTGACCCGACCCGTGATACAACTCTAGGTGGGTTACAAAGATTTGGACATAAATTGCCACCACTAGGTTAGGTCTAACGCAACCCTACAAAACAAAAACAATTGCAATAATTAAACGAAAAAATACGTAAATTATACACAACTTAAGATATCATAATTTCTAAAAGTTTTTATTATTTTAAAAAATTACATAAATTTCGTCTAGCTCGGATACATCCCTATCCCCTCTGCATCTTTGTTCCCTCTCGGACGATATATATCTCTATCCTCTCGGATACATCCCTATTCCCCCGAAAACATGCATTCATATTTCCTCTCGGATACATTCCTTTCGTTAATCAAGTAATGTATCATTTGCAATGTAATGGACAATATCCGAGAACAGTTAAAAGTCCGAGTTTTTTTTTTTAAATTGGGAAAACTTCTGGAGAAGTTTGCAATTAGCTTCAAATGTAAGAGATTTATGTAAGTTATACATAATTAAACTAATAAGAAGATGATACAAGTTATTCCATTAATTACTGCATGCCTTATGAAGAATATGTATATTTATACTTCTTTTGTGAAGCATGAATATGTAGATACATAATTAAAAAAGTAATAAAACAATGAAACAAATGTTCTACATTATCCAAAAATTATCAATCGAGTCATTTTTAGAGTCTTAATTAGAAGGTAGTAAACATTTATTCGCAACATAAATGGTGTATCGCCTATTTATTATTCAGAAATCAAAATGAACACGCCTACCACCTACTATATTGTTGGTGGGTATTGCATGCTTTACGTGACATGTTATCTTCAATGGGTAGCCATGCTATTTTCAACTTCCTTACGACCTGCAAAATTTCTTTCTGATATCTGACTTATTACGTCTGTAAGAGAATTAGTACCAGGATTAGACCGGGGAGAACGAACGGGGCGCCATTGCAAAGATGGTAACAAAAGATTTTCTTTTCCCTTCCAAATTATGACTTCTTGTTTATGTTCAAGGAATCTTATTGCTTCACTTGTTTCAAAAAAGTGGAACAAAAAAAGAAGCAAAATTACACAACAAGAAGTAGCAAAAAGATCGTTACTTTGTGTTGCCATATTGATTTAATTTGTTAGAAAATTAAGATGGATATTCAACACTAATTATATTATTTTAATGAATTTTGATAATTAATAAGATTGTGATGAATCGTTAAGACGTTTGCTGAATTTATACACTTATAATTGTAACGTGTTGCTACGACTAATTAATTTGATTTTTTTTTTCTCAAATTGTTATTTTCAATTTTGTGGTATAATTTGGAATTGACATTGACTATTGACTACTTGACATCAGAAAAAAAAATATTCAAGAAATTGAACTAGTCATATGTAAGCTAAAAAAACAATAATTTTAGGTCTTTTAGTTTTACTATGGTTTATTTTTTATTGGTTAAATTTACTCAGAAAATTAAAATTGTTAGTATTTCGATAACTTTCTTTGATATAATTTTAGATCAATTTTTTTTTCTTTTTATCATGCTTTTTAATGGACTATATAGATATCGAATAATTATATATTCTGATATATTTCATGCCTTGATATATAGATATCAAATAATTATATATTCTGATCAAGATTTAAATATATGCAACAAAATTAATCACCTGGTATTTTTATTGATGTTTGGGATAAATAATTCTATTTTGTAAATTGTAACCTTAATAAAAAGTTAAATCTTTATTACTTAACAATTACTTTGTTTGAATCAATCCAACAACAAGACTAAAGAGATTTATGAATAGAAGTCACATAAAGAGAATAGAAAGGTTGATTTTATTGCTTAACTTTTTCACATCAATTCCAACAATTAATAGTTCCATTGTAAGGAAAATAGGAAACAAAATAGAGGATAAAGACTTAAAAGTATGAAAAATCGACTTTTTAAAAAAAATAAAAAATAAAAAATAATATCATATAATTATAAATAATTCTCTTTAAGATACGTTAAAGTCGTTTATATATGTTAATATTTGTAGATTTTTCTTTTTAGTGTTACTTCATAGAGGAAGACTTAAGTTATAGAGTTATAAAAAAGTGACTATTTTTAAATAGTCATCTTATTTCATGAACAAACATGTTCATTTAAATTCAAATTTTTAAATAAAATTTTTAAATTAAGACTATTAATATATAAAGAATTCGAACTTAATTATTTCACCTGTCATTATAGGACAATTTCGTTTTACTTGTACTATAAATTATCTTACATGCATGAATAATAATTATAGGGTTGTAGTTTTAGAAGCAAGTTTTATGGATATTAATTTGCAACGTAAAAATTACTGAATTAGTAACGTAGAGATTAATTGAAATGTGGTGACACTATAATACGGATATTATATGGTAGGGATTAATTATTTACTTATTTTAAAATATATCTTCAAACAAATAAAAAAATTGATACTATGCTGGGGTTATTTTTGTCATTCAACATAATAATCTTAATTCAATATAATAGTCTTTTGTACAATAAATTCAAATTTTATTTCTATTAAAAAGCTCACTCACCCAACAAATTCAAAGTTGTGTGTTCCAGTTCAAAATCGATTCGAAATCGATAATTTAAATTAAAAGAAAAGATTATTAATTTATCGGTAACATAACAGATATTAATTTAAAAGTTTTGATTTTTTAAATTATTATAAGGTTATCAGTTCTTAATGGTTTGAGATTTTTTTCTTAATGGGTTAGCGATAATTCGATAGTAAATTAATACATTTTATTTATACCATTCAGTATATAAAGTCATAGACTTAGGGTTTAGTTTCATATTTTTTTATTTTTGGTAGTCTCAAACTTTCGTTTATTCTACAATGAGTTAGTATTTCTTTTGAACAAGATGACATCTATTAAATTTATATGCATGCATGGTTTATTTGGTTTATCACCATGTTTCTAAGTGATTTTCATCATTTATTTATTTTTTCATGTCAAATCTTAATTGTTAAATCGATAATCGATAAAACAATATCTTAGTGGTTCTATAACAATTTAATTAGCATGTCTACAAATCGATGACCGATAAACTTCATCCTAGAGTGCACATTGGACATTCTAATTGAATGTTTGTGTTATCAATTGATATATAGAGACTCAATAATTAATCATAATATATAACAACATTTGCATAAACATATATTAATAAGATTATAATATTAAAGCTAAGTCTCTACTATATTTTTTTACTCCATACATATATAGCTAGCTAATGTGCTATTCAAAATTAGTACTGTAGACAATAAAATTCACGTCGAGAAAACAATAATCAAGAACGGAAAATTATAGCAATAATCATTTTATTATTTCAAGTGCGAGTGTTACAATCTCTATGATTCCTCTGAATTCGCCTTTTCAAATATAAATTCAAGGGCTTTAAAGCTTGTTCTTGAACATGAAATTTATCTTGATCTTGATCTCTATCTTGATCTTGATCTTGGACTTGGACTTGGATTTGAACTTGATCTTGACTTGACTTTATCTTGGTCTTGACTTTCTAGTTGAATTCAAGGGCTTGGAGCTTGATCTTGAATCCGGTGGTCTTGGTCTTGATCTTGAACTTGAACTTTACCTTGATCTTGACTTCTAGTTGAATCCAAGGGCTTGGAGCTTGATCTTGAATCTGGTGATCTTGATCTTGATCGTTCTTGAACTTGATCTTGGAGTTGAACTTGGACTTGGACTTTATCTTGATCTTGACTTGAACTTTATCTTGATCTTGACTTTCTAGTTGAATTCAAGGGCTTGGAGCTTGATCTTGAATTCGGTGGTCTTGATCTTGATCGTTCTTGAACTTGATCTTGGAGTTGAACTTGGACTTGGACTTGATCTTGATCTTGACTTCTTCAAATCTTGAACTTCACTACACCATTTTAGGCCTAAAGCAACACTAAATCAAGACAACGCTTGTAAAATGTTGCCTAAAGCTTTAAAAGTGTAGCCTTAGTTTTTAGCTTTTGACTACAGTAATATTGACAACACTTGTAAAGCGTGCTCTTTATAACTATAGGCTACACTTTATAAGTGTAGTGTGATCATGATATAATTGACCACACCTATTTATATATATGACTACACTTTTAAAGTGTGCTATTTTTATAATTATAAAAACAACACTTGTCAAGTGTGGCCTTATAATTTTTCACTAAAATATTATATTCCCTCCAACAAATTTAACTCTCCTTCCCATTTTTATTTGGCCATAAAGAAAATTAATAAAGAATTGAAAAACACTCCAAATTTCTGAAAGAGCTCTTT
Organism: Solanum sitiens; assembly: GCA_016801875.1. Lineage (NCBI taxonomy): Eukaryota > Viridiplantae > Streptophyta > Magnoliopsida > Solanales > Solanaceae > Solanum > Solanum sitiens. Next base: position 1,596,252 of record JABWTJ010000074.1, on the reverse strand, counting down.
CATTGTTATTCTCAAAACCCTAGCTATAGTCACTACTCACTTTCATAAGAGCTTAGCAGCCAATTAATTTTTGAAGCCATGGTGGAAGTTGAAGCTGATGTTGCTACCTGAAATCCAAGAAAGGGAATGTTCAAGAAGTTCAGCTATAGAGGAGTAGATCTGAATTCCTTCTTGACATGTCTACCGATGAGCTTGTTAAGCTTTTCCCTGCTCTTCCTCGCAAAATATTCCAGCGTTGTTTGATAAGGAAGCCTATGGCTTTCATCAAAAAGCTCCGCAAGGTTAAACGTGAGGCCCCACCTGGTGAGAAGCCAGAGGTTGTGAGAACAGATATGAGGAACATGGTCATTGTTCCTGAGATCATTTGAAATGTTATTGCAATATACAAAGGTAAAAATTTAATTTCAATCCAATTGAGGTCAAGCCTGAGATTATTAGTCACTACGTAAATGTTTTCTCCATCTCTTACAAGCCTGTCAAGCACGGTAGGGATGGTATTTGTGCTACTCACTCTTCAAAGTTCATTCCATTACATGTCTTCATGTTTTCTAGTAATTCTGGTACTTTTGTTTTACTGTAATTTTGATGAGAACAATGGATAGTGAATGGTTCTTTGTTTGAGACTAGTAAGTTGTTGATAAAAAATAATGAGATTATGATTGAATCAACACACAAATTAATGATTTTTCACAAAACACTTCACTCTATTCACGATTTTTTCTGATTTCAACATTGTTCTCTGATTTTTCACTGTCTTTTGAGAAATGAAAATTTTGAACCGAAGCTCATTTAGCTCCATTTAAGATTTTTTTTCTTTGTCGCTGACATTTCAAAATTCCTTACACTTTTGTCGTTGTTCACCAGGGACAGAGCAGTGTAGATTATATCCTGAAGCTTCAATACATCGAAAGAGTTTTGTAGGAATAGAGTTTATCAGCTATAAGTTTCTACCTTTAAAAGTTTGAATTTGCTGCATCTCGGCTTATTGCGTGGGGGTGGATTTTTGTTTGTTGTGCTGTTAATTTTTGGGATTCCAGATTGTAGTAGTATTACACCCATTAGTTGATTCTTTGTCATTCTGTATACTAATTAACTAAGCATGATAATTTCTGTTTTTCCTTTAACTTATAAGCTAATACAGATTGAAATCGTTCATGAGAATATAGGTTGTCATGTCATGCTTATTAGTAGTATGTTATTTGTTATTTTTCTTTACTAGTTTACGGTCCCAATGTTAGAATGATTTTTGCGTGCTTAATAGACACACATAGTCATACATAAGCAGATGATAGATATGCAAATTAACAAAAAAGAGATGCACATCTACTTAGAAGAGTGACCACATAAGTAGTAATGCTAGTTGTTTTATGGATGTATTATGCCAAATCCATTTGGAAAAAAATGTTCCTAAATATATGAACAAATGACAATCAATTAGATCAAACTTGAAACTTTTAATGTTGTGATAGCCCATTGATTGTGCAAGAGAAAATGTTCAAGCAAGTAGAGTCACTGATGTCTAAAATACAATAATGTTTTTGATAGCATGACAGACTCCCAGTTTTTCTATTGTGGCTTTACAGGTAATCTACAATTAGCTATGTAATTCCTTGTTTTGCTGACCATTTTTCTGTAGTTTTCACCATCCTTAAATTGTAATTTTTGTATGCTTATTAATTATTGTTATATAGGAACATCAGGCATGGTGAAAACTCGCTAGAAATAAACATAATGATTTCATGTTGTGGCTATCTGCTTGAGTCCTTTAATTTCCTCTCCTCCTTGATCCCACACAACTTGTGTTATCGATGCTATAACTTTTGATTGAATTTAAAGGGTTATTATTCTGTAAATAGTACTGACCACTATGATGCTCAATATGCCAGTAGTCAGGTAATTTGCAAGTAGCTATGTGACGTCCAGTTTTGCTCTTGTTTTCCAGACCTTTTTACTCTAGTTTTCACCATTCTTCAATTCTAATGTTCCTTTTTTTATGCATAATGCAGCTATATTATAAATCACAAAGAGTGCACCATAAAGGAACAGAAAGGTGGACATTGTACTCCGATAATGCCAATCTAGTGAATAGAGGATATAGATATACAGAAGCATCTCCCAGACCCTTGGTGTCTATCACCTTGCTGTTGCATCTTCCGCAAAGTGGCATGATATGCCATACTCCCCAAGGCAAGTATTATGTTTGACATATGAAGGACACTGAACCTTTTATCTTTAGATGTTAAGGATGACTGCACATAATTTGGCTCACACCACTCTTTAGATGTTAAGGGCCCCAAAAGAATATGACATCTTCCATTCTGCAATCTTTAAATGTCATATGCAATTTCACAATTCAACTACAAAAATATTCCCACAGATTTGCTTCTTTTAATATATATATATATATATATATATATATATATATATATAATATGTGTGTGCGCGCATAAACATATATAAACACACACAAGATCTCTCTCTCTCTCTTTCCTCGTTTTCTCTCTCCTCTCTCTCTTTATATGGAAATGGAAAACAAAAGAAACAAATTCCAGTATATCTGTTATTCAGCATAGTATTCAGCCAGAAGTTTGGAACACATTTCTCAGTACCATCTTCTGTCCCTTTATTATCTCCCTGGGTGCAGGGGAGCCACATTGACACCTTCCACTTCAACAATGCCATTTACTATTTCATATATCTTTGTGTAAAGCGGTTCATACAACTTCTGCTATTTATTTTCAAGTGCAGCACTCTCCTCCAAAAACTTAGCTTGCAGTTCATCATGTTGACGCTGCAACTCTCTCTTGACGCTGTAACTCTCTTAAAGCATCAACACGCTTTTTAACTTGTGGTGACAATGTCGTAAGTATGTCAATGTCCTCCATAGACAAATTCTGAACCTTATTCTTGAGTGTAATGTTCTTTGATCATTAGTCTTATCTGCTTCTGAGAATAAAGGTGCTCATTTATAATCAATTTGATAATAACATTTTCCCTTAGTATCAGAGTTCTTCTAAAAACTTTCTGGAAGTGAAATGAAATTTGAAAAAAAGGAATTCTAATGTTTGTAAGCATTCTGCGGCTGCTCTCTGCATCTCTGAATGAACAAATTCAATCAACTCAACAAGTAGAGGGATACCACCTTCAATGCTATAGTCACAAAATATAGATGAAGTAAGACGAAGAGGTCCTTTTTCCGTACATTCTCAATAACAATGTTACCAGATAAGAATAAACTAACCTAACAATTTTGGTTTTTATTGTTTCAGGAGGATGGTCTGTGCCTCTTCAGGAGACTTAAAGGATGAGGAAAAACTCCAGCATCAATGATCAATTGTTTGTGTTCTACTTGGTAGGTCCATTACCAGTAATTATCCTTTTATGGTATTTGATGGAATTTTCATTTTTCCTGAGTTTACAAGTATTTTTTATACATAGTTTTGACCTTATCAAAAGTAAACTATAAAAAAGATTTAGCATGAAACTTTTGATTTTTACCTTATATTATTGTCTTTGTCTTTTGACTATTTAACAATGTTGCCTTCAACAAATTTCTCTACAGACCACTTCTCCTACTTGTTGTATGACACAGAGCACTTTAATAACAATAGATAGAATGATAATGTAACTATACCTCTAAAATCAATGTTTTTGGAAAAATTTAAACTAGATATTCAAAAAAGAAAGTGGGATAGCAACTCATTCCTCTGATATTCAGTGCCTGATAAAACCTTCATCGTACAAAATGTTGTTGGAGAATGTGCGGTTGTGCTTACTGTCATTCCCAACTTACTGATGCTATTACAGATTCTTCGTCCTCATGTTATCCCATTTTTCTGTCAATGTGTAAAAGGAAATGAACCAAAGCTACAATTATAACATTATTCTTGGTGGTAGAAGTTTTCTTCCCGCTAACAAAAGTAACTTTTTTCTCTTCAGTAACAATTTTTTTGCTAAAATGTATTATCTATAAGATTAGAGATGAGATAAAGGGATCTTTTCTAGGGCATTATGCAATTGAAAGTTTCACACACAAGGTACGATCATTCCACACATAGAATAAAAATGCAAGAGCCAGACTTTAATACTATAAAGGAAAAAGACTATCAGAAAAGATAGATTGATTCCTTTCTTCGGATGAAGAAAAGTTTACAAACTAGAGGCTCGATCTCAAGTTTACATTTTTTTTGCTAACGTATTACTATATAATATTAGTTAGAGATGAGGTAAAGGATTTTTCAATCTATAATTTGCAATAATTTGAAATCTGGAACTGTAATATATAATATGCATTAATCTGTAATGTGTAATATGCAATCTAGAACCTAAAATATTGAACTATAATCTGCATTGTGCAAATTGAAATCAGGAACCTACAATCTGGAAATCATGTAATATGTGCTCGGTAATAATCTAGAATCTGGAACTGCAATTTGGAACTCAAAAACTCTGCAGCCTACAATTTGCAATCTGGAACTTCTTTCCTCTTCAATAATGTACTGTTGCAATATGATTAGTTGTACAATTTAAATGTGTAGGGAAATGGAGGTGATCAAATTTGAAGGGTCGCCGCAAGTCAATTTGATCTCATTGAAGTGGATGATGAAGAGTTTTTAACTATTGTTAAAGTTTGAATACATTATGTTTGATTTTGTGAAATATATTTATTGCTAGAATAAATTGAACTATTGTAAGAGTACTTTTGAACTATTGTGTATACATATTAGAATATTGCGTTATAGGTATGTGTATGTACACAAGACATGCTATCTTTTGAAGTTTATTGTAAATCTATATATTTGAATTACTTATTAGCAAATTTAATGCTTGAGATTATTTATTGCAAAACAATATTGGGTGTTTTTAATTAGAAATTGTGGCATATAAATATTTGGTAGTCAAAATAGCATTACCACACTTAAAAGTGTAGTCATAGGGCTTTAAATTGTGGTATGAACATGGGCAAGGACTACACTTCAAAGTGTTGTCATACATTAGATAGAAAAGGCAACACTTTAAAATCGTTGTCATACATTAGATAGAAAAGACAACACTTTATAATTGTTGGCAATAAGGAAGCAAAGGCCACGCTTGAAAGTGTAGTTGTATGAGATAAAAATATTGCTATATGAGGTACATAAAAGCGTTGCCGTTTTTCCTTTAAGGCTACGCTTTTAAGTGTAGCTGATAAGAAAAGTGTTGCCTAAACTCTAAGGTTACGCTTCTTTTGGGCACCCCTGGAAAAGTGTTGCTTAAAATCCAAAAGTGTTGCCTTTTATCAAAGGCCACACCTTTTGCTAGTTAAGACTACACTTTACAGGGGTGGCCGTAGACTTAAAATGGTGTAGTGCTTGAACCTTGAATTCTTGAATTCTTGAACTTGTAGAGAACTTTATGGCTTTTGATCCATGAGCTTTTTCTAGCTTCTTGTTTAGAATTCTTGGTTCTCTTTTTCTGAATGATGAGACCCCTATTTATAGTTTTAGAATAGAAGAGTTGCGATTGGAATAGGTCTCCCTTCGACCAATCAGATTTAAATGAAATACATATGGGCTTTATGGAGCGGGCTTTAATTAAATTCATATTTATCTGAATTTAAATAATTAAATCAATTATATTAATCCATAATATTTATTTAGACTAATATATTCATTAATTTAATACAATCCGAACAACTTTATAAATTTATATTTAATAAATTTTAAGTGACTACAAATGCCCCCTTCTTCAAGTCTTGTCGAGGTATTTTATCTTTCAAAGACTAAGCTTGAAGAATTTGAAGACTTCATCTTGAATCAATTTTATTCATAAGGGTTTGCCCCCATTGAGTCACCACCATTCGGTGCAAGTCTGAAGTTTTATGAATGATTACTCATAGCTTTAACTCATACAACAGATCAAGTTGGAACATTTGATGTTTTTGACACTCATGCAACTAAACTTAGAATATGGTATAAGTGCCTACGTACCTCGATGAAGAGGATCAAGTCACAACGTAGTTCAGGAGGAGTGAATGATTTTTTGTTGTGTCGTACACAATTTATACTCTTGCGGGTCAGGAGTGACATGCAGTTTAGGCTCGTATCTTAAGGAGCATTTTAACTTGAAGATTTAGCTCAAATTTAAAGAGCTTTATGATATACAGTTTAGACTCGTGTCTCAAGGAGCATTTCAACTTGACGATTTAACTCAAACTTGAAGATTTAAGGGACATATAGTTTAAGCTCTGTTTCAAAGAGCATTTCAACTTGAAGATACACAGTTTAAAATCGTGTTTCAAGGAGCATTTCAACTTGAAGATTTAACTCTAACTTGAAGATTTAAGTGACATATAGTTTAAGCTCGTGTTTCAAGGAATTGTAACTTGCAATTTAAGCTCATGCGTTAAGGAGCGTTGTAACTTACAGTTTAAGCTCATGCGTTAAAGAGCGTTGTAACTTGCAGTTTAAGCTCATGCGTTAAGGAGCGTTGTAACTTGCAGTTTAAGGTCATGCGTTAAGGAGCGTCTAGATAAACATTGACTCTTCAAAGTCATCTTCGGATGCAGACTTGCCCCCATTTTGGAGTTCTTCTATATCTTCATCTTCATGAGGTCCATAGACATGAGATTATTGATCTTCTCTTAAAGTCATGCTTAATTCCATGTCATGTACACGAATTGCCAACTCTTCAAATGTATTAGGCTTTAATCCTTGCAAAATGTAGTGAAGACCCCAATTCATACCTTGGATGCACATTTCAATGCTACAAATTTCACTAAGGCGATCTTTGCAGTTGAGGCTTAAACTTCTCCAGCGATTGATAAAGTAAATAACTAACTCATCTTCACCTTGAAGAGCCTTTGTAAGTTCCATCATACTAACGACACGTCTTGTGCTATAGAAACGATTAAGGAACTCTTGCTCTAATCTCTCCCAATTATCTATAGAATTAGGTTCAAGATCTGTGTACCAATCAAAGGCGTTTTCTCTGAGAGATCGAATGAACTCTTTAACAAGATAATCACCATACGTTCCAGCAGCATTGCAAGTCTCGATAAAGTGCGCTATATGTTGTTTGGGATTTCCTTTGCCATCAAATTGTTGAAGCTTAGGAGGTTGATAACCCTCAGGCATTTTCAAGTTATCAATCCTTTGTGTATATGGCTTTGCATATATGGGAGAAAATTTGGATGAAGACTCAGATTTGTCTTCGATAGCCTCTATAATAAAGTTCTTTAATTGATCAATTGGAATCAAACCTTCATCTGAGATATATGAATCTCTTTTATCTTTGTTTGCTTTACGTAAGACACTTCTTTGTCTTGAATTTTAGAAAGCTTCAGAGGTGATTGACTTGATCTTCTTTCAATCATGTTATCCATCTTATTTGTTAGCTTTGAAAGTTTAGCATCTTGTTCGTGTGCACACTTTGTCAGGCCTTCAATTGCTTTAGTTAAGCTTGCTAGTTGTTCTTCTATAGTGGAAGACATTTTGATATTCTTTGATGCTTGAAAAGTTGAGATGAGAGGTAGAGATTGTCCCACTGGGCGTGCCAGAATTTGTAGACAATAAAATTCGCGTCGAGAAAACAATAATCAAGAACGGAAAATTATAGCAACAATCGTTTTATTATTTCAAGTGCGAGTGTTACAATCTCTATGATTCCTCTGAATTCGCCTTTTCAAATATAAATTCAAGGGCTTTAAAGCTTGTTCTTGAACATGAAATTTATCTTGATCTTGATCTCTATCTTGATCTTGATCTTGGACTTGGACTTGGATTTGAACTTGATCTTGACTTGACTTTATCTTGGTCTTGACTTTCTAGTTGAATTCAAGGGCTTGGAGCTTGATCTTGAATCCGGTGGTCTTGGTCTTGATCTTGAACTTGAACTTTACCTTGATCTTGACTTCTAGTTGAATCCAAGGGCTTGGAGCTTGATCTTGAATCTGGTGATCTTGATCTTGATCGTTCTTGAACTTGATCTTGGAGTTGAACTTGGACTTGGACTTGATCTTGATCTTGACTTGAACTTTATCTTGATCTTGACTTTCAGTTGAATTCAAGGGCTTGGAGCTTGATCTTGAATCCGGTGGTCTTGATCTTGGAGTTGAACTTGGATTTGGACTTGATCTTGATCTTGACTTCTTCAAATCTTGAACTTGAACCCTTGAATTCTTGAATCCTTGAATTCTTGAATTCTTGAACTTGTAGAGAACTTTATGGCTTTTGATCCACGAGCTTTTTCTAGCTTCTTGTTTAGAATTCTTGGTTCTCTTTTTCTGAATGATGAGACCCCTATTTATAGTTTTAGAATAGAAGAGTTGCGATTGGAATAGGTCTCCCTTCGACCAATCAAATTTAAATGAAATATCATATGGACTTTATGGAGCGGGCTTTAATTAAATTCATATTTATCTGAATTTAAATAATTAAATCAATTATATTAATCCATAATATTTATTTGGACTAATATATTCATTAATTTAATATAATCCGAACAACTTTATAAATTTATATTTAATAAATTTTAAGTGACTACAAGTACATTGGCCATTCTTATTTCTCTCCATCTACTTCTTTTGTGAAGCATGATAGTCGATACATAAATTAATAAATAAATAAATAAATGTCGGAAAACTCTATTCACCAATGCTCCGATAGATGAAAGAAAATCACCAACAATTTTTTGTGTCGGTTATGGATATATACTTGTAATCAGAAAAAGAAAGTGGAGGAGGATGAGCAACTTTCTTACGACCTGCAAAGTTCTTTTCTGATATCTGACTTGTCACGTCTGTAAAGGAGTTGGTTCCGGGATTTGACCCTGGAGAACGAACCGGACGCCATTGCAAAGATGGTAAGAGAAGATATTGTCCATTATTTTCCCTGCAAACAAACTCTTCTTTATGTTCAAGGAATCTTGCTCCTTCACTTGTTTCCATGATTATGAAAAATAAAAGAAGCAAGACTATACAATAATAAGTTGCATAAAAAATATTATAACTTTTTGCTACCATGTTGATTAATTGATTTAATTTGTTATGTAATAATATTTGATTTTGTTGAAATTGGTAATGAGACTATGATGAAGATTTAGTGTATTTATAACCTTTCATAACGTGTTATATATTGCTAGGACTTTAATTATAATTGATTCAATTTCATTGTATTGTTTTGAATGTTGACTACTTGGCGTCACAAAAATATTTAGAAATTGAATTGAACTAGTCTTATATATATTATATGTGATAGAATTTATGAGCCACTAAAAAAGAAAAGAAAAAACTCATATTATTATTCACACCTAAATCTACATGGATATTTGTTTATTAAAAATAAGGGTAGAATCTACGTATATTATTTCTTCTTCGAAAACTCACTTATAGGACAACATTTAATGACAATTACTTTTCAATACAACAAAATAAAAGTTTACAACACTAAGTTGCAAAAATATTGTTACGACAAGTAGGTATCTTTCACCCGATAAATAATCGCAACATATTCGATGAAATATGTTAGACGATTTCTTTAATTTGCCTTTAATATTCATTTTGACACTCGAATTAATATGTTAAATAATAATGGATTCATGCCAGACTTGCCATTTAACAGATAATAATATGAATTAGTCTTTTTTCAAACATGAATATCATAGATGAATCAAATTTTTAACGTATAGTAAAAATAATTTTTTTAAAATTGTTTGATGTGAACCTTATCCCTATTATAAAGGTCAAATACATATATAGACAATGCCTTGCCTTTTAACATTTTGACACTTCTACTTAATTTTGTTCCAATTTAATCTTTCAATTTCATTTTTATGTATCATTTAAATACAAAATATTAATGTTTATGATTCAATTTTTTTTATTTATATTTTTTAACTGTAATTTACACTTTAAAAATCGTTCGTTAATTTTTGTAAAAGAAAATGAAAACTGACAAATACAAAAACAATTTTTTTTTATAGTTTCTACGCATTTTAACGTGAAAAATAATTGATGGAAGTATATCCATTTTTTAAGTCTGGTGATTTTTTAATTAAAAAAAATCATTGACAACTAGATGAAGTCTATCAATATTAACGTCTTTATTAGTGTTATTAGCAACTTATCCGCACTGGAGTTGAACTAAAAATTGAAAAGCGGATGTTTGAGTTACTAACATTTGTTAATTTTGATGAACTTAACTCAAATTATTAGTTTTATCTTCGAACTATTGATAGGCTTAAAAATATTTTTTATTTGACTAACTAAATTTAGATACACCATTATATTCCATGTGACATAGCAAACGATTTCAAACTTTTGTAAGAGTATGGGACTTTAAATTTAAAGTCCAGAAAAGTGTTAAAAACATCTTAAACATGACGAGAATTTAGGAGTGTATTCATTTATGTTACTAGATTGAGTGTGTATTTAAGCCAAATAAATTAATATTTTTGATACGGTTAATAATCTAAAAATAAAATTTATGTCGAATTTAAAGATGTTTTTAATAATTTTATCGATATATATTTGTCTTAGGCTTTTGGTTTGAATAATTATTACTCCAAGGAGACTAAAGTAAAATGCCAACAAGAGAATAGCAGTCTGACACAAATATCCACTTTGTTTCTCTTTTTCCCACATTGACTTGGCTTGTGACTTAGTGAATAACAAGACATAAAAAAAATCACTCCATTAGTGTTGCTTGGAGGAAATTTTTCGGTCGAGTTCAAATTTAAAACTTCTGATTAAAAGTAATAAATTTTCACAAATTTCGTTATTGATCTCCTTAGTGGTGACATATTGATATTTCTTGATCGTCATAATATATAATGGCTCATTTAATATATATATATATATAGACTTTTGTATTTAGAGTTAGAGATATCAAATAAATAAATTGAGTTAATTTTAAATGGATTAAAACAGACTATGTTATTAAATAGATTGATTAAAAAGGTGGAACCCAACAAACTAATAAACAATGAAAATTTAGTACATTGACCATTAAACAAAATAAATAAAAACAATGAAATAAAGAGCATGTAATATTGTCCAATATTACAACGTTATATCAAGAGTCTTGGTGTATATATTTATTCTCTTAACAATATGTTCCGTGCCCATTTGTGTGAGTTCAAATACCTCATTAGAGTACGTATCAAATAACTTTGTCTATTAATACTCTGACGTATGAAAATAGATCACCTTACATATTTTGTTTCTGAAGTGGATACTCGTTATTAGAAAGAGAAAGTGGAGGAGGATGTGGAATTAATTCCTTACGACCAACAAAGTTTCTTTCTGAAACCTGACTTGCTATGTTTGTAGGAACATTGGTACCAGGATTCGATTTGGGAGAACGAACGGGACGCCATTGCAAAGATGGTAACAAGAGATTTTCTTTTCCCATCAAAATAATTACACTTTCTTCTTGATCTTCTTTATGTTGAAGATTTCTTGTTGCTTCACTTGTTTCCATGATTAGGAACAAAAATAAAAGAAAGATTATACAATAAGTAGTTGCAAAAATAATATTGTTATAATTTTTTGCTACCATGTTGATTTAATTTATTGGAAAATTAAGATGAGAAATGTAAGAATATTTGTTATATTTTGATGAATTTGGTAATGGAGATTTAATGTATTTATAACTCTTTCATAACGTGTTACATATTGCTAAATGGCTTTTAATTCTTTTGAAAATCTCTATTTTCACTTTTTTAAATTTTGACTGTTGACTATTGGGTCACAAATAAAAAAATGAGAAATTGAATTGATTTAGTCATATACGAACCCGCGCACATTATTAGTTTCATTTTAAACTACTGAGGGTCTTATAAATATTTCTTTGCTTGACTAATTAAACTCAAATATACCATCGATCTTGTAACATGAGTGAAATACACTCTTAAATTATCGTCAAGTTTAGGGGTGTTTTCAGCACTTTTCTCAACTTTTTGTTAAGAGTCTAATGTTCCTACAAGAGTTTGAGACCACCTGTTATGTTGTGTTGTAGATTGGGGTGCATCTATGTTTAGTTAGTCAAGTAAATGGTGTTTATAAGGCTAACAATAATTCAGAAATAAAACTAATAATTTACGTCAAATTTAGAAATATTTTTTAGATAGTAATTGACTGGCTAAGATCAATTTTTTGGGAAAAAATAAATTTTGAAAAGTATAAATAAATAAAATTTAAAATCTCTATCGCTCAACTATGTAAAAAAAATTATAAAATTTTTTTGGAAGTAGGAAAAACAAGTTTTAGAAGTGATATTCCATATTGATTGTGTCTTCTCATGTCCTACGACACACCATCATATATAGCCCCCTTTGCCGCCATCTCCCACCCCTACCCACGTCCTCATAACCTCACATAGTATTTGTCAAGATTATATACAAATGCTTTTAGGATAATATATTTTAGTATATATACCACACATAAGAAATTAAATTAAAAAATCACTTATTTTTTTGAATTTTTTTTCTTAAAAAGATATTTTCTTTCGTATTGAACCCACAAATTAATGCAACAAAGAAGATTAAAGAAACTTATGACTATCCAACTTTCCACTTGAATAACCAAGAAGGTCAATTGATCACCATTAAAAGATGAAATACAATAAATGAGGTTGCTTAACACATTTTTAATTAGATATTTCGAATTTGAGCTTTGAGTATATAAAAATTCTTGATAAGAAGTGTTTTCCACCGAGTGGAGCCCTATCTATGCGATACGAATCTAAATATAATCAGACTCCAATATAAATATCAAACCTCAAATTGAAAAAGAAAAGAAAAGAAAATGTCAATTCAAAATCTTTGTCATTAGGGTTTATTCTAGTACTTTTGGTTCTTTCAAGTCAATTTTATCAATCAGGAGAGAAGAATAGTTGTTGGATTCATTAGAAATTAATTCAATTTGTTTTCTACACATGACTCCACACAAAATTTATATTAAAAAAAAAAATAAAAATTGAAGTTTGTTTACAACATGTCTGGCTGGCACCGGAGCAGGTTGTACCGGTACCGTTCTGGTACCATATCGATCCGTTTTGGTCCAGTAGTCTACAGAACGGAATGGGACAAAGTGAATCGATACTCGAAACGGAATCACGGTGTACTGATATCGGTTGATCCCGGTATATTTCGGTTCCGATTTGATTTTCATTAATTATTTTTTAATTAATTAATTTATATTTTATAATTTATATATAGGCATATTTTTTTAAAAAAAAAGTTGGATAGGATTAATTTTTTTTAAAATTTGTGTTATTGTTTCATCCTTATTTTTATTTAATTTTTTAAAATTACAAACTTAAGTTATTTAAATTACAAGTTATAAGCATAACATATTAATAAATAATAACTTATAAACTTCAAAAGATTCAAAATTTCAAATCTTGAAAACTTAAGTTTAAAAACCTTAAAGACAAAAAAGCTTTATTAAATTTAAACTTGCAAATTTAATAAGTACAATTAAAAAGATATCTTTAAAATAAATTTAAGTAAAATACATTATAAATTTTAAAACAATTAATTTAAGCTTAGAAATAAACAAACATTCATATATTCGTAATTCAAAAAATCAAAAAAACTAAGGAAAATTATTATTTTTAGAAAAAGCTATATGTGTGTCCCGTTTATCCAATCCCATTCCATTTCGGTTCGATTCGACTCCATCACAGTATATAATGAAACAAGACGGAACCTAGTATCCATCCCGATAATTCCAGTCCAATTCATCCCGATACCGATCAACAAATCGATCAACCCGTCTCGTTCTGGTTCGATCCGGTGCCAAGCCTTAAACATGAATAACAATTATATGTCAAGCAAGATCTCAAAAGTGGAGTTTTGGAGAGATCGAGTGGGAAGTGAATACGTAGGCCTTCACAAATAGAAAAATTATTTTTGAAAGATCTCATATCATATATTTATATAAAAGAGAACCTTAGGTCTGCCTATGTGGCGCCACCAGAAACAAGAATTCCCTTTTAAATTTATTTATTTCCAAAACTAGCCTTCCCTTTTCATGAAAAGTTGTGACTTTCATGAAAAGTTGTAACTTTTATGAAAAGTGGTAACTTTTTTAAAAAGTTGTGACTTTAATGAAGAGTTGCGACATTTATGAAAAATTATGACTTTTATGAAAGGTTGTGACCTTTTTGAAGGGTTGTAACTTTTCCAAAGAGTTGTGACCTTTCCGATAAGACAAAATAAATATTTGTTCACACTACCTATGTTGTGTATAAATAGAGGAACTTCTTGCCACTGTAATTTGTAGGGGTTTTTCCCACTATATGGTAGTCAAATTCAAATACATTAATTGATTTTTTTATGAAGTTTGTTTCATTCTTGAAAGTTTTCGTGGAGCTTAATCTTTATAAGTCATAGTGATTCATGTAACTATGGAAAAAAAATATCCTATTTTGGTGATCTTTTTTTAAATCTGTTGAAGTGTCGGCAAGGATGATAGAAAATTTATCTTCTCTTTTGTCCCTTTCTACAAGCCTCTTCATATAAACAAAGTAAATTGATTTCAATTGCAATGCGACATTACGACTCTTGGACCTCTTAGTGTACAACTCATAAAGCTGTTGAAATGGTTGATGGTTGAATTCATTACATATGGTTCTTAAGTAAACAAATCTTTTATTTCTTTCATTATTATTTGTATGTTTTTTTGGGATTCAAATACATTTATTATGTTTCGTATAAAGTATTTCATTTCTCAAAGTTTTCTTCCTCCTATTTCATGAAGCTGAATTTTTTACTATAAATAATAGTGATTCATGTATGTATTGTAACTTCTTTTTGCTATTATGGTGACTTTTTTTTTGAATTATCTTAAAAATTCCAATTAGGAAGATCGAAAATTTATCTTCTCTTTTGTCCCCCTTTAAAGGGTTTCTTCATGTACTTTTGGGAAAATTGTTTGTGGGTTGTGCTATATTTGACAGCACACAACAATAAATATTTGATAACTAATACGGAACCAACGATGAAGTTTGTTAGAAGAACCAAAATGATTGCTCTCTTGCTTGCCACAGTTAGTATATTTTTTTTATTGTTTTTTCTTAGGTACAAACATTTTGTATTTCATTGCATTATTTCTAGAATATTTGTATAGAGACAATTTGTCCACATCTTTTATTGCATGTTAACTTATTTGTCAAACTTCTTCTTCTCTTCTACTTTCAGCATAATAAGAGATCAAGTTTTGTGAAACTAACAAATGTCCAAAATACACTACAACAAAAAATATTTTTTATCGGCAATAAATATGCACATTCACAAAAAGTGGTACAACCTTTAATGACATTAATTAATTGCCATTGAATTCAATGTTCTTATAGACTTTAGGGACATTTATATAGAGTACCAACTGCCTTGGAAAATACATATTTAATGATAATTAAGCTATTAATTATTATTAAAGATCATTTTTTGTAGTTATAACTCATTCTTTTGATAATATTTTTAATTTTTAATGAAGAAGTAATAACTCTTTCGGGCTTCTTTCAATTAAAATTTGTCAACTGTAAACTTGGATACTACCCGAAAGACTATCTTTTTGAAAAATATATTAAGCACATGCATTTTTCTTCTTGATTGTTAGGAAAGTGAGGCTGTCTTTATTATTAATTTTGGATATTTGTGTGTTCAAGTGCTCACAAAATTATGTTGTGAGATTTTAATATGTTATGTGTCAAAATTTTGGTTTAGTATATCCCGTTGTGAACATTCAGACGTCACCTACTACTTGGTTCATAATTGCATTAATTTTTTGTAACTATATACTACAACTATAACAATATGTATGTTTTAATCCAAATAATTTGTGGCCGGTGATATGAATCCTTAAAATAGTAATCACTATTTTGAGACAATGTCAAAAAACATTTATGATAAGAACAATTTTAGGGTCATTTTTAGCATATACCAGACATGGCATACAATAATAAAAAAGAGATTAATTGAGGTTCATAAAAAAGAGTCCAAGATCGTCCATTTTGAATTTAATTAATTATGATCTTGTATGGACGTGATGTTCCACTTTACTTGGGAGTGTTGTTTTTCAACGTTTTCTGGTCTCTTTTTAACTTCTAATGTTCTTCTTTATGACTTCTTAGAATTTAAATTTTTTCATTACATATTATCAACTATTTCGAGGGAGATTTTCTTAGACTTCTTTCTAATACTTAAAATTTATCTCTGACTCATAATTTTTGTATGACAAAAATTATTTTAAACAAAATGTAGAGCACTTTAAGATTTCGGAGGAAGGTTTCGCCTTAAGATAAAATGTTTTTGCCAATTATGTATCGAAAATACAAATATTACCGAATGATAAAATGTAAACCTAATAAAATAGTTCAATATTTCCAAAAATAGTCTTCCCCTTTAATGAAAATATGTGACTTTTATGAAAAATTGTGACTCTTATGAAGAGTTGCGACTTTATACAAAAATGTGAATTTTATGATAAGTTGTGACTTTTATGAAGAGTTGCGACTTGGAAAAAGAGTTGAAACTTTTATGAAAAATTGTGACTTATATGAAAGGTTGTGACCTTTTCAAAGGGCTGAAACTTTTCCAAAGAGTTGTGACATTTTTTACAAGGCACAATAAGTATTTATCAATACACTTTTGATTAGAATCGTTCCATCATGGGAGGATCTATTCCTTTAAACCTCGGTACTAGAGGAGAATAATTTCCTTAAGGCGACACTGTGCATTCAGTGGAATGAATTTTTTCCTTTCCGTATCCTGATATATTTTTTTATAGACATTAATTTATGCTTATAATATTAATAGTTATTTTTTAGTACATGTGTTTACCTTTGTAGTTTATGTTTCTGTAGAGTGATTATTATTTTTTTGTAAAACTATTGTTATAAGTATTTGTTAGTACAAATAAAGACTATTTAATTATAAAAAAAGATTAATATCTCATGTTGATGTTCATCTAATCTCCCAAAAATATCAAATAGTAACACTTCCTAGATGAAAAAGGATAAATTATAAAATCAATTAAAGAAGATTGATTGAAGGATAAATGATAAGATGTTATAATTATCATTTTTCTTTACATTATTAGTGGTCGTTACTACGTAATCTTGTATGTAAGACTATAAGAGGTTTTAGCTTTAATGACTAATAGGTTTCAAGTATTATTTTATAAAGTCTGTGATATCCAACTCCCGCGCGAAGAGCGGCTAATTTTACTAGTTCATATTAATATGAGAAGAACTTGAATTTATAATAATCTTTTAATATCTAAATTTTAAAAAATATAAAATTAATCTAATTCAATTTAAATTTTAAAATTCATCAAATTAATTAACTATCGAGAAGCAAAAGTGTGTCAATATATATTCTCCATATATTTTAAAATAATTTCGAAAGGAAAGAGAAAGCTCTAAGAAAGCAAAAGTGTGTCAATATATATTCTCAATCACTTGTTTCCATTCTTAGGAAAATATATATACAAAAGCAAAAAAACAGCAAAATTGTAAAAACAATATTAAAAAAATTGTTACATTGCTAATTAATTGCCATATTGATTTCATTTGTTGGAAATTTTTTAAATTGAATATATATATATACATAATGCAAGATAAATATAATTTTTGGTGAAGTACGTAATTTTGTGCTCAATATAATTTTTTGGTGAATTATAATTAATACACTGAAGTTATTTATTTTGGTGTATTTACAACTTCCATAACGTGTTGTTAATTTCAATTTCAATTTCAATTTTTTTGACTGTTGACTACTTAATTGACGTAAAATATATAGAAAATGAATTGAAATAGTCAAGCTGTGATTTTTATTTTATTTTTTTGTTTTGAAAGAGTCATA
Organism: Solanum sitiens; assembly: GCA_016801875.1. NCBI lineage: Eukaryota > Viridiplantae > Streptophyta > Magnoliopsida > Solanales > Solanaceae > Solanum > Solanum sitiens. Next base: position 1,578,405 of record JABWTJ010000074.1, on the reverse strand, counting down.
TTAAGACTCAAAAATTGACTTTCATAGAAAATATTGACAAATAAAAGAATTTAAACGAACACAATGAAAAAAAAAATGTTACACCAATTTATTTGTTTAACCATTTGGATTTCGAAATCTACATTGGATAGGACTCATATCGGAGGGAGAATTCTCCATTCTCGAGACTTGGACTCGAAAGATTTCTAATTAAATATATGTCTCATGATCAGGATAATATATAGCTTCCCTTTTACGTCGAGAAAAATATATTTCTCACTTTTACCTTCACCGTCTTGCAACTAAAATTCTTTTTTCTGTTCAGAAATGGAAACACCAATCTATTATTGATATGTAGATAGATTTTTTTATACATCTTATGTGTGTAATAGAACTATATTGTAAGCTATATAGTTTAACTCTAAACGAAAAGTACTTTCTTCATTCGGATTTTAATTTTGTAAATACAGAGTCACTTTTATTAAGGAACACTTTATCACTCAATATGAAACTTCCTCATGTAAATTCATATTTAATCGGGCTTTAATACAGACACTTGACACTAGGCGAAAACACAAGATTTTTTTTTTTTAATAGTATTTAAAAATTATAAGAAAATATTTGTTCTGAACTAAAATCCTGGATAACTTGATGGGAAATTGGACTTCATAATCCATTACAAATGTTTTTTTTTTTTAAATGACCATTATTACAAATGTTATTTTCGTTATATATGACTCTTTTTTCACAGGAAATCAGTAAAAAAAACAAAAAAACATAGGAGATAAAGTAAGCTATAATACATAAAGCTAATTAATTACTATATAACAAGTGTAAAAAATACACACCTATATATTATATACCATCAATATCTATAAAATGTCACATGACCTCAGTTATAATGTACTATATAATTGTCAAACTATGAGCTCATGTTTTAATCTCGTACATAATTTACTAGTATAGGAGGAGGAGGATCAACTGTTTTCTGATCGACAAAATTCCTCTGATTAACCAGGGGCGAACCTAGAGTCTGTCGAGGAGTATTTTAAAGAATTTTTATGTTTATATATTAATTTTTGAACCTTCTGAATACATGATTAGAGGTTGATTTAGTGTTTGATGGGTTTAAACCTCAAATCTTTAGCGCTACTCTTATTTTCTCGAACCCCCTTAATGAAAATCCTAGATCCGCCACTGTGACTAACTATGCTTGGTGTAATCTTACTATTCTTGTTACTAGTGACGGGATTGGGTGATGGTGGTGAGATTTGACGCCATTGGAGAGATGGTAACAACAACAACATATTTACATTTCTTGTCCAAACTACCCCTCTTCCTCTTCCTTCTTCATGATGATGATCAAGAAAAATTCTAGTTGCTTCATATTGTGTGATGGTTGAAACAATATTAACCACAAATATTGCTAAAACAATAGAGCTTCTTTGAATTCTCATATTCATTTTGCAACAAACTATGTAAACAACGAAATCAATTACTAATTCTATTTAACAACAGATTATATATTATCGATGAAGTTTCTAGCTAATTTTGTATTTTTTGGAGTATGATGTTATATAATATGATGAGAAAATGATAATATAGTGTATTTATAATGATTTGATAGGTCTAAAACTAGAATGATTTATTGGACATGTTTCATTTGAGGGACTTTGACTTTTGACCAAAAAGTCTGAAAGGGAACTTTATTATTATACTCCCTCCGTTTAAAAAAAGAATGACCTAATTTGACTTGAAACAGAATTTAAAAAAAGAAAGAAGACTTTTTAATCTTGTAGTTCTAAATTAAAGTTATGTCAAATGTACCAAAATGCCCTTTAATCTTGTGATCTTAAACATGTCACGTGGAAAGTTAAAGTTAAAGTGTTGTCAAAAAAAGAAAGGAGTCATTTTTTTTTAAACAAACTAAAAACGAAATAAAGACATTTTTTTTGAAACAGAGGGAGTAATTAAAGAGATAAAATTATATAGTAGAAGCCGAAAGTATATATATATAATCGTGGAAGTTATTAAAACTTAAATTACATGCAACACGCCATGCACGTGGACGTACTTATATTTTAGGGTAGTTTGATATTTTTGATTTTCGATTTAAATAAAATTTTGATAGAAAATATGTTAGAAAAATTTGATAGAAAATATAAAATATTTAAAACTATCTTTTAAATGATCTGATAAATCAAATTGCGGCCTTTTAACTTTGGAGGGTTCAGACAGGTGATGGTCGGTTCATTTAAATAATTAACATGGTATTTAGTTTGTAACCGTCCAAGTGACTATAGTAGTAATAAATATTATTTTCGAAGATTATCAAATTATATTAATTTTTGTCACTCTAAAATGGAATAATACGTACCGTCCATAATGGGTGTGTATTTGGTTTTTCGGTTCGAGTTTACACTATTGGATTTAAATTTTCGATTTTTAATTTTAAAGAAGTGTAATCCAATCCAAATCAAAATAAATTTGGTTTGGTTAGATTTTTCTCTTTTTGGTTTGGGTTTTTTCAATTTAGTCAATCGGTTATGACAATAATTAGAAACATAACAAAGTTATATTTGCAATTTTAAATTTATATATATATATATATATATATATATATATATATATATATATATATATATATATATATATATATATATATATATATATATATATATATATATATATATATATTAAATTTCTTAAATATACTTTTAAATATAAATCACAAGTAAAACGTAAAACACAATACTTAAAAGTATATCAATTATAAATGTCCAAATATAAGAAAATAAACTACATCATAATGAAAAAAAAAAAACTAAAAAGGGACAAAAGTGGTTAACTCCAACTTAATTCTAAACACACACACACACATAATTCAGTTTTTTTCGATTTTTCGGTTTTTATTTTTCTAAATCCGAAATCAAACCAAAAAAACAAAAAAAAGTAAATTATAAATCCAAAATCAAACCAAGAATTCAAAAAATCAATCCAAATTAGAATTCGATTTGATTTGGTTTGATTTTCGATTTAATCCAAATAGTGCACACCCCTAATCTTTAATACGGATTTGACTTTACTATAAGTAAAATAAAAATATTACTTTCGTTCTTCTTCAATTGTCATGATTTCTTTTTTAGAGTTAAACTATAAGAACTTTAATTAATATTTTATTATGTATATTGATAGGTAATTAATCATAATTTATAGTACTTTTCATATAGTTTTTGAATCTTAATTTTTTTGAATAAAATATTAAATTAATATGATTTAAGTTTAAAAAATTAATTAAATTAACTGTCGAAAGAAAAACATAACATGAAAATTAAAAATAGACGGATATTATATGTGCCATGTTAATTCTGACTTCTCCCATATTTTGGGAGGTCAAAGACACAACAGTTTACACGTTTTTTATTGGAACTTTTTTTGGGGGGTACGTACAACTAACTTTTAGGCAATGTATTGTATTAGCACTAAGCAGTTTTCCAAATTCTAATTAATTTTTAATATTTGTTAATTTCAGACAAGTTATTTGTATTCGCTTTCGTTTAGTTTTACATATCACTTATCATATATAAGGAGAAAAATAAGTTATCATATACTTAAAATCTCTTTCTCATCACTTCGGAAGGGCGTATTAATACCATCTTAAATAAAAATAATGAATATTAGGTTGTCTGTTAGACCCGTAAACTACTTAATCTAACTACGTGCAGGCATGACAAGGATTCGGGCAGTGGTCTTGACATGCATGGGGGCAAAACAGTGCAACAAAGGTTCAAGGTACTTGGGTGTTGGCAAGGCAGCTTGGACGTGCAAGACTTACGTGTGGGTAGAAGTCGTCGGAAGACAAGACAGTGTGTTGGCTTGACAAGACAAGGCTGTGGGACTTGACGATGGCAAGACAAAGGCATTCACATGGATTGCTGAAATATTAAGTGTTGGAAGACAAATGAAATATTCTAAGTGTTAGAAGAAGGCTAAAATATTCCAAGTGTTGGAATATAGACTAAAATATTGTAAGTGTTAGAATATTGTTATTTCGGTTAGGATAAGAATGTAATTCGAATTATATTCTATCTGTTAGAAATATAGTTGTTGGAAACATTAGTTTAAATCCTGTGATGACAAGTGTCGGACAGGTGTCGCTTGTAACTGCCATTTGTAACTGTCGCATGTAACTGCCATGTGCAGAAATTTTATAAAGGGTGAAAATTTCGTCTAAGGCTCAGGAGATTGATTCTGGCCTTAGACAAAATTTGTGAAATCTTTTCTTGTATTGATTTGAGATTAATAAAGGTTGGGAAGAGATTCTTGTAAATCGTTGTTCATTGTTTAAGTTTGCTGCCTTAAGTATTTCTATACAATTGTATATGTATAGCGAGGCCAGCAAATTATACAATTGTATATGTATAGCGAATTATACAGTTATATGTTTGCTATAGAGCGCAATTATGCAAACTTTGCTATAGCATACAAATATGAATTTTCTGTTTGCTATATGTGAAAGTTGCCCTTTATTATTTCATAAAAATAGTACAGAGTCCATTATTCTAAAAAAGAATAGTACTACATTATTATTTTATTTAATAAATATACTGTTTCGATATATTGCATTATTTTTTGTCCTTATGCAATATCATACATTGATAATTTTAGTAGTAAATTTATCAAAAAAAGTAAGATACGAGATAAAATTATTTTATAATAATACGACAATAACAATAACAATACAAATCGAGTCCAATAAAAAGGCGCGTAAAAGTAGAAGTGAACAAATAATACGAGACTTAGAGATGTAAATGGAATAGTGTGAGTGACAGTTAATTTGAGGTCGGATCCGGTGCTCCCGCCAAGAATGGACACATATACAAACAGAAAAATAAAACATAGAAAGATTCAACAATTCCTATTCCGTAGCGTTCGCTTCTCTTCTCTTCTCCAACAATGTCACATCCATCAATCACTCATTCACACATCTGCTTCACTCAAGCAATTCATCGAACACTTGATCTGCGCTATTTGTTTTCTATCCAATTTCTGGAATTGAGTTTCGCTAATTTGTTACTTTGTCATGTATGTATAGATGAAGAACTGATTTCAATTACTAAAGATGGTATGTTGTTAATCACCTTAAACATAGAGATGCATTGCTCTATTTTTTTTTGGTAAATTGTATTTTAAAGTGAACTTTTCTGATCTAATGGAATGGTAAACTGTATGCAGGGCACTCCAGTTAATATAATTGTGGGCTCTCATGTGTGGATTGAGGATCAATCTGTTGCTTGGATTGATGGAGAAGTATCACAGATTAATGGAAAGGATGTTCAGGTCCAGACATCTGATGGGAAGAAGGTATGTTAGCTTTTTTACATGGAACATTGTTTTATTGTTGCAGTTTCAGTTTGCTTGTTTGTTTTCCTGTGATAATTTCAGTGTGTATTATGGAATACAATAGGATGATAAACTTATTTTCTATGTGCTAACTGATTTATCTATCTTCAACATCAATAACATAGCTAGTGTAGTCCCACAATTGGGGTCTGGAGAGGGTAGGTTGTTTCTGATAGACTCTTGGCTCAAAAAAACATGTAATCAAAGTAGGATTGAAAGGAAAATAATGATAGCAACGTAGCGAAATAAAAAGAAAGCAAGTGAAGTGACGTAGTAGTAAAAAGTGAAGAATAAGACACGACGTGAATACTAAATAGTATACTTCTCCCACATAAAAATATGACAACACTCGGCTACCTACTACCCTTCTAACCTAATCCTCGACCCCCACACCTTCATATCTAGGGTCATATCCTTCGTAAACTGGAGATGTGTCATAACCTATCTAATTACCTCCCTAAGTTATTCTTTGTCCCACATCTAGCTCTCCTGAAACGCACTATAGCCAGCCTCATTTGCATGCCTCCTCTTCACATGCCCTAACCATCTTGGATTCTCATCTTGTTCGCCACAGAGGCCACTCTCACCTTGTCCTGTATAACCACGTTCCTAATCCTATCTTCCAAGCGTGCTCATTCATCCATCTGAGCATCCTCATCTCCGTTATCTTCATCTTTTGAACGTGTGCGTTCTTGAATGACTAGTCACTAGCACTCTATCTCAATCAACAGTAATTTTTCAATTTAAATTGGCTTAAAATGAATTTCGAGTGACAAAGCCATCATCAAAACTGCAAATGAATGTATTCTTGGTGATGAAGTGTGTTGCATATTCTGTGAGCAGAGGCATATCAAGGATTTGGACATGGTGGGTTCAAATTGGGAATTCTACAACAACCCATTCGATTTGCCGGTTTCAAAATATATTAACTTTGTTACTTGTTTAGTGAATTTTTTAATACATATAGAGAGTCAAATACAAAGTTACTGGGTTCGTACAAGCTCTCATCTATAGCCTATACCCCTCTGTAAGGTTAAGGTGTATATCACTTCCATATTAGTTTAGAATTTATATTATATAGTAAGTAAAGTACCTTGCACCTATGATTGTCTGCACTCACATAGCTTTCATTACAAGAGGAGTGTAGGATTATTTGACATATATTTGAATTGTCTTTCCAACTCGTATCTAATTTACTATATCCTCCTCTGTTTGTAAGGTTAAGACATATGTCACTTCCAAATTAGTTTCAGAAAAATTATATTATATTTCCATCATAAGAGGAGTGTGAGAAGTATTTACTATATCCTTTCTTTCCTCTTATATAGGGACTATTTTCTCTGTTTCTTCCCTTTTGTTTTCTACCGTTGGTTTTATGTGATAAAGGATGCCTACCAAAGTGAAAGGTAAGTTTTATAGAATACCTGTAAGACTGGCAATGCGAGATGGTAGTGAATATGGGGCTTTTTGGGTCCGACATTTCCACAAGATGAGTGTTGCAAAGATGCAAATGCTAAGATGAATGTGTGTTTATACAAGATTAGAAATGAACAAATTCACCAGAAGGTGCAAGTAGCACAGGTTGAGGATAAAGTGTGAGAAGGTCATTCAAGATGTTTGGACATGTCTTGTATTGACCTACAGATGGACCAGTCTATTAAGTGTGAAACTATAGTAAGTAAAGGTGTAAAAGGGGCGGTATACCTAAAATCATACAGAAGAAGTTGTCTCAAAAGACCTACAAATCTTTGGTATCAATGAAACTTCGCTAAAGATAGGGCACAATGGAAGAAAAAGATCCTAGATGATATCTACTTGTTGATAATAGGTTTTAGTCTTGTTAGTAAACTTTTAATATTATTATTATTGTTGTTATTTGTATATTAACTTATTTATACTTCATTTTATTTAGTATGAAGATGATAATGTGAATTGAGCCTAAATGAAGAAGTGTGGGTTCATATAGTCGACCCTAACTTGTTTTGCGTAGTAGTTGCTGTTGTTTTTTTGTTTAAGAATGCATTATAAGCTCAGTCTCGTTCCCTCTTATGTTGCACTGTCACAAAATTTTAATGCAGCAGACACAACTCTAATTGGCAATGTCTTCACTCGTAACTGCTTACCTATCTTTCACTTTTCAATTCATCTAGGTCACAGTAAATTTATCAAACATATATCCCAAAGATGAAGATGCTCCTGCTGGTGGAGTTGATGACATGACCAAGTTATCATATTTGCATGAGCCTGGCGTCTTGCAGAATTTGGCTTCAAGATATCAACTCAATGAAATCTATGTAAGTTTATGGTCCAATTTCTGTATATTGGTGAGATGAAAAAATGATTTGTTGTATCTATGGGTGGTTCTATCATAATGTGACATTATGACAGACTTATACTGGAAGTATTCTCATTGCCATCAATCCATTCCAAAAGTTGCCTCATCTATATGATCGCCACATGATGGAACAATACAAAGGAGCACCACTTGGAGAATTAAGTCCTCATGTCTTCGCTATTGCTGATGCTGCTTACAGGTACTCCTGTTTCAACTTCCACTCCCATGATTTACCCCCAAACACTTTACAATTGTTACTAAGATTATAAAATGAATCAGGCAGATGATAAATGAAGGTAAAAGCAATTCAATATTGGTCAGCGGTGAAAGTGGGGCTGGTAAAACTGAAACTACTAAAATGCTTATGCAATACCTTGCTTATTTGGGCGGCCGTAGAAGCACTGAAGGTCGAACTGTTGAGCAGCAAGTTCTAGAGGTAAGCTGTATGATCTTGATGAGTCGAGCTTGTTTAAACTCTTTTTCCCCTTTAACTTACAAGGGTAGGTTAGCCATTGGCAAATTTTTCTTTTGAGGCTTTAGTTCTGCATAACTTACGTTATTTTTACATACTGAAGCTCTGTGGCACAAATGCTGCATTTGCTACGGCACTTCCTACATGCTGAACATCTGAAGTACATGACATGAGACCGTTATTTGATAAAATATATGAAGTAAATATGGTAGTGCTACTCAATTAGCTCTACAAATGGAGAAATAAATATGGTAATTTCGTGGAACATCTCTGATTTGAATGTGTGGATACGAATGAAACATAAGATACATTACAGGACAAAGTTTAAGACAGAATGAAAGAAATGAAACTAATTGAAGTGAGAATCTTTACTGTAATGTGCGAAATTCTTGAGAAAGGTAACCTATTACTGTTATTATGTTAAATACAATGATTTTTATTACTTTAATAGATTAACTATTACAAAATAATGGTATAGACTAGATGTCTGAGAAAGTTCTGAACAAAATGACCTAGTAAGATCAACAAAGATTTTCTGAAGGGCATTCAAAAGAGATCATTCTTGGTTCTGATGAATTTATTAGCATTTTTGCTTTGTTATAGACTTATAAAAAGCTTGTGAAGGGGTCACTGTGCTCTATGTAATATATCATTGTACTTTCCTTCTTATTTATTTGAATATAATAATCTTAAAACAACCTGTTTCATGTCTAAAAAGTATAAATCATTAGGGATGAGGGAGCTTCAAGCTTAAGGGTCGTCAGTTATTTTCTTCTGCCTTCGTATTGGTTTTGTTATTCTTTTAACTCTGTTTTATCTCCAGTCAAATCCAGTACTTGAAGCATTTGGCAATGCCAAAACAGTTAGAAATAACAATTCAAGGTGAGATACTGTTCCACTCATGCATCCAATTAAGAAGTGACTAATTTAGTTGTTTTGGCATACATTTTTTCTTCTGAATGCTTATACTTATGTTGTTACAGTCGTTTTGGTAAATTTGTGGAGATTCAGTTTGACAAAAATGGAAGAATATCTGGTGCAGCTATTAGAACTTACCTCCTTGAAAGGTCTCGTGTTTGCCAAGTTTCAGATCCTGAACGCAACTATCATTGTTTCTACCTTCTATGTGCAGCACCCCAGGAGGTAATTGGATTTCAAAGCCTCTCCTTTTTTATATTTTCAGCTCTTGATGTAAACTTATTTGACAGTCTTGATGTCTTTCTGACAGTTTTTTAATCTTAACAGGAGGTTGAAAAGTATAAGTTGGGGGATCCTAAAACATTTCACTATCTTAATCAATCGAGTTGCTATGAACTAGTAGGTATAAGTGATGCTCAAGATTATCTGGCAACAAGGAGGGCCATGGATGTTGTTGGCATTAGTGAGAAAGAGCAGGTAATGCCTTGGTTCCTTTACTTTGTGCTGCAGTTTTTATTTTGATTCAGAGTCTAAGAAGTCACTCGTTTCCTTTTCAGGAAGCAATCTTTAGAGTAGTGGCTTCTGTTCTTCACCTTGGTAATCTTCAGTTTGCAAAGGGCAAAGAAATTGATTCATCAGTGTTAAAAGATGACAAGTCTAAGTTCCATCTTCAGACTGTTGCAGAGCTTTTGATGTATGTTCTTGGCTTTCAAATTTTACTTCTCTCTCTTAATTTGTTCTTTGTTGATGAGAGTTTGATGTGATTCAATTCTTATATCAGGTGTGATCTTAAGGATTTGGAAGATGCACTATTAAAACGTGTAATGGTCACACCTGAAGAAGTAATAAAGAGAAGTCTTGATCCTGATGCTGCAACAGTTAGTAGAGATGGGCTCGCTAAAACATTATATTCTCGCTTGTTTGACTGGTATGATTCTATTGTCTCAACCAGATCGTTTGATGTGGTTTGTTACTGATTATTTGACACTAAGATGCACAGTTTTCAACTGCTTACAGGTTGGTGGACAAAATAAATAACTCAATTGGTCAAGATCCGAACTCAAAATCTCTTATTGGTGTTCTTGACATTTATGGTTTTGAAAGTTTTAAGACTAATAGGTAGGAGTCAAATCATTGGAGTACACAGGATATTGTTGAATGTGGTGTTTCGACATTTGACTCTTTTGACTTTTGTGTACCAGTTTTGAACAATTCTGCATTAATTTCACAAATGAGAAGCTGCAGCAACATTTTAACCAGGTATTTGTAGTTGAAATTTTAGAGAATTTCTGTCCATATCTTCTAAGCCAAAACTGAACTAGGGTATATTTGTTTTCCAGCACGTGTTCAAGATGGAGCAGGAGGAATACACTAGAGAAGAGATCGATTGGAGCTACATAGAATTTGTGGATAATAAGGATGTTCTGGATCTTATTGAAAAGGTTAGTTTAGCATAGAAGTGCTCCTCAATATGTACATCCATTTCTGTTTCTCTGCATTCTACTTGTCATGTGTCTACTACAAAAGTAACCAGACAAAGAGACTTGTTTAGTGAGTGTTGATCAGAATTTTCTTGGATTCTGACTTTCTAATACTAATTTGCATGCATGTGTCGTGCACGTAACTGACAATGATCAAAATTGATCTATCTAAAACCCAAATAAGTTGCTTTAACTAGAAAGAGTTCTGTTGAAGACATTGATATAGATTTTTCTTCTTCAAATCAAGTCTTTTTTTCTTTGATTTCTTTTTGCCTTTTTTAAAAATGTATGATGCCAAAATATATTCTTGTCAAATTGTAGAAAGATCAAATTGGTCTTAGCTTGACAGTTATAGACACAGGTAGCTTCCAAATAAATTTGTTCGTATGATATAAAATCACTAGAAATTATTCAATTGATGTAACTCGAATTTTTGAAAGAGAAATTCATCTCATCTCATTTTATTTTAATTTTACTGATTGATTTTGTTAGATCTTTTTAGTCCTTTTATCATGGTGTTCTCTTTTAATTTAATAAGTTTTTATTTTTCTTTCTTGTATTAATCCATTATCTTTGGTTTTCTAGTGGACTTCTTTATTTGTTTGTGTAATAAAACCTGTTTTTCTATTTAGGAAAACAGCACTATCAGGTCCAAATAGATTCAACTATTGTATTAGAAATTACTAAAAGTTATCGGTGCAATAGATTTCTGCAAAGACACCGTTTCTCAGCGTTTACTGATTCCCTTGTTCATCACTTTCCACTTAAAAGAGCCTACCAATTTTGTTGTACTGCACCAGTTGTAAGTTGATTTGTATTGCTTTTGCAGAAACCTGGAGGTATCATTGCTCTTCTTGATGAAGCTTGGTAAGATGTATAGCACTTCATCTGTATGTATGAATGTTATACTGCTATGTGCACTGATTCCCTGCATTTAATGTCTCTGTGTTGTATATGCTTCTATCTTGGCAAGGAATAATTTAATTGATATTCTCTTTGATATGGTCTCTTCCAGTATGTTCCCCAAGTCAACTCATGAAACATTCTCTCAGAAGCTTTATCAGACATTCAAGGTCCACAAACGATTTATCAAACCAAAACTGTCTCGCACTGATTTTACCATTGCTCATTATGCTGGAGAGGTAAAAAGTTTCATCTGAGTAAGCTGTTCAGTCAAATGTTCTTGTGTTGGATACAGGCATTACTAACAGTAAAGGTCATTTTTTTGGTGTCTTAAACCCTTACTTTCTGTTCAGGTTCTATACCAGTCTGATCTGTTTTTGGATAAGAACAAAGACTATGTTGTTCCTGAGCATCAAGATTTGTTAAGTGCTTCCAAATGCTCATTTGTAGCTGGCCTCTTCCCTCCTGTTGCTGAGGAGACAACCAAATCAGCCAAATCGTCAAAGTTCTCATCCATCGGTTCTCGTTTTAAGGTAGTTACTGACTTACATATACTTTTGACAGATTTTGGTGAACTGAGAATATTTTTCATCATAGCACTAGCAGGATTGCCAAGTCCTTACTGCTTTAAAAGAAAGTCTGATGTTCTGATTAAACTGGTGCAGTTACAACTTACATCATTGATGGAAACTCTGAATTCTACGGAACCTCATTATATCAGATGCGTGAAGCCTAACAATCAATTAAAACCTGCAATTTTTGAGAATGTTAATATTTTGCAGCAACTGCGTTGTGGTGTGAGTAAAATTTGACATTTTCAGATGAAGAATTTGTTTGTACTCTCGAACCATATGCTTAGATTTTGTTGTTCTCAGGGTGTTCTAGAAGCAATTAGAATTAGTTGTGCTGGCTACCCTACCCGTAAGACATTCTTTGAGTTTCTTAACCGATTTGGGCTTCTTGCTCCAGAGGTCTTGGAAGGGAAGTAAGTACTGGTTTTGTGTTCCTAATCCAAAAACAACTTTATGTTTTCAAAAGCACTTTAATTTATGGAGGCTTGACTTCTTGATGACGAACTGACATGCTATCTTGATTTGACCTGCTTGTGGACAGTGCCGATGAAAAAGTTGCGTGCAAAAAGATTCTGGAAAAGATGGGGCTTGCTGGGGCTCAGGTTAGTTGACGTTTTGTTTTGCTTATCCACAAAGCTGATTTTATACTTATTTGACGTCACAATCTATAGTTCTACATTTTTCAATTTGATGTATCTCTTTCTCGTCTAACACTTTCCCATAATTTTAGTAGAAAATCAATGTATTAGAACCTATTTCAACTGGTTGATATGGCTCATCTCTTAAAACATCTCTGTTATACCTATTTTGCAAGGTGTGATCTCAGGTTGACCGAGCAATTTCAAGCAAGGAACTAGGTTTTCCGTTGCTGTCTTTTTTCACCTAAAGGATAGAAAATCATATTCTTATTTTTGAAAAGTCAGGCATAATTCTAAACCATGGTTAATTTGTCTGTTGTCTTCAACAGTTTTATGTCCACTTTTTTATGGATTGCTGGCATGTAGGCGGGCATTGCTTACTATAGTTTTCTATATATGCTGAGGGCTAGGATATTAATATTCACTATTCACATGGTTAAAATTGGTTCATTTGCTTGTAATAGTTCTCCACAACATTGTCATACATTTTACATGCAGCATTCTTAAGGTTGATGCACTCTTTAATTCAGCGTAACATGAGGTCCCAAATTTATGAATCAATGATTTTGTCGGACAAATGGTTTTGCAGATTGGGAAAACGAAAGTTTTTCTCAGAGCTGGTCAGATGGCTGAGCTGGATGCACGCAGAGCACTGAAACTAGCCACAGCAGCTAAGACAATCCAAAGGAAAATTAGAACTCATATCACTAGGAAATACTTTCTTGCATTGCAGAAGGCTGCAATTTGCTTACAATCCTCATGTCGAGGTTTGTCTTTTTATATATATTTTTTCTCGATCAACTCTTCAACTTGGGGACTCTGTTTTGTATGTTCTAGATGTTTTACGCAATGAGCTATTATTGCAATGTATTTAGTGTCACTGCTTCATACGAGGCTCATTGGCATGGAAACGTTTGCCTTAGAACCTTGATGACGACACTGAAGCGCACATAAAGCGAGGCGAAGCGCTCAACCCGTTTTGAGCCTCGCTTCAGGGCTTAAGCGCACTTAAAGCGCGCCTTTGATAACACTGTTCCCATGGTATTAGTTATTCTTGTATAATCTTATTCTTAGATTTCTATTACTACATGTATTTTTAGCCTCGGTTATCCTGTTATCTTGTTGTTATTTCTGCTTGTTGCTACTGCCTCTTTCTCTTCCTTCTTTGAGTTGAGGGTCTATAGGAACAACCTCTATCTTCACAAGGTAGGGTAAGGTCTGTGTACACACTATCCTCCCCAAACCCGCACTTGTTAAATTATGCTGGGTTTGTTGTTGTTGTTTTTAATGAAAGATGTGAACCTTCTTTTCTGTATCAATACCTTTTCTCCGGACATCTGTTGTTTTTCACCCTTCAGAGAGTTTATACAACCATAAATTATGGCACATGGTTTTCTTTCATATTCCGTGTTGAAGGGCTCTTATAGTTTGACTTACAAGTTGCTGAGTTCCATAATAAGGAAACAATGTTGACAAGATGCATTTGGCAGCTTTCAATATTAAAACGATTACTACTATTTTGATAATATCTACCAAATTCTATGTTCTCGCTTTGTCATGGTCAACAGGAAGGCTTGCTTGCAAAGTGTTCGACAACATGAAAAAAGAAGCTGCTTCTATCAAAATCCAGACAAAATTGCGTGGACACTTGGCCCGGAAGTCCTACACAGGACTCAAAATCAATGTCATTGCTCTTCAGACAGGAATTCGAGCGACAGCTGCACGAAAGGAATTCAGATATAAAAGACAAACCAAAGCAGCAATTATTATACAAGTTTGTTTACTTGTTTTCTATTGATTCAGAGGGTTGACCAAGTTTTTTGTTCTCGCTATTAACTAGAAAAGTTACTTGCAGGCACATTGGCATGGTCACAGAGCCTTTTCATACTACAAGAAACTCATAATTGCATCGATAGTAACACAATGCAGATGGAGGGGAAGGGTTGCAAAGAAAGAGCTTCGGAAACTAAAGATGGTAGTTTTTGGACTGTTATCCCGTCTATCCTGTATCACATTTTCAATTTCCTTTGATTGCACTGACATGATGCTCTCTGACCTAAGTAATAATCTGCTAGCTATGGCCTTTACTTGCACGGTGCATAATTCACCTTGTTTGTTGTTATTTGCATAACGAAAGGCTAAAGTTATTCTGCAGCATGATGGATCACTTAATTGCTTCTCTGAACCTTTACCGGAAAGAGATGAGCATTATGAAGCTTCCTGTTGGTAAAACGCATCAGGCGTGGTTAGGATTCTTGAGCAAAGCAATAAAAACAGTATCAGCAATTTAATCTTCTGAACATTGGAAGCCAAATCAAAAGCATGCAGTCTACATGTAACTAACGATGAATACACATGTCGATGAGTGATGAACTCAGAAGTCCTTTGTCTAATTACAGATTTAAACCTTCTTGTTTCACATATTGTGGTTATCCATATAGTATCCCTTGTTTTTGTAACAGATTTGTTGTTTGCTATTGATACAATATTTTATTTTTGGTCTATCCGTATCTAACAGTCTATTGCTAATATTCTCATCGCTTCTGGATCTATAACACACATTTCCAATACCTTCAGGCTTCAAGAGAAACAGGTGCACTAAAAGAAGCAAAGGATAAGCTTGAAAAACAGGTTGAAGAACTTACATGGCGTCTGCAGTTGGAGAAACGTCTAAGGGTAATACACTTGAATTAAGCCAATCGCGCATTTCCTTTTCCTGCAAGATACATAAAGCAAGAGGAGAATTAATCTGAAAATCAGTGGGGAACAAGATATTACTTGAAAGCTAAATATAACTGCCACTTTTGACCTTGTGGATTATGATAAGTTGTCCATTTTGAGAAAGGGACACTGTTTGATGCATTATTTCACAGACGGACTTGGAAGAGGCAAAGAGCCAGGAAATAGCAAAGCTGAAGAATACCTTGGAAGATGCGCAGAGCAAAATGGATCAAACGAATGCACTGCTCATCAAGGAACGTGAGACTGCTCAGAAAGCAATTGAAGAAGCAACCTCTATCGTGGAAGAGAAGCCGGTTCTTGTTGAAGATACAGAAAAGATTGATGCTTTAAATGTAGAAGTGGAAAATTTAAAGGTACCGACACTGAACTCGTAGAGTTAACTCTAAGTGCTCCCAACCTGATGTTCCCCCACCACAGAACAAAGGAAAGAAGAATACAGAATTTGTGTGTAAGTTCCATCTTTTTTCCACTAACATATGGTTGATGTTTTCATGCTGATACCTTTACATAGGAGTTATTGCAATCTGAAAAGCAACGTGCTGATGAGATAGAAAGGAAACGTGCTGAATCACAAGAATCAAGTGAAGAAAAGCACAAGAAGTTGGAAGAAACTGAAAAAAAAGTTCAACAATTTCAGGAATCAATGAGCAGGTAGCTACTCGAATAAATTGATACCTGTTTTACTCCTTATCTACTGTAAAAGTTGAGATCACCAACCTTTTGTACAAGAATCCAAAAGAAATAACTAAAATACAGAATTGTCACAACCCAGCAAAGGGGCCATGACCGGCACTAACAAATGCTGGCTCATTCATGGCAAGTAACAAATTTCATTTTTTCAAAATCTACTTGTGGAGGGGGAATATCCTTCTGTTTATTCTTCTAATTGATCTAAAGCTAAGATTCAAACTCGAGAGTAGTGTCCTGAATAAAATACCAAGTTGTTGTTCTACCTCTTTCATGATAGGGAGGGTATGTTATCAGTCAAATTAGCTGGTATGATTCAGGATAAGTGACAGTCATAGAGGCTTTACCAAGAAGTTTGACATCCTATAATAGCTCACTATGCCTACATAAGTATCCTCTCTCTAATATCTTAAGTTAGAGCATTCATTTCATACAATATCACACGGTATCAATGCAGGCAGAGGACGTGGCTTCAAGCTCCACCACCATCCATCAACAAAATATTTCTACTTGCTTGAGAGCCCAAAACAAAAGGGGCTCACATGTGGGGGAGTGCTTCAAACGATATGAATAAATAAATGTATATCCTCTCTCAGTTCAAGCCTTTAGATGAGATGTTCATACATTGAGTTTTTTTTTTTATATAGATGTCCACACACCAGTTTAATTTGTCCTGTGACTTGAAGAAAAATTGCTGAAGCTGTGCTCAGGAGGATCCATAAGTTAATGGTCCTCTTTTAGTGACTAATGCTTGTCATAGTCACCTCTAACTAATGTAGAGGAAAGGATAGTCTGGATCTATACCTGGTTTGAATACTTGTTTGGAATATTGCAATTAAAATTAAAGAATAGACCAACTCTTGTCCTTCAGTTATATCTTTGTACTATATAAAATGGATATCTAGGAGTACCTTGGATATTTTCAGGACTTAGTTGATGAAAATATTTGTTTGTCTTACCAATAGGCTCGAAGAAAAGCTCACCAACATAGAGTCAGAAAATAAAGTACTTCGCCAGCAGGCTCTGACAATGGCACAGAACAATAAATTGCTGTCGGGACGGTCAAGATCAAGTATTCAGGTAATCCTGAAAACCTTTGCTCATATTGGATGTTAAATCTATAACTAATTTTTCCCTGTTCTATGATATTGGCAGAGGACTGAGAGCAGCACAAGGAATAGCGTAGTAAGTCAAGGGCTTGCATATTAGTTGTCTTTTTAGTATATTTCTGACCTCTTTTGTTGGTTGACTAACAATTGTTTTTTTAAAGGATCTGCATAGCACTTCATTTTCAAGGGAGAGTGCTGAGGTGGAGGGAAGACCACAGAAATCACTTAATGATAAACAACAGGAGTATCAGGACTTGATCATCCGGTGTATTGCACAGCACCTTGGCTTCTCTAAAGGCAGACCTGTTGCTGCCTGCATTATCTACAAGTGCCTTAGGCAGTGGCGATCATTTGAAGTAGAGCGAACCAGTATCTTTGACAGGGTAATACAAACCATTGGCCAAGCTATTGAGGTCGGTATTAATATAGTTATACAATTTCACTGCAAATGATGCAGATCAATAAATAAATGCCTCTTTTTCACTTAAAAACTAGTTTTTCAACATTGTAGACTCAGGACAACAATGATATGTTAGCCTATTGGCTATCCAATGCATCCACTCTATTGCTGCTGCTGCAACGTACATTAAAAGCTGGTGGTGCTGCTGGGATGACCCCACAGCACAGGCGATCATCTTCAGCCACTCTATTTGGGAGAATGACACAGGTGAAAAAAGTTCCATTTCAACATTGATATTTATCATATATTTATCGCACTTGATGCTGATTAAACAATTTATAGAGCTTTCGTGGAACCCCTCAAGGTGTCAATCTTTCTCTCATTGATGGTGATTCGGCTGGTGGAGTGGATAACTTACGCCAAGTTGAGGCCAAATATCCTGCTTTGTTGTTTAAACAGCAGCTAACAGCATATGTAGAAAAGATATATGGAATGATCCGTGATAATCTTAAGAAAGAGATTTCTCCTCTGCTGGGGTTGTGCATTCAGGTTCAAGATATTGTCATAGACCAATCTAAATATTTGTTTTGAAATAGTAGAGATCATAAGATTCTAGGTGTACTAAAGCCTTTTTACATGCTTCAATCTATGGTTTAGGCACCAAGAATATCCAGAGCAAGTTTACTTAAAGGGGCAACAGCACGTACACTTGCAAATGCTGCTGCTCAGGAAATTTTGGTTGCTCACTGGCAAGGAATTGTCAAAAGCCTTGCTAACTTTTTGAACTTATTGAAAGCCAATCATGTAAGAGTCTCAGGAACACATTGCTTCTTTTTTTTCATGCTGTCTTTTCTTTGCTTTCCTCCCATTTACTTGCTTTGAACTTGGAAGGTGAATTAACAGTCTTTTGCATGATATGAAAGATAACTTGCTGTTTAACCTATATATGAATAAAATGTGTTGATATCATCAACCCATGAAATGATCTTATGATTATATATCATCTTTTTCCAATTACTCTTCTGCTCTAGTTTAGCAAAATAAATATAACTTTCTTCTCTCGTGGATACACATCTTCACATAGTCCTTTCCGGAGCATGTCTTGTCTTTTGATGGATTTTGATTTTTCTCTACCCTTCTTTTCACCAACAAGCAGAGCATCCTTCATATAGGTGGAAGGAATAACTCACACAGTAGTGAGAGATTTACACAGCTTTTTTAGGAACTTTCCACAATATCTTGCTAATACCTAAACTATAACATATATCACCTTTTGCTCTCAAATCCAATGAAAAGGTTAGTTTGCAGTACTGTGGAAGTTGTTATTGTTCTTGAGCTCCAATATCCACCTATATCTTTAGTACTCCCTCCATCCATGTTTACTTGTTTATGTTTGATTTGCCACACCCTTAAGAAGCCATTAACAAAAGGGTAATTTTAATATATCACTTCTAATTATTATAAGTTGGAAGATGAATAGTACTTGATAAGAAAGGTTAAATAAGTATAAAATGTAAATTATCTTTTGGTTTTCCAAACTGAACAAGTAAAAGTGGACATCTAGTTTTAGTATAGTGGACAAGTAAAAGTGGATGGAGGGAGAATTAGAGACATTTTGACACTTGCTAAAGATGAGGCTCCTACTAGCAAAAAAGTCTAGGAAAACTATTAAGGTGGAGTTCTTAGGTGCATGTGGTTTTACTTTAAGAAGTTTATAAAAGTGATGTGAATGGTATCTGATATTTTCCCATCTGAATATTGGACTTGAGTGAACAGGACAAAGAAGAGAAAGAGATCAGAACCAAAAGTAGCTATAACAATAGGACTGAAGTGGTTTTGCAGACAAATTTTGGAATTTATGATCCTTACTTTGGTATATGTATAGCTGATCTGCTCTGATCTTACTCAGATTACTAGTATAAATAGTGAAAATGCTCGAACTTCTTGCTCTCCTAGTTCTTGTCGGTTGAACTGAAACTACACAAATCCGGAGCTCCACTATCCTCTGCAGTCCAACTTAAAAGATTTCGTGAAGCAATGGTGTTAGGTAGCTCTCATCATATTCTTATCAAAAGGGCTAATATGATATAGGATATGAGATGCAATTTATAACTTGATTCAACTCACCTGTGGTTACTAGTTCTCTTTTCAAAATATAGCTAATTTGACAGATTACTGCTTTGCTCTATAGTGGAAGATCTTATGGAAATCATATTGACAGGCAGTCAGTACAACGTTTAGCATAGTAGTTAATAAAAAGCTACTTTTGTGTAATATAAGTAATATATTCAAGCTGAAGGAAGAACGGCCCAACTTTTCTGAAGATTGTGATCGTCTGTTAAGTAATTGATGCATTGAGGCAGAACAGTCTCAAGATAATTAAGTCATAAATTTATGAAAAGAAGTGTATATTGGTTCCTCGTGGTAGTAGGGTTATTTTCTCTCTTGTTTTTCAGGTGCCTCCATTTCTCGTGCGCAAAGTATTTACACAAGTCTTTTCTTTCATCAATGTCCAATTATTTAACAGGTCTGTTGTCAAAGGAATCTCATATTATTCTTATAGCTTCAAGATTCAGCTATATAATTAACCCTATTTTCTTTATTTGTGCCTCCTTGCTGTAGCCTTTTGCTGAGAAGAGAATGCTGTTCATTTAGCAACGGTGAATATGTCAAAACTGGCTTGGCGGAACTGGAGCACTGGTGCTACAAAGCAACTGATGAGGTACGTTGGTTTCCTGCCACTTGTTACACACTATTCACCGTGTCTTTTGTTTTCACTGATGAAGGGAGCTTGTTCAGTATACAGGATTAGCTTGGGAGGAGCTCAAGCATATAAGACAGGCAATTGGATTCTTGGTAATGCATCTTCTAATTTGGATTAAACATACAACTGAATATGTACACTGAAAAGTAAAGGCAAAGGACACATCCTCTAGTGCATATTTTTCAGGAAAAGAAACAACGGCAATATTTTGCCTAGTAATATAAATAGGAGGAAATTAGAATTGCAAATTTCTGTCCTTGCCTTGTTAAACAAGAACTCTTTTCATACTTATTATTCCTACTAGTTTCTGAGGACGTGCTTCGCACGTGTGTTTCATGTGAATTTTTATAGATATGTTAGAATGACTAAAATTTCATGGAAATATATATGTAAATTGTAATGAATAATAAAATGTAACAATTACAAAATAAGAATAAAGACTTACGCAATAAAACATTCATAAAAAACTAAATTAAGAAGTCTAATGGAGAAAAAAAAAAAAAAAGGAAACAGATTTAAGAAACATGCAATGTAGACATTATTCTTATAAGACTGGTGTATGTATAAATGAAAAAATAAGTACAAAATTAGTACACAACTCTCTGAGTTCTTATCGACTCCTTCCATATCCTATACAAAATTCAAGAGGCTTCTTCATCTACTTTAACTATAAAATAAAAATGATAGCCTAGTAATCTTGGTAGGGATTTCATGAGATAAAGAAGTTGAATTTATATAGATAGAATAGAAGGAATATGAAAAGATATGTTAAAGTTTTAGTTTAAATATTTGGAGGTTATGAATATGAAAAGATGAGAGTTATGAATATTAAGAGTTTAAAAGTTGAATAAGTAATTAACAAATAATAATAAATAACTGAAGAATATGAAAAAGAAAATTAAAATTACCAAACCATGTAGAAAGAACAACTAAAGTTCTTATCACGTAATTAAGCGTTAATGAATTTAAATTTGTGAAGATAGAGTCATTCTTTAATAATAGTCAAGAGGACATTATGAATGTGTGTCTCCATTTTGCAGATTTGCACCATTTAAATTATTAAATTTCGTTATTTATCATAAAGTATAATACTTTATCCACATAAATTATATTATTCATGATAGGGGTTAAGGAAAAAGTTATGAGAAGAGGAAAAATATAGCAATTTAGGTAGAGACTATTTTTTTTTTAAAAAAATTATAATTATTATATACATATAGATTATAGATGATAAATACTAATTAATTAGATATTTAATTAGAAATTAATCTTAAGAAGTCCAAAAGTTATTAATATTTTAATTAAATTTATACAATCAAATATCTAAATATTTATAACAATTTAATTTCTAGAAAGGATAAAATCGTAATTCAACTTTCAACTTTTTTTGTTCATGCTTTTAGTAATATATGATGCAATATAATCATGAATGATTGCGTGTCACAGAATTTGATTACACAAACCTAAAACTGTAGTTCCAAAGTATTTGGAATGAGCTTTGTCCATATTTTATCATAAGTGATCCTTAATTGTGCTCCTTTTGACTATACTAGGTCATACACCAGAAGCCAAAGAAGACATTGGATGAAATAAGCCATGATCTATGTCCTGTAAGTACTGGACTACTACATATTCCAAATACTATCTCTTGAGCCCATTCGTTATCATTTTCATTAAAGTTGTAAATCATGAACAGGTGCTTAGCATTCAACAACTTTACAGAATTAGCACAATGTATTGGGACGACAAATATGGCACACATAGCCTTTCATCAGATGTAAGCCTTAACTTTTGTCCAGAAAAAAAGTTCTAGATGTTATTTTGATACCAGATAATCTATAATTTTGATGTTCCTTTGCGTCATTTAGTGCATATTGATTTTATGGCCATTCTCAAGTTAGATGCAACATTTTTTCAATAGTATGTCCTCAATCCCTGCTTCACTACAGCATGAATTCATTATTTCTTGCTGGCAGTGGCTTATACAACTTAGAACACCATCTCCTGCATCTTTGATCTGCCCAAAACACTCTTTACTTTTTGTATCTGCTGGCAAGTAATGAGTAGAGTTTATCGATTATTTGACAGGTTATAGCCAATATGCGTGTATTAATGACTGAAGACTCTAACAATGCAGTCAGCAATTCTTTTTTGCTTGACGATGATTCGAGGTTGGATATACAATTCCATTATCCTAAACTTGCCATTACCTTTTTTTTGTGCACCACTTCCTTAGAATGTACTTTCACTTATCACTGATCGCCCTTGTTGATCATGGTTGCAGCATACCATTCTCAATTGATGACCTGTCGAAATCAATGGATCAGATTGATATTGCAGACATTGAACCACCCCCACTTATTCGAGAAAACTCAGGCTTCAGTTTCTTATTGCCACGTGCAGACTAATGGCCCTTAATCAGAATTCAGTGCCAGGAACTTGCAGAGACATCTTTGATTTGTGTGAGCATCGAGGTGCGTATGACTGCATTAATCAAGCTCATACAATGTTCAAGCAATGTAGACTCATCTCAGCTACAAATGGAAATGTGTGTGTATATATGTCTAGATGATTGCATATTTGAAGATATATGCTGAACCAGATCACTTTATTTTGATATTACACAAGTGCCTCAGTTTAGATCTCTAGTTTCATCGTTTGGTTTTAAACGATTGAATTTTGTTCTACTAGTGCTTCTTCCCTCTGTAACTCCATTTTTTCTCGAAAAAGGAGGGGTTTCTATTTGGTACATGACTCATCTTTGTCTGTCGACTCCAACTCTTTTCCAGGTTTCAACTGAACAGTCAGTAAACTGCACTCCCAGACGGAGGAGACAGCGCCAGAAATCGCGTGCAACTTGGAGCATACTATGATGCAGCAATGGACAGTTATACATATAGTTGAGCAATTTTTGAAAAATATATACTTGTACCAACTCTGTCATGTTCTATAGTGGTAAGAGGAATCTAGCCATAATGCATGAACCTCCTTTTGTTTGTACTGATCAACATAAAAGTGGGAAATTATTTAGGTAAAAGTTTAGATTACGGTTTTATTCCTACATTAAATATAAATATTATAGTTTGTTTAATAAATTAAATAGTAAATCATCATATTAGTACATGAATCAACCACCATAAAGTCTCTTGAATGTGTATTAATTGTATTAATTTTATATTATTGGAGTATATTTGCGATTTTTTTGTTTTGTTCATCTTCCAATCTATATATACATAAATAATAAAGCTGAAAATAGGAAAGGTGATATGAGCTATGACACCTCTCTACGGTCAATATTAATATTTATCTATTTTGTTATATTTTTTTCCCCTTCATTTCCTCTACATAATCAATTCATTAAATGGATTTAAAAGAAATCTCATAAAGTATATGTTCATTGAAATAAAATCCACGTAACATAGTAATAACTCAAACCTATGCAACATAGTAATAACTGAAACCCATAATAAAACCTAAATAGTCTTATCGACTATGCTGTCGTAGCTTGTCTTATAGAATAGATTTAAAATATTGAAATTAAATTAATAGTCAGACATTTCAGGAAAATAAAATGTATTAACATTAATTAATAGAAGATGAAACTCTCCTTTTCATTAAGTAGAAGACAATTAAGTAATTTAAAGTTCAACAACGTTGACAAATTTGTTTTTGGTAGTGATATATATTGATTTAGCTATAACTCTTCATATTCTTTAATTTAAGATTAAATGAGAAAAAATCTTGATTCATGTACTTATTTAAAATTCTAGAAATTCTAATTGACACTTGTCCTTCCATATTTTCTTTTAAAGAAATAACTTACAAGTCAAAAAATAATTAAAATAATATTATTTAATTAATTAAAAAAAATGGAAAAACCTTGACTCATGTACTTATTTAAAATTCTAGAAATTCTAAATGGCTCTTGTTCCTCTACATTTCATTAGAGACAACATATCGACATAAAATTGTTCATTGTTTAATATTACACATGTATTAAATTTACTCTCTCTTTTTCCATTGCTATTTTTTCTTCTTGATTACCAATTTTCAGCATTTTTTTGTTATTCTCACTTGCAATTTTTAACTCTCTATCTTCTCATGCTGAATTGTGCAATTTTTCCTTATTCGATTTCCTATTGTAAACTTTCATCTTTGTAAGTTAGTTCTTAAATAACATTAAGAAATGACCCTTTCAATTCAAATTTTAATTCTGAAATTAATTTATACATTAAAGTGATGAATGACTTTCAGATTCTACCATTGTGAGATTTATGATTACGATTAAAAGCAATATCAATATACTCATTTATCAAGAAAATAATAATTTAATTATTAAAGGACTTTGAGAACTTCAAATTCTACCATTATGTAATTAAAATATTTATATTTAATTAAATTTTAATTTAGGAGAGATAAAATAGTAATTCAACTTTTCACTTTAAAACTTTCCACTTATAATAATATATATGAAATGATGATTATCCCTTTTATGTAACAAAAGTTGCATTGAATATCAATATATGTGAATGATAGTGTTATACAGATGCACATCTTCAAATCGTAATTAAACATCCTGACACAGATACACACGTCTGAACATTCTTACAGTGAGACAGTAATGCTAATATCAGAATCTCAGCAACTTTGCACATAAAACCTATGTTGCTCGGACTCTTCAAAAATGTATGTCGGATCCTACAAAAGTGGTGCATTTTTAGCGGATCCGACATGGTTGTGGTAGCATTTTTGGAGAGTCTGAACAACTAAACATAAGACCGTTGCATATTATCTAGTGAGATAGTACACCACCAGAAAAAGAACCACAAACGAGGCCACGAGTGTAAACATCCTTCGGCTTGATTTTGTCTCAAAAACCTGAAGGGAATGGAAGAGGCTTAAAACCAGCAACATATATATCAAAGGATAAACGAAAACGAGGTCATGTAGTGTAAAATACATTACCATCTTAAATTTATCCATGGTTCCAGATAAAACACCTCTTGAAGAATCCATATCATTGCCCTGAATAGACACATACCAGGAATTTATTTAACAATTATTCATATTGCAAAAGGCACGAAGCATAACGTAACTTGTTATGTTAAGACCACTGACCATTCTGTCGAGCATCCTATTATGAGTATCCACTTCCTCATGTATGTCACCTGACAACTATTGGATATAAAGCATTGTAAGAAGTAAAACAATAAAGTTAACAAGTTCAACATGCTCATTATCAACTTCACTAGCAAGCTGATTCACTTGATGTATACAAGAACAGGAAACGATGAAACTATTAAGTTGCACCAAAAGAAGAGAACAATTTTTACAACCTATGAACAATCACAGATTATTACTCATGATCAAGATAACTCGATGAAGAAATCAGGAACCTCTTAGCACCAGCTTTTAGAGATTCGCATGATTATCTATCCCTTCTTTCTGAGTGCTAACACGAAAAAGAATGACTTATAAGAGCATGTGCTCGAGGTGACAAATTCTGGATCCTACAAAAGTTCAACACATGCTACATTTATATTTTTCCAACAATGTTCTTGACAGAGCAAGACCTTCGACACCCAAAGGCATTAATCATTTATGAATGAACAAAAATATGGAGGGCACTGTCAGTGTGTATGTGCATACAAATAGACATCAATTTACTAAAGTAACAGCCTCCAATAATGAAAGAGTAGTTATAGGTTATCACATCTCAACAAGTTGGGTTCACAAGGTTTGCACCATTGAAATGCCCTAGACACTCACGACCAAGATATATACTTCAGTAAAGACAACCAAGGAATTTCTGTACTGCAACTTACCCATAAACATTGAACATATAAAAGACTCAGGTATGAAAGACTTACCTTTTTGAGAAAACTAACTCTATCTTGCAGCCCATCGATTGCCCTCTCATTCTCTTGTTCATCAATTTCGTGCGAAGAGTATGATGAAGAAGCCCTTATGCCACCTTCCTCAATTCCATCAAATAGAGCAGCTCTATTGCCACGTTCCCTGAATTCAATTATTATCAATGTATTCCAATAAAGCTGGACGCAAAAAAGACTATTCTTTTATAAATTACACATCATAAAAAGCAGCTCTGGTACTGAGAAGGTTTCCCACCCTCACATTCATATGAAGAACAGGCACAGAGGATGGGAGCAAGGTAAAAGTAAAAACTGGCCCCACTGACAAGGCCAATATGACAGAGGATAGGGGCTAGTTTATGGTAATGTCAAGGTACAGTACTTAAATTGGATCAAGCCTGAAGCTGTATATTTACGTCTCATACCATTTAAAAAGAGGAAAGGGTAAGGGAACAACAAGCAGACAACACACAAACATGAATTCACTTATAATACTAGAGAACAAGAAATGTGCATACATTTAAGAGGCTTTAGAACATAGATATTTTGGAAATTGAGGTTGAACAAATGATAGTTAGCACCAAAAGAAGCATAAGTAGTATAAGCTAAACCAACCCAATCTTTATATTAATGACACATTCTAAGACTCTTTTCCACCTCGATAAACTAGCAAGTTTAATATGGTCGGACAATAATCTGGGAGTAAAAATTAAAGGGGATCAATACACCTACTTCAACTAAACATGAAAAAAATATCAAAAAGAAAATAAGGTTGCAAAGAGTGACATAATTTCCCTAGTAGATGAAGTCAACTCATGACTGGAGGTGGATAGACTAGCTGAATTTTATGGCACCTTGGACCATTTTCGAGGATTGAAAGAGGGAGAAGACACTCTTAGGTGGATTCATCATAGCAAAGGTGTCTTCACAGTTAGCTCTGCCTACAAGAACCAGAACCTGAATCAAATGGGGACTCAACTCAGATTTTTGCCTTGGAAGCTTATCTGGAAAGTCAAAATTCCATATAAGGTGGTAATTTTTACTTGGTTGGTAGTTAAAGAGGCGGTACTAACACAGGAAAATCTAATGAAGAGGGGAATACATGTGTCCTAGATGTTTTTTTTTGAGCAACAGGCAGAGACAATCAAACAATCCACCATCTGTTTCTTCATTGCAAGGTGGTTAGACAACTGTGGCACTTATTTACCATATTCAGGGGCACAAACTGGACCATGCCACAAAGGGCAAGTCAAGCTATAGAAAGGTGGAACAATGAAGGCAGTGGTAGTACAAACCAAAGCAGATGGAGAATTGCCCCATCAGTGATTTGGTGGACCATATGGAAGGAGAGAAATATGAGATGTTTTGAGAGGGTTAGTAGTCCTTTACACAGGATTAAAATGAACTGCACAATCACTTTTTGCTATTGGTGCAGTTTGGAGTATGTAGATGATCCTATAGTTGTTAGAGATATACTAGGTCCTTTGTAAGATGAAGTAGGATCTAGTTTGGTTTTGTTTTAAGTACACGCAACTGTATGTAGCTCCATGATGTAAATTTGGGACCCCAGCCTTTTGTGCTGAAGATTAATACAAAAAAATGTTACCGTTGTCAAAAGAAAACTCATGACGATTATATGCAAAGATAGAAAATTGTTCAACAGCTCAAGCTAGAAATATAACACATATATATCATGGTTATAAGTCAATTACACCTCAATCTTAGAAGATCATATGAATCCTCCGTGTTCATTTTGCATCTGGTCCTCAATGCTGCACAGTTTGTCTTATAAGCAAATTGAGGGTTCTCTAAAGCTAGAATTTTTCTAAATCTCACACTTATTCTAGTATCTAACTAGATCAAGAGAACTCAGAATAACACCACAAAAGTACCACTATAAGATTAAAAAAGAAGTCACCAAATGGCATTGCTTTTTTCTTCTAGTTGATAACTGAGTAATTCATTGTTTCCAATTCAAGTTAGTGGATAGCAGGTCAGTCCCTCAAACGTTCTCCACTCAAATACCAGACTTATTCACCAGAACTCGAGGAATGTGCTTATCACGCATCCGGTGTACTACCATCCTGAAGCAAAACATATGGCAATACTACTACTACTAAGGATATTAATACGAACAAATTATATCTTCTTCAAATGTAATACGCAAAGGGAAATATTCAAGTATCAGGGCAGATTGTCCGCTGATGCACGAAAAATACCTAATAAGAACATAAAAAAATTCAAATTAAATGTACGAACCTTCGTGAATTCATATCTGCCAATGATCAATCTATTCAATTTGAAACTCCGGTTGATGTGAATTTCTTCCGGTCAATCAGTACTCAGGAATCCTCTAATTAATCGCAAAAATAGATCAAAATACTCTGTCCGATACAAAAGCAAAAAAATAATAATATATTTTTTAACAATTTGGCCAAACAAAACAGATAAAAATGGAAGATCAATTGAAAATTCGTGAATCTATTAAATCCTAGAGTTATAATGTTACGGATCGATTGAAAATTCGCGTGCTAACCGTGAAAATGACAAAATCCGATTGTAAATTATGGAAACGATAGATATATAGATGCGCCGGAGAGTGTACCTGGAGCTGAGTAACAAAGCCGGTGGCGGCGGCGACAGCGGCGGAGATGAGAAGCACTAGGAGGTGAAAGGGCCGGAGAAGAAACTACTGAGACCTTTGCTGATTACAGAAATTGACATTTTATTTTATTTTTGGATAAATTAATGGAAATAGTATTTCATTTAATGCCACGTAAAAATATTTTATTTGAAAATAAGTGTCGTATGGAATAGTTGTTGAAAATAAGTGTCGTATGGAATAGTTATGTTTTATTCTATGCCATCCAAACTTAGGAAATTACTTGTTGGATAATTCATATTTAGGTTAGATAGACTAGCTTAAGAATCAATCTTTTATCATGTTTTAGAATTTATTTGATAGGAGAGAATTGCTCGAATAGTAAATACCTAAAATTATATGGTATGTAAAAAATTTTACAATGCAATGTGTATTCAGCGATTTTAAATAAAGTTGAGTGAAAGATTTTATAATGTAATATGTGATTGGTACAAAAAAAAATATGGAGTATTATATATTTATTTATTTTTGTATGTTTGATTGGTCAAAATTTTAAAACTATTTCTTTTAGAAAAATATAAGTTCATTCAAAAAAAATTAATATATAAATGCTACTACTTCATTTTTCCTTGTCCTTTGACACACTCAACCCCGATCATGACTCAATCTACGAAATGATAGAGTGTACATAAATCTTATCACTATCGCATGGAGGTAAAACACGATTTTCAAAAAACACTCCAACTCAAGCATATCAAATAAAAGAAGAAGAAAACAATGGAGAAACAATAAGAAGAAAATAATGTGACTCATAAACCATAGATTTACCTAAATTTTATATAAATGTTTTTGTAACAATACTTTCTATTTACTTCAAATTTTAGGTTTCATTTGGTTTATACATAGTGCTACATATTTCATTGCTCAGAAGTCAGAAAGAATTCACCTCAAAATCAATCAAATCAACATTCAGTATTACCAAATTCTCATTCCAAGAGAAGCATCATGGCTATATATATACAAGCAAAGTGTTCTCCAATACATGGTAAGATATTGAGACTGTCTTCACTAACAAGATTATTTTAGCTCTAGTTGCTAGCTAAACCAGTTAAAACTGTACTAAATAGCAAAATATTGCAGTCACATGCTGCAGAGTGGGTCAATGTATCAAAATAATTTAGTTAGCCAAACTATCATTTACAACTCTACTTGGAAAACTCGGGGCCATATTCAGATCCCCTTGCCATTGCTTTCTCACTTTGCTTCGGCAATCCTTGTGCGTATTGAATCAGCATTTGATACCTTGCTAACACTGCAATGAAAACACAAATTATCAGAAGACAGCATATAATACTTAAAGGTAGTCAAACACAGATTCAAGATTTGAACTTCTTAGCAAGAATCTAAGCTTACCACAAGAGAAGATCCCCACTGGATGACAGCTTTTCATGGATCCATTCAGGAGCTATTTCTTGCAATAACCGGAGTAGCTCTTCAAATTCTCCTGCAAAGAAAGAAGAAAAATGTTTCGAGTCAGAATCAGCTTCAAATTGTCAGGCACTCCAAGTGTTCAACTGATTATCAACTAGGCTTACTTTTATCAGCAATAGCTAGATGGCTTGAAATCACTTTGTGTGTAAGCTCTTCTTTAGTAATCACATATCGGTTAATTGAGTGAAATAGGAAGTATATCATGTCGAAAAACTTAGGCAAGATCGAAAGCATTTTCTTGCGCCATTTTGCTTGGGATATGGCTGGATCTAGCTCCTCTAGTGCCTCCTGCTCTTTTGCTCTTATCTGCAGATCCAAGAAAAATAGCCACCAACTTCAAATACTAGACTAAGAAATATAGATATCCTAATTCCTCTCACAGCCTAAAGGATCAACTTTTAGGTTGTTAACAAGGAAATGTTCTCATGGAAGAAAGCTTGTTTTGTGTCTTACCGACTGCAGAAGATTCTCTGGAAGAATGTCGAAGATTTCATCATCTGTTGATAATTCTCTGCTCCGGCTGGTTTCTTCTGTGACTTTTGAACTCTTTACAGGAGTATTAAATGTCAATGACCTACTAGGAGGGGGGCGCCTCACTAGCTTTCTTGGTGATTCAGTTGACTCGCCATCTGGAGTCATATAGCATCTCTTGGAAGGTTGGAGCAATGGTGTAGAACTCATCAATTTTGCTGGAGTAGATGCAAGTTTTGCTGGAGTACTCTCAGCACTTAACAAACACGAACCATCTTCACTTTTCGTGTTTTTTAATGGAGTTGCTGGTAGAGGAGATGGTTGTAAAGTTGCAGAATGAACCTCTTGTGTTGAGAATCTTGTGGTCTTAGTTTGTGTCAAAAGCAATTTAGAGGTGTTGATGGGACAATTGGTAATCTGGGGTTCTGACACTGGAGGAATTGAAGTTTGAGAAACTGTTGTTTGTTGCTTTACGTTCTCTACTATGCCAGTAGACGCTCGATGAGAAAAAGATCTCCTGAAAGATTGAGACAGATGAGATACAGCTACTGGTGGCTTCTGCATTGAGCCAATCGGTGTCTCTTCCTTTAACTGTGCACCTGCGGGACTGGATGAGTTCGTCAAGAGCTCTTGCTTAGACGCACCAAACGCTCCTGGTAGTTCTTCCTCAGGAACGTCATCTCCCTGAAATTCAAAAAATAGCATGTCATCACCAGTTTTTCAAGAAACACAAAGGCAATATCTGAAAATAACTGTTCTTTTCACCTTCTGCTAGAGGAGTTCAGGGAGCAATGGAGGCAGAAAAGGGATATCCCCACACTAAATTATTTTCAATCAACATAAGATTCAAGTCTATAAATACTAAATTACGTCTCTCAGAGCTAGCTTAACATATCAAACTAACTACTCTGGACAACATAGATTTAAGGCGACAAATCATAAATACACCAAACAGGTCTCACTTGGGCCTAACAAATCTACATATCATTGCAAAGCAACTCTCCATCATCAACATTTGCACAAGTAAAATTATGTCTAACAGAGCCAACTTAACATCCCAAACTATGCTAATGATTTCAATCAACACAGATTTAAGTCTATAAATTCTAAAGTATCATTGCAAAGTAATGAATCGAATTGTCAAAACTTGCACAAGTTAAAATCTCTCTTTTACCTCAGGGTGAGATTTAGAGAAATCCAAAATCCGACTGCTGAAGACTGTCCTCAGTTGTTCGGTGCCACTAGAGGATTTCAGCTTCTTATCTCCTTCAACTCCATTAGGATTCAACGTAATATGAAGATCAGGTTTCATACAGGTTGTCCTTTCATCGAACACAAGCATCTTCTTTATCTCAATAGCCTCAGGTAAAAGAAACTTCAGCTGTGCTAAGTGATTGTAAGTAAACCTCCTGCACAATCAACAGAGAAATCACACAATTCATCAATATAATCCATAGAGAAAACATCTGTAAATGCATACACAAATGTTCATCATTTGCATACCTATCTGTTAGACACTCCACCTTTGCACTAATATTCGTAAATGTTGTGGAAGAACCCTTCAACTGCAGCAATCGAATCGAACTCACCAAGCCACCAAAGAATTCCTCCAACAATTTGTACCTACACAATAACACTAATTTTAGTTCCAGAAAAAACAAAACAAAAAACATTACAAATTTGATTTCTCTTGCGTTCATTTCTTCATGTTTTGAAATTAGGAATTCAAAAATGAATATTTCAAGTTTTAGTAAAAGGATTTTTTTTTGAATCCGTAATTCATTTTGCTTATAAAATTCTAGATCTCTCCTTTTCAATAACAAATAGATCCACACAATGTAAAATCCAAAAAAAAACTTACTTCTCTGGTAGCTTTACTGGATTTACAGGCTTCTTCGGTTTAGCAGCTGAAGCTTCTTCCATCTGTGTTTTCACAGAGCTCAATGATGTATCAGTCTGGGTATTCAGTCGGGTCGGGTCAGGTTTCCGGAGCTTCTGTGCGGCCTGTCTGATATCTTTCAATGAAAACGCAGCATTCCGATTCCGAGTCCGGCGAGGAGGAACGATTGTCTTCTCAGGGGTTTTGGAGCTCCATGGATCTAAAGATGGAGCTCCGGATGCATCCGGGTCGGATCCAATCTGAAGTTTCTTCTTCGATTTGAATGTATTCAACAGTGTAGAAGCAGCAGCATCTGTAGACTCCATTGATAACAAAAATTAACAAAAACACGAACAGATGAGAAGTTGCAGAGAGCAATGAAGGGTGAAAGTGAAGAGACGAGGTGGGGTGTAGGGAGTGAGGGTGGTGGGGTACTCTTTATATAGTAGCATTTTTCTGGCGGGAAAGCTGAGGTGGAGGCTGACGTGTCAGTTATGCCAGGTCAGAATTGGCGCCAATTGCCGGGAAAACTGATGTGGAGGCTGATGTGTCTACATTGCCACGTAGGATTTGGCGCGAAATTTTTCTTAAGGGGAGAAAGGCCCATGGGCCTTGTGAAGTTTTGGATTGTTGTAATTTTTTATTTAATTTGGTGTGTTACCGTTATAATTATATTTTTATAATAATTAGTTCTCTTTTTATATTGTATGTAGCTTAATTAGATTTACTAAACTATTAATTAAATGTTGTGGAATTGGTGATAAAATAATGAGATAACGGTCACTAATACATATGAAAGTATCACATTTTGTGATTTTCATATTTAAATAATTGAGATATTAACATTTTTTTAAAATATATTGTTCGAAACTAAAATTAAATCAAGTGTTTGAATAGAATTGTCAAAAGACGTGTGACAATTTAATTTACCCATAAAATTTCATTCACATGACATTTGGTTTATTAATTTTTAGGTATGTTTTAATAAGTAATTAATGATTGTTCCGTAGAAAACACAAATATTTTAAGTCTTAAGTTAACATATTGACAATTTCCTTTAAGTTAATTACTAACAAATATTTATAGTCTTTTTGATTTATGTCTCAGTTTTTTAAGTGTGCGTTGGATTAAAAGAAAAGGTGAATATTGTTCTTAGATGGCTATTTGTTTACGTATTCACTTCTATCTTTTATATTTTACCACGTTAAAAACGCTTGCAATTAAAATTGAAAATTCGATCTAAGTGTAGCTTTGTGAAGGTCAAACATTAGATATTTTAGCTTGAAGTTTAATATGACTTCTCAAAATCATAATTAAATATTTTGAGTCATATTATCGAGATCAAATTAAATTTTTATTTGTAATTGAAAACCAAGATTTTATACCAATACTTATAAATCAAACTAGTAACCTAAAAAATAAAAACTGAAATTTACCTTCTTTATTAAATTTTATACCAATACTAATTTTAAAAAATACGTGGCGCTACCACAAATCAATATTTCTTTTTAAATTTATTTATTTTCAAAACTAGTCTTCCCCTTTCATGAAACGCTGTGACTATTATGAAAAGTTGTGACTTTTACGAAGGGTTGCGACCTTAATGAAAAGTTGTGACCCTTTCATGAAACGTTATGACTTTTATGAAGGGTTGCGACTTTATTGAGAAGTTGTCAGTTTTATGAAAAGTTGTGATTTTTATGAAAAGTTGCGACTTTTATGAAAGTTGAGTATCTTTCCAAAGGGTTGTCACTTTTTCAAAGAGTTGTGACCTTTCCGATAAAGCACAATAAACATTTGTTGACACTACCCTTTGTTGTTTATAAATAGAGGGATTTCCTTTCATTTTAAAACAACAAAGAATTTGAACTTCTTCTTCTTTTGCACAAATAATATTCGTGTATTTTGCTCCTATTTAGTGGCTTATTGTACCATTGTATTTGTGTCAATACACTGGTGAATATAATTGTTATATACTGAGAGAATCTATTCCTTTAAACTTTGAGTATTAAAGTGAAATAATTTCTTTAAGGGGACACCATGCATTCAGTGGACTCAATTTTTTTTTATTTCATTCTATTGTTACACAGAACATGATATATTTTTTTACAATCATTAGTTTATGTTTATGTTATTAATATAACACTTTTGGAGGAATGTTTTGCCATAAGATAAAATGTTATTGACAATGTAGAGTATGTATTCAAAGTGAATAATCATATGTAAGCTTAATAAAAGAGTTCAACCCCGTACGATACACAAATACTTTATATAATATATCTATAATTTTACAAATAAAATCTGAACATGTTAGAATGTACCTAGATCTTCTTTATCGAGACAAAGAAGTCAGAGCAACTTACAAAAATAACTATATTTATAGGGTTAATGAATACCAATAGCTATAAGTATGTTATTTACAATAAATGACTATGATTTATATCACTTTTTAGCTGTATTTTTGTATAGTTTTTTTTATTTTTCTATTTATACATTAATACATCTTTAAGCACAACAAACTAAAAAAAGGAATTGATTTCAAATATAACCCACTATCCTTACATTACGTTCATACAATGAGCAACTTCCCATAATTAACTTTATTACTAAAAATTACTTATTTAAAGACATATCAGATGATATTCTTTATCAGTTTAACAAAAATTGTGATACATCATACTCAATTTTCTTGTAGTCTTCATATTTCTTATTTTGTCGCCGTAAAGGTATTTATATATATATTTTTTTCATAATTCAAGTTATTGTTGTAAGCAAATTGTTGAATTTGTGAATGAAGGTTAAGCATTTCTATTTTGAATAGATGAACTACATGACATTAGATACACTAGTTGTTAAATAAAAAATGAATACATCGATATAGAATACAATGAATACATTGTTGTTAAACACAAAAATGAATACGTTGGATACAACTATACTTGTAATCCCGAATCAACTTTTTATCTTGGATATATTACTTATATATCTAGAAATAATTGTCTTCGTAAATCAACATTTTAACTTGTGCTTATATAACTACAAGTATCTATGTATATAAAAATGAATACATTTCAACATTGTTGTTAAAGCAAAAATATGGATACATTATACAAACGAGCAAAAAAGATACAATTTGTGGGTATCAAACTGTATAATTATGAATACATTAGACAAACGAGCAAAAAAAAATATAATTTGTGGGTATCAAACTTTATAAGTACAAGATAAATATGTAATTAAAAAATATTTGATGGACACAAAATCACAAACATCGCTCTTGCACTGATGTAAAGTATCTTGAATTTGAATGAATTTTGTGTGTGCGTGTGTGTGGTGCGGACACAGAAAATATGTGATGTATGAATATTGATGAAAGAATTAATTTTGCTATTTATAGTCTAATTATATCCATAAACATGAAAAAAATAAAACATAGCTATTATTTTTGAATATATATGCATGTTTGCCATATTATGTTTCAATAAATCCTCATTCATAGATTATAAATCTTGGTAGAACTATTCAAATTTTAGTTTTTTGATACCGGAAAAAATTTATCCACTCCCTTCTTCTTGGACACGTGGAGGCATTCTCCTTCTCTGATTAGCCAAAACAAATTCCCCTTTCTACTGTTCTACAGAGATGCCACACATAAATACAAATGGATTGCACATAAAATTTACTCATATTTGAAGTGAAATCTTTAGCAATTTCATTAATGTGGCAACAACAATTAAAAAATGAGTTACTGTATCAACAAGTCATTGAAGGAAATGTTGAATATGTCAAAGCTCTTTACAATGATGGTGCTGATGTTGAGGTATATAATAAATTTGCACCCATGTATCCAATTTTATTGAAAGTTCTAGCTTTTTGTTGATACCCTTTTTGGAGAATGTGAAAAAGATTCAATTTTTGGGGGATCCCATGAGTAATTTTTGTCATTAGTTCAAGTCTTGGTGTGTGTTGGGCATGAAGGAAAATGTACTTGTTTTCTTGTGTTTGGTGGGTAAGGATAAACTATTATTCTAATTTTGTATATGATGTAGGAGAGGAGAACACAAAGATGAGTTACTGTATCAAAACCCTTTTGGTGTAAATTTAAAAAAGATTCCATTTTTTTTGGAGGTATGACAAGTAATTTTTTCAATGGTGAAAATGTATTTTTAGTATAGTAGATAAAGTAAAAGTGAACGGAGGGAGTATTTTTCAACACCCTTTCTGTAAATAGAAAAAAAGATTCAATTTTTAGAAGATGCCATGAGTAATTTTTGTCACTGGTGCAAGTTTTGTGGTGTGTTGGACATGTAGGAAAATGTTTTCTATTTATTTTCTTGTGTTCGGTAAGATATGCATAAACTATTACATTTGCATATAATGTAGACAAATACTATGGAAGGTGGGGGTGGGGGTGGGGATGAGGCCTTTGGGGGTGGGGTATAGATGAGGAGCGTTGGAGGGTGGGAAGAACACAAAGATGGGTTACTGTATCAACACCCTTTTGGGTAAATTTGAAAAAGATTCCAGTTTTTTTTGGAGATATCAAAAGTAATTTTTGAACGGTGAAAATGTATTTTAGTACAGCGGATAAGTAGAAGTGAACGGAGGGAGTATTTTTCAACGCCCTTTCTGTAAATACTTAAAAAGATCCAATTTTTAAAAGATGCCATGAGTAATTTTTATTCCTGGTGCAAGTCTTGAGGTATCCAAATTCACCCATGCACCGAAAAAATCACTCCGTAGCAACATCCTTTTGGCAAACATAAAAAGAGATTCAATTACTAGGAGATGCTTGCAATAAGTAGTCTTTTACTTGTTAAAAAAGGTAGCAATCTTTTGACTGGCTTAAGTCTGGAGGTATACAAGTTCACCAATGCATCAAATTTTCTTGAAGCATTTTACTCTATATCAACATTCAACACCCTTTCGGCGAATATACAAAAGATTTAGCTTTTTGGAGATGATATAAGTAATCCTTTTACTGGTACAAGTCTGTAGACTCTGTAGGTATACATGTACACTCGTGCACCCGATTTACTCGAAGGATATAACTCTGTAGCAATACCCTTTTGGCAAATATACAAAAAAATTCAACTTTTAGAAGGTGTTATAATTAATCCATTTACTGGTGCAAGATGTAGTATACAAGTTCTGTGCACCAATTTACTTGAAAAATTTAGCTCTACATCAATTCCCATTTTGATGAATATAAAAGAGATTCGGTTTTTTAGGAGGGTATATGAGTATTTTGTATATATGCTAAATGTAATTTTGTGCCCCCATTGAATTAGTGGATCGACGAAGAAGGAAAGACACCATTGATTGTAGCGTGCATGAAGCCGAATGGCTTGAATGTTGCAAAAACTTTGCTTGAGCTCGGTGCTAATGTCAATGCTTACCGGCCAGGTATGCCTTTCTCTTCCAATTGTAATCTTATAATTTTAAACTCGTCAGTAGAGGCTGTTCCAGAATTTTAAGTCAGTAGGTTTGAAGGATCACGACACTCACTGTTTTGTTGTAATAGGTGCTAGTAATCTGCTTTGATTACAATGATAATCGTTATTCCAAGTCCTTACTTTTTTCAGGATATTATGCTGGGACTGTGCTACATCATGCAGCTAAGAGAGGTCTGGATGATACTGTGCAATTGCTTCTTTCCTATGGAGGTGCATATTCAAAGTTTTGCAAAGTGAATATGGTTTATCCTTTTGCTCTGTAGATGGATCCAGACTGCATTCCTGGATAATCTAGTACTCTCTCCGTCCCAATTTATATGACAGTCTTTTCCTTTATAGTCCGTCCCAACAAGATGACACCTTTCTATATATTTGGTCCAATTTAACTTTAAGATTCTCATTTTAACCCTAATGAGATGATTTATAGTCTCACCAAATATCGATCACTTATTTTAGACCATAAGTTTCAAAATATTTTTCTTTCTTAAACTCTAAACCGATCGAACTCCACCACATAAATTCACCATCACATAAATTGGGACGGAGGGAGTATCATTTTTGCATAGTTTTCAGCTGCTTAATGCATGTATGTAGCTAATTTACTATGAAATCTCATTTCCTAGCAAATCCATTGATCAAGAATGATGCTTGCCAAACTCCACTTGAAATAGCTCGAGCAAAGGGTTTTACCGATGTCGTCCGTACTATCGAGGTGTACTTGATATTAGTTTCAAACTTTAATTACATTAACATTGAATGCATATGATTATTTGTATTTTCCTACCTTTTTCTTGTCTTGGATTGTGTGTTTGCAAATTCATTTATCCTTGTTTTGCTTTCACTTTTAGAGACAAATCTGCATTTTCTCGGGCTGGATGAGGGAGTTCTATGGCCCAAGATTTCTTGAAGCTTTAGCTCCTCAATTATTATCTAGGAAGATGTCAGTATGATTCTAACTTGGCCTTTTTTATAAGTGCCCCTTGTTTGTGCTTTGAACTCCGATCTTCTTTATATAATGCTGCAAATTTCAAAAAATTCATTCTGCCAAAATGTTGTTGAAATAGGCATATGTAAGCAGTCTCGTTCAACCTGTTTGGGACTAAGGTTGTGTTTGGTGCGGAAATGTTTTCCAACACCCTCCTACACACCCCTCACCCATACCTCTAACCCCCACGTCAACCCCAATACTGTTTGCCAAAATTATATACAAATGGTTTTGAGATTACATTTTCTTCATATTTACCAAACACTAGAAATAAGTAAGAAAAATACTTATTTTCTAGAGAATATTTTTCATGAAAAATATTTCCCTATATATCAAACACACCCTAAGCATAGTTGTTGTGTTGTAAGATGCCTTGCATACTTGCTGACAACTGATTAAAATTGCAGTTGGGTTGTAGTCATGCCTTGTGGTGTAGCTGATCCTGTGAGGCATCTTAAATTACAACTGGTGATTTACTCATCGCTACAGGTAAATAAACTCTTTATTGACCAACAATTGTTCTTTCTTTCACA
Organism: Solanum sitiens; assembly: GCA_016801875.1. NCBI lineage: Eukaryota > Viridiplantae > Streptophyta > Magnoliopsida > Solanales > Solanaceae > Solanum > Solanum sitiens. Next base: position 1,538,712 of record JABWTJ010000074.1, on the reverse strand, counting down.
AACTCTTCTGGCAATGTTGTGAGGTACCTCTCTTTTAGCTTGTACCATCTTTAGAGAATTCTGAAGATGACGTATATCAAGCGAAGATTTCTGTGGATGGTTAACGAGTAATGTTCAAAACTCGAGGAGTAGGGTAGTTCTTGCTATGAAAAATTGAAAACCTAAATGTCGGTAAATTGTATGTTTGTGAAGATTGAGCAGAATCCTTATATAAGCCAGCATGCCACTTTTACATAAAGACTGTAAACCTGTGTTTCATGTCCAAGTGGTATTTAACTCAGCATTTTTTTTTCCGGGCAAAAATTAAAAAACTTGGGACTTACAACATAAACTGAATCATAACTAATTCGAAAACAATAATTTTACTGAGATCTATAACATCTTTTTCCGATTAAGTAATAATTTTATTGATTTGTTGGAAAGTGGAAAGCAAAGAGTAGATAATTAAACAGAAGTGTGAGTATGAGCCTTTTGCTGTTAGCTAAGCAAAGAAATAAGCATTTTCATGTACTTGGCGTTCATATTGAGTAGGAAGCAACAGTATCTCCGTCTTCAGTATATGTTGTGGTAGATTATTTAACTTATTTGGCAGAAAGTCCACAAAGGTGTACTCTTCTATTTTATTTTTTTTATTTCAGAAGTTGTTTTGTAACATTGCTAAGTCTTTCCATATCCAATATTTCTTAAATTTTGTGCCCAGTCAAACTACATTACATAAATTGGGAAGGAGGGAGTACTTTTTGTTCCTTTGATAAAATTGGCAGATTTACTGACATGATGTTTTGTTGAACAGGACGCCCAGCCTCGTAAAGTTATCGTCTTATGGAGGGCTATTGTTGAGGAGATAAGGAGGAAACAATCAGATCCTGTGCTGACAATTGTTGACAAGATCAAAAGTAATACTCTTTTCCTGAAATTATTTTCTGTAGTTGAATTTATTCTTATCCACAATTATCAATGAGCAGTTAATTTACATGCCTCAAGAAAAATTCCTCTACAATGTTAAAGCTTTAATGTACAAAATAAATTGCAGTAAAAAATAGAGCTAACATATTTTATTTTAGAGGAACGAATTGATATGTAGATGCTTATGCAACTTCATGTTCAGGAGTACATAAAGATGCGTGCTATTAGTCAAATGTGTAGGTTTTAGACTTTCGTCTCAAAACAGAAATTCTGAATTGCACTTGTCTTACTTGCTAAGTTACTCAGAGTCGAGTGCAGTGTCCAATACAAGTGTGGATGTAGAGGTCGGGTTCTTCATGGTCTAATTTTTAAGATTCGGGGTACAGATTCAGGTATGGATACGGATACGGGTGCGGGGATTCGGCTAAAAATAATTTAAATACGTAAAAATAAAGTTATATGTGTAAATTATGAGAGTGGAAAACTTACAAGGTATTCTGGAGAGTAAGTATTGATCAAAAGGAGAATTTCAGATGAGATAAAAGGAAAAGGAAAAGAGCTATTCCATTTTCTTCGATTCATCTTAGCTTTTGTTTGATTACAGCAATCATAGGTATCTCCCGAATTTCTTCGTCAGTTTTGTCAAATTGGGTATGGATCCCACACCCATGTTTGGTTGACATGGGTACAGTATCAAAAGTGAAGAATCTGAGCAATTTAGATTCCTTGATTAACTAATAGCTGTGCTTTGTGCCTTTGGTAGCTATGCAGATTTACTTAATGTTAGAATGTGGAGTGTGATAGTTGTTCTCCTCGAAGTAAAAAACTTCAGTGTGACCAACAAGTGGACTTAATTACTTTAAGTTATTTCATCAAAAAGCCTCTTATTTAATGTAATTTCAGGTAAAGGCCTCTTTTCAGAATAAGACTTTATAATAGCTTTTTGATTTTGCTTCTTTCATATCAGATACTCGATATAAGATTACATCAGTGAACGATTCTGAGAAACAACAGCTTGTATTGCTGCGCAAAGCATGTATTGCTGCAATTGAGGTAATTACCAACTCTGACTGAATCATACTTTTTTACCAATTCGTAGTCGTAGTATTATTCTTGTAGTTGCTTGTTCTTTGATCTCTATTACTATATGTTGTTTCTTGTACTTTGATTATATAGTGTTATTATGTAGTTATAAACATAAGTTGTAGTTATTGTTCCTTTTTTTTTTTCTTCATAATGTTTTGTCATGCTATCTTTAGTATTTTTTCGTGGCTTCCTTCTGTTATTTCTTTTCCCGAACTGCTTTGATATACTTGTCCTTGAGGGAGGGTCTAATGAAAACAACCTCCCTACCTCGCAAGGTAGGGCTAACTCCACTTGTGGGATTACATTGGGTATGTTGTTGGGTATGTTGTTGTTGCTATGCATGTTCTTTCGATATATTTTTTATTTTGGGGAAAAGGTCCAAATTCATTTTTATGCTTTGGAGCCATCCATATCCTTGTTGTTAACAATCATCTCATATTTTCTTTGAACTTTATACGAGGCGATCTGCTAACGACAAGGGTATCAATGATCCCAAAGTATAATGGAGGGTAAAACTAAGATACATCATATAGTAGTGGGGAACTTTTGATCCTTCTCGCTTTTCTTTTAACGATGTGCTAAGAGGATACAGTTGAAGCGACCTCCCGGGCCTTACCATATGTTAGTATTTCAGGTCCTGCCTTTTCGCTTACCACAAATTACTGAAACTGCTGCACAAGCAATGGAATTAGCAAATGGAGTCAACGCTGCCATTGATTCTGCTAAAGTAAATAAGATTCTACATTATCACGGACAAAGCTCCGGAGTAAAAAATGAAAATGACTGGTGTAGTAACACCAATGATTCTGCTCACAGAGGATGGGGTTCACTTGTCAGATCCGTGCCTAGATCTGAAATAACTAACCATGATTGGACGGATGACCGAACTAAGGTCCAAGAATATGGATGGGGAAATACCGCAGATGTATCCAGTCAACGACAACAACAATCACTTGCTAAATCCACACCCTCTGAACTAAGCTGCAACGGATGGATCGATGAGCTTGATGTAGAGGAGTACAATGGATGGGGCGTGCCTGAGCCTCGGCAGGGACGTAGAGATGCCTCAGCTGAAGTTCATTATCAAGGATGGGAAAACACATCAAAGGACAAAACAGCATCCTCGGATGTAAGTAGCTGGAAAGCAATGGACAAGACGGACAATGCACCTGAGTTTAGGCCTATTGTCTATCCAGGTGAAAACGCTGAAACTCAAGAGGGTAACAATCCTGCTTTTGATTTTGCGGTCCCTTCAGCTCCACCAGCTACAGAAGAAGTTGTAGACGTTCATTATCCTGTCATAGATCTTAGCCCATTGCCCCTGTCGAATCCTCCTGTGGAGCAAAAAACAGCTTCTGTTACGACTCAAAAGGAAAAAGGACATGAGCCTGCACTGTGTATAATATGTTGGGAAGCTTCAGTTGAAGGAGCATGTGTACCTTGTGGTCACATGGTTGGCTGCATGCAGTGTTTGAACCAGATAGTCAAATCCAAGAAAGGGGTGTGCCCCGTTTGTCGAGTAAAAATCGACCAGGTTATAAAGCTCTTCTCTGTTTGAGAGGTAAATCTAGTATTTACTCTTCACATTCCTTATTTATCATGTCATTCTCCCAGAAAATCTAGCCTAGCTATCATAATAAACTACATTCGTGGGCAACGCGATCTTATCTAATGTCACTTCAATTTCATTCTTATGGTCCGTTGTAATTACTTTATTTCACCTTATAATACTTGCACTTGAGCGTTCTTCTCCATACTTTCAGTTTTAGTCGACTCACTCACTTGCTAAGTTCTATAATTACAGTTTCAGTTAACTCGCTCTAATCAGGTATAGTATTAGTTAGTTCATGCATAGTTTAGGTTAAACATATACCCGCTCAAGGTAAAGATACATCAACAACAACGTACTCAGTATAATCCCCACCATGGGGTTAACACAGACCCTACTTTGTAGGGTTGAAAGGTTATTTCCGATAGACCCTTGTCTCAAGGTAAGGATCCATGGTAAACCCTAAAAAAAAGATTGAAGAGAGGAACATAGAGTTAGGTTCTTGAAGAGAAAGAAAAAGAAACAAACAAAAAGTTCGATTTTGAAGGGCAAAAATTAAAGAGCGACCCCTTTGAAGGGCAAAAATTAAAAATCAGCCCATTTGAAGGGCAAACCGTGCAATTAAATGCAGATTCAACGTCAATAGCTGTGAATTCGATTAAACAAAAGGAGTACCAGAACAGATATACACGAAATAAAGTGCCAAGATTGAGTTGAAAGAGCATTTCCCAGTCATGTTACATAATTCAAGTTTTACAATCAGCAAATTTACAGCAAAGAACCGATATACAAATGCTTGTTACCATTCGTGATATGGTGAACTTGGGGTTGCTAGTCTTCATCATCACTGAGAATAATTACATCTCTAACTGTCGATGAAGACCCCTGTGCAAGATGTTTCTTGAGAACTGTACTGGAAGAAGTTGCAATATTTTCACCAACAGCAGTATTCTGTGATACTTTTCGCAATAGAACTTTACTCTCATCATGAACGTTTTCTTTCAATTGGGATCGATGATTCAAATTCATTGTTGTTGAACTTGGAACAACTGAAGGTGAAAAGAACACATCTACTTTCCTGTACTGTTGAATATGTAATGCTTGTCTGGAGGTTGAACGGTGAGATGTACTCTCAGAGAGTTCCACATTAGGAATCACAGGTTTGTGCTTCATTGTTTCCATACCTACTTCCTTGCTAGCATCTTTAGAAACATCGGATACAGGCAATCCAAGTTTTTCTTTTGCCCTGTTATGAATTGCACTTACTTTTCGATCCAAATCTTCAACCATGATGTTCAACTCATCTACTTCATACCGTATAAGCAAATACCTCTCGCTCCAAGCACAATCACATAGTTGTTTGGCATGAAGAAGACAAGTATATTTATGTGGTGAACATTTGCAGCCAATGGCAGAAAGGTATAGATCACAGAAGCATGTAACACACTCCTGTTTGGTGGTAGCACAAAAGTCATCCTCCATCTTTCGCGATTCAAGAGAAGCAAACAGATATTTCCGTGTTCTCACTTCAGTGGAAAACCGTGTCTATCCAACACAAAATGAAACAATATATCATATTCTAAATAATATAACTAGTCAGTAATGCTTGCATCTCTCACGTGTGTTTAAACTCAAGATATGACATTAGCCCTCTAAGGACCCTTAGCATAGTTAACTTCCTCAACCAGAGTACGGACCAACAGAAGCTAAGTCTCAACCTCCGGGTTAAGGATAACGCAAACCTTACCCCTACCTCGTGGAGGTAGAGAGGCTGTTTTCGGAAGACCCTTGGTTCAAGTGCAACAAATCAAGTAGTTATGAAAAGGGAAAACGAGTAAAGAAAACATGGCAACTAATAAGAAAGCAGTACAGAGCATCCAGAAAAGGAACAATAAGCCTATCAAAAAGAGAGAATTACAAAGACCCTGTTACTTTTACCTAGTCATATTTGAAGCATGAGTTATTGTTGAACGAGGTTTAACGACTAGAGAGGGGAAACAGTTGTGGATGATAACAAAATTAGAAATACAGCATAACAAGTAGAGGAAGAAATGACAGTGTCAAATGAAACGAATAAGCAGCAAGCCTGTTAGAATTGAAGTTCAGGAATTTGGAATGGTTCCTTATTAAGAATCATGAACAATAGAGGCTTACCTTAAGTGCTTTTGTTAAATAACCATAGTTCCGACAGATTGTTCTCCATTTTGAATCATCAAATGAATTCTTGTTGCGCAGTGCAAGTTCTCCTAAGGTCATAATTGCTTCAGCAGCTGCTTCAAGCAACAGCTTATCATTGGAGATTGATGTCTTTCTGTCCTGCTCACGGTACAGTTCCACAGCGTTCTGACCATGTGGTAACCAGTCAAAGGGAGCAAAATTTACTGCTTCATAACAATTAAATCCACTATCAATCTCTGCATGGTATGCTCCAGGGAGTATGAGAACGAACTCCTTTGGATTTTGCACACAACGATAAACAGGTATACCCTCTGAAGTCAATATAGAAGGAGAGAATTGTGTAGCCTGCATTGAATATGAAGGTTGATCGATCAAATGGAAGGTAATAGACAAACTTTCATCTTCAGCGTGCAAAATATAACAAAATCAAGCATATTATAGTTCTATCTCTTCTTAGTCGGAAAAGGAAATTTTAGACTGTCCTGGTCAAACTTGAAGCATCTGATCACCCACAAGAAATAATGTTTTCATACTCTATGATGATGGAAAAAATTTATTCACCGATAGAATAAAAATTCAAAGTTAAAGAGGACAAGAATACTGAATAAAAGATTTAAATTCATTGTTTCAAGCAGCGAAAGACAGTTGGCAATAGAGTAACTCATCGCTTCAACATACGCCCAGGCGGCCCAGACAGTAAGATGTAACAACAGATAAGGATGAGTGTTGTTAGACACATACACATTAAGCACTTAGCAAAGTATGGCCTTTCAGGTCGTATAACTCGTCACACCTCAAACTTCCCTAAGCAGTTCGTACTTCCTTTTTTGGGAAATTACAAGTTTAAAAATACAGTTGACGTGCATCTGCTTCCATTTTAAGAAAAAGAAGGAATGCAAGGAAAATGAAATATATCATGTCTCCAGAATGCATCAATTAGAGATAGTAGTGGAAGAGGTTGAAGGTAACAGATGAAGAAAATCTTGAGTAATGGGGGAGAAGTAAGTTGGATAGGGCCTAGATCTAATCAAAGCTAAAAATTTAAATACTTCAATGAATTTCATTCTTGAAGGTTGAGAAAGTAATTCGAAACTTGCAACGATAATGAAAGGGGAATTGGACCAAGGATAATGAAAAATTGGAAATACAATCTGTCTAATTGCAAACTCTGCACTTCCTCCTTTTAACATTACTATAGCTTTAGAAAAGAAAATTGCAAAAATGAATATTTACATAAACACAAGGTTAAAATCTCAAAGTACTATGTTCACTTCAACTTCTTCCAAATAACTTCTGATTCACCAAAGACTACTACCCTCCCCCCCAAACACACGCCTTTAAACCACAAAAAATATTTATATATTAAAGCATATAATTCCTCATTCTCTTTTTGGAGGTCCTCAGTTTCATTCTAGTAACTTATTCTAGCCAACTGAAAGGATCTTTTGATTAATCCAGAGATTATTTGGATTTCCATAAGTAAATGTAATATTTCATGGATATACAAATAGGAGAGTTTATTTTGTTAGTAAACTGAAAAAAGGAACCAGCTAAACATTCATCCCTTTCTTTCCGGTAGCAAGCATTTCCTAATCAAAATAACGAAAAATAACTTCACAGATTTGAAACTCACAAGGTTGTGAAGCAAACAAGGATGTGCTGACAACGGTGGGAGATGCTTCTTGACAGCTTCCTCAAACTTGCAACGATGACTCCCGGGAACCCCATAAAAAATTCTTGGAGCGCCAAAATGTATGTAGGATAGCAAATATAAGTGGTGCTCTTCAATTCTCTAATGAAAGATGGAAAAGAAAGAAAATATAGACAATCAATCAATCAAAAAGGAGATGCTAACAATTGAATTTATGCTCATTAGTACTTTCTCCTCCCAAGAGATACTGCCCCACCCCAAAAAAACAAAGACAAACGAGAATATGCCCAAGAATAATTTGAATAAAAGAACAAAAGTCCTTGCTTAATGAAAAACTGTAAATCTTACCCAGTGATTAGACGAAAAACACATTCCAAAGGAGAGCCGGGGAAGCAAAATAGAGGAACTGTTACAACTCTCAAAACGGAGAAGAGAATGTTGAAGCTTAGGGGTATTGTTCAAGTTCCAACCTGATTCCACATATTCTGGACATGCAGTTACATCCCGTGGATTGGTTTTGAGTGGAAAACCACTTTGGCTTGCATTAGTTTCCGTAGTATTCCCATGGAGCACCTAATAAACCAAATTGACAATGAAAAGTAAGAAAAAATGATGGAAGGAAAAAAAAAGTTTGGCAGATCCCTAGAAAAGAAAATTGCAATTCCAGAAAACCTCAATTTCTTCAGTTGGATTCTCAATAATCCTCCAGTATTCCCCTTCAATATCAGGAATAGATGGTTCTGACAGCATCTGCATTGCATCTGAATTTAAGTTTGAAGCTGTGATCTGATCTTCCTTGACAAAGTACTGCCTCTTGAAATGATCAGCGTAATTCTTGAAAGACTTCAGCTTAAACTTTGGCCCACTTTCAAATTCAAAGTGTTCATTACAACAGCCAAATTCTTTACGTTCCAAGCTGTCTCCAAACTCTGGCTTCATGCTTGGGATATTCTGCCGTCTATTATTAGTCTTCTTATGGGCTCCCTCAAGTCTCATCTTCAAAAAAAGACTCTGGAGGTCACTAATGCGCTGGATACGAGTGTCGACTCCACACCTCGTGTCCTCTTCTTCAATGCGGCAAGGTGGTTTCCAGGAAGAGGGAGGAACAATACGGCATACTCCATACTGCTTGACATGTGGAAGGATGCTTGCAACATACTCGAGAGTATCTTTAAACTCCTAGCATAAGATTTAACTTCATGAAAGCAGCATCTAGCAGGGTACCTGTTCATGATCCAATAGAGGGCATATACCAGGCTGAAAGAAAGATGGGAGTGTTAAGGAATACCTCTTCAGTAGGATGGAGTACAGGAGCTTCATCAAGTGAAGGGATCCGTGCCGATTCCGGACGACTTCTAGCAATAACCTTTTGAAAAAGCATACCACAAACATCATAAGCTCAATGAAAAGTGAAAAAAAATAAATAACAAGACAGATGATCGCAGTAAACTTTTGGATAGAAAACATTTAATCCTTGCCTTGAAACCAAACATTATACAATATTAAGGAAGAATGAACCTTCTGGCAGTTGTGACAACTGGAACATCCACGGATCACTCCTTTGGGAAGATAAGCGCGTGAAGACGAACCCTGAAAAATAAATTCAACCCAGAGATAATCAAATGACCAAACCATCATCCTAACTAGCAGTGCCACATGCCAACAATTACACAGAGAAACAGTATATGTTGCCACATTCTTTGACCAGCCTCTACAAGAGAAGATGCAACCGAGAGGCTTCAGGCTCAGTAGATCAATGGACAGCCCTAGCTTACAAGTAATGTATGAGACAATCAAATGAAAATAAGTATACCTGTAGAGAAACAGGAAAGAAAATCATCCTTGACCAATACTCGAGAACACGTTCCAAGATATATGTCTTAATAAAGCCCATCAACACAGTTACAGTGTCCCACATTGATTGAGGGAATTGATTATTGTCCCCTTATATGGTTTTGGACAACCGTCACCTAATGGGCTACCATTATATGTTTGACTTAGGCTCAAAGTTCATTTTCTTAACATGGTATCAAAGCCATACATCCTCTTGTTGATTTGTTGGGCATCATATTATGTCATCTATGCTCCAAATGGCCATGGTTAGGAACACATGAGAATGTTGGAGTCCCACATAGGTTGACGGAATGGGATGTTGTCTTGTTATATGATCTTGCTCTCTTGGACAATTCTCTATCTAATGAACTTCTTTTCGAGGTAGAGTTAGGCGCAAAGTGCATTCCTTAACAAGCACGTATTATTAAGATTTAGGAGTAGTTAGTACCTCTCATTTCATAACCAGAGAAGAGCTAACTTAATAGTACAAGCTTTAGAGGAACGTAGGTGGATAGTATGGGCGACCAGGGCTGAACATCCAGGGACACTACGATTCAGATTTAAGGTTAGGTCCATATATATATACTTCCATATTAACTACTGTCTACATATATTAGTTCCCTTATTGACAAGTAAAGGAGCAAAAGAATTCACCATTTGGCCCCTCCCCTGTATAGTGCGGGCAAACAGAGAATAAAACCTTATCAGTTGATACAACTTTTCTCCCGATAAATCAAAAAGAAAATTCATAAATGTGCAAGAAGATGATGCAAGGGTTAGTAGGTACAAATGCTCAGTTGTAGAGCTCCCAAAAAACTATCCACCCCTTTAGATATCCTCCTTTTCTTTCCTTATTTTGCTTAACTTCCATGCTGCAAAGGCATATATAGCCCCAACTGATTTGCCATCTCCGTGGACGCAATGTATCCAAACTCCCAGCATCAATGATTATCTTTGCACTGGCCAATTCCGACATAGATTTTGAATACAGCCTTCCATCTTCTCCTCCTTTCTGCTGACGTTGGCTCATGTTGACACACAATCTAATGACAGTGAAACTATCTCCTGTCCTGAGCTTGAAACCCCAGCTCAAGGTAATACCCATGATATATTGAACACGACACGAGTCCAACTCGGCTGCATTGCAATAATGAAGAAACATAGGATTAGGGACCTCCCCTTCTTTCTAGCGCATACAACAGTAATTCAGGTTTATACAAACCCCTACTCTCTAAATAGTGTTTCACACAGCAGACTATGCAAAGGAAACCACTTTTCTGGTTCTGACTTGCAAACATATTTCTCCATATAGGTTCTATTCCTCCTCTATAATCCAGATGCCTATAGCAAGATTGCACTGCAAAGCAATCACATTTTGCACCAGGGCCTTAACATACCATCCTGTCCTCATCTTGCTATCTATACCACTTGGCCATAAATATGAAATATCTTGAAGAAATCCTCCATTTTTTCCTACTTCTAATCACCTGTCAGTTGAGTCCAGTGTTATCAAAGGCGCGCTTTAAGCGCGCTTAAGCCCTGAAGCGAGACTCAAAACGTGTTGAGCGCTTCGCCTCGCTTTATGTGCGCTTCAATGTTGTCATCAAGGTTCTAAGGCAAGCGTTTCCTTGCCAATGAGCTTCGTATGAAGAAGTGACACTAATAATAGATATTTTACTTTATCATAATTTTTTTTCAATTTCTTTGGTCATATATTTGACATTCATGTTTATAATTATTAGTTTTGGACTAAACATATATTTGTATTCTTTTCTCCCTTTGCGCCTTTTTTCATTAAAGCCCACGCTTTATTTGCGCTTAAAGCCCTCACGGACCTTAGAGCTTTTTTGCGCTTTTCGCCTTTGATAACACACTTGACACAGCTTTCTTTTTGATAACCATGTGGGCCAATTTGTACGCACCTCGACTAACTCCACAGGAAATTTGCCACTTCCTGCCAGTGCAGGTACTTGGTAACTCTGTCCACTAAGGCAAGGACAGATGAGAAGAAATCGCCCAGTGTTTTTGTCCGTTAACAGTTCATCTTGTTCCAAGAAAACAAGGATGCATATGGTCAACAGGAATAATCCTCGGTAAAGCCCAAAAATATTATCCCCATATGCATCTCTCACCAGATATGTTTATCTCATACGGTCCAACCAGAAGCATCAGCTATGGTCTTCACTCTTCTTTTCCTGCCTTCTCAATAAACACCACAAGGGGAATTCTTTTACAGCAGTGTACATATTGAAGGTGAGACAAAATCAAAACTTATAGTTTAATCAATTTAATTGAAATCCATCATTAATATGTTTTATACTACGTATGGAAATAAAAATAAGGATTTATGAGAAAATTTTATGAAAATCTTACTGACCTTATCGGCTTCACATTCAAAATCCTCTTCCATGTGATCAACATGATTATCAAGTATCCAAGGCCTACGCCTAACAGAACTCTTAAGCTTTCCTGTGCTAATAATTGTTGATGTAGAAGCAACCTGGAGAGGACCTTGCTCAGACTCATTCCCAACAGCCACAGAGTTACAGGCTTCCTCGTTATTTTCTACCTTCTGTAGTGTGAAGGAGGTTAGTGATTCAAAACCGGGTGGAACTGAGAAAAATTTGCTGTCGTCACATTCACCCTGTAATCTGGTGCGCTTGGCCCCCATCAACACCACGACAAAATAGCTCTGGAACAAAAAGGTTAAGTATTAATGGACATGAAATGTGACATGGACTTACTTTGCCTTCTAAGGAAGAAAATAACCAAATACAGGCATGCTTCATCAATGTCCATGTAAGTTGTACCTCTTAACTTCACCTTTATATTTCTGTCAAGTACAATCAGACATCGTCTGTGAGAACTTCAGAACTGACCTGCAACAAGAGAACACAGATTAAAGGGTAAATACTAGCCAATATGACATATAGTCAAAGATAAAGTAATCTGTATACAGATACAAAAGACTAAAGTAATAAAAATGAATTTGGTCGTGCCTGGTATTTTAAGGTCAATAAAAATAGGTGCGGATGAATTTTAAACAAATTCTTCATAAAATTCCTTATTAAAATTGCAGACATGAATCTTGTTAATATGAGAACACCAAAAATAAGGGGAAAAAAAGGATACACATCAGAAAGGAACTAATCCAATCTTCTTCCTTTTTGAACTGGTAAGTATATTGAGATAAACACCAAAGCGCTGAGAAGGTTCTCTGTAGGCACAAATCATATATCCCCATGCAAAAACAAAAAGAGGGGCACCTATATATACAGAAAAATATATTCCTGCAGTGAATTGATAGTATCGAACATACTGTTTCCATCCTTTACCTCCTGTAAAGTTGCACCAAAAGGCCATAAGCTAAAGAAATTTGTACAGAGACAGCTTTCCCTACAAAAACCTGGCATTTACTTCCGTCCACAGAACCCAACAGATACGAGTCGGCACTGTAACCCACAGACTTCTTGCTGGTTTCCTAATCCCACTTTTGCCCCAAACAATCAGCAGGTTTGGGGAAGTAACAAAATAGAAGCCAAATCACTCAAATTCATATCCAAGAGCAAATGCAGAACTGCTAACTGTGATTGGTTGGATACTCTCTTCGTATAACGTTTTAGCTTGGTCACTCAAATAAAATTCTCCTAGCAAGTTCACCAAACGGGATACAAAAAGATAGAATTTTTAGGATGGAATAGCAAATGCACTTGCTCTTAATACAAGTCCTGCATCTCCTACCAAATTCAGACCTCTCCGTTATTCTCTCCTTCAAAAATGCCTTCACTTCCCTTCTAGATTTTACTTACCTTTTTTTTTTCGGAAAAGAAATCAACCAACCAACTATGTATCAACTCCAATCTATTAGAGTCAATTCTATAATCCGATATATCCATTTAGCTCTATTTTGATTCATTTCTTTCTTAGATACTAGATTTCCAAAAAGAATGATGTTCTTTGGCATTTAATCCACAAACTTGATCAGCTCATGGAAGTATCACAAACCAGAACAAACCCATTTCATAATTCAGCACCATGACAAATATCTACACACAAATGACACTTCTATTTCCATGTGAAAAATCGAAGAATGAACCAAACTTGCAACTAGAAATTGCACAAAAGGTGGTGGTGGTTTTACCATTGCAGTTCCGTAAGATTTTGATTAGAAGAAAGCTATAAGAATCCTGGGTGTCCATTTTGATCTATTCGGGTACATCTTCTGTGGGCTCAAAATCCACATTCCACTCAACTTAATCAGTTCTTAGAAGCATAACAGACTAGCACAAACCAATTTCATATTTCAGCAGCAAGACAAATTACAAATATAAATGCACATATGAGACATTTACTGGTGAAAAAAAATGGAAGCTTGAAACAGTAAATAAAATAAGTATGAAGCAGTATGAGAATGAAAATATGATGAAGCAAGTAGAAATTGGACCATTAAAGGTGATGGTAGTTGTGTATCTGTGTTTGCTCAACTAGGGTCCATTTCATTATTTGTTACTAAATTCCCAAATAGAATGATGTGGGCGTCAAATCTACGCAACTTAATCAGTTCCTAGATGTCACAAACTAGCACAAACTCATGTCATTTCAGCACAGTGACAAATAAAAAATACAAATACACACATTTATGACCAAAAAAATTGAAGCTTGAACCCAAAATTTGCAACTGTAAGCAAGACATATATGAAGCAACTATAAATTGAACCAAACTTGAATCAGTAAATAAAACAGTAAGAGAACGAAAATACAACGAAACACTTAGAAATTGAACCATAAAAGTTGTGTATCCATTTTGCCCTATTCAGGTCCATTTCATACTTTGTTACTAAATTCCCAAAAAAGAATGACATGAGCATTAAATCCACCCCCATTTCATAGTTCAGCAAAATGACAAAGAATAAACAGAAATACACAACTAAAAATCGAATCTTGCATCAAAATTTGCAGTACGTTTACCTAGAAAAAGATGATAGTAATTTTGGAGTTGCAGGGTCAAAAGGGTATCAGCAGAACTTGATTTGGAAATGGAGAAAAGGGTTTGTACAGGGAAGAAAACTCATAAACCTCGTACTTGAAAAAAAACTTCAAGGAATCAACCATGGAGGATTTTTTTTATTTTCAAGATTCTTCTTCCTCAAAATTCAACTGAAGTAACCTGAGTTTTTCAAGGCAAAATTGTCACATATTTATTGGAGAATGTCTATTTTGACCCTTTATTTGCTATTGTGGATCACTTTTGGTCCAAATAACAAAATGGATTGGGAAAAGACTCAAATATGCATTGAACTTTCAGTATAGGCTCATTTATGCATCAATTAAAAGTTTGGCTCATTTATGCCATTATCGTTAAAGAAAAGGCTCATTCATGCCATTATTTTTTAATAGTAATTTTGCAAAACCATTTTTGACACGTGGCCAATTATAATTCGGCCACATCATCAATTTTTTAAATAAAAAATTTCATAATTCTGAATAAAAATTGAATTATTTTTTTTGATATGAACTCTTCAAATAATTCGGAGTTGCTTGAGTTATACAACGTTATTGAATTATGTATTTTAGAGGACAGGGGTGTATCACATATGCATAGGCAGTCACCAGATTCACGTGAACTCATGCTCCCGTTAAAATATAATAGTGATATAAAGTGAGGGAAGTATGATTAGTTTTCTTATCTTTTTCCTTTGTGGCAGACAAGTGAGGAGTCCCCACTGTAATTGAAATCATACTATGCATCATTTTTTGTGTTTAATTATTCCTCTTTTATTTCCAGAATTTTGAGCTCTATTGATCAAGCAGAGAATATACAGTTTCATCAACTAAAAAGGTTAGTCTAACACATCTAATAGTTTGTTTAATATTTGCTATGTACTCTCATCTCTACTGAAGTACAATTAAGGAAAAGTAAAAATGATGTAAGGAAAATGAAATTTTTTTGATAGGTTAGCTGGATCTCACAAAGATAAAGGGAAACAAATTGCAGACTAAATACTTACTCTCAACGAATGTTTACGATAAATCAATAAATGCATGACCTTATCACTTAATTTTAGTTAGTTAATATATATATTCACCTCATTAAATTACTACTTACCCATGATAAGTTGTATTAGTTTTCAGGACAGAAATAAACAGGTGTAAAGTAAAGCAAGCTTTGAAAGATCACGAGTAAAAAGACAAATGAAAAATATATCATAAGACACAAAGATGTAACGTGGTTCGTTCAATCGACCTACGTCCACAAAGGAGATGAGCAATCCACTATAAATATGAGCGTACAAAATATTGAGAGAAACAACCTCAACCAATTCACTCAGAATACATGGGAGGTTCACACAAGTGATAACGTATCAAACTTGTGACCCACAAATTCTCCCCTTAACCAAAACTCTCAAAGCCCTTAAGACTACATTGTGAATACTGATTAAGTTAGAATGAACAAGCCTCTATTTATAGAGTCCTAAACCTTTTCCTACCAAAACAAGAATTAGTCAATCCAAAATCTTTTCCTAAAAGGAAAATCTATTTATTGTAAGAAATTTAGGACAAATAAAACCAAACATTAGTTTGGTATTTACATCCAGTAAGGGTGAATTCTTACCGGGTGAGAGGGAGGGGGTTGGAGAGAGCGGAGTGAAGAGAAGCAAATCTTTCAGATTTTTTTCCCTAAATATATTACTATAAGCTATGAGAACATCCGGTGTGGGTGAATTCTTACCTGATAAAGTTTTCATGCATCAGATCTTGAGAACTTTGGAAAGGAAGATTAGAATCATGGAAAAACAAAAAGATAATGAAGAAGCAAACAACTCATTGGTATGTTATTTGATACAGAGTAAACTGTGAAGTATTGAATTGTAAATATGTGGCTTTAAAATGTTATCATTTTGACAGGTGTTATTTTCTGCTCTTCGCAAGGACATCGTCGATGTTCTGGATTTCCTAGAGAGATTAAAGAATGAGAAAAATCAAAAAGCTCTTGACTTGGATCAAGTTGAAAAGCTGAAATCGGAGCTGGCATTTATTTGTACATACGTCCAGCTTTCTTATTCCGATTTGGGGCAGTTTGAAGATGTAATGACTGCCAAAGGACAAGATGTTGAGAATCTGCTTCGATCAGTTTTGTATGATGGTCACAACATCGTTGGGTGTAAATACGACATGCATCATGTCCTTGCTAGCCTCAGGGATAATATCAATCATTGTATCAGCTCACAACATCGGTCTAAATCAAGTGCCACCATGCTTGAGGAGCAGTTGAATTTCCTCCTCCTGAATCTCCATCATCTATCCAAGTTTCTTGCGGAGCACAAGTTTCCATTAGTGACTCAGTATGAGATTCTTCAGAATGTGTGTGGCAATGTAAGAGATTTCCATGGGTTGATAGTGAATGGTTGCATTGAGCACGAGATGGTTGAATATGTCTTACCTCAGTTTCAACTCATGGCTGAGAGAGTAGGACACTTCCTTTGGGAGGATCATACTGACGAAAACTCTCAACTCTCTGAGCTAGATGAGGATGATCAGAATGATAGAGACTCTCGACTCTTCAAGCTAACACATCTACTCTTGAAGATTGTTCCGACTGAACTGAAGGTTATGCACATATGTTATACAAATTTGAAAGCTTCAACATCAGCAGAAATTGGACACTTCATTAAGCAGCTCTTGGAAACCTCTCCGGACATTCTTCACAAATATCTTATTCAGCTACAAGAGCACATGGTAACTGTTATTACCCCTAGCACTTTAGGGGCTCGAAACATTCATGTCATGCTTGAGTTCCTATTAATTATTCTTTCTGATATGCCCAAGGACTTTATTCGTCATGGCAAATTATTTGATCTTTTGGCACTTGTTGGAGCACTTATCAAGGAGGTATCAACTCTTGTTCGCGACTTAGGAGATAAATTAAGGAATAAAGAGAGTACCGACGAGACAAATCGTGCAACCCTAAAGTTGCTGGAAAATATTGAACTCCTCAAGGAAGATCTCAAACATGTTTATCTGAAAGCCCCGGAATCATCTCAATGTTGCTTCCCCATGAGTGATGGACCTCTCTTCATGCATCTGCTACAGAGACACTTAGATGATTTGCTGGATTCCAATGCTTATTCAATTGCTTTGATAAAGGAACAAATTGGGTTGGTGAAACAAGACCTAGAATTTATAAGATCTTTTTTCGCGAATATTGAGCAAGGATGGTGTAAAGATCTCTGGGCACGTATTTTAGATATGGCATATGAGGCAAAAGATGTCATTGATTCAATTATTGTTCGAGATAATGGTCTCTTACATCTTATTTTCTCACTTCCCAATATCATAAAGAAGATGACGCTTATCAAAGAAGAGGTCTCCGATATACATGAGAAGATTCCCAAGAAGAGAGGTCTTGTAGTTGTAAACTCTCCCAAGAAACCAGTTCAAAGAAAGTCATTGACAACTGATAAAATAATTGTAGGTTTTGAGGAGGAGACAAACATGATACTTAGAAAGCTTACCAGAGGACCGGCAGATCTAGATGTCATTTCGGTTACTGGTATGCCGGGTTCTGGTAAAACCACTTTGGCATACAAAGTATACAATGATAAGTCAGTTTCTAGTCATTTCGATCTTCGTGCATGGTGCACAGTTGACCAAGAATATGACGAGAAAAAGTTGTTGGATAAAATTTTCAATCAAGTTAGTGACTCTGATTCTACACTAAGTGAGAATATTGATGTTGCTGATAAGCTACGGAAACAACTGTTTGGAAAGAGGTATCTTATTGTCTTAGATGACGTGTGGGATACTACTACATGGGATGAGTTAACAAGACCTTTTCCTAATGGTATGAAAGGAAGTAGAATTATTTTGACAACTCGAGAAAAGGAAGTGGCTTTGCATGGTGAGCTCTACACTGCTCCTCTTAACCTTCGATTGTTAAGATCAGAAGAAAGTTGGGAGTTATTAGAGAAAAGGGCATTTGGAAATGAGAGTTGCCCTGATGAACTATTGGATGTTGGTAAAGAAATAGCCGAAAATTGTAAAGGGCTGCCTTTGGTGGTGGATCTGATTGCCGGAGTCATTGCTGGGAGGGAAAAGAAAAGGAGTGTGTGGCTTGAAGTTGCAAATAATTTATAAATCCATGGGTTGATAGTGAATGGTTGCATTAAGCATGAGATGGTTGAGAATGTCTTACCTCAGTTTCAACTCATGGCTGAGAGAGTAGGACACTTCCTTTGGGAGGATCAGACTGATGAAGACTCTCAACTCTTATCTTTACCATTATTGTAGTTTTTGTTCAAAATTTTCAAAAGTTGATTTTCCCTCAAAGAAGAAATAATAAAAAAAATTTGGGTGTGTCATCACAATTAGGGAGGATAAATTGGCAAACACAATACGTTGATTATTCATGTTTTAAAATTAATGACGTGGTCGAATAATAATTGGTCAGGTGTAAAAAATAATTTTGCACAATTGGAATTAAAAAATAGGCATAATACATAAATATACCGTTTAACTTAGCTCATTTTATATTTATGTCCTCCAACTTTGAATGTGCACAAATAAATACTTAAACTTGTATAAAGTTGAACGAATAGACACACGAGTTGTGCACAACCAAAGTTGGAGGACATAAATATGAAATGAGGTCAAGTTAAAAGGCATATTCATGTATTATGCCTAAAAAATAATAGCATGAATATGTCTTTTCTCAAACGACAATGACATAAATGAGTGAAGCTACATAAATAAACCTTTTCTCAAAATTCGATAGCATATTTGAGGCTATTCCCTTTTATTTTGTCAAAATAGTCTGAATTTTATCATACATAGCATGGAAAATAAGAAATTAATACTCTTTCCCTGAGCTGTGAGCTCTCCAGTTCAGCAAGAAAAGGGTGATTTTTTTGGCATAATTATTAGAATAATGATGAAAATCAGGCCAGACCGCAGTCATGAAAACCAGGACCAGGTCTTAATCCCTAAATTCAAGTCTCATATGAAGAATGAAGAGAAACAGGCCGCAGGACCTGTTCCTTAAGTCAAGTCTCATCTGAAGACAAATCTCATATGAAGAATGAAGAAAAACAGGTAGCAGGACCTGTTCCTAAAGTCAAATTCGACCCAATATTCATGACCCAACATTCAGATCAACATTATCAATCAAGAAAGCTCATTCACTCATATTTCATTACATTTTATCATCTTTTGTACATAGTATGAGATTCTCTTTTTAGGTGCTTCTTTTAGAAATTGTATAGATGTGCAAAGTTTGTTAGGAGTTTGTTAGCCTCTTAGATTATTTTATATTTCTGTCATTTTGTAATAAGTTAAATAGCTGCTTCTTGTTCAATAAAATCAACTCAGAAAATCAGAGAAAATTTCCCCCACTGTTTCTTTCTTCTTATTTTTCTACATGGTGTTTCTTCTTCTAATTATTTTTCAACAATAATACATGTAGGACACCACGCAGGACAAAAAATGACATGTAGGATATCATGTAGGACATGTGTATTTATTTGTTCAATTTTATACAAGTTTAAGTGTGTGTTTGTACACACCCAAAGTTGAAGGTCATAAATGTAATTTAAAACCAAGTTGAAGTGCATATTTATGTATTATGCTTTTTTTTTTTGTAATATCTATTCATGTCTTTGACGGATAGAGTTATGCATGGAATTAGTCAAAGTGCGTGCAAATTGAAGTGGACGGTATCTTGTGAAATTGATTGATCCGGTCAACATGATTAACAAAAATCAAAACGGAAAATTATGGAGCATAATTTAAGTGACAGCAGCAGCACCAGCATTATAACAGGTTCTTCTCTATTCTTATAAGTACCATTTTTGCTGCTTAAAAACCAAAAGTCTAAGATGTCTATAATATGTTTGATAAAAGTCTTCACTGAATTTTTTGCCTTTCACCTCATCAACCTTTAAGGTAATTACGGGAATAATCTATCGTCATTGGGTTCGGGTGGATCCTAAAGTTATGATATATGTGACCATCTCGCGTAATCATGTCTCCACAAAATCAAAAGTCAATGAATTGTAGTATTATGAATGAACAAACTGTCAATATATATATTTGATTCTTCTTAATTTGGCCTTTCAACCAGGGGCGGACCCACGTGCCGTCCAGGGTGTTCACCCGAACACCCTCAATAAAAAAATACACTGTATATCTAAGGTGAATTTTCTGGATTTGTGTGGATATATATATTTTGAACACCCTCAATCACAAATGAATGAGATAGCCCAACGGCAGCTAAGCTCAAAGTTATGTGCAACGTCCTGGGTTCGAATCCCTAAAATTATTTTATAAATTATTTTATTTTATTGGCTTATTTACATATTTATATTTTTATTTTCCAAAACTCCTGAACGAAAATCCTAGGTCCGCCTCTGCTTTCAACTAATCAATTCATTGTTAGCCAGTTGATTTAATAATCTCTTTTAGGAATCTTCCCATGTGAAGACGTAATACCATGAAGCATTCACACTAATTAACAAACAATTGAATAACAAGACAGTAATAATAAAGTCAATGAGTTGTAATCATTGTAAATCCAGATCTATTTCATACTTGTTTCAACTACAATTGGATCTGTTTCTGAAACAAGGGCAGGGCTTCAAATATTGCTAAAATTCAGAGGTAATTAAGTTCATGCTTCAAAACTCTCTTATTGTTTTCTTTATCTTTGATCTACCATTTTTCATTACGACGCAAAAGATATAACAGAAAGATTTTTCTTTTTATAATTATTGATCTGTTAAAATTAAGCACTTTAAGTCTTGCTCAAACTCATGTTACATGGAGATAACTTTAATGTTGCAGGCTCCCGTTAAATCTCATAAATAATTTCATCTAACCTTGATCAATATCTCGACAAAATTAAGAATAATATATATATATAATATATACTATACATTTTTTGTTTTGAAAATACAAATACTATCAACTACTAAAGATGAAAATCTGTTTGTGTGAAAAAAAATTAACAATTTTTTTGACTTTTTATTTAGAGTAAAGGAAGGGAAATTACAATCATGGAAAGAGGAAGACAAAATCAAGAAGAAAGAGAGGAAGAGAAAGCAAACAACTCATCGGTATGTTTAAGAAAACTCAACTTATTATGTTCATAATTTGCGACACGATTTTTCATATTAATATCATTTGTTACTTTAAGCATTTTCAAAAATGACATAAAGGAAAAATAATTTGTTGGTAAGTTATATATATATATATTAAGTGGTATGCGAATTATAACAAGTTAATTATAATTTATAGACGAAGATCAAATTCTAACACAAGAAGATCTCTTTCTTTACAAGATAAATTGTTCGGATACCTAGCATCCGGTCAATCAAAGTTACATATGGAGAACAAAAAAATGATAAATTGATATTTTTATTTACCCCACCCTTAAAAAATCAAGGAAATTTTAATTTCAATTTTTTATTTACCCCACCCTGACCAACCCTTGTCACGATTCAAAAATAGATGTGATGACACTTGTCTATTTCCGCCAAGACAAGTCAGTCTCAATCCAACGAAACGAAAGAAATGTGGAAAGTAAAACAAGAACAAGATAAAAGCGGAAAACTTATTCATTCTATTATAACTCCAAAAGATGGTTGTCACGTGTACAAGCCACTAATACATAAGTGTAAAAATGAAAGATAATTACAAGTCTCAATATCTTTGTTTCTCAAATAGAATAAAACATAAAATAAGGAAAAGAGGGCAACAACTCATTGGTATGTTATTTGATAGAGTAAACTGTAAAGTATTGAATTATAGATATGTGGCTTTAAAATGTATTATTTTGGCAGGTGTTATTTTCTGCTCTTCGCAAGGACATTGCCCATGTTCTGGATTTCCTAGAGAATGAGGAAAATCAAAAAGCTCTTGACAAAGATCAAGTTGAAGAGCTAAAATTGGAAATGGCATTTATTTGTACATATGTCCAACTTCCTAATTCCGATTTGGAGCAGTTTGAAGATATAATGACTAGAAAAACACAAGAGGTTGAGAATTTGCTTCAACCACTTTTGGATGATGATGTCCTTACTAGCCTCGCCGGTAATATGGATTGCTGTATCAGCTTGTATCATCGTTCTTCTAAATCAGATGCCACCGTGATGGATGAGCAATTGGACTTCCTCCTCTTGAATCTCTATCATCTATCCAAGCATCGTTCTGAAAAGATGTTTCCTGGAGTGACTCAATATGAGGTTCTTCAGAATGTATGTGGCAACATAAGAGATTTCCATGGGTTGATAGTGAATGGTTGCATTAAGCATGAGATGGTTGAGAATGTCTTACCTCAGTTTCAACTCATGGCTGAGAGAGTAGGACACTTCCTTTGGGAGGATCAAACTGATGAAGACTCTCAACTCTCCGAGTCAGATGAGGATGAACAGAATGATAGAGACTCTCAACTCTTCAAGCTAACACATCTACTCTTGAAGATTGTTCCAACTGAACTGGAGGTTATGCACATATGTTATACAAATTTGAAAGCTTCAACTTCAGCAGAAGTTGAAAGCTTCATTAACAAGATCCTGGAAACCTCTCCGGACATTCTCAGAGAATATCTGATTCATCTACAAGAGCATATGATAACTGTTATTACCCCTAGCACTTCAAGGGCTCGAAACATTCATGTCATGATGGAATTCCTATTGATTATTCTTTATGATATGCCCAAGGACTTTATTCATCATGACAAACTTTTTCATCTCTTGGCTCGTGTTGGAGCACTTACCAGGGAGGTATCAACTCTTGTACGCGACTTGGAAGAGAAATTAAGGAATAAAGAGAGTACCGATGAGACAAATCGTGCAACCCTAGACTTGCTGGAAAATATTGAACTCTTCAAGAAAGATCTCAAACATGTTTATCTGAAAGCCCCGGATTCATCTCAATGTTGCTTCCCCATGAGTGATGGACCGCTCTTCATGCATCTGCTGCACATACACTTAAATGATCTGTTAGATTCCAATGCTTATTCAATTGCTTTGATAAGGGAAGAAATTGAGCTGGTGAAGCAAGACCTACAATTCATAAGATCGTTCTTGGTGAATGTTGAACAAGAAATGTATAAAGATCTCTGGGCACGTGTTTTAGATATGGCATATGAGCTAAAAGATGTCATTGATTCAATTATTGTTCGGGATAATGGTCTCTTACATCTTATTTTCTCACTTCCCATTACCATAAAAAGGATGAAGCTTATCAAAGAAGAGGTCTCTGATTTACATGAGAAGATTCCCAAGAACATGAGCCTCATTGTTGTAAACACCCACAAGAAGCCAGTTGAAAGCAAGTCATTGACAGCTGGTAAAATAATTGTAGGTTTTAAGGAAGAGACGAACTGGTTACTTCGGAAGCTCACCAGTGGACCAGCAGATCTGGATGTCATTTCGATCACTGGTATGCCGGGTTCAGGTAAAACTACTTTGGCGTACAAAGTATACAATGATAAATCAGTTTCAAGACATTTCGACCTTCGTGCATGGTGCACAGTCGACCAAGAATATGACGAGAAGAAGCTGTTGAATAAAATTTTCAATCAAGTTAGTGACTCAGATTCAAAATTGAATGAGAATATTGATGTTGCTGATAAGCTACGGAAACAGCTGTATGGAAAGAGGTATCTTATTGTCTTAGATGACGTGTGGGATACTAATACATGGGATGAGTTAACAAGACCTTTTCCAGAAGTTATGAAAGGAAGTAGAATTATTTTGACAACTCGACAAAAGGAAGTTGCTTTGCATGGAAAGCTCTACACTGCTCCTCTTAATCTTCGATTGCTAAGATCAGAAGAAAGTTGGGAGTTATTAGAGAAAAGGGCATTTGGAAACGAGTGTTGCCCTGATGAACTATTGGATGTTGGTAAAGAAATAGCCGAAAATTGTAAAGGACTTCCGTTGGTGGCTGATCTGATTGCTGGAGTCATTGCTGGGAGGGAAAAGAAAAGGAGTGTGTGGCTTCAAGTTGCAAATAATTTGCATTCCTTTATTTTGAAGAATGAAGTGGAAGTGATGAAAGTTATAGAAATAAGTTATGACCACTTACCTGATCACCTTAAGCCATGCTTGGTTTACTTTGCATGTAGGCCGAAGGACATATCATTTACAATCTATGAGTTGAAAGCCGTATGGGTTGCTGAAGGGTTTGTGGAGAAGACGGAAATGAAGATTATGGAAGAAGTGGTGAAGATTCATTTGGATGATTTAATTTCCAGTAGCTTGGTAATTTGTTTCAATGAGATAGGTGATGAACCGAGTTGCCAAGTTCATGATCTTGTGCATGACTTTTGTTTGATAAAAGCAAGAGAGGAAAAGTTGTTTGATTTGATAAGTTCAAGTGCTCCAACTTCTTCAGATTTGATGCCACATATGGTGACCATTGATTATAACAGCGAGTTATTGGGGCTTAACAATTTTGTCCTGTTTGATTCAAATAAGAAAAGGCAATCTGGTAAACACCTGTATTCTTTGAGCATAGTTGGAGACTGTGTTTCTGAAACATTTCATCTAAGACACTTGAGGCTTCTTAGATACTTGGAACTGGATCCCTCTTTTATCATGGTGAAAGATTCTTTGCTGAATGAAATATGCATGTTGAATCATTTGAGGTACTTAAGCATTGGGACACAAGTTAAATATCTGCCTTTGTCTTTCTCAAATCTCTGTAATCTAGAAATCCTGGTGGTGTCTAATATAGGATCAACCTTGGTACTATTACCGAGAATTTGGCATCTTGTAAAGTTGCATGGGCTGTCCGTGAATTATTCTTCTTTCTTTGATATGGATGCAGATGAGTCAATACTGATAGGAGACGACACAAAGTTAGAGAACTTGAGATACTTAGAGAGACTGGTGCTTTCCTATTCAAAAGATACAGAGGATATTTTCAAAAGGCTTCCCAATCTTCAAGTACTTGGATTTATTCTCAAGGAATCATGGGACTATTCAACAGAGCAATATTGGTTCCCGAAATTGGATTTCCTAACTGAACTAGAAGACCTCAATGTAGGTTTTGAAAGTTCAAACACATATGACAGTGGGTCCACAAATCGGCCATGGGATTTTCACTTCCCTTTGAGTTTGAAAAGATTGTTGTTGTATGACTTTCCTCTGACATCCGATTCACTATCAACAATAGCAATACTGCCCAACCTTGAAGAGTTGACCCTTTCTGATACAATCTTTGAGGGGGGAGAATGGAACATGGGAGAGGAAGACACCTTTGAGAATCTCAAATATCTGAAGTTGGATAAAGTGACTCTTGCCAAGTGGGAGGTTGGAGAGGAGTCCTTTCCTGCCCTTGAGAAATTAAAATTGCGGGGATGTTGTGATCTTGAGGAGATTCCGCCTAGTTTTGGGGATCTATGGTCACTCAAAATTATCGTACTTGTTGAGAGCCCTCAACTTGAAGAGTCTGCTATGAAGATGAAGGAATATGCTGAAGATATGAGGGGAGGAGATGAGCTTCAAGTCGTTTGCCAGAAGAATATATCGTTATTTAAGTAGCACTTAAGCATTATGTGTGAACAGGTTCTTCTCCATTCTTTTGCTGTTCTGATTCTTGTTAACTGAACTGTCTGTTTGTGAATGCCAAGTTGAAATATTTGAGAAATATATTTGAAGAGTTTAACAATACCAAATTTTCCCAACAAAAGTGTCGACATAGAGCATTCAAAATTCAAATCAACGTATCCATTTGCTAGTTCAAATATTGCATAATATGATATAAATAACCTTTTATGTTGGTCAAAGAAAAAGTTGAATACATCAACCTGCCCATTCACATAATAAAGTGTTTCTACTGCTAAACACTTTCGAGTACACACTTGTAATTACTTAATTATATTATGTCTCGGCAATGTATATCTTCCCTTCACCTGTATGGTTATAGGTTTTGTTTTCTTGAATATTTCTGTTTTCTTATTTATCGTATAAACTAATTTTCTCCTTTTTTTTGTGTGTGTTTAAATTAACATTGCGAGATAACATTTTGTAAATACCATTTGATGTTTGACCTTGATCAGCATGTCCAAAATGACTGTAGAATTATTTCATTCTAAGACCTAGCTAAGGTTTTAAGCACATTTTATACATCAGACCCTTTGGTATTGACTATTGGAAAGTACAATCATGGAAAGAGGAAAGGAAAATGAAGGAGAAAGAGATGAGGAGGAAAAAAAGGGTACGTTATGCATATAAAAACTTATACTGGCCTTAAGATTCAAAATGTGATTCATATGTTCAAAGAATTGTTATTCGAAAGTTCATAATCTAAAGCATAAATAGTAAATGTTTCAATTGTGAGGTCTTTGCGTTCAAAGAGTTTGAATTGTGTTGCAGCATGGTAGAATTCACGTGCACCAAGAATCAGCCATCGATAAACATTTGGAGTTGAAGGCTGCTGTATGTTATGATCAAGATGTTCAAATAGGTTCTTCTTTACAACATTTTTCATTCTAGTTAATTCCTTTTCAATTTGGAATAGACTCTCATTTTAATCACTTATATTCTTCTAACTGTGGCTTCTTTTCTGAAGGTGGTAACTTTAAGTCCATTAAGTATAGGATTGATGACAAACTCGAAAAAATAACTTAATGAGGTGAAGTTTGAGTAGTCACCAGATGGTGGTTCCAACACTAAGGTGACAAGCACATACTACGCGGAGGGAGATTTCAAGATCAATGTAGTAGAAGCCTGATGCATATGGTTAGTGTTCTGAGAAATGCTATCTGTCCTTTGTTGTGCTGTTTTGGAAGTGTCAATAAGTATCATGTGTAAGTATGTTATTGGAGAGGAATCCTTTCCCGTGCTTGAGAACACCTCAGACATTTTATTGATGTTTCCCTCCTTGTTCTTTTATTCTGTTGTAGTGAACAAGTATTGCTATTGTGGAAAAGAAAACAAAAGGTTCTATATGAAAGTTATCTTATATCTCTGTTTTTGTAAATCTCTCAGGAAATACCATCATAAAAAACATGTGAAAACTCTTCAGGCAATGAAGTTATTGAGACGTGGGATATTCACATGCAAAGAGTTTGAATGGTGATGCATAATGCACGTGCACGAAGAATCACCATCGATAAACATTCGGAGTTGAGAGGCTGCTCTATCTAATGATCAAGATGTTCAAATAGGTTTGGCCTCATTTGGAACAGTAGGCAGTTTTAAAAATCCTCTGTGAATGCAGGATGTGCTATCTCAACTTTGTTGTCGGTTAACTCATGCATCCCTTGGTTCTAGATTCCCATTTAAATTGTGACTTCATTTCTGCCAAAGTTACGTTGTTTCCAAGTTTTGGGTTCCGTTTATACATCTGATCCACCATAGACTCACGTATTTGAATGCGACTGCAGGTGCTAGATTATATTGAAGATATCGGTCTTGAGGAGATGGCCAACTATTGTAAGGACCTTACCTTGAAGAACTTAATCGGGGAATTTCCTTATATGCAAGAACCGGATGTATCCTTGACGGAGAGAGACCTTGTTGCTTTCTCAGCTGGCTCCACTCGGTTCTATGCTTGTGCTGCCAAATGACAAATGCCGCCTTGGTTTCTATTGCAAGGAACCGTCCTAACTTGATCCAATTTCGTTTGTATTTACTCAAACTTCTGATTAATTAACCCCTAAAAAGCCTAATGCTGCAAGGGATTGCGGCCACTTTCTGAAAAGCGAGAGATGCTCTCCATAGCTTTTGTGGGGAATGTGATCTAGGTCTCCACTCTGGTGTTGAAAGACTTTGTCAGTTGGAGACCAGACTTCCCCTTAGGCAATGACAAGGCTCTGTTGGTCAATGCTACAAGGCTGGAGACGATGCGATATCTTTGGATGTCTTCTTGTTCAGTAAGTTATGGAGCATGTGAGCTGCAAGATGAGAGCGGTCATCCGGATACGAGGCCAGAAAGTTGCCCTGTCGAGAAACTCTACATATACAGGACAAAGGTTCGACATACCTGATTTCGTTTGGACCGTGGACGGAGATTCATCAGAGTTAACATCATATAGAACATGGAATTGCTCCATGGCTTCTGTATAGGAAACACTGCAGGTATCAGTTCTACATTGATCTTTCTCCACAGTTTTAGCGTGCTGGTTGTAGTCGACGGAAGATGGGAGCTAAAGGTTATTGGAGAAAGCTTTTGAAGATCATACACCATCAATTTTGCCCTTGACCGAAGGACTAAGTAGTAACAAATACTATTGTGTTTTTGGTTGTGTATACTATGAGCATGTTCAATTTGCTCCTCTGATGAAAATGGTGTTGTTAATTAGTTGTGATTTTTTTTATGAGTGATTCGAAGTGAAAAACAAGTATTTAGAGTTTTCTGAAATTTAGAATATTCAAGTTAAATTTGGGCGGAGAATTGTTCTCCGTACATATAAGTATGATCCTTCAATAAACCAATTTCAGCCCCAGAAAGAACAAGTTTTTACAATATATTTCATTGTTGTTCGTCAGAAGGCGAAAAAGTAAATCAAATTGTGGAGACCAAATGGCAGCACTAACAGGTTCTTACTCTTCTTAAAAGATGTCTACAATGTGTTTGATGAAAGTCCTAGCTGAACTATTTCTGATCCCTTTACAACATTTTACTTGTATATAAAATGGCTAGATTCCTTCCAACTCTGATTCTAATTAAATATTGGAAGATTCATTGCATTGTATATTTTAATAATCTTGGAATGTGTAAATCTAGATCTGGTTCTAATCTCTTGTAGACTTGCAATAATCATTACAAAGTAGCAGAATTAACAATTGATATATATAATTCTAAAGTCAATGAGTTGTATTTTAATAATCTAGAGAATTATTGTAAATCCAGATCTATCAATTTCATTCTTTCTTCTACCAAATTACTTCAACTACACTGACAAACATATTTTTGATTCATGCTAGCTTACACTCTTTCTCACTGTATTTCTGTTTGAAAAGGTTCAAAGGTAATATCTTGTTCAAAGTCTCTTCGATATCTTTATCTTTTACCATTTTTCATCAATGATATAGCATTCTTTTGATGTATTGACAACATAATAACATGATGAGGATATGTTGAGAAAATGACCCCTTATGTATGGTGTAGGTTTCAAATTATCTCTTAAAGATACTTCTGAGTAGTTTTGGTCCTTTTAAATTTGTTAAACATGAGCACTTTTCGGTATTTAATAGACTTGAGAAGTCGATGAATTATATTTGAATAATCTTGGAATTCTAAATCTAGATCTTATCTTTCAACCTATTACTTCAACCTGTCTAACAAAAATATGCCAAAAGGTAAGATTATGCTTAAGGTCTCTTAACCGGTCGGTCAAAAGGTAAAGATTATGTTGAAGGTCTCTCATTTCTTTTCTTCCTAGTTTTCTATCTCCTATTGTAAAGTTACTGGGGTTTCCAGGTTTCATTATGAATCAAAAATACAACACGAAAGATTTTCCTCTGATTTTATTGACTAATTTAAGCATAGTAACTTAATTAAATGTCTCAGATTCAATGACAAGGAGCGCTTCCCCCTCTGTAAAAGGGCCCTATGCAGCTAAAATCCACATTTGTTTTTGCCCTGATATTCGCACCTTGTTTGAAGTTTATTTTTCTCTTGAAAGAAAGTCAAAGTATTAACATAAAAGCATCCACACCGTAGTCATTAAAAAGTTTTGTTTATTTATGAGGAGATTTCTCTCTCTACAGTTTCCTTAATATTAGTTTTTAGTTATGTTGGTCAGTTGGCCAAATCATATAATAATATATGTTTCTTTTTGTATAGTTTTATGTATCGTCTAATTTATCGTGAAATAATTTGCAATTGTAAGCTTCCGCATGACACCTGATTCTTTCGAACCAAACACATATATTTTTTGAAAGAGCCCAATTCTATATCTGCATAATAGTTTCGAGCTATGACTTTTTACGTATACTTTTTTCTCTGCAGTTTCTTGTATTGTTTTTGTACAATTTTTCCTCTTCTTTATCCTTATAAAGCTTTATGTAGGTGATCTTTATACATCAGATTTTAAGAACTTGAAGGGAAAAGAAGGAAATTTTACTTTTTCACGGACTAGTGAAAATTACAATCATGGAAGGAGGAAAAGAAAATCGTGAAATAAGAGAGGAAGAGAAAGCAAACAACTCATCGGTATGCCCCCTATAGCTATGTTATGTGCCTGTATAGAAAAACATATTGCATGGTAGAAATGTGGCTGAAAATTTGATACGAGTATAACAGTTGGTCTTTTGGCAGGTATCGTTTTCTGCTCTTCGCAAGGACATTGCCAATGTTCTAGATTTCATGGAGAGATTGGCAACACATCTACTCTTGAAGATTGTTCCAACTGAACTGGAGGTTATGCACATATGTTATACAAATTTGAAAGCTTCAACTTCAGCAGAAGTTGAAAGCTTCATTAACAAGATCCTGGAAACCTCTCCGGACATTCTCAGAGAATATCTGATTCATCTACAAGAGCATATGATAACTGTTATTACCCCTAGCACTTCAAGGGCTCGAAACATTCATGTCATGATGGAATTCCTATTGATTATTCTTTATGATATGCCCAAGGACTTTATTCATCATGACAAACTTTTTCATCTCTTGGCTCGTGTTGGAGCACTTACCAGGGAGGTATCAACTCTTGTACACGACTTAGAAGAGAAATTAAGGAATAAAGAGGGTAACGACCAAACAAATCGTGCAACCCTAGACTTGCTGGAAAATATTGAACTCCTCAAGAAAGATCTCAAACATGTTTATCTGAAAGCCCCGGATTCATCTCAATATTGCTTCCCCATGAGTGATGGATCACTCTTCATGCATCTGCTGCACATACACTTAAATGATTTGTTAGATTCCAATGCTTATTCAATTGCTTTGATAAGGGAAGAAATTCAGCTGGTGAAGCAAGACATGGAATTCATAAGATCATTCTTCGCGAATGTTGAGCAAGGATTGTATAAGGATCTCTGGGAACATGTTCTAGATGTGGGATATGAGGCAAAAGATGTCATAGATTCAATTATTGTTCAACATAATGGTCTCTTGCATCTTATTTTCTCACTTCCCATTACCATAAAGAAGATGAAGCTTATTAAAGAAGAGGTCTCTGATTTACATGAGAAGATTCCCAAGAACAGAGGTCTCACTGTTGTGAACTCTCCTAAGAAACCAGTTGAGAGCAAGTCATTGACAACTGATAAAATAGTTGTAGGTTTTGAGGAGGAGACAAAATGGATACTTAGAAAGCTCACCAGTGGACCTACAGATCTAGATGTCATTTCGATCACTGGTATGCCGGGTTCAGGTAAAACTACTTTGGCGTACAAAGTATACAATGATAAATCAGTTTCTAGACATTTCGACCTTCGTGCATGGTGCACGGTTGACCAAGGATATGATGAGAAGAAGTTGTTGAATAAAATTTTCAATCAAGTTAGTGATTCAGATTCAAAATTGAGTGAGAATATTGATGTTGCTGATCAGCTACGGAAACAACTGTTTGGAAAGAGGTATCTTATTGTCTTAGATGACGTGTGGGATACTAATACATGGGATGAGTTAACAAGACCTTTTCCTGATGGTATGAAAGGAAGTAGAATTATTTTGACAACTCGAGAAAAGGAAGTGGCTTCGCATGGAAAGCTCTACACTGCTCCTCTTGATCTTCGATTGCTAAGATCAGAAGAAAGTTGGGAGTTATTAGAGAAAAGGGCATTTGGAAACAAGAGTTGCCCTGATGAACTATTGGATGTTGGTAAAGAAATAGCGGAAAATTGTAAAGGGCTTCCTTTGGTGGTGGATCTGATTGCTGGAGTCATTGCTGGGAGGGAAAAGAAAAAGAGTGTGTGGCTTGAAGTTTTAAATAATTTGCATTCCTTTATTTTGAAGAATGAAGTGGAAGTGATGAAAGTTATAGAAATAAGTTATGACCACTTACCTGATCATCTGAAACCATGCTTGCTGTACTTTGCAAGTTGGCCGAAGGACACTGCAATGACAATCTATGAGTTGAATGTTTTTTTGGATGCTGAAGGATTTGTGGAAAAGATGGAGATGAAGAGTATGGACGAAGTGGTGAAGATTTATATGGATGATTTGATTTCCAGTAGCTTGGTAATTCTTTTGAATGAGATAGGTGATGAACCGAATTGCCAAATTCATGATCTTGTGCATGACTTTTGTTTGATAAAAGCAAGAAAGGAAAAGGTTTTGATCGGATAAGATCAAGTGCTCCATCAGATTTATTGCCACGTCAAATTATCATTGATTATGAGGAGGAGGAGAAGGAGGAGGAGGAGCACTTTGGGCTTATTATTGACCTGTTCGGTTCAAATAAGAAAAGGCATTCTGGTAAACACATCTATTCTTTGAGGATAAATGGAGACGAGCTGGATGACAGTCCTTTTGATACATTATTACACCTAAGACACTTGAGGCTTCTTAGAGTGTTGTTTTTGCATTCCTCTTTTATCAATGTGAAAGATACTTTGTTGAATGAAATATGCATGTTGAATCATTTGAGGTTCTTATGCATTGGGACACAAGTTAAATATCTGCCTTTGTCTTTCTCAAACCTCTCGAATCTAGAAAGCTTGTTGATGGATAACAATGAATCAACCTTGGTACTATTACCGATAATTTGGGATCTTGTGAAGTTGCGATCTGTGGTCATGACTGCTTGTTCTTTCTTTGATATGGATGCAGATGGATCAATATTGATAGCAGAGGACACAAAGTTAGAGAATTTGAGAATATTAGGGAAACTCATGCTTTCCTATTCGAAAGATACAGAGGATATTTTCAAAAGGCTTCCCAATCTTCAAGTGTGCTTGAGTTTCATCTCAAGGAATCATTGGATTATTCAACAGAGCAACATTGGTTCCCGAAATTGGATTGCCTAACTGAACTAGAAGACCTCACTGTAGGTTTTAAAAGTTCAAACACAAACTACAGTGGATCCATAAATCGTCCATGGGATTTTCACTTCAGTTCGAATTTGAAAAGATTGACGTTGCAAGCGTTTCCTCTGACATCCGATTCACTATCAACAATAGCGAGACTGCTCAACCTTGAAGTGTTGTCCCTTTATGAAACAATCATCCATGGGAGCAAATGGAACATGGGGGAGGAAGACACCTTTAAGAATCTCAAATGTTTGAAGTTACGTGAAGTGACTCTTTCCAAGTGGGAGGTTGGAGAGGAATCCTTCCCCGTGCTTGAGAAATTAGTACTGGAGGAATGTGCTCAGCTTAAGGAGATTCCGCCTAGTTTTGGGGATATTTATTCATTGAAAATTATCAAAGTTGATGATAACCGTCAACTAAGAGATTCCGCTATGATGCTTAAGCTATATGTTGAAGATATGACGGGAGAAGACAAGCTTCAAGTCCATTGCCTGCTCAAGTCTTGAGATTTCTTATATCTATTGCATTCTGTCAGCTATTTCTTTTATTATGCTGTGGTAAGTTGCATTGCTATTGTTATCGCACGACTTTTGTTCAATCTAGCCTGTAATAGCTTCAAGATTTGTTCATTCAAGTTGTTTGTTTAGTATACGCTCTTCTCTACTTTGGCACAGGCTTGATTTATTTGCATATCGTGTGCTGCTCTTCGAGTTCAGATACATCACGACTCTCTGTACTATATGAAGTAATTCTATATCTCAGTTTTTTGTAAATCTTTTAAGATATACATTTCTAGTTAAGGGATGCTATACAACATTTTTTCGTCATTTGCAGCAGTAAGTATGATGCTGAATACATACATATATACAACTGTTAATTCTTTTGAAGTACAACTTTGATAATATATGTGGATTCAGTTTTAACATAACAGAGGAATAAACCATGTTGGAATATGGTTGTTGCAGTACTTTGGCATTACATGAGGCCTAAGCTAGTGTCTGTTTAGAAACAAAAATATATGTATGTTGTTCTGATTAATTCAGTCGTTCACAGTCTTCAGTGAGTCCCTACTTATGGTAGGTAACATACACTACCCATTGCGATTAATTAGAAAGGCTTTTTTTGTTTGCGTGGGTTTTTCCTGTTGAACATAACTTTAACTCATTCCGCTATCATGCTTTTATTGAATTCTGCTTTCAGCAACCATCCTCCTTGATGATGATGCTCAACTAAGGAAATAAGGAGAAGATTAAAAGGATTATGAATTCCATTGAGTTAGCCCTACTTGATCGAATCAGCCCGACGGAAATTGAAACCAATCTTGAAATATGTGTGTTTGATGAAAGTCTCAACTGAACTATTTGTGAATATTATGTAAAATTTGAGTAGATGAGCATGTGTTGTTTTGTGCTCTTTTTCTTCTTTCTCATTTTCAACATTTTTCTAAATTAAAAGAATTTTTTTTTTATGAATCAAGCTAGTTTTAGTACATTTATGAATCAAATTACACTAGGAATTTACAATTTACTATTACCCAAAACTTTACTTGTTGCATTATCTTTAAAGGATTCATTGAGCGTTTATAATCTAGGTGGGTTTATAAAAAAAAACTAAAAGATAATAATAATGACGTGACCGAATCATCATTCACCGTGTGGAACAAAATGATGTTACGAAATGGAATGGATTTTTAGTTAATGCATAATAGCGGATGAGTCTTTTGTCAAACAAAAAATAATAAAGATAATTCAAACTGAAATAGATTATAAAGTAGTATATTCAAGTTGTTTACTAAAGAAAAAAATAGTATAAAGTACAGAAATTTCATATCTTTGGTGACTAATTACATCATATCCGAAAAGTTTTCTCAATTACAAAAATCTCAAAATTTTCATTCCTCTCAAATATATTCCTTGGCTGTCCAATACATTGCAAATGACATATTATTTCGGGGTAGGAATGAACTCGAGAAGGGATATATATGTATCCGAGAGGAAATAAATGTATCCAAGAGAAAATAGGAATAATCCGAGAGCAGACTATAATATCTTAAATTGTAAATTTATCTATTTTTTTCAACAAAATATGTGAAATTATATCGGACCCGTATTACGGACCTTAAAATTTCTAGTAATAATAATAATTGAGATAATTCCCCCACCCACCTACCTACCCTCTTTATCTCTTGTCTTCCACACAGTGTATTTTATTGGAGAGAGGAGTAGAGCAACCATCTCATCAACTAAAAAGGGTTAGTCTTTTAACTAAAAATTAATTTTGGAGTAAATTTTTGTATTTAGAAAAAGTAAACCCAAATGACTTATTTATACAGCAAATTTTGTGTTTCATTTTTGCACTATTGTTCATGTTGTTGTGATTTTTTTTTAAAAAAAAAATGCCTACAATGTGTTTGATAAAAGTCTCAACTGAACAGTTTGTTTGTGAATATTATCACATTTGTTGTTTTGTTTTGTTTCTGATTAATTATCAAACAATGAATACTTAATCCACACCTGCTACAAATTACTAGTTATCCTTAATAAAATGTTAAATTGATCCAAGTTTGTCACCATAATATGATCTGAAACAACATGAGTTTGCTTCATGATTATCACCACATAAGAAAGAATCAACAAACCAAACCATGTCAATCTTCAACTTTTTTACCTTGAGAGAGCGGAATGAATATCCAGATGTATTGTTTGTTGTTATTTCACTGAAAAGGGAAGAATAAATTTTGCATATGGTTAACTACAAAGTTAATATTCGTCCTTAAAATGTCTCTTCATAATTATTTCGAATGTTTGGAGTCCATCCAACTATGTTTATTACAATATTATCTCCATATGCATCAGGTCTTGAACTGGACTGGAGGTTATGCACATATGTTATACAAATTTGGAAGCTTCAACTTCAGTAGAAGTTGGACGCTTCATTAAGAAGCTCCTCGAAACCACTCCGGACATTCTTAGGGAATATCTGATTCATCTACAAGAGCACATGGTAAATGTTACTACCACCAGTATGTCAGGGGCTCGAAACATTCACATCATGATAGAGTTCCTATTAATTATTCTATCTGATATGCCCAAGGACTTTATTCATCATGACAAATTATTTGATCTGTTGGCTCGTGTTGGAGCACTTACCAGGGAGGTATCAACTCTTGTTTGGGACTTAGAAGAGAAATCAAGGAATGAAGAGAGTGTCAATGAAACAAATTGTGCAACTCTAGACTTGTTGGAAAATATTGAACTCCTCAAGGAAGATCTCAAACATGTTTATCTAAAAGTCCCGAATTCATTTCAACGTTGCTTCCATATGAGTGATGGACCACTCTTCATGCATCTGCTGCACATACACTTAAATGATTTGTTAGATTCCAATGCTTATTCAATTGCTTTGATAAGGGAAGAAATTGAGCTGGTGAAGCAAGACCTACAATTCATAAGATCGTTCTTGGTGAATGATAAGCAAGAATTGTATAAATATATCTGGGCACGTGTTTTAGATGTGGCATATGAGGCAAAAGATGTCATTGATTCAATTATTGTTCGAGATAATGGTCTCTTACATCTTATTTTCTCACTTCCCATTACAATAATGAAGATCAGGTTTATCAAAGAAGACATCTCCAATTTACTTGAGAAGATTCCCAAGAACAGGAGCCTCATTGTTGTAGACGCTCCCAAGAAGTCAGTTGAAAGCAAGTCATTGACAACTGGTAAAATAATTGTAGGTTTTGAGGAGGAGACAAACTGGATAATCAGGAAGCTCACTAGTGGACCGGCAGATCTAGATGTCATTTCGATCACCGGAATGCCGGGTTCGGGTAAAACTACTTTGGCATACAAAGTATACAATGATAAATCAGTTTCTAGTCATTTCGACCTTCGTTCATGGTGCACAGTCGACCAAGAATATGACGAGAAGAAGTTGTTGCATAAAATTTTTAATCAAGTCAGTGACTTTGATTCAAAATTGAGTGAGAATATTGATGTTGCTGATATGCTACGGAAACAACTGTTTGGTAAGAGGTACCTAATTGTGATAGATGACGTGTGGGATACTACTACATGGGATGATTTAACAAGACCTTTTCCGATAGTTGAGAAAGGAAGTAGAATCATTTTAACAACTCGAGAAATGGAAGTGGCTTTGCATGGGAAGCGCAACACTGATCCTCTTAACCTTCGATTGCTAAGACCAGAAGAAAGTTGGGAATTATTTGAGAAAAGAGCATTTGGAAAAGAGAGTTGCCCTGATGAACTATTGACTGTTGGAAAAGAAATAGCCCAAAATTGTAAAGGCCTTCCTTTGGTGGCTGATTTGATTGCTGGAGTTGTAGCAAGGAAGGAAAAGAAAAAAACTGTGTGGCTTGAAGTTCGAAATAATTTGAGTTCCTTGATTTTGAACAGTGAAGTGGAAGTGATGAAAGTTATAGAATTAAGTTATGACCATTTACCAAATCACCTGAAGCCATGCTTTCTTTACCTTGCAAGGTTTCCAAAGGACAGTCCAATGATAATCCTTGCGTTGAAAGATTTTTGGCGTGCTGAAGGACTTGTGGAACAGACAGAGATGAAGAGTGTGGAAGAAGTGATGGATGTTTATATGGATAATTTAATTTCCAGTAGCTTGGTATTTCTTTTCAATGAGATAGGTGATCACCCAACTTGCCGACTTCATGATCTTGTGCATGACTTTTGTTTGATGAAAGCAAGAGAGGAAAAGTTGTTTGATCGGATAAGTTCAAGTGCTCCACCTTCTTCTTCTTCGTCAGATTTGATGCCACGTATAGTGACCATTGATTGTAACAGCGAGTTCTTTCTTCTTAACAATTTTGTCCTGTTCGGTTTAAATAAGATAAGGCATTCTGGTAAACACCTGTATTCTTTGAGGATAATTGGAGACAAGCTGGACGATCGTCTTTCTGATATTTGTCACCTGAGACACTTGAGGCTTCTTAGAGTTTTGTACCTGGATCCCTCTTTTATCATGGTGAAAGATTCTTTGCTGAATGAAATATGCATGTTGAATCATTTGAGGTTCTTGTGCTTTGGGACAGAAGTTAAATGTCTGCCTGCGTCCTTATCAAACCTCTGGAATCTAGAAACCCTCTTGGTGTCTAACATAGGATCAACCTTGGTACTATTACCGAGAATTTGGGATCTTGTGAAGTTGCGAGTGCTGTTCATGAGTGCATGTTCTTTCTTTGATTTGAATTCAGATGAACCAATACTGATAGCAGAGGACACAAAGTTGGAGAACTTGAGACAGTTAGAGACTCTCGAGCTTTCCTATTCGAAAGACGCAGAAGATATTTTCAAAAGGTTTCCCAATCTTCAAGGGCTTGCATTTCGTCTCAAGGAAGCATGGGATTATTCAACTGAAGGATATTGGTTTCCGAAATTGGATTTCCTAACTGAACTAGAAGACCTCAGAATAGTTTTTGAAAGTTCAAACACAAATGACAGAGGGCCTTCTGTAGCAACAAATCGGCTATGGGATTTTCACTTCCCTGCGAGTTTGAAAAGTTTGTGGTTGGGTGTGTTTCCTCTGTCATCCGATTCTCTATCAATAATAGCGAGACTGCCCAACCTTGAAAATTTGACCCTTAAGAACATAATCATCCAGGGGGAAGAATGGAACATGGGAGCGGAAGACACCTTTGAGAATCTCAAATTTTTGGAGTTGGATGAAGTGACTCTTGCTAAGTGGGAAGTTGGAGAGGAATCCTTTCCCGTGCTTGAGAAATTAGTACTGTGGAGATGTCGTAAGCTTGAGGAGATTCCGTCTAGTTTTGGAGATATTTATTCATTAAAAATTATCAAAGTTGATTATAACCGTCAACTTCAAGATTCTGCTATGATGATTAAGCAATATGTTGAAGACATGACGGGAGAAGACAAGCTTCAGGTCCATTGCCTGCTCAAGTCTTGAGATTTCTTACCCTGGGAAAATATGTGAGTACAGATGAATTTATTACTTCCTCCGTTTTATTTTATGTGGCAGATTTACTTTTTTAATTTCTAGTCTTAACCATGTGAAGTTTAAAAGTAAACTGTTTCCAAATATTTGAGCTGTCATTCTTTTTAAAGATAAAATGGATTAACTTTCATTTTTTTCTTTTTTTCCAGTGTAATTTTCGTACATCAGCTTTCGAGGCTAAAGACAAATCCTCAGACATCTATTGCATTCTGTCAGCTATTTCTTTTATTATGCTGTGGTAAGTTGCATTGCTATTGTTATCGCACGACTTTTGTTCAATCTAGCCTATAATAGCTTCAAGATTTGTTCATTCAAGTTGTTTGTTTAGTATACACTCTTCTCTACTTTGGCACGGGCTTGATTTGTTTGCATATCATGTGTTGCTCTTCGAGTTCAGATACATCACGACTCTCTGTACTATATGAAGTAATTCTATATCTCAGTTTTTTGTAAATCTTTTAAGATATACATTTCTAGTTAAGGGATGCTATACAACATTTGTCGGCGTTTGCAGCAGTAAGTATGATGCTGAATACATTCATATATGCAGCAGTAAGGGAAAAACTATGTTGGAATATGATTGTTGCAGTACTTTAGCATTACATGAGGCCTAAGCCAGTGTCTGTTTAGAAACAAAAATATGTGTGTTGTTCTGATTAGTTCAGTCGTTTACAATCTTCTATGAGTCCCTACTTATGGTAGATAACAGACACTCACCATTGCGATTAATTTGAAAGGCTTTTTTGTTTGCGTGGGTTTTTCCTGTTGAACATAACTTTAACTCATTCCGCTATCACATGCTTTTATTGAATTTTGCTTTCAGCAACCATCCTCCGTGATGTGGTTCTTCCTCGAAGTGACAACACTGCTGCCCAACTAAGGAAATAAGGAGAAAATTGAAAGGGTTATGAATCTCATTGAGTTAGCCCTACTTGATCGAATCAGCCCAGCGAAAATTGACATATGTTGAAAAATATATCACATTGTTTGATGAAAGTCTTAACTGAACTATTTGTGAATATTATGTAGAATTGGATTAGATAAGCATGTGTTGTTTTGTGTTTTTTTTTTTTCTCCTCTCATTTTTAACATTTTACTTGTATAAAAACTGAGTAGATTATAAAAAATAAAAAAAATGTTAGATATTCTTTCTGTCTAGTTTTTGAAGGACAAAGTTATTTGACATAACAAGTGAGGTATGTCAAATAATCTTTTTAGGGATAGAAGGATTTGAACCCTTAACAATTTTTTAAGTCGATGGATTTTCTTTCACTGTAAATTTTATTATTATCAATACATGACTTTATCTTTATTCTCAACTAATTAAATAATTTTTCGAAAAATCCTTCAAATTATGAAGTGAATGAATATTCAATTCTTTTTCAACGTAAAATCGATTCACATCAATTCTTGAAATAATTGAGTTGAATGCAAATCAAGTATATGTGTATATAAATTATAACAAGTTAAATATAAGAAATCATGAAACTTCAATTACAAGAAGAGAATATTTTTTTATTGCCCATTTACACCTATGTATAGAAGTATGAAGAAATAAAAACTCCATCAAATCAATTATGTTAAAAAGAAGGGAAAAGGGTCAAAAATACCCCTTAATTTTGACTTATTATTTAAATTTACCCTCGCCGTTAAAATAAAATTAATTTTACCCCTCGCCGTTAAAATAAAATTAATTTTACCCCTCGCCGTTAAAATAAAGTTAATTTTACCCCTCCTGTTACTAATTTCATCAAATTTACCCCTCATTAGACGGATTGACCCAAATTGACCCGAATTTACCTCTTTGACATATTTAATTAAGATTTGGGAGAATGGGTAAATGGGTATAGGAGATTTGGGAGAATGGGGTCGGGTTATTTTAAATGATCGGATTAATGGATTAAAATAAAGAATAGGTTTTATTTTTAAAATTCGGATCAATTTGGGTCAATCCATCTAATGAGGGGTAAATTTGGTGAAGTTAGTAACAAGAGGGGTAAAATTAACTTTATTTTAACGGCGAGGGATAAAATTAACTTTATTTTAACGGCGAGGGGTAAATTAACTTTATTTTAACGGCGAGGGTAAATTTAAACAATAACTCAAAGTTGGAGGATATTGTTGACCCTTTTCCCTAAAAAGAAAAAAGTATTGTCACTTGATTAAATAATATACATTATTAACTTAATTTTTTAAGTGCTCCAAATTAATTATTTGATTTATTGTGCACCTGTTGATTGTGAATAAATACTTATCAAATAAAAAATAGAAAGAAAAAAAATATCACCCAATCAATCATATAACTTTTACCTTATAAAACTCACAAACAAACACTAAAATATACACATATACATTCACATGTTCTACAAATAATATTTAATGTATTTTTTTGTTTCCTCTCTACAAACAATAATCCAACAAATTAATAATTACTATTACTAATAATTTTATATAAAAACCAAACTATTTTCATCCTCAAATTTCATATCCCCATCAAGGCAAGAATGAACCCCTCCATCTTGTAAACTTGATTCCTCAAAATAATTCATGTCAAACAAGAACCCAAACTCATCCTCCTTGCCACATTTTGAGTGAATTATTTCATTTGCTAGAACTTTGTTTATCTCTTGTGACAATTGAAGATTATTGCTCGAGTTCTGGCTTTGATAGACAGAGTTATTTGAAAAATTAGGCAAGGTCGATGGACGATATTCGCCGCCACCATAGGACAATAACTTAGGCATAGTCCCTTCATGATTGTCCATATTGAAAGATGTGATACTTGTACTCTCATTGTTAGTACTATTGATGTTTTCATCTTTAGTACCTTTGAAAAATACTCTACATAATACCCAATCTTCCTGTTTAAATATAATAAAAACCATATAGTTAGGTCTAATATATAATAATATAATAATATTATTAAACTAACCAGTTTTAACTTCTATAAATGGACCGTTCAAGAAAATTATTTATAATATAAGTAATCATTCATAAAAAGTATGATTAGGTATCTGAATAAATACAAAAGTTCATTACTTGTTACTACAAGTAAAAAAAATAAATAAATTATCAGTATATATAAGTTAAATTTTTTAGAAGCTAATTTTAATTCTAGGTACCTATAATGAAGACATCTTTTAAGTTCTATGTACTAATGAAAAATATAGTTACACAATTAAATCACTTGTAGGATTATAAGTCGACTTATAAGATAAGTATTATTGGGTAATCGAAGAAGAGAAACTAATATGCTATCACATGTTAAATTACATTATTACGTAAAAATATTTATGTATATATCGCGCATATACATAGTTTATTGGAGGCCATCAAGAAAACGCAATAGTTTTATCTCAGACTTTATATATATGTTGAAAAAAAATTAAATATATGGATAGGTTAGGGGTTTGGTGTGATAGATATAGTCTTGTAAACTTTCACATTCTGAATCTTCTATGTTATACTTAATCTGTTTCAATTTATGTGGTATTGTTTAACCAAGCATGAAGTCTAAGAAATAAAAAAAAGACTTTGTAATGTTTATCGAATTTCCCTAAGTGCTATATTTAGTTGACTTTTTTTCCTAATAAAGAATTAAGTGGAACTAAATAAGAATAAAATAAATATAATGTCATTAAATAGTTATCAAATAAAAAAATGCATGTGATATAAAAAAAAGTTTTTAACTTATGATAGAATATAATCTTTCTAGAC
Organism: Solanum sitiens; assembly: GCA_016801875.1. NCBI lineage: Eukaryota > Viridiplantae > Streptophyta > Magnoliopsida > Solanales > Solanaceae > Solanum > Solanum sitiens. The sequence continues at coordinate 1,495,871 of JABWTJ010000074.1, read as the reverse complement.
ACCATCCATTAATTTCAAACTAGGTAGGAGGTTTCTAAGAAGTTTCTTATAAAGACATATTTGTCACTTTCTCTTGAGACAATATTTTTTTCAACATACCACATAAGACATTTGACTTTAACTTTCTCTATATATTTTCTATATGTGACTTAAAAAGTCTCCTAATGTTTCTTGGGTATCAATCCTAAAAGACCCTTTTAGACTTTATAGTGTGTATGTTAGACTTTAATTAAGAATATTTTTATACCATCAAACATTTTTTAAAAATAGTATTTTAGATGATCACTCGATAATGAACCATCTTTTTTAAGGTTACTTAACTAAGGGTTTTTTCTTAGAAAAAATCATTCAATTTTGATTCTCAACTCAAAAAGTATTCATCTAAATCATTCAATTATGACTCGCCCAACTTGACCTGATCAGTTAAAAATTAAAATTGAGTGACTTTCTAAGAAAATAGTCTATTATAAGTCTTATAAGATAATCGTAAATAAATCTTTATATACGATAAGCATCAATTCACTGCTACAAAAAAAATCAGAAATTTCAACGGACTTTCTATCAAAATGATACTCGATACAACTATTTTCTATGGAAATGTTAGTCACAAATTAATTCGGATTGTTCTGATAGTGATGATTGATAAATCATGTAAACATAGTAACTAACATGTTATCACATGTTAAAATGTAACGACGATGTAAAAAAGATTTATTACGTACCTTAGGAGGTATATGAGGATTTTCGAGTCGAAATTCATGCATAATCCATCCAGTTTTAATCCCATGAGGAGCTCTATTTTTGTAAAAAACCAAAGTTTTTCTCATGCCAATGAGTGCACCTGTTTGAGGATCAAACACTGTTCTATCTTTGCCAGTAGCTTTCCAATATCCAGAAATTGTAGCCCTATTTGTTCGAAAACCGGTTGCGTATTTTCGATCTCGAAAACTGAAGAAATACCATTCGTTTGAGTTCAATTTTGCCACCTCTACATAAAGTGTAACGTAAATTAGTTAAAAAGAAGAAATAAGGACAACCGAGAGGGAGGGGGGATGAATTTGTGACGGAATATTTATGACGATAGACTAGCAAAGTCATCGCGATATGTGATGGTTTTGTGAAGGAATTCATCAATGTGGAGGACAAGCATGCTTTTTTTTTGATAGGTTAAGCTTTTAGATCATAAAATGTGGTCATATAATTTAGGGAAAACTAGACATACATCCATATCATATATATTAATTCTATTTATACTTTCAAATAATTACGTATGTTATCACTAATTAATAGTTTTTCTGTCAAATATTGATAAAGATATAACTAGATACATGTATTTTTACTAAAAGATATACTAAAATCAGGAGAGAGGCGAGCGAGATGGGGAGGGAGGTGAGTGAGATAGTTATGTATCCCAGATACATATGGATCGCGCTAGATACATGTATATGTATGTATATGGTGTGATTCACATGTATTTGGGATAATGTATCATATACATAGGAGAATGGTGAGTGAGATTTGTTATGTAAATATGAATCCACTTGTATACAGTGTAATCTAGAACAAAATACACATAATTTTAATCTCATGTATCTCGAGATCATGTAAGATTCACAATATTATAAACTACCGTGTATATAAGTAATCAGATTCTAAACTAATGAGATTTATGCAAGTTTTCCTATAATTTAACATGGCATCACAGAAGATAGATGTCCTAATTTCAAGTCTCGTCACCTTCTATTATCATAAAGAACTTTCACGTACATGTTTAATTACTTATGAAAAAAGAATCGCAAGTACATGAATGTTTAGGGCGTTGAAGATATAGTAAACAGAACTTTGTTATTTTTTACGATTTAAATTTTTAGATAAGATAATCTCACGATTTAACATATCAAAGAGACAAGAATAACTATGGATGACAAATTAAATATTCAAGGCTATACAATAGTACTACACTTATTTCCTCTTTTACCTAAAGCTTCTGAAAAGTAAATATGTAAAGTAAAACAATGGAATTTATTATTTTCTTATTATTATTTTATTTAAAATAAAGTTTTTAAACTTTTTTTTTTTGTTTGGTTGTTAATAGTAGAATTATTTAGATGGTGGGAAGTCCAAATCACTTTCATGTCTTCACCTAATAAAAAAATTGTTAAACCATCAAAAAGAATATTAAGTTAGTTAAGACTTGTACATTTTGTTTTAATTAATTCTTAATATTTCTTTAATTAACTAAATTCTCATACTCGTGAAACCTTAATTAATCAATCTATTTTAGTGAAGACTATTTTAGTTGGTTTATTATTTTATATTATATATAGTGTAAAAATTATTTCCCAAGAGATTTAGTATATCAAAATTATATCCGTTTTAAGTTGACACAAAAATTAAAAAAATAAAATTTTTTAAAATTTTTTTTATTATGAAAATTAAAGATATGCTAAATATATCAGTATATTATTTAATGTTATAATTTTAAACATAAGATGTGATAAATTAAAATTGAAAAGTTACAAAAAAAATATCTATTTTTAAACAAAATAAAAAGGAAATACAACAAGCAAATTAAAACAGAGAGAATAATTAGAGCATTCATCGCATATATTATTCTACTCAAAGTCTTCAATAAAAAGAATAAATTACATTTTAAATCTCTTGAATTTTATTTTGGAAAAGAAAAAATATCACATTCATTAATATTCCTTATTAAACTAATTTTAGTGTAAAACATTTCGAAAAAAAATAATTCATAGAAATAATGTATAAAATATATGCTATGTAAATATGAAAATCTTATAAGTAATATGATTGTATAAATATAACTGTCAGTTACATTTTCTTAATTTGATTATCTATTAACACTTATTATACAAATTTACTTATAATTACTTTATAAATGACAAAATTATTGTATAAATAATTACTGATTTATATATTAAGTACTCTCACGTAGTCCTGAAAATGATTATACACGGGGACATCCAAATAGAATATTTTTTATTTAAATAAATTTGATGTTTTATAAATTTAATTAATCAGGACTTTAATACGAATTAATAAACCGATTAAAAAAAAAGTTAGCTGACATAAAAATTAAGAAAACTTTATGCAGAATATAATAAAAGCATCCTTTTCTTTAAAGTTAGTGTGTCCACTTAACTTAAGGGAAGGTTCCTTCAAATTAATTTCATTTTTAAGGAAAAAAATTAATATAATAAAAGAAGCAGAAAACAGGCAGAAAAAGGTGTTAAAATATAATTAAAATTTAAAAATTTTAAAAATAAATATGCGGATACAGAATCATGATTTTCAGTGTCAAATAGAAAAAAAAATTACATAATAATTAAGAGTTATTATTAAAGAGAAAGAAGAAAAAGAACCTTTTATGTAATCGAAATAATTAGTCAGATTAGTAAATTTTAAATAAGAACACATAAAAAAGAAGAATATCCATAATTAATGAGAACTTAACATTTGTGTACAAATGAATTAGAAAAATATTTATCATGAACAAGAAGATAAAGGATTAACATTTAACATGAAGAAGATTAACCTCTCCTCATGTCATTAATATTATTAGTCAGATCAATAAATTTTGAAAAAGAAATATGTAATCAAGGAGATAAAAAGTCAATAATATGAATAACAATAAGAACTAACATAAAAACGAACCTCTCGATCATCATGTAATCAAGATAATTAGTTGGATCAGTAAATTTTGAATATACATAAAATAAAAGAGAAAAAAAACATGAAGAAAAACATGTCAAAAATATATATATTATCAAGAAGAACCTCTTTTTTGAATAAAAGAACCTCTTTTTTGTATAAAAATGATTTAGGAAACACATTTGTCAAGAATATGAACAAGAAAAATTTACATGAAGAAGAACCTATCATCATGTAATTAAGATAATTAATCGGATCAGTAAATTCTGAACACACAAGAAAAAAAAAAAAAACACAAGGAAGAAGAATATGTCATAAAATTTGAATTACTAGTCAAATTAATAAGTTCTTAATACACAAATGACTAACACCAAAAAAAAATGAAGGAAAATAACATGTCATGAAATTTGAATTACTAGTCGGAATAGTAAATTTTAAATACAAAAAAAAAATTAAAGGAAAAAAAAACATATCATGAAATTCAAATTACTAGTCGAATCACTAAATTCTGAAGACACAAATAACAAAAAAGAAGAAGAACATGTCATGAAATTTGAATTACTAGTTGAAACAGTAAATTCTGAATACATAAATAACTAAAGAAAAAAAAAGAAAAAATCATGTCATAAAACTCGTCTTACTAATCGAATCAATAAATTCTAAATATATAAATAACTAAAAGAAAAAAAAACATATCATGAAATTTGAATTATCAACTCGAATCAGTAAATTCTGAATACACAAATAACAAAACGAGAAAAAAAAAGAACATGAGGAAGAAGAACATGTCATGAAATTTTTGTTATTAGTCAGGTTAGTAAATTCTGAATACGCGTTTGAAGAATAGAGAAATTTACCAGGAAGTTGCCATGGCTCACAAGTATGAAGATCAATTTCCACTAAAGTTCCTTTAATAACTTCTTGATTAGCAATTTTCTTGTAAAGATAATGAGAAATTAATTCTTCATCACTAGGATAGAATCTAAATCCTGGTGGCAAACTTGATCCAATATCTCTTAAACCCATATTTAATATAATAATTTTTGGTAATTAAGAAAAATTAAAAAAAGTAGATCTCTTTTTTTTCTTTTTGGGATTTGGAAAGAGAGAAAAGGGAATATTATTTTTTTTGTTGATTAATAAAAATGGTGTATATTTATATAGTTGGAGAGGTTGAAAAGAACACTTTGCCACTTGTAATTAGTTACATAATTTAAGCAGCTTATGTTTGTGTAAAGTTAGTTATTGTATATTCTTGGAACTTTCATGATAAACCAAAGTCACAAGAAATCTACTTTTGTTGGCATAGTTTTATGAAAAACAAATAATAGGATTTATAAATTACGATGTTATATACTGATCGTGTAAATAATTTTTTTATATAATAAAAGTAATTTTATTTTGATAATCGCTACCTGGGAGCGATTTGTTTAATTTTTTTTTAAAAAAAAATAATCAAATTTAACAAATCGCTGCTATAGCAGCGATTTTGCTTTTTCCGGCGAACAAAATCGCTACTTCGTGAGAGATTTTGCCGTTTTGGTTTAAAAGAAATTTCATATACCGTTTTAGAATTTTTGTTAACATTTTTCACCCTTTAGGCTCCGGACTCTAAAAAATCAACTGTTGATGAAATATATATAAAATCAATTAATTAATTTAGAGCAAAAATATAAATTCAATATCACTTAAAATTAATCAACATAAATAATATTATCATATATTTATTTTTTACACTTAATAAAATGATTAAAAAACCTTTAATTTACAGTACTTGAAAAAAAAATTGTGAACATATATTGAACCAATGCATATCACGAGTTTTTTGTAAATATATAATATAAGTTATCACGAGTTCTTCTCTTCATATTTTTTTGGCAACACTTAATTTCCTTGGCTCCAATCATTTGGTTTTTACCGAATTTACTTTCAAATTCGATTAATTTAAATTTTCATCCATAAATATCAAACTTTCTCTATTAAAGATAAAGACTTTAATTTTCATTTCCATAACTCAAATATGTGAATCTTTAGCTTTAATCAATTATTGATCACCAAAAATAACTACCTCACTTCTTTATGATTGTGACATGATTGGTCCAAACATATTAATTAGGGTGCTTATAATTACAAAATGTTCAAGATATTAACCAAGTGTTTTATTGATGCTTTTGTTTAGTCACTTAAAAACGTGTTACAATGATTAGTTGCATCTAGTCTAGATTAGTTTACTAATAAAAGTATCGAGGTGAAATAATATAATATGATAGGATTCATTCGCCCTTCATCAACAGTTTTAAAATCACATACTCGAATTCGATCTTTAAAAAAATAGAAATTTTCAATAAAGAGTCCTTTCCTATTTAAGTAGAGTACTAAACGATACAATCCTTAATTAGTTGAGCTACTAGCAGATACATAATTTTAGCGAAAGAATTTATTATCTACTATATATATATTTTATTTATTTTTATTTTTTATCTTTCAAACCTTAAAGATAATCAAACTTTAACATATTTATAATTTTTTAAAGTCATATATTTATAAGTACATCAATCACATCAAAATTAAAATCTTAATTTAAAAAAATAATTAATTTCATATCAAACTAAATTACTATACAAAGGAAGTAATTGAAAACGTTGATGGCTAAGCAAAGAGCAATAATTATGAAAATAAAAACAAAATGTCTAATATTTTGGGACAGCCTAATCATATCAATATGACAGCAATCTTTAAAATAATTTAATGTACTTAATAATATAAATATACTTTTTGTAGCCAAATTTTTTTTTATAAATTTTAATTTTTAAAATTTTATGTCAATTAAATTTGTCAGTTTTGACCAAAGTAAGCCATTATTAAAATCAATTTACCAAAATAATACATTTTTTGAAATTTTACAAAAATAGTATAAACGTAGTTCTCAGTAACGTTTTAGGTAATATTTTATTCAAAAAAATTCAATAACTAAAAGACAAAAATCTGACAGAGTAAACAGACATAAAACGTTATTGTCAGTAACGTTTTATATTTCGTTACTCTGAGGCACGTTTTACCGTTAAAACGTGACTTGCAATAACGTTTTTCTAGAATGATAAAAATTAAAATTCAATCTCGTATATACCTCATTCAACTTTATTAAACTTTTCAATATATATATATATATATATATATATATATATAGATACAGATAACTTTTGCAAGAAAAAAGAGTGATGAGGGATTTTCTACGATATCAATTAATTCCTTATGTTAATAGTTGTCTTGCTTACTTATTGCTCAATATTAATTCAATAACTTCTTTATCGATAGTCTAATATTTAATAATCATAAGAAATCGATTGGTCTAATATTTGGAAGGGATGGTTACCTAGGCTAGAAGAAGATCTTTCATACGATTTATTCACAAATTTTGAAATTGAAATGATACAAGACAAGGTCCAATTTGTTCAAAGTCTTCCCACATTTTTTTTTGTTTGAAAAGGTATTGTCTATGTATAAAAGAAAAAGAAAAAAAGAAATTTATATATATTCAAGTGAAGGTATGTACAAAGTATACATATCTATTCATTTTATAGTGGAAATTTGAATAATGAATGAGGCATGTACAAGATGAATTTCAATTTTTTAATCATTTCAGAGAAACGTTACTGTGAGTCACGTTTTAGCTGTTAAACGTACTTCAGAATAACAAATTATAAAATGTTACTGACAATAACGTTTTATGTCTGTTTACTCTGTCAGACTTTTGTCTTTTTGTAATTGAATTTTTTTGAATAAAATATTACCTAAAACGTTACTTAAAATTACATTTATACTACTTTTGTAAAATTTCAAAAAAATATATTATCTTGATAAAATAATTTTAAAAATGATCTACTTTGGTTAAAAATTCTATAAACAGAAACGGAAGTGATTGAAATTTTTGTCAGCTAGGCAAAGAGCAATAATTTTGAAATTATGAGGACAAAAGAGTATTACTAATATATTTTGTCACAATCTAATCATATGATCTGACTATAATTAGTAGCAATATTATATGTATAAGAAAAAAAGAGTAGAACTTAACATGGATAAGATCTTGGTAATAATCAAAGTTTGTGTGATCGAGTTATGATGAAATTGTTGGAAATTCTTTAAGGCAAGGTTTAAATGACGAAAGGCAAGAGTAGTTATATAGGCACTTAAAGACAAGGAAGGGCGTAGTAATCGCTATCTTCTCGGCACACGTGATGATTAATTATTACCTCTATCATATTTTTCTTGATGTTTCTTGTTATTTTGTGTTCTACCATTTTAACGTAAATTTATTTTTGGATTAGCTAATAAGCTAAATATATGAAATAGAATTCATTACAGTTTTTTTTCGAGATTATTATCTTTAGAGAAAAAGAATAAATATATCTCCGAACTTTCGTAAATGATATGCAAATACCTACCGTCTTACTTTTGGAATATCGATGCCCCTGACATCCAAAAACTAGAGCATATATACCCTTTATACTAACAGATATACACATGTCATAATCTTACATCCACCAATCCGACATTTATCGATGGATAAGATTGTGTCACGAGTCCCTATTTAGTCTTCCGTTAGAGTGAAAGGCACATATACTCTAGTTTTTGGACGAAAGGGGCACCGATCTCCAAAAAGTATAACGGAAATATTTGCATACTATTTATGATGATAGTTCGAAGGTATTTATCCTTTTTCCCTTATCTTTATTCCAGGATGATGATTATCACTTCTATCACGCTCTTCTTAATGTTTCTTGTTATTTCGTATTCCACCATTTTAATGTAAATTTACTAATACGCTAAATCAAATCACAAATAAAATTCATGTCAATTTTATTTCAAAATTATTATCGTTATCCTACGTATCAAATAGCTTTGAGAGCTTGTGTGAGACACAAGTTAGTGCAAAAGATTCTTTGAGTACTAAAAAGTCAAGATTACCCTTGTATCTGTTTCCCAAAAGCCACGTATTTGATGGGCTGTTATGGACTTTTACCTTATTTTTCGCCGTCATCTAAGAGGGCCCCTACCACCTTATGTGTCATTTGCAAACTTTAAGCAATAAAATTGGCATTTTATGTCCATACAAAAATAAATATGAGTCTAACTTAATTAAAAATTTATTTTGAATGATTGATTTATCTTTATTCGAAATTAAGCTAATTTGGAAGGATTATTTAAAATCATACGAAGAAATCAAATACCACACTTGTTCTATTGATGTACGACATTGATATTATTCTCCTTATACATCAAAAATTAGACAGTTAGAACGTGAATAGTATAAAATAGAATATCCAGCGTAAAAAGAAAACAATGAATTGAAATGGATCTAAGTATATTACTAGAACAAGGAAAAAAGTTGGATGGAAACAAAGCAGGAGATGAACGCTAGCCAATGATAAGACATCAGAAAAGACCTTAACGATTATTAGTAATGAGCCTTATCAACCTTAATTTTTTTCCCTAGCATAGATACTGAGGAATGTTATGTGATGAATTTATAGGTTTGATTAAAGATTTTTATTTTAATTCCTATAATTAGTAGGAATATTGTTGAACTAATATTTAAACATAACTAGTATTTGCAATGTATTTAAGCAAAAAAAGTCTCAACTTTAAAGAACACCACGAAAAAAAATACTTTTTTTTTAAAATTTGAAGCACACAATATATATATATATATATATATATATATATATATATATATTATTTTATTTTTAAAATGTATAAAACTAATTATTTTATATTGTTTGGGAAATAAGAAGCTCGTTAATTAATTTATGTCGGGGAGGGTCAAAATTGGGTGTCAACAGTGCTGATTCGATTGAACTCAAAAGGAGGTTCGTTGTGAAATTTGACTTAGGTTAAATTCTAGGTCGGGATGTTAGGAGCCATATAACGTCAAGTTTAGGATTGTTAAATTAGGTCTTGGGTCTAACTCACACCCCAAAAGTTAGCTCAACGGGAGGAGGATTGTCCAAGCCATATAAGGAGTCCACCCAATTCGATTCGAATTATACCGTTCAAAGAAGTCTCATATTTGCAAAAACACAAAGGAAATATTGAGTAAATAAGTAAGTGGATCTTACCAACTAATGACGCATTTTAAAATTGTGTGAGCCTAGATTCAGAACAGACAATATCATTAGCGAGTTGGATCGTTACCACCAAATCGTATACCTATAGCAATCCGCAATATATTATTATTGTTATCGTTACTTGTAAATTATTTTAGATATTATTTTAGATATAATTTACAAATAATGAATATTATATTTATAATATACTATATATATTAAATTATGCCTTTGATTTCGAGGCATTGTCTTTAAAGTTGGACACAAATAAAATGATTTTGCACGACAGATAAGATTATAGAATCTAGATGATAAATTGCATTACAATTTTGTGTCACATGTGTTGAGTTTTTATTATTTTTCTATATTTGATTATAATATTATGATATCTATTTCATTTGAAAAAGAGTTATATATGGCAATTATTATTTTTATATTATAGTCAGATATTTTTATAATAGTATGTTATCATAATGTTACCATTTTTAAACAGTTATTTTTATGTTACGTCATGTCATATTAGCTTTATGTAACAATATTTTGATATAGTAATTAAAAAATATTAAAATAAATATTATTGTTATAAAAAAAGATGTATATAAAATATAGGCGTATTTATTGCAAATTGATACATTCAAATAATTAGTTTGATGCTTCATATAATTGTGATGGAACATACCACCTAAACCTATTTATAATTTTTCTACAAAATCATTAAGGAAACAATTATTCATTTGAAAGTCCTAATATGGATTTAATGAATAAAAAAAAGTCGTTCTAACCATTTATTTTGTTTATGTTTAGGTATAAAATTTAATTGTTGGGTTGGATTTTGATGATTAACAAATAATGAAACGATAACGTGTTAGCTGATAAGATTAAATAGCTGCCTAAAAAAAAGAGAATCGTGTACACAACTTTATGCTTCCTTTATTTAGGGTTAGGAAATACATTTATGTGCTTATTGACTAACTATTGCTTCTTAGAACAACAAAAGTGAAGCATACAAAGATGTCGATCGTTTTTATTCCATGAAAGTCTCCGACAGAGAGAAAAATGTTTACTAATGGCGTATTTTCGCATACTATCATAGAAATATAATTGTTACACCTAAATAATTAAAAACATTGAAGGGGCTAGTAAACCTAATATAATAATTTAGAAAATAAAATAGTAATAATAAATCACAGTATAATCAATTAGATAGAACATCTAATGTGTAATATATATATATATATATTATTGACGTATATAATCTGAATCCTGAAGTAATTGTGGCTAATGAGAAATTTCTATTTTTATCACGATTCAAAAAGTAGGTATGATGACACTCATTTTACTCTATCAAGATAAGTCAGCCTAAGACCTAAAACATAACAATAAAATGCAGAAAAAAAGAAAAGAAATATAAATAACATAAATCCAGATAACTTAGTCAATCTCAATGATACCCCAAAAACATGATTGTCACGTGTGTACAAGCCTCTTATGTATTACAACTAATTAAAATGAAATACAAATAATCTCAATGTCATTGATTCTAGAGTAGAACAAGAATATAACAAAGGATCAACAAGAGGGCCCGTTGAGTTACCGCTCAAGTCTCCATAGAAAAGCATCATACGAAGTATAGGAGGAAGATAAATCACGAAGATTGAAGTTCTAAACCTACACAAGTTTAGAAGAAATGAATGAGTATCAAATAACACGAAACTCAGCAAGCAAACCACTAAACACCACGCAAAATAATATAGAATACGAGCACTCGTAACAACCCATCCAAACCTCCACAAACTACAACCTGCAATGAAATTCGTCCAATCTAACAGTTCGCAATTCATATAGCAAGTAGCATAATAACATCACTTCAACGAATATAGATCATCAACACAAAATACTTCATCCATCAATCATAAGTTTCACAACGCAAGTTCACAGCTAAAAATGATATGCAATGAAATGTCATGAAAATGATTCATGTCTGTCCCATACATATTAATTCATTGAGACTCATACCAGATTATCTGGGGGACTTATCAGTTCATGCATCTGTTATGGACCGTGTAACCCAACCCCTTATAGAACCTTCCACGAGTGTGTGGCTCGACCCCTCAATATAGAACATGCTAACGAAGTGTGTGGTCCGACCCCTCGATATACAACTTCCCGAAATCATTTTCCATCAATATTTTATCTCAATAGATCTCACCATAGTGTTTTAAAACCAATGCAAATAGGCATGTTCACACAATTCATGAGAATATGATGTTTTGCATATCAACACACAATCTATATCAACATAGTCATGTTACAACACCAATAACAAATCAATAAAAAAAATTCAAGTTATCCACACATATCCCACGTCAATATATCATTAAGTTGTCTTTATTTTATCACCCTTTTATTATAATATAGAATCGATCTGAATATCCAAACTCTAAATGTTGACCAAAGTCAACCCAAAGACTAAATCACATCAACCTTCAACTTAAGACCTCAAATTCAGAAGAAAAAAATCGAATATGAAACCGATGACTCTCCTATATCAAATTCCACATTCTGAGGCTTGTGGAAGTGTTGAAATTTCATTTTGAGACTCAAAACTTCGATTGTTACTAAAGAAAACACTTTAAAATAATTTGAAGTCTTTAAAAACTCAAAACTTCCAAAAATTATAATTTTATACTCAAATTTCAATACCAACTTCCCATTCCCTTCGGGGACATCCGATTTTAAAAAATACCAAATTCCCACACTTATCATAAATGAGTCGAGAAAACTATCAAGAGGGGTAAAATAATAATTTTTACAAAATTTCAAAAATGATCTTCCGGGTCATTATATTATAACTCACTCAATTTTTCATTTTATCATCTCACTGAGAAAACACATGGTGAAAAATAAATTTACACTAAAATAATTGAAAGCTTCCTAATTTTCTGTATAAAAACATTATTATATATTGTTCTTTTCTCACTGATTGAATCGTAATATTTGTGGGCATTGCCACCAAATATTTTTTAGTGAGAAATTTTATTGAATTTTTTTTTATTAGAAGTAACCCCCCCCCCCAACCAACCACCAAAGAAATACCCCACACAATATACTAGTTTCCTCTTGTTGTCTTTATGTGTTTGTTTTTCTCTTGTACGTTGCATGGCAATTAATTATTACGTACAACCTACTAATCATTTTTTTTATATATATCCCACATGCATGTTGTTAAACATAACTCAATTATTAGATTCTTTGATTAATCTAATCCCACTTTACTTAATTATATTATGTTCTATAATTATTTTTTTATATTATACATGTATCTTCTTATTCAAGACAACCTAATCATAGAATTGATTAGACATTTTATATAGGCTAATTAATTAAACGTAAATTATAATGTAGAAATCGACTCCTAATACCGAGATTAATAATGAAGAGATTACTACCATGTGGTTATTAGTTGCCATATTAATGCTACACATATTATTATTATTTCACAAATCAAACTCTCATAAAATAGTATGCAAGTTCTTCGAATAATTCTCATATATTGTCAATCACACATTGCATTATTAGTTATGCGGCGATTATTTTTTCACATGCAATCAACCGTACCAAACATTGGATTATCTCATGTGATATTTTATATCGGGATTATTTGTTCTAGTAATACCATGATCAACCAATCGTAATGTTTTAATTATTTTCTCGATTTAGTTTTATCATTTAACTATGATAAATTATTTTAATTTGGTGTAACACTTCGTATAAGTATTTTTTTGAAAAAATTGTTATTATTGTGTTATATACTTCTTCAATTAAAACTAAATGTCTTGATATATTCAAAATTCTAAATATGAAAAATACTTTAATATATATGACTCTTTTTTGTGTCTATCCAAACATCGATATATTATATTTCTTTAATGATTGTCACTATATATAAACGAATAAAAATCAATGCAAAATCAAGTTTTGTGTCTAACGTATTAATTAATTAATTAATTAGTCGATAAGAATTTAATGATGTAACATGCACAAATAAATAATTTAATTATATAAGTGAATGACGTATAGATTATTCTCCCCAATCACAAGTGATTACCACAATTTTGATTATCTTAACATTCAAACCAATTGGAAGGAATAAAACCAATTATTGTGAATTTTGTGAGGAATAATAAAACCTTAATACTCATGATAATTATAATTAAAAATTATGTTTTCTTTCGCCGTTCTTTATTAAAGATTTCGAATCAGAATTTTTAAGAAAAAAAATAATGCAAAAGGCGATGTCCATAAAATGAATTATGTAATGTATATATGTATTTGACAGTCTGACACTAATACAAATATCGGGGAAAAAAAACGTTTTCCTTGTTGGTGAATTGAGTGAGGACTTCATATTCTTATCATATATACATCTTTTAGCAAACAAAACAACAAACAATAATTTATGGGCCATTATATATATTTCCCTATGTGTCTATATATTTTCACTTTGTTCACTTCCATAAGCTAAGGTCAATTCTATATACATGGAGACATTCATGGGATAGATTCTCAAACAACAACAACAACCCCTCCCCACCCGGCCCCCAACACACACAATCAGTGGCGGAGTCAGAATTTTCGATAAGGGTTCAAAATATGAAGAAATACACATACGAAGTAGTCGAAAGGGGTTCGACATCTACTATGTATACATAAAAATATTATTTTAACCATGTAAATATAATATCATTTTCCGTGAAAGAGAGTTCGAATGAACCCCCTAATGTTAAGGTGGCTCCGCCACTGCACACAACCCTACATCTCTGTTCGAGTTAGAATTTAAAATTTATATATCACATACACCTCATCTTAAAAAATTTATCAGCCTAGAAAAATATTAATCATAAGTAATCCACCCTCGTTAAAGATCAAAAAAACTTATCATTTACTATATGAACTACTAGATTTTTTTCTCGAATTTAAATCTAGTACTTCCTCCGTTTAATTTCACATTATCAGTATTTGACTTGACACGTCACACCTATTACAACAATAATTATTAATATAGGTATTTTATCAAACCATCTCTATTAAATGATGTTTAATATTAATATTGGAAAGTGATTTAGAGAATACATATTTAATACCGAGGGTAAAACACGAGAATATTAAGTATTTTCTGCAATTTAAAAATAAGTGACAAGTAAAAAATGAACGAAGAGAGTACTTTATTGGTTTTTGTATGAAATATCTTGAACTTTCTTTTATTTTATTTAATAATTGAGTATCTATTATGGAAATTTAAATTTAATTATCTAAATTCCTTGTTTGAGATTCTAACATATACTATAAAACTTATCCATTAGGATCTCGACACAAGTCTTCTAAAGGGCTATTTCTTTGGTCCCATCAAATTGTCATTTTCTAAGCTTCTTTCTTTTATTTATTTATTAAATATTTAAATATTTATTATAGAAACGTAATTATCAAAAGATTCGATTTAGAGGTTGATTTCAACATGTCTAATCACTTTGTCTCTCTTTTGAGTAATCATTTTTAAAAAAATTAACAGAATTAACTGCTGCCTGTCTCCCCTTTGGCCTCACAATTATCTACTCCATTTTTCGCTAATTATTTGTCTTACTTTTGAATTGTCACATTTATTAAGAAAATAATGATTAATATAGTGAGTTTACCATTTTACCCATATTAATTTTTAAGTGTATGAATTAAAAAATTTAAGATTTTCAAAAAAATTTACATTTTTCAAAGTAATTAATTGAAGTATAATATGTAGAAGAAATAATTTTCTTTATTGATTTGTTAAAATGGACATGTTGAAAGTAATTAATTGAAGGTAAAATATGTAAAAGAAATAATTTTCTTTCTTGATTTGTTAAAATGGACATGCTGAAAGTAAGTTATTGTATAAAAAACTAATAAAAATTGTAATTAATTGAGGGTATAATTAATATGTAAAAATGATAATTTTCTTTCTTGATTTGTTAAAATAAGACATGTTGAAACTAAGTTATTGTATAAAAAAATAATAAAAATTGTAACTAATTGAGGATATAAATATGTAAAATAATAATTTCCTTTCTTGATTTGTTAAAATGGACATGTTGAACTGAGTTATTGTATAAAAAAACATAACAAATATTTTCTTTAAACGATTAAAAGATTGAGTTCCCATAAATTCAAATTTTACAAGAACTCAAGTGCACAAATAAACTCCTTAGAACCTGAAAGTTATAGTACCAAAACATCTACAGTCTAAAATAGGAATGAAACCCGAATATAAAAATGAAAAATGCAAGTCCAAATCGATGTCTGAGTTCGAATAATGGACCAAGAAGGTGAAGAAGAATTCATAGCAGCCCGAAGGAAATGACTCACCCTTGAATTTAGAGTTAAAAAATTATTCTCCAATGAATAACCTACATTCTAAAGATTAAGGATCAAATTACAAGTTGGTGAAGTAATTAACTTACCTTTGCGAAGAATTTGGTGGAATTACTAACGGAAGTTGTCCAAAATCGCTCTTCCAAATCTTGAGAATAAAGTTGCGGAAATTAGGAGTTTTTTTATGGTTTTTCTACACAAAATCTTGACTAACTCCGCTATAGCGGCCCAACATGCTATAGCAGATGTATGAATTAATTCATCCCGCTATAGCGGCTTGCATGGAGGCAGAACCTCATAAATCCTCTCTTAAATCCTCATTTTACAACACACCTTCGAATATTGACGTTCTAAACCAAGAGCTTCACGACAAATTCGATACAAAAAGTTTTACTCACCCAAATTCGATTCTGAAAGGCCTTATGAATTCACAATGTCTTGGCGACTAGGAAACGTAACCCAAGCCTAGACATATCACTCAACACATTTTTGAATATCCCTATACCTCACCTCGCTCAGATGTCGTCTAACACTAGTCTAGCCTAAAAAAATTAAATTACTAATCAAAAAATTTCTAACTTATTTCTTTCACTATTGACTTACTCATACTAATCGGGGCGGATCATTACACAAACTTAATGTAAAATTTGAAGGACAAATTAAGAAAGAAGAAAAAAAAGTGTGTGGACTTGAATTTGACTTCTTCAAGTAAACAAAAATGAAAGAATTCCATTGTTGCCTCAAGTTTATTTAGTTATGAAAAATTGTATGGGTTCAATATTTGTTATAAAATTACTTTTTACAGTGGTCTTAATGAAATAATTTTAAATCATTTTATTAAGTGCAAACTTTTTTTATATATAAATATTACTAATATTGATAAATTTAAGTGGTATTAACTAAAATATTTTTTAGTTTTTTTCTAAAATAAATTTGTGTGGCAGCAAATCATCTCATTCGATTTTTTCGCAAATTTGATTTGAAGAGATTCATTGAGATGCTCGTAATTAAAGTATTTTTCTTCATCGACAATTGATTTTCTTACTCAAATTTTATAAATTTAAAACTAAAGGCCAATTAGGCTAAATGGCATCCAATAATTTTAAGAAAACTAATTAAATTTCAACCACCTTTAAAGATCTTTTTCTATAATAGTTAAGAGTAAAAGAATGTTAAACAAATGTTTCTATATCTCAAATTAGTATTCATGTTTAATTTTCTAAAGGTCAATTTAATTAATCTTTGAAATTAAATTTTATTACATTAATTTAATATTTTATTATTTGAATTTGAATAGTTAACATTACAATATCTTAAAATGCGATGGTGTGAGGCAGTGCATTTTACTTAGTATAGGTGAGGTGTAAGCCCTATGGATCTTTTGATTTTCAATTTACAATATAGTATAATAATACAAAATTATAAAAATACATCACAGTTTGAAATAATTACAAACATGATTAATGAAACTCGGAGAAAATAAAACTTTTAAATGATTCTACAAGTATAAATAATCTAATATCTTAAGTTCTTAATATTTTAATAATAAAAGAATCATTATTTCTAAAAAAAAAAAATTATTATACTCTACAATTCACCTCCCTAAAAAGAAAATAATCAATAAACTTACTAGTATTATAATAAAAACATCACTCCATCATGAATAAAAATAAAACTACTTTCAAATAGCTAAATAAAATATGATAACTTTGAGATTTATGACAAAACCATGAAGACCAATGATAAGTGGAAAAAAAAATTGTTATGCAAATGTTACGTAATGTATAATCATATTCACAGTGTTATTAAATAGTAAAAATGTGATACTACAACTTGTTATTTGAGTTACTTTCAATCTTCTTATCTCTATAGATTAAAAATTATGAAGTATCATTCATTTTTTCAAGAATTATGTGGGTCAACAATGTTAACTAAAGATTTTAACGCATAATTTGTCTAAAATCTGTTAGGCGAGCCCCGAGCGTTGGGCGTACCGTCAGACGTTTAGGGCGTAAGTCTAATAGAACTAAGCCCCACACTTGTGTCTCATGGCGTTTTTGCTAGAGTCCACCCCAGGGCGAGCCCTGAGACGAGTCCCAACGGAGTCTTTTAAAACAGTACTTAACAACTATGGAAAAAATAATTTAAGTCGGTTATTGTTGCATGTTGGTACAATTAAAATAAAATATTGATAAAATGCGTATAATCTGATTCTCGAAAAGTGAAATATGGATACCACATTAAAACTGGGGGAGTGGGTTCATTTATTCTATCATTTCTCATCTAGTACTTGATATCTTATTAGAGTTCGAATAATTTAAATTTGCGCATTGCAGAGTTCATTTCTAAGAATGGAACTCTGAACAGATTTTCTTTTTTATTTAAAAAGTTTAAATTCAAGATCTTTAATTAATGTCGGGGCGAATATAATTACTTTGTGCAATATTTCAAGGATTTAGGGGCCAGGGGGGACAACTTGATTTCAAGAAAAAGAAGTAGAAAAAAAAAGGTTTGTACTGCATACTTTTTGACAAAAATGTATAAAGGAAAAGTTGCTTGTTTTTTTCTTTAGAAACTTTTCCAAAAATTATGATATTGTACTAATGAAGATTGTTGCCTACATACTTTTTTCATGAAGAAGCTTTGTTATTATCAATTAATTTGTTCTTTTATTGTCAAAAGATTCTCTTAGGCATGCCCACTTATCTAGCTTAAGAAGATAAGATTTTCCTTTTATATTTATATTTGTAAATTTGTGACTAATCAAAGACACATTAAAAGGATGAGTTAATTATATAAACTACAAGTATAATATACATCTATAGCATATATAATAATTCTATCTATACTTTCAAATAATTATGTATCTTATCATTAATTAAGAGTTTTTAAATATTGAGGAAGATATACTTAGATACATATATGTTTATACCAAATAAACTAAAATAGGGTGAGAGGCGAGAGAGATGGGGAGGGAGATAGTTATGTATCCAAGATACATTTGACTAGATACATGTATATGTATGTATTCGGTGTGATTCGCATGTATATGAAATATCATATACATAGAAGAGTGACGAGGGAGATGAGAGGGAGGTGAGTGAAATTTGTCTATGTATCCCAAATACATGTGAATCCACTTGAAACACTTTATGTGGAACAAATTACACCTAATTTTTACCTAATGTATCATGAGATACATATGTTTGAATGTATCCGAACACACTAAAATTGCATAATTGCGATTCATAGCAAACATGATACGACTATTTTGCTATACGTATATACAAAAGAAGTTAGGCTATTTCGCTATATATATATATATATATATATATATATATATATATATATATATAAAGAAATAGTTGTATAGTTTGTTGGCTCCTCTTCAGATTTGTATATAATTTCGCTCGCAGGCCATTTGTATAAATTGTTGTCAGCCTCTCGCTTGTATAAATCGTTGGCAGCCTCTCAATTCAATTTTATATGTTTGTATATATATATAAAATTTGAATTTGTATACAATTGAATCGAAATAAAACGTTTATATATCAAATATCAATCTCTCTTTCTCGCTTTATACAAACATAAATTATATATTGTATATTTTGTGTTTGTATAAAGTGAAAGAGAGAAAGACAAAAGAGAACTGGGCAGGAAAATATTTGTATTGTATAATTATAAGTGTATAGGACGAAGAAATATGTATTTACACGTGTATATACAATTATCTCTCGCTTTATACAAACGAAAACACAATTTATACATTTGTGTTTGTATAAAGCAAGAGAGACGAGGGCGAGACTAGCGAGCGAGAGAGGGAGAGTGACGAGCGAGAATTTTAGAGAGAGCGACGACTGACAACAGTTTGATACGGGACATAATTAAATCAAATTGTGATTATAATATTTAACTTAAATTAATAATTTGTCATTATATATAATTTTCCCAATAATAATATCCTATTTGCATTGGATCTTTTTAAAATATAATATTTTTAAGAAATTCAACACATATAGTAATATAAATATTTATATTCATATTCTAGGTAAATATATATATATATATATATTTTAAAAAATGTGGATCAATCATCTCCAACTCACAACCACATAAAATTCAGTCCGTTAAATTTCAAGTTTATATTAGCTAAGCTCGAATAGACTGAATCAATCCATATCGACAATTCTAACTTTTAAAGACATGTGTTGATAAACTCAAATGATATGACAAAGGGGTAAAAGAATACGTTAGTGTTTGCAATTTTTTCAAAAGACAAGATTTGGATGGGGATGGACACACCTAAATTTGTGATGATGACAACATGTACCTTTTTTGTTATAAATAATTCGTTCTGATTTTTAAAAAAAAATTATCTTAAATTATTTATTATTTTAAAAGTTTCAAATAAAATTGATAATTTGTTCGTTTTGTATGTTTTTTAGTTACAATTATTCTTGAATTTGAGATTACAAACACTTCAAAAGAGTAAATAAGGTATAATGCATAAGCAGATAATTAAAATCGGTAAATAAATAAGTATTTAAACTTTAATCAAACATACATATTTGACACTTCAACTTCATCTCAATTGCAACTAAACACTCTAATACGCCCATATTGCGTCTCCTGGACATCTGGTGCTGACGTGACACATAAATTTCAAAAGTATCTAAATGATCATTTTAAAAATTAAACTGCTCAACTAACACAGTAAAAACAAATTCTAGTGTCTATATGTCCATACTCATGTTTTCCAAGTTCAAGCCTAGTACTCATTTATGTATTATTATGTCTAAATGAGGGTAAAACGGTCCAAAACTCCTCCTATTTGATATCTTTTTTATCGATATTTATATAACACAATTCAAATTTTGTGAGTGCAATACTTTAAGTTTGATTGTGAGTTATTGGATATCAGAGCTTTAAATTTCTTGAAATAAAATTATATATTTAAAAATTACTAAAAAAAGTGCAACTAAACACGCTAATTCGCCCCTATTGCGTTTCATGGACATCCGATGCTGACGTGACAGTTGACACATATATTTTAAAAGTGTCTAGATGATCATTTTAAAAGTTAATTAAAGTGTTCAACTAACACAGTAACAACGAGTTCAAGTGTCTATATGTTTCATACTCAAATTTAAAGCGTTTACTTGACATTTAAGTTCAAGCCAAAGTACTCATTTATGCATTATTATGTCTAAATGAGGGTAAAACAGTCCAAAACTCCTCCTATTTAATACGTTTTTCAAATTTTGCGAGTCGAATAGTTTAATTTTTTCGATGAACTACTGGATATCAGATCTTTAAATTTTTTGAAATAAAGTTATACATTTAAAAATTACGTAAAAAATATTATAAGCTACAATAATTAACAATTCAGAATATTTTAAGAAATAACTATTAAAGATAAACCTATATGAATCATAAAATTTAAAACATGTCACGTAAATTAAGATCCAAAAGAAAGGAGGATAGAGATGTTTCTTAAGAAGCGTGTAAAAGAAAAAACATCCGCGGAAAAAGTATGTATAGAGTTGTAGGAGCAACAGCTGTCCTAGTACTGTTTGATTATATTAATCATATGTATGACAATAATAGAATAATCTTTTACTTAAAAGTCACACAAAAACTATAAAATGCGTGTGTCCCAAGTAATAAACTTCCACAATTATAAACTATTCTAATTTTCTAATTAAAGCCTATAAATGTTAGTCGTGTATAACGTAGCCACCACAAACTATTACAAAACACTCTTCATTAATGATTTGAAACGTCACCATCAAGAAACGTAACGGGATGGATAAAATATGATTATTTGAAGTTACATCAGTTCGAATAGTGTATATCGTGTGTGTGGGATGTGTTGATGGAAGGTGTGTTTGTGTGTGCGGTGGGAGGGGGGGAGGGGGGAAGGAGGGATATAGTCTCATAGTAGGGTTAATGAATATCGAGTATTAAATAATTATAGAGAAAAAAATTGAAAAATTGTGATAGAAGACATATAATGAATAAAACGATGTGAAAGAGGTTAGCATGTTGTTATGCAAAATAATTATATAAGTAATGTTAATATTTGATTTTCTTAAATCGAGATCACAAATTTAAGCTTTTGACACATAAAATCTATTAAATATTTTGTGTGTGCGCGGGGTGGGGGTGGTTAGTCGACTTAATGAATAGAGGACACTCATATAATTACATATTAAAAAAAAATTGAAATTGTGTTGACAAATATACAATAAATTAAAACAATGTGAAAGAGATTAGCAATGTTGATAAGGAAAATGATGATAATTAGTGTTAATGATTAACAATGTCATTATCAATTAATGAGTGTGATAGGACAAATAGGATTCGAGACATCGTTGAAGATATATCTTAAATTTAGAACGATATAAAAAAAATTAGCACATCATTACGAAAAATAAAAAGAACTGATGTTTAATCATGTGAAACAAAAAACAATTTCTAGTTTGAGCTATACATAACCTATAAAATCAAACATGGACAAAAACAATGAATGAATGATTTAGTATAAGATATAAAGATTATAATTACGGGATAAAATATAAAATTCTGTTCATTTAAAAATAATTATTGTTTTACTTTCAAAAACTTGATACAAAATTATTGTTATCTTTAGCTTCTAAAAGTTAGTCCAAATATTTGATGTTTTACAAAATTAAAATGATAGTTAATTATTTTTCAAAATCATCTTCTTGAATTTAATCTTTAAAAATGAAGAATATATTCCTATGGAATGAGTTTGAATTAATCAAATTAATGAATATTGATGTCTGACGATTATATAAAAAGATAAAAGATTTTTTAATGTCATTTGAACAGACCTATACTAAAATTAGAACAACATGAAAAATATTAGTATATATTTATATAAAAAATAATAGAGATTCAATGTTTAATCATTTAAAACAATTGTGTAAACACAATTAATGACTTGAATTGTCACCATCAAGGAGACAATGATTTAACTTCTTTTCCATTTTTATTTAAAAATTTTGAATTTCGAGCACTCTTGATTATTTTCTTTAAACAATATATATTTAAATTTGAATTAATATGATCAATAGAAAACGAACATCAAATAATTTTTTCTTTTTTTTATTTACAAGAAAGAAAAGATTTGAAATGTCATTGGAAGAGACATATGATAAAACTAGAACGATTAGCGTGTTAATACCACAAAATAATAATTTGAAACCATTATAAAAACGTTGTTGATGATTTGAAACGTAGCCATCAAAGAGTGGTAAGACGGATTCAATGTTTCTCATTTTAATTAGAAATTTTGTATTTTGAGAACTTTAAAAGAATTGGTAAAAATATTTTCTTCGTTAATCAATCATATGGAGCGTGAATTCGAATATGAATTAGTCAGGATAGTGAGAATTAAAAGCCAAATGATTACTACATTAGAAAATAATAAAGTTATTAGGAGACATCCGATAAAAATAGAACGATATAATTTTTTTAACATTGAAGTTAAGAAAAATGATGAGAATTAAACTTATAGACAAAATTCGTATATCAACACATTCTACGCTTAATTACTCTTTTCATTCATTTTTACATATGATCAGATTATATTTTACGAGAATCAATTTTTAAAGCTAAATTACTAAATCAAACCGTTCAAATATTCTAATTTTAGATACTATACAAAAAATATTACAAGTTCCAATCCTTCTGATATATTAATAGGATAAAAAAAAATCTTAAAATATTGATTAAAGTCCATATAATTTGATTCTCGAAAAGCAAAATACAACAAGTAAAAGTAAATGAAAAGAGAATTAATTTTCTATAAAATAGTCACGTATTTCAATAAAGTATATGAATAGGTAAACACAATAGAAATTGAAGAAACGTTATAATTAACTTTCAATGAAAACATCCATGGAAAATATGGATATAATTTGATAGCGTGTAAATATTCTGAATTCAAATCTCATCATCGATATCTATTATTATAAAAAGTTAAAAAGGAAAAAAATCAAGATGTATATTGATAAGTAACAATGCTAAATTTTATTTAGTTATTCATAAGTTAATGTCCCATATTAAAACATCATAAAAGATTGATTAGTTGAATATTTTCATATATATTTAACATGATAATATATTGAAGCAACAAGCAATATTTTGTAGACCACATGCTACAACATGATTATCAAATTATTATCAATTAGTCACATTAAATAGTTATAAATATGGACCACATGTATACAAACTTCATATTATTACATACTATTTTCTTCGTCTCAATTGATTTAATTTGATTAGGCATAAAATTTAAAAACGAAAAAAATATTTACTTATTAATACATTTGAAAGCTCTTCTTAACCTACTAAGTACTAAGAACCTTATGATATGATGAGTCACCTACCTAATTTTGTCCCAATGAGATTTAACGTCTCGATAATTGAAAATCTGATTATCTCATATATATATCTTAATATACTTAACCCTTTGACCTTTCGTTAGAAATATCAACTTTAATATACTACTTATTAATGATATAATCAAATCTAACTATTAAGTCATTATTCACTCACATTTGAACTGAGGGGTGTCACAATGACTAATCTCCTTGAACTCTAATAAAAAAAATTGCCTCGATAGTTAAATCTTTAATCATCCCGTCTTAATTATATACCTTAACTTTTCCTTTCTTGATTCAATATGAATTTGCTAATTTGATCAAATCAAACTTTCTTTCGAATTCAAACGTATAATTTTACCTGTGACATTACACTCAACAACATATAATATAAAATATTATATATCAATTCAAAGTAAAAAGCACAATGATATTTTTTTTTTCATTTTTCAATAATAAATAAAAAACAACTTAGAGAAGTACTAAAGTTGCAATCATGGGTACTATCAAATATAAACCATGATGTATAAGGTGTTAATTATATTAATTTGGTAGGTCCATTATATATATTCCAATGAAAATGAAAGTACTTGAACTACACAATAATAAATCTATATGACATCATTTAAATATTTAAAAATAAAGATTTTTTATAAGTTTACAACATTTCATTAAAAATTATTAGTATAAAAATAAAAATATGTAACATAAATTGAAACAGATAAAATAAGATTTTACTATGAGGTGACATATTTAATAAAGACAAAAAGAAATAAATAATACAATGTATTCACTTTATACTTAATTATTAGAGGAGTTAGCCAAGTGAAAAATCATTTTATCATAATCTTAGCACTAGTAGTTGATATATATTATTTTCTCTAATTCATTTTATAGTAATTTTTTTTTATTAAAAATAGACATTTTATTATATTTATTCATTTTTACAATTTAATAGAGTTTTATTAATTTTTTCATACTATCCTTATTCCTTCTGTCAAATATTTCTCAATTTGATTTTCCGTTTTACTTGTCAATTTTAATAAATTAAGGAAGGATGATTTTTTTTCTTTCTATTATACCCTCAATTTATTAAATAATGATTTGTATAGTGAGTTAATGTCTTTGAAAAACATTTGAGTAAATATGTGTAAGATTTTGTCAATTAATAAGGGTAAAATAGTAAACTCACTATATCAATCATTATTTGCTTAATATGTCTGTCAAGTCAAACTTTGATAAGTAAAAAAGGAACGAGGGAGTATTACATATAAAGTAGTAATAGTAGTCAAATTTAGAGTTTAAAAATATCATTAATAACATTAATTTAATAAAATACAGATCTAAATAAAGCTTTCTTAAAGAGTATCTTAGGTCAACATACGTCAAGTAATTTAAAACGGAGGTATACTAGTAATTGAGACCATTTTTTAACTCAACATTTTACTTTACGAAAATTAATTTGAACTAATTTTAAATTGGAATTAAAACAATTTAACATTTCAAGTTTCAAAATTAAATATTCGAAAACTTTATGAAAAATATTACAAATCACGATCCTTTTCATATTAATTAATTAATATATAATAAAATAAATACAGTACATTTTAAGATATTGATCAAACAACATGTGTGCAGTCATTATCACTTGCAATGGAAATAGAATGTTTGTACAACAATAATTAATACGATCACTAATGTAAACATCATAAACCAAAATTCCATTTGCAAATAAAATATTTGAGGTTTTATTTTAAAAAAAAAAAAAAAAGTTGGTGAGTAGGGTTTAGTAATATGTTTCTTGCAAGGCAGCATATATTATTAAACAAATAGAAATATAAAAATGAAATTTCATGTCATATCGTATCTATCGAGTTTAAATTTTAAAAAATAAAGAACCTTATGATAAAGAGCATTTTACCCCTAGTATATTTATCTGATACAAAAATTATACTAGTCAAATCAATAAATTTTAAATATCCGATAAACCCTAACCACAAAGATGGATTCATCATTTTGTATGTGAATTATACTAACCCCACCCACCCCCTCCAACAAACTTTCTCTGAGAAATTCGTGGATAATTTGGTTGAGAATTGCTCGGCAATTCATTGATAATGACACTTTGCCAGGTTCTAGGGAGGCTACTCTTTTTTTTTGTCGATCGAGCCGACTTTCCCTCTTTCCACTCGTCCAACCCTCTTCATGAACTTGTACAATCGATGCCATAAAGATAGCCAACTCTATTACCAAACAAATAAGAAAAGGGCGACAATTTGACACTAGATATCCCGAGGTGTGAAAAAGCAGTCAAATAACATAGCGAGATGGTTTTTGAAAATTTATGAAAATCCCAAAATTTAGAATTTCGAAGACATAGTGAGACATTCGTCCAACCAAATCCACATATATTAGGATTACTAGTTAATGATTGATTAAATTTAATAAATTCACACTCGAAAACAAGGTCTAGTCCGAAAGGGATAATATCAACCCTTTTGGGTTCCGACGCATTTGTTATGGTTATCTCATATCCCCTCTTTCTTTATTGGATGATTGTTGTTGTAACATAATTAATCCTGACTAAAAGTATATAAGCCCAAATATACATTTGCTGACTATAATTTTTGATGTGCCACTATCAGTGATGAAACCAAGATTTTCAACAAGGAATTTCAAAATCAGAAGAAATAGACAAACAAAGTAATCGAAAGAAGTTCGACATCTACTATATAAGGTGACTCCGCCACTGGCAACCGTACGATGTAGTTTTCCCTAAAAAAAAATGAAGCTACCAAAAGTCAAAAATAATATAAGAGTACACCCATAGCACTTGGCAGCAGTGCTGCACAGGGTGCAGAGAAGTAGAAGAATGATATTTATATCTACATCTTCTCAAAGATGCATTGGAGTTTTTCCAATACACAACTACTGAAAAGAGAAGTTCCTCAGTTTCATCCTCGAACTCGAACATGGGGGATAGGAATCGAAGCACAAGTTCAGAAATAAAGAGAGAAACACACTCGACTATCGATAACAGCTTAACAAGAATCAGCCCAGGGAAGAGAAAATTATGATTGTTCAACTATTGTACATTGAAGGTGTGTATATAAGTTAGATTCACATGAAAATGTTTATGTTATCCAGTCTTCAAACAAGCAATTTGAGCACTTGTTAATTGTCTAATCAGAATAAAGTTAAGTTAATCCTTCACAACCTTAACAACTAAACCTGTAGGGCCCTCGACAGTTTTGAGATGGCCGGATCCTAGCAAATCTCTGAGATGAAATCTCATATCTAGTGGAGAGAGTCGAAGGCGCTTCTTTTCCAGAGCAGCCATTGGCATCTCTTTGTACTTACGACGGTTGAGAAAAGACATAAGCTCCTTTCTTCCCTGATATGAATTGCAAAATGATATTAAACATGGTGGCTGCTTTTGGGGAAAATAAGAGGGTGCACAGAATTGTATATCTTGAATGTTTGAAAATGGGAAGGAAAGACATGTCAAACCTGTGAGAGGCCCTTGAGAATTGATCCAATATTTGGAATCGCAAACCAGTACATGTTCGGATCAATAAGTTGTCGTGTCTTACAGGGAAGATAAAAGAAAAAACAGAAAACAGCATGAGAATGGAACTGAAACAACAAACAATAATTAAAAGATAGGAAGCTGATATACAAGAAATGGAATTTTGGTATATAATAAGAGAGATGCCACTTCACGTAATAATTCTTTCGGGACTCCTTTACATAATATATGCAAGAGGGAGGGACAGAGTACATTTACAAAGGCTAGTATATGTTGTAACAATCACAAAGGCAAAACACTAGTACTTACATCTTTCACCTAGGGGTATATGAGTCGCATTCAAAATTACGACAGTTCGATTCGAGGTTCATCCTAGAGGCTTCTTATTGGCACCACAAGGAGATTTTCATTCTCATAAAACTAAGCTTCCATTCGCAATGGGCATTTTAATTTGACAATACTAGAGAACCAAACATAGATTTTTAATTTTTTACCAGTACAAAAAAACAAGTTAATCTATAGGATGCTGCAGCATAAAGGGTATAATAAAGCAAATGCTGTGATAAGACGAGCAGCTCAATTTACATGACGATGAAAAATCTGATTTAGCTTACCAGAAGTCCAGCATTTATTAAGAGGGAGATGTGTTCCTCCTTCACCTTGCCTCCCAACGACAGAAGTGAACGCTAAATTCACCAGAAAATAAGAAAGAAAAAGGAAAAATATCCTGTAAGCAGAAATATAAAGCTGTTCTAATCCTATACCTCATGTAAGAATAAAGAACCAAACATGACATGCGCCTCCCTTAGTGTATACTTTAATGCTATTATCCAACAATTAAATCATAAACTTAAGTAGAGGACCTTATAAACAAAGACTGTCCTGCTCATTTAAAGTAACCATTTTTCTTGACAACATTGATCCAAGCCTCTATGAATGTATATCATATATCACATAGGTTCATGTACAAAAAGGCTTAGGAAATATCTATTCAGCTTAAGGATAGGAATTTTATCTTTAACAATTAAATATTTGACACAGGCTAACAGCCTTGAATGGATATTGTACAAATACACACAACCAATAGACATTCTGATCCGCAGCTGCACAAGTGACAACATGTTTTGAATTTAATACACAATTCCAAGCATACCACAGTAAACATTTAGTACAAGCGGAAATCGTCCCTTATGACTGTAGAGGAAAGCAGTATCTAATCAGTACCTCTGTCTAAGGGCCTTACCAAGAAAAGCTCTACAAGGTGAACTTAAGTCCTTCTCTAGACAAGTTTCTCCACTTGTGTGATTATACTGGGTATGTTGTAGTTGTTGTTCTAGACAAGTGATGAAAATTAAAAACCTAATGTGTCTTAGATTGCTCGACCCCAAAAAATAATGGCATCTCCACATCTATATGTACAACCGGCGAAGTTTTCAAATTATAGTCAGCCCCAAGCGTGCATAAACGAGGAGACTACGATAGGTTGACATCCAATGTAAAGTTATCTAACTATGAAGAATCAATTGAACCCACACCCCCTTGCTAAAAGCACAGCAGATGATCTGTGAATTAGGCAAATGTCGCTGGTTTGAATGCTACCGTAAACAAAACTCTGGTATTTAAGTGGATATGAGTAGAGGAATGGACTCATTATCCACAGTTTGAACCATGCATCACTAGCCCTTGAGGATTTCTCGGTCAGTTAAAAAAAACTTGAATCCTCACGGGCTTCATATAGCTAACACCAACTACTTTGGACTGAGATGTAGTTGACTGATACTGATCAGGAAAGACAGGTTACCGCTGTACCAGGTTGTATTCCCTAGATTTAGTTTTTTTCAGTATCTTAGTGTTACTTGACAAACTACAAAGTAAAATCTAAAAAGCATAAAAAACACATTTCACGGCTTCAGACATAAGCTTGCAAGCAAAAACAGGCCTCTCTTTTGTCATCAAGCATTTCAAATTAATAATTTAAGATAAAAATATCTAGTTCAATTCCATCAACATGCTGAAGGCTGGTTCACTCTCTGATAACAGCAAAAGTTAGGACTATTGTAAGAATAAGGTGCACATAGTATATATGTGTAGCCCATGTCAGAAAGGAGCATACTTTAGGAAAAACTGCATTAACATCTGTTGAAAGAATGCAACATTGCAACGTAAGTTATGTCTTTATAGCAACTGTCAAGGAATGCCCTAAAACAGAAATTAGAGAAGGTTAGCAGATCAGTCAACCATCAGTAAAGAAAAAACATTACCACCAAAATTCCATCTTTAAGCTAAAGCAATCATTGATATAGGATACGTGAAAAAAGAGGAGAACAAAAAGAAGAAAAAGAAAAGGAACCAATAAAGTTCACTTTAATTTTTTAAAGTTAGCAGAAAATACAGAAGGAACAGTGAGCAACTAGATAACCATGGGTGAAAAACTATGAGGCATGGGGACAGAACCGGAGAAGAGGATGAACTTTGACAAACACTACGAGTTGAATAGAGTAATAGGTTATATAAGAATAAGAAACTTTAGAATTAACTTTTCCATAATAAATTTGCAAGGACCTCTCAAGCTGGTATAATACAATTGACTTATGAGGTGAAAGGAGAAAACATATATTTTACTCTAGGGCAATGTTATTAGACAATATTTGGCACATATCAGTATGGAAAAGACCATGTATGTACACACAAGTAAATTAAAAAAGAAACTTTCACCGTTCTGTTGAGAAAGTCACTCACAAGTTCTTCATGTCCAATACTGGGATCTAGCTTTGAATGAATTACATGCTCCTTAAACCATTCAAAAACAGAAAGGCCTTCTTGTTTCTGTGTTTCCAATCTTTTGCTGACACGTTCAATCTAAACAAGTATTCAAGGAAAGTTTTACTACTAGGAAGTTTAACTCTCAAACAAAACTGATGACCAATTAAAGCTACCTAGAAAAGAAAATAAGCATTAGTGATGAAAATGTAATAGTTAAACATCAGGGAGACAGTGGGATGTGGTACGTATTCTTAGAAATAGACAATAATTAGAAACAAGGACAATGCAGAAAACACTATTGCATATCTCTTTATAGGAGGGGAGACAGCAAAGTTTTCAAATGAAATTCTTTGCAGAAAGTGAGAGTTAAGCCATCAACCTGACTAAGGTAGTCGTCCAAAAACATTATAGCATGATCATCCTGTCCAGTACTCAGTTTGAAAGTACGTAGAACTCCTTCCCTCCTTAGAGACTGTGAGGCACAAATATACTCAAAACATCTGTTAGCTATTCTCAGTTGGATCCAATGCATACAAATAACAAAAGAGGGAAAATAATAAAGAAAACATCAGAATATGTAAAGCACTAAGTAAATGGTCATCAGCAACAACAACACACCCAGTGACCAGTGTATATTTATCCCCACAAAGTGGTGTCTGGGAGGTTAAGTGTACACAGACCTTGACAGACCCTCGAAAATGATCATCAAAACTGAAAATGAAATCTAAGAGCTATCCATGACAGATTCAACAACCAGTGAAGTCTCTGCACCCACAAGATGTATTCTTCCAAATGCTTTGGACCAAATTTTGTGCGAATAATGATCTTACATGAGAGAAAGATGCCTGAAGAAGCAGACTCACAATTTCAGAGAAGACAATTTTTTTAGAGTTGACCGACAATTTCAGTAAATACCTCCAACTCTCTGTCCACTTGTGTCCGGTCCTTTACACTGCTGTATAACTGTGACCGCAAGATGAAAGGCTGAACTGAAACCTGAAAATATTTTAATTTGAAGAGTTGAGAAAATATAGAACTCTAGAAGGGAACACTGATGCGAAAACGACTTGGAAAGCTTCAAAATACAAAAGAGTGGAATAGTGAAACAACCAGAACTATTGCATTCTTTGGTATGATACATAATGATCTCATACCCTCATATTTTGCCTACAGAGGACTTGCTCTATGCAATATGGCACATGAATCATTTTTGCTTCCTCCACAATAACTAGTCAGAAAAATGAACA
This sequence comes from Solanum sitiens, assembly GCA_016801875.1. NCBI lineage: Eukaryota > Viridiplantae > Streptophyta > Magnoliopsida > Solanales > Solanaceae > Solanum > Solanum sitiens. Next base: position 1,463,740 of record JABWTJ010000074.1, on the reverse strand, counting down.
TAACTAACATATAGGTCTCCTGTCCAAGAAAAACTGAATCTTGCATAAAATAATGAATTACTTATACAACGTTTTGTTTCCGCCTTTCCGGCATAAGACTCTGCATTACCAAGTACTAGAATGCCATCAAGCATTTTCACTATTTTTTGTAGGATTTTCAGCCACACAAATATCTGTAGATTATTTTACACCACAAGTTTCAAAAAACTTCCTTTATTCTTTAACACCGTGCAAGTCAGACGTTGCCACATAAAATGGGACGGAGGGAGTAGTATTTTTGAACTTGAAACCTCATTGTTCTCAACCATCATTGCTCACTAAGTCAAACCCTTGAGTGCCACATCACTATTTCAGATAGTATTTACTCCCTCCGTCTCACTTTCTTCGTTTTACTTCCCTTTTCGGTCTGTTTCAAAAAACAATGTTTCTTTCCTTTAATGGCAACACAAGAAGTTTGAACATCATTTTGTTACATTCTACCCATCTTTAGTTCAACAAAATTCAAAAGTTTCTCTATTTTCTTAAAAGTCCGTATCAAGTCAAAACCAGACAAACACATCGAAATAAACAGGTTACTAAATATTCACGGAATAACAACAATCTTACAATTCCTGCTAAAATAGTATGTTAACCATTTCACTAATTCAACTCATGATTATCAAAATCATGTCAATAAAAAGTACCTTTTCAATACGAGGAAAGTGAGCACGCATCATGCGAAGAGCCACCAGAGTATCACTGAAGTTGAAATTTTCTTCAAGTGATTGTAATTGATCGTCATTGAGGTCCGATTCCGGCTCGGGACTGGGCTCGCCGGCGCGTTGCCGTTTCCGGCTTGTTGATGGGCTCGAATTCTCCATTGTTGATACGTACGAAAATTCTCAGATTACAATATTAAACAACAAATTCATTAAATTCTCAAATTATTGAAGGTAAAATGTCAATTTTGTCCTTATTTCCTTCTATTGTCCAACTTTGCCCTTGTGTTAATGTTTTTATCAAAGTCTTCATACATTTTTACGAGGCATAATACATAAATATGACTCTAATTTGGCTCAGCAGACAACTATATCTTTTAACTTATTTGAGTGTGCACAAATAGACACTTAAACTTGTATAAAATAGAACAAGTAGACACATATGTCCTAAATGGCATAATACACATAAAACTTCACGTTGAACACAAAATAGTCATAAAGGGTGTCAAGCAGGACGAATGTGTTCAACTTTATAGAAGTCAAGTGTCCACTTGTACACACCCCAAGTTAAAGTTCATAATTGCTAGCTGACGTCAAGTTAAGAATCATGTTTATGTATTATGCCTATTTATTAGTAAGATGGAAAGAATAGTTTTGAGATCAGAAACAAATTGAGGATATGTGTACTCTATTTCAAATAGTTTGAAGGTAGTTGTGACCCTTTTTCATAGTTCATAATATAAGTAAATTAAGAATTTAAGTTATAAATCATCTCTTAATTTTTTCAATTGCATAAGTAAAAGTAAACATTTTATTTTAGTAGGGAAAAAGGATAAATATACCTCTGAACTATCGTAAATGGTATGCAGATACCCTTCCTCATACTTTAGGGACATTGGTGTCCCTGCCATCCAAAAACTAAAGCGTATATGCCCTTCACTCTAACGGAAGATTAAATAGGGACACGTGGCACAATCTTATCCATCGATCCGATGTCGAGTCGATGGATAAGATTATGACACGTGTATGTCGGTTAGTATATAGGGTATATATGTTCTAGTTTTGAACGGCAGGGAAACCAATATTCCTAAAGTATGACGAAGGGTGTCTGCATACCATTTACGATAGTTCAGGGATATATTTGTTCTTTTTCCCATTTTAGTATAATAAATCAGTAAAATTACATAGAAAGGGCAATAATAGTACTCTTGCGGCTCGCCGTTAGGGGAATAAAAATTGCCTTGATCAAAATCCAATAAAATAGTAACTTTTTTAAAAAATAAAATGACAACGTTTAGTCATAGTTAAAGGTTGAGAGATAAATTTGTCTCCGTTAAGCTTTAAAATTAAGGGATAATTATATAGAATGACAAACTAATAATATAAAATAAATATAATAGCTACCATTTGATTTATTTGTGTTCCATAACAAACTATTTGTTAGTCCCTCTCTCCCTCATATTCTCGCTCGCCACTCTCCCTCTCTCGCTCGCTTCCTTCGCTCGGCTCTCTCGCTTTATACAATAGAATTGTATAATTTGTGTTTCTAATTGTATAAAGTAAGAGAAAATTGTATATACATGCAAATACATATATCTCCGTCTTATACACTTATAATTATACAATAAAAGTACTTCTCTGCGAAGTCTCTTTTGTCTTTCTATCTTTCTCGTTTTATACAATTCAATTCAATTGTATATTCCCCGCCCAAGTCTCTTTTACCTTTCTCTCGTTCTCGTTTTATACAAATTCAAATTGTATATAATCGTCCTATACACTTATAATTATACATTTTGTTTTATATACTTCATTTTATATAATTCTCTGCCCAAGTTTCTTTCTCTTTCTCGTTTTATACAATTCGCTTCAATTGTATATGTATAGCGAATTATACATATATAAGTTTGCTATGGAGCGTAATTATGTAAATTTTGTTATAAACATACAAATATGAATTTTATGTTTGTTATATGTGAGAATTGCCCTAAAATTAATTCATACACTAATAATTACAGGTTTCTCATATTTGCCTTCTTTTGGTAAAACCTTAATTAGTGAAATATTTCACAAATGAACATCTATTTTTAATACATTTGACAAATAAAAGTGGACGGAACGAGCACTAACTTAGTACACCCATATTGAGAGAATACTGCCAATGTTGAGATGCAAACATTACAATCTATTACATTTTTGGTTTTTGACAAACAATAACATATAAAGACTTAATAATACTAACATAAATTGAGAGAAATCCTACTAATGTTAGACGATTCGAAAACTATCATAAGAGAAGAAGAGTGTTTGAATCACGAAAGACGCTTTAACTAAGGAGAGAAGAACAATATGTTGTAGCAAAAGTTGCTAGTACTTTTGAGCTGGTTTCTGTGTTGGAAGCAAGCCAAAACGCTTCTTAAGAAGCACTCTCTGCCTCGAAAACTTATCATCTGGTGAAAACCGCGCTGCAATATAGCAAAGTTAATGATCAGTTACAGAAGAATTGGCATCACCTATGTTCTGGCTATAGACGAACAGACAAACACCAAACAGAAGAGAGAAGCAAGAGAGATAATAAGTTTTACCTGGGTGAGCCGACTCTGTGGCCTTTCCTAGTGGTGATTCTTTCTGCATGAGTAAAACCGACATAGGTCAGGACTCGAGAGGACTGACACCAACATTCACTAAAAGAAAAGGAGAATCTAAAAATGGAGTTCGTCCAGGTGAGAAGTGAGATGAAATAGAACAACCAACAATCACATTCGAGAAGCAGAGCAATTTTTTTTATGTTTAATACAAATTTGCAGCTTGTTGGATGGAAGATTTTGATAGTAAAGCCATAATTTGTTACTCCGTCAGTTTCAATTTGTTTGTTTACTTTCGAATTTCTTCAACTCCGTGTTAAGTCAACCAGACAAACAAATTGAAATGGAGGTAGTAGTATCCTTCTTGTTTACAATGTTTATAAAGGGTTGCAAACTCATTTGTCTCAATAAAACAAGACTCTTTTGACGAAAAAGTTTGACTGCACACAGGCTACTACTTTTAACTGAACTCTTAAAATTCCTTCAACATTCAAGTTGTAAATGAACACTGCAACGTTCAATCTGTTTCAGCAGATCTCCGTCGCCAACATTTAACCTCCCAGAATTAAAAATACAACACGTAAGTGTTTGCTTAACATCACTTCCAAGACATTGTTTAAGTCTTAAGGCAACACATTGTGTGATATTAAGCAAATCTTTATACAAGAAATGAATTCAATAAAACGGATGCATTGTTCCCTCCTACCACCATACTTACGCACTGAGTAATAATGAATAACAAACGTCTTTTATCTGTATCACCTCAACTTCTGTATTGAGAAAAGGGGTAAAAAGAGATACTGTTTGGACAGCATTAGAAGCTGAATGAAGCTGGAAAAAGAAAAAGCATTTGAAGTTGAAGGTGGAAAACTTTCATGGACATTCCAGTTATGTTTGGGTAGTTGCAGTTCTTTTTCCCAAAAAACAAGTACGTAAAATTTACAGTTTTGAATCAACTTTAAATTCACTTTCAAATGAGTATTTCAACTTGCAAAAAAAAAATAAAAGGAAAAAGTTGAGATGTCGTCCTAAATTCAACAATCAGACTCCATTTGCAAGTTGAACCACAATTATACACAAACAAACTGTACCGATAAGAACTTGCATACTTCACCGTTGAAGTCCTAAAACATTATAAAGATCATATACTAAATAAGATGCTCAAAACCTCCAAGAATCATACCTTAGTGGTGTAAACTTTATCACCATTATCGTTAATGTAAAACTGGAGATACATCTTTGCTTATGTCTTTACCTGTAGATAAAACAAGAAAGACTGAAATTTTGAGTTTCTAAGCATTTTCTTAATCCAGAACAACCATGAAGGGGGGGGTATCACATAGCATGGAAAGATGGAAGATTACAAAATTATTCCTTGCAAGTGTGCGAAAATGGAGAAAGTGAAGGTTGTGTTTGGTCCAGAGGAAAATATTCTTTTCAATGTTATCATCTTTTGGTTGGTCAAAATATTTTTAAAATATTTTCTATACGACAACAATTCACTTAAAAAACAAGTTCCGCAGTGACATTCAACATTGATTGTCTCCTGAACCTCATCATCCTCACACATGACACATTCCACCCCAATCTCAATCGACAACATTTTCCCGACCCCCCAACCCAACCCCATGTCTAGATTATATACACATGCTTTTGGAATAACATGTTTTTCTTACTTACCAAACACACCCCTACCCCCATCTCAACCCCATAGTGTCTAATTAGATTAGATGCACATGCTTCTGAATAATATATATTGCTTACTTATTCCCCGCAGTAAACATTTTTCTTCCACACCGAACACACCCCTAACCGGCTACCCCCACCTCAACCCGCATCGTGTCTAATTAAATTAGATACAGATGCTTTCGAATAATATTTATTGCTTACCTATCAAACAACACAAAACAAGTTTTAAAACCATACTATACTTATTTTCCGCAGAAAACATTTTCCTTTCATACCAGACACACTCCTACTCCTACCTCAAACCCTACACATGCTTTTGAATAGTACATTTTACTTACCAAACAACACAAAACAAGTTTCAACAAGAACACTTATTTTCCTTCATACCAAACACACTCAAAATGATAAATTTAGCAACAACCCACATGAATACAAAGAACAAAGACTCATACAAAGAAAGTAAAATAATAAAAACAGTAAAAAAGAAACACATGAATATGAATACAAAAAAAAAAAAAAAACATACAGAGAGAGTGAAAAATGGAAAAACATTAAAAACCCACATGAATATGAAGAAAAAGATTCAATTTTTAAGGTTTTGAGAAACTAAAAAACTTAGCAAGTACCTTGAGTTTCGCCAGAAAGAAATATTGAACAAAGATGAATTTGGAAGTGTCACAATTAGGGTTCTTCTGAATAAAAGAGCTAACATAAAAAGGGCATAATAGGAATACTAAAAATAAATAGAGGGCAAATAAGTAAATCCAGGCAGTATTGACTGCATAATAAGAAGAGGGGAAGTTACATAAATGTACTATAATAAAAAAATATTTATCATTTATAGCAACAATATTTTTTTTTACTTAATCATTTTTAATTTATTTATAATACAAGTTTAATTCATATTACGAAGAATAATTTTTATTCACATATAATACAAATTTTAATGATAGATAATTCATTTATCACACATTTTAATACACTTATAATACAATGTGTCAAATTTTTACCAAACAAATATAATATATTTTTAAAAACAATTATATTTCATATATAATTCATATATATTGCATACATAATTCAATTTTGATACATATTGCAGATTTAACATAGTATTGCTATAAATGGTAATAAATAAAAAGTATTGCTAAAATCAGTAATTATTTATTAAAATATATTAATTGATGTAATTTTTCCATAAGAAAGATTAGTTGGTTGTCGATGTTGCGGTTAATTATGTCTGTCAATTTTAATTTTAGGTATACATAATCGAATAAATAGTAATGTCTTATATGGCAATTCACATGATATATATTTGAGTTTGATTTTGTATTTATTATGTCATATATGACACTTATTATAGCATATAGAATATGTGTATACTTGGGCACACTTAAGATAGAAAAATATAATTGTTAGCTAAATTCAAATTAAAAAACACGTTTATATGTTATATCGATTATAATAAAAATTTAACATGAATTAGTATGATATAATTATCGAGTAAAGATAAATTTTTACTTGAACATAATAAATAATGTTATTGTTCAAATAAGACACGATATGAAAAGACAATGAGCTATAATTTCTAATACACAAATGACTTATCTCATACCCAATTATTAAATAAAATACATCTTGATCAATACAAGAAAGACACGCTTAAGCACTCAATCTATATATAGCTTGAACTCGAAAATCAGCCTTACTCAACAAGCACATTTTTTAAAGTAAGATTACTTATATTTAAATTATTCTCACTAATACAAAAGTCGATAAGAATTTTTTTCTTTCTAGATGTCATTTAATTTATCTTTAAGCAAACGTTGTTTCTAATCAAGCACTCTATTTTCATTGTCCATGACGTATTACCATAAATCTCACTTATAAAATTTCATTTTTCTTTTTTGAAATTATTTTTTTTACCAAATCAAATATATTGGATTTCATACCTAACCCCACCATAAATTCAAAAATATTGTGCCACCTTTAAATTAGTTGAAATCTCAATAATCTTTTATTTAACTCCCTTAAAATTTACTTCTCTTTTTTCTTTTTTTTCATCATTTTCTCACCATATTTTTTCTTCTATATATATCTATTCTCATCTCTTTTTTCTTCACTTCAAATTACTCAACTAAAACGATGTCGTTTGATAAAGATGAAGAATCCTTCGAGCACACGCTCCTAGTAGTGCGTGAAGTTAACGTCTTCAAAATTCCTCCCCGTCCAACCTCCGGCGGCTACAAATGCGGCGAGTGGCTCCAAACCGACAAGATCTGGTCGGGTCGGCTGCGGGTCGGGTCATGTAAGGATCGATGCGAGATCCGATTAGAGGATCCGAATTCCGGCGAGTTGTTCGCAGCCTGTTTCGTGCCGCCGGGACAGAGGGAGAGTTCGGTGGAATCGGTGCTTGATTCGTCGAGGTACTTTGTGCTGAAGATCGAAGATGGTACAGGGAAGCATGCGTTTGTTGGGTTAGGGTTTAGCGAGAGGAATGAAGCGTTTGATTTCAATGTAGCGTTATCGGATCATGAGAAGTATGTGAAGAGAGATATTGGGAAAGATGGTGATGAAGCTGAGACGAGTAGTGATGGTCATATTGATATTCATCCTGCTGTTAATCATCGATTAAAGGTATTATGTTTTAGCTTGATAATGTAGTCTTGTACTTAATGATGAGTAGTAGTACTGCAGATATATGTTGATTGTGCTCTTCTAAAATGTTGCTTCGATGCTTTTTGGATCGTTTGAAATTAGTGCATATTTGGAGGATTGAACATGGTTGCGTTGGCATTTTTGGGCAGTCGGAGCAACATAGCTGAACATATTGTCTTTTTGATAGTTAATGCAGAATGTACTTTTTAATAGCCGCATATCAGCTACGCTCAATGCGGGATTTCTGTTGGATCAGATCTTTTGGGATATATAGTTTGAATTATGAGAAGGCGACAATGAGCTTGTAGATCCATCCTTGATAATGCATTGTGTTTCCCTGGTAGTTAATTGAGTAGTGTTAGAACCTTAGTGTGCATTTGGCTGCAGGGCCTCTGTAAAGATTAAGCTTCCATTTAGCCCAAAGATTTTGAAGTTGTGATTTTTGGAGTTTGATTTGTGATAAATTTTACTAGGCTTAATTTGACAGAATTTGTGCCAAGATTGCAGCTTGGTCTGACTAAATCTGTGATCAACTCTCAGCAGCTTAGTTTGAAGTTGAACAAATATATGATTATGAGTAAATGGCCATATGATTATGAGTAAATGGTGATCTAAACTGAAAATAGGATGTGAACCCTGTGGATTCAAAACAGCTCCTCTAAATGTTTTATGAGAGGGGATGGTGGTGATTAGAAAGAACTAGCCTGTCTTTTGAAAAACATGCACTTAAACATTTCAAATTGGAAATATGTTTCAATTGTGTACTTGTGAATGAGTTCACAATAGATTAAAACGCAGTTTGTAGAGTTGGGGAGCGTCATATTACTCGGATTGAGTTTGGAGTCTTGAATTGCTTGGATCCTTAACCAATCTTATTCTGTTAATTGAAAATTGAGTTCTTTGTTATAACTACAGGTTAAGTATGGTATTGTGTGAATGTATACCTAAATCTGTTCCAGTAAGTTGGTTTTCTCTGTATGCAACTTATTCCTCAAGTTTATTATCATCTTGTATTTGATTCTTTTAGACGAAATTTAGGTTGCTAATTATGATTAGTTTTGAAACTTGTAGTTTAGAGTAGGAACTATATGATTTGTTGTACTCAGGTCGTTAAGGATTGTGACCTTGTGTGATTTCATGTAGTTTGTTGTGGTTTTGTGACAATGTTATTGTGCTTATGGATGGTCAAGTGCTGTTTAGATGAATTAACAACAGTACTTAACAAAAATACATAAGCTACATTGACAATCCACTAGGGTTCCTTGATTAAGTCTTTCCTTGAGTTTCAATCAGGAAGGTTATCCCCTAGTGGCTGATATTTATTGCAGAAAATTGTTTCTTGTTGAGAGTGCTAATTGAGTGTTGTCCATATCACTCTTTCTTTTTCCATTAAGTGATTTCTAGTTAGTGATTGTTTCACTCTATTCCTGAGCTGTAGTGGTTTGTCCTCTAATGCAGTTAGTTACTCAGTTATTCATCTAAATGAGTAACTTTCGGTAGTTTGGTTCCTAGGAAGGTGAAACTATCAGGATAAACGTGAAGAACAAGTCATCTAGTGGAACAGGCATGCTTTCTGCTGCTGTTCAATCAAAGGCCATTGCCATTGCGCCACCCCCTAGCGGAGCTAACAAGATCAGGTCTCCTCTTCCACCCCCTCCGAATGATCCAGCTATTTCTCGGAAGACTTCTACCACTGCTAGTATTGCACTCAAGGGGCCAAATGGAAGCTCAAGGCAATCCAGTGATCCAATATCCAATCTCTCTCAACTTGAGGTATTGTCAGTTCCTTGTCATTTATATACTTCCTAGTATTGTAGTTCGTTGCATATTGCTAAACCATAAGTCAATCCAGAGACCCTTTGTTAATGCCCCCTTCAATTGGTGGATAATTGCTCATCTTTTCTTGATCGACAAAATCATGTGGGAGACTTTTGGGATTGTTTGTCTACTGCTTTTCAAAAACCTGATAATTGTGGTGTTCGCTGTTTGGACCAGCTTGTGTGTACCTCAACTGTTCCACGGATACTTGCTACCCCCTACCAACACAGGTACCGGGTAAATTCTGTCCACCAAGGTTTGGGCAAATGGAAAGAAATCACCCGGAGTGTTCTTTTGTCTTCTTCATTTTAATTAATATCTATTCTAGTAACAATTGTTTTGCAAATATTGAAGAAAAATCTTAGGTGTTCTCACACTGTCTTTGTGAGAAGGTGTTGAACTATAGGCATAATCAAGTTGATCTATTCAAAGAAAAAACATCTTAGCTGATGATTTATTTACAGAGGTTTGAAAATTATAGTTTTGGCATGTGCCATCGGTCATGTTTCATTTATCTTGAACTTTGTGATATATTTGATAAGACATTTTTTAATTACTCTTCCGTTCACTTTTACTCGTCACAAGAAGCAGAACGTGAAAAGTATAAGTGAACGGAGGATGTATATGCTACCCACCGCATCATGAGCAATCCTTTCATCTTTAAGTGAGCAACATTTCCTTATGGATGTCTACAGAGGAGCCTTCCTTCTCCCACTGGATCTGGTTCGAGCAAGAAGACCACAGCAGCTGGATGGGCAGCATTTTGATATTTTTAAGCGTGTTAAATATCGACGAGACGTATGCTTGTTGTTGTACTAGGATAGAAGACTATAGTCTATATATCCAAATTAAAGGGCAGCTTGGGTACACTAAGCTCCCGCTATACGTAAGGTTTGGAGAAGGGCCAGGTCACATTTGGCATACCCTGCATTTCTACTAGTGGTTCTTTCCACAATTTGAATCCGTGATCTCCTAGTCATGTGCCGTTGTGCCAAGGCTCCCCAAATTTGAAAGAATTAGAAAATGTTTATATTACTGGGTTCCCCATTTCTTGTAAGATAATTGTGTTTATACTTGCTTGACATGTCTTAATTGTACTCTTCTGCAATAAAATGTAAACATTTTTTTTACACAAAAATTCGGAGTGATTTTTTTTTCCCAACCCCTTTTGAGGAGCTTCCAACCTTTTTTGCTCCCTTGATAATTTGAATCACAATCTCAGGATTGGACGTTAGGGGTGCTTCTCATCCAAACAACTTTCTTTTATTTGTTCGAAGTGATCTAGATGTGTTTTTGCTTTACGAATACGATCTTTTTGGAGGCATTTTTAATAATGTCCATTCTTGTTCCTATTAGAATCATTGATGGTTGTGAAATAGGGAATGAATCACACTGTTTATGATGAGTGCAATGAACCTCATTATTCCATGAAGTTCAAGTTGCCATGTGATATGTTTCAAGTGTTGTTATAAACCCTAAGTTAAGTGATATCGACAATTCTATATTGCTCGGACTTAAATGTATATAATTTAGTACAATGAATACAAAGACATGTTTAATACTTACCTCTTTCATATGTTACGTTAAATGATACTGATAAAAATCTATATTGCACTCAAACATCCTTGTTGATGCTTTTTCATTATGAGAACATCGAGAAAAAAATTGTAACGACGTAATATCTCACATCATGTAAATTTTCAAGTCTTTCACCTATTACTATGACTACATTCAAAACTAAAACCATATGTGTAGTAACTTTTTGAATTTAAGAATTAATCGTTACTCTTACAACTTTACATTAATCCGAATATTATTCTTTAGAGAAAGTTGATTCTCATTTCTATACCTAAGGTCATGTCAGCACGACCTTAATATATGTTATCGTTTATGTCCTAATTATCTGATACGATTGGAATATAGAGAGTTTACCAAAAACATTATATGTTTATAAAATATTTGAAGTTGTTAATTATTATGATCTATAAGAATTTTTACGTCACTTTCAAATATATAATAGATTGAAAAGAAAAGTAAAACAAATAAATCAAATAGAAAAAAATACTCTTAATTAGAATCAAACATCACATATCGACGTAATATTAAAATATAGTGACAAGTGAACATCGTGCAAGGAAGACTATATATCATTAAAAAAAAAATTATAATTATTTCTGTCATTAAAGTAAAATTATTTCTTGTCAACTAACACAAAAATTAGTTGCTCTCATGTACATTTTTTTTATTTGAGTCTTTTTTTTTTAATTCATAAAAGTAGTTGATATAAATTATCCCATCTATTTTCGTGCTCAAAAAATTGAATGAACACTACTATCTTTCATTTTTTTAAAAAAATAAATTTTATTATTTTTCAAAATTTCTATAAATAAAGAAAGATAGCAAACGTGAGACAAATTAAATAGCGTGAATTATTTAATTAAAAAAAACATGTATTTTTTGATATTCTAAAATCGGTTATTTAAACTATTTGTACTCTCTAGCTTTAAATGTGCACGTACAAGTAGACAGTCAAACCATCAAAAATTGAACAAATAGACACCCTTGTCATACGTGTCTACATGTTCAACTTTATATAAATTTAAATGTCTACTTTATCAATTGAAACTAAGTTATAAGACACGTTTATATCTTATATCTAATATAAATACGCATAACTATTTACGAGTGACATAAATATCGAGAAAAGAATAAATAGGGAAATGGGAGGAAGCTGATCCAATAGCTTACCAAAATCACTTGTAACCAGAGAAACTGCCGGTTAACTGTCTTCTTCTTCTTTTCCTCATTTTTTACTTCTTACTTCAAAAAAAATAAAAAATAACAACAAAAAAAAGAAGAAAAAGAAAGAGAAAAACATTACTACATAATAATAAAAAATTCTATTTGTAGTCATATATATAAACAAAAAAAATTTACACCATTTTTAATCTATCTGAATATTATTGTATCTCTCAATCTTCTTCACCATCACAAAAGATTTGTGGGTAAGCTCAAATATTGTTTTGCATTTTTGTTATTTAATTTTCTTATGCTATGCTTTTTATTAATCATGTGGGCAAGTTTTGTATTTTGTTTTGGGGGTTCTTTATAATGGAGTAAAAATTTGTCTTCCATAATTTGAAATGTGAGTTTCAAGATTGGTAATTTTCCTTTGTGGGTTTGCTTTGATTTGAAATAAAGTTTTGATCTTTGATGAAGATTGCATCTGTGCTAGTGATGATTGGATTTAGAGGCGAGAGGCGGAGTCAGTAGTTTCTGAAATCACAATCTATTTTGGTTCTTTTTTTTTGTTTTATATTCTTTTTGTAATGTGGAGATTGGATTTATGAATTCTTCATTTGGGTATGAAACAAGTGTGATGACTGATCTGGGTGTGGGTATTTTGTTTGGATTTCTTCTAAAATCTAAATAGAGTTAAAAAGTTACCTATACCATTTAACTTGCCTTCCGCTGACATCTATGGCCTCAAATTTTGAGTGAACATAAGTAGATACTTAAACTTGTATGGTATTGAACAAATATACATATCCGTCCTACGTGGCATCCTATATGACAATTTTGTGTTCTATGTGACATTCTACGTAGAATGTGTATGTCTAGTTATTCAATTTTATACAAGTTTAACCGTCTAGTTGTGCACATTCAAAGTTGGAGGACATAAATACTACTTGAAGCCAAGTTAAAAAAACATATTTATGTATTATGAACTTTCAAGATCCTTAACAATGAATGTGAGTTTGCAAGATTGTTCTTTTTCCTTGGTGGGTTTGTTTTGATTTGAAATAAAGTTTTGATCTTTGATGAAAATCATCTCGTACTGATGATGATTGTTCTTCATTTCCTTGGTGGGGTTGTTTTAATTTGCAAGAAAGTTATAATCTTTGATGAAAATCACCTCCTTATCGAAGATTGGATTGGATCGTATCTGCTGGTTTCATAATCACATTTTGAGTATGTTTATGAGTGGAATAGTTTATTATTTTGTCATGATATGTTTTGTTGAGGTTCTGCGTTTATATCTTGATTTAGGTAGAAAACCACACTAAAGTTGGATTTTAAAATAATGATAGAAGAAGATGGCTTTGGTATGTTCTGCATTGAGTTGATTCCTATATGTGTTTTTGGTAATTATGATGGTTCGAAATGAAATCTTGATTCCGGTGGAACAAAAAAAATGTTGGATTGAAATACTGTTATTGTTAAAAGCAGATGACTTCGATATGTTCTGCATTATTGAATCCATTCCAGCTTCATTCGTCTTCTCATTTTGTCCTTGCTCATTTCCGTCAGGCCAAAGTGTTTGGCCTTTAGTTATGATGGTTCAGAGTAAAATCTTTATTTCGGTGGAAAACTAAAACAAAAGTTTGATCTAGCTGCTGTTTATTGTCAAAAAAACAGATGACTTTGGTATATTCTGCATTTAATTGTTGATTTTGTTCATTTGCTTATGTGTTTGTTCAACAATTTTTTAATAGGTTTTCACTTCGGGGGGTATGATTGTAAGTTGGATTACAATGAGTATCTGGTTCGAGGATTCCTTATATGTTGCTTCATGTGCTGAGGATATGTGAATGGATTCAGCAAGAGGTTGGTTCCAAAAATTGTCATCAACCAAGAAGGATCCAATGGCCGGTGATGGCAAGCCACCGTCAGCCGAAGAGGCTTCCAATATAACAAAGCAAAGGGTTGCTGCAGCAAAACAATACATTGAGAAACATTACAAGGAGCAGATGAAAAATTTGCAGGAGAGAAAAGAGCGGTACGACAATAGATGCTACTTTTGTCTTACGACTTCCCTTTAGTTACTAGACTTTCTTCTTTTTGCAACATTATGTTATTCCTTAATTTCATGAGAGACATGTTCCTCAAAAGACGGAGAGGCATTCAGTTGCTGTGATGAGTTGAAATTCAACACTTGAATCTAGAATCAGATATGGGCATGCTGTTTTCTTGAAATGTTACTCCCCCCGTTTCAATTTATTTGTCTTAATACCCTTTTTAGTCCGTTTAAAAAGAATGTTTCTTTCCTTTCTTGACAACCCTTTTTGTCTTAATATTAAAGATGTTGGTACCAGCCATTCCTTTGAAATACTCTGCATGATTGGTTAGCCTCATTATATTATTACAAGACTGAGATTTATGGGATTTTTCTGTTCAACAATTATATTCTTGACATATTTGAACTTTCTTCCATCTATAATACTTTAATTTCTATTTGTTTCCTTATTCTCATTTGGCCTGCAGTCGGGTTTTACTAGAACAAAAGCTGGCAGACGCCGAAGTCTCACAGGAAGATCAAACTAACCTACTGAAATTTTTGGAAAAGAAGGAAACTGAATACATGCGACTCCAGAGGCATAAAATGGGAGCTGATGATTTTGAATTATTAACGATGATCGGAAAGGGTGCATTTGGAGAGGTAATGTTTCTATCAAAAACATCTAAGTTCCTGCTCACGCATCTGTTCCTAGTATAATATTTATTCTTTTACTAGTGTAATTTTCTGCTCTCCAGATCCTCCCTTTTTGCCTTAACCTGTATTTGGAAGTTAAACATTCGGATGTAAAAATAATAAATATTACACCTCCCTATTTCCCAATGCTCCGAAAAAATATAGACGATAATTGCATGTTAGTGCTCCTCATGGTGAATCATCTGAATATTTTAAGGCATCAGTATCGAGAATTTCTTTTGTAATATGTCATGACAATAACAACAACATATCCAATGCAATCCAACAAATAGGGTTTGGAGAGAGTCCTTACCCCCCTACCTTGGAGGTAAAGAGGTGGTTCCCAATAGACCCTCGTCTCAAGGAAAAAGAAATAGCAGAAGTAAAGAAGCCATAACAAAATACTATAGGAAGCAAGACAAAATATTTTGAAAAAGGACAATAACTACAACAAAATAATACAACAATCGAAGTACATGACACTACGGGACTACGGCTACTAGCGTGGAAGGATAATATGTTGTGGCAATGAAATTTATATTTGTGGTTTATGGTACTAATTTCCTGCATTTGTCTATATCCCTCGAGGTATATTTGTGGTATTAATATTCACAGGCTAAATATGTTGTTAATGGCATGCTTGTAATGGTACTTAAAGCTTAGTTCTTTGTCGGAAAAAAAAAGCCAATCTGCATGATTGGTTTCTCTATTATTACAGGTCAGAATTTGTAGAGAAAAAACAAGTGGTCAGGTATATGCAATGAAGAAGCTAAAGAAATCAGAAATGCTTCGTAGAGGACAGGTGCGTGATTATATGGTCATCAAATGCAACTCCCAATTCTATCACTATATTTACCAAGTCCTTAGCTTTTCGTATTAGGTTGAGCATGTGAAAGCTGAAAGGAATCTTCTTGCGGAGGTGGACAGTGATTGCATTGTCAAACTGTATTATTCTTTCCAAGATGACGATTATCTGTATCTTGTTATGGAATATCTACCCGGTGGGGATATGATGACACTACTCATGAGGAAGGATATATTGACTGAAGACGAAGCCAGATTTTATGTTGCAGAAACTGTTTTAGCAATTGAATCTATCCATAAACATAACTATATACACAGGTGGAGATTATCTTATACCTGAATGTCGTATGTTATGCTTTGTATTTACCGGCCTGTTTGGACAAGCTTCGGAGAAGTTAAAAGTGTTCTTATTTTAGAAAAAAACAAGTGTGCTTGAGACTTTGAGTAGTAAGAAAAGCTGTTTTTCGGAAGCTAAAACAACTAGCTTTTTGCTTAAAACACTTTTGGAACATTGACCAAGCACAAAGTACTGCTCTAATATTGCAAAAGTGCTTTTCAAATTAATTAATCAAACACAAATTGCTACTCTCTCCATAAGTACCTTTTGGAAAAGCAGTTCTGACAAAAAACGCTTTTCAAACCAAGCAGATTTTGGAAGCTTGGATAAACAGGCTATTCATTTGTTCCGACTTCTTTAAAACACACTAACTTTATGCAGCCACCTTTTATTTGTTACAGAGACATTAAGCCTGATAACCTGCTACTCGATAGATATGGTCATTTAAAACTATCAGATTTTGGACTATGTAAGCCTTTAGACTGCAGTACTCTTGAAGAGAAGGATTTCTCAGTGGGGGATGGTGCCAATGGAGGTTCCAAGAGTGAAAGCCCTACGGCTCCCAAACGCACTCAGCAAGAGCAGCTAGAAAACTGGCAGAAAAATAGGAGGATGCTTGTAAGTTTATCCCCATGTGGGTACTCTCATTCACTGTACTTTTTCCATTTCTTGTATTTACTGCATTTATTCTTCATAATTAGCCATCAAATCTTAGTCTCTTAATGGCTATTAGTCTTCTTAAACCATTGGGACATCTTCGTTATTTTGATGAGATGTTTGTTTAAACCTAGTTATATATATATACACACTCATGTGTTCGTCTAGTGAGTAATTGGAGTGTAAGTTCTTTCCCCCATATTCTATTGTTGTGTTGAGTTTCTTCTTTTTGGTAATCGTTGTTAGTTTTTGTGCTCCTCGTTTTTATACTAGAAGAGCTTGTTGAATTCTTAGGGATACACCTATACTAGGTGAAATATCCTTAAGGACAGTGTCTTTGACACAACTCAAGTTTTCAAGAATACTTAACCGTTTTCGTGATCAAGTATTTTCCGTAAGATTTTCAATAGACACTACTTCACATCTTATTGGAGTATGTCATTCTCTGGTCGGTAATGAAAATGAAACAGTTGTTGTCTGTTAACTTGCTGACTTACACATGAGCATTCTTTTATGTGGTTTTGTTTAGATTTTGAGTGTTCGCTTAAGCTGTTCTCTTCATATATTTAATTCTAATTGTTTGCATAATCCAGGCCTATTCTACAGTGGGTACACCAGACTATATTGCTCCGGAGGTCCTGCAGAAGAAAGGTTATGGAATGGAATGTGACTGGTTAGTACACTTCTTTATTTTATAATGTCGACTTTGAATGCACATTTTTGCTAATATTTTGGGAACTTTGATCTTATGTCCTTCAAAATAATAGCTCTTGTTGTAAAATTTCTAGTCGTTCTTTCACCCTTATGCCCAACCTCTTCTATTCACTCTCGCCTTGTTCTCTTCTCTCTTTTTTTTTCTGCTTGTTTTTTTTTTTCATTTTAAGGGCGAATAGTCCATATGCTTTATAAGTTTATATGTTTCTCCTCTTTGTATCCATTTGCTGTAAGATTTGATTTTATCCTGCAGGTGGTCCCTTGGCGCTATTATGTATGAAATGCTCATCGGTTATCCGCCTTTCTATTCTGATGATCCCATGTCAACTTGTAGGAAGGTGATCAATCATGACTACCTGTATATGTTCCATCATTTGTTTCTTTTTGGCTTGCATGATGCTTAGATTCTATTGGTTCTCCTTATAAAATAAAAAGTTAAATGTCAAAAACTCATCTAAGCTATCAATTTTTCGCGATTTTCATACCTCAACTATCTATTTTTTTTCTTTATCTACCTAAAGTATCACTCTCTTTGTTTTTAAACACACCTTGATGCTGTGTTGGCCTACATGCTCTTATGTCGATTGTGAACAAATATTTGGCCAATTCAACAATAGAAACTGCCAAAAGGTGATAGTTTAGGTAAATAGAACAATGGATAGTTGAGATAAGAAACTCGCGAAAAAGTGATAATTTAGATGTGTGTTTTACCATCAACTCTAAATAAAATAAAATAGATTCTATTGATTCTTCAAATAGTTTTCTCTCTTCACAGAATACTACATGAAAGATCCCACATAATTGTATCATCTCAAAAATTACCGTTGCATATGCAGATAGTTAACTGGAAAAATCATTTAAAGTTTCCTGAAGAAGTAAAGCTATCTCGAGAAGCCAAAGATATTACAAGCAAACTTCTTTGCAATGTCACCGAGAGACTTGGTTCCAACGGCACAGATGAAATAAAGGTGTTGTCTGATGTGTCTTAAGCTATGTTCCTGTATTAGATCTAGGGGTTAACTGCAACCGTAACCTCGTGGTTTCTTTTCTCTATTTCCTTTTTCACCGCTCAGGTCCACCCGTGGTTTAAAGGGATAGATTGGGATAAAATCTATCAGATGGAAGCTGCTTTCATTCCTGAAGTCAATGATGAATTGGACACCCAAAATTTTGAAAAGTTTGAAGAGGTATCCCTGTGCATCGTTCTCTTAAACTTTTAGTTTTAATTATTTCACTCATTTATGAAATCTTTTGGTTGGCGTCGCAGTCTGAATCTCATTCTCAGAGTACGTCAAGATCTGGTCCGTGGAGAAAGGTATTCATTCTCATCATCATGTGGACATGTCATTTGATTTTACATTTCATTTAGGCATAATAAATAAATAGACACCTTAACTTGCTCTCAACTGACAATCAAACACGCCAACTTTGAGAATGCACATCTAGACACCTCAACTAATCTCATTGTGTCTCGTGGACACACGATACCGATGTGGCATATATATTTTGGAGGTTCCTAGATGACGATTTTCTAAGTTGGAGTGTTCAACTAACACTGTTGAGACTAGTTGAGGTGTCTAGATGTGCATTCTCAAGGTTTTCACAGTTTCTTATGTGACTTTTGTTATTTCCTGTGCAGATGCTCTCGTCTAAGGACATTAACTTTGTCGGGTACACGTACAAGAATTTCAAAGTCGTGAATGATTGTCAAGTGCCTGGAATGGGTACTTTTTTCATCTCTGCTTCTCCGTACGCATGTCCAATTAATCATGCTCCTCTAATAACATCTGAAAAATATCAAGCTTAATGTCCAATATGTCACATGTGTAAATTGGAATCGAAACTTCTAACCCACACATTCAAGAACAAGAAATTGAGAGGACTGTGAAAAGGCGGAACTGACTCCTGGCAGTGCTAATATTAAAGAAAGGATGGAACAATTAAATATATGAAGTTAATAACCATTTTGTATTCTCACTTTTTCGTCGATGGACTTCTCTTGAAACTGATAGTTTCTTTTGCTCTCGTGGACCTGCTAAATCTTTCCGAAAAACTGGCTGTTGTGACCTGATTCTAGTTTGGAAATATTGTCGTTAGAGTATAGTATCACATTCGGCAGCTGGAAGTAGACGTTAGGATGAGTAAGACAGGTGTCCAGTTTCACGAGATCAAAACACAATAACATAGTGAGGTTCTAATTTTAAAGGTACATTACATGGTTGAACCTTGTTTTGTTAATTTCTTCTCGTAGCTGTTTGCTGCTTTTATTTCTCAACTAGCAACTAAACGCTAAAACTTTGAGTATAAACATCTAGTCTCCTCAACTCGTCTCCACTATGTCAGTTGAACACTCCAACTTACAAAATGATTATCAAAACACCTCCAAAATTTATGTGACACGTCAGCATTGGGTCACCACGAGATACAGTGGGGACAAGTTGGAGTGTTAGTTGCCAATTGAGACGAAGTTGAGGTATCTAGATGAGCACTCTCAAAGTTTGAGTGCTTACTTGCCGTTTCATGCCAAGTTTACGTTCCCTGTGGTTGTTCGTCATTCAATTCTCAGTAATATGATATCTGAGAGCCCTCAAACGTCTCGGACATCATGAGTACAAAGGACAATTAGTTGCTTTGCATTTACCTTCTTTTATTTTTGTTCGTCGTTGTATATGTTAACTTCTAGATGTTTCAAGTGTTTCTCTGGTATAATTACCCTTATATACCTTTGACTGGCTGATATCTACGATCATCATTGACTTCGATGTCTCTTTTTGTTTTTTGACAGTTGATCTGGAGAAAACAACTGGCAAGCCCAAGAAACCAACAATTAAATCATTGTTTGGTAATACTTCTCTATCCTTTTATCGATACAACTTAGTCTCACTTGATTCTATTTGGAGTTCTTTCTCTTCTTGTCCGCTAGATTTTCTGTGAATTAAACGGAAGTTGTCTGTCAAATGAGTCTTGGTGAGGGTCTAACGGAAACAATCTCTCTACCTTCACAAGGTAGGGGTAAGGTTGTGTATACTCCACCCTCCCCAGATCTCACTTGTGTCTCGTGGGATTACACTGAGTGTGTTGTTGTTGTCATCGTCTTGTGTTGCCTTTTGCTTGACACGCAGCACTCATTATGAGGGGCGCATTCCTTTTGCTTCAACTCTTGAACGTTAGATTAAAAGAGGGCAACCCGATGCACTATGCTCCTATAATGCACGGGGTCTAGTGAAAGGTCGGGGACCACATTAGGTCCATTGTACCGATTATCTTGCATTTCTGCAACAGTATGTTTCCACGACTTGAACCTTTCACCTCCTGGCTAAAAACACACACACTATTTCGATTTGGAAACTTCAGTTAAGCGTGATCTTGTAAATTTTGTCTTTGATTCAATAGGGAACGAGTCAGAAACATCAGAAGAGAACTCGTGATCAACGATGAGGAGTTGCTTGAATCTCTTGCCTCAGCAACGTACGAGTTTCTGAAAAAGCAGAATATAGCTACGCGTTCTCCTTAAATCTGATCAGTAGCGCGAATTAGTACAAGTTTTTGACAGTAAGTTAGAGAGTCTATTTGATCTGAAATAACTATTTATTGAATTGAAAGATTTTGAGAGAAATAGATTGTCTACTTGAAACAAGTCATTTTTCAACCATTGATTGTAATTTACAATTTTGTTTACAAAATTTAGATGTAATAATTGACATGTTTGATATTGTAAATTAATATTCTTTTGGAATTAGTGTCATAATCAGAGTTTAACATACAAAGAATGACATTTACATGCTAGTTTTCATCTCTTAACCAGAAATCTCATATTCGAGCCTTGAAAATGTAAAAACCCCATATAACGAGTGTCTCCCCCTCTATTGGCCTTAGATGAAACGAATGTGATATTAATCAGAACAGTGAATATCGACTATCATATGTTTATACCAAGGAATTAGCTAAATTGTTGTTGTTGGTATTATTATATATACAAGAACAATGTTGGGCTAATACTTTGGTGAGGTGTATTCAACAAAATAGACATATGTGATGGATAAGAAGATGTAACAACTAAGATACAACAAAGTGTTCAGGTATTAACCGGAGATTGTGATGGAGTGATAAGTATATATTCATAATATATCTTGGATTTTCAGTTCGAGTCTAGATATAGAATTGTCTGTGATAAAAAAGATATGTTGCCTCAAAATGAATTTTTTAATTAACGTAAATCTAATTTAATCAAATCTCGATACAAAAATTTCAGATGGTAAATCACGAAAAGATGTAATAACTAAAACACAACAATACATTATAATTCAGATATATAAGCACTAAATAAAAAATTAACGGTAATAATCTAATTATCGCTAAATATGTATTTTTAGCAGGTATTAACACTCTTTTATAAATGTTCCTAAAACCTATAGTTACATTGAATCTAATGCAAATTAACTAATATCGTTAAAGTCTTTAACACTCTATATATTTATTATCGCTAAAAACTAATTTTGTTATAGTAAATACAACAACATTAGTTAACAAAATCCATGATTTGAAAGTTGGTGGATATTTTTAGCACTAACGTAAATTAATCGAATAATACCAACCATTAGGTTGGAAATTAAAATATAATGTAATAGTTAAAACAAATAAATTATGATTATGTTATATTTTCTAAATGTGAAAGATTATAATGAGACAATAACTATTTTTCCACATTTAAATAAATATTTTTAGCAATAAAATTTTAACATATGAATTCAAATTTATGAATTATCAAAATAGACATAAGACACCTAATGATGACATTTATTGGATTTCTGATAATGCAACTTTTTTTTAAAGACATGACAACACTAATCCAACACCAGCTGGGACCTTCATGCATTAATTACCACTGGTACAATTAATTAAATTATTTTTAGGTACGAAATTTAAAAAATTAAATTCCCTAATTTAAAATTAAAAATATTTAATATATATTAAAGAATTTTTATTGTTATAATTTGAAATAAGATAAAAATAAATAAATTTTACACACATTTGCATTATTTCACAATTTTAAGTTTCTAGCTTCTAGGAGTTTGGCCATAAATAATTACTATTTTAATATTGGAGATATTAATGTATTAGTATTTAAAAATACGGTAAAGCACTCAATATTTACATTATATAGTACATATTTGTTAAATTATATATTTATATTTATATAAAAAGAGAATTTTAGGCCAGCATGTGGTGCCATCACAAATCAATATTCTCTTTTAACTTATTTATTTTCAAAATTAGCCTTTTTTTCATGAAAATTTGTAACTTTTATGAAAAGTTACAACTTTTGTAAAAAAATTGGGATTTTTATGAAAAATTGCAACTTTTACAAAAAAGTTGTGACTTTTACAAGGAGTTGCAACTTTTACTATGAGTTGCGACTTTTATTAAGAGTTGCAACTTTAATGAAGAATTGCAACTTTTATAAAAAAAAATTGTTACTTTAATGAAAGATTGTGACTTGTCCAAAGAGTTGTGACCTTTCCGATAAGGTACAATAAACATTTATTCACGCTATCCTTTATTGTCTATAAATTGAGGGGTTTTCTCTCATTTTTACAAAAGGAAAATTCTGAACTTCTTTTTCTTCTCCTGCACAATTAAATATTCGTGTACTTTGCTCCTATGGAGTGGCTCAATGACACCCTTGTTTTTGTATCAACACACTAGTGAATAGAAACGTTCTGCTCTGAGAGGATCTATTTCTTTAAACCTCGGGTACAAGAATGAAATAATTTTCTTAAAGAGACAATGTGCATTCAATGGGCTCGACATTTTCCTTTATGTTTCATTTTATTATTAAAAATCCTGGTATGTTTTTTATCGTAGTTAATTTATGCTTATTTTATTAGTTTTTTATTTTTGAGTACATGTTTTAAAGTTTGTTGTTTATGTTTATGCTTTTGATCATTATGTTGAAGTAAAGATATGTTAATCAAGAGTTTAATGTAATCATTATACTATTGGTGTCATAGATTAGAATTATTAAAATTATAAAATTAATTACTTTGATCTTTATAGAATTTTCAGTGATTAAAGATCAATGGGATGTCAAAGAAGGGACTTCGAGTGTTTAAAAGTTATGGTGCTTCCACACTACCTTGGAGTTTTATTTATTCAACTATCTTATCAAGACGTTCAATCGATTAGTGACATTCAGTGGGATGGTAAGTATTGTACTCAACCTTAATCAAACGTTTGAGGTTCAAATGTTGGGTTGTAGTCAATGAATTACCCTTCAAAGTAAGACGAATCTATATTAATCAAACACTAAAGAAATAATTATCTCCTTATAAATTTTAGATTAAAAGTCTTAAAAATAAAGTTTTAACCATATTGATCTAAACATAAACAACAAAATATGTCTTTTGTCTATCAAAGTAGTGTCGTCGGCTACGTATGGTTTTGAATAAGGGACTTGCCAAGACATCATTTAATTCAAATTATTTGATAGATATACGTTATATCATTGAAATCCAAGAGATGTGTTTTTATAGTTTAATAAACTTATCAAATACACAACTAATTATATAAGATGTATAATATTTAGATTTGGTATGTAGAGACCTTGAATAGGAGAAAAACTATCGCTATTGATGAATAACAAATTTGTACCACATTTTAAAAATACAAATATAGACAATGAAATAATAACATATCTTTTCGAAAGACTTTGGTGATGAACAACTACAGTAAAATGAAGAATTAAGAACAAAATCCATAAACACTTAAAATCAATTTTTTTTGTTTTAAGATTAAAAAACATTTCATATCTTCTTTGGATAAAATATTCTTTAAAATTTATCATAGGTTGTACCCTCTCAAAAACACTTATATTATCAAATGTTTAGAAGTAAATTATTGACGTAGTTCACAACCGCGCGAAGCGCGGACAATTTACCTAGAAATTAATACAAATTCAAATTTAGTGTGACTCCAATATAAATATCCGACACCAAATAAACAAAAACAAAAATAAATATTTTTTCATATTTTAGTAAAACAAAACCCACGTATTTTATTTTTTTAAAAAAAGAACATTATTTTCCTTTGAATATTTTTTCCTTCTCACCAAACGGCAAACACACCCAAACCATTAAACCTTTCACCAAATCATCATTTGCAAGCAATTAAGTTAATACTCAAAATCTTGTGTACTAAGGGATCGTTTGGTTACTGGATAAGGATTGAGTTATTCAGGTATTAAATATTGCATAAGCTTTACCATGTTTGGTAGCATTTTTTTGTTAAAATATAAAATTCAACACACACAATACTATGTTTGGTTATAAAATTAGAAAATTACATAACTAATACATGTTTAAGTTATGAGTCAATCTATGTATTATTTTATGCAGGGTGAAAGATGGAATAAATTATACCTGAATAACTAATACCTGAATAAAAATATGTATTGACAATTTTACCCTTCACTCTCAATTAATATACACCACAGGTTTTTAGATAAACATTCCCATCCTTTATCCATCTGTAAATCTAGAGAATGGTTCTTCATCTTCCAGGCAAGTAGATTGAAAAACTTTCAATCTAACGTTCTTTCTTTGAGGTTAGAAGTTCTCAAACTCAAATTTTGGCTGATTTTTTTTATTTCTTCTTCTTCTTCTCCTACAGTTTTCTCTTTTGTGTTTTTTCTCTTGTTAATCCGATGAGATGAATGAAATTGTAGATCTTCTCAGTATTTTCTAGTTAAGTTGATGTTTGAGTACACCTAAATTTGATGTGGGTTTTGTTTTATTTGTTCAAAATTTGTGATTTATGAACAAATGGGTTCATTAAGTTTAGTTGCTTTAGCTTCTAAAATTGCAAAAGATAAACATGTATTTGCAGTTTGACAAAATAGTATTAGTATTCTAGCTATAGAAGCCAAACAAAAATAAACATTTTACCCTGTTTTTCATGTTACTTTTCATTTTCTTTTCAATAAAATTGAACATTTTAGTATAAAACCATCTATTACCTTCCTATTATACAAAATGTGTCTGCAATACTTAATTAAGTAACATGATTGATACTCTTTTTTCTTTTGGGATTCAATTTGATCATGATGTTGTCATTTTTAATTGGAAAATAGGTATAAATGGATTCTCAGCAATTGTGCGATGTTGAATCCTTTATGATTCTCGAGGAGATTGTGGTGCATTCCTATATTGTCCTTATCTGCTTTTTTATGGCTATTTACAGCATGTTATTAAGAAAACAATCTAGAAATAGGCGGGGCATTCGATATTGTATGAGTGCTAGAATTCCAAAAATCTTGTCTCATCTGAATGTTCTCATTCGTGACAAATGATATTGTATGTATTGACAAGCTTAGGATGGATAGAAACGCCTTTCACATATTAGCCTCCTTAGCCAAGAATATTGGAGGTTTGACTGACAGTAAAAATATGTCGAAGTGGCTTAGGATTTCGATACAGCGATGGAACTATCTTGGTTGACGATCCAAAAGCTTGGGATGACTTCGTAAAGGTGATTTACAATTGTTTAAATTGTTAGTAAACTAAAGCTAGTTAGTTATATTTTCTCTTGGTGAATATAATGTCTTTGGAATATTATCAGTTACTTCATATACTTGCTTTTTTTCCTTAGGTTCATCCATATGCCAAGTCAATGAAATATAAGAAATGGTCATTATTTACTGATTGGGAAGAGATATTTCGCAAGTATGGAGCTACTGAACAATCTGCCGAGGGGATAGAAGTTGGTGTTCAAGAAATAGAAAGAACTGAAGCTCAAGAAGATGCTAATGACATGGCTTTGGAATTTCCTATTATTGTTGTTGATGAAGATGATGCTCCAGCTAAAAAAGAAGATCAAATTGCTGAAGGGGAACCTACTGTATCAACTGGAGCAACACAAAGTTCATGGAGTGCTTTTTAAGCATCAATGAACTTGATCAGTGCAAATGTTTATTGATGATAAACTATAAAACTTTGAATGGTTTTTGGTGTAGCTGCTTTGTAAGGTGTAACCATGGCCTAGTTCACTTTTATTTTGCCTATATTTATGTGCTGGTTTATATAATTTAACAATGTATTATGTAAGTTTCTTTCACGTTTAATGAATGTGTGTCTAGTTTGATTCCGTGAGGCCACAGTACTAAAATTTCAAGTTTGTCTCAATGGTATATGTTAGATTTGTTGTATTCTTCATCTTGTAAAATCTATTTGTCACTATTTTGTTGCTTGAAAAATGGACTCTCAATTTTAGGATATGGTAGTATGTGAAAATTGTAACTGAATGAATTATTTAGTATGACGAAACTGAAATTTATATTTAATGTTCTATATTATTATTTCGAAAATTAAGTAGACATTCAAATTGTTGAGGATATTGTCTATGGGTGAGGACAATATCGATAATTGTTGAGGATAGTGTCTAGCAATAGATTGTTCTGTTGGAAGTAAGCATCATCTGTCAATAGATCTTGCCATTGGAAGTAAGTCATATCTATAAATATAGATATCAATGGCTTTGCTTGAAGTAAGCTTTGGAGCTTCCACTAGTTCTTACCTAGACTCTTGTAAATATGATATCCTTCATCAAATAGAAAAAAACAAACTTCCTCATTTCTATATTATAGATTATTGAAGTGAAGGCTCCAAATATAATATGTAACATTAGTACGCGGTGTTGCTCAAATGTTAACTTATATGTATCTATTTTTGTTATGTGTACACATAATTATATGTACTAGCATATCAATAACTTTCAACTATTACAATATTGATCCCGTGTTAACACATGTCATATATCGGTTCAACTATATGAGAAAGTTGAAAAATGTGGCATTCAAGTTTCCGTCTAAAACTTTGCCTAAGCAAAATGCAAAAAACAAATAAAAATACAATGGTAAGAAAGCTCTAAGATATAACAATACAAATAAATTATTTTTTAACAAGTATATAATATTTATTAATTTTTAATATAACAAACATCAGCCAAAAAAATTATTAAACTCTGTATAATTAAACACTGCATAATTAAATCCGGCATAACTAAATCCTACATAACTAATACCTGCATAACTAATACCTGCATAACTAATACCTGCAACCAAACGGCCCCTAATTAATATCCTTAATTTATATTTGTCAAATCATATATGGATAGATATTTCTAACAACAACAATATATTTAAGTTAATTTCATCAATAAATTTTGAAAGGGATAAAGAGTCCATAAACAATTTTACTTTTAAAAATATTATTTTCAAAGACTTTCGCCTCAAGTACAATAAATCAAAATAGTTATAAAAAAAAATGACAATGAAAGAAAACAAAATAACTAACAAGAAAAGAAGTACAATACATTATGAGGAACCGCATTAACAACTGAAATATTAAGATAACAAATAATTAAAAGCAAGAAATTACATAAATAAGACTTATATTTTATTACAATATATACTATACTTTAGACTCCAACGGAGTAAACTCCGGTCGAAAATGAGACAACATTCAATTACATAATAATCTTTTATAAAATTTATGATTTTCATATTCTCCTTTTTAAAAATATATTTTTCAATAAGTTAAATTTATAACATATTTTGTTCTAATCATATCTTATAATACATATAATTAAATGATAAAATATACTAAAATAATAATGCAATACGATATATTATGAAACGATACCGATTCTCAATTCTCTAAACAAAAAGGTATAATATATATATGGACCCTAAACTTGGCTTCAAATTTTAACTTTGACCTCCAACTTTCATAGTGCACAAATAGACACTTTAACTATCCTATCTTTCAATAAATAAACACGCGATTTTTGGAGCCAAAGTGCGTGAAATGCAAACGCTCCCACATGTATTAGTGAGCCAATCAGTGGCAGCCACCTAGTTAAATATTTTACACGTAATTTTAAAACTAAAAAAAATCAAAATTAATTTTAATTTATATAGAAGAATCAAAATTAATTTTTATTTTAATTTATATACAAGAGTAAAAATAATTCATCCAAATGATTTTTAGAGCTTGGAGCTCATTGTTTGATGGAGATTAGAAGTTTGTTGATGGCTGACTTCTTGATTTAGTTTTTTTATGATTGTTAGGTCTGTTTTCATGGGGTCTTGGGGGTCATTTGGTTGTTGTTTTTGTGTCTGGTTCAAGCTGCTGGTTGCAGCAGTATGATTTCGTATTGATTCTCGCCTGAGATAGCGGATTTAATAGGTTTGGGGTCGGGTATTTGGTGGGTTTAGCGAGCTCGAAGCTCGTTCGCTTCATGGGGTGTGCTCTAGTGTGGAGGAAGAAGGAGAACGGCTGAGTAAAATGAACGGGGGTTTTGGGTTGCCAGAGATTGGCCGAAATGGGGGGGGTAGAATTGTCATTTCAGCATTTTTTTACCGTTTTGGGTCTCGAAAATTACTCCTCACGCGCGCAGAATACGTGTATTTCACGTGTTATGCCAAGTTGGACTCACGTGTTTATTTATTGGAAAATAGGATAGTTAAAGTACCTATCTATGTATTATGAAAATTGGAAATCAAAGTTAAAATTTGAAGTCAAATTTAAGATCCAAGATATGTATTAAAATATGTCGCAGTATGTTAAAAAAAGACAGAGAGAAAAAATAAGAGAAGAAGATACAAATAATCCTTCTTCTCTCTCTCTCTGTGTGCTGCTTGCTTTTCCACAAAATTAATTTTGTTTCTACTTTTTTTTTCTGAAAATCTCTCTTTCTCTCTCTTCTCAATCTTCCCTCATTTGTCCCATCTCTTTTTTTTTTCTCCATTGCAAGAATTCTTGACCTTTTTTTTTTTTTTTTATTGATTTTCAGCTGTCAACAGGAGCTTAAAGAACACCCAAATAAACAATTTTTTTCAACTTGTGCATCTGGGGTTGCAGAAAGATTGCTTTTTTATTAATGGGGTGATTTTTTCTTGTAAAGATGGGTTTTTTATTCATTGTTGGGTTATTTGGAGATGATGGGTGTTGGTATTTGTAGAAGGATGTAGATGGACAATAATTTTCTTCAAATTTTGATTGATGATTTTTAGGCTTCATTTTTTTTTTGGAAAGTTGTGAACTTTAAATTGATTTTGATCTTTAGAGGTGGTAATTGGATAGATGTATGAGTAGTTTTGATGGGGTTAATTGTTTGTTGGATTTGCTGGGATTTTTTTGGCCAATCTAAGTGGATGAAATCTGAGTGAATTAATTATTTTGGCTGTTGATATTGTTGTTTTTGTTGAAATTTCTTAAGTGGGGTTTTTGAAATCAACATGGATCATGTTGTGGGTGGGAAGTTTAAGCTTGGAAGGAAGATTGGGAGTGGTTCTTTTGGTGAGCTTTATTTAGGTATGTCACTTGGTAGATTTGATTCTATGGTCAACTCCATTTCCTTTGCTTTTGATGTTGTGTTATTTAAGAAGTTTCTTTAGCTACTCTTTTGTGTTGCTTATTTCTTCTGCTTCTTGCTGCTTTATTGGTTCAGGTGTGAATATACAGAATGGAGAAGAAGTTGCCATTAAGCTGGTATTGTCTCTAGTTGCCCATTCTTACTCCCTCTGTTCCAATTTGTTTGTCTTAGTTTGACTGTGCATGGGGTTTAAGAAACTAAACAGAGTTTTGAATCTTATGGTCTTAAAGTAAAGATATGTACAATCAACCAAAATGTTCTTTAATGGTGTGGTTTTAAGCATGTCACGTCGGATGTTGGAATTCAAGAGTTGCAAAACTTGGCATTCTTCTAGCAATAGACTAAAAAAGAAAGTAAGACAAACAAATTAAAATGAAGTGAATGTTAATTTTTGCTGCTTAGTGTTTGGTTCATGCCATTCAGTTGTTGCTACGTTATGTTTATGTAGTTATGGCAGACTGAATAGAACACAATGGGTAGAGACTCTAAAGTCTCTGTAGAGATTAGAGTATGAAATATAGAGAACCACCAACACAAATTATTTAAATTGGAATGAAATGAGTCGAAATATAAGGGAACAAATACAGATGATTCGTACTTATCCAAATGAAAAGATGATTCATGGTCGACCCCAACTAACTTGAGATTGAGTTGTAGTTGATTGATTGAATTATTGATATGCCATTTAGTTCGTCTTCTATTATTATTATTAGAGTTATAGCACTAAAATGGTAAGAAACAACTACTCTTCTGATCTTGCATTGCACTTACATATGGTTATTGATTCGCTCTTCCTAAATCTTACGTATTGATTGCTTTCCTATTTAGTGGAACTGTTCATCTTATCTTATTACTGCAACTATCAGGAATCTGTCAAGACGAAGCACCCTCAACTTCATTACGAGTCAAAAATATATATGCTTCTCCAAGGAGGAAGTAAGTCTCTCTTCATGTCCTTTTCATATCCTCGGCTTTCTATCAATGATGCAATTGTGATGATTACTCTGGAATACCATCAAAAGAAAAGGATGGGAGTATCATATGCTATTTGTCAGAAGTTCAATTCACTGACCCCTTCTTCCCTAATTATGAGCATGAATAGGCCCTTTTATATATGTACTTGGGTACTTTCTGTCCTCCTTTACATGACGTCTGTTCAGATTAGAAAATATTTGGTAGATTCAAAGTAGCAACCAGTTAGCTCTATGTGTTTTGTCGAATCAATGAACTTTTGGGATGGGAATGTGATGAATAGAAAATTGACTCCTTATCTCTTCCATTAATTATGAAGCCGGGATTCCCAATCTCAAATGGTTTGGAGTTGAGGCTGAGTACAATGTGATGGTCATTGACCTTCTTGGACCAAGTTTGGAAGACCTCTTCAACTATTGCAATAGGAAGTTCACTTTGAAAACAGTTTTAATGCTTGCAGATCAACTAGTAAGTACTTCTTTGTCATGCCACTCCTTTCCGAGATTAGCTTTTTTATAACCGTTGATTATGATCTGATGTAATATTCTTGCTGTATGTTATTTTCAGATTAATAGAGTTGAGTATATGCACTCACGAGGATTCCTCCACCGTGACATAAAGCCAGACAACTTTTTAATGGGCCTAGGTCGCAAAGCAAATCAGGTATTTATTCATGTCCTGTCAGAGTTTGAAAAGGCTTCTAATATATGTCATGTCAATATTCCTTCATGGCTTAACCTAAACCGGTATAGGTTCACGTCTCTCTTTTCTAGTTCAGTTTTTAGTTACATCACTGAATGTCATATCAGTGCTGAAGTAAGAGCTTCAAGGAAAAAGATATGTTGCATAATTTGGAAGTCCTTATATTGGAATACAATTGATTCTAACACTAATGACAGGTTTATGCCATCGACTTCGGGCTTGCCAAAAAGTATAGGGACCTACAGACTCACAAGCATATACCATACAGGTAATCACACTTTGTTACTTGACTGGTCCTTGCAGTTGTCCTATTTGTCTTTCCGGATGCCAAGTTCACTGCTTTATAAGGAAAAGGATGGTAGTTTTGATTCTCTTTTAGTGCTCCTAGCAATATTCCATTGTCAAGATTTATGTTTGTTGCTTACTGTTTTTTTCCTTTCCTTTTTATGTTCATTTTATATAGAGAGAGCATACTAGGATAGATAGGATCTGAATCTATTCGGGACAAGGTGGGAGTGGCCGTGGTGGATAAGATGCGGGAGTCAAGGCTGAGATGGTTCGGGCATAGAGAGAAATTTAGTATCATTAAGCCATGACTACTTTGTTGATGTTACTCAAAATACATATAGTCACTAGAGTACAAAAATGAATTTCTCTGAAAATGGGATTTACTAGATTTAAATTTGTGAAGTATGAAATTCGATTAATCTCCTACTGTATCCCATTAAGATTATTGTAGCCAACTTTTTCTTGTTTCCAAATCTTAGTTGAAAGAAAGAACCTACTAAAAGGTCTTTGCTATTGATGGCCTTGGCAACCATTGATTGTTGAATTGGCTGGCACTACTAGATTGTGTTATAAAATCTTCTATTGATCTAATGTTGGTTTTTCACTTTGTTTCTTTTCCTCAATTATGCATTCGTATCTGGAATGCCTCTGATGTGTTTTTTTTTCCAATATTCTTCCAGAGAAAACAAGAATCTGACCGGCACAGCTCGTTATGCCAGTGTCAACACACACCTTGGAGTTGGTAGGTGTATATCATTTAGGTTGTCAAATTAACCTGGGGACTACTGAAGCTCTAGAGTCATTTCTAACTCATAATTTGTTTTTTTTCCTGGCCAGAGCAAAGCAGGAGAGATGATTTGGAATCTCTTGGCTATGTGCTCATGTATTTTCTTAGAGGAAGGTAATTTCACCTTTTCGTTTTGGCATCTTTCTGTGGCTTCCTGATGTAAATTGTAGAGTTGTTTGCTGACCTGGTGACACCTTCTTGGTTCAGCCTTCCATGGCAGGGACTGAAAGCTGGTACCAAAAAGCAGAAATATGATAAAATCAGTGAGAAGAAGATGTTAACTCCAATAGAGGTACTTGTTATGATCATCAAAACATCTTAGTTATGTGACACCATCATCACCTTTTTTGAATTATGAAAGCATCTATCATGACACCCCCAGCCATCCTTATGTCATTTTATCTTGTCAAGCTATGATAGAAATTCTTCACTTCAACCTGGTTTTTGTTTGAAGCAGAGATCATTCGATGTATTCATCCTGGCTATCCTAATAGTATCTTGAGCTGGTTTTGGACGAAATATGGCCTTAGTTAGGCTGTTCACCTGTTGATTGCATTATCTGCTAGCGATATAAATCATCTGATGAGGCAATTCACACATGATTCAATTTTACTGTAACAGGTGTTATGCAAATCCTATCCTTCAGAATTTACATCATACTTCCACTATTGTCGATCGTTACGGTTTGAAGATAAACCTGACTATTCGTACTTGAAGAGGCTGTTCAGAGATTTGTTTATTCGTGAAGGTAAATAATACTGCTTCTGTCCCAATTTATGTGTCAGGAACAATTTATGTGGCGGTATTTAACTGGGCACGAAGTTTAAAAAAGGAAAGGAAGTTTTTAAAAAAAATTGTGGTCTAATACTAGACAAACATTTGTGTGGCTGTAGTCCCTCTCATTAAGGATAAAATGGAAAATTTGAAGTTAAATTGTTTGTAAATAAAGAAGTATAACATTCTTTTGGGACAGTCTAAAAAGTACAAAATGAGTACTCCGCTTTTTACATATTTTTGGGTCCAAAAGTTGTCTAATCGTAACTACTCAATTCTTGTCCTATAGATGTGTATTTTAGTCTCTTAATCTTAATCTTTGACATTACACAGGTTATCAATTTGACTATGTTTTTGACTGGACCATTTTGAAGTATCCTCAGATCGGTGCCAGTTCTAGAGGACGGGTTAGTGCTTCTCAAACATTCCTTCGGATTATTACTTTTCACTCTTCTTGGTTATTATGAACGATACTAGTGCATTTTCTTGCTTCCAGCTTCCTGGTGGAAGTGCCGGACTAAATGCTGGGCCATCTGCTGAAAGACCAGGACGGACATCAGGTATTATAGCTGAACAGAAGTAGTGGATGTTCTCAAAAATTACACTCTTTACTTTTAGTAGTTTCATTAATTAATTAAAGATGAATTTCAATAGGTTGGTTAGTTCCTTTTGGTCTTTAGTTATTTCGTGAGTGAAGAGCCAAAAACACACATAAAAAGTACTCCGTTTTTTCGAGTTCCATACCTGAACTATCAGGTTTGCTCGCACAAGTTTCCTACCTGAACTATCACCAACCATTCATCAAAACACACCTCAACTATCAATTAATTGCTCCGTTTTCCTCCCTAAACGATGGTGATGTTTCACGTAGGAAAAGAGAAAATCTGATAGTTGAGATGTGATTTGATAAATAGTTGGTGATAGTTCAAGTAGGAGAGTATAGTTCAAGTATGAAATTCGAAAACCGTGATACGTTAGGTGTGTTTTTAACCTTTTAACTCTTATTTTGTTAAGACAAGGTTCAGAAACTATATCCTATCTATGAGATCTTGTTCTAGATTTTGCATATTGTATAACCTGGAACATGTGTTCCTTGCTTCATGAATTATAAGTTTCTGCCCCTTGCTGGAACTTCTGATTTTCTGAGATGCTTCATGAATATTATATGTGAGCTTCTCATGCTAAAGTTGAACAACGTTACTGCTGCTTCTGCCAATTTATCTTTGATTGACACTTGACAAAAATGTTATAATTCTGTAATCCAGTCGGACAAGATATTCGAGACAGGTTTTCTGGTGCTGTTGAAGCATTTTCTAGAAGGAATGCTTCTGGTACGGGAAAGCATGGGGAACACTCCAGACACAAGACTTCAAAGGATATGACGTCATCTAAAGATGTGGTAACTTGCCAATCTTCGTACTTTTTTTAAAGTAGTAACCACTAACTACTAGCTAGCTATCTGCTTAGAACTTCTTCATTTATAGGTTTGTATTAACCCTATCTTCTAAAATAGTAGTAGAATAACTATGCCTCAATCCTGAACGAAATTCGTCGTGGAAGAGAAACTAAATTTATAAACTCATTGTAATATATTACTCGTCTCCTTGCAACCCATATAAGCACGGGTTTGAGGTGTGGAATCAGCCACTGATGCTTGCATCAAGGTAGGCTACATTACTCTCTTGGGGTGTAGCCCTTCTTCGGATCCAGCATAAACATGGGATGTTTCTTTCACTGCGCTGCCTTTCTTTGAAATAGATGTATATATATTTTTCCTCTATGGTATGAGCATCCAAAAACTGGCATTTAGCCAGGGTGGAGCTACAGGTATTGAAGGGGGTTCAATTGAATCCTCCTCAGCAAAAATCATACTGTGTTCTTGTTCCCCCTTGACATAAGGAAAGCTTCTTGTGTAGTAGCATAGTTGGCGAAAAATTGCATTGCTTTAGGTCGTAGGTCTGAATCGCAGGTGGTGTTATTGCATGCTTATTTGATTCTCCTAGTTCCGCCTTTGCATTTCACTGGCTGGATTTTATGTTTTGCCTAAGTAGTGCTATCAGTAAAATCTTCTTGTATGTTGCAGCAAGCTGATTCAGAAAGAGGCCGTACTTTGAGAAACGGAAGCTCTTCAAAAAGGGCTGCCATTTCTAGCAGCAGACCAAGCTCTTCTGGTGATCCCACTATCACTGATAGTCGATCGAGCAGACTAGTGTCAAGCAATGGGCGTGTGTCTACCACACAAAGAATTTATTCAGGTATCGAACCAAAACCATCACCTTTCTCACGTAAGGGGACACGTGATGACCCTCTTCGGAGCTTCGAGTTCCTTTCAATCCGAAAGTAGAAAAAAGCATGTCACTTGTATAAAGAGAGAATTTCCTGTTTGTTTTGGAACATTGCAATCCTTTTAAAGTGTTGTATATTGAAAATGTTTCTATGTGACAACTAAAGCTTATCCCAAACTTCCAATTGCTCCTTGTTTTGGTTTTGATTTAGAGCTTGAGTTCTGGTCATTTGTAAAAACCTTTTGACTCATCCAAAGAATTGATGAGTAAGAAGTGCTAGAGTTTCATACATGTACACTCAGATAGTATGTATTATGTAATAAATACTATTATTGTACCAATGAATGTTTATCTTTTTACCAAGTAGTGGGATGGACCTTTTATCTAACAGTGGTGTTTGGACCAATTTACAAATATTTCGAATATCTCACCGAATACTTGTTATCTTTCATCAGCATACATGCATTCCATCTTGCATTTTCGGTTCTGCAGTCACGGAGCTTGTTATCAGTAGTGGGAGCCATGATTTTCACCGAAAGAGTTCTAAGCACACAAAAAAGTGAAGCAGTAACAACATCTACTATATATACATAAAAAATTACAAGATAATTTTTCATTGAAAGGGGTTCGGATAACGCGCTGGCTTGATACTACAAAATAGTCTTCAAAAATCTGTTATAAATAGATTTGGTGTGAATATCCAATATGAGTAATTTTTGGGTAGAGAAGTAATTGACTATTACCATTACAATAGGTTGACACAACCAATTTCAACAAGACAAGGTTAAAACAAACATCTATCTACCAAAATTTGTTTAGATTAGGTAACATTTACCCTGAATATTCTCACACAATGATCAGCTCCACAGGAGGCAAGCTGCACGGTCTCAGAATCTTCGCTCTTCTGAGGCTTTCTCCAAGATAGTCGTTGAACAGTAGAGACGTGGCATAGAAATGGATCGAACTTAACAGCAGGAGAAGCATTTTGGACTGATAAATGCCCATCTCCTCCTCTGCTATTCAGATTCCATAGTTCAATCAAGCCATTTTCCATTCCTACTGCAAGAAGCCCGCGACTGCTATGGCTATCGAGACCTAACCAAGACAGGGCAGTGACGCTGCTTTTGAAAGGTGGAAGTGTCAACAGTAGCTTCACCGAGGTTTCAGTTTCCACGGCCCATATTTTGACAGTCTTGTCCCTTGAACCAGTAGCAAATTCATGACCAAATGGGTTCCAAGAACATGACCATATTATTCTTTTATGTGCTTCTTGCTTAGCTACGAGCTGGTAATTGATCTCATCAGTTCCTGTAGAACACAAAGACGAGTTTGAGCACATGGGAAAATAAAAACTTGAACATAAAAGTTCGATCATAAGCTAAATAATCTCCTAGCTTTTAAAACTTCTCTACAGATTTTCAGATAAAGGCAAAGCCGATAAGTATCAAACCTTTATGATTAATTTGAAAAACAGAGAAGTGGCGATCTCTTGAAACAGCCAAGAGATACTGGTTATCATGAGAGAACTCCATTTGGGTCACTGTTAAACTGTGAGACTGTAAACGACCAACGGATTTCCAAGAACCAACTTGCCAAAGCCATATTTCAGCAACCGGTGCTGATTGAGCCTGCAGGATTGTATCACTGGCATAATTAGTATTCACAATTAATTAAGAAAACAAGATACCCAGTGTAATCCCCTACAAAGTGGGGTCTAGGGAGGGTAGAGTGTACGCAGACCTTATCCCTACCTTAAAGGTAGAGAGGCTGTTTCGGATATCTACAATTAATTAAGAAATTAAAGACTATTTTCAAACAAAAGAACATCATTAGAAGTTGAAAGGAGTATCTAGAAGAATATTGTGAATTCCGTCAAGTGTTGCTGTAGTTCACAAAGGTCTATAACAACGTAAAGAAGTTCCCTAAGGTAATGAGCATTACCAGTAACTTAAAAAAAATGAGCAGATTGACATTTGATTTCTCATAAGAGTACAAACACCGCAGATCAAACCCAGCTACTCCTCAATTAGCCCCACACAAATAAAACAGAGGCTTATCATGGTCAAGATATTGAAGAAAATTAACACCATATATAGACCGGACTAGCATTCTTTTAACTTTTAAATCGAAGCATATTAAGACCAGAAACTAAAAACCAACTTTATCAGGGCACTTACAAAAGTATAACCAAGTTGATGCTATAACAAGAGACTCGAGCAAAGTTTATGACGAGGAAAAACCATGTGTCCACGTGTTAACCGAAAAGAAGGGAAAAGAAACAAGGGAAAGGATGCTAAACCTTGCAGGATGAAGCTACAAGCTTTCCATCATGATCACAACATAGAGAAAAAAGCTCATTCCCATGACCATAAAGTTTGTGTGATTCGGGCCATAGAGTATGCCATGCCAATTGCTCTTCAATAGGTGGCTCTGTCAAGACAACTGGAACTGCTTCAGGAACAGTTTCTAGAGTATCAAAATCTTCCGTATTGCTTCTGTCTGTTGGTGTTGATGCTGCTGCAAATGATAGATTTAGGTGTATCAGATATTTAAAAATATAAGGGTCTTCGAAGGAACCATTCAGGATAATCTCTATTTGTATCAGAACACCGTGCATGGGATTATCTCATTATCACAGCTCTATAAGCAAAGTTGAAAAAGATTCATTAGCACATCAAATTAAGCCTAATTCAGTATGTGGTTAACAAAAGGTCCTTACAGTTAATTTTGACAGGTCAATAACTCAGTTATATATCGCCTCGTAACATCAAAGTGATGATGGAAAAATAAATGAATATCTTTTAAATATGCAAAAATGATATCACACAGTAGACTAGAAAACTCACCCTGAACATAAATAGGTTTCTGCGATAGACCTAGAGCAGACATATTTGCCCCTAATATCTGTACATCAGCTTGAATGTCGGCAGAAAAACTAGAGTTGTCTGATGTAACATGGCTCAACGTCTTCAGAAAGGATAGAGGAGATTCAAAAACTCGTGCAACTTTCTCGTCTGCCCCGCCAACAAAACGATGATTTCCTTTTCCTTTGATTACTGTGACACAATTTATGTCATGACCATGAACTTGAGGGCGAGCAATTTCATGCCAGGATTCTTCATTCTCTACGCTTTTATTGTTGAGCCAAGAAGCAAATACTCTAGTTGTCTGCAAAAAAATAAAGATTGAGCCCAGAAGTTCGAAAATTTATTCATTAGAAGAGAAAGTAAGAAACAGGAAAATAAAATTCATGGGTCCTTGACCAGGTATGCAGCAGAAGAGAAAGAAAGAGATAAAGTGCATGGATACTTGACCATTATGAAACCCAGTTCAAGACTAAGCATGTTAAATATTTCCAAAAGCTGGAAAAAATTGAAGTTTCAAAAAGAAAATCAGCAACTTGACAAAGCAGTAATATTTCCTACTAGAGCTCCTTCCAAAATCTTTACTTCATTGACTCGTATAATTTAAACATAACAGAGAAGGAAAAGAAACAACTTGTGGAGAAGGATAGCCAAAACCAATGAACAGATTCAGAGAACTTGTTCACCATAATTGTTTGCTGATTAGAAATGAACCTACAGCTTAAGGACATATATTGAGTTTCCACAGCGATGAAGTCATGGTGGTGCATAGCAGTGAGCCTACAGCACAATCGGCATAGTGGATAATTCTCAAATCTTGAGCATACTCCATCGCTCAAAGTTCATCAGGTAAACAAAAACAATGTCTGATATAGCTATAGAGGATGTTACACGCAAAACAAAATGCATAGGGTCCCAAACAGCTTATAGTGAAACTAAAATCCCATCTGACAATTCTCATGAGCACACTAACACAAAGAAGTGATACATATCCTTCATCTTAAAGTATCCACATTACACTTATTGTTAGTACTGTTTAAGAACACCATCCCTAGAATGAAGTGGACAACATGCTTTGTGCAATAAGAAATGGACTAGTCTTTTTTGTCAAAAAGAGAATGGACTAGTCTTTCCCTTGCTGATTTATTTGTATTTCTACTAATTGCAGCAGCGACTAAACCAATTGGACTAATATCACCTCTTACGATTTTGCATCCTAGCAAATGCATGTAAGATAAGCTTTTCTACAACTTAGACACTTAGTCGCATAGAGGAAATTAGAACAAATATATTAGAGATGCTAAGGGTACTTGAGAAATGAGTTAATAATCTATACCGAGATAAAGTGGCTGCAAATATTATTTCGGAACGTGAACCAGAATGATTGACACATTCAGCAACAAGAAGATGGAAAACGTTGGTTAGTTAAGAGATCACAAGAAGTCAATTAAGAGGCTTAACATAACACCCATGACTGTCACAACCGGAAGCCATAAACCCCATAGGTGCATTATGTGTACGACGAGTAGTGGAAGTTCTCAGTTATTTTGATATTATCCATGCAAGAATTTTGTGAGGAATGCTAGTATTTTCAAGGAAACAATTGCTGTTTTTTTTTCCCCTGTTGAGAATATGGTAACTATTGCTTTTTGATCTTCACAAGGTCATTTCTCTCTTGGAATAACATTTACTTCGTCAATTTGTAACCATCAAAGACAACAATTCAAGAATGCAAAAACTAACAGATAAGGGTGTTTCTGAATGTGCTTTCGTGCATCTAGAATACTTCAAGATCATTTTCCTTTGAAGCAAACACATATAAGGGATATGTTTGTTGTATTAGCTTTAACAGCATTGTTTAAGGTGATAAGCCTCTTCCATGATGTTACCCTGACCAATCTGCAGTAACATTGAAAACTCTATTTACCTGATAAATGATAATATACTTGATTTTTTTTATGTACACATTCCACTTCATTGTAACATTCTGCCTTGAAGAAAAGCTCATTTTCTTTGTTATTTACTGGGTAACAAAAACAAAATTTCTTTGTTGTTAACAAGGTGTCATTAGGCGGGAAAATAAAAAAAATGTCACCATTGTGCTGACAAATAGCTTAAATCAACATATACCATTCCAAAAAAATTGAATTTCTAAGTGCAATAAGATTACCTGATCATGACTGACAGACATCATATATTCCCCACATCTAGCCCAGGCGATGTCCGACACTGCAGCAAAGTGTCCAGATGGAACTTTTTGTGGCTTCCAATCATCATACTGAATACCAACATTTTTCCAGAGGTGAAAAGATCCACCATATCCATGAGCTAAAATAGAATCTGCATTTGGACTCCAGTGA
This sequence comes from Solanum sitiens, assembly GCA_016801875.1. NCBI lineage: Eukaryota > Viridiplantae > Streptophyta > Magnoliopsida > Solanales > Solanaceae > Solanum > Solanum sitiens. The sequence goes on along the minus strand of JABWTJ010000074.1, from coordinate 1,422,846 downwards.
CCACCATAAAATCCCAAAGCACAGTGACTTAATTCCCCAACAGTAACTACATTCATCCAGATACCAGTTGTCTTTTCGGGTTGCCAGATCAACATTGTCTTATCCATGGATGCAGATAAAATGCTTTGAGGCTGAAAACACTCGATTCCCTCAACAGAAGAAGTCGATGGCGGCTGCCATTCCACTGAGTATACCCAATCCTCATGCCCAATGAGGAGAGATTCCATAGAGATCTGATAAGAGGATGAGCCAGCTACAAGAACAGGACCTTTAATGTAAGAAGCCAAACTTGTTTGTTGCTTCTTGTTACTAGCTGAAGAATCCTGTAAGGTCATCTTCCATATGCGAATGCCTTTGTCTTGGGATGAACTTACAAGTAGAAGACTAGTTTCACCATTCACATACACAGGCAATGAGAGATCTAAACTCCTAATCCAGTCTGTATGAGCCTTTAACTCACAAGCACGAAGAAACTGCGACATAAAAACAGAAACAAGGTTTATTATTAGCAAAGGAGACGGTTATACTTATGTAAGCAAATGCACAAGAAATATGAATTGTTGTTTCATACTTTTCCATTTCTCTCACCACAATATAGATGAATTTTGTTGTCCAATCCTCCCATGGCCAGAACCAGCTGCTTGCTATTCCCTGGGAGCTCTGCTAGTGAAAGAGCAACCATAGGTTTCTGACCAACAAAAAGAGAATCCAAACACGACAATTTGCAATCACCTACAAGAGACAGATCAAACATAGAGGTAATACTTTTTTTTGTAAAGCAATATTAGCACCACAAACTACATAACAGTAAGATAAATCACTTGAGGGGAAAATATACATACGGGTAAAGCAATTTGTGCATGGATTTTCAGATCCCAAGGACCTTGACAGTTATCTCTCTCAATTCCAGTTCAGATTTTTATGAAATAATGAAGCATATGAAAGAAAAAAAGGAAAGAGAATTCATACAATTTCACCCATATATACCTAATTGAATCTGTACAGAGGACAGAAAATGCTGATCACTGATTACTGAGTTAACTCCCATCTAAAACTAAAAGAGTAATTACTGAATTAGCTTCCACTTAAAAACTAAAAGAGTAAAACACTTCCTGGCACCAAAATCTACTCTAGCTTAAATTTTTAAACAGTAATATATGTGTGGATTGAGGTTTAGTGGTTCCATCTTTGCCCATAAAGGGAATCACAATAGATATATTGGACTGCTATAGACTATACGTATTGCAGGAAAATGCAGATAATATTTCAGACTATCACACGTATTGGCTAGATTACTGATTACAAGGATGAACCAAAAAAACTAAAATCACAGCAATTTCAGCTGTTGATGTGATTGCAGAATCTGCAGAAAGGCATCAAAATTTAAGAACAAAAAGGAGCAGAAACCTCCTACACAGTATAATGGAAACTAATCATGATGTAACAACCTTTTTGATTTAAAGGTTGATCATCACGTAACAACTAAAGCTAGACTGTGAAGCAATTAAGATATGTTCTTCTCACCTCCACGAGTAGATGGAAATACTACTTGCCATACGTTCACAGTGCCATCAGAGGATGCAGATGCAAAAACAGCTTCTTGCGGAGACACCATGATCGCCGTGATGCAGGTAACACCTTTTTTGTGGGCTTGTGGCACTTGTGAGACATATCTCCACTATCGGCAAAAATATAATGAGTCAAGCAGGAGAACTGGCTGTAATTGAACATTAATCAAGTGTTGTTTCTTTAAATTCTCAAGCAAAATCTACAACTAAATGCCTTCTTTTTACCCACTCAAGGAAGACAAAAGAAAATTCAGGACTCAGAGAAAAGAGATGCTAATAAATTGTATTATTAAGACAAGAAAATACGAAGGACTTAAAAGGCAAATACATGTTTTTGATGAAAAAGGTAAAGAGGCAAATACATTTCTTTTATGAGAAAGGTAAAGAGGCAAATACATCTTTAAGGAGAATAATAAGAAAATCAGAAAACAAATTGTAGCTATTTTAACTGTCCATTCTATAGTCTTGGTGATAAGTTTCAAGGATACTCGTGTTCTCATTGTATTTTTTCCCTTTGCCTCTACTTTAGAATTAGTAAAACAACTCAAAAAGGTCATATACCGGCTTACCATCTCAAACTATCTTTTCATCCCCCCCCCCCTCCCAAATCTCTCTCAATCCAAGAAAATGAAACATTTTTTAGTGTATCCTTCTTTCTTATTGGGGGTTGAGGGAACCAGTGTGGGGTAACAAGAGAATGTTGGAACAAGTAAATGACTACCTTTGCATCCACAAGAGAATACTCCCACATAATTATTACACCTTCCGCATCTCCAGAAAGCAAAAAATGTTGTTCCAGCTGCTTAGCTGCAATACACAAAGCCTTACTTAATAACTGATAGAAGCTGCAGTGACAAACCTTTGGAACATTTATTCATAGAAGCGAGGAAATAAAAAAATCTCTAGAAAAGGAAATAATTGGGTGGGTTCTCATACTCAATAATACTACAACAACAATATTCCCAGTGAGATTTCACTAGTGGGGTCTGCGAAGGGTAGTGTGTATGCAAAACTTATCCCTACCTTGTGAGGTGATAATTCAATAATACTACAGAAATAAAAAGAGATAATTTCAGCTTTTCTCTCACCAACAATAAGGTAAAAGAACATTATATAAATTGCTCATCGTTTGTACATTTAGCAAACTATTTACATTTAGCTTGAATATCTAGTCATTACAACAACGACAACATACCCAGTGTAATCGCACAGGTGGGGACGTGGGGTACAGGGAGCGTGGGCAGGGTAGAGTGTACGAGACCTTACCCCTACCTCATGGAGGTAGAAGCTGTTCCCAGAAGACATATATAATATTTACATATTTAGCGACTCGACAGGAAAGGTGATTAGTGAAACAGGTAATTTTTGTATGTTATAGAACAACTAAGTTAAGTGCAAAAGCCATACTCCGGGAAAAAATGGGAAAAAATATGAGTAGGTAAAAAATCTAACATAATATTAGTAAATTAAGGTTCCTTAGATCTTCCATCCCCTGCTTCTCAGCTGAAATATTGTACTATGAACAGCTAATGATACTAGTCCCCCAAAGCCACTAACTTCTATAACTAAGACTAGACTAGTAAAATTAGTTAGAAGTAAAACCATTATTTACACCACTTATAGCAACACAAATTATACTTCCCTCCATTTCAATTTGAGTGTCTTAGTTTGACTATGCACGTTAAAGAAAGTAACAAAGATTTTTTAAATCTTGTGATCTTAAAGATGACATGTAATATGTTGGATTTAATGAGTTAGTATATATAGAAAGAGGCATTCTTTTTTACGAAGACTAAAAAAGAAAGTAACACATAAATTAAAATGGAGGGAGTACTTACTTCTATCACCTAACTCTCCAATTCTGCAACCTAACTAACTATGTTGGAACAACTATATCAAGGCCAAACACAAGCACAAATATCTAACACTTTGTTTGGATGGTTGTTGTTTCATAATGTCTCGTATTGCATTGTTTCAATGGATACAATGAACGAATAGATTGTATCATTTTCCGTTGTTTCATAATGTCATACATTAATAATTTGAAGGATAAGTCTACAAGTAAAACAGGGTATGGGGTGGAGTTAACATAAAAAAATATGGTAAAGGATAAAATGTCTTAAGTAAAGACAAAATGAGGGACAAAAAAAAGGTAACGACCCGATCACGCTAAAGCGGTCTTATACAAAATGGTACTTTTCATCTTACTAAAGATTTAACGATACGATACAATAACATTTAAGGAACAATCAAACCAAACATTATATTTAAACTAACAACACAATACAATACAATACAAAATATTATATTTAAGCTAACGATACAATACAATACAATAGGTAACAATCATCAAAACACGTTGTAAGGTAGAAAAATGTAACATGTGATCCCACCAAATGGATCGTACACAAAATGAGACATTTAGTCTTTACCTAAAGATGATTTTAACACTAAGATACATTTTAAGTAACCATTGAAACAAACATTATATTTAAACTAGCAATACAATATGCAACAACCATCCAAACAGGCTGTAAGGTTTTTAAAAAAAAGGCAGCACCTTTGAATGCAAACTTGCTATTGGGAAGCCAAAGGGTACAATTCACAGAAGCTTTATGACCAGGTAGTGTAGTCAAGATTTGAGCTGTCTGATTAAGAAAAACAAAAACATAAATTTCAAAAAATTAATACAAATATTCAAACTGAAAGTGGAAAAAGAAGAACCTTTGGACAGAAAATGGCAACAGCATTTTGGGCACCAAAAGAAACTAAACCAGAAGCACCCCATGAAACGTTATTCACTACTCTGTTGCATCCTGCTCCTATAAAAACTCTCTCTACTTCCATATTTTGCATAATTTGAGTGGATTCGCCGTCGACGGCAGTGTGACGACGGAGAAGGAGGAGTTACAGTGAGATGACGGAGCAAAGATAATGGTTTTTCTCGATTCCGTTAACTTCGATTCACGGTAGAGGTGGGGGAGTTGCAGTGAGATGACGGAGCAACGGTGGAGGTTGACGGCGGCGGAGATTTTACTCGCTGCCGGTAACGGCGGTGTGACGGCGGGAGCAGAGAAGAAGCAATTCAGTAGAAATCTTATTTTCGAAGGCCCAAATAAACCCAAAACTGACCCATGTATGTAAGCCCAATACTTTATGGACTCAATTACTTTTGAACCATTTAATTGTGCGATTTGTCTGGTTTTTAATTTTGCGGAACTTTAACATATAGCCATTCAAAATTTTTACTCTCCACAGTTATAGTTTGATAATTATAATTCGTAGCTACATGTTATAGAGAGGAGATAGGCGAGCGAGACTAGGAGAGAGAGGAGAGAGGCGACCGAGAGAGGGCAAAGAGTGGGAGAGAGGTGAATTGTATATGTATATTGGTTATATAATCGTATATTATACATAATGTATATGTATATATGACAAGCGAGAATGGGAGAGGGAAGAGAGAGGCGAGCAAGAGAGGGTAGAGAGTTGGAGAGAGGTATATTGTATATGTATATCCGTTAGATAATTGTATATTATACATATGTATTTGAATATTCTGGTGAATTCTACAGATACAAACGTGGCTAATACAAAATTGGAGGCAACCCACATAATTAATGTATAATGTTAGTTCCGAGTGATAATTATAGCAAACTATAGCTAGCTATAATGAGTAATTAAGTAGTATAAGTTTGTTTAACCGCATAATTTTCCCTTTAATTATTGTTCTTCGTAACCGAATAAATGCCTAATGAGTATAAGTTTATTAACACGTCGAATATAATTTAAGAAATATTATGATGCACAAATATAAACTTATTCTCGCCATTTTTTTAATAATCATAAAGGATAAGTTAAAGACCAGTGCAACTTTTTATTTTGATCGACTGATTAATGGCAAAATTTTCATAAGACAGTTTATTTTGACATCTCCATTTAAACGTGTATCAATCTTTTTGTAAAAAATAAAAACTACATATATTATCACTTCAAATACGCGATGTCTGAAATTAGGTTTGGCCAAACTTGAAGTTATATATGACTACTCAATATCAATCATTTTTGCCTAAAGTTCAATTATATTATTAAAAAAATAATAACAAAAGTTGATAATTTAGAGGTTAAAACAAAACAATTTAAGTAGTCGAGTGACTTTGAAAGTAAATACACATAATTAAGCGATATTTATATTACTAACAAAAAAAAACATATTTTACTTGATAATTTTAAAGTCAGATTATCTGAGTAATAAACTCAAAGTTTTTATTTGTGATCGATTACAAACTTAATAAGAAGCCTAATCTATATAAGAGCACGTAATTAGGATGCAAAGTAGATGTGTAACACATGAAAAAATTAATAAAAAGACAAACAAAATAACTCAAATTTAACTTAAGAATGATGATATTTTTTTTTCCTAATAAAATACAGACAAACAAAGCTTGAATAAAAAGAAATCCACTTTGCAAATTATGACATGAATTATCATCAATAATAAGAAACCTAGTGTTAAGATATTTATTTGCTAAATTATCAAAATGGATTTGGCTTTTCTTTTCTATTAAAAAAATGAAAAATGACTTTCTGAAGAATTGAATGATTATGTGAAAATCAACTCTTAACGTCTACTACATGAATTAAAAATAATATAACCTAGAGTTTTATTGATCTAAAACGAAAAATTATTAGATATAATCCACTATTTTAGAGATAAGAATTGAGAACCAGACATGTTAGTATCATATGTTAAAAGTGATCATGATCAATATCTGATAACAAAACTATTTTGGCCACTTTAACTAATTTTCTTTGATTGAAACAACTCAAAAATTGACTTGAGAAAGACCATATTTTCTTTGATACCAGCCAAATTTGCAAATTTGAAGAAAACCTGTTCCTATTGATCTTCAATTCATGTTGTTTACTAGAGAAATGTGTTTAATTATTCTTTACGAAAACATTTATGAAGCATACTCCCTCTGTCTCAATTTATATAATGCATAGTTTGAAGTTTCAAGAGCAAAATCCTTTAATTTTTATCGTAAATTCAGGCATGAAGTCTATCTTTAAGTTCTTAAAGTAAAATTTATATATTTAAAAATTACATAAAAAGTACTATAAGTCATTATTATTGGTCCACAAAACATCTTCTAAATGGTCGCGTTTAAGTAAAAAATTAGAGTTTTTAATATTTACAAACCCGGTGGAGACATCTTAATCTATCTCTTATAATATAAAACACTACTAATTTGCGATCCAATTTTCTTCAAGGGTCATTACCTATTCTAACAAATTCCACAAGATATTTTCATATCAAAAAATAAATCTGAGCGAAGAAATTCCTTTTATATATTTGTAAAATGGTCTGAGAGTCATTGAAATTCAATTCAAAATAACTTATTATTCGAATGTAACAGATATATTTTTGACAATTATCTCTTAATTTTCTTTACTCTTCATTTTTCAATGTTCCACATATCAGACATAGATATGAATATCTAGCAGGTCCCATAAAAATAAAACACCCTTCTCAACACGGCTAAGACAAATTGAAAAATGACAACATTTTCAAAACAAATTAATAAAAAGACAAAAAAAACAACCACCCAAATTAATATAATTCACTACTGTAGAAATGAGAATTGAGAATCACACATATCTATATAATAGTCATATTTACGGGGGAAATGGATGTAAATGTGTAACACATAGATAAAATTAATAAAAAGACAAAAAAAAAACAACCCAAATTTAACTTAAAAGTGATAATATTTTTTCTAATAAAATACAGACAAAAAAAAAGTATGAATTAAAAAGAGAAAAAGGGCAGCCAAATTCACAGTATTTGGAGAGAACACTTTATGAATTATGACATGAATTATCATCAATAATAGGAACCTAGTCTTAAGATATTTATTTGCCAAATTATTAAAATTGATTTGGTTTTTTTTTCTCCAAAACTTTTGCTTGAATAAAGTTTCACATTGTTAGACATTAATATTAATTAAATATATCATTTAAATTGATTAAATGACTTTGATTTAAGTCCTCTAAGACAAAACAACAAAAAAAAATTACTTAAGAATGACAACATTTTTTTCCCTGATAGCAGCCAAATTAGCAAATTTGGAGAAAACGCGTATTGTGTTGATCTTTAATTAGTATAAGTTATGTACAATATCAAATCTTATGAATCTGAAACAATAAACTCAAACTATGATGATGGTTTCTAGCAAAACATTCTCTTCACTTCAGTTTTTCACTCTTTTCTACCTCTTTACAGTTGCATTTGCTTCGACTGAGGAAGCAAACACCCTCTTGAAATGGAAAGCAACTTTCAAGAACCAGAATAATTCCTTATTGGCTTCATGGACGCCAAATTCTAATGCATGCGAGGACTGGTATGGAGTTGTATGCTTTAATGGTAGGGTAAACACGTTGAATATTACAAATTCCAGTGTCATTGGTACACTCTATGCTTTTCCATTTTCATCTCTCCCTTTTCTTGAGAATCTTGATCTTAGCATGAACAGTATCTCTGGCACCATTCCACCTGAGATTGGTAATCTCACTAATCTTGTCTATCTTGACTTGAACTCCAATCAGATTTCAGGAACAATCCCACCACAAATCGGATCACTAGCAAAGCTTCAGATCCTCCGCATATTTAACAATCATTTAAATGGCTTTATTCCTGAAGAAATAGGTTACCTAAGGTCTCTTACTAAGCTATCTTTGGGTAGGAACTTTCTTAGTGGTTCCATTCCTGCTTCATTGGGGAATTTGAACAACTTGTCTAGGTTGTTTCTTTATGAAAATCAACTTTCTGGCTCTATTCCTGAAGAAACAGGTTACCTGAGGTCTCTAACTAATTTATATTTGGGTAATAACTCTCTTAATGGATCTATTCCTGCTTCATTGGGGAATTTGAGCAACTTGTCTGGTTTGTTTCTTTATAATAATCAACTTTCTGGCTCTATTCCTGAAGAAATAGGTAACCTAAGGTCTCTTACTAAGCTATCTTTGGGTAATAACTCTCTTAATGGATCTATTCCTGCATCATTGGGGAATTTGAACAACTTGTCTTTTTTGTTTCTTTATGAAAATCAGCTTTCTGGCTCTATTCCTGCTTCATTGGGGAATTTGAGCAACTTGTCTTTATTGACTCTTTATAATAATCAGCTTTCTGGCTCTATTCCTGCTTCATTAGGGAATTTGAGCAACTTGTTTGAATTGTATCTTCATAATAATCAACTTTCTGGCTCTATTCCAGCTTCATTAGGGAATCTGAACAACTTGTCTAGGTTGTATCTTTACAATAATCAACTTTCTGGTTCCATTCCTGCTTCATTAGGGAATTTGAGCAACTTGTTTGAATTGTATCTTCACAATAATCAACTTTCTGGCTCTATTCCTCAAGAAATAGGTTACGTAAGGTCTCTTAATGTCCTACATTTGGGTAATAACTCTCTTAATGGCTCCATTTTTTCTTCATTGGGGAATTTGAGCAACTTGTCTTTATTGCTTCTTTATAATAATCAGCTTTCTAACTCTATTCCTGCTTCATTAGGGAATTTGAGCAACTTGTTTGAATTGTATCTTCACAATAATCAACTTTCTGGCTCTATTCCTCAAGAAATAGGTTACGTAAGGTCTCTTAATGTCCTAGAATTGGGTAATAACTCTCTTAATGGCTCCATTCCTTCTTCATTGGGGAATTTGAGAAATCTGCAAAATCTGTTTCTCAATGATAACAATCTCATTGGGGAAATTCCTTCATTTGTGTGCAATTTGACATCACTTGAAGTGTTGCATATGCCTAGAAACAATTTGAAGGGAAAAGTTCCGCAATGTTTGGGTAATATCAGCGGCCTTCAGGTTTTGTCGATGTCATCTAATAGTTTCAGTGGAGAGCTGCCTTCATCTATTTCCAATTTAACATCACTACAAATACTTGAATTTGGCAGAAACAATCTGGAGGGAGTAATTCCACAAAGTTTTGGCAATCTTATCAGTGGCCTCCAGGTTTTTGATATGCAGAATAACAAACTTTCTGGGACTCTTCCAACAAATTTTAGCATTGGATGTTCACTTATAAATCTCAATTTGCATGGCAATGAACTAGAGGATGAAATCTCTCGGTCTTTGGCCAATTGCAAAAAGCTGCAACTTCTTGATCTAGGAGATAATAATCTCAATGACACATTTCCCATGTGGTTGGGAACATTGCCAGAGCTGAGAGTTTTAAGGTTGACATCGAATAAATTGCATGGACCTATAAGATCATCAGGGGCTGAAATCATGTTTCCTGATCTTCGAATCATAGATCTCTCTTACAACGCCTTCTCGAAAGACTTACCAACGAGTATGTTTCAACAATTGAAAGGCATGAGGACTATTGAACAAACAATGAAGGCACCAAGTTATATAGGAGGTGGATTTTACTACCAAGACTCGGTAGTTGTTGTAACAAAGGGATTGAAGCTTGAAGTTGTGAAAATTTTGTCTTTGTACACAGTTATAGATCTTTCAAACAACAAATTTGAAGGACATATTCCTGGTGTTCTGGGAGATCTCATTGCGATTCGAGTACTGAATTTATCTCATAATCGATTGCAAGGCTATATACCATCATCACTTGGAAGTTTATCTATAGTGGAATCACTCGACCTTTCGTTTAACCAACTTTCGGGAGAGATACCACAACAACTTGCTTCTCTTACATTTCTTGAATTCTTAAATCTCTCCCACAATTATCTCCAAGGATGCATTCCTCAAGGACCCCAATCTCATACCTTTGAGAACAGTTCATATGAAGGTAATGATGGATTACGTGGATTTCCAGTTTCAAAAGGTTGTGGCAATGATCCTGTGTCAGAGACAAACTATACAGTGTCTGAGCTAGAAGATCAAGAAAGAAATTCTGAATTTTTCAACGATTTTTGGAAAGCAGCTCTGATGGGCTATGGCAGTGGACTATGTATTGGTATATCCATAATATATATCTTGAACTCGACTGGAAATCTAAGATGGCTTGCAAGAATCATTGAAGAACTGGAACACAAAATTATCATGCAAAGGAGAAAGAAGCAGCGAGCTCAAAGGAATTACAGAAGAAGAAATAATCGCTTCTAGACAAGTTACCAATACAGAAAGAAGGATTTGATTTCAGAACTTCAGGTATTCAGGCTAAGCTCTATACTAATCTTTTTTAGTTTATTCTAACAACTAATAGATGGTTTTTGTTATCAACAAATACTTATTAACGCTTGATACAAAGTGCTAGTAATCAGTTGGAAGCTGTGATATATAACAAAGGCTAAAAATTTATAGCTGTGAGACTCACCTTCTTATGTTTTCAGATTTTCAGGTGCCAAGAATAAGATGATGTTGGAGTAATGGATTTGGTTCTTCCTATTTTGCAGCTTATGATGTTGGATTTGATTTTTAGTTTTATAAGCTTTTCTTCAGTTGGGAAAATGTAATATTATGAATTTTGATGTTATATAATAAATGTTGTGTGTATTGAATGATGTTTATGCATTTCTCGGATCAATAATACTCACCTCAAAGAATCTAAGAGAGCTGAATGAATGGAGGAAGATATTTAGTGCACGATAGAAGAGTAGAACAAACAAAGAAGAATACCAAACAACCTTGGGCGTAACTGGTTAACTCACACCCTAAAGCTAGTTATTATGGTGGGAGAGGCCAAGTTTTAATTTTTTGTGATAAGATTGTTGTGGAAACAGTGAGGTAGCATACAATACACCCTTGTGGTCCGGTCCTTCATTTGCATTTATCAATGATGTTCCTTCTTGTGCTCGTAGCACTTTGAAACTTTCCTTTGTCAATTGAAATAATGTTAGTTTGAAACATTTGTCTGTTCTATTTCCAGATACAAGGGGGTATACTAGATAGATCAAAGTGGGATAATCTATAGGAAACAGTACTGGCAAGACAGAATCTTGTAAAATGACCCTAAAAAACAGGGAAGTTTCGTATAATCTATCCAAGGTAGCTGATAATTAACAAGATGCACTTAAAAGTTCAACCAATACTGGAACAAATGCTGCACAAAATGGCTCATTACCATGACTATGGTATTCTCATGCAACAACAGGTTGCCAATATGACTCAATTGTTGGGTGGTCTTGGACCTTCTCAACCCAAAAGCTAGCTCAAAGGTTGAGGCTTTCCCTCACACTTATAAATTGACCACCAGCCCCTTCCACTTCCGATGTGGGATAACCCAACAATCTCCCCCTTCACACATCGGGCCTTGGGCTGGAGAGAGCGACAACCCAGTTTCTCCCGGTGGGCTGAGACTTGTTGACAACATGGGCTCTGATACCAATTGTTGGGAATAAATCCGTAACAGAAATAATATTTGCGGTAATAAAGACAATAAATGCGGAACACAACAATACGGTTAATCAACGAGAATAAAAGAGAAATAATGACACCAAGATTTTACGTGGAAACCCTCCTAAATAAGGGAAAAAACCACGACCCGAGAGGAGCAACGAATATCACTATAGTAAGGATTTTACACTTGTAGATCCGAGCAAAACTCCAAAGATCACTACACACTCAAAAGAAATAACCTTCTTTTGATTTTTCCACCTCACTATAATATCGCTCACACTCTCTATTTTTCCTCACAGATTATTTTTCTCTGTGATGCCTCACTCTTCTTTTCTCTCCTTTGTAATTTCCTTTTGGTGTATTTAGAATGAAGAATTGTCCTCCCTTTTATAAAAAACAAATACACTACCCTCCAAATGTGCTACAGAAGAAAAATAATTTTTTCTTCTTCATAGCTTACCTACTTTACCAAACTTTGAAATTGGCAGAAAACAATTTTTTCTTTACCAACTTTGCCAAACTTTGAAATTGGCAGAAAACAATTTTTTCTTTACCAACTTTGCCAAACTTTGAAATTGAAGAAAAAACAATCTTTTTTTCTTTACCAACTCTGCCAAACTTTGAAATTGGCAGAAAACAATTCAAAGTTTGGTACATGGGGATGGACCCCACAATCTCCCCCTCCAGACCCATTCACCTGAAGTAGGTAGCTCTAGGTTTCTAGATTGAGTGCATGCCGACAAGTTCTTTGCATAGCTCGAACTTGTCTTTTGATACCACCTTGGTCAGCATATCTGAAGGGTTTTCACTAGTAGGGATCTTCATGACCTGCATAGATCCGTCCTCTATCTTTTCACGAATCCAGTGATATCTCACGTCGATATGCTTCGTCCTTGCATGATACATGGTGTTCTTGCTCAAGTCTATTGCACTCTGACTGTCACAATAGACGACATACTCCTTCTGATACAATCCAAGTTCTTGAAGAAATCGTTTCAGCCATACCATCTCTTTGCCAGCTTCAGTAGCTGCAATGTATTCTGCCTCAGTTGTAGAGAGTGCGACACACTTCTGCAACTTTGACTGCCATGATATAGCTCCCCCTGAAAATGTAAACAAATATCCAGTAGTGGATTTTCTATTGTCGAGGTCACCTGCCATATCAGCATCAGTATAGCCCTTCAAGATTGGATCAGATCCTTCAAAACACAAGCAATCTTTTGTGGTACCTCTTAGGTACCTGAGTATCCACTTAACTGCCTCCCAGTGTTCTTTTCCAGGATTTTCAAGGAATCTGCTAACAACACCAACTGCATGAGCAATATCAGGTCTTGTACACACCATTGCATACATCAAACTCCCCACTGCTGAAGAATAAGGAACTTTAGCCATTCCCTCTTTCTCCTCTTTTGTTGTAGGACACATCTGTTTGCTCAACTTCAGATGACTCGCAAGAGGCGTGCTAACAGGTTTAGCACTCTTCATGTTGAAGCGTTCTAGTACACGTTCAATGTACTTCTCTTGAGATAGCCACAACTTTCTTTTTGTTCGTTCTCGAACAATCTTCATCCCTAGAATTTGTTGTGCTGGGCCCAAGTCTTTCATGTCAAATGACTTGGACAAATCTTTCTTCAACTTTGCAATCAGCTCTTTGTCTTGTCCTACAATTAACATGTCATCCACATACAACAACAAAATAATAAAATTGTTGTCAGAAAATCTTTTGAAGTATACACATGGATCAGAATAGGTCTTTGTGTACGTTTGACTTTTCATGAAAGAGTCAAACTTTTTGTACCATTGCCTTGGGGCCTGTTTCAACCCATAAAGACTCTTATTCAATTTGCACACCATGTGTTTCTTTTCAAATACTTCAAATCCCTCTGGTTGCTCCATATAAATCTCTTCTTCCAAATCTCCGTGAAGAAATGCAGTTTTCACGTCCAATTGCTCCACTTCAAGATCTAGACTAGCTGTTATGCTCAAAATAGTTCGAATAGAAGTCATTTTGACAACAGGTGAAAAAATTTCATCAAAATCAATACCTTTCTTTTGTTCGAAGCCTTTTACAACCAATCGAGCTTTGTACCTGACCAACTTGCCATTTCCATCTTTCTTGAGTTTAAAGACCCACTTGCACTTAAGCGGTCTTTTGCCTTTTGGAAGTTCAACTAGCTGGTATGTGCCATTTTTCTGTAGAGATCCCATCTCTTCGTGCATGGTTTTCATCCATTGGCTCTTTTCTGGATGAGACAACACCTCCTTAAGATTTTCTGGCTCCCCTTCATCATTGATGAGGACATACTCTGAGGTAGGGTATTTGGATGACTCTACCCTTTGTCTTTCTGATCTCCTCAGAGCTTGAGATTGTTCTTCTTCTTCTGGGTACTCCATTTGCTCGGTATTATCACCGAGTTGCTCCCCCTGCTCAACAATCTCATCAGGTTGCTCTTCATTCTCAGCAACTTCATCAATCGTACTTTCTGCACTTATGGGATGGTTAGAAGAAGAAGGAACGGTAACAAGATTAGGGACTATACCATTCTTTTTCTTGGCCTTCTCAGATAGATCATCAGCAGTTCCAACTTCACTTTCTCGAAAGATTACGTCTCTGCTTCTGATGACCTTCTTCTTTACAAGATCCCATAGTCTGTACCCGAACTCGTCATTTAAATGGCCCCATTCCAGGAGAAATAGGTTGTCTAAGGTCTCTTACTAAGCTATCGTTGGGTAATAATTCTCTTAATGGTTCTATTCCTGCTTCATTGCAAAATTTGAACAACTTGTCACTTTTGATTCTGTATGATAATCACCTTTCTGGCTCTATTCCTGAAGAAATAGGTTACCTACGGTCGCTTACTATGCTATCTTTGGGTGTAAACTCTCTTAATGGTTCTATTCCTAGTTCATTGGGGAATTTGAACAGCTTGTCAATTTTGATTCTGTTTGAGAATCATCTTTCTGGCTCTATTCCTGAAGAAATAGGTTACCTAAGGTCTCTTACTATGCTATCTTTGGGTGTAAACTCTCTTAATGGTTCTATTCCTAGTTCATTGGGGAATTTGAACAACTTGTCGCATATGATTCTTAATGATAACAATTTGAAGGGAGAAGTTCCGCAATGTTTGGGTAATATCAGTGGCCTCCAGGTTTTGTCGATGTCACATAATAGTTTCAGTGGAGAGGTTCCTTCATCTATTTCCAATTTAACATCATTAAGAATACTTGATTTGGGCAGAAACAATCTGGAGGGAGTAATTCCACAATGTTTTGGCAATATTATCAGTGCCCTCCAGGTTTTTGATATGCAGAATAACAAACTTTCTGGGACTCTTCCAACAAACTTTAGCATTGGAAGTAAGCTTTTAAGTCTCAACTTGCATGGCAATGAACTAGATGGGGAAATCCCTCGGTCTTTAGCCAATTGCAAAAAGCTGCAAGTTCTTGATCTAGGAGATAATCATCTCAATGACACATTCCCCATGTGGTTGGGAAATTTGACAGAGCTGAGAGTTTTAAGATTGACATCGAATAAATTGCAAGGACCCATAAGATCTTCAAGGGCTGAAATCATGTTTCCTAATCTTCGAATCATAGATCTCTCCTACAATGCCTTCTCAAAAGACTTAAGAGTCTATTTCAACATTTGAAAGGCATGAGGACAATTGATAAAACAATGGTGGCACCAAGTTATGAAGGACATGGATATTACCAAGACTCGGTAGTTGTTGTAGCAAAGGGCTTGAAGCTTGAAGTTGTGAGAATTTTGTCTTTGTACACCGTTATCGATCTTTCAAACAACAAATTTGAAGGACATATTCCTCGTGTTCTAGGAGAGCTCGTTGCGATTCGTGTACTAAATTTATCTCATAATGGATTGCAAGGCTATATACCACCATCACTTGGAAGTTTATTTGTAGTGGAATCATTGGACCTTTCATTTAACCAGCTTTCTCGAGAGATACCACAACAACTTGCTTCTCTTACGTTTCTTGAATTCTTAAATCTCTCCCATAATTATTTCCAAGGATGCATCCCTCAAGGACCTCAATTTCGTACCTTCGAGAACAATTCATATGAAGGTAATGATGGCTTACGTGGATTCCCCATTTCAAAAGGTTGTGGCAATGATCCTGTGTCAGAGACAAATTATGCAGTATCTATGCTAGACGATCAAGAAAGCAATTCTGAATTTCTCAATGATTTTTGGAAAGCCGCTCTGATGGGCTATGGCAGTGGACTATGTATTGGATTATCTATAATATACTTCATGATCTCAACTGGAAATATGAAATGGCTTGCAAGAATCATTGAAGAACTGGAACACAAAATTAACATGCGAAGGAGAAAGAAGCAGCGAGGTCAAAGGAATTACAGAAGAAGAAATAATCGATTCTAGACTAGTTACCAACAAAGAAGGATTTGATTTCAGAACTTCAGGTATTGAAGCTAAGCTCTAACCCTAATCTTTTTTAGGTTATTCTAACAACTAACATATTAGGTTTTATGATTCTTTGTTATAAACAAAATACTTATTAACGCTTGATACGAATTGCTAGTAATCAGTTGGAAACTGTGATAACAGAGTCTAAAAATCTATAGTGGTGTGACTCACTTATTCTTTTTCAGATTTTCAGATGCCAAGAATAAGAAGACGCTGGCGTAATGGATTTTGTTCTTCCTATATTGCAGCTTATGATTTTGGATTTGATTTTTAGTTTTATAAGCTTTTCTTAACTAGGGAAAATGTAATATTATGAATTTTGATGGTATACAATAAATGTTGTGTGTATTGAATGATGTGTATGCATTTCTCGGATCAATAATACTCACCTGAAAGAATATTAGAGAGCTGAATTAATAGAGGAAGATATTTAGCGTGTGATAGAAGAAAGAGAACTAACAAGGAAGAATATGTAACGACCTTGGGCTTAACTGGTTAACTCACACCCAAAGCTAGTTATTGATGTGAGAAAGGCCATGTTTTATTTTTTGATATGGGGAGCCATGACGTACTGGTAAGGTTGTAGTGGATAAGGTAACTTTTCCTGTTAATGAGTTTAATCATCATAGCAGAGATGTGTTTAAAATTTCTGTTGTATTAGTTTGTAATATTTGGAGGTCTTAAATTGAACAGATGCACATCTGTTCGTGAAAGAGCATGACTATACTTATAAGTCATCTCTCAAGTTCTATAAATATAAGGACTCCTTAAGTAGCATAAGAAAAATCTGAAGTATACTAAGGCATTGTTGGATCCTGAAGGGAATTGCTTGTACCCCCTAAACAACATACGTTATATTGGTGGGGGGTAGAAGTACACAGTGAAAAAATCGAGGTTTGCATAGGTTGCTCTGGCCTCTGCAAACCACAATTATTAAACAAAATCCACACACACTAGCACATGAGAGTAAAAAATTTAAGGACGAGATGAAAGAAAGTCCCGCCAAGATGGACTTTATCAAACAACAAATACATTGTTTGTAGCTTTTGGACAACCATTTATCACTCAAAGAAGATCAAGGATTGATGCATTACATCGTTCTTGGAACAAAATTATGTACATATAACTTACAGGAATCATGTTTTGTGTGTGGTAAAACTCCATAAGGACTAGTCCCAGATACTGAGATCAAGGATTTCTAAGTGCAGCCAATCTCTTCTCCAGTTCATCGATCCCCGAACTGCCAGCACAAAAGCACAACAACAAAATGTACATGAGCGACTTACTGAGATCAAAGAGCATGAAAAAAGCATTTCATACTAATATGATACGATTATTTACAGGAAGAAAAGAAAAATAGAAAAGCGAAACCGCAACATACTTTATCTATTAACGAGCAGTTCACTCAAGATGTCTAGTAATTTTGCTCGAGGATACAGTAGTACTTGAGTCAAAATTAGATCATCATTTACCATTATTGCCTTGTTGTAATAGCTCCTATTATGTATTCCATTTTTAGTCTCTTAACTCTCCTTTTCAATTTTTTAAAGTAGCTCAGACAAAGTTGTGGTTTTAATTGTTTCACCAAATTGGTAAGTTTGAACCGCCGAGCGCTTGCTAAAGATTACACTCAATTTGTTGAGCTTGGTGAGATGAAACTGATAGCTCAGATCAACGGCTCCAACACCAAGATAGTCGAGTGAAGACTAGCACGGCTTTAACCTGGCTCGCAATTTCTAGCGAAGGACGCATGTTAGTGAAACCTAGCCCGGTAGGTTCTTTCTGTTTTGAATAACTGAGAAATATGTTGTTTCTAGCTTCAACACTTGGTGGATATTCGAGCCTCTTCCCACTATCCTTCTCCAATAAATACCAAACTTAATTCACCAACAGAATTTGAACTCATGTTGTGTGCCTACCACACATTCTTCTTCGTTACACTACCTTTATTGTTAAACCAAAGCCCTATTAGCCTAGAATTTTTTTTTGGAACTATGGTATCCGTGTCAGATTGCATGCACCTCGACTAATTTCACGAGATCCCTGTCAACTCCCACCACTATCATGTATCATGTCACTCTGTCCACCAAAACTAGAGAAGATGGGAAGAGATCACCTAGTGTTTTTGTCTCTGACGGGATTTGAACTTGAGACTTCAAGGTATTCAACCCACATTATTGACCAGTAGGGCACAACCTTGGGTGCACTTACTTATTTATTTATTTATTTACTATTGGCTCCATAGGTTTATCTCTTGAACAAGCATGTGAGTGAAGGAAAAGGGAAATAAAGTAAGAAAAAAAACCATATCAAAAGAAAATGAAGACGAACCTGCTTGATTCCTCAGTCCTTTTTCCAGCAATTTTTCCCTTGGGAGCCGCTGACAACTGTCCATATTAAAACACAGGATATTCAATTTTACACGGTAATTGTCGGAACCCAACTCCTTTCCTTCTTGTAAGTGAGAATACTGCTAGTTCCAATCTGAACCAATAATGAAAAACTAACCTGTGAGGCAACATCAATTCCAATTTCATCAAGGACCTGCAAAAATAAGACTGAGTTAATGTGCAAGAATCTGATAAGTAGGTGGGACCATGTCTATACAACTTTTTTCTATGGTAACGGTGAATGTGTATAGAAATTTAGTATATACATATTTTAATGCACTTAATAATTGTTTGATTTCAAGCAAGAATATTCCACATTCAATCGTCATTCCATTTTCAATGAAAATACATATGCAATATAAGGTGCAAAACTTCATCACCATTTGAATCTGAGATCCTAATACACTACTGAACCTCTGAACAATTAAAAAGGTCCAAAATATACCCCGACGCAGCTTCCACCTTTAGAGTGAGGGACATATTTGGACCTTTTTTTATTCAGGAGTATATTTGAGATAAAATATAACGTTGGGGGCTTTTATGAGCTGATAGATTAGCGAATGACATATATAAGACAAATCACAAATGTTAGGGGCATTTTGCCATTTTCCGTAAAAAGAATCCAGAATAATACATTCTATAAAGAAGACAATGATCATGAAGACACCCATAATGACAGCAATTAATACGTAATGGATACTTTCAATTACATCAACTACTAAGACAGCATAAAGTAAATACACATTGCTTGGTGCACGTCCACTAACTATTTTCAGTCATTACAAAATGGGGATTTTAAAGCATACCTGATTTGTCAAATCTTCAGTTTCCTCTTCTGCTTCGTCATCATCTATAGCATCATCTATGGCATCTGACATCATTTCAGTCTACATATACGAACACCGTATTATTGAGTTGACTTCTAATAATCTGAGTGAACATTTAGGAGCTATGATTTTATTTTACAATCAGTAGATAATGTGCAATCAGTCTTACCGTCATATCCAATTGAGCTGATTGCCTCTGGAAATCTTGCATCACCTTCGCTTGCTTTGCAGGATCCATTTGCTGCATTGAGTCAACTGATAATAATTAAAATTTAGAAGGAATGATGGTGACTTCACATACAACACAAATTCCATGTTTTAATGAGTAATATGAAAATAAACAAAATAATGGAGGCAACAAGAAAAAGGAACAAAGAAAAGAGGAGTCGAGAAACACAAAAGGATCAAACTGCTAGTCCCAATATAACCCACGTCTTTAATTTATCCACAAAGACCTAAGAGGGTTCAAGAGAACAAGAAGTAGCGTCCCACCAACAACAACATACCTAGTGCAATACCGCTGAAGAGAACCAGTGAAGAGTGCAGGAACCCTCTCATCATGAGATCCATCTCCATGTATATGAAGATGAACACAACAACAACATACCTAGTGTAATCCCACAAATGGTGTCTGGGGAGGGTGGGGTGTACGCAAAGCTTACGCCTACCTTTGTGGGTAGAGAGGTTGTTTCTGATACACCATTGGCTAAGAAAGATAATTTTTCAAAGAAGTGCAAGCGTAAAAAAGTTAGATGAAATAATAAAGACACAGAAGTTCTGACATCAAATAGTAAATAAAACCAAAGAACAAGAAACAACAATAGTAATAAAATAAAATTGGAGAATAAGATAATGCTAGCACAATAGTGATAATACTGGCAAGGGAGTAGATAGGTGCTCCAGGCTTGACCCACGCTCTACCATTGGAAAGGGAGAGATAGCTCGACTACATACTAACCATTTACCCTAATCTTTGACCTCCATGCTCTCCTTTCTAGGGTCATGTCCTCGTTGGCTCAAATGTGTCTTGTCGTGTCGAATCACCTCTCCCCAATTCTTCCTCGGCCTACCTCTCCTTAGACCTATCATTGTCAACCTATCGCATCTCCTCATTGGGGCGTCTGTGCTTCTCTTCACAAGCCTAAACCATCTCAGACTCGCTTCCCGCATCGTATCCTGCATGGAGGCCATCCCACCTTGTCCCGTATATTTATTCCAAACCTTGTCCCTCCTAGTATGCCTAAACATTCATCTAAGCATCCTCATTTATGCTACCTTCACCATCTGAATGTGAGAGTTCTTGACTGGACAACACTCAACCCCGTACAACAAGGTTGGGCTAACAACCGCTCTATAGAACCTACCTTTAAGTCTTAGTGACACATTTTTATCCCATAGGACGCTAGGTCCGAGCTTCCATTTCATCCACCATGCTCCAATACGATGTGAGACAACCTCGTCGTCTCCCCATTTCCTTGAATTATTGCCACGTGTGTATGAAGATGAGTTAATATTTCATTCTTTTTTTAGGAATAAAAACAATAGAGATTTTTTTTTATGTTTCATTCTCTCATTCAACAACAAACCCAGTGCAGTCCCAAAAGTGGATCTAGGAAGGATAGAGTGTATGCAGATCTCTCAAACAAACAAATGGAAATATTAAATTAGATATCATGATCTTTGGACATCAAACCTTATTCATAGCAGTCATAGCCTTAGTGGCTCCTTTCATGCCTGCAGCAACCGAAGATTGGGCAGATATTGCCTGCAATGGGCATTAAGCTTTTCAAATGCATCCGTAAAAGAGGAATGAGGAACTGAAATCAGTAAGCATGTAACATGGACTTGGAGGAGTACCTGTGTGTGAGTCGC
Source organism: Solanum sitiens (assembly GCA_016801875.1). Lineage (NCBI taxonomy): Eukaryota > Viridiplantae > Streptophyta > Magnoliopsida > Solanales > Solanaceae > Solanum > Solanum sitiens. The sequence continues at coordinate 1,401,377 of JABWTJ010000074.1, read as the reverse complement.
TATACCTCTCATTTGAGCCCGACTACCTTGCAAGTTGGCTATTTGCTGTCTAAGCCTGATTAACTGACGTGCTAGAACTTTTGTTGCTGTCTGAAAATGCAGAGAGAAAAGCAGATGACACATGAGTTCCAAATGATATGGTACCATCTGAGTATTCAGCTGTTACTTAAGCAGCAACACGATAAATTACAATTGCTAATTAAGTCTCCAGGGATGATGCTCGAGACCCACCTCATTTCCAGTTTTAGCAGTCCTTTTTATTTCAGCAACAAGTTTTTTTTCCTGTTCCATGAAAGAAAGAAATAAAAATATCTCTTAATGATGTGATATCATGTGAAGAACCATAAGTAAAGGAAGTGTGATATATATGAAAAGTTTACTAGCTCTAAAATCACAAAAAAAAGTGTATCTCATGAACACACACTATGCACTTTCAAGAACAGTCATCAGAAACAAGATCTGGACATACCTCTGATTGTAAAGCGGAAATTTCCTTCTCAATACCTACATCGCAATATTAAAACTAAAATAAATTACTCAATAGTTACTTACAAGAAGCACTTGCAAACCAAAAAGAAAATTGTGGATATCAGTGTGATGATCTTCCTAACTTGCCCTCTATATTAACAGAGATTGTGTGGATCTTCTGATGGGAAAGAAATTACAACTTATTAATGAATTATTACCATTTGAAATCCCCATTCACAGAATGTGGTTTAACCTACATTACCTACAATTGAACATCATCTCATCCAGTTCCCTAACATGTTAAAACTAACATAAAGTTGCCCAAGTAGAATGGATGGCATATGTATATTCATTTGAAAGAAATGGGTAATGAAAGAAATTTGTCCATAGTTACAAAAAATGTGTGAGCCAATCCAGGCAGTGGAAAATTTAATTCCCCCCATACCCACTCCACAAAAAAAGATACTTTGCACAAGAATCTAGCAATTTACTATTGAAGACTTTACAGTATACCCCAATCTCTAGTAGACACAATAATGAATTTCCTAAATGCAATCGGTAATCCAGCCTAAACAGAGATCAAGAACATCTTTTACATCCTTGTGCAAGTAGAAAGGCCTTGGTTGACCGTAATAACACTGTTGTGGCACCCAAGGGTGTGGCCTAGTGGTCAATGAAGTGGGTTGAAAACCATGAGGTCTCAGATTCACTTCCCAGAGGAGGCAAACAACTAGGTGATTTCTTTCTTATCAATCCAAGCCTTGGTGGATAGACTAGTACATGTGCTAGTGCCATGTAGAATTAATCAAGGTGTGTGCAATGCCAAGACACTATGGTTATCCAAAAGAAGATATTTAGCGCGGTTGTCATTTATGATACAAGTAGCTACTGCAGAAGACACTTAAAACAAAGATTCAAAAAGACCTACGCTTGATTGGAAGACCTTCCAAAGGCTTTCGCGTGTGTGGATGTTGAGATCAGTAAACTGTTAAATCCTCTCCAGTGAGTTACTCTATTTACTCCCTAAGCCTGTAGAGTGACTGTTTATCTGACTTGTATACCTCAGGTTTACAATAACATTGCTTTCTTTTCTGATTGGAATTAATAATACTTTCTATCAACTATCCAAACCAATATTGGCATAGCTCATAAAGCCCCCACAATATCATCTAGTACCAATGACCTAACAATTTAATATCATATCAACTGTGTCTCAATCCAAACTATGCAGGGTACAATATGAGTTCCTCGTATTTAGAGCATTCACATCATAGTTTTGACTATTTTTACATTGGCCATGCATCAACCAACTGCAAGCCTCTTCCTTTTACAACTATGTAATGATCTAATGTATTCCAAAAAAAAAAAAAAGTTACAGTGAGAATGAAATGCAAAGGTCGAATATGATAAATACAATTCAAATACTACCTTGCCCCTTATATTTTTTCTCATCATTCCACACATTATCAAATTATGGAAAAGGTGAAGAAAAGGCCAATGATAAATGAACTTAAATTAGAATAACTAATCACGGAAGTTATAACAATTGAGGTAATGCAGCTTCAGCCAGACAATATTTAAAGATAGTGTGTACCTTTCAACATATTAAAACTCCCAATTGAATTTACTATAACATATATATATATATAGTGGAAGATGTAGTTTATTAACAACAGGTTAACCCGAACCAACTATTTCGATACAGAACATGGATATATATATGTGTGTGTTTAACCACTAAAATTTTAATAATATTCCCTCCATTTCAATCTGTTTGTCTTACTTTCTTCTAAGTCAGTCCTTTTCAAAAAGAAAAAAAAAGTCTCTTTCGGCAACTCTTCAATTCTACATTTCCACGTGGCATGTTTAATATCATTGTATTCTAACTGAAACAAAAGGAGTATTATATTCCCAACCATAATTTCAGAAGTCGAATAAGTTATGTGTTACGAACATTAAAGACAAAAACCCGTCAAATTTAAATCTTTGATTCACTTCTGCACATATACATATAGTTCAATTTCAAGACAATGGATGTCCTATGAGCTCAATGTATCTTGTTTACAGGGTATAGGAGGAACAAAAGTTTAAAATAGTTTTACCTCTGGTGGCATGAGTCAGTTCTCTTCTACTCTCCCTAAGCGCCTCTGTCATAAAAAAAAAAATCAAATCTTTAGCTCAATATTATGAATCATCAAACACCAAGAATCATAAAAACTAAACTTTTTTAAGAGGTTCCAACAATCAATCAACTAAACCTCAATCCCAACAAAATGGGCTACCCCCCTACCTCAAGACAACCCCAAATCAGTATTCTAAAGCAGCAATTACGTAAATAAACAACAAAAAATTGACTTTTTGATGAAATAAACAAGTTAAAAATCGAACCTTTGGCATTGGGTTTCTTGGAAAAGATGTTCATATTGATTGAATCAAACAACAAATATTAAAATTATGGAAAATTGGGATTCTGAGTCTTCTGATAATTGGGAGAGAAGAATGGAAGCTGCGAGGAATTTGTACCTTTTCTTCCAAAGCCCCCAAAAGTTTTGGTTATTATATTAGTAAGCCATAAAATTCTAAGATGCGTCAATTTGGTAGTTGGTTAGAATTATGCTATAAATTTTTTAATATAAATTTTTTGTATATACTCCCTCCGTTATATATTAGATAGACATTTTTCTAAAAATATTTATCTAATACTCCCTTTGTTCTTAATTATTTATTCATTTTTCCTTTTTTAATCATTCTTAATTACTTGTGTATTTTGACAAATTAGAGAAAATGATCAAAATAGTCTCTCTTCTATTGATTAAAGTTCAAAGTGATCCTTGAGTCTTCACATGGAGCATTAATAGTTCCTCATGTTTGCAATATTGGTGCACTTTTGGTCCTCATCCAAATTTTTACCTATTTTTAAGCATTGATTTTATCCATAACCTACGTATGGGATGTGCAATCGACATTTTATGTATTTAATAGAAATAACAACTCCATATGAAAGAATGTGAGAAGAAAAACACTTTGTTTTATTTTGTAGAAATCGTATTGCAGGTAAAGTCGAGAGGTTTATCTTTTTTTTCCTACAAAGTCATAAGTTAAGATGTTCTTAGTTTAGTTGCAGTAATATTTCTAGTGAGCAGAACAATGTGTTTTTCTTATCACCTTCTCTCATATAGAGTTATTATTTCTACTAAATATATAAAAAGACGATTGGACATTCCTTATATAAAATTATGGACAAAATTAACGTTTAAAAAATAGGCAAAATTTTAGGGGAGGACCAAAAGTGTACCAATATTGCAAACATGAGGGACTATTAGTGCTCTATGTGAAAACTTAAGGATCACTTTGAGCCTTAATCCAAAGATGAGGGACTATTTTGATCATTTCCTCGACAAATTAAGAAAATAAATTTTTTCACCTATTATAATCTCAGTTAATTAGTTTAAAAAACGTAGAACTTCTTGAAAATCTTAAGTTTTTATAATTAATAGGGTTAAAAAATGATATACTCATTATGTCAATAATTATTTTCTTACTATTATTTGCATAACACTTAACACAAACAATCAAACAACCCCTAAAATAATTAATTCATGAAAAAAAAAATTCTTTTCTTGCTTCCATAGTAAAATTATACTGATTTTGTTATTGTTGAATATATACCCGTCATCTCTTGATTTATTTTCACCCCAATGAAATGGACACCAACGATGAGCACCTTCAGCATAGATCGCGCATTAACTGGAACTCCTAATACACCTAAGGTCAACTTCAATTCACCAAACTAGAATTCATCTCGCTTAGTCATTATTAACTCGTACAAAGATATTGAGTAGATAATTGATGTATCAGACTCGATACTTCAAAAGAATGGAGGAGAAGACGATCTGCGGCTAAAAGTGTGCATGAAGACAATATATGAAATAACTGAGAAAACATTCTTTGAAACAAACAGTTCACCATTCATACATCAGGGAAAAAAAAAAAAAAATTCCCAGCAAGTCTAAAACAAGCAAAAAATGGAAAAGATGAATAAAACAGTCCCAAAGGTAATCTATATTTCCAAATGTGTCACTACTTAAAAAGCTCTTAGCTACTGTCTCACCACACCAGCCCTCTGCAATGTCCTGTTGGGTTATCCCATATCGGAAGTGGAAGGGGCTGGTGGTCAATTTATAAGTGTGAGGGAAAGCCTCAACCTTTGAGCTAGCTTTTGGGTTGAGAAGGCCCAAGACCACCCAACATTGGTATCAGAGCCCAGGTTGTCAACAAGTCTCAGCCCACCGGGAGAAACTGGGTTGTCGCTCTCTCCAGCCCAAGGCCCGATGTGTGAAGGGGGAGATTGTTGGGTTATCCCACATCGGAAGTGGAAGGGGTTGGTGGTTAATTTATAAGTGTGAGGGAAAACCTCAACCTTTGAGCTAGCTTTTGGGTTGAGAAGGCCCAAGACCACCAACATGTCCAACATAAACGAATCAGATCGATATATAACCATAACAACGGTAAAAAGACTATGCAATCACGTCTTATGAGCTTAAACCTGTCAAAATCGTTGAGTGAGGCCATCCTCTTCTGCACGATCAACTTCACATCTGCGAGGACATAAAGCAAATGAGAGTTAGTCAAGTTCTTACGTAAACCCTGTCGTTAGCCAAATGACTCAAATTTACCATTTTTTTGGCTGATGAAAACCGTTTTTCCTAATTACAAATTCAAATTTGGATACTGCAATTCAGCCAACGTACACGTATCTTGATCCCTAGCTCAGCCACTGTTTGTATTATTGAGGGGACTAATTAACACATAGTCTAGTCACTTTAGTATTATGTATTGTAACTTTAGTGTTGCAAAGAGTAAGCTTAGTAGTGCAAAGAGTACACTCTATGATTTTCCGTTTTCATCTCTCCCTTTTCTCGAGAATCTTAATCTTAGCAACAACAATATCTCTGGCACCATTCCACCTGAGATTGGTAATCTCACTAATATCAGATTTCAGGAACAATCCCACCACAAATCGGTTCACTATCAAAGCTTCAGATCCTCCGTAAATTTGGCAACCATTTAAATGGCTCTATTCCTGAAGAAATAGGTTACCTAACGTCTCTTACCTATCTATCTTTGAGTACTAACTTTCTTAACGGTTCTATTCCTGCTTCATTGGTGAATTTAAACAACTTGTGTTTTTTGTGTCTTTATGATAATCAACTTTCTGGCTCTATTCCTCAAGAAATAGGTTACCTAACGTCTCTTACCGATTTATATTTGAATAATAACTTTCTTAACGGTTCTATTCCTGCTTCATTGCGGAATTTGAAGAACTTGCCTCTTTTGTCTCTTCGTGAAAATCAACTTTCTGGCTCTATTCCTCAAGAAATAAGCTACCTAAGATCTCTCACTTATCTTCGTCTGAATAATAACATTCTTAATGGTTCAATTCCTCCTGAAATAGGCTACCTAAGGTCTCTTGCTGATCTTCATCTAAATAATAACTTTCTTAGTGGAGAGATCCCTTCATCTATTTCCAATTTAAAATCACTACAAATACTGGATTTGGGAAGAAATGGTCTGGAGGGAGCAATTCCCCAATGGTTTGGCAATATTAATACCCTTCAGGTTTTTGATGTGCAGAACAACAAACTTTCTGGGACTCTTTCAACAAATTTTAGCATTGGAAGTTCACTTACAAGTCTCAATTTGCATGGCAATGAACTAGAGGGGGAAATCCCTCGATCTTTGGCCAATTGCAAAAAGTTGCAAGTTCTTGATCTAGGAGACAATCATCTTAATGACACGTTCCCCATGTGGTTGGGAACTTTGCCAGAGCTGAGAGTTTTAAGGTTGACATCGAATAAATGGCATGGACCTATAAGATCTTCGGGGGCTAAAATCATGTTTCCTGATCTTAGAATAATAGATCTCTCTAACAATGCCTTCTCGAAAGACTTACCAACGTGTTTGTTTCAACATTTAAAAGGCATGAGGACAATTGATCAAACAATGAAGGTACAAAGTTATGAAGGATATGGAGATTACGAAGACTCGATAGTTGTTGTATCAAAGGGATTGAAGCTTAAAGTTGTGAGAATTTTGTCTTTGTACACAGTTATCGATCTTTCAAACAACAAATTTGAAGGACATATTCCTGGTGTTCTGGGAGATCTCATTGCGATTCGAGTACTGAATTTATCTCACAATGGATTGAAAGGTCATATACCACCATCGCTTGGAAGGTTATCTGTAGTGGAATCATTAGACCTTTCGTTTAACCAACTTTCGGGAGAGATACCACAACAACTTGCTTCTCTTACGTCTCTTGGATTCTTAAATCTCTCTCACAATTATCTCCAAGGATGCATCCCTCAAGGGCCTCATCTCATACCTTTGAGAACAATTCATATGAAGGTAATGATGGATTACGTGGATATCCAGTTTCAAAAGGTTGTGGCAATGATCGTGTGTTAGAGACAAACTATACAGTATCTGCGCTATGATGGGCTATGGCATTGGACTATGTATTGGATTATCCATAATGTATTTCATGATCTCAACTAGAAATCCGAAATGGCTTGCAAGAATCATTGATGAAATGGAACACAAATTCAACACGCGAAGGAGAAAGAAGCAGCGAGGTCAAAGGAATTACAGAAGAAGAAATAATCACTTCTAGACAAGTTACCAATAAAGAAAAAAAGGGTCTGATTTCAGAACTTCAGGTATTCAAGCTAAGCTCTACACTTAACCTTTTTTAGTTTATTCTACTACTAATATGCTAGGTTTTATGCTTTTATGTTATAAACAACAACTAATTAATGCTCGATACGAAACATATACAACTTCAAGAATCAGAAGATTTGAAAAGCATTAGCCTTGGCTGATGTTTTAAGCTAGTAATCAGTAGGAAACTGTAACAGAGGTTAAGAATTTACAGTTGTTTGACTCACTATCTTATTTTTCAGATTTTCAAACGCCAAGAATAAGAAGGCGTTGGCGTAACGGATTTGGTTCTTCCTGCAGCTTATGATGTTGGATTTGATTTTTTAGATTCTTTTTTAGCATTATAAAGTAAGCTTTTTCTTAACTTGGAAACTGTAATGTTATGAATTTTGACAATATATGAAGTTTATATTGAAATGCCAAAACACCTCTGTCAACAACAAAAAAGATCATAACTTTAGCTCAATTTTATGAATAATCAAACACCAAGAATGACAAAAACTCAAATTTTGTGTAAAGTTTCCAACAATCATAGAGTGTGCACATACCTTTACCCTTATCTCAAGATAATCTCAAATCAGTCACTTTAGAATATATGAATCAAGATATATGTATTATAAGGTAAGCAAAGAAAAGGGGTTCTTCAAATATTAGAGTTTTGATGAAATAAAAAAGTTAAAAATTGAAAACTTTTAGAGAAGATTTTTTGAATGTTTTCATCTTTTTTTAATATATATACATTAGATTTTGTATAATTTTGTATAATATTTGGCACATTTTTTGTTGGCTAGCTATAAAATAGACACACCATATATAGTGGTTTTTGATTAGCAATTAAAAATCCCACATAAATAAATTTAAATTGCAAAAAAATTTAAGTACATTATCTTATATAATAAAAATAATTCCAAACATAACTAATACTGTACCTAAAATAGTTGATTCATGTGTAATAATTTTTCTTTTTCAACTCCACTAGTGAAGTATAAATTATACTGACCTATATAACGTTGTTGTGAATACGATTTCTCAAAAATGAATTTCAAAAGAAAGAGGAGTTGATAGTGTAAATAATATAGACAATATGAAATAACTGAGCAAGCATTCTCTGAAACAAACAGTCCACCATTCATAGATCAGAAAAATAATTTCCCCGCACGTCTAAAACAAGCAAAAATGCAAAGACGAATTAAAAAAAAAAAAAGGTAAATATATTCCCAAAAGTAAAAATACAACTTCCAAAATTGCTTTGAATCAATGTTTCACTACTTGAAAAAGTTCTTAAGCTGCAACCTCCTTTTTAAGCTTTGCAAGCTCCTGTCTCACCACACCAGCCCTCTGCAACGTCCAACGTAAACGAATAATATCAGTACATAACCACCACATCAGTAAAAAGATTATGCAATTTAAAAGTAAAAATAGTGAGTTTCTGGACACACGACGGTTCGAACACAACAAGCATGACATCTCTCTACCTTGGCATACACATCATCTTGTGAGATTATACTGGGTATGTTGTAGTGAAAACCTATTCTTTTAGCTTTTTCAAGTAAACCGGCATAAAGTTGTTTGATGAGTGGGGGATAAATGAACTGAGAATTGAAAGAAGTTTTAACTGAAATACAAATGCAATCGCACCTTGATCTTTGCCAACATGAGCTTAAATCTGTCAAAATCGTTGAGTGAGGCCCTCCTTTTCTGCACGATCAACTTCCTTCCCCAGGAGCTGGACTCCCACTTGGTCTTCACATCTGGGAGGACATAAAGCAAATGAGAGTTAAGTCAACCTTACAAGCTTTTCTTACAAATATAAGATATAAAAGGAGCTGCTAAAGTACTATCTACTCCAAATTGTCTATAAGAGAATATGAAGCCACACTTACCAGCAGCCTCCATAGCAGCAATCAGGGTCTTCTTCTTTGGAATTCTCTTGATGTCGATCTTGATATCTGTGAGTGAAAGCCTCTTGAAGTTCATCTGACTCCTCACCATGTCAGGAGCATCAACAAGAGCCTATGAATTTAAACAGATTGCAAAATTATTAGGATACATAAAACTCATAATTTAGTCATTTTCCAAAGTTAAAACTTGTCTATCAATTAAGCAGTGCCTACCATCTGTCCAAATTAAAAGTAAACTCAACAACTCTAAGTAACCATGATATTGAGTAAGCATGAAATAACACGAAAAATAGGAAAAAAGCAAATAAGATGTGCTTAAGTGATATGAAAATTTTCACCAGAATACTAGTTTAGGACACAAGTGAACAAGTTGTTTTCACATATTGGACATCACCCTTCTAGAACTGTGCCACCTATACCAAAATTTCTCTTAGATTAACACAAAAACCAATATAATCACTGGACCCAGCAATCAAGAGTTCTACAACTGTGTAAAGGCAAAGGTTCCCCATTTTTTGTACAATTTTTATTTGAAAGGTAAAGTCTTCCACTCCCAGACTATCAACATCTCAATCCGAAAAGAACATAGTAGTCAGAAACATGACAACCCCTATGGTATTAGTAACAGATTGTAACAGCAAAACAGACATACTAAACAATAATAAGGCTCACTTTAACTCGACAGAACTTCATTCAACAAGCCTGCGCTAAAACTGCCTTGGCAACAAAGACAGATATTCAAAACACAATCTGGTCTGGAACTGCTAATTTCATAGTCACAGATTACTCTTCCTGAATCCATATACAAGGCCTCAGACAATATTGCTCAATCAAGTTAATAAGATCAGACAATGTAGGCATATATAAAGTTCCATCATAGGCCATACACAGATCCTTCAAGAAGAAAATTGGCAAAGCTATAGAGATCCAATCTTTCTTCTAAAAGATGTGACTGGCAGTTCCAGACCGTAAAAGTTGCATTTGTTCTAAGACCAAGCAATCAACCTATGTCCACCCAAATCCCAATCTAGTGGGGGCATACTATATGCATTCCACTCTATTCATCCATAGGACTTACAGATAGCATCTATAAACAGATGGGAAGCAAAAAATAAAATGAAAACCCAGCTTTCCTTAAAATATGTGACGAGAATTTCCAAAACATAAAAGTTGCATCCCAATCTAGTGGGGAAGTACTATATGCATCCTCTATATGCATTCCACTCTATTCAACCATTGGAATGAAAACCCAGCACGTTTGTTGCCAAAAAAATAAAAACCCAACTTCCTCTGAAATATGTGACCATCATTTCCAAAGCATAAAAGTTGCATCCATGCTAAAATTAATCAACCCACTACACCTAAATCCAAAATATTATGTATCTATTCCACTCAAATCAAGCAACATTCTCATCACTACTAAAGATAGAATTAGGTGTTCTATAAAACTGTGGCATTTACTTTTAGAGTTTGCAAACTCCATTTCCAAAGTTTTGATGGGATATCAACTCCAAACCACTCCCTTCAATCTAAATGTTTACTTATGGTGTTCAGTTGAGTTAATTTAACCCCTGAATTTAGCACTTAACAATTTCTTTACTTTGTCAGTTATCTAGTAGTAGTTTGAAGATTGTAAAAGGACAAAATAACTTCTGCTTATGCTTCGTGTGAGCACACTTTGTCTATTATGCAATTCTGCATCTGTTTGCAGCTTTTTAATGAAATACCTTACTTCATTAAGTTTGTTTAGATTTCTGCATAAAGCTCGATCTTTTTGCCATTCCTCGGGACTTTTTAAATAAAAATGGAATAACAACTGCTTTTGAACATCTTGAAACAGCTCAAAGCCTCAAAAACACACTTCTCTTGCAAAATCTCAACAATTGAGCCCGCAAAATCATTTTTTGGTGAAATCTAAAATAAACTGCTACCTAATGTGCTCTAAATCACCGATTATACTACATTAGTTCTCTAACAAGTTCGAAGTAAGCTCAAATGGAAATACTCTGCTAAAATCAAGCACTTGAACTAAAAATATACATAAAAAAATACCCTGTTTTGGTCGATAACGTCAACGATGACGACGAGCCTCCCATAGTCCTCCCCGTAGTTAACGAGTGCAACTCTTCCGATCTCCACGAACCTCTTGAACGGCTGAACAACAAACTCAAATACAATTTCTTTTCAAATTTCACAAAAAAAAATCGTAGTAGTACCGAACATACATAATAGTGAAAACAGATGAATTAGAGAAATCAGAAAACTGAAAATTCACAAAACTCACCATTTTTACTGATCTGAAGGAGCTGTGAAGCTGCGAAAAAGAGTGAGATGAAAAGAGAGGATTGTGTTAGGGTTTACAATGTGGGGATTATAGTGCTAGGGTTTTTGTTGCTTCGGGTAATGGGCCACTAAAATATGGTATGGGCTTAGGCCCAAAATTTATGATTACAATGTAGATGGGTTGGGTTGGTGGGGTCGGGAGGGGGCGGTGAGCCGGTGAGTATAGACGATCAATTATGGGATCACTATTTAAGTCATAGCTAACATTTACAAAAAAAAATTATAAGTTAGAGATATATTGAAAATAACTTTCGACATATGTGTCCTGAAGTTGAAAATACTATGTGGGTGGGGTGGGGTGGAGTTGGGGCGAGGATCGATTTTTAAGATCATCATTCAAGTCATGGCTAAGGTTTGTGAAATTGTGTAAGTTTTGTCATGTCAAAAATAATTTTTGACATATGTGTTCGAAGTTGAAAAATAATATAAGATTGTTATACCTGAATTTTGATTTGCCTAAGATTAAACATCTTGAGGTTTGATTTATCAAGTCTAAAGTTTGATATTTACAAATACAAAAGTTTAATTTCAAGAATGTATATCATATTCAAATACATTGTATATGTTTTAAATTAAAAGGAACTTTTTTTATAAAAAAAAAGTTTGAACTATCCATCCTTATTTCGATCAACGCTTTTAAGTTTTTCAATAGTACTTACTTGATTTTAATTATATTTTGAATTTCAAATTTTGCTTCCTCAAATTGTAATAAGATAGAAAAAAATTTAAGAATATACTTACAAAACTCTAATAAAATTGTTTGATTTAAACTTAATTTTCATATTTAAATTTGTATGATAACAATAATATTTTAACTATATTTTCAAACCTCTTTGTTGAGATTATTTAAGTCAAATTCACTTTCTGTATTCACTCTTAACCTATCAAATTATTCATAAGTTTGATTGATTTGACAAAATTCGTTGATATTGTCCAAACAATTTAAAACCTTAAATATTATTTGAAAAATTAGTATGAAAAACTATGTTATATGTCCCTTTAAATATTCATAATTGAATTTTTTTATGTGCACTATACTGATAATAGTTATTATCATAAATATGATTATTATTATTTTATGTATATATTTCTTACATAAAATTGTTACGGAATACTCCTATTTAACATTATTATAAAGAAGTAATTTTTAGAGAATGTAATTTTACAATAAATATCATCCGGGTTATGAAGGTTGATTTTGATATTTTAGAAAATAATCAAGTGAGATATCTTTATAACAAATATAACTCTATAGAAATGTTTAACTATATAATAATAATAACACATTCTAAGTGATTTTATGGAAAGAAGAATGTATACACATCTTATAATTATCTCGTGAAGAAAATAAGATTATTTTCAAAAGATCTGGACTTAAGTATATTAAAAAAAATTGAAACAAAAGAAAAACAATGAAGAAAACGTAGTCATTAATACGAAAAATAGTGCAAAGTCTACCGGAAAGAAATACTAACAAATATTAGAATAATGAGATAATCAAAAGCACAACACATTAAGGCATCATTTGTTTCAATTAAGATTAAGAGGTTTTAATATGAATACACATATGAATATTAAGATTTGTTTAAGATATCTGGGTGTTTGATCTGAATACACATCTGAATATTAAGATTTGTTTAAGATATGTGGGTGTTTGATCTGAATACACATCTGAATATTAAGATGTGGTATCTAAATCTGAACACTAAATAATTAATGTTGTTGTTTTCGAATGTAAAAGTGAAATAAAATATTATAATTTTTTCATTCCAACAAAATATATAACTTTTGATAATTTTTTTTTTAATAATCATGATTTGGATCCGAAAACCTTGATAAATAACAATAAACCAAAAATATTATTGCAATTAATGTTCATGACACACATCAATACAAGAAAAGTATTAATATAAAAAAAATACTTGAAATGATTTATGAAAACTTATCAGTTGAAAAAAAAAAGGTGTTTGATTGAGAAAAGTGAGAAAGAGAGTTTTTAATTATGAGATAAAAAGGCACATCCAAAGCAGAAAACCTACGATTTATTATTTGATAACTTATCAAATGAGTCTGAATGTTGTTAAGAGTTTCCTATTCATTCAAACCTTTTCAGACTCATTAAGAGGTTTTTAAAAAATAAAACAAATTAACTTAATGAGTTGAATCTGAATCATTTAAATTCAAACCTAAAAACCAAACGTTCCTAATAGGCTGAATCTGAATGATTAAGATTCAGATCTCCATTAAGTGCAAACAAATGAGGCCTAAACCACATTTGACAAGAAACTACGAGGTACAACTAGTACTACAACTATAATTTTTTCACCCTAATACGCGACCTCCACTCCTTATCTAAAGTCATGTCCTCAATCATATAAAATTACGTCAAGTCCCCCTAATCATCTCTCCCAAATATTTCAACAATCTACCTCTACCCTGCATACTCTCTACAACCAGCCTTTTGCACCTCTTCATTAGAGTCTTGATGCACTTCTATGCACATGTCCAAACTATCTCAATCTCGCTTGCTTCCTTTATTTTGTCCTTTACATCTCTCGAATAACCTCATTCCAAATCTCATTAGTGCTTTCACGCATCAATCTCAATACAAATTTATATCTAAATCCTCGACCTCCACGCCATGCTAGCCGCTATGGCCACCTAAACAAATATAGTATAGTTTTTTAACAAGGTTAGCTATGCAGGTAATACAGTTGGAAATGCCAACTCGGTAACACCTACAAAAATTCTCTTCGCTGGTGCCCATTAACCATCATTCTTAATCATTTTTTCGTATTCATTACTTCATCTCTTTCCACCATCATCTTACTTTGTAAAAATCGATTTGAAAAATGGTATCTTTGGCTATAAGATACTAATCGAATCGTTGATAGTCTTTTTGCAGTTGTAAATTTGTCATTTTATAAGCTCCATCTCGGATTTGTGCGATCTTTTTGATAATTTGAACAACCCCAAGACATGGGCAACTCAATAATAGCTGCCTGCAAAAATGGTAAGGGTTTTTGAGCTTTATTGTTGTTTTCTATATTTGGGTTTTTGTTGAAATTTGTACTGTAATTGTATTACTGAAATTGGGTAATTGGGGTTTTGTCTATTCGTAGTCGAATTCAAGTGTAATGGGTATTTTGGGATTGTCATTGTAAGCTCCCTCTTAGATGGAATTTTGTGCGATTTTTAGATAATTTGAATAACCCCAGGACATGGGAACTCAATAATAGCTGCCTGCAAGAATGGTAATGGGTTTTTGAGCTTATTGCTGATTTTTTTTTCTTCTGTATTTGCGTTTTATTGGACTTATACTGTAGTTGTATTATTGAAATGGGAATTTGGGGGTTTGTTAATTCGAATTCGAATTGGTATTTTGGGTTTATCATTGTAAGTTCCATCTCGGGATTTTGTGCGATTTTTTTGATAATTTAAACAACCCTTAAACATAGCTGCCTGCAAAAAAGTAATGGTTTTTGAGCTTTATTGGTGTTTTCTATATTTGGGTCTATGAGAAACAATCTCTCTATTACCTGAGGTAGGATAAGGTCTGCGTACACATTACCCTCCCAAAAGCCACTTGTGGGATTACACAGGGTCTGTCATTGTTGTTGGCTTGATTGGAATTATACTGTAATTGTAATGGGTATTTGAGGGTTGTCAATTCAAACTGTAATGAGTATTTGGGGTTTCATGCTCATTGCCTGCAAGAATGGTACTAATTGTTACTCTATGCTGACACTTTTTTTTTTTCGAGATTTAAGCTAAGTAGACTTTGATTGAGATTTTATAATGTATTTTTCATCAAATTGACATTATGAAAATTGCAACTTATAGTACTTTTCATATAGATATTGAATATCAAAATTTTAGTTTTGAAATATTAAGTTGATCCAATCCAATTCAGCTTCAAAGATTAGTTAAATTGACTCTTTGGAGCGAAAGGTGCCACATTTATTTGGAAAATGGAGCATTTTTTTTTACCTATTTCTTCTTCTTCTTGTGGATTTTGGGTTTTGATTTTTTCTATAATTATAATGGGTATTTGGGTTTTGATTTTTTCTATAATTATAATGGGTATTTGGGTTTTGATTTTTTCTATAATTATAATGGGTATTTGGGATTTATGTTTGATAACAGGGGATTCTTCGTTGGAGGATCTAGACTCTTATTTCCCTGTTAGACCAGAATGCCGAGCTGATGTTCCTAATACTCGATTCAGACCTAGGGTGAGTTGAAACTTCATTCGTTCTCATCATTTTATTTAAGTTCTTCTAAATTTTGCTTATATACATAACTTTGGATAAAAAGAGGAGGTTGCGGACTTAGAGGCGGATCCCGAATTTAGATTTGATGAGTTAAGCCTTTTGTTCTTACAATTTCATTCATTACACTTTCGAAATTATGGGTTCAAAATTTAGTATTCGTTGAAATTTTACTAATTTCACACATATTTATGCTCTATGTCGAAGATACTCGATTTAGTTGAACCTTATAAATAAGGCTGCAGCAGGATCTGGCTGCTGTAGGTTGACGGTCAGCATTAAATAATCAAACCATGTTGATTTCTCCAATACAAATGTATACAGAAGTCATAATGTCAACCAAAATTAGTGTGGGATTGACACTTTGTTTGGTTGAGTAGACAACAAATTTATATGCTAGTTAATTAATGGATTCCACCCGTTGTTATTTAGGTAATTACCTGTGTCCCTTTAAATTCAACTACTTTAGCATTTATTTGATTGTTTCATTTTAGCTCTCTCCCCTTTTGTTTAGAGAAGTCTAATTCTAATCTATCAATTAGGTGAATATATACACGCTTGATTACATAAATGAGTTAAAAGAACTAGAATATCCTGCTGTAGTTTTTGTGACATTTCTCAGTTTCTTTCCAAGTCATTCTAAAGAAATGATTTTATAATTTCTGATGGCAGATTTATTCACTATGCTACCTTTGTGCACTTCCTATTTTTGGGGAAGTGCTTGATAGGCAGGAAGAACTCTCAGTGAAAGAAGATGGAAGGCTGCATTCTCTCAAGAGGGTTATTTGGATATAGCAGGTGTTCTTAGACGGATCCAACAAGGGGTACTTTTTTTCTCTCTCTTGTTCAATGCACATTCCACATTGTCATTTGCCTATGAACAGAAACATGATCTTGTCAAGTGGATTGCTTTAAAACTTTAAAGATCTCCAAGTTGATGGTGGTCCTTTCACTTACAATACTATGGTTACATCTATTTCTGTGGTTCATTGTGAAAATTAATTGCTACTTGGTAGAAAGTCCAATTTCAGCTGTCTATTCTTCATTTTATCTTGTAATTCCCAGTTTGGGATATTGGATACTTTTATGACTAAACCACTTTGCTACTTCATTGTGAAAGCCCTTCACTCCCTGGGTTCCTCTCTAGTTCATGTTGTCCTTTCCTTCTTCGTACTCCACCTTTCGCTTTACAGTGCTTTCCTAAGAAGATAATGCATTTCGCTCATAGTCTCCTTCTCCTACCTTGCCCTTTTCATGACTTTAACCTATTTGAACAACGGTTATCCTCATACTACTTGCCATCAAGAACAAATTAATCTGCTTTTTAGTGAATGTGAACAGCTCATATAATTTTTAGCAAGTGCTTTTTCCACCCGGTGAGGTTTTAACTTGAACCGAAGTTGCTCATTTGGTGGACATTTGGAGCATAATAGAATCTCAATTTGTGCAAGTGGTGAACTGCTAAAGGTGAAAAACTTCATGGGACACCAATTTCATCAATTACTCTTGCTCAGTTATCTCCACTTGAATGAAGATTATTTCATTAACTATAACGTGATAGAAGGTTCATTCGATTTATGATTTTCTAGCAATGTTATATCAGTTGGGAGCCTTGATAGGAAAGTATTTAAGATCCTCTTTTTGTGTTAATATTAGAATTTTTTTATGATAAGAAGTTTTAACTGCTCTGTGAATAATAATAAAGGGGAAACAATTGGTTCGCTTATTCCGGAGCAATAATTGTTTATCTATGCTACAAGCGCTTGTTTGTTTGAGTTTGGACAGTTTCGGAAAGTCTAAATTATGCCAAAGTTTAGCCAGTAAAATTATTCATGATTTGGAATAACATTTCGGCATAGCACTGATTACACTTCTCTAAACTATATATTAGGCAGATAATTTGATCCACCATTAGCACGCCCATTGAGTTCATTATAAGGAGTCATTGTCTATCACAAATATCCAATCTGCTTGCTGTTTAGGTGGAAACTTAAGTCTTAAGTACTCTGATGCTTATTGATTTTTCTGTGAATGCTAGGGGATTCATCCATCAATTAAAGGGGCTGTATGGGAGTTCTTGCTGGGTTGTCTTGATCCTAATAGCACATTTGAGGAAAGAAATGAACTTAGACAACAACGGAGGTAATCTAACTCGTTTCAGCTATGGCCTAAGAGTTGTACTTATTGAATATAGACTATAAATATTAGAGGTAATCAACAATCACAACTATAGGGACTTATTATGCATTGAATTTGTTCAATTTGATGCATAAACACATGCAGCTATCGGAGGCCCGCTGTAATTTACACACAAAACTTTTCATGTTCATAGAGTTATTCTTATCAAAGATCAACTTTCTCAATCCTGATCTAGTTAGGACTGAGACCGAGGTGAGCCGATTTGGATTCAACTGGGCAAGTCTGGTTTAATCAAGCTCTCCATAATCAACAAGCCATGTTTCAGACAATTTTGTTAGGTTCAGCTTGATTAGTTTTTCTTATCAGAAGGACCCGTTGGCAAAAGATTGCCAATGAACTTTGAAATCTTTACGTATTGAGGTTCAAATCTTTGTGCCTTCAGTCTTAACTACAAAAGCTAAAAATTGTTGTTTTGCAATAGTTGATGTTTATAGGTACAAACTTCCAACTATTTTGAAAAAAGAATGCACAGACTTATAGTCGAATCCTTGACCATTAAGTTCTCCGGTATCTTTGATTCTTGAGTCCTTGCATTCAATTGAAAATGAGTACTACAAGATAATTAAACATAGCGAAGAACAGATTAAATTCATCGGTAAGGGTACTGCCAGAGATTGATCTCATCAGCTGGGGACTTTGATCTCTCGTGTGCCTCATAATGTATTGGAGGACCAAAAAGAAGAATGGTCAGTCAAAGGTTGAAATTTAGAAATAAAGACAGTAAAGACAACGGTAATAATGATACCATGAACGTACAAAAAAGATAAAGACAACAAAAGATTTTGTCATGAATGACAGGGCATATGCAGTATTATATCACTCTTTCCAAGCTTTTATCTTTCTTCTGGGAAACTTTCCTTGACAAGTGTGTGCACACCTTTGTGGGGAAGTGGTGGTGGGTTTAATAAATTAACAACGAAAAAATGTATTTTTGCCTGGAGAACCAAATTATAGAAGTATACTATCAGTCTATCACTATCAGCTGAAAACACAACCGTGCCTTCTTTCATCCTTAAAATATTTTTTTTCTTTGATAAACTACTTATAGCTTATTTATGAGCTGCCTAATCTAAATTTTTATACTCAGAGAGCAATATGCTGCGTGGAAATCTGAATGCCAAAAGCTAGTACCTGTTATTGGCAGTGGGAAATTTACCACAAATGCTATAGTCACAGATGATGGCCAACCTATAGAGCTTGCGAACACTACCAATAATGGACAGGATACTAACAATGGCATGCCAGTCGATAGTGGTGTTTATGAGAAGAAAGTGGTCCAGTGGAAGCTTAACTTGTCCCAGATTGGTTAGTACTCATACCACTACTATCTCTAGTTTTGATTCCTGTATCTATCTCTTTATATCTATCTGTGTCTGTATCTTAGAAGAAGGGTGGGTGGTTGTTGGAAAAACTTGAATTTCAACAGACATTCTCTTCCAGTCTGGCTATCACAATCATTTGTTCATGTTCTCAAATGGTCAGTAATAAACTGTTTTCCAACTTTATGCTTTTTGACAAAACTTAAATAGTCAACATAGCTATAACTTTGAGATAGTTCTTAGTTGTGCAGAATATAACCAAAGTTTGTTATTCTAAAGATGTTTGCTACCCCCCAACTCCCATTGGTTATGGTATTCGAGATGAAGGGATTGATACATGAAATATTGCTTTTCCAATATAGTTATTATGTTCGAAAAATTTTCTGTGAATTAGTCACTGTGTAGTTCGATGAAATTCAGAGGGGGAGGGAAGAAGAGGAATTAAATGTCGGAGGAGAATGTAGATTTAGGATGTGCGCACTCCAACTAAAACCCTTTATATAGTCTGTCATCTGGATTAAAAGAAGAAATCGGGTAATTTAATTAAAATTCTTTTTTTTGTTGATTTGGGATTTTCCATCCAATTGAAGGGTACGGGTGACAAGTTTGTAGACGTGAGGGCATAAATAACTTGTTTTAACGGTAAGGGTGAAGTCAACTAATAAATCAAAGTTGAGGGGTATCTTTTACCCTTTTCCCTATTTTGTATTCAAATATAGAATATTTACTTGCCTTATTCATATACCATATTATACATAACCTAAGACTCATATAAGAAGCACCTTTTGTACATTGTTAATCAAGTCATTCTGAAGATCCCTTGCATGTTATTTTCTCATTACGCCCGCCAATGATGCTAGATTCTAAGCTTCAACATTTCACTGAAGTTCCAATTTAAGTTGTTCAACTCCAGACAGATTTTCTTCAACATGGTACATATAGTTTATTATGTTGAAGGTTGTTGACATGTACGACCGATCATAAGCTATCGTCAGTTTCGAACAACAGTAAGAATTTTAAATGACCTTTGTCAGTCTTCATGTGTCCATGTTCCATTATAATGGATGAATTGGAAAAATGGAAATGCCGTTCATTTTGCCTTTGTAAGGAAGATTGTGCATCAGTATAGACTGATTTCCTGAAAATATCTAAAACTCTCATGGCTTATGATGTTGTTTAGGTCTGGATGTTGTTCGTACGGATCGTTCTCTTGTATTTTATGAGAATCAAGCTAATCAGGCAAAACTCTGGGGTGTGCTAGCTGTCTATGCATGGATAGATAAAGATATTGGTTATGTTCAAGGTATTATAGCAGTATTTTAGAAACTAATTTTTTGAAACATCAAGGCCGTTTGTAAACCTTCTGTCTTATTTTCTGAACAGGAATGACTGATATTTGCTCCCCAATTATTCTTCTTCTTGAGAATGAAGCAGATGCATTCTGGTGCTTTGAACGTGCAATGCGTAGATTGGTATGCCCCTGTTGTTTCCATTCATGCTTGTTGCAGACCTACACAAATGAATAGATAGACAAGCAAATATGTTTCTTCTTTAACATCGCAAGGTTTTATATGAGGCAGTCACATAATTCATAAATTTAAGTTTTAGCACTATCCATTATACAAAGAATTTTCATTTGCTTGACCGAGACAAGAATAGTGAGGTCCGCATGTGAGATGACGTGTTGCCGGCCTAAAATAAATAAATGTGCCCCATATTTGGCAACTTAAGATTTTAGATGAGGCACTTGTTCCTTATTGGTGGTGTCCAAAGAGGTTTATAGATTCTTGGGCCATTCCACCCATAGGTTTTGGGTTGGATGCTCAGATTCTTTGAAATTGCATTAGATCCGAAGGTTGGTGAGCTTGTTCGTGTCACCGTTTTCTATCTTCATGTTCTATCATTCTGTCTTCTCTCCAAATTAAGCCCATGGCGCTGCTCTGGGTTTCTTTCTCTATCTCAATTCAGCCCATTGAGCCATTAATTAACTATTAGCCTGTTGAGCCAAATGTCTCCCTCTACTCCAGGCCCTTTACTGTTGAGCATCCTCCCTTCAGCTTCAAAATAAAAAAATAAACAAAAAATAACTACAAAACCCAGTGTAATCTTACAAGTGGGTCTGGGGAGGCTAGAGTGAACAAAAATAAAGAAGGCAAAAAAATAAGAGAAAAATCAAATCCCATTTCAACACTAGAACCCAGGTTACTCGTGCAAGAGGGTGTTAAGAAATGCACTTGTCCATAATCGGTTATATAAGGGATTTCCAAAGAGTTTATAATATCCAGGGACACTCCACCCATTGCTTTAAGGTTTGGTCTGGATGCTCATATTTTTTCACATTGATAATGCTGATTGGTTGAGTTACCTTGCTTAACATCCATACACACAAAAGCAAAAGGAGAAGAATAAAGGAAATCCACATTCTAGTCATACCCTTGGTTGAACTTTTACTGCATGATTTGTTTTGGGTTTCTCTTGTAATGATAAACCACACGCTCCAGCAGTAAGTTGATGTATGCCTATTTCATGTTTCACTTTCTAACTGTATTTAGCTTTCATATGGTTATATTACAACTCATGCAACAACGCTGTTGTCCCCAAGGAAAGGGGAAATAAACTTGTGCATGTATTTATGTTCTCTATATTCAAACTTGTGCAACAGTGTGCTAGTTATTTCCTATGTTTATGCCATTACTGCATATATAACTACTCCATATTCGATTCAACAGAGAGAAAATTTCAAGTCCAGTGCAAATTCTATTGGAGTGCAATCTCAGCTGAGAGCCCTTGCACAAATTGTTAATATTGTTGATCCAAAGCTTCATCGACACCTTGGTAAGGGTTTTCTGTTCTCAGTATATTCTTAAGTAGCTATTTCTATGAAAGAAGTAAAAAAATGCAAGATCTTGTGGCAAGATTCTTGCCAGTGTTGTTGATTTCCAACCAGTTCTTAATACAAGAATGATTAACTAAATCTAAAATAGGCCTTATAGAAGTTTCTGGGTTTTTTTTTGTACGGAAGAAAGCTTTTGGACATCTTGGGAACAGAGGATGTGAACTAACAAAGTGGATACATAATAATTGGAACTTTTTTGACCACTGACTGCCAACCTGTGACACCTTCTCCCCTCCCCCTCAGAGAAACAAAAAATAGTCTGGGATTGGGGGGGTTGGGGTGAGGGGGGGATATAGACAAAGAATGAAGAGAGTCCTCTAGTTTTATTTGCTGTAATGTGTTCTGATGATATTTTCCATGAAATCATGATTTATTTTGTGAAACTTTTAATGCGCGCAGTCCAAGTTTGTTATTGACTATCACAAGATAAATATTATCTTTTAGCAATGCAGGCAATACATATATGGTATCTAGCACCTATCAAAAAGAAAAAATGCAGATTCTATGATGGATTAGCCCAAATGATTGGTACTTTCTATAAGTTGGGGCCAGACTCATAAATCATAAGTTAAACATTGTGAAGCATTAACATCCATTTTGAAAACGTCTCTCATATTATGTTGTTTGGGACGTTGGTAATATAACAATAAATTTTTTTCACGGTGGAGATATATTGGAAATCTGCATTGTTAAGAAAGCCTCAAACTGCACGCTTGACCATCTAAAAACATAGAGGTTACTCTCTCTCTCTTCCTCACCAACTTTTTCAATTGTAATTGGCAGAGGATCTAGATGGCGGAGAATATCTGTTCGCATTACGCATGTTAATGGTACTTTTCAGGAGAGAGCTCTCATTTGTCGATGCACTCTATCTCTGGGAGGTGAGAAGCCCAAACCTCTTTTCATATTTATTGTTTGGTGGATTGAAAAAATATTGCACAATAGTTTGTCCCCATTTTTGGTGTCGCACTTCAGTTAATTACATTTTTCCTGTCTACATTTGCTTTGAAGAGACATGGTTGTTTTACTTGGCAAATTATTAACTTCATGAAAGAAATGATTGTTCTAATTGGCAATTGATGCCTTTTGTATTTAAAAGAGCGCATCACCTAAATTAGTTTGACATGAAGGTCGAGTGAAAAGATAAGGATATTTATATTTTCAACTATGGAAGAGGGAAGGATGATGAGCAAATGTAGGTCAGAGTTATTGTAATCTTCTGATTGATGCTACTTTTGTACATACTTCATTTAGGTGATGTGGGCCATGGAGTACAACCCAAACATATATTCATTATATGACAAGACTCTGGAACAACTTCCCGATAAGTTAAATGATACGCAGCTAAAGCAATACGGGAAATTTGAAAGGAGAATATTGAGAACTGGTGCAACGAAACAGCACGACGCACTTGCCATTTTCCTAGTTGCAAGTGTTCTTGAAACGAAGAAAAAACAGCTTATGAAAGAGGCGAAAGGCCTTGATGATGTTGTCCAGGTCTTCATAAAATTTCTCTCCTCGTCTATATATTCCACATTATTGTATTCTTTGGTCCTGAAAATAACATACTTTTTCCAGATCTTGAGTGAGATAACTGGGAACTTGGATGCAAAGAAAGCACTAAATGAGGCTCTAAAGATTCATAAGAAGTACATGAGCAAGGCAAGTTTTATGTTCCCTGTTCTCTGCTTTTCCCAACCCCCTCTCAGCACACACATCCCAAAGGATAAAGAAGAAAGGATTTAAGTTATGAATCCCGGTCATTATGAATGGTTATAGTTATCTCATATGCGACTTAAATAGTATAAAAAAACTTTTTTACATTGTCTGTTAAACTCAATAAAGAACCCCCCGGTCCCTGTCCCCCCGTCTCTTTGTTCTTGTACATGAGCAAGGCAAGATGTTTCTTTGTTCCCTGTTCTCTGCTTCTCCCAACCCCCCAACTCACACATCCCAAAAGAAAAAGAGGAAAGGATTTAAGTTATGTAAACTTGCAACATTTTAACCTATTGTAATAGGTTTATCTGTTCTATTTTTCAAGTTACGAATTCCGGTTATCATGAATGGTGGTTACCTATCGTTATCTCTTAGCGACTAACATTGTCCGTTAAACTCAAGAAAGAAACCCACCCACCCCACTCCACCCTTCGACGGGGCCTTTGTTCTGGTACATGAGCATGATATCAAACATTTTTAAGTTGGCTCATAAGATGCTCATGAATGCAGGTGAAAAAGACCTAGATGGAGTTGCTATTCATCACTGCAGCAAGTACCCCTTTTGCTCAATGTTTTGTTGTACCTTTTTATGTTCATTCTTTCTTGTGGGAGTGATTATTTCCATCTTGCATTTGGTGTATAATTCATTCTATTTATTATTATTACAAAGAAAAGAACTTGTACATAATAGTCTTGTTATGAGATGTACATGATGTGTTTTGGTTGTAATATTTGAATCACATTCCTCAATCTGAAAAATGTTGGAAACATCATACCATATTTTCATTTTTATATCTTATTTTTAGAATTTCTTTTTTTTTTCCTATCTAAGATATTGATCATTCATCACTAGATGGTTATTAAAAGGATTATTAGAAAGATAATGATTAAAAGGACAGTCTGATGCACAAAGCATCTCCTTTCACAAAGGGTTCGGGGAAGAGCCACACCACAAGGATGTGATGTAGACTTGTGATCTATAGGTCACACAATGATAAGTTTACGGTTGCTCCGAGACTCTCCAAAGATAATAATTTAAAAGGTCCTTTTACCGGTGTATGGTATTGAAGTTGTACGGGGGGATTCAAACACGAAATCTTTGGTTCAAACAAAATTGTTGGAGGAAAAAACAAATTATTTACATGTAGCTACTTAGCTAGTATTGGCTAACACGTTAATCTTTTATATTTAGATCGATCTTTATTAATAGTCAAGATATCCTTTTTAAAGATTATGTATATAATATATCATTGGAAATCAAAAAAAAAAATTATATTCATTTTTTTTCCTTCAAATTCCTATAATATTGTCTTTATGATTTTAAAAGATAAAATTGAATAAACTTGAAAATCTTACTATTTGTTGAAATAATCTAAACGTAGTGAAAGCATAACAACACTTGTCACTAGAATAAAAGTTTCAAATAGACAAAATTAACAATTTATTGAAATCGCGATTTAGTCACATGACAATATCTATATAAAATTTCATGCTCGTTAGAGAATTTGTATACAATTTATCCTAACTATAAAGTATATTCACATCCAATTAGCATTGCATATGGTCTTGGACACTTAATTAAATTCTTGACGAGCGATATCTACCTTCACCTTATTCTGCTCTCCTTAGCCTCTGGCTTGAGCGTGGTGAAGCAAGGGTCAGTGAGGTCGACCCCGATCAATGAGATAGTTAGCATTTTCTTCAATAATTCTAAATAGTTGTTGTCACCAACCTTATATATAATTATTTTTAAAATAATTTTTCTTTTTTCATTTGCATATAATTATTTTTAAAATGATTTTTCCTTTTTATTTGCACATATAAAAAATGTTTATAAATAAGAAAGTGCTACCATTACATTGTAGTGGCCACCATTAGGCCTAAAAAAATTGACAACTAATGAAAAAAAAAGTCAGAAGCAAGATTTTAAAGAGTAAAATATAAAAAGGGAATATCTTAAATAATAAAAAAAATAAACTTAAAAAAATGTTAAAATAATTTATCATACCTAATATTATGGGATACTTCTGGTTATGAATGACCATTAATTCATTGCCATTGAATTGATGAAAATGTTGCTTTAACATCTTTTTTCCTTTGTGATGATTAAAGAGGAGTCAAACCTAAATTTCATTTTTAGGGTTTGAATCCATTTAATTTCTTTGTAATGTTTTTATACTTACAAATTCAAGAAATACATTTGTTCACTTGAAATAAAAATTCAAAATTCCCATTATTTTTTTTTAATTTTGAGTTTCTACACATAATCAAATGATTGATTTTATATGAAAATATCACATTCTTGATTATTTTTTCACCTAAGTTTGAGATCATGTCCACAAAGGTGAAAGGCCTTCTTAAAGGCCTTAGGTACATTTCTCAAGTTTTTGGTAAGTAATTCACATTTTCATTTGTGGGTATTTTTAGATTATTCTTGAAAATAGTTGTTTTATGACATCGTGAAATAGTTGAATAGACGATATATAAATTCTTCGTATTCATTATTTATGGCTTTTTTATATTCTTAAAATGAGTGAATGGTCATAAGAGAAGATTGCGCTACCAGTAAGGAAGGAGGGGAGGTGATTGTTATATATATGATGGTGAAATAGTTGAGATCAACCGTATAAATTATTCGTATTTATCATTTGTGGGTATTTTCAGATTTTTGAAAATGATTGTTTCATGACAGTATCACGTGAAATAGTTGAGATAAACTATATGAATCCTTCATAATCGCAATATTGGGGTATTTTTAGATTTTGAAAAGTGGTTGTTTTGTGAAAAAGTTGAGATAAATTATAGGAATCCTTGATATTCATCATTTGGGGGGTAATTTTATAAAAAAAAAAAAAATTAAAAATTGTTTTGTGACGGTGTGAATAGTTGAGACGAACTATATGAATCCTTGATATTCATCATTTGTTATATTTTTAGATTTTTGAAAATGATTGTTCTATGACGGTGAAATAATTGAGATTAACTTTATTCATATTCGTCATTTGGGAGGTACTTTAGATTCTTGAAAATAACTGTTCTATGACGTTGAAAAGTTGAACTCGACTAAAATTAATTCTTTCATATTCAATCATTTGTATTTTTAGATACTTGAAAATGAAGAGTCATAGTAAATGACTAGTGAGCTAATGAGAATGTTAATTAGTTGAAATATTCAATAATCGAGTATGGGTCGATTTTGAATAAATTGAGATCGTCTATATGAATCGTTTATATTTATTTTATTATTTGGTGCAGATGAGGATAAAGAAAAAGATATACAAATTGGTTTTCCAACAGATGTAAAACATGTTGCACATATAGGATGGGATGGTCCATCAGTTGATAATCCAAGCTGGGTAAATATATACATATTTTTTTTATTTTGTTGTGTTTTTCGTGTTTATCGATTTTTATTTTATTTTAATTATTGAATTCATTAAAAAAGATGTATTGAATCGATTCTTTTTTAATGAATAAATCAAATTTCGATTTTTCATCTTATTCTACTATTTGATTCATTATAGTCGCTATAAGAAATATACTGAACCGATTCGTTTTAATGAATAGCTAGACCTGATTTTCTTGTTGTGTAATCGCTTAGTTTTTTTTTTCCTTTTTTTTTACTTGTTACATTTCTTGTGTACATCGATTTCGATTTTCAACTTATTTTTCTAATTGATTCACCAGAGTCACTGAAAAAGTATGTTGAATCGATTTTCTTTTAAAATCAAACATTCATCTTATCTTAATGCTTGATTCACCATAATTATCGTTATAAAAAATATATTGAATTGATTCTTTTTAATAAATAAACTCGATTTTGTTATTGTATAATCACCAATTTTATTATCATTTTTGACAGATGAAAGAATTTAAAGCACCAGGAGCATTTCAATCAGCACCTTTAATGCCTCCTCCTGGAGAACATAAAGAAAATCCTGATATTAAATGGGTTTCTGAAGGTGTGTTGACTCTTTTTCCCCTTTTTATTATTTATTTTTTCGATGTAAATCTGAATTAGTCGGATTAGAAATTATGATGTATTAGTTAAGTACATGTTATTAGGTTAAACCCTATCACAAAGAAAAACTTAGTATTATGTGTAGAAGGACATGCAAAAGGGGCGAATCCTTTTATCCACTAAGTTTCGAATCGTGTGACTGACTATCAAGGATCTCTTAATTATCAAAGAAACGATTACAACATGTGTGATCACATTCATAGTATTCGACTCGAATCATACATATTTGTGAAAAATAAGAATGTGTACGTAAAAGAATTAAAAGAACGAAGGGTCAAAAACACATCTAACATATCCCAACTTTTTGAGGTTCATATTTGAACTAATAAGTGTGTGAGATTTCTACCTTAACTACAATTGTTTGCTTTTTCCTACCCGACTTTTTGAATTTCATATTTGGACTATCAGGTATATAGGTTTTCTACCTTAACTATCAGTTCGCTTTTCTTACCTAACTTTTTTAGTTTCATATTGAGTTTTCTACCTTAACTATGAGTTGTTCGCTTTTTCTGTCTGAAATAGCATCATCGTTCAGGGTAGAAAAAGTGAACAACTAATCTTTAAGGTGTGTTTCGATAAACATTTGGTGATAGTTAAAGTAGGAAACTAAGAAAAAAAGAGATACTTTAAATGTGTTGTTGATTCTTAACTCTCCGAAAGAAGATATATCTCATATAATAACACATCAACTCGAGACTTTAAATCTTAGATTCGTCTATTACTTCAAGAGGATTAATATCTTTTTCATTCTTTTTCTACACAATATGTTTCATGTAAATTGTAGATTCAAATAGAAAGTCAAGAAATGCAAGTTCTTCACCACCCAAAGAAAAACAAGAGAAGCCAAGAACATCAAGGAGACATTCCACAACAGAAAATGGAAGCAATGAAAACTCTACAAACAAAGAGCCTGGAACCAAATCAAGGGGTTCAAGGAGACATCATAACAAGGACACGTCCGATGGAACCAAATCGAGTGAATCCTCGAGCAAAAACAACCCAGATATCCCTAAAAAATCGCGAAGAAAGAAGTCAAAGGAGGATGGTGGCTTGAATCGACCATCAAAATCTAAAGGCACAACAAAAATTACAGAGTCAGGTCCTGGATCGGAAAGTGAAAGTAGTGGAATTTCTAAAGAAAAACAAGAGGA
This sequence comes from Solanum sitiens, assembly GCA_016801875.1. Taxonomy (NCBI): domain Eukaryota; kingdom Viridiplantae; phylum Streptophyta; class Magnoliopsida; order Solanales; family Solanaceae; genus Solanum; species Solanum sitiens. Next base: position 1,372,372 of record JABWTJ010000074.1, on the reverse strand, counting down.
GTGAAAAAAAAAAACAATGTAATGTACTTAAAAAGTTTACATTTTTTTTTTTGGCAGCTTAGTGAATTGCATAACTATTTTTGAGACCACATAAAAGTTTATCATTCATAATTTATAGAGTGTGTATTGTTAGAATGTGTACAATCTTAACTTTTTTGATACTATGTGTGTTTTGTAGCTTGCATGAGTCGATAGGTCAACGAAGGGTATATATATATGAGACTGAAGATAATTTTGGGAGATATCTATGAGTCGATAGGTTAATAAAGGGCATATATAAGACAAATCACAAACGTTAGGGCATTTTGGTCCTTTTTGTTGAAATATTGTTCAACGGTTTGAAAAGCTATTCATATTTTGGCACATTAGTGAGTTTCACAGCTAAGTTGTATTTGTTCGATCTATAAGTCATGAGTTCGAATCGTGGAAGCAATCAAATTGTATACGACACAGATGTATATTAGGGTATATTATACACATCACATACCTTCCCAGAACTTTGCTAACGCGGGATATATGCTTTGTGCACACAGATGTCTCCCCCCACCCCCTCCTCTTTTTTTTTTTTTCAATCAGAATATTAGTAAAGAGTTTTTAGATTTAAAACGACAAATGTAAAAATTGTATTGTGCGTCATTGGCCCTCTAGGATTCTTGATTATCGAAAAAATAAGAATATGTGATAAGATGGTATTTTCTTAAAATTATAACATTAAATTTTATAATTCTTAAAAAATAATTAAACTATTGTTATCTGATATCACTATCTATTTTTATCCTTTGTGAGAGATGAAAATAGCCCGAAAAGGAAAAAATATATATTTAAAATAACTAGTCAACTGTCACATAGACAAATTTATGCATAATCAAACCAAATATATTAGAAAAAATATGTAAGATGTCAACTTCTCAAAGTCAGATTGATATTGATATGATATTGTGGTTTTCTCTTATTTTTGTTTATATATGCTGAAGAAAAAACAATATTAATTAGTATAGGTAACACATTATCATAAAATAAAAAGGAACATGCATTGATTGAAATTTAAAAAGATATATAATTGAACTTAAGTTATAAAATGATATTTGAAAGTTGAAGTAGTTATTTTCGAACATGAAAGATCATAGTTAAAGTTTTGTGATTGAAATATAAACAAAAAGAACTTGATAATGTTATTATTTTTCAAGGGGAAATGCACAAGTACCCCCTCAACCTATGCCCGAAATTCTAGAGACACACTTATACTATACTAAGGTCCTATTACCCCCTGAACTTATTTTATAAGTAATTTTCTACCCCTTTTCAGCCTACGTGGCACTAGCTTGAAGAAAAAAGTCAACCAGCATTGGACCCACAAGATAGTGTCACGTAGGCCGAAAAGGGGTAGAAAATTATTAATAAAATAAGTTCAGGGGGTAATAGGACCTTAGTATAGTATAAGTGTGTCTCTGAGATTTTGGGCGTAGGTTGAGGGGATACTTGTGCATTATCCCTTTTTCAAGTTCAAAGTTCTACATTTCAAGTTCGAAAAATTGAAATAATGTGTCGCTTTGATAAATAAATACTTATTTAAAAATAATCTTCACATATTTGAAACATAATTTATATAACAAGGTTTTAGACTTCTGCCTATTTTTTATATGTGTGCGTGAGAATGTGCGAAAATCTACTTTAGGATTGTTTGATATGTGAGATAAGAATAATAATTTTGATTAAATTTATCACAGATTAGATATAAGGTATTAGCTAATTCTGAGACTATTTATCACACTGTTTATATTAAGATGATAGATTACGAACCCATATGAAAGGTGAGATAAAATAGTCTTATGAGATATCTCTACTTATCTCATTACTTGTACCAAACGACCTCTTAAAATTTTAACGAATACTCCCTATATTTTAATTCAAGTGTTTTAATTTAATCAGAAAATAAAATTTTAAAAATAAAAAATTTTTTAAATATTATAATCTTAAATTAAATATATACATAATATTTCAAAAAATAAACAACTGAATTCAATCAGTCTTGCGACATAATTAACTACAATAATACTTGTATTACGATACAAAATAATAAGTGTAATTTTAGAAAGTTTATTAAATTACACATTGGTCCCTTTATAACATCTTCTTTTTCAAATCCCACCCACTAATTTTTCCTTTATTCCATATCTTTCCTCATAGTAGTAGAATCATCTTCTTCTTCACTATTTCATGCCATTTGCGATGTTCTAGTCTTTTCTACGCAAAACCCATTTCAAATATCGTTACAAAGTACCCAAATCACAATTCAAATTGACAAAATTGAAAGATTTTGTGGGATTCTTGATTTTGATTAAGAATCCAAAGCATTGATTTTTTGTGATTTTGTGAATCATGGAGTTTGAGAAATTTGTTCAGAAAAGAAGAGAAAAAGGGAATAAATTTGATGTTTTGTTGGATTATTGATTGATCATTGAGTTGTAACATAAACCCATATTACCAAAGTTGAGAATTTTACTATAAGAAGAAAAAAAGTGAGAAAAAGGGTGTGTTTGGTTTGATGTTTTGTTGGATTATTGGTTGATCATTGAGGCTCATATTTTGCAAAGTTGAGAATTTTACTATTAAGAAGAAGATGGTGAGAAAAAGGGTGTGTTTGGTTTGATGTTTTGTTGAATTATTGGTTGATTAGAGAATCCACAGAGACCCAAGTCACTATTTCAATCTAGGGACTGTGAGTTTTGCAAAGTTGCCTAAAAGAGAGAAGAAAGTGAGATAAGGAGTAGGGATTTTGTTGAAGATTTTGGTGATTGTTAGTTGATCAAAGAATACCCTTTTGATCAAAATGGAATTTTGATTTTTGCAAATAAAAATATGGAAAGTGGTTATCACTGTTTCCATTATTCTTCAAATAGTGAAAAGTAAGATTCCTTAACCACTTCTTTCTTTGCTTGTGCATTGTTAGTTGGTACATAATGATGGGTCCTGAGTTTGTTTATCCTTATTTTAGGCTTCTAATTAACACGTAATAGTTGATTATACTTGAATCTTTTTGGTTATGAGTTTTTTCGCTTTCATCCTTTATTGTGTTGTTTGGAGTTCAAGTTCATGCCCTGTAGAAATGGGCACAGATTTAACAACAACATACCCTGCTTAATTCCACAGAAGGAGGTGCAAAAGAGAAGGAATTGAGAGGAGTAGTAGGGGTTTTATTTTTTATTTTTTTATTTTTTTGAGTTATTGGTTGATCATAGACTACCCTTTTGATCAAAATGGAATTTTGATTGCAAATAAAAATATGGGAACTGATCTGGCTGTGTTATGGTTTTTTCATCACTATATCCTTCATTCTTAAACAGTGAAAAGAAAGATTCCTCAACCCCTTCTTTCTTTACTTGTCCATTGTTGGTTGGTATATGATGGGTCCTGAGTTTGTGCATCCTTCCTTTAGGTTTGTAATTATTGCATAAAAGTTGGTTCTGGTTGAATTTTCTTAGTTATGAGTTCCTTGGGCAAACGAGTTAAACTCATTATTGTTGGTGTTGCTTGCTGTTAAAGCATCGTGAGAGAGTTGCTACAATATGGAGAATGATAATTGGGTCAACAAGCCGGGGAAGGCTCAGAAAAGTTTGAAGTTGAGGAAGATGATGAAGTGCTTCTGCTCGGGCGAACAATTACAGATAGGTGACATGGTTCCATTGCCTGATTCCCCTGCGACTAAGGATTACAGAACAAGTGTCCGTTCATCAAGAGCCGGAGATACTGGCAATATTGAAGAGGCTGAATCATCTTTGCGCGAGAGTGGTGCTTTGAATTATGAGGTACCATATTAAGTTTGCCTTTTGTGTAGTGTCCCATCTCATCCTAAACCATTTTATGTTTCAATGGGCATGAATTACAATTATTATTATTCATCTGAGAGTTAAACTTCATCTAATTTCTAGGAAGCAAGGGCATTGCTTGGAAGATATGAGTACCAAAAGGGAAACATAGAGGCTGCTCTACATGTGTTTGAAGGGATAGATATTGCCTCAGTGACTACTAAAATGAAAGTCACCCTTGCTAATAGAGCTCGAATTCAAAAGAGACGTTCCCAGAAGTATGATACACCACCAATGTCCATACATGCTGTAAGTTTGCTCCTGGAAGCAGTCTTTCTTAAAGCAAAATCATTGCAGGCTCTTGGGAGGTTTAAAGGTTAGACTATACATGGTAGTTTTTCAGTTCACTTTTTGTAATAAACATTATTTCATACATGGGTTCAAACAAAGCCAAATGAATTACAACAATTAATACAGCTAAACACTGACGAGCTTTGCATTGAGACGTAGTAGTTATTGTGCTAATATCTATGTTTACGTGTTCCAATATGATGATCATTTTCAGTTAGGACATCTTTGTTCAGTATGCTAAAGTTATTGTGTTATGTTATCAATCGTGTTTCTTTGCAAATGTTTTTATATGTTAGTTCAACTATTTTGAAGTTTGCACTGGCTCTCTTACATTACTGTATCCATCCTCGGGGCCTTCCATGGGACAATGTGAATTATTATCTATTTTTGTTGATTGCTAGGGTTTGTTTAATTCATATTTTGGTCTTGTTTATTCTTTTAAATCACATGTTAATTTCTCCAAAATGATCTGGTTAAATTCATAATTTGGCTTTTTAGCTAGATATCTCACTTGTAGAGTAGTATGAGAATAGTGTATGTTACTTCTAAGAAACCTTACAAGCACACATCTCTCCTGCAGCAGATTTTTTACATTCTTACCATGCCGTGTTTATATGTGATTGTGAACACAGCGTGATTAGGAATTACATGAACCCGGAAGCTCATAAAGTGCAAGTTTTCGACATCTTCATCTGATGCATTCTCCAAATATTTTTGCAGAAGCTGCTCAATCATGCACTGTTATTCTGGACATTGTTGACTCTTCATTACCAGAAGGCTTGCCTGAAAACTTTGGTGCTGATTGTAAATTGCAGGAGACTCTCAGCAATGCTGTCGAGCTGCTTCCACAATTATGGATACTTGCAGATGCTCCGAAGGAAGCAATTATGTCATACCGCCGAGCTCTTCTTCGTCAGTGGAATCTTGATGTTCAAACTAATGCAAAGATTAAAAAAGAGTTCGCGATTTTTCTTTTATACAGCGGAAATGAATACAATCCCCCTAGTCTCAGATTCCAAATGGACAGTTCATTTGTTCCCCGAACCAATATTGAAGAGGCCATTCTTCTCTTAATGATTTTATTGAGAAAGGTTACTCTACAAATTATAGAGTGGGATCCTTCGATTTTTGACCATCTCTCTTACGCATTATCTATCTCAGGTGGCCTATGGGCTCTGGCTAACCAAGTAGAAGAGTTGCTTCCTAGGAATATAGATCTGTGTGAAAGGCATCATATCTTAGCTCTCTGTTATTACGGAGAAGGAGATAATTTCACCGCCTTGAACTTGTTGCGGAAACTATTGAGTAGTGCCGAGGATCCCACTTGTGTTCCAGGTTTGTTACTGGCTTCAAGAATCTGTGCTGAAAGCTTAGAATGTGTAGAAGATGGCATAAATTTTGCTCGTAGAGCCATTGAAAGCTTGCAAGGTAGATGCAATCACCTGATGGGTGTTGCAAACTATGTCTTAGGTCTTTCACTTTCAGCACAGTCTAGAGCAGCGATGACAGATTCTGAGAGGGTTAGGATGCAATCAGAGGCACTTCAATCGTTGGAATCTGCTGGGAGACTGACGAAGATGAATGACTCCAATGTCATTTACCATCTTTGTGTAGAAAATGCGGAGCAAAGGAAGTTGGATACTGCACTCCATTATGCAAGGTGCTTTGTTGAATTGGAAGGTGAGTCTACTCTGAAGGGGTGGATGCTGTTGGCTCTGGTGTTATCAGCTCAAAAAAAATTTCCAGAAGCTGAAACTATCATTGATGCAGCTCTAGATCAGAGCGGAAAGTGGGATCAGGGAGCTTTGTTGAGAACCAAAGCTAAGCTCCAAGTTGCGCAAGGCCAAGTGAAAAATGCTATAGAAACATATGTTCAGCTTCTTGCTGATCTTCAGATCCAGAGAAAAAGCTTTGGATTGGAGGAAAATCTCAAGGTAAGTCAATTGTCCTTATGAGGTGAATGGACCATTTTCTAGAATGCATCATTTCCATGTTGAGTGCTTGAATAGCCTGTAACAGGGTTACAAATGAAATAACCATACCTATGTCAGATTAATTGAGTAGAATTCGAGCTGCTTCTAAGGAGCATTTGTTGATGAGTCAGCTGTCAAGCTAGAAATGAGTCCAGAATGGTATAGGTTAATACCATGTCTATGGACAAAGCTATAGAGTTAACCTTATTTCGCAGATCAAAAGTCCCTTAGGGGAAGATTTGAATGTATGCAATGGATTTATTCCAGAGAACTGACCTGTATCTGAACATATATACATGTGTTGTAGCTTCCAGGAACATATTTCCTTGAGATGAGTTTAAGTTTTAAGTCTACATTGAACTAATTTTGCTCTTGCAAAAATTTTGAATTGGGGAGTAGGGTTAGTCAAAAGCATAACCGTTTCTATTGAAGCCCAACTGTCTGATAGGACCTTTAAAGTTTCACGTATGGTTCAAATGAAACAGTCACTTTTGGGGGGGTTGGGGAAGGAAAGTGGGGGTAGGTTCGCTTTATAAGATTCTTTGTGTCTTTTACCAGTAGAGGCAATTTTTATATGTTGGCTGTATTCTTCCGTGTTGCTAACAAGTTCTCATTATATGGAAGGATTCAAATTAACTCTTTAGTTTCTTATAGACTTGTTGCCCGTTGGTGGTAGGTGGAAAGTATCTGTCGGTCCTAGAATAGAGTTGTATCAAGTTAAAAATAATAATTTGAAGTTGTTACATTAACTTGAACATTCGACTGATTAGCCCTTGCTTGCCATTTATTTCATCCACCATCATGGAGTTCTTTATAGTTTATTAACCCAGTCATTGACGATGAGGTTTGCAAAGAGACTGATAATAAAGAGACCATGCTACCTGAAAAGCCACACATGCTTAAACTATTGTTTTTAAGCAAGCAGATCTTAATCCGCTGCTTCTGTGCTCTTCTTTTGCTCTTTAATCTGCAACAAAGCTTGCAATTTCGACTCAACTATCCTTCTTTCTTACAAATCTCTTTCTGTTGTCTTGTGTGCTACCCCTTTCTACCCCCTCATGTAATTATGATTATTATTGTATTTTATTTTGAATATGAAGAAGATATGGTGTTTGATGATCATTTATGTTACAGAAGGAGAAAGACTTCAATAGAACTATGGAGCTGGAAACCTGGCATGATCTTGCTTCCATCTACATTAAATCATCTCGGTGGCAAGATGCAGAATTCTGTCTTTCCAAGTCTGAGGCCATTAGTTGTCATTCCGCTTCTAGATTGTATATCGCTGGTAGATATATTTCACACTCATTTTCTCCTCATGCATTGCTTAGCGCTTACTATCCTAACATGTCCACAAGCAATAAAAGGTTATTACAATCTGTATGCAATATAAAGTCATCTTTGAAGTTACAAGGTTTTGTTTATGTAGTGATCACATATTTCTCATGTGGGCTAGCTACCGGCTTTATAGTGTACTTACTCCCTCCTTAGCATATAGAAGCTCAAAATACTTTTAGTTCTAGTTCCTATCATGTACTCAGAACTTCTACGATGTTTCTCGAGCTACAAATGATGATATGTTTACTCTATGTTGTAGCATGATGAGCATGCTTCTGCACACTTCTAAGCTTGCCATTTTGATAATGAGGTATATTATGCAGGCTTGCTTCATCAGTCAAAGGGCCTTCACAAAGCTGCATTAACAGATTACTCAAACGCTCTTGCTGTTGATCCGTCTCACGTGCCAAGCCTAATATCAACTGCAGTGGTGCTTAGGCAGCTTGGTAACCATTCTCCTGCAACTCTTATGAGTTATCTGAGAGGAGCACTGCGACTTGATCGGACGAGTGTTGCTGCTTGGCATAATCTTGGGCTGATTTACAAAGAGGAAGAAGGTTCAGCAATGAAAGCAGCTGAGTGCTTTGAAGCAGCTTGGTTTCTGGAAGAGAGTGAGCCTATTGAACCCTTCAGATGACTACATGTTTGTACATATAAATTTGAACAGATTGCTCAAATCCGGGTGATTCCAAATGATACAGAATAGAGAAATTTTTGTCAAGAGAAGAGGAAGTTTACTCTTTCGTGGGAAGAATTTTCGGCAAAAGTTAGATTACGGTTCTTACCCCTACATTAAATATAAATGTTATAAATTATTTAATAAATTGAATATTAAATAGCAAATTAACATACTAGTACATGAATTAACCACCATAAAGTCTCTTGAATGTGCATTTGTATTGTATATTGTTGGACCAAGTACGTGAATTCAAACAAAATCATCAAATGTTCCATTAACACAGACAATAGTTAACAGAACAACCGGTAAATTTATCTTTCCAGAACAAGATTTTTTTCCCCCAAACTTGTTTGGGATTGAGGCGTAGTTGTTGTTGCAATACTATCACATTGAGGTCAGTCTTCACCGTGTGTTCTCACGGCGTCTCACATAACGTGTTCGGTCATTATATCTGGGTCTGTCTTGAGCTCTCTGGGGTACTGGCTCCACTCTCCTTTGTCTTTCAGGTGATCTTTGAACTATCTCTCCGTTCACAAATAGCTCAGCTGACAGATGGGTCATCAGATAAGAAAAGGTGTTAGGGATCTCCGAACATGTTAATATTTTCAAACTCATTGTTTCAATTACAACAAATCATGTTTAGTACTCTTAATTGCCGAGCCATACGACAAAATACTCGAGAAAAGAACCAAATGTGCTACAAATATTTGAGCATGAATTATGAGATGCTGATGTTTACTTCACTTCCTATCAGCGAAAAATATGATTGAGGCGTCATTGATTGATTGTTTAAGCATAGACAAAAACATATGTGACGAGGAGATACGGGCAGATAATTGTGATTGCTAACATAATGCCAAAAGAAGCTCTTTGTTGTCAGTTTTTCATCTGTTTATTGATCGTCAATCTTATGAAAATTGCAAGAACTGAAAATGAGGAAACGAATGAATTGCAAGCATTTTCTTTGTGAAGGTCAGTGAAGTTGACAGTCGAGGGTAATAAAAGAAGCAGACAAAAGGAAGCTGAACATGCACATAAGTAGGACTTGGGCTGGGGGTGGGGAAAGACAATTAGATCAAAGCGGTTCAAACACTTCCTATTATTGCTATAAAACACTGACTAAACCTCCAGAGGTTCCATCCTATAAAGGTCTATCGCCTTGATGGTTCTTGAAAGGATTATAACACACGAGAAACAATTAAACACAAGTACTCAAATAGTGAGGGGTTTCTTCTCTATGGTGAGGAAATCTGATACTTCTGAGCTTGCTTTTACTGGAAGAAACACAGTACATCATCAGTAAGCAGCCTACTATTATTATCGACCAAGTAATCAATGACTTACAAGTTCCAAGTGATTCGAGTAGATTACACTTGGAAACCAAGGTTCAAATCTCAACAGAGACGAGAAACACTAGGTGATATCTTCCTAACTACCTAAGCCTTGGAAGGCAAATTACCCGATAGAGGGAGGTAGCAGGTAATCGGTGGAATAGTAGAAGAGCTGAAGAGCACACAATGGTCTGGAAGGATCATAGCTTGGAGTGAAGAGAAAGAACGATTATAGCTTGGAGACACATTGTGAACCATTGGGATAGCTTAAATAATCACACATCACGGCTAGTTTTTGATCCATGATAGCATGCAGGGTAAAAGGGAACATCTAGCCATGTAGGATTTACCACCAAGGTATATAGACCAGAATTCAGCAGTGGAACCAAGAATTAAACTGAGAGGTGTCAAAATATATTTTAAAATATAAATAGGCATGTGTTAAAAATAAGGGGAGCCAACAGATAGTATTTATACGTAAAACTAAAACTAAACCTAGCTACAATGTAATTTTCTAACAAATTGACACCCCTTAGCATAAAAGTGCCTCCGCCATTAGACCATATACAAAACAAAGAAAAGCTCATATTATGCATTTAAAACAGGAATGTCAGAAGAAGGAAAAGATGTACCTCCATAATCCTTGTTCTCAGGATCTACATATGAATCTGGTAAGACAAAGAGAACACCAGGCAAACCTGTACAGATTTCAAAGAATACAGTCTTTAAGAAACATGGTGGCTGGCATAATTAAACTCTCGCTTACAGAATCAGTAAATTGATCCACACACTAACCTTCAAGCTTATTCGATGTCTCCTCATCAATCTCACATCCAAAACCGAAGTATCTTTCGCATGAAACATTGTATATCTTCTTCTTGGCCTCTTCTTCACTATTTAAACAAGAGACAAACTAATAATTAGAATTTGCAATCTCCAGGATTTTTTTTTTTTTCATTTTCAGAAACAGAGCAGCTAAAACCCAAGTGGGATAGCATAGTGCAGGTCCAAGATTACAAATAAACAGTTGCAGAGTATTGCTACTAAACTAATCTATCTGTTTCATTTTTTCTGTATAACCGACAATGGCCCATGGTGTACAGTTCAAAACTCAGTGGATAATAGGCCTATCACACTACCCCTCTCTACTTTTTTCTACATAACCGAGGAATCCCCAAGGGCCAATTATGCACTGCTCGAAATTTGGTGGATAATGAACCTCTCCTTCTACCCTTCTCCACTTTAATACCAGATTTCTGTCCACTATGCCACAAGGTTCGAACCCATAACATGCACCTTAGCTCACACATCACAAGCTAAGCTCTTACCACCGAAGCCTTGAGGGCAATCCATTTGCTTCATTTCATATGATGGTTTTGACTAAGTACGGAGTTTGAGATGTTAATTTGACTTATATACTCCATATATAATGACAAAACATACTTTTAACAATAACTACAACAAAATAGCACAATAATTGAGATAACAGAAATCAAGTAACAATAAACTACAAGCCTAATACTATAACTATCAGTGTGAGAGGATAAGCAAGGCAACACTCAACTAGATAGTGACTTTCTACCAACAAAATTATTGAATTAAGCACTTGAAAAAAAGGTAGGAGAAGCAAAAACTACCTCCCAACTACTTTAGCCAATGTTTGTATGTAACAATCAATCATCTGCTGTTTAGTAGCACCTTCACCTCCAGGCTTATCCATAACTATAAGCCAGTGTTCGTAATCACACCCGGGGAAAAGCGGAGCCATCTCAGTCGGTGGACGGTCGCCATAGTTCGACCCGGAGTTCAGCGGCGAGTATGCGGACCGGTTAGCTTTGCATACAACAGTATTGACCCGACCCGAATTTGGATTCTCGACCCTGATGGAATGGAGGATGGAGTTGCGGCGGGAAGTGGATGAACGGCCCGAGAGGTTTGTCGGTTTAGGTACTGCGATTGATAAGGAAAGTTCGCCGGCGGCGAGAGATACGGAGGTCGACGGGAAGGGAGTGGCTGAGCCGGCCATTGTAGCTGCTGCTGTAGTGAGCATTGTGGTGAGAGAGAGGATAAGGAGAGGTTTTAGTGGGTTTAAGAAATGATAAAAGATAAAAAAAAAGATAATATTGAGGTGAAAAAGTATATTTATAATATCAAAATAATACGATAATCGAACTACGATAAACAATGGCTAATAACATGAATTAAATGATAAAAATTTACTATGATATTACTAATACTATTGATATGAAAGAAGAATAACGTATGGTGTTTTAAACTACCATCAACGTCCAACTCATTACTGACTTTGTAACTTAATTTGTGATTTTACATCCTTCTATATAACGTCATGTCCTTGTTGAGTTTAGAATGTGTCATGTTCTAACTTACTATATCTCTGATACTTCTTTCTATCTCTATCTTTTCTTGAATCTTGACAAATATCTCACGCCATCTCAAGACATTCATGTATCCCTACGCTATTTGTCGAAACCACCTCGATATTGTTTTTCTGATTTTGTCTATTCGTGAAGGTCTCTCTCATTTTGTTATGAATATCTCCATTTTCAATTTTATTTGGTCTAATATATCTACAACCACTCATTTTATCATTTTCTCGGTATATTTGTTTTAAAATAATCTCTTAAATATACCTACGAACAATTTTGATTGAGACACCACCACGGGTGGACGTGTATTAGTTAAAGTTGTATTTAAACCTTTTCTCTCAAATGTATGTTCGGTTTTCGTTGAATCTTTCTGTCACATGTAATAATCAAAATTCCGTCTTGACATGGTACATAATGATGCTCACCTGTAGAGCGTAGTTCTAATAGACTATTTCTCCAGCACGAACAACACCAACACTACTTTGAAAAATAAATGTTAAAACGATACATCATGTTAAATACAAATTAAACGAGAAAAATTAAAACATCTCTCCATGCAATTTAATAATCTCAAATCTCACTTTACACATGAAAAAAAGAAGACAAATAGAATGTCAACAAAATACATTCGAACCCAAGTCACTTTACTGACACAAATGACCAACGACAAATATTGGACTAATGCATCAGATTAAACCTTTATGTTTCAACGTGTCTAATTAAACATATAGTCCTTATTTGAGTACATAAATATTTTTTTTCAAAAGTTAACCGATGCATGTATATCCTATCTTTTCACGTGGGTCCGCCTCCGACTTCAAATGACCATTTTTGTCATTTCACTCATACAAGATGTATTATTTGGGCCAACCCTAAAACAACCCAAATTGGCTAATGTAAAAAAATTCGCGGGAGAAAATTCCCCCCCAATATCAAACATTAGCGCCAAAGTTCGAATTTTTATACCGCCAAAATTCAAGAAAACTCCAAAATTAGTTATATATTTATATATACACATATACTATAGTTTTATTTTCTCCCAAATTTTCATTTTCAACACTGTATTCAGCTGAAAAATCTGCAATTTTGAAGATTTGGGTAACTTCAAGAATGGCGGCGGAGGCTCAAAGCATTGCTCGGTTTCTTAACCCATTGGCTTTTCATATTCAGAAATTGGGTCTTGAACTCAAATGCCCTCTTTGGTATTTTCTCTTTTCTTTCTAAAATCAATGTACTTTTTGTTTTGTTTCATTTGGGTCATTTTGTTAGAGACTCGTAGATCCTCGCGGGATTAAACTGGATATGTTGTTGATTTGGTAGAACCTTTAGTTTTGAAGAACTAATTTAGCTGAAAGATGTAAATTTTTGGACTTATTAGAGGAAATGGATGTAGAGGATTGATTGATTTGGCATTTTCATTTGGTTTTATGATTTGGGATTTCTTTGGATTTTGCAGCTTAAACTTGCTGATTAAACCTATGTTGCTTCCCTGTGACCATATTTTTTGCAAGTAAGTTGTCATTTTGGGATTCTTTGAATTGGATTTTTTTGTGAGATATTTTGTATTTGCTTGAATGTTGAAATTTGGGTTTCGGTTTTAGTTGCCTAAAAGATTTTAATTCAATGGTTTTGTGCAGCTTTTGTGTTCCGAGCTCGACCCAAGTTCAATGTGAATGCCCTTTATGCAAACATCAATATGTTGATCAAGGTACTATTATGTGGTTTCAAAATCACAACTCATTTGATTTATTGGTTCAAAATCAATTATTTATACTTATTTTGTACAGTTCTGTAAAAATATAGAGAGTTTGAGCCATAGCTACTTTTTTTTGTATGATCTATACCTTGCCAAAAGAAACCCCTTTTTGGTCATGGAGTGTTTGCCCATTTTGAGTTTTCAAGTTCTTCCGGGAGATACCCATTCGGAAAGACATTAATCCCCTCAATGCAAATACATATATGGTAGCTGACCAAAACTGATTTTATAACTAAATCCTTTCAGTTTTAATTACTTTAAGGTTTAGGTGAGGTGGTTCATACAGTTCAACACAGACAGCCGTATAAATTTAACATCCTATGTTTTTTCATGAATGAATTATTCATATAAATTTAACATCCTATGTTTTTCATGAATCAATCATATGATTTTACCATGTTAAAAGAAGAGATGACTGTTTCTGTTTGCAAGTTCCTTAGATTTTGTGAAGGAAATGATTTATGTTTTGAGTTTGTTGGATGATGCAGAAATTAGGGCAGTGCCTCATATGGAGAGTATGATATCCATATTTAGAAGCTTAGATGCTACTTGCAATGCTAAAGTCTTTCAATGCCAGTCTCCCGGTAAATCTATCTTAATCCATACATCAGTTTTTTTGTTCATTTTGTTATTGCTAGTAAAAGTATAGTACTACTCACACACAAGAATTGGTTTAATGCTCCAGATGCTGGAAGACCACTAGAGCAGTCTCCCGTTTCTGTTAATGCTGACAAATCAAGAAATGAGCAATCTGTCAATGCCACAATAAGAAGCAATGATCCGAGCAAGGAGATTCAAAGGCACAATGAACATGGAATGCCATGGAATGTTGTGAATCATTTGAGTGTCTTGCCTTCTTCTGACAGGAAGGAAGACTTGAAAAATGATGGGTATAATGCAGAGGAAATAGATTTGATTCAATTTCAACAGCAGTCACCAGGCAGTGCTCATTCATCAGACAGCAACAAAGATATTGTTAAAGAGACCAGTGAACTGAGAGTAAGAAACACTATAAGTGTCATAAATTGCTGTAATTTAGTATTGTATCAATGATTTTCTTTTACCTTTTTTTCTCACGGGGTTAAATTATTTGCAAATGGAATATTAAGAGCCTGCTAAGTGCTAACTATAGGTTTGTTGATACTTGTGGTTGTGCATTACTTGCTAGAGGCTAGACTTTAATTAGAAATGATTTCTGGTAAAAAGGATGCACGTTCTTCCTATTTAAGTGCTTATTCCATCTGTTTCAATTTGTATGTTTGATTTTGATTTGATGTGGAGATTAAGAAAATAAAGAAGTCTGTGGTCTCAAACTAAAGATATGTGGAATGTACCAAAATGCCCTTTAATTTTGTGGTCTTAGACATGCTACGAGAATAGTTACAACCAAAGAGTTGCCTAAAAGGGAAAGAAACATGTTCTTTGAAATGGGACTAAAAAGTAAATTAGGACAAATAAATTGAAATGTAGTAGTAAACAATTCTCCAGCTATTAAGCAATATTTTTTCTTGAATAAATCCTGGGAAGTAGAGTAGCTCGTTATCTATGATACCATGGTGACAGCCTATGGAGATGAACTTGTCTAAGGATTAGCACAACCAAAAAATTGTTACCTTTGAAACTTCTTTTTATTGAATTAAATGAGTCTGCTTGTTTTCAGGTTATGAAAACCAATGCTGCAAAGAGGCTTGTAGAAGATAGCTCAGATGTGGTTCCATTTCTGAAAAAAGAAGATAGCGTTGAAGGTTTAATGAACCACACAGCTATGCATGAAAATGTGTTTCATGAAAGGAATGTGAAGAGACAAAAGAAACTAAGCTATGGATTGCCAGAGATGGCCTTGCAGAGTCATGATCATAATCAACAAAGAAAGTCCTGTTCAAGAATAATTGCCAACTCTGACTGCAACTTGACATGCAAATTGAGTGAATCTTCTTTTGTTGCTCATCCACAAGAAGTTTCAGATCAACATCTTCTGGAAGGCAGTGCTTGTGCTTTCTGCCTCAAATCTAAGATAACAGAGGTCAGATGTCTGCTTTATATTCTTAAGGACAAACTGAAAATAGAATTTATAGATGGTTTGCAATATTTGGTTTTAATTGAAAGAAAAAAAGTATTTGAAGTAGAAAAAGAGTGTTTGAAGTTAAAAAATATATTTCAAAGTTGATTTTATTGTGCGTGTATATGAATTTTGACTTGAAAAATAAAGTCGAAATTTTGTGAGCAAAAACTATTACTATTTCATTTGAAATACTTATCAAACTTTATTTCGATATCTGATTAGTAATGACCAAACCATGATTTATAAATACTAAGTATCAAGTATCAACATACCTAGTATACTCCCATAAGTGGGATTTGGGGAGGGTAGTGTGTATGTAGACGTTACCCCTACCTTGTTTATTGCCAAACATCAAAATTTAGTTTTTATTATACCATGTTTATTCTTTTGATATAATCATTTCATGCTATCTTCTATTGTTATCATATAGTAGATTATCCATTCATATGCACTATATATTTGTCTTCCATTTATATATATATGGATGTCATATTTGGCTACTATTACCATTCTGTAAACTTAACTTGTCTATATTTTATTAATACTTGCAGGGAACTGGACCAATGCTGCACTATGCAAATGGCAGGGAGGCGGTGGGAGATGCCACTTCACTTTCAAAAGCCATACCTGTGCATATGAAATGTATTGACTGGTATGCATTTCTCAATTTGGCTCTGATATTCCATTATCAGTTATGTTTATGGCACTGCTGGTCATAGAGAAAGCTCTAATTATGTGATTTGACTTCAGATCCATTCTTGAATTTCATCTTCTTTTTTGTTTATAGAATAGTTCTAGCCATGTTGATGGTTATTGACATTGAATGGGGGATTTTTATCTTTGCCAGCTTACAACTGTTAAATTAGAACCTATAACTATATTGCCTCTATTTGTAATGATCAAACACAATTCTATATTGCTTATGGAGCTAGTTCGTTGGAATGGAAGTACTATTTAAGTAATCCAAAGTTTTCCAATTAAGCTTACTATGAACAAACTAAGTAATGTCTAAAGGTTGTGTCATTTACTTGTATATCTATCAGTATACTAGTTGATTTTTGTTAGTAGTCACCTTAGGTGCATGCTATAAGTTTCTGCCATATTTACTTGGTGCTCTTAATTGTATTGCCTTCCAAAATTTATTACTAGACAGTTTTGTATTAATTATTTGGAATTCTACATATTTAGTGCTCTACACTAGTCTCTTACTTAAACAAATCTAATGGTATATTAAATTTCATTTTGTAGGGCGCCTCAAGTATATTATGATGGAGAGATCATAAAAAATTTGGAGGCTGAATTGGCAAGAGCTTCAAAACTCAAGTGTAGTGGTTGTGGCCTAAAGGGTGCTGCTCTTGGCTGCCTTGTGAAGTCTTGTCGGAGGAGTTACCATATGCCCTGTGCATTTGAAATGCAGAACTGCCGTTGGGATACTGTAAGTAGAGCAACATGACATAGCTAGTTAATGATTTTATCAAATTGAACATTGTAAATATTGTTTTTCCTGTTCTCTCCTCAAAGTTACCTCTTTGACTGCAGGACAACTTCGTCATGCTGTGTCCGAGTCACAAATCAGTTAAATTTCCTAGTGAAAAGTCAAAGTCTAGGAAGCGTGCCAATATTGAAGCACGTCCAGAACCTGCTCCCATGTAAGAATATTTGATATCAACTTTTGCCACCTAGCTTAAGTTGTAGGCACTTTAAAAGAATTATAAAACATCATCTTGAATCATTTAAAGATATATAATTACAATAACATAGAAGACACAAGTCCCTCCCTGTCCCAGCCCCTTATTTAAAGCTTATATGATAAACACATGCGTATCCCCCTTTGGAATATAATGTTGAATGTGCATGCAGAACATCCGAGCGATTGAATTTTTGGGCAACATCGTCAGATGGACCAAAAGAATGGGTTCTATGCGGATCTGCTCTATCCTCAGAAGAGAAGGTTGATCTCCTTCATATACTTAGGATGTTTTATGCTAGTTTCTTTCCTATGCACAATGCATGCAAAGTACAATGCATCTATTTTGATTGTTTGATCAATTTTCTTATATTCATGGATCAAATTACTAGCATAATGACAATGGACCAATAAATGTCATTATGCTAGTTATCATATTGATACTAGCATATTATCATGCATAAGCAACTTATCAATACCAGTTTTTTGTTGTTGCTTATGTATAAGCAGACAGCTTTATTTTGATGATCTTCAGATGGTGTTGGACTTGATTTCTATCAGTATTAGCTCATTCTTCAGTTTTCTGTTAACATTCACCCCTTCCATTTGCTGAATTAATTATCTATTTATTTCTCACAATTTGGCTTTGGTTATTTGTCTCTTAATGTCTTCCATCTGGACTTATTACATGTGGTGGAGACAGTGGAGTAAAATAATCCGATAAGTTGGCACTTTTAGTTTTGAAATCTGTTGGTTGAACACTTGAACTATTGCACTTCCATCAATATTATTTACTAACATATTTCTTTTAGTTTGGGGCTGGGAATTTGTTGGTTGAAATATTGCACTTCCATCAATATTATTTACTAACATATAAGCTCTTTTGGTTTGGGAAATTGTCGACTGAAAAAACAAGAATAGAGTTGTCTACACATCAATAATGGTTTATCCTAATTGCTTTTTTAATCTTATTTCAGTATATGTTGGTCAAGTTTGCTAATGTGTGTGGCGCAACTGTGTGCAAGTCTTGGAACCCAAGTGTCACTCATGTCATTGCAGCAACAGATGAAAAGGGTGCATGCACCAGAACACTGAAAGTTCTCATGGCAGTTTTGGGTGGAAAATGGATCCTAACAATTGATTGTAAGCTCTCTGTCCTTTTTGTCTTGCATGGTTTAGTAGCTTTTTTGTTTGTTTGATTCTCTGTTGGGGAGAATCTTAATAGCTTACTCGGTTGGCAACCTACTTGAACTTTCACCTTGTTGGTGAGGTTTCAATTTCCCACCTTGTAATTCTCTCCCCCATTTTCCCGTCTCATAACCCCCTATTTTTTGAAAAAGAAAAAAAGATTCTTCATTGTGGGAGAGGCATGGTGAATGATCATAGAAGCATGATACGCAAAAAGTAAAACTAAGTGACAAACTAAACAATGAGATAAATAAGTAAATTCATAAGACATCATAAAAACAGAAGTATCATGTATTTAGAGGGATTGCGAAGTACCAAGTTATTGAAATGCTGCTCTACTCCAAGATATAGTTCTTTTGCACAAGTAAGAAGCCAATGTATTTATATAGGTTACCCCTCCCAGTTTGGTGTGTCTATGTTCATCCTTGAATGTGGTTGGGTACTGGACATGAGCTGGATTATACTTTTTGGGAGATCTGCTATGCGGCTTGGAGTAATTTGTTAGTTCACATGCTTTGCACGATAAATAATAAGCATAAGTAATTCTGTATCATTCTGTTATGTAACAAGCACATCTTTATCAACAATCACCCAACATGAACAGAATTGAGACGAAGACAGTATACTTCAACAATTGACCACTAGCTCAACTTTTATGATACTAACACAACTTTGCTTAATTTGCAGGGATAAAAGCCTGTGTTCAAGAAAATTATCCTGTCAGTGAAGAGGCTTATGAATTAAGCCTGGACAATCATGGCTGTTTTGGAGGTCCCAAAATTGGTAGACTAAGGGCTTCATCCAATGTAAGTATTTATCTTTCTGCTGGTGATAGGAAATGCATTTACAATGCTGCCTGTGCACATGCTTTTGGCTGAAACATCTTTGCTGATTTTCTAAGTAACAAGGCATACTCAATGTAAACCCACAAGTAGGGTTTAAGGAGAGTAGTGTATAAGCAAACTTTACTCCTACCTTTTAGAGATAAAGAGGATGTTTCGATAGACCCCAAGCTTAAATAAAGCATGCCATAATTCTAAAATCATTACGGGATAGTAAAAAGGTTCCTTATTTCTTATGCAGGCACCTAAGCTATTTGATGGTTTGAAGTTTTATCTGAGTGGAGATTATGTCCCAGCTTACAGAATTGATCTGTTAGATCTAGTTGAAAATGCGGGAGGTTCCATAATCCACACTAAGGAACAGTTGATTTCCCAGACTGTTGCTACACAAACAACTAGCTCAGCTTGTCTAGTTGTTTATAGCAGTGATCCTCCACGTGGTTGTGCATTCGGGGAAGAAAGAAACATTTTGCTTCAACGACAAGCAAATGCTGAGGAACTGGCCACACCACTTGGTTGTCAGGTCATTCAGCATACATGGATTCTAGAGTCTATTGCTACATGTAAATTGGTGCCTTTCTGCTGATTAAAGGGATTTAACCTACAAGGTTTAGTTATATGTTATGAATAGTCCTGCTAATTAAGTCTTATTTGTTTGATAGATGAGAACAAATAATCTTGTTTGTGTATGGCTGTTGTACACTACACTTTCTACATCTAAGCAATATAGTGAATCTTTTGCTACAAAGTGTCACAACCAAAAGTGGTACTCTTTGAAGTAAATACTTGTGTTTATGTTCATCTTAGAAAGCAGAAGATTGTATACCCAGGCCTTTTCATGTCTTGTTCATAATCACAGATAAATTCAAGTTTTGCAATAACAATGCCTTTGGTCCCAAATAAGTTGTAGTTGACTGTATGAATCTATTTGTTGGTCCATATAAATGCATTTCATGTTAATATCATGAAATTACAAATGGAAAAGGGTCAAACTATCTTAAACTATTTGAAATAGCTTAGATATATTTTTAAACTATATTTTGTCTTAAAAATACTGTTCCTGTTAAACTATTGAGCCATACCTATCCTTCTAGTTAACTGAAGTATCTATATGTGTTAAATGCCACATGGACTCCACATGGCACGCCAAACAGATCCTACCTCCACACAGACGAATTAAATCCCTAATTTCACTCTTTTCCCCCCTTCATTTCATCCTTTCCTTAAAGAATCAATTTCACATCTTCTCTCTCATTTCATCACTTTCCCTATCAAAAGACCTAAGAACTTCATTCACCACATAGATTTCGAAACAATGTTAAAATCTTCTATCAATTCACTTGAAACATCACTTTGCTTAATGTTTTTTTTTCTTTAAAAGAAAACCTTTCCCAATAGGTGTTCAATATCCACATTGAAGTTCAACTAATCTGAATTAGTGCTAGATCGGGCTTTTATTTAGGAGGAAGCGCTCCATACCAAGAATTTTTCATACCAGTGCTCATTTGCTTATCGTTTTTGTCAATAGTTCATTTCAAATAGTTCAAAGTTTATTGGCTGATGAAATAAAATTTCTTTTGAAAAATATTATTCAAGAGATTTCATCAGTACATATATTGAATAACTCACAAAACAAGTAATCTTTACTAGATCAAAACATTAATTAACAAGAATTAGACATCAGAAGTGCAGAAAATGCAGCTTCAAAGTCTATCTGTAGTTTTCTAAATAGTCATATGTATTAACAATACTAAAGGAATAATGTTGACATTTCTTTATCATGTATGTTGAAAATAAAGGACAACAATCCATTGCCCATCTGAATAATCTATGGAAGGAATACCAAAAATGTTAAAAGCTGGTTTACTCAAAAGATTTGATGTTCCCAGTAACCAGTAAAACCTAATATCCTGTCAAAAGGTTTGTGAACTGCAGAAGCTTATTCATCAACCTTAGCACGTTTCGTTGGTAGCGAATCTGATGAGCTAGTAATATCTTCTCTTTCATGCTCTTTCTGCTTCTCCCTCACCACTTCTTGAGTTGTATGACTACTTCCTGCTTCGTGATGATCGACCAGCGACATTCCTGGATCATTTTTGTTTGAGGAACTTTGAACTGCATCGTTCAGCTGTGCGGAGGCATCCTCTGCCATGGATGATGAACCCTTTGCCAAGTCAATACCAGGCATCGACTTGCATTGCTTCTCAAACATCATTTGGAGGCATCGTCCTTGTTCTTCTATTCGCAGCTGCAGATTTCTTTGGATCTGTAAAAGGTTGCCATCACATAAGTACACATTAGATACAGTACCATGCACGTTTCCTTAAGATTGGAGAAGCTGCCGATTCATTTATCTGTCAGCATTTGAGAGCTGCATAATGTTCTTATCTATGATAGAGGGGATAACAAGCATAACTAAACAGTGAGGAACTCAGATCGATGATATCTCAATGATAATCAAAGAGGGAGCCCGGTGTAATCATAGAAGTAGGGTGTGGGAAGGGTAGTGTGTATACTACCCCTAGCTCGTTGAGGTGGAGAGGGACAATCAGAAAGGGCCAAAAAAGTAGTAGACATGTCATGCAACCATTTTATACCAAAAAGGCTGCAGTCAGAAGCAATCTCCAACAAAATAATGCATATGATGCAAGCAGTGATGACCTGTCAAACTGAAGCTAGAACCACAAGATCCTGATGCTAAGACGAGAATTCATACCTCAAGCTGTTCATGCAGCTGTTTCTGAACTTCCATCTGTAACCGCAATGCTTCAGTGATCTCAATACCCCTGCAACGAAACCCAAATAAGTCAGATAACAAAGATAAGATGAGAAAACAGATTACACAAAGTTATGACGGGAAAATTTAACAGCGCCTTTAATATAGCCCTCCAAGCCACCATGTCATTATATAAAAAATTCCTGTCTACATAAGCCTCAACTTAACTATTCTAATATTTTCTTTTTCTTTTCTTCCAGTTTGGTTGACAACTTGAGTATCCCCCACACACACAAAAAAAAGGGTCCCACCGTCATTGTCATCCTTTTCTTTTTAGAATCCCTTGCACATACCAGAGAAAATGAAGGTTAAATCTCATGGCAACAATCTAGGGTATTATAACTATTGAAGTCAATATCTCTGGGTATCTCATTTATGTTTTCAGTCTACAGCATAGGGCAAAAACACCTACACTGTCAAAAGTCCATTATCAAGTAACATCTAATAAGCAATCATACCCTAAAATATGCCATTCAAGTTGGTTAATCCACTCATTAGTGAATGCACAAGTAAATTAAGAAATGTTATCCAGATTCCAAATGATGATACAATTAAGCAAGAAAACAGAAGCAATGGACCCAGCTACTAACGTTTTTAAGTCCAGAGCTGACAAATCACCAATGGATGGCTCTTTCTTCTCAGAGGAACCTATAATAAGAAGGAAAATAAATAAAAGGGCCTCAGCAAGCAGAAAATCATCAGAAGACAATAATGGGTCAGGAGCAGCTATATTTGAATAAAAAGAAAGATAAAATCAACAATATAGAGGATTCCGCAGTAGCCTTCTCCAAGCACCAAACATCTCATATCACAATGTCAAAATAGAAAATTTGTATCCTACCGACAAATCTATTTGGCTATTAAAAAGAACATAGAAAATTGTGAGATTTGGCAGTGGTGTATGAAGTTAACTTGTTTCAGTTAAATAGGGCAACCTTTTTACCAGTCTTCTATGATCTTGGCAATCATGTATGAAGTTTGATAATTTCAATTAAAGTTCCAAAAATTACCAGTTTGTTAGGTTATACCTTTCAGACAAGCGTGATTTCATGTCCATGACACATCTCAAAAAAGTAATTTCCTGAGGTACGGTGAAATGCCACAAAAGATTAATGTTACATGTTTCTTA
This sequence comes from Solanum sitiens, assembly GCA_016801875.1. Classification (NCBI taxonomy): domain Eukaryota; kingdom Viridiplantae; phylum Streptophyta; class Magnoliopsida; order Solanales; family Solanaceae; genus Solanum; species Solanum sitiens. The sequence continues at coordinate 1,349,067 of JABWTJ010000074.1, read as the reverse complement.
ATGGACAGATTTATCCATAGACTGATCTCCACAAGGCTGGAATCTAGTATTTAGAAGGTTGTTCAATGACTGGGAGATTGATAGAGGGGGTGGAGCTCTTGAATTTGATTGGTGGATTTCCTCGTACTACTCTAGAGCCAGACAGATTAGCATGGAGACATCACAAAGATGGGGATATTTTCTGTGAACAGACTTTACAACTGGGGGCTCAGAGGAAGTGCAGGAAGATCTACTGGATCTTGGAGCACAATATGGAAAGTGTGGCACCTAGCAAGGTGAAATGCTTCACTTGGTTGGTTGCTAGGAAGAGCTGTCTGTCAAGCAATGCAGAAGAGGGGCGTCAAGATGCATGCATTGTAAGCACAGGTGTGGTCCTTCTTCACTAGCATAGCCAATGAGTATTGAACTATGCTAGAAGCCCAGAACACACTTCTGACCTCATAAGTTGTTGGATCAAAAGGGAGGCCGAAAGAGTCAAAAGAGATGGTGGTGAACAGTTCCAGGATGTATATGGTGGACCATATGGAAAGGAAGGTATCAAAGAATTTTTGAGGGAAAGGAGTGTACAATACATAAATGGAAAGTAATTACTACTCTGGTTTTTTGGTGTAAAGAACAGAATATAGAAGAAGAGATCCGATTAGTGGACTTCATAGGCTCTTTGTAAGTAATTTTTTCTCCCTTTTTCCTTTCTTGTAACATCTTTTGGAGGTGGCCAGCATAGCCCTTAATGCTGACGATTAGAAACAGTTACCAGTTTCAAAAAATAAAGAAAAGATTTATCCGTAGACTAGAGGATTTGACTTAAGAAAACAGTAACACACCGCTTAGAACCTAGTCCAGAATTCGTACGCGTACATACTTTAGCATCAAATGAAGACAAAACATCTTAAAGATCATCACTAGCAGGTCCTTGCAAATGCAAGTATACTATAGTCTCTATGTCCCAATTTATGTGGCACACTTTTTTTTTGTCTGTCCCCGAAAGAATGTTACCTTTCCTTATTTTTGACCAAAGTAACAAGTTTTTGTATAAATCTTCAGCACTATGGCTGGGGTCCCAAAAATTTGCATCACAGAGCTACTTACAACTGAGTAGTCTCAGCAACCCAAAAAAAGAAAATCTATCTCTAGGTCCTATCTCATCTTACAAGGATCCTAAGATGTCTACCATCGCTACAAACCTTTCCTTATTTGACAACTATTTAATGACATCGTCCTCATTTTATCCATATTGGGTCCCACTTAACACTTTATTGGGAAGAAAAGTCAATTAAAAGCAAGCACTAAAAGAGACTTTAATAAGGGCAATTTGGTATACACAACAAAGTCTTCTCTTATTTCTTAAACTTCCTGCCCAGTCAAACGGTGCCACATAAATTGGGATACACAAAACTCTATTTTTTTCAAAAAAACAACCCGACTGTTGAAGAAGGAGACAAAATTAAGACACACGTAAGAAAGCAGACAAGGGAAAAAGAAATTGATGCATACCCTCTGATGCTTCTGGTTTATATCTAGCAGTTCGATATTTCTGCATTATAAGAAATTGTATCACAGTACCATCAGGTAATAATACAGTATGTCTATATGTGAAAATATCGAACTTCGAGAATGCGGAGAGAAGAACAAACCTGCAAGTGACTTTTTACATGATATATGGTCAAACCTTCAACTTTCATTAACTTAAGCACACCCTTGGGAGTAGCTCCTGTATTTGAAAATAGAACTATTAAGTTAGACAACAATACAATACTTATTTAAGATTCAAAGTAAGGAGCGCAAATTACTTTCACTTCCACCAAGCTTGTTGACTGCTTCTACAAAGGCTTCATGAAGTTCTGGTGTCCAACGCATCCGTTGTTTCGACGAAGAACCACTCGCAGTGGATGATGCAGGAACAACAGCAGATGTTTCTACAGATGCAGGAACAACAGCAGATGTTTCTACAGATGCAGTAGGAATTTGCTGGAATGGTTGAACTTGGTGTACTGGGAAATTAGAAGGTTGATTTTGTTCCTGATATTGCATCTTTAATCACACAACAAAGTAAGAGCCATCTCCTTTTTAGTTATTGAAAGGAGAGTAAGAAAATGAAAATTAAATTAAGATGAATATATATACAACAGTTGGGTATATAACAGAACTGACCTTTGGTTCTGCACCAGCAATGCTAGTATCAACCATCCAGTTAGAAGTTAAAGCATCATCATCACTCATTACAAGGTCAGCCCATTCCGGCCAGTCACTTTGTTTACTAGGATCCTCAGGTGGGATGTGACAATCACCTGAATTTCTACAATCAAGCTGAGTGTTCTGAACAGGGGCATTTACCGAGTAATCAAGGTAATCAGGCAATAACTCTGTACACCAGGATTCACTATTTACATTAACATACTGGCTTGATGCAGCACCTTGAAGAACTCCAGAATTAGCTAATGGAATTGATGCCTCATTAATTGTTGGCTGAGAAATGAAAGTTGCAGGTGCCAAATGCTCATCATAAGGCAGAACAGATGAAAAGTCAAGATTGGTCGAGAACTCCGATGGTGAGGAAAACAAATGACCGACAGCCCCACTGTTTGAAGGAAACGAAGAAAGGGCAGCCCCTGGCAACTTAGGATATTTCTCTTCCAGGCTTGTTTGAAGCACAGGTAATGAAGAATGAGCTCCTGATGCTCCAAAATTACTGAGTTGATGTGCACCCGTCCTCTGGACAGATAAAGCAGGACGCGCCTCCATAACCTTTATTAAAAATATTAAATACTACTATATTCACCTCCAAAAAGAATCTTCTAGTATTTCATTTGCTTATGGGAAGGGCTTATTCCTGCATTAAGAAGATAGGAAATAAAGTTCTTAGAGAGCTAGTAAGCACAAAACCAAACAGCATGTTAACAAGTTTCTTCAAAAATTGTTGGTGATGCTTAGAACTAGACTAAATTTTAAGGAAAAAGAAAATGTTACTACACTAAATATTAGCAAAACCAAATAGATGATAGAGTGGAATTAAAATATGTGAACACAAATTAGTGAAACTGAAAAAGATTTTACACAAAAAGATCAGTATTCCCCTACTAGAATCAAATTTGATGGTGAAAAGTAGTTATCAGTAGGAAACATAAGCAAATGGTTGCATGATACTACAGGCTAAACCAATAAAATAAATTTTATGTTTCAACCATATGATAGCTAACTTCACAAACAAGTGTAAAATCAAGCATAGTTTATTGCTACACAACTGGTACCAACATGTAGAATATCTTACACAGCTGTACAGTCCTTCTGTGAGCATGATACTCTTAATGAAACTTGAAGCTAATACGCATTACAGGTTTCTAACCAATCAAGAGAAACTCATTGTTGTCATAATTTTAAGACAGCGCATGTCTGAAAAAATAACTTTGAACTGCAGCATCATTGCCAATACAATGATCTGCCAACAAAAAAGTCCTATGAATCGTATGTGGAAATTCTATTATTTCATAATATATAAAGGATTCATAACAGACAGGCGCAAAGCTATTTGTAACGAGGTTATAACTTAAAAAGGAGGACAATATCAACTTGAAGCATGTGTATAGCTTGCGGTTTGGTAGGAAAAGGACTCGTGCAAGACAGTACCAAACTAGTAGCGTATGTACTACTGCTGTTACATCTCAACACTTGCTGTAAGATTTGGACAAGTCTGTCTTCAGTTATTTTAGACTTCTGTTTTGTATTAGTTCTATTTTATCATTCAGTTAGATAGTTTTCTATACTATACTGGTTACCTCTTCCTACTTTCTGGGATTTAACTTTGCAAAAGTTGATTATTTCCATTGCAATAAGCTCCATTGGAGGCCCTTCAAATACAGATCTTTGTATTTATATAGTCTCAGATTCTTTTTTTCTCTGCACAGTGGCCTCCTCTACCCAATACACCACCATTATCCTCAAACAGCTGATCCAATTCAATCCAGCATATCAGTTGCCCATCAAACTATCTAGCAGCCACAATTTCACCACCTGGAAGGCCCAGATTTCCCTGCTGCTCCATGGCATTGACCTCTATGGTCCCTCTTGATGGCTCTACGCAGTCCCCTCCTGAAACAGTCTCCATCAACTATCCAAGAGTTGATAAGGATTGGTTTGGTCGAGACAACTACCATTGCATCCACTATCTCTTCACACCTCTTTGTCGAAAAAATTGCAAACCTGCATCTTCAGTCTCAATCACCATCTCAGTCGGGTCTCCAAATACACCAAATCATTGCTGAATAGCCGCAACAGATTCAATCTCCCTCTGATGAACTTGTATTAGCAGGTTTTCCCATCATTAATGAAGAAGTTGTGGTGAAATTACTCTGCAACCTCGGTCCAGAGTTTCCTGAGATCTCAACAGCCATACGGGCATGAGACTATCCAATTATTTATGAAGAAATTTTTTATAAGCACTTGATCATGAACTATTCCTCAAGCATGAGAATCTTAAGAAAATCACCACACAGGTCACAACAGCTGTTGCTCCACAGGGCCGCACGCAACACTCGACACCCACCCAACACCAACAACAATTGACATCCACCAAACAGGATGTTCAATCAACCCAAATGCAACTTCTCCAACTAAACTGCTGTCAACTCTGCGACTGCTTTAGACATAGCAAATGTCTGTTGGCGTACGGTCCCATAACCACTTTGCAGCAAAAGCAAATTTAGTTGAACAAACAACACCAAATGACCACAATGCTTTTCTTTTGGAGAAGATTCATGAAGATGTGTATATATCTCAACCTCCCGACAATGAGAAGGCGAATCGTCCTGAATTTTTCTGCCATCTCCATAAGGCTTTTTACGAACTCCGATGAGCTCCCAAGGCTGGGTAGGAAGCATTCACTAATTCTTTAATTCAAATGAGGTTCTAGATGTCTGAGTGTGATACTCTCTTTTTGTCGTGCACAATATGAGAGTTACCATTTATATTCTGATCTATGTGGATGATCTCATACTCCTGGGTAATAATGAAACAGTCATTCGACATGTCATTACTCTCTTTTGAAAAAAGACTTCTCTAAAGTATCTTGGCTTAATTGCACTCTTTCTTGGACATTAAGCTTGAGGTACATTGGGATGCCTATGGTTTGTTTCTAAGTCAATCTAAGTACATACAAGAAGTGTTAATCGCAATCAGATGCATAACTGCAGAGGTGTTTAGTCACCCATAAGCACATTTGTGAACCTACTGGTTGAATGACAGAGCACCCAAAACCAATGGCAAAGAGTACATGAGTAAGCTAGGTGAGCTTCAGTACGTTCATCTACAGCCGGACTTGATATTACATAATCAGTAAACAAGCTTACTCAATTCAACACCACTCCCATGGTTCATGGGAAGGAAGTTAAGTCTATCCTTCAGTATATTAAAAAGGCATCCCAATTCAGTAATCGTATTTCCCCACAGCAATCTCTCTATACCTATGTAATATGTTGATGCTGATTGGGCAGGTGATCTGTCACTCGTTCTCTGGTTACATTGTTTATCTAGGCACAACACCTATATCCTGGTATTCTCATAAGCCATCACCGTCTCTCATTTCTCAACTGAGATTGAGTATTGTGTTTTGCTTCTGCCTTGTTGGAAGTGAACAGGTTCAGCCATATGCTCAATGATTATCATGTGTTGCTCTGCTGCGCCTATAATAGTTTATGATAACCTTCGGGTCATGTACATTGGCGAGAACATAGTACATCGTACCAAAATGAAGTACCTTGAAGTTAATCTTCACTTTGTTTAAAACCAAGTCAGAAATGGCCCACTCTGAGCATCGCACATCCACATTGCTGATAGATGGGGAGATTCGGGTGAGATCCAACTTTTGATTCATCAACTTGCAGAACCACTCATCATATGCTGTTCAAATCGGCCTTCCAGTGCACCAAGTTAGGTGATATCTCTTAACACCTCACTTGAGGGAGGCATAATAGTGCATGTACTACTATTACTACGTCTCAGCACTACTTGTTAAATTTAGCGGAGTCTTCCTTCCATTATTTCAGGCTTCAATTCTGTATTAGCTATTATCATCCAGTTAGTTTGTTTTCTATACTGGTTATTTGTTCCTACTGTCTAGGAGTTAGCTTAGCCCAATTGGTTTACTTCTTATGTATATAATAGCTTAGCCCAATTGGTTCACTTCCTACGTATATAAACTCTATTGGAGGCTCATCAACCCAGTTCCTTCGTAGAACATGTACATTCAAAACCAAACACCTTTCTTCACAGATTCCCCTTTGCTTTGTATGAAGTTTATATCAAAGTTAAGGTAACAAAAGAATATCTACAATAACCTAAAGCTCCCGCCTTTACTTCCATACCACAGACCTCAGAGTAAAAAAAAAACAAAAGTTCCAACTTTCAATTCAATGATTCTACAAAATAATCCAACAACAACATACCTAGCGTAACCCAACAAGTAGGGTTTGAGGAAAGTAGTATGTACGCAGACCTCAAACCTACCTATGTGAGCTAGAGAGTCTATTTCCGATAGAACCTTGGCTCAAAAGATAACCCAACACTACAAAAAGAATATCTACAAAAAACTAAAGCTCCTGCCTTTACTTCAATACCACAACCAAATAATCAATACATAACTTCACATGAATTCAGACCTCAGAGTCAAAAATCAAAACTTCAACTTTCAATTCAACAATTCTACAAAATAATCCAACAACAACAACCGCATACCCAGCATAACCCCACAAGTAATGTCTGAGGAGACCAGGATGTACACAGACCTTACCCTGCTCCGTTTCCAATAGACCCTCGGCTAAACGAATAAATCCAACACTAATACTCATAATATGTAATTGAATCAGATAATCAGAAACCCTTTTAAACTTTTCAAATCAAATAAGAGTAACAACTCAAAAAAAACTAAAAAAAGCTACAGTTATGCATGGAAACATTAAAATTCCTACCTCGCATCAAAAAATAATAATCGTATAACAAGTAATTAGAACTCCGATTATACACCAATTCAATCAAAATTCGATAAAAATAACCAAAAGGTATAAGAAATAAATACCTAAAAAAATTCAAAATCCAATGAATTCAGAAACGATACAGCTCCACATGATTCGAACTCATAAAACAGATGAAATCAGAGTTCAGAGAATTCATCGGCGCCGTCGCCGGCGAATCGGAGATGAAAAATGAACGGTGTACGATCGCAACTTTCTCTGATGGCTGCTTAATTTTGTAGTACAAAAAAAAGTACTACCAGATTATGACAATCTGTTATAATTAGGATTCTTATTCAACCAAAAAAAAAAAACAAATTGAAAATAAAAAGAATTTATCGACAAAAATATATTTGAAATATTAATTTTTCGTAAATTTCATGACTTAACTATTTATTATTTTATTTACCTGTATAAATTATAATATATCTGAAATATTGAGTTAATTTACACGCGCGCCTATTGCCAAGTGGGAATAATTTGGTCAATTCGGTGTTACGATAGCTTAGATATGGGTCAAAAAAATTTAAATCGTTAAAGTAAAAAATTCGTGAAATATAATAATTGAGATATAATTTTAAAAATTAATACAAATTAAAATCAAATAAGGAAAAAAAATAAAGGGAAGTTCTTTGAGATGTTAGATGTTTAGTTTGATTCATTTTGTTTAAAAGTTAATTTTATTAAATTAAGCTATAATAAATTAAAGTTAAATAATTTATATTTTTATGTGACCAAAATAAATATAAACAAATTGACAAAAAGTCAGAATTAAGAAAGTTAATTTATTTTGTTTGATTTGGTATCAAAGTTCATAATTTAGGATCCATTAACACCATAGAACCCAATAATAAATACTAATCATTTTGACAAATTCAATTTGTTTTAAATATTTTTTTCTTTTAAAAAGATTATTATTTTTAAAATAAAAACTGATAGTTAAAGGCGTGTTTGTCGTGTTAGATAATAATTTTCTTTAAAATATTTTCGATTTTTTTATGTTTGGTTGACATGTTTTTTTTTTAGGAAAAAAAATTATTTATTTTTTTTGAAAAAAGAAAATTTTTTTAGTGGAACTACGATAACAATATCAACATACCCAACGAAACTACACACAACAAGATTTGAAAAATATAGAATGTATCGCGACTACCTTAAAGATAGAACTATTGTTTCCGATAAATCCTCGACTACACGACTTCTCTAATAAAGTTATTAGAGATATTTCAAATTTATTATTTCCTTTTCACTTTTTAATAACCCCAAATCCCCACCTTCGCCATCCTCGAATCTTATTAGTGTTTAAATATTTATTTTACTTGTTTATTTACTACATTAATAAATACATAAAAATAATAATATTTTATAGAAAATATTGTTTTTATACCAAACAAGTGCTTAAATGTGAAAAAAAAAAAAGTAAGAAAAAAGCAAAGTGGGAATATGACTGTGAACTGTGAAGGATCCCACTTTATAAAAAGGCAATGCAATTTGATGGTGAATGAACAACTTTGTGGGTGCACCTACTTGTGGTAAAAAAATAAAAAATTGTTCTACTTTTATTTTTTATTAAAAGAACGACATCAATATATTTAAATAAAATACGATTCTCATTATACTTTATCGAAATAATGATGCTCTCACTTGAAACAGATAAGATCAATACAAATACTTAACAATCTAGTCACTTGCATTCAAGATAGCTCGTTTCACTAGAACTTGTGAGCGTGATCTTTTGTCTAACTCAAAGAAATTAACGAGGATCTACACAAATGGTGGAACATGGTTATCATTAATTTGTGTTGTAAGGTGTTAAGTTACGTCCCACAACGAGCACAAATCTCATGTTTAATTATCATTAATATAACTCTAAATAAACAGATCGTCGATAATAAGCCCACTTGAATTAGGTCGATAAATCGATTGGCGATATTTAATAAAATGAGACATTTAAGAAAGAGATAAGTGATAAATTTACATAAATACTTTTTAAAGAGATAAATTATTTCTATATGCATTTTTGCAGGGAACAATTCGATTCGAATATTTAAATGGACAAAGACAAGTCACTACTAAAGCAAATGTCCATATACCAACAAAAAAATTAAAAATCCCAAAGGCATCATATTGAGATCCCTCCTGTTTATTAGAAGTTTCGAGTTCGACCCCTGAAAAACTTCTTTAACGGGTCTTTCGATTTGAATCTGAATTAGTCGAATCAGTAAATTTCAGACTGAATGATGAAACTAAAGGGAAACTATTACCCCTTTTCTAACCTCAGGTTCATGTGATCTTTTAGCTTCTAATTTTCATTTCTTTGTCGTTGTCGTAGCTTCTTACTCTGCTGTGTCCTCTGCAACCACCTCCTTCGCGGTCAAAAGGTTTCACACAGCTACTTTCGAGATCAATTACTCTATCAGCAGTCGATTTCTGTAACTATCTACCGCTTTTTGTACCTTGATCATCGAATTATTCTGTTGTAGTTACTGTTCCGAATGCTTTGTCATGCTCTCTATAGTATTTTGTCATTGCTTCTTCATTTCGAGCAATTGAAAAGGCTATCACAGGCAAAGAGTTCAGATTTGAGAACCAATGATCAAAATATTACTCACACCAATTGTCCATAAAATTAAAAATAGAGAGGGTCAATATCTAGCATTACTTCAATCTGAACTGGACAGAAAGTTTATGATAAATCAAAATCGCTTACTTGAGTACGTAAAATCTTCTCGTCTACTTCAATTTGTTTTTCATCCATACCCTTGACCTGTCCTTCAGCTTGACGCTCAAGGTGAGTCCACATACGGGTTTTGCCCAGTTGTGACAATGATATCTGAAAAAATTCAATTGGTTATGCAAAAGTGCAAAAACTACTTTCAGGATGCAATACCGATAATTAAAGTAGACTTGCCTGTAAAGATGCTTTCACAGGTTTCCCCTTGGTGAAAATATCCAGTGCGGGAGCAGTGAGATCATGCACTCTAGTATATCCACCAAAAGTTTTCTCCAAATTACACAACTGTCTAATAAAGAGAACCATTAAACAATCCGCCTACGGATTACCTCCAGTTGAATTTACCCTTCTTTCAAGTATAGAATTAGATTAAGTACTACAACAATTAAAACAAAAGAAAATCAAATACAAGTAGCTACGTGGACAAAAATCTGCAGAAGACTGAAAGCATTGCAACAACAACAACAGCAAAACACAGTGTAATACAACGAGCGGGGTCTAGAGAGGATAGAGTGTCTGCAGACCTTAACCGTATCTTCAAAGGTAGAGAGGCTGTTACCAATAGACCCTTGGCCAGACCAAAAGCATTGTAGGGACAGAACTAACTTAAAACTAAAGTAAAGATGCAAGAAAAGTATTCATAAAATGAGCAAAAAATTGCTGAGAATACATTGTCTTTGATCATCTTTCACCATTAAAAATAAGTTCATTAACAGTATTCACCCACGCGGAGAAGTGCCTTTGCATTTACAAATTTCTTATCACACTATACAACGAGATGAAATAAATAGGATGCCAAATGAGAGAACATGAGATTCATGGGTATGACAATTTAAAGGAGACTGACTTCTAGCTTCAGATAATTCAAGCTTTCTCCTCCTATGTTACTTGTTGAGTAACCCCAAGAAAATCATTATAACTACGAACCTAAGCATGAAGAACATCTGAACTCGAGAGTTTGTACTTCTAGTTCAAATTTAACCAATTATTAGAACACTCCTACCCGATTTTTCTCAAAATATTCTGCTAATTATGCTCGTCTATGCAGAGCGCTACTCCAACAGAGGCTAGTCGGCAAAAATAGAAAAAACGTGAAAAGAATTGGTCCAAAAAGAGGGGGGTTCAGTAATTTGACAAACAATACATGACTGTCCTCAATGATTGTTCAACTCTTAAATAGTATCATTTATTTTATGCCTTCATGGGGAGAAAGTAAGGCCAGTCTATTAAAGAATTCAGACCACTATTTCAGGACATTATTGAAGTTCAATTTATGGAAATTGCAATGAAATGAGTATAACTTTCAATAACAAAGCCATGATATTTTTACAAAAGTAAGTTCATCCAAAGAAATGAAGACATTCCAACAAAACTTAAAAAGATGCATCGATGGATTGATGCAATTAGAAATTTCTATTGGTCAATCTGTATGTGCGAGTTACATTTTAAAAAGTCAAAGCTCAATATCAATGTGCAATTTATCCAACCATTGACAAAATTGAGAGTTAGAGAAAAACGATACCTTTAGGCAACTATAGTATTTCCTTTCTGCCTAAAAATAGTTTCATCAACTTATGTAGAAATTGCTCAAATCGTCTCACGGGTAAGCAAATTCAGAAAAAGCTGCAAATCTGAAACAGAAATATACACAGGTAAGAAAAGTGGGAAGAAACATCTTTTGAAGGTTTCTTTTCTTATCTTCTCCTTTCATATTTACAAATCCTTTTGTATTTAGACAAAGAAGAGAAAAACTATAATCTAAAGAGATCAGAATATGATGTAGATAAACAACACTGTCAGATTTTCCTCTATTTTAATGGACTTGTGGTAATTCACTGTGTAACCAAACTAACCTTTCCTGGCTAGCTCTTTTCATGAAACTTAACCACATGCAAAACACATGGTTCTATATTGTACATCAGCATAGAGAAATCTGAGAAGGAAGAGGGAAGATGTGAATGCGCACCTAACTTCACTATCATAGATTCCAGTATCACTGACATGGTTCAACTGCAAGCATTTCTAAGTGCTACCTCTTCTTGTGGTCATTCACTACATCATACAAAGAAACATATATCAGTAACCAAAAATTCTCTTTATTCTTGTAGGTAAAATGTCAAGATGAATACTCTATATTGCACAACAGCAGTGTATTTTTTAATTTAGGTGCCCCTAAAAGTAAAATCAACTCAATTTCGCACTTCACTTCAACTGCTCACAAGTTCCTAGAAGTTTAACCATCAAGGCAGCTGATGTTAAATCGTCAAAACAATCATAGTACAGAATCCATACTGAGTAAGAAAGCATTGCCTTCAAAAAATCAGTTTGAATTTCTAAAGATTATACCTCTGGAACTTTCAGTCCAGAGCAGCCAGATGAATGTTCATCTTGGGTTAAACAACTTGAAATCTCAGTGATTTTGGCATTTCCTTGAATATAACAGGTCTAGAATAATGAGTTCCGAGAGCTACAAATCCCATAGAATTTGCAAATGAAGGATTCAAAGCAAGTCGCCTGAAATTCCAACTTCCTATTAAACCATAATAAAATAAAAAATATTTTAAAAGGCAATCATAAGTTCCATGATATCTGTTTGTTTGAAGCAGAAATATTCATATTCTCCAGGACAAATCTTTCAATCTCAACTGGTCAATCTAAAGTTTTAGATGATCCGGAAATATATAGAATAGTAGTTATTGGACAAATAAGCCATAACAACATACCTAGTGTAGTCCCACAAGGTGGGGTCTGGGTAGGGTAGGGCGTACCCAGACCTTAACCATATGGAGGTAGAGAGGTTGTTTCCGAAAGACTCCCAGCTCAGGTAACACAAATCAAAGAACATACAAAAGGAAAGAAATAAACCATGTAGTACTAAGGAAGCATCACGTAGCATATAGGGTAGGAAAACAGTAACATCAGCAAAATCATGTGATAAACAAAACACAAGACACAAACAGTAGTTGCAAGCCAGAATACTTTGCAAAAACTGTTGATAGTAAATGAGAAACAGGTACGGGCAAAATTTTGACAAATAAGCAACTGCCCAATATGCAAATAAATATCAGAAACATAGAAAAGATATTACCACATAGGTGTTCCATCAGAAAATGCAAAAAGATATAACCAGATGGGTGTTAATAGATACAAACCATTCCGGATACTGTGCAACCTATGGGTTGATTGCATTAATAAGAGTCTGAGATAAATCTCGGTCAAGAGTAAAACCCTTCTCCATCATCTGATCCCAGATTGCACAAGCCGCTGAGAGGTTCTTCTCCTGTATGAGATCTCCAATAATCAATTTGAAGGTGATTTCATCAGGATTCAAACCTCTGGCTTGCATATCTTCATAAAGATTCAGTGCTTCTGTTACTCTAGAAGCCTTGCAAAATCCACTGATTAGTGCATTATACGAGATAACATCAGGAGCAACACCCTGTTCCACCATATCACGGAAAATGCTCTCAGCCACCCCTATTTTACCTGTCTTACACAGGTTATCTATAATAGAAGTGTACAGTACACGATCAGGAAAAAGGCCCATGCTGGTCATCTGATCAACTAGTGCCTTAGCTACACTAGAATTGCCTTCTTTTAGAGAAGCTTCTATAAGAATCGTAAAAGTTACAACGTCAGGGACAATTTTTTTTTGCTCCATCTCCTCGAAGAGATTATATGCCTTCTTACTGTGGTCTGTCTTGCAGAGTGCTCTAATAATAGTATTATAAGATACAACGTCTACCAATCCTTTGGTTTCCATCTTGTCGACCATTAGCTTATAAGCCTTATCTAATCTATTCGCTTTGCAGAAACCTCTGAGAAGCTGGTTATAGCTGTAACCATCAGGTTCCAACCCATTTCCTTCCATCTTCTCTATCAACTTCATTGCCTCTTCCAACATAAGCTCGTTACAACAATAATTCAAGAACACATTATAAGTAACCAAATCTGGTTCACACCCATTTCTCCTCATGAATGTCTTAATTGCTTGTGCTTTGTCAATCCTACCAGCTCGACAAAATCCATTTATCAGGGTATTGTATATTTCCGTGTTGAATTTGACTTGACCCCTTAGAATACCCAAAGTCAGCTCATAAGCCAAATCAACCTTACCACTCCCACACAACCCAAAAACAAGAGCTTTACAAGCCTTATTGTCTGGTCTTAAACCTTTCCTAATCATCGTATGCCATATTTCAACAGCATTATCGAACCGTCCAATCCTACACAACCCACTAATAACAATAGTATAACTCACTACATCTGGCTCTCTCCCTTTCTCTCCCATTACTCTAATCAACTCCAAAGCAATATCCACCAAATTTTCACTACACAAAAGATTTAAGTACATATTATACGCCCAAAAATTGGGTACAATCCCAACTCTATCCATATCATTTAATAACCTACTAATAAGATCAAAGTTCTTAACTTTACACAACCCACAAATAAATTTTGAATATGTCAATGAATTTAAAGAAAACCCAACTGGTTTCATCTCATTATAATACCCTTCCGCTAAATCAAAATGCGAAGTACGAATCAAAACACCAATAATTCTATTGTAATCAATGCTGAAAACTCTACAATCTGATTGAGTCATTTTGTCAAACACTTGGAGTGCTTCGTTTACCAAACCAGTTTTCACGTAATTTGAAATGCGAGTACGATATATGAGTCTATGCTTACCAAGAGCTTTATACATATCAATCAATATAAACTCTGCAAAACCCAAAGCATACTCTTGATTTTTCAACAACAGTATAACAGTAGAAGTTGTGGGATTTGCAATGAGATGGGTAAGGAGAAACTGGTTTTGGCAATGGAGAAAAATGGCAGAAAAATGAGAGATTTGGGGGCTGAAATCAATGGAGAAATCCAATTTTCAGATAAAAATTTAGGGCAAAAAGGATCAATTTGATAGTCACCATGTTAGAGTTTTTTGAGTTTTATAATTATGAGTTACTAACAATTTAATGGAGTAATTATTTAAATCAATAATATATATTTTAAAATTTTATAAAATTAGAATAAAATAATGTTTTTCAGATTATTTATTTATATAAAAATAAATATTTGATGAGTAAACAGGCATAAAATATTACTATCAAAACACATTTTATTAATTCATTACTCAAAATAAAGTATGGACGATTGTTTGCTGAAAATTTGAAATCTAATCATAATAGTGACAAGCATTATAATTGTAATATTTTAAGATTATCAGATTTATTATAATTTTAACCTTAAAAATTGTAAATTTTTACTTTATATAAGCAAAATCATTAAATTATTCATTTAGTTTTTTTTTTAATAGCAGATTTCTTATGGTTACACAAAATTGACATATATTTTATTTTATTTTCTCAACTCAATTAATGTTGAGTATAAAATGAAAAAAAATTCTTGATATTATAAAATAATAAATATATTCAAAAAATATTGGATAAATAAAATGATACATAAGGAATAATATCGTAATTTCAATAATAAATGACAAAAGACTGAAACTTAAACATAAATCGCATTCGTTGAATGGATTTTATGCATTTCTTAACAGAAAGGGTAATAACGTAATTTCATCAATAAAAAATCAAGACACTGAAACTTACTCATAAATCACATTCGTTGAATGCGTTTTGTTACCCCCTCTAAAACGAACTACGTGAAACTAGAGCCTAACATGTGTGTCATGAGGTTTTAAAGTCTTAAAATGGTTAATAATGGTGTTTATAGGCAGTGTGTGAAGTTTGAAAGCGTTTGGAGGTGAAACGTCCAAGACGAAAACTAGTCGAAGTTGAACTAGTGTGTCGTAGTTGTTTTGTACTGGAGTTTTGGGGTATGGTTTGAGGGTGAAATTGAGTATCGATGATTCCTATACATAGACTGACATGTAAACAGTCGAAACGTCCGACGAAGCCCCGGGGACCAGCCTAAGGGTCCCCAAGGAGGACCCAAACATGGTATAAGCAAGCTGTCGCGCCAACCAAGAATTGGCAGTGGCCGCGCGACACTGAGAAGGGCAAATTTTTCCCTGCGATGCGGGGACATTGCGAACCATTCTATCTCAAATTTTCCAGAACCAAGAATTGAAAATGCCTCTGCGAGGCGCAATGACCTCCTAGATTTGGTCGCGTCGTTTTTAAGTCAAATTTGAATTGGTTGAAATGTTCATTAAGTGCAGGGGTCTTTTGAGTAATTTGGGATGACTTATTGACGGTTAGTGAGTCTTTTTAAGCCCTAAACTCACCGATCAAAGCTAAACCCTCAAAACAAAACAAAACCTCTCCATTCCTTTTCTCCAAAACCTCCATTGATGAACCTTTGAAGCTCCAAGGAAGAAGACTGATTTTCCAAGTTTTTCTCCATCAATTTCGTGGGCTAATCTTCTATATTGAGGTATGGTGCTTCATCCTTGAACTCTCTTTCTTCAAGGAGTCAATTCAAATGGTTTTCAAAGATGATCAAAAACATGAATTCTTCTATTTCAACTTCTAGCCATGAGTTCTTGTTTGAAACGATTTGAAACAATGTTTTTATGGTATAATTGATGTTAATCGAATGATTTTAGATCAAATTCCTTATGAACCCATGCAAATCATGAAATCCTTATTTTGACTATATTATGGGTGATTTGATCATGTCTTTATTGTATTGAATTCTTGTGTAGTTTACTTTGGGCTATTGAATTATGAAAGAATCATATTAGAATTATATGTAGGCATTCCTAAATTGATGAATTTCATATAGTATTATCGTGGATCATTGTATATGGTGATTATTGGATTGAATTGGTGACTATGACTATTGGTAAAAGTCTTGGTGTATTGGATTGGTTGAATTAACTATTGATTGGAGATGTTGAGTTTGGAATGGCGGTATGTTGACCTAACCTTCTCTATATTGTGCAGTATAAGTCTTAAATTGTGATGTTTGGTATGATCCACTTATAGTGGTGGTGCTATGTGTTATACTTGTGAATAAATCGTCGGCATTACTTTATGAATTATGATATTGTCATGTGATATCTTTGATAGGTGATCATTGTAAGGTTTATATGAATTGTGTGTATCTATGAAGTCAAGTATGTGTTTTTCTAATTGAATATATGTGATCATGATAGGCTATAATGATGCCTTAAATGTGTATACTTGACGTTGAAGTATGAATGACTATATGAACATTATGATGAGTTATGTTGATGATTCTATAGAACTGTGTAGGATGACTTGCAAGTATACTTAGTTGTTTCTATATACTTTTTGAATGATATGCTATATGTGATAAGGTAAAGTATATGTGCCTTGCTTTGATAGACTTATGTCCCTAACTTGATACATGAAGAATGTGTATATGACTCTTGACTTAGTAGGCTAAAGCCCTTTGTCATGTATGTATATGTGTGAATGAAATGTGACCTTGAACATAGAAAAGAGGGTCATGTTATGATATCTTTGAAGTTGAAAGCCGTAATGGTATCTTTCTTCTGTGAAGGGTGGACTTAGGGTTGGTTGGCTGGAACGACATGAAATCAATTAGGAAAGTCATTGAGTTATCCTCTTAACCATTGTAAGGCATCCCTAGGGGACCCTCTTTGGTAAGGTGTATTATGATTTAGTTATGAACAACATATGGTAACTCTTTATATCCTCCTTTATTGAAATACTCTATGAGAACAAAGGCTAGCGCCGAGTGAGTATGCTTGGGGAGTATCTCTATTTAAAGATTAGAATGGAGTACAAAGAAACCTCTGATATTCCTTAAGCAT
Source organism: Solanum sitiens (assembly GCA_016801875.1). Classification (NCBI taxonomy): domain Eukaryota; kingdom Viridiplantae; phylum Streptophyta; class Magnoliopsida; order Solanales; family Solanaceae; genus Solanum; species Solanum sitiens. Next base: position 1,331,561 of record JABWTJ010000074.1, on the reverse strand, counting down.
GTGCTTACATGGGAAGTGTCCTAATTCTACCATTGGCAAGTAGAACATCCTCCATCGGAATAGGGTAGACTCCGGTTTCCATGCCTAGCTAGTATGGTATATGCCGGTTATTGCCTATTCTCATCATGTGGGATACATGCTAGTGTTGGAGAAGTTATATGAAGTTTAGGTAGTGGAATGGGACGCTATCTAGACATTGCACGAGTAGGCTTTGAAGATGTTAGTATGTAGGTTCTCTAGGTCTTCTCCAAGACCATTATGTGAAAGTCCTTAATTGATGAATGTTTCTTATATGATTTGATGAACATAGTGACTTAAGTAAAGGTATGTTAATGAAAAAGTATCTATTTAGAGTAGCTTTGAGGATTACTAAGGTAGGTTTGGGGAGGGTGCATGGACGGTCTCTTCATGTCTTACTTAGGTGAGTCTTAGAGTTACTTTATATAGGGAGTCAAATAAATGAAATGGGAATAATCTTATCTTAGGTAGTCTAAAGGATCTCTTTGGTGTGTGTAAAGGGATTGTATGGGAGGTCGCTTCATAATTCACTCAAGTGAGCCTTAGAATAACCTTTGGTAGGAGGGTCTCATGTTTATGTATTTTGAAGTGTTCTTGATGTTATGTTGTGGAATGTAACTTATATGTAGTGTTGGTGTTATTGTGGTTCTTATACTTATGTTATGAAGTTTTACTCAAAAGGAGCATGTTTTATACAAATGACTGTTTATCATGATTTTATGCATTACACCATACTTAGTACATTCTAATGTGCTAATTTCATATATTTTTTCTATCTCTAAATGTGTAGGTGGCATTTGAGAGGAGTACGTGAAGTAAAGTTTGAAAACTATGACTCTTTCAAGCAAAGTTGGGTATGTCCTCACTTGATTCGAGCATATTACTATCTTTAGATTTCTTTGATTAAAAGCTTTGTAATAGACTTAGAATTTCTATATCGTATTGTATGGGCCGTGTCCCAAGATATCGTGTGTCTAAGATGGCGATATTGAGACTTAGCCTTATTCCTTATGTATGTTTTCTATGAAAGATATTGTGAAGTATTATTACGTGTGAAAGTTTTAATTCCGCACCACTTTTCATACATGTTATGCAATGAATGATGTCTAAGGGTTTGTACAAGACCTTCGAGATGTCAACTACGTTGTGTCATAACTCAAAGGATGCCCTAACTTTTATGGTGTACTCGCGGGTCGTGACAGCGTTTTATGCCTTTTTTTCTAAGCTCATTTAATGTTGAGTATAAAATGAAAAAATAATTATCTTTCTCAATATGAGAAAAGTAATAAATAAAATAAATAAATATGTTTAAAAATATTGGACAAATAAAATTAAACGAAAGGGGTGATATCGTAATTTTAACAATAAATTGGAAAAGACTGAAGCTTACACATAAATCGCATTTGTTAAATGCATTTTATGCCTTTCTTAATAAAAGGGGTAATAATGTAATTTCATTAATAAAAAACTAAGACATTGAAACTTACTCATAAATCACATTCGTTGATTGCGTTTTATGACTTTCGTTTTCAACTCAATTATTGTTGAGTATAAAAATGAAAAAAATATTTATCTTTCTCGATATGATAAAACTAATAAATATATTCAAAAAATATTGAACAAATAAAATTAAACGGAAGAGGTAATATCATAATTTCAAAGACTGAAACTTACACATAAATCGCATTAGTTGAATTAACAGATGGGGTAATAACGTAATTTCATCAATAATAAATTAAGACACTGAAACTTACTCATAAATCATATCTGTTGAATGTATTTTATGTCTTTCTTTCTCATCTCAATTAATGTTGAGCATAAAATTAAAAAATTATTATCTTTCTCGATATGATAAAAGTAATAAATAAAAGAAGTAATAATATTAAAAAAATATTGAATAAATAAAATTAAGCGGAATATCGTAATTTCAATAATAAATGAAAAAAGACTGAAACTAATACATAAATCACACTTGTTGAATGTGTTTTATGTCTTTCTTAAAAAAAGGGGTAATAATATAATTTCATCAATAAAAAACAAAGACACTAAATCTTACTTATAAATCATATTCGTTATTAAAAATCACAAAATTTAAAATCTACTTTATTTTTTAAACTTTATGTTAAATCAAAATAAATTAAGACGGTGAATATATCACTTTATATCTCATCTCATGTCAAGCTAAGTCAAACTAAAGTAACAACTAGTTGTTTAGTTTTAAAATTTGCGTTAGATTTTTAATTAATATTTAAAACTTTGAAATCAATTAAATATTGTGTATCAATTATTTCCTTAGTTGTATGGAAAACCAATAGAATGAAGTTGGGTATTATTTAGACACACCATAACTATTTTTGTTTAGCTTTGTGATTGTTTTTTCTTTTATTATATTCTCAAGTGTTATTGGTATTATTCCTACATAATCATTGATAATATATATATATATATATATATATATATATATATATATATATATATATATATATATATTGTGTGTAATTTTTAACTATAAAAAAATTATTTTGAGAACAAATACAATATTATTTTTTTTTTAATATGTTGGGACAGTTGATGGGACATGCAATAAAGCTTTTGAGATTTGTTACCTTACAAAGAAATGAAATATTTGTTTCCTTATCATATTATGGAAACAAATAATATGAGTTGGTATTATTAGTTGCCTTACTTCTTAGTTTTACCTTTTTTTTAATATAATTTTTGTTTAATTGTTATAGTTTTCTTTTTTAAAGTCAAACAATAAGAACTTTGACTGATATTATTAGTTACCTTACTTTTTAGTTTTACCTTTTTTTATATAATTTCTAACCATTTTTAATTGTATAGTTTCCATTTTTAAAGTCAAACAATAATAACTTTGATTGATATTATTAGTTACTTTACTTCTTAGTTTCACCTTTTTTACACTATCTTTATCCATTTTTAGTTGTTATAATTTTCCTTTTAAGAGTTAAACAATAATAGCTTTGACTGATATTTTACAATGTATTTTTCATTATATTGATATGCAAAAAATTAAAATTTATATCACTTTTGTTTATCTATATTTTTTTGTTTAAAATACCAAATTAATAAAATCTAATTAACTTTAAAAATTAGTCAAATTAAAATTACAACATACCAAATAAAAGTGGGCAGAGAAAGTATTCAAATTACTTACCTTTACCTTGATCCTTAGATTTACTTTCTTTATATGAAATTACTTACCTTACTTCTAAGATTTTTCCCCTATAAATTCAACTGTTAAGTTATTGTTGCTTACAAGTTACAAAGCAACTATTGTATTCAAGTAGTGTTTTTTGAGCTATCTTTCAGGAAGAGCCCCATCAAGGAGGATGACTGCTATTTGAGTTAGGTATAATTAATCTTCTACTTTTGTTTTGTATTTTTTTTTTTCTTAAATCAGGTTTAATCATGGTAAGGTATGTTCGTAAAAATAATTGTATTGAGAAGATTCAAAATAAAAAGCAAATGAATGTAAAATTCTCTAAAAAATGTACTGGCCTTTTTAAAAAAGAAAGTGAGTTATGGACACTTTGTGGTAGTCTAAGTGCTATGATTTCTTGGAGGATTCACAAACATGATAGCACTTAGACTATCACAAAGTGTTGACAGTTCACTTTCTTTCTTAAAAAGGTTCATACGCCTTTTAGCGAATTTCACATCCCTTTGTTTTTTATTTTCTATTATGTCAATACGATTTTTTTTATAGCTAGATCTTGCAATGATTAAACATGATTTAAGAGAGCAAAAAATTGTAAGGTGGTTCTCAATTTCATAAATTACAATTTTTTATTTTTTTTATAGATTTCGATATATCATTCTGGATGTATATCTGGAAAATAATAATATTTTGAGAGCAAATATAATATTTTCTTATTTAATGTGTGGGGACAATTGGTGGGACATGGAAAATTAGTAAATTAGTCAAAAATAATAACATATTTAGTAAAAACATCCATACTTTATAAATATTAATAATAATATCAAAAATGTCATTATTTTAAAAACTTTATGTATCCCAATTTTCTTTCTATTTTATCTCCCTTTTTCACTTAATTCTATATATCCTTTTTTTTTTAAAAAAAAAAAAGCTCTCTAATATTTATCTTTTTAAATTCTTAATTCTCTCTTCCATCAAAAAAAATTCTCTCTCTGTTATTTATCTTTTCTGATTTTCCTCCAACATTCAAGTTGCCAATATTTCTCTGCCATATATTTTGGTTGTTTTTTTAATCAAAAATTGGATCAACAAGAATCCCTTTGATTAAGGTATCCCTAATATTTATTCAATTTTTAGATTTATTTTCTAATTATGTTTTTGTTCAAATCTTAAAAAATTATTTTTTGTATTTTTCAATCTCCATTAGGGTTTACTCTTCAATGGTTGAATCCAAGAGGTTTACTAGAGGTATTCATCTTAATGATTTTTCATCCTTTAATTATTTATTACTCAAGAAATAGCGGATAATGTAGGATCCACTGCTAAAATGTCAATTGGTGTGCAAAATTTTCCTCAAATTTAGAACGCAAATGTAGAATCTTCGTCTATTCGTGGGAATCTTGAAAAAGACGACGAATATTGAATAATTGTCGAACAATTTTCTATTAGTTTGTTTTGTATTTATAGTTCTTTTTAGAATTTGGTATTCTTTCTCAATTTGTATTCAAATCACTATATATATTATCAATATTTGTATTCATTAAATTTTTCAGGTTGCATAGTTTACGAAGCTTGTATGTCAACTAGTTATGTATTTTACTTATAGGAAGAACAACTTTCTATTAGTTTATTATAGTTTATTTGTATTTGTATTCAAATACAAATACAAATAATATACATATTGGAATGAATATGACTTAGAAAAGGAAACAAGATTCTGAAGAGAAAAATAAATACACAGTGAAAAATATATGAATACAAATGTATTTCTTAAATAGCTATATATTTATTTGACATACATATTGAATGAATACAAACTAATAAAGAAATACAAGTTTCATTATACAAAATACAACATGAAAACTAGAATGAATACAAATACAAATGATATACATATTGGAATAAATACGATTTAAGTAAGGATACAAAATTCTGAAAAATAAAACAAATACACTATGAGAAAAGTATGTCAAATAACAGATAAAACTATAGGTGTTTAAATTTCTAAATTAATTTTTCTAAAATTTAATAGATAAAACTATAATGTATTATCATAAAAATTTATAACAATAATTAGTGAGAATTGAATATTAAATTTTTTGATTATATTTTTTTCATAACAATAATTAGTGAAAAATTGATATTGGAATTTTATAAGTGTGGTACTTTTTTAATTTCGTGATTTTCATAACAATAATTAGTGAAAATTGGATATTTATTTTGATAAATAAAAGTGTTGAACAAAAAAATTAAGAAAATTGGATATAGAATTTTTTTAGAACAATGGAGAAAGGAGTTATTTTTAGAACATGATGAAAAAAGAAGAAAAAGATGAAAGTTTGTGTATTTTGATAAATTGTGACTGATGAGACTTTTAAGCATTTGTTCCTTTTTGAAAATAATTATCTCCCCTAAATTCCTTCAATTTGTTATATAAAAATTGTATTCTTTAAATAAAAACAAATAACTAGATACATAACAAACTTAAATTTTGACATTTTTACTAAATATTGAAAGTGTTGTTAATGAACCCTCTTAAATGTTAAAATATTGACATTTTAAAAAAAATTCAAAAGAAATAATATGAGCTGATATTATTAATTAGTTACCTTACTTCTTAGTTTCACCTTTTTTTATACTATTTCTCTACATTTGTAATTATCAGATTTTCCCTTTGTAGAGTCAATATTAATAACCTTGATGGACATTTATGATATATTTTTCATCATATTGATATGCAAAAAATGAGAATTTATAGTACTTTTCGTACAGTTTTTGCATATCTAATTTTTTTGTTTAAAATACCAAATTAAAGGAATCTAATTTAACATTTATAGTACTTTTCGTATAGTTTTTACATATCTAATTTTTTTGTATAAAATACCAAATTAAAAGAATCTAATTTAACTTTAAAAATTAGTCAAATTGACTTTCAAAAATCACAATATACCAAATAAAAGTGGATAGAAGAAGTATTCAAATTACTTACCTTTACCTTAATGCTTGGATTTACTTTCTATATATCAAATTACTTACCTTACTTTTAAGATTTTTCTCCCTATAAATTCAATTGTTAAGTTATTGTTTCTCACAAGTTACAGAGCAACTATTGTATTGAAGGATAGTATTTTGAGCTGTCAAGTTTTGAGCTAGGTATAATTAATAATCTATTTTTGTTTTGTATTTTTTTTTCTTTTACATTGCTATTGTTGATATCCAAGATTTTATTACTATCTATACATTTTGATATTGAGAACCAACATTACAGTATAACTTACATAAATTCATAATGTTAAGATTTAATTATATTATTTTTTTCAAATTATAAAAATTTCTTAAAATTTATGGATTTCTGGTATATCATTCTGGATATATTAGCAGACATCCGAATACATAGGGGAATGATGTATATGAGAGGGGATAGAGATGTATTAGAGAAGAGATAGAAAATTTGAATATATAGGGGGGATGTATTCGAGAGGGGATATGGATGTATTAGCGAGAGATAAATTAATTGTATTTATTGTATTCGGACAATTATATTTGCCTTTTTGTATCCATTGTATTTGTATTTAGTATCAGTTGTATTCGTGATACACTGAATATAATATGTATTCGACCTCACTCCTCCCTCTCTCGATCTTGTTCGCCTCTTTTCTCCCGCTCGACTCTCTTCTCCTAATCTGTAGGTAAATACAATTGTTATTGATACAATTGTGTTCATTTTGGTACAACTCAGTTGTATAAATTGTATTGGCGATACAACTTGATATAATGAATGAAAGAATACAACATGTGTTCAACCTATGTTGCCACTCTCCTCTTTCTTCCAGATCTCGTCCGCCTTTCTAAATTCAGTTCGCCTCTCTCCTCCTAATATGTAGCTAAATACGATAGTTTTTTATACAATTGTACTCATTTTGATACAAATTAGTTGTATCAATTGTATACAACGAATGAACGAATACAAAATGTATTCACCTCTTTCTTCCAGTTCTCACTTGCATCTCGCCTCCCCTAACATATAATTATTGATAGTGTCAAATCAAACTACAACAAACAAAAATGAACCGATGAATTATAGTAAATAAAAAAATTTGATATTAAAAGTCAGAATTTCTCTTGACTTTTGCGTATGCATGAAAATTATTTAGTTAACCTTTATTTTTATTAACACACTTTTCTATATATCATATATTTATATAAAAGAGAATCATAGGTCTACCTACATGGCGCTATCACAAGCAAAAATTTCCTTTTCAATTTATTTATTTTCAAAACTAGTCTTCATCTTTTATGAAAATATGTGACTTTATGGAAAATTGTGACTTTAATCTATCATGAAAAATAGCCTTCATCATTTTTTTTATACATATGGATTCAGATTTTTAATGTATTTAGTCATTTTTGTTTCTTAAATTAATGTATGATGTCTTCATTTTAACATTATGATATATTGCAATTTCAGCATGCACATGTTTAAATATTAGTCTTGATACATAACCTTTAATTCATTGAAATGTAGATTAGATATATCTTGTTCATATTATGTACTTGATACATAATTATTACAAATTTTATTATCTTTTACTGTCAGATACATACACTCAAACTTATTCAACTTGGATGTCATGTATATGTAGACATTATCAAATATTATGGTTGATACATAAATACTAATATTCCTATAACAATATTCATTTGTAGCAACTCACCAATATGTTATGTATCACATGAAAAAAATATTATTGTATCTTTTATATAACATAATATTCTCAAACAAAATAAGATAATAGTAATGTATCATGCACTAACTTTTTAAGCATGATACATAAATTTTAATTGATACTAAATGTATGTGATGCTTTGCTACTATATTTGATTTGTTTTTATTCTATTACGATCTGGGAGAGATTTGAAAGAAGAAAATTTGAAATTTGAATTGTTTGAAGTTGTTACTATTTTGAAAAGATTGACATCAAATTGATTTGTGTGATTTGAGAAACTGACATTTAATTTTACGTTTAATTTCCTTTTTAATCTAAAATGTCAAGTTATCTAATGTATCAACTGTTATGAATTTGGATAAATGTGATGTATTTGAATGACACAAATTTTGAAGTACTTTTGTAAATTGAAAAAAGGCAAGGACAATATGTAATTTGCTTCGAAATTCCTTAAAACATGTATCAAATTCATAACATAATGAATCAGAAATATAACATCGCTTTCTGTTTACTATGAAATTACACTTTATTACGATAAACACGACTTTTCACAATCATGTTATTCCAGATACATTATTATCAATAATAAAATCATACATTATATAAATAGTGTATGTAAAACATCATCTATTATATCAGATTCACAAAATTTTATATTTTAACAATGTGAATAAATTATTATCAATCAGAAATGTACACAAAGTTGAAGAATTTTTTTATTTTGAATAATGATATTTTAATTTATTGTATTCATGAAAAACCTATAAATTGAAAATTATCAAATTGAAACATCATTTCAACCATCTTTGGAAAAGAAAGTATTAGTTCGTCTATTGTGACATTCTTGTCCACAACGTCCACGATATTTTGTGTGTATTGTTAACTTTTTATCTGGATTTTTTCCACGGTTATTTCTTAATCATCCAGGCATCCTTTTGTATCAAGGTAGCAACACAATTTCTTCCAAAACAAATTCTGGAACTCACTTAAAAAATAAATTCAAAAGATTAACAACCTGCAAACATTTAAAAATTAGCGATACATTATATGATAATTCATTACAGAGCAGCTAATGTCTCATGTATCATTCAGAAAAACTAGTATAGTGAGCCGCAAAAAAGAACAAGATACAACAATCACTAATTTTAATATCGAATTAATACAATAAGTATCCGATACATCTTTTTGTACACACTTTACTACATCTATCAGATACACATCTACAACCAACACCAACAACCTGATACAATAAATATGACAATGGATAGTAAGAAGCTCCTTGAGAGAGAAGAATCAATTCATACATGTTGTTGAGATCTAAATATTATAGTCACTAACCTGTTATTTACTTATTTCTTAAAAACAAAATTGTTACACATTCTTCATTGAAATGCATATAAAATTTTAAAGCCGCAATCGCGAATTTCTCAATGGAGTATGAAGGAACCGCAAATAGATACAACTTTTATAATGATTAGCATTTAGTATCCACTTAATCAAATTTTTTTTGAATAAACTGGTGTATTTAGTTGCTCCAGAATATCAATTTCAAAAGTAGAGATTTCTTGAATGGAATCGGAAAGACCCTTACTGCCACCTTTTGCACTCTCAAGCAAAGATCGATCAGAATCATTGTTTGGCTCTCTGTCAATTTCTTGACATGAGAGTTGCTTCATAATTTTGAAGATTCTTCAATGAAAAGGGAGAAGAAATTTAAATTTTTTGGTTCCTTGACGCTACATGACTGAATTATGGACGATAATCTAGAATGAAATAACACAATTTTAAGGGATCTTAATTTTATTTTCTGTTTTTTTCCTTAATTAGCGAAACAGATGTATATTATGGAATCTTAATTTAATTTGAAGTTTTATTTTTCCTTAATAAGTGCCACAGATGATGGATACATAATGTATCCGGATCCTTAATTATGTATCCAGAATGTATAAAATATATGAGATTTATGTAATTAGAAAAAAATAAGGGATAGAAGACTCTTAAGCTATGGGATTCTTAAAATTTACACAAATTAAAAATCAATCCATTTGAAGGACAACCCTTGCAAAAACTTGAAACAAATCATCTTCATTCTTCACTTATTGAAAAGGGAAATTTAGCGAAACAACAACATTTTAGTCTTTAGGGAGACTTCTTAACAACATTTTAACTATTTAGTAAAAATAACAATGTTTTAGTTTGTTAACATGAGGAGTTATGTATTTTTGTTTTTTTATTCATTTTAATGGAATACGTATATTTAATAATTAAAATTAGAGTAAAAATGGAACTTAAAACATAAAAAAGGTAAAAATACAGTTACATTTGAAAAGTTAAAAGTTTGCCATTTTTTGAGTTGAATGTTCTTTTCCTTGTTCTTAATAATTCCAAATAAAATAAAATAATTTGCAAACAAAGTTGTCTTCCTAATTATTCAATTAGTAAAATTGCTAGATTCTTCTAATCGATTCGGCAAATAGAATTGAATACGTTTTCTCTCGAAATGTATTCATATCCATGGTATTAATCAATATTATATATTTGGTATACGTGATTCTCGAAATGTATTCATATCCATGCTAGATTCAATTGGTATACGTTTTCTCTCGAAATATATTCATATCCATGGTATTAATCTATACTATATTTGTTCTATCTAAATTGTATTGTAAACTTGTATGAGTCACAAACATACCCAATACAGTTACTTGTATTCAAACTTAATTATATTTATATTTTAATATCAATTGTTGTTATATTATTATTAGTTGAATTTAAAATTGTACATACTATTTCTCTACAAAAGTTTATATTACAAAAATTCATGATGTATTTCAATATTTGGATGAATCCCAAACAACAAGATTACATCCACTTTAACATTTGAATGCATACATTTTTTTTTATATATGTTTTCTCTCGAAATGTATTTATATCTATGGTATTAATCTATATTATATTTGTTCTATCTAAATTGTATGTGTGAACTTGTATGAGCACAAGCATAACCATTACAATTAGTTTTTAGTTTTAGTATCAAAGTTGTGTTGGTAGAAGTATATTTTTTGCAAGTAAACTTCTAACATATAGTAAAGTACACTGCAAAAATGACCTTTGAGTACCCACTTGCAAAAATGACCTTTCATACACCAAATAATAGACGACGACTTATCTATTTGAATTGTATCAATATCCTCCAATGCTATATCAATCCTGTTATATCGTGGAGGTGCTTCATTGTCACTTATTTTTTCGGCATCATTCTTTTATTGGCCATAATTCCAAAAAAGTGTAGCGTAGCTTGACCTTAGACATGATGCATCCAAAATCTATACACCCGCTATGTCCGCGTGCACAACATCTATGCATTTGCATGTAATTACCAATGACTTTCTATAAATAAAATAAAATTAATAATAATAAAATATACTAAAATCTAAAATGCATAAATTTTATAAACATGTTGTCATTTTGCCATTTTAAATAAATTTTTTAAATTGTTGTTATTTTGATTAATTAAGTTAGTAAAGTTGTCTTAATTGCTAATACGGGTGTACATGACCGGGTTGATTCGGGTTTTTAAAATATCAAATCAAACCATTTGTGTCGAATTTTTGAATTTATAAACCAAACCAAACCAATAAAACTCGGGTTTTTCAACTTCGGTTTTTTTTGGATTTTTTCGATAAAGTACTCATACAAACATATAATTTACTTGTACTTCAAATATTTCTTTAGTCCTACCAAAATGCAACTATCTAAGTTATTTCTCAAGAAAATAACAAAAAATATGATATGATTAATGACACTAAAATATCCAACAAAAAAATAATAATAAAATCACGTAAAACAAATATTGCAAATTAATAAGTCATAATGAAATTGATTATAATTTAAAGTACTAAATCATGCTAAAATAAGTAGTATTAGTTACATGACTAAATATTAAAAGAAAGTAAAATTAGATCATATATTTTAATTGTCTAAATTATTAAGAATTCTAACTTCCAAACATGAAATAAATATATTAAAAGATAAAAACTATGAAAAAGTATAAGAGATATTTAAAAATTATATCAAAGTAAGTATTTTTACGTATAAAATAAAATTTTTAAAATTACATATATAATGTCGGGTTGATTTGGTCTCGGATTGGGTTTTTTTAGTTGATAGTTAGGTTTTTTTTTCCAACACTAAATCAAGTCAAACCAATTCACTAGTCGGATTTTTTTCCGATTTGACTCGATTTACGGTTTGGTTCGATTTTCGGTTCGATTTTGTATACCCTCATTGCTAAATTTTCCTATTGAAGGGAAAAATCAGTGTGGGCCTAAGGCCCAAAGATACTATTAGTTTGAGGCCCAATAAAACTCTTATTGGGCTTTGGTTTCACTGTCAAAGAGACAAAAAAAAACCCAGAGAGGATAAGAAAGAAGAACAAAAAAAAATACCGGCAGCTCTGTTGCTCTCTTCTTCTTCTTCTCCGAGTAAGCTTACTTTTTCATCTTTTTGCTTACTAATAATCTTCATATAGATAAACACAACAACTATTTTACACATCTGCAGTAGAAAAAGAATTATTTTTTTGCCCATATAGTGTAGAATGACCGGTATTTAGTGAATACTGTTACTAGTTTGTTGTTGTTGTAAACTTGTTCTTATGGAGTTAATAGTACCAACGAAGCAAACCCATGAAGGGTTTTGCTCATTTCACTCTACTCGTAAGGATATCACTGTTAATTGCTGTAATAATAGGAGGTTCAAGAACAGTTCTTTACTTGTGGGTCAGTTAAGAAAACAGAGACAAGATAAGGTTTTTTCTATTTCAAAAATTGAAACTTTATCGAGTGTTGAGAAAAGGGGATTTGGGAGTAGTAGTAATAGGAGGTGCAAGAACAGTTTGCTTGTGGGTCAGTTGAGGAAACAGAGACAAAATAAGGTTTTTGCTATTTTAGGAGGGACGACGAATGGTAAGTTATCAAGTGTTGAGAAAAGGACAAATGGGAGCATATCTGAAAATATTGAAGAATTTGAGAGTAATAATTATCTTCGTAGGTTGGTTAGGAATGGGGAATTAGAAGAAAGTTTTAAGCATCTTGAGAGTATGGTGTATCGTGGGGATATACCTGATATTATACCATGTACGAGTTTGATTCGTGGGTTTTGTAGAATCGGGCAAACCAAGAAGGCTACGAGAGTTTTGGAAATTCTTGAGGATTCTGGGGCTGTACCTGATGTTATTACTTACAATGTGTTGATTAGTGGTTATTGTAAGTCGGGTGAAATTGATAATGCGTTGAAGGTATTGGATCGAATGAGTGTTGCACCTGATGTTGTCACGTACAATACTATTTTGCGTAGCTTATGTGATAGTGGGAAATTGAAACAAGCTATGCATGTTCTTGACCGTATGTTGCAGAAAGAGTGTTACCCTGATGTGATTACCTATACAATTTTGATCGAAGCAACGTGTAAGGAAAGTGGCGTTGGGCAGGCGATGAAGCTTTTGGATGAAATGAGGAGTAAAGGATGTGTACCTGATGTAGTAACTTATAATGTTCTTATAAATGGGATTTGTAAGGAAGGGAGATTGAACGAAGCTATCAAGTTTCTGAATAATATGCCATCTTATGGTTGCCAACCGAATGTGATTACTCACAATATAATTTTGCGTAGTATGTGTAGTACAGGTAGATGGATGGATGCTGAGAAGCTTTTGGCTGATATGGTTAGGAAGGGTTGTTCTCCTAGTGTTGTCACGTTCAACATCTTGATCAATTTCTTATGTCGGAAGGGACTGTTGGGACGGGCAATTGATTTATTGGAGAAGATGCCTAAGTATGGATGTACGCCAAACTCCTTGAGTTATAATCCATTGCTTCATGCATTCTGCAAAGAGAAGAAAATGGATAGAGCGATTCAGTATTTGGAAGTTATGGTGAGTAGGGGTTGTTACCCTGATATTGTGACTTATAATACATTGCTCACGGCTTTGTGCAAAGACGGTAAGGTTGATGTCGCAGTTGAAATCCTCAATCAACTTAGTGACAAAGGTTGTTCTCCAGTTCTAATCACTTACAATACAGTGATTGATGGACTATCCAAAGTTGGGAAAACTGAACTTGCCATTGAGCTTCTGAATGAAATGCGAGAGAAAGGTCTCCAACCTGATATCATTACCTATTCCTCATTTGTGGCAGGTCTTAGTAGGGAAGGAAAAGTTGATGAAGCCATAAAGTTCTTTCACGACATAGAAGGATTGGATGTCCGGCCCAATGCTATAACCTACAATGCCATTATGTTGGGGCTGTGTAAAGCTCGTCAAACAGATCGTGCAATCGACTTCTTGGCTTATATGATTTCAAAGGGATGCAAACCTACCGAATCTACATACACTATCCTAATTGAAGGTATTGCTTATGAAGGCTTAGCAGAGGAGGCTTTGGAGTTATTGAATGAGTTGTGCTCTAGAGGAGTTGTGAAGAAGAGTTCTGCTGAACAGGTGGTGGTTAAGATATAGTTTCTAAGCATGCTTTCACTACCAACATCAACCTCTTTAAGTGTCAGTTTTTTTTGGATGTGTTCTGCTAATTGCTCACAAAAGCAATTTGTGTTCGCATCAATATGTAACAATTTCCCTCTGTTGGCCAGACATATGAAGTGAAAGTTAATTTTGTTTGATAATGATCATTATACTTTGTTTTCAATTAGTTTACTTCTATAGCCCATGATTGTTGACGCATACATCTTTTATTCATTCTTTAGGAGAAAATTGGTGAATAATGAAAGTTATGTAGAACTGGAGACATTTTTTTGAGACATTTTAGTGAATGTAGTTTAACTTATTGGCCGAGGTTCTTTCAGAAATGGCCTCTCTACCTCCACGAAGTAGGGGTAAGGTTTGCATACACTCTATCATCCCCATACCCCACTCTATGGGATTTCACTGGGTATGTCGTTGTCGTAGTTTAGATTATTGCTCATAAAGGTATGAAGTTTATAGGATGATGGTTACAAAGAACTACAATTGAATTTTCAAATACATTTCTGTGTCATTTGCATTGATTTTTTATATGGTTTCCATTTATCTGGGAATATTGTAGTTTCAAGTCCAGAAATTTATGGCATTTTAGAAGCAAGGGAATTCTTGGTAAACGAAGTGTGCTTTGTGTAGTGGAAAGCTAATGTGATTGTTGGAGGGTTCATAGAATTATCTGCATTTTTTTGGTTAACTGTATACCCTAGGCCAAGGGGTGTGATCTCGGTGTAGTTACATATACTAGTTAGTTAATAGCTGGTACCATACGATATTCAGAGGTAGCCATGCCAATTGCTTGGCTGTGGATATTTTCCTAGGAGACGTAGTTCCTGAAATATCTGCCCGCACTGCTTCTGTTGCAATCATTGGAGGAACTACCAAAACACTTGGTACATCATAGACTCAGCACTTCGCTCCCTCCTTTGTTGCCCCTATTCTGTTCCCTGCATACATCTGTTGGCACTGGAGCTCCCAATAATGTTATTGTATGGCAAGTGGCCGTGTATAAGCATGTGGATGGCTTCGGTTGAGTCAATATTACTTTCTAGGTGTAATAACTCATGTTCTGCTGCTAGTTGGAGGCCCTGGATAAGTGCATGGAGCTCAACTGAGATAGAGGTGATGTGAGAATGCCCTTCATGTAGCCTAATTCCCAGTCGCCTCTATGGTTCCTAAAGACCCCTCCGAACCTTCCTATTCCATGGTTGCCTTTTATGGATCCATTGGTGTTGAGTTTGTATTTACCTGTCCTTCAAGAAGATGTAATCCCTGTGCCACTGATTCAACCCCCTCTGTTTTGGTTTCTCCAGACGTGAAAAATGTCGCCTTGTCTGTTTCACAGAACTGCATCAACAGAGAGGACTTAACCACTACTTAAAGATACTTTTACCTGTACTTTTTTCTGCTGTAGAGTACTGATCACCAATCATATATCTCACAAAAGTCTGGCAATTCGGAGAAGGTACTTGTGATCACATACAGAATTACCTGTATGTCTCGACATGCATTTTCAGAATCCTCAGCTCGTCTGAAAGGGAAAGAGGCTCCATTAATAGTTGCTAACACATGATTATTACTAACGGTTTCTCTTCCGAGTTCAAGTGATCATTCACAGCTTTAGAGTTCAACTACTGAGCTCTTGATGAAACTCGAAGGACTTACAAGAAGGAACATGGCAAGCCATCTCCAGGTATTAGTTGGTCATCGCGTTTCAATCTGCTTTCGAATTAGGGATTTTCTAGGTAGATCTGGTCTGTAGTGTGGAAATAAAGTATAAGTTGAATCTTTATATCACAAGATGAATTGTGTCCCTTTTTCTCTTTGTAGATGGAATATTATATATATGTATGCAATCCATGTA